>OY731402.1:54301607-55673831 GCA_963425845.1 Sphenostylis stenocarpa
TTGCATGCATGTTAGAAACAATGTTCTTCCTATATAGGATTATTAACATGCATCGCCCATCATTACTTTGATTGAATCCATGTTTAGAACCATCTATCCTAAACATACCCACCTCAAGTTAATATGTCATATCAAATGGATACCATATCACACTTAAAATTGGAAAATGGTACAACAATATCTAAGTCCTTAAATAAACATTTACATAAAAAAATGTAATCCTTGGGTAGTGACAAATCTTGACTTTTGATTTTTGGGGAACAAAATAATTTATTATTATTAAAGAATAAATGAATATGAAAAGATAAAAAAAGATGAAAAGATGAGAGGTTAAAATTGTAAATATGGTATACTAAATGATCATTAAGTTTGGGGGACAAAAACCATAAATGTATATATAAGTTATAAAACTTTGAGGAAACCATAACCCCCATCGGCTCCCAAAAAGGTTTTTCACTAGTCCTCATAATTTAAAATAAACTTCAAATAAACACAATCAAAAGAAGAATATAACACAAACTCTACATCAGAATCAAAACATATATTGTAAGCTTTACAAATATCCAGTTATACTCACGATCATAAATAAAAGAAAACCTAGTCTTCCGAACTCCTCTAGTAGAGTTCAAACCTATCTTAACTACCGTTTTAGGAGATGTTTTAGTTGTCATTGCAACAATGGAGGAAAAACTCTTATATCCACAAAAGAAGAATTGACTCTCAATCAAAAAAGAAAAGGAAACATAGTTTTTTGAACCCCTCTAATAGGGTTTGAACCTACCTTAACTACCATTTTTTGAGATTTTTTAGACGCCACTACAACAATGGGAGGAAAAACTCTTATATCCACAAAAGAGGAATTGGAAGAACCTTTTTCTCTGGTAGATTTTATGCCAATGGGAGGAACTTCGCGTTTACCCATCAATGACCTAGTGAACGTAAAACTGTTAGAATCAGTAGAAGAACTAAAAACATAAGACATGATATCAAGGATTGAGAATTAAAAAGTGTACTAAAGGGCTAAAAAACACTTGAAGATGGAAGCTCAAGAAGAAGGAAATCTAAAAACTTGAAGGGCACAGTATAACACTCAAAACATTTACCTATCTTCATACATGACTTTTAAGATGAAAACCTTATGACGATGCATTAATTGTTAAAACCATCATATGTAAAATCTCTCATTAATGTGGGTTAGAATCAATCATAACGTATGTAAGAAATAAAAAAAGTTCTTAAATATCTGTATAACATTTATAGCAATTCCAAATCTAATCATCAACTTAACAAATCTAAACACAAAGTTTGACAAATCATGAACTCAATACTAAAATCAAATTATTTTGTCCTTATTATATTTAAGACTCGAGCTTGAAACTTATATACATATTTGAATTTCTATATTCATTGCATTTATTATATTTAATAAAAATATTTTTTGTTATAATGTACAATAAATATACCTAATTATTTGGTTATATATAATATTGCATTAAAAAAATATAATAATCAATATTAAATAAATATGAAACATGAGTTAAAATAATCCTACTTAGAGTCCTATAAATAAGACTATTATATTTTTTTACACACATTTAACATTCAATTTTCTTGTTATTCCAATACATCATCATATATCAACTTAAACATCCTTAGGAATTCATTACTAAGATCGAGTTATTTTCTTCTTGCTATTACCAATATAATTTATTGGACATTGTATTTTTTACCAAAACAAATTTGACTTAAACTCATTTAGATCCCAGACTAAATGAGTAAGATCAAATTTGTTTTAATTCAATTTATACTAAAATTTTATAATTTAACATAACTCATTTTTTAAGTTTTTGAAACTAATACATGAAAAGAAACCTATTTTAACCCTCTTCCTTCTTTAAATCCTTCAAATTTAATCTAGACTTATTAAATAATATTAATAAACTTTTCAGAATAACAAAACTAAAGTTAATTAGTCTTCTTCCACGTACATACCAAAGGAATATCACAAACAAATCCTATAATGAATTTGAATTTCAACATTTTCATATACTAATTATAAAAATACTATACGACCTAAATAATATTTTCATAGACTAAATACAACCTAATCTATATATTTTTAATATTAAGGGACTCTATTTATAATAAATTTTTAATTTAATTTGTAAATATATACTAAAATATAACATATATTTAAAATTAATTATACATTATTTATTATTTAATTTATTAAATAATTATATAAGTATCCACATGATTTCTATGTTAAATTAATGGACTTTTCTTTTATCTTATTTTAGCTTTTTTAAGATGAGAAATATATTTTAAGATTCGACAAATTGGTGGTTTGCCGAATATATTAAGTTCGCCCCGCCCTTTTTCAAAATTTATATACTAAAATAATGTAATTTTTTGTTTAGTTATTTATTTGAATATATATTTACAAAAAAAAAAAACAATGGAAAACATATTTTTAGTCCAGACTTTCTTTCTTTTATAATATAAGATAAGTAAGACTTTTTTATAACCTTTACATTTTGGGAGAAAATTTATTTTATTTTATGATATCATTGATATATATAAAGAAAAAAGAGGAGTAAAGTTATTCTCATTAATTTAAATAAAGGAAACATTACAAGTTGTTAAGGATCTTAAGCGGTAGAATTGGCTTATTTAAATAATCAGAAATTGGAATTTATGTAGTTAATTAAGAAAAAGTTTGAGTGATAGGCTAATAAGGGAAAGTGATGGTGCAATGATGTATGATGAGGTGTGCTTCTAAAATGGACACGTAAGCACGCACATTGCACGTGATCATCTTTAGTACTCCTTCCTTCTTCCCCACAACAACCAATACAATACGGAGTGGGAGTAGTGTCACCGCTATCACCCCACACACGCACACACTCGCTACCTCCTTTCTCGCTCATTCTTCACCGACAAACACAAAATCCCTTCCCTTTTCTCGGAATATTATTTTCCCTCTTTTATTTTTCGTAAAGTAAACAAAAAAAAGGCCCAATTGTCGCCATTCCTTTCATTTCCCTTTGGACCATACGCACGCGCTCTGCATTCTCTCGCACCCAAATTCAACCAATGTGTCCATCTAATCCTACCTTTTGAAGCTCAATTTGGGATCTCGTTGGCGGATCTCAATTCCTCAAATCCAAATGCATGGTTACAGCCGCCTAGGCGGAGCAGCGCGGTCGCCGCCGTCGTCGCCGCGGTTCCGCCACGGCCGGAGCAAGAACAGTAGCTGGGGTTCGTCCAAGGAGAGCAATTCCATGGAGAAGTTGGTCTTTATTCTTATGTCGGCAGTTTTCAGAAGACGAGGTTTGCTTCTGTTTGCACCTTTGCTGTACATTTCGGGAATGTTGTTGTATATGGGTTCCTTTAGCTTCGACGTTGTCAGTATAAAGAATGGTGTCGTTCTTGTACACAAGCGTGCTCCTCCCGGTTCTGTTTATAGGAGTCCTCAGGTCTTCGAAAACCTATGGCCGTTCATGGAGGCTGAGGCCGCCAATGCTAATAATGGAACTGTCAAAACGGTACTTAATCTTTCTCTTTCCTTTTTCATTCCTGCACTACGGTCTCGTGATACTTCATTCTACGTTTGAAATTGACAACAACTAATTCCCATGTCTCTTACCATTGCTGTAAAAGTAGAAGGCATTTAGTGCCACTTGAGTTAGGGCTCTGCTGTACTGCTTTTGTTGCTATTGATGATCAATCTGCTGTTCTATTTTTTCAACTGGAATTAATTGGCTGTGAATCTGAGATGATAATCATGCAGTTGATGAAGGCATGGACTAGAAAGGAGCTTACAGAGTGGAGGCCCTGTGCTAACAGAAGTATTTCTGAAACAGGTCTATTCTTCTCTGGATGACAAATTGTCCAATCTTCAAATTTTGTGTTAGGTGGTTGTTGCATGGAAATTTTTTTACCGCTTTTTGTCTACCTTGTTTCTTTGGCAGTTAGCTGTCCTCCATTATATTTATTTTCAAGTTCCCATTTAGGTCTAGAATCTTGATTATTTATTTTATTCCTTATTCTCTTTGTTGAAGGAATTTGCTAACCCTTTTCTTGTCAATTTTTCCCATATTTTTTTTCCTTAGAATTGCCAAAGTCAAATGGGTTCCTTATAATTGAAGCAAATGGTGGATTGAATCAGCAACGCTTGTCGGTATGCCTATTGATGAAACGAAAGATTTAATATTTTACTGGTTTGTTTATCTGGGATTCTTATATCATGTTAAGTACACAGGAAGGGTGGTTGCATTCCCTTTGTTGAGGGATTCCCATTTTTCTATGCTGAAAATAAATATTTCATGGAGGGGTTAATACAATTCTAGTCCTCATTATATAGAACCGTGAATTAAGCATGGAATATCATTGTTTTTGTCTTTGCTTGCATTGCATGTACCAAAATGTACTGGTAAATGGAAATGGTCATGTCATTCAATTTTCATCACGTAGAATCACCATTCTGTATATTAAACATGCACTGAGTCCCTTGTGAATGGATGCAACGGAATTTGAATCATGTAGATAGGAGGGATTGGAATGCTGTTAATGGTGATTTTCTTCAACAATCATTTGTTTCAAAATTGGATACCTAAAGAGTTATATCTAAAAGGCTTTATGTGGTTGGTGCATATTTTTCTCCTAATGTTTCTCCTTGTGTCATTTTGCTCTGAATGGAAGTATGATGATATACTTTCAGGCTTACACGGTTAATGAATTTAGATGAAGGACATTGATTCTGCAAATTGTATCTGCTTTATATCACATGTCCTTATTTTATAGCACTTATTATACTACTCTTTATGCAGATATGTGATGCTGTTGCTGTGGCTGGACTACTAAATGCAACTCTTCTTATTCCTATATTTCATTTAAATAGTGTATGGCGAGACTCGAGGTGATTGCTATTCTTATGCTTAATTTTAAGATTGGTGACATAATTATGGTGGTAATTTATTCATGTTTAATGGCTATTCAATCTCATCGTTGTACCTATACCACTTTTTGTTTTTACAACTATATCATTTACATACTAGGAATCTGAATTTGTAAAATGGTTCATGTTTCATTAATACATTCTCTATACCCACCGTTTATATGACTGGCATGTAGGATAGGTCTGTTAGGATCTCAGATCAGAAATTTCTTTTAGATGATGAAATCTTTGGATTGGGCTTTATATTTAAGGATTATAAATTATCTCAGAAAGAACTAATCAACTAATACCAAACATCTTTGTGAAGGGCTGAAGGAATATCTTTAACCATCAGTTGAGTTTTGAGATTAGGTACAATGTAGAGCACCCTTCTGTTTTTCTAGAATGGACAATTTCTTAACTTTTACTTACGTGGAAAAATGAATATCTTTCACTGATAGAATCAGGAGATATAGATACGAATAGGAGATTAATTTTGTATGCAAATCAAGACTTAATCAGGGATTTTTTTCCTTTAAATGTTATAGATAAAGAATGGATAGAAGGAAATACAACACATTCTAATTACATCAAATCCTAATATTGTGCTGTGCATGCACTAATCAGATCACTTCAATTCTGATCGATTTTCACTGATCAAATCCCTTGATCTTGATTGCTTTCCTTAATTGTCAACAATTTCGTATCAGTATTAATTCCAAAATCCAAATCAACCTCCATTCTCTGTAATTTATCACTGCAGACATATCGATAAGTTTCGGAAGTGGGAATGGATATGCGTACTTATATCAGTTTGGATTTGGTCTTTTACTTTCTAAACTTTACGAAACCATTGAAAATGTTAGTAGCATATTCACTTTGAACAGAACCACTTTAATCTTCAGAACTTATCTTAATCTTTCTGGTAAATATACCAAGCTTGCTGTCAGTTACAAATATTGAACTGAGAGTATTAGTTGCCAGTGGCTTACTCTGAAGCATTTAAAGGAATTACTTTTGGATAGAATGACTTGAATCCTTTTTGTGCATAAGTGATACATCTGAAGTGCAACATTGGTTTAGTTTTTGTCTATGTGGAACCGAGTCCTTTAGTTTTTAATAATCTATTTGTACTTTCTTAATATATATATATATATTTCTTGGGCAATCAAAAAAATGGAATGGTAATTTTATAATCCATGCTTTTAGCGTAACAGAGTTATTCTTCTTTATGTTGTAAGCTGACTGGCTCTCTGCCAAGTCAGCATGTTTGATTCTTAGTTAATTAAAACTGTTGTCTG
Source organism: Sphenostylis stenocarpa (assembly GCA_963425845.1). Lineage (NCBI taxonomy): Eukaryota > Viridiplantae > Streptophyta > Magnoliopsida > Fabales > Fabaceae > Sphenostylis > Sphenostylis stenocarpa. The sequence goes on from OY731402.1 coordinate 54,307,848, forward strand.
TTGTTGCCAGCTCAACAAAGTCTGTTAGAACTTCTCTGTACACTATATAAACTGTTGTCATTGTTTGAGATCAGATTATGAAAAACATACAAAAGTTCTCGAATATTTTCTCTCAATTAGCTTCTTAGAATTCTACACATGCTAATAATTAGTGATGCTGTTCATGTATTATAAATTTGAAAATTTATGCCTCATCTTGATATCTGGCAGCAATTTTGGCGACATTTTTGATGAAAATTTCTTCATACAATCACTTGGAAATCATGTGCATGTGGTGAGAGAACTCCCTGATGATATACTCCAACGATTTGACAATAACATAAGTAATATTGTCAATCTTAGAGTAAAAGGTTGGTCTAGTTCAGCTCACTATCTTCAGAAGGTCCTTCCTCAGCTTTTGCAAATGGGGTGTGTGCCTTTCTATCTTTTGTTTTCTACCATTGGTTGGCTTCCAATTCTTGTGCCATGTTTTTAATCTTCTTATCTTTTCCATTAAGTTCAGTTATTCTCAATAGTACTTAACATATATGACTTCTTAAATTGGATGTGTCATCACGGGAAGAATGAGAATCCTTCAAATCCATTAATGTAAATAAAATCCCAAACAACAAAATGTTTAAGAAAAGGACTTACAATACAAAGCCTGTATATAGAACATAGACACTGCTAAATACCTGATTTTTGGTCCCCAACAAATAACAGCTAATTACTGTATAGTGTCCCTGTTTGCCTGGTAGCTGTATCATACTTCACTGGCAATTGCTGCATTTTTTACAAACATGGTGTAGAAAACCCATTCTTAAAGTATAAATAACAAAGAGATGTAAGGGACAATACACTTACGTATTCACACAACAAAGTATTCTCCCATGCTCTAATGTTGATAGATATGCCTGAATTGTGCTATAATTTGGTGCTTCATCATGTCAGTTTCACTCTTGTGTAATGAATACTTTGCTGTCATACAATTTTCTGATTAGATGATGATAATCTCTTTAGACATCTGGTATCTGTTAGGATTATGTAAACAAACATTTAAAACATAAAAGTAGAAATGCAGTAGATTAACATCATATGAAAGTTGGGTAGATGATTTTAATTTAAAATCTACTTGCCTAAAAAGCTGTTGGTTTTTGTGGTTCTCCCTTTTGTCTAGGAGCAAATGCAGGCTGATCATGTTGAATTTGTTGTGATCTTTTATCATTATTACAATTGCTGTTCTTCATTTTTTTACAGCCAGTTTGCCATATATTTTGTACATGGCTCCTAAGAGGAATTTGCTCATGCTTGTTGCAGGGCTGTTCGCATTGCCCCTTTCTCCAACAGATTAGCTCAAGCTGCACCCTCAAAAATCCAAGGGCTTAGGTGCTTTGCCAACTTTGATGCTCTTAGATTTTCCAAACCTATAAGAACACTTGCAGAAAGCATGGTTGATCGGATGATTAAATATAGCTCCCAAAGTGGAGGGAAATATGTTTCGGTGCATCTTCGTTTCGAGGAGGTGTTTTTCTAGTATCTTTGTTCCTATGTTGTTGGGTTTACCAGATACATTAATACCTTTTTGATAATTTAAGGACTTTACCTCACCCATAGATATATCATTACATTTTAGCTTTGATACTTGATATTTTATGACTTATAAATACCCTATTGATCGCTTAATGTCTCTTTTTGCAAATTATTGATAAACAGACTATTGTCAACTTTTAAGTTCCCTGTGTTTTGCTCCCTTGTTTCTACACCAATTGATATTCAGATCCTTGTCGTTCACGTTCAAACTATATGTTGCACCAGATAACTTTTCTCTGGCTATTTTCTATAAATTGGGCAAGGGCTAAAGCTTACGTGTGCCTGAAATATTCATTTTTTCATTCACTGAATGGTAGTACAAACCGATCAATGAAAACTGAACCAATTTCTGCATAAAAGACTGCTGAAATGAGCTCATCTAGAGTCTTATATTTCTGGATACTCTCTGAAATCATCCCGGGGTGTTCAATGAAGAAAGCAAAATCAGATCCAGGAGGTGCGTAATGGTCTCCATGCAATATCAAATACCCGAAGAGTTGCATGCATCTCTCTCTTGCGGATACACTGTTCTAAGCAATGAATAAGCCTGCATGAGACTTCTTTATTGCTCTCTGTCAACTGCAGAGAAGAGGATGCAGTATTTTTCTTGTTGAGCGTCTTGAAATAGTGAAAGATGTTTACCTCTGCAGAATAGAGTTCTAGCAGGAGGATAATGATGTGGAATAAATACAGTTTAGGATAATTTAGAATATTTTTATGATTTATTTACCCATATATCTAGATATGTTAATTCATTTCAGCATTTAGTATTTGTTCATCTGATTGGACTTGACTATGTGTCTACTGTATGATTTAATATCAATCAATTCCCTTTTGCTGCTAGACTTTACAAATAGTTAATAAATAGGCTTTTGTGTATTTTATGTGAGTTGTTATGTGTTTTGGCTATTTAGTTTTAAATTAATTATATATTATTTATTATAATTGTTTTTCTCTGTATAAAGGATATGGTTGCATTTTCATGCTGTGAGTATGATGGTGGGGAGGAGGAGAAACATGAAATGGATATTGCTCGTGAACGGAGCTGGCGAGGTAAATTCAGAAGAAAACATAAAATAATAAAGCCTGGTGTTAATCGTGTGGATGGAAGATGCCCGTTGACTCCATTGGAGGTATGCAGTTACAGATTCTTGTGCTTCCTCTGTTGGGTCTTTTAATGTTTTCCTCATAATCATAATTGTGCTGTTTAATATCCTTTGGAAAATAAAAGGAAATACCAGTTTTCATAATTATTTGTTGCTTGTGCTTTGGCTATGCAGTTATGCTTTTTCTTTTATAGAAAAGATGCATATGGTTGATGCCTTAAAACCTAAATAGTCGGTTGCACTTTTTTATCTTGCTATAAATTTGATTTGAACACAGTAATTATTCCTAACGATTAGTAAATAGGATTTTCTGAAGCTTGATTTTGGGTCTTATTTTTTTAAAATTGATTAATTCGTCTCAAACTTCAAAATATACATGAATTTAGTATTTATATAAATTTTATGACGAAACTGTTGCTGAATTAGGCGTAAAGAAAGACTCAAAGCACATTATATGAATTTAGTCATTTTATCAATTTTGTGACAGCAAAATACCATCATTAAATATTAAATTTAGGTATAAAGGATTAAAATCACACATTTTCAAAAATTGAATATTTAAATAATCAATTTGAAAGTACAAGACCACAACCAAGTTTGAAGAAAAGAGTATAAGGATTAAAAATATATTTTTCTCTTTAATTTTTTATTATTATCACTATTTAGTTACTATATTTATATTATATATTATGCTTTATTTATTTATATTTTGAATATTACTATATTTATTATTATTAATTATTATTCTTCAGTTATATTTTAAATAACTGTTTTCCTCGTCCATTTTTTTTTTTTTTAACAAACACACTGAAAAGTGTTGGGTTCAAATAAGATATAAATTGAGACCCAACAAATAAACACACACCACTTCCTTGTCGGGTAGTGCGGCAAGTGAAGCATCAACAACACTGTTTCAGGCGTTTATTAGGCTCAACGTGAAAAAGCTGCAGCGGCCGCGAATTCCATTTTTCCCATTTTTGGAGGGTGATTTCGCGCTATCTCTACAGTTAATCATAGCAAGATGCGATAGGTTATACAAGAGCGGGAGGGTGCTGTTCTGCTCCACAGCACTGTGACTGTGGCATGTTCAACATCTACGAAACAGATGAGATAAGGTGCTAGAGATCCACACAATTAACACCCAAAATTAAGACCCAATTAAACTCGCAGAACTTTTTCCTGAAATTGCAATTTAACATGAGTTTGAGCAAGTTTACTGGAGTTTGCACGAGCTAACTCAAAACCGAGTTTGTAATCGAGTTAGCAAGTTTTATGAATGTAGAACTTGTACGAGTTAACTTGCGCTTTGGATAGCCATGAACATATAAAGCTATTAAGTATAAGATGAAAAAAATAAAGTGCAAGTTACAACACTTTCGAGGACACCATATAAATACTGTAACAATACCCTTCCCTTTAATTGCAGCTTTGTCTTCAATGCTGAAAAGTGGGGAACTTGAGAAGATCATAGTCAAACTCCAAGGTGGCGTGCTCAGGAGGCAAATTCTTCCATTTAACCATAACATTAGTGGCACTAACATGTCACCTCTTGACCATTTTCCTGTCCAAAATTGCCTCGGGCTCCCCTCTCTTGAAAACTAATAAAGAATTGGATGGTAAAGGGTGAGTAGTAGCAGAACCTAGATATAATTAGATGGAAAATGGCCTTTAGATGCAGGTGACCCTCCATAGGGGGACTGTAGATGAGAATATTGTCAAAGTAATAACAAATCTGCTTAACAAAGGGACATAAAATGTTGTTCATCAATGCTTGGAATGATGCCAGAGCATTTGTTAGCCCACATGGCTTAATTGAATACTCAATACCCTGCATGAGTTTTAATTGTTGTTTTGTATTATTCACCAACAACTATTTTCAGTTGATGATATCCAGACCTTAAGTCCAACTTGGAATATGCTGTCAACCCCCCTGATCATCCATCAATTCTTCAATAAGAAGAATAGGAAAATGATCTTTATTGGTTTGTGGATTCAACTGCCAATAGTCTATACAAATTCTCCGATAACCATCAATTTTTAGTAAACCACCAATTTAGTCCTTGAAATTATTAAAGTTCATCGAGTTGGTCCTTGAATTTTATAAAATAATAAAATTATCCATAATTTTGGATATGACCAAATAATTTAGTCCTTTTAATTATAATGGACAATTAAATTCATCTGTGAAATAAATAAAATGGTGAAATGGTCCTTAAAATTGTATCAATTTTATAGTCTCTGAATTGAAATTGTAATAATAAAACAAATTGGACCATAGTTGTGAAGGTTTTAATTGCACCCTTTTTACTAAATGTATGTTAATATTTGGCTAGTGATTTAGAAATATTCTAAGTGCAATTAAATCTTTTACAATTGGGGACCAATCTTACTACTACAATTTCAATAATTAAATTGACTGATAATTTTTAATTTGAAGGACCATTTCATCATTTTATGTATTTCAAGGATGAATTTGACTGTCTTTTATAATTTCAAGGCTAAATTGATTGATGATGTACAATTCCAGTGATTATTTTCCAATTTTATCAAGTTCAAGAATCAATTTGGCTAACTATTACTATTTTCAAGAACTAAATTGATAGTTTACTCATCTTTATTTCCAACCAACAGTGCTGTGGTGATGCATAGGGACTATTACTGTGCTTAATAATTCCCTGGTTAAGCATTTAGTGAACTAGGTTATTTACTGACTTATTGAACAATTGAATACCTATAAGGTCTATGATCAAACCCAATTCCACAAGGGCGTAAATGTTTTACCTCTGCAAATATGTCATTAAACTCTGAGATAAGATCATCTATTTCAACTGGAAAATTGGGAACTTGTGCATTATAGCGTGCATTTCGAAATGATTAACGAACATAAAATATACACAATTGAGCCCCTTGTTGAACAGTGTGTGTAAAGGTTTTAATATCTTAATGCTGGGAGGGTAGTCTCCCCTCAAAAATTTCATTTAACTTAAGGTTAATAGAGAAAAAATATATCTTCAGGGCTTATGGGACCCTTCTCCCTTTCTTCTATTTCTTCTATTTATAATGGAAATCTGATACAATGAGACATAGAAGACTAAGAGATTGCAACTAGGACCCTAGGTGTAGATCTAGATACGGATGTAGGAGGTTTCCCACACTCAACACCCTATACTTAGGTCTAATGATAATACTAGGAAGTAATGATTCTAACACCCCCCCTCAAGCTGGAGCATACAAATTGTATGAACCAAGCTTGGAGCAAATGAACTCAATCCGAGGTCCCCTTAATGACTTGGTTAATACATCTGCAAGTTGGTCATTTGATCCAACGAACTTAGGACAAATTTTCTTAGACATTAATTTTTCCTGAACAAAATGGCAGTCGATTTCTATGTGGTTAGTCCTCTCATGAAACACCGGATTTGACGCAATGTGGAGAGCAGCTTGGTTGTCACAGGACATCTTCATGGTATAGATTTCACAGAAAGTAAACTCCTGAAGAAATTGTTTTACCCATATGAGTTCACAAGTAAGAGACGCTATTGCCCGATATTCAGCTTCACCGAATGATCAGGTCACTACATTTTGCTTCTTACTTTTCCATGAGATAACATTTCTTCCAAGGAAGACACAATATCCTGTAGTAGAGCGTCTCTCAATAGGGGAGCCTGCCCAATCAGCATCACAATACCCAGAGACTTGAACTTTTCCTTTATCTTCATATAGTAAACCCTGTCCAGGAGCCTTCTTGAGGTACCTTAAAATACGGATGATGGCATTCTAATGTCCAAGATATGGAGTCTGCATAAACTGACTAACCACTCCAACTATAAAAGATAGATCAGGTCTCGTAATAGTAAGATAAATTAGTTTTCCAACAAGCCTCCTATATCTCTCTGGATCAAAGAATAATTCACCTTCTTCTGTCGTTAGCTTCTGATTTGGGTCCATAGGACTATCTACTGGTCTACAGTCAATCATGCCTGTTTCTTGTAATATATCAAGAGCATACTTCCTTTGAGAGATTACAACTCCATCTTTTGACTGAGCTACTTCAATGCCCAAGAAGTATTTGAAGCTTTCAAGATCCTTGGTTTGAAAATGTCTACACAAGTACTCATTTAGTTGAGATATTCCAGTAGTGTCATTTCTTGTAATGACTATATCATCAACATATACTATTAGGTAAACACATTTCCCAAGAGATGTATGACAGTAAAAGACAGAATGGTCTCCTTCACTATGTCTTAGCCCAAATTTTTGAACAATGGAGCTGAATTTTCCAAACCAAGCACGTGGTGATTGCTTGAGGCCATATAAAGAACGATGCAATTTGCATACCATACTAGACTCTCCCTGATCAACAAACCCAGGAGGTTGCTCCATATAAACCTCTTCCTCAAGATCACCATGGAGGAAGACATTTTTTATATCCAATTGATGAAGTGGTCAGTGACGAATGGTTGCCATTGCAAAGAAGAGACGAATAGTCGTCATCTTGTCCACGAGAGAGAAAGTGTCACAATAATCAAGACCATAAACCTGAGTGTATCCTTTTGCAACCAATCAAGTTTTGAGTCGACCAACTTGACCATCAGGGTCAACTTTAACTACATACACCCATCGGCAACCAACAACCTTCTTACCCGGTAGGAGGGGCACGAGCTTCCAAGTATGACTGTGTTCAAGAGCCTGCATCTCTGCAATCATGACTTGTCGCCATCTAGGATGATCAAGTGTTTCATTCACATTTTTTGGAATAACAACAGAAGATACTGAAGATAAAAGGGAACAATAGGAAAGCGATAATCTGTGCTAGCTAAGAAAATTATAAATGGGATGTGGGTTTCGAGTGGAACGAGTACCTTTTTTGAGAGCAATGGGCCAGCCTGAATCACCTTCACTAGGAGTCATGGTATTAAGGGACGAGGGGGAAGCATCTGAAGTAAGGGATTCACCATGTTCTTAAGAGATGAGCCTATCTGTCTCGGGGGTATGAAAAGTTGGAGATGATGGCTCAGGAGGACTGTGATCAAGACTTTGACCAGGATTGACAGAGACATTGGAAATATTGTACTCAACCATTGGAATAGGGAGGCCCTGCTGTATGACATGAACAAATGGAGAGAAGTAAGGGTCTGTTCAAAGAACGTGACATTGGCAGACACGTAATATTTCTTCGTTTCAGGAGAGTAACAACGATTCCCTTTCTGAAGATAAGAATAGCCTAAGAAGACACATTTGAGAGAGTGAGCAGAAAGCTTGTCTAACCCTGGAGACATGTCATGAACAAAACATACACAACCAAAAACACGAGGAGAAATGTGGAAAAGAGGATTATCTGGAAACAGAATGGAGAAAGGGACCTTATGATTGAGAGAGGATGATGACATTCGATTAATAAGAAAACATGTAGTTAAGATGGCATCTCCCCAATGAAGGACAAGAATATGGGCACTAAGCAAAAGGGTACGAGCAGTTTCAACTAAGTGTCTATTTTTCCTTTCTGCTATACCATTTTGCTGTGGCGTATGAGGACAAGTGGACTGATGCAAGATATCATGTGAACTCAAAACGAAAGAAAAAGCAGATGAGAAGTACTCCTTGGCATTGTCACTTCTCAAGATTTTGATCACTTGCCCGAATTGATTCTTAATTTCATTTAAAAAGGATGTGAAGATGGATAATAATTCAGAGCGATCTTTCATAAGATAAACCCAAGTATATCTCGAAAATTCATCAATGGAAGTAACAAAATACCTAAAATCAAAAGATGAGACACGACTAGATTCCCAGATATCAGAATAGATGATAGAAAAACTAGAATTACTTTTTGATTGAGACCTTTTAGGAAAGGCAGATCTAACATGTTTGCCTAGTTGACATGGCTCACATTCTAAGGTCTGGAGACCACTAAGTTTAGGACACATTTTTTTTAACTTGGACAAATGAGGGTGGCCAAGCCGATCATGTAACATTTTAGGACTAGGGGCTGCAACACATGACACTCGTGAACGAGATCCAAAATGATATAATCCTCCTGCTTCATATCCTTCTCCAATCTGTCTCCCCAAACCATGTTCTTGTATAACATTTTGGTTAACTGGCTTAGGGAAATTAAATTGAAGGGACAATTAGGGGCAAAAATAACAGATTTTAGATTTAAGGAGGGAGACAGGATGACTTGACCGACTCCCTTTGAGGAAGTTTTAGAGCCATTTGCAAGGGTTATAAAATGAGGTTTGTCTTGAAATGAAATGGTTGAGAACAAGGAGGTATTATCAGAGATATGGTCAGAAGCACCGAAATCAATTACCTATGAATTGTGATGTTCCATGGATTCAGAGATGCAAGCTGTTGATGTACTTGGATCTTGAGATGGTTGTGCCAAGCTGTTGGACTTGAGTCGTAGGTACTCTTGATACTCGTCCTCAGTGAACTTGGGTTCAGTCATTTCAGCCTGAGAGACATTAACTGTTTTGGAAGGAAAATCGTGTAAGGAGTAACAGTTTTCCTGAGTGTGACCCATCCTTTTGCAATATGTGCACTAAGGACGCCCACGACCACCACGTCTGCCTCCTCTAGTTCCACATCCTCCTCTTCCTCGAGTGGCGACCATAATAGATGGTTCTACCAGAGCAGGAGTTTCTAGAGTTCCATGTGTTGAGACACGAACCATGCGTTGGATTAAGGTGTCCATGGAAGGGACCTCATGAGAGGTCAGAAGCTGATCTCTAGTATGGTTGAAGTCTGGATGTATAATGCGAAGAATCATCACCATATAGTATTTGTCAAGCTTCTTCTTCATTTCATCTGAAGCGTCAACCTCCAAGAACATCCGCAGGTCTTCCACGACTGATTGTGCTTCATTCATGAAGGAAATCATATCATGGTTGGTCATTTTCAGAGATGCCAGCTTGTTTGTCGAATCATAAAGGCGTTGGATATCGTTGGCATATATGTTTTGAGTCCTCTTCCAAAAAGAGTGACATGTCTTCAAGGTCCTAAGAGACATTAAAAGTCTTGGCTCCACAGATTGCCACAACAAGGCACACAATTGAAAATTTGCTTGCTTCCACTGTTCAGCTTTTCCTTCAGGTACATGGCTTTCGTCTTTCTCAAGATGGTCATGATGTCCCTGACCAAGGAACCACATCTCGACGGCAGCGGACGAATAGAGATAATTTTGTTTGTTTAGCTTTTCAGAAGTAATGGAAGGACTTCCAGAGAATGAAATAACGCTTCCAGCACTTCCAGTTGCCAGAATCAAGAGGACAAAAAAACAGAGAGCAGATATGCAAAAACAGTGAAGATTTTGAAAGCCCTAGGGAGATTTCTGAAAAGGGGATGTCTGGACTTTACCAAAACGAACAGAGGAGGTTCTGGCGAAAGCTACTGAGGTGGTGCGGTGACGATCCGGTGAGTGCACGGCGGCGCGTGGATTGCATGCGCATGACTGCAGCGGACGGAGATGGTGCGCGTGGTGGCGCGTCGGCTGACGGCGGCAGACAGCGATGGATAGTTGCTTGAATGGTGTTGGATAGTGGCTGGAATGTCACTGGAATGTGGTAGAAAAGTTGTCGGACAACAGCAAAAAAAGTGACCAGACAGGGAGGTCGGACGGGAAGTTGCCTGAAAGTGACCGAAAAGTTATCAAAAAGTGGTGGGATGGTGGCCTGGCGGGACCGGAAGGGCAGAGCAGAACCAACCTGCTCTGATACCAACTTAAGATTAATAGAGAAAAAATATATCTTCAGGGCTTATGGGACCCTTCTCCCTTTCTTCTATTTATAATGGAAATCTAATACAATGAGACATAAAAGACTAAGAGACTGCAACTAGCACCCTAGGTGCAGATCTAGATACAGTTGTAGGAAGTTTTCCGCACTCAACAACCTATACTTAGATCTAATGATAATACTAGGAAGAAATGATTCTAACAATTTACAGCATCTTAAAACCCATATGATTGGATGCAAGGTGGACAACCATTGAACTCCTAGAACAAGATCACAACACACCAAAGGAAACACCATTACGTTATAAGTAAAGATGGATTGTTGTAGTTGCCACGAAGAAACCTCTACAGATATGTTGAGCACCCAATCCAATCCCATCAGCCACAGTAACTGAATCTAATAGCTTCCATTTTACACCCTAATTTTCTTAGCAAGATATAAGTCTAAGAAATTATGTGTACCGTCACTGAAAATTTAAATTGCAACAACTTCTTGTTATACAGACCTCTTACCTCCATAGTTTGATAATTAGATGGCCCAGACAAAGCATTTCATGGACAGTTGAGGTCTATCACCATAACTAGTGGCACAGCTGTCACAACATTGCCTTCTACCATCTATATCTGTTCATCCACTGGTTCTTCATCCATTTTCATTACCAGGAGCTGAGATTTCTTATGTTGCAATTGGTGTAAGAGGCTCATCACAAAGTATGCATAACTTGTATCATAAACGGACCTTATTTTTAGGAGATCCCATCCACCCGCAAAATCCATGACTATATGAGCTGACCTGCAAATGGCAAAAAAAAAAAAAAAAAAATTCACTTTTAAAACATAATTATTAAACACATTTCAAATGCAAAAATAAACCCAATCAATGTCCAAATAGAAAAGTTTAAATAGGAATAGAAGTTAAATTACAAAACAAAACACAAAACAACATCCTTGATAAAATGGTTGATCATTAATATTGTTAGATCCCATCCTTGATATAGTTGATTCTTCCAAATTTTCACTCTAGAAAAATTTCCACTTCATCTACAGTGCAACACATTAAAAATACTGAATAAATAACATATTTAAAATACATCAAATGCTTTAGTTTAAACTTTAAAGGCTAATTTTTTTATATAATTGACATACGATGTTGGTGTGGGCAGTTTACGGTCTCTACAGGTTATGCGGACTGGGCTAAAAATGCCTGCATGAAAACAAATTCCCAATTTTAAAGTCTATACCCGTTTGAGTTGTGGTTTATCTGAGAAGTCCGTGGATTTAAACCCAAATACCCTGCTCTACTTGTATAGCCATTCCTTAACTTCCGAACCTTTGAACCTAGGGAAATTCAATCTTGGAAATCATAGTCGAATGGTTTTGCACACAAGAATGATTGTTTTTGTGTAAAGCCCATAGGTACACAAATTTTTAGAGTTCAAGAGTGAGTTTGATCTCACATTGAGTATAACAAGTGAGAGAGATCTACAAACTTAATATTTTGGGTTGTAGGTACTATCATATTTTCTTGTATTTTCTTATATGTTTAGTTTGTGATCCCATTTGTAAATATCTACTTCTTGTTGTCCCCTTTGCAAATAATCAATAGTAGTATTAAAGTTGATAGTTCATCTTGACAACTGGCTCAGTTGAATACAATATGAAGTAGGTAATATGAAACATATAAATGAAAAAGACCTACAAACTTCAAAATTTGGGTTAAAAATGATATTATATTTTCTTTTATGTTTAGCTGATAGTCCCATTCATAAATATCTTCTAGATAAATTTCACCATGAAGTCCTGTTTGGGGCAATGTTGTTAGTAGTAGACAAAACCTCATGTCAAGAGCTGTTTACTTGATTACTGAACATTAGTCAGAACTACTTACTTGATCCAATTTCATTTGCATTTCTGCATTGAATACTAATCTGACCTGACTACATGTCGAACTGCCATGGTATGAGCCCCAGGACCTATAATCTGATACTAATTGAAATGGAAGTTTATCCAGGGAGAATGAATTAGAGAAGCTAATGGACAAGGGAATTAAAAGTTAGAATAATTTCCGGAGTTCAAGTATAAGAGTATTAGAAAAGAGATGGTGAGAGAGACAATATTTTGGTGGTAATCTGCCCCTTCCAAAACGCAACCAACACATATGCATTGGTTAAGTTACAAATCGCAGCGGCAAGAAAGGGCTCTAACCAACTCTCCACCACACTATTTTAATTATTGTGCATTGCCACATCAGCAAATCAGATTAAAAGGAAATAAACCAAATAGAAGCGTTAACATATAAAGCTTATAAAAAGACGCATAAAGTTATTGAGTATGAATTGAAAAGAAATAAAGTGAGTAACAGCATCTATAAGTGACACCTTTTGAAAGAAAAATGGGTCTTAGCTCATTTTCATGCCTCATTTTGTTTGATGCTGTAGGTGGGAATGATGCTTAGAGGCATGGGTTTTGATAACACAACCTCCGTATATGTTGCAGCTGGAAAGATTTATAAAGAACAAAAGTACATGGCACCACTTAAACAGATGTTTCCACGACTACAAACCAAGAATACATTGGCAACACCAGAAGAGCTTGCTCAATTTATGGTATTTAAGTGATCTATTCTTGTTTCAAAAAAGAAAAGATATTTTATTATTTATAGAAATGAAATGTAATCCATGGAAAAATAACAAGTTCTCTGTAATGCTTATGTTCATGATGTAGGGACATTCGACTAGGTTGGCTGCACTTGATTATACTGTTTGCCTGCATAGTGAAGTATTTGTTACAACCCAGGGTGGAAATTTTCCCCACTTCTTGATGGGTCACAGACGCTATATTTATGGTGGGCATGCAAAGACAATAAAACCTGACAAGAGAAAATTGGCTTTATTATTTGATAATCCGAATATAAGGTACAACTTTGGCCATTTCCCGGTTTGTATTGCTTTTTTATTAAAGAAGTAAAACATTTATGTAGAAGATAAAGTTTATTTGTCTAGAAGATAATTATTCTTATTAGAGGAAAATTTCATATATGTTTGATAATCCTATAATATAAGGTACACAGGAAAGTGGAAATACTGAATATTGTTTCTTATGATACCTGTACAGAATGTATTTACATTATACCGATCTATATCAATAATTATTTGTCTAAAACATAGAGATAAATATAAGGAAATTAAGCGCTGATTGGATAGGTTTCTCCAAAATGTGTACACCCTCAGGTCATGCATGAATTAGGGAAGGCTTGGGCTAGCTCAATCAAGGTACAACTAGGAAAATAATTACTTAAGAGAAGGTTGGGGTAGCCCGTATTGTGTTGACTTCATTTTAGATGATTTAGGCCTGTAGATGGTGTGAACGTGTCTGGAGAAGACCTGTAGAGGGTTGACCAGATGGAAGATAGTGCAATAGTTCGAGGTAGAGGCAGACCTAGGAAAACTATAGAGATTTACAGGTAAATGGTCTGTGATTGCTCTTAATACCTCACAAAGCTTTGTCATTACATGATTCATGTAGCCAACCTTGTGGGAAAGGGCTTAGTCTTAGTATATTATTATGAGAAGAGTTCTAGTCAATATTAAATACATTTCTACACATTCTCTAAAGATTTAATTAAATGCCTTGTTGTTGACGGAAAAATAAAGGATGGTTCTCTTCTGAATATTCTTTCCCGTGCAGTCAACTATAATTGACAGTCTCAAAATACAATATATCTTAACCACGAGCAGTTCTTAACTTACAATTCATATGGAATTTGGAATGCAGTAAGTGCTGATAGAAACCAAACTGCTAGTGGCTATATTGTTGAGAATTGTCTAGAGAAGTCTACTATCCCACCCATGAGATACCAGCATAGTTTCTGTACTTGTTATAAAGTATATGACTATAACTTTTTTTAATGATCTGGCAGATGGGAATTATTCAAGCAGCAAATGAAAGACATGCTTCGTCATAGTGATCAAAAGGGAACCGAGTTAAAAAAGGCTTCTGGATCTCTATATACTTTTCCCATGCCAGATTGCATGTGTAAACACGTACAACCAAAAAGTGAAAACTCTAACACGACGAAATATATGAAGTTATAAAAATGTAGAGGAATTGTCTTTAGGAGATCAAATTGCTCAATACTTGTAATTTATTTTGTACAATTACCTTCTTTTTATTTTATTATTTTCTAGTTCAAATTAGCTCTGAAATCATAATCATAATTATTGTATATTGTACACGGGATTCATTGTACATGACATTCATTGTAAACCCAGATAGACTTACACGTCATATGGTGAGCTGTGTCACAATTTAATTTATTAAACCAAGCTGCTTCATATAGCAAGTGACAAATAATATCAACGGTTATTAATATTGTCAATTTATTATAAGGGATAAATATGTTTTTAGTATTTTTACTTTCTTCTTAAATTGGAAATTGTAAATAGTTTCTTTGTTAAAGTTTACATAAAAATGATTTTTATATTTTGAAATAATTAGAATAGATCCTTGTTTAAGTGTTAAATATATAAGGACATGTCTAGTAGAGATAATGTGATTATTTATTATTTGACACATGTAATTATTTAAAAAAAAAAATTTTTTTTTAAAATAAAAAGTAGAAGTTTTTTTTCTCCTCACTCACTAAAATTTTTCAGTTTTCGTCACAATCACTTTTCATTCTCTCTTCTTTTCTTGTCACAACTGTTTTTTGTTCTCTTTTCTTTTCTTGTCATACATTAAAAGTCTTTTCTTTTTTTCTCTTTCTCTATAAAGGTTGTATGAAGTCAAAATGACTTCAAAGTTCTAGGATTTCATCGGTTCGTTGTGATTCAATTGACAGTGCGACGATGGTTCGATCGATAGTGCGACAATGGTGCACAACGACGAGTGTGCAACGTTGGTATACCATATTTAGGGTTTTTATTTCCAAAAATTAAGATAGAGAAGTTTTAATGACTTATAAATGATAGAGAAGTTTAAATTTCTTTTTAAATGGCTTTTAAATATTATAAATATGAATTTAAATGACTTTTAAAAGTTTGACACCTTTTAATTTTATTTTTTAAAATAATTACACATGTTAAATAATGAATGAGTTATATCATTTACGTTAGGCAAGTCAGCATATATTTAACATTGTTTATAAAATAGGGACCTATTTTAATCATTTCAAAAATATATGGATCATTTTTATATGAACTATGACAAATAGACTATTTTCAATTTCACATGAAAGTATAATGACTAAAAACATACTTAATTCTTATTTAAATTATAAAATTTATAAATTTAATATGCATTTTTTTATAAACTAAAATAATTGGTTTTACAGTAAAGAACGAATAAAATTATACCTTGTCCATATCAGCGAAAATAGCATTTTCACATATCTCCAACTCGAAGTTCATATTTAACCTTAAACTAAATTCGTAATACTTTAATTGAAAAATATAACATTAATACATTAAAGGAGATAAAGTGGTCACAGTAACATTGAAGAGGTAAGAATAATTTTTGTTGGAGCTGTTCCATGGAATTACGAATATCTTATATTGGTTTTACCTTCCTGCACTCCCCATATTTTTTAAAAGGATAATACTGTAAGTTATACTTGATTGAGGTAACATGGGTTTTAGAATAGAATTTTTTTTTTAACGATCTACGGAAAATGCCGATGGTTGTCAGTAATGAGTATTGCTCCTAGACTAATAGGTGGACTGCGCAAAATATAGGACACAGAGTTGCTTATCACGAAACTTATCTTCTATCAACTTGGCAAGACTTGTCACCTGTGATAAAGCGTGCTGTTGCAAGACATCGAGTTCACGCCACATCATCCTTCAACCTAAAGATGAAACAGTTTAAGCCTCACTTTAATATAATTAATTTTTAGGCATAATCATCTAGTCATTGTGATTTCAGCTTCACTCTCTACGGCCTATCCAGACTTGATCTACTTACAAAATCTGACCCATTATTCTTGTAATGATTCACAATTTCAGTACACATCACATTACTGCCAGTCGTACATACATCACCCAAACACATAATCGTCTGAAATAGCTAGAACTTAAATTAGGTGACCTTAACGGGACATACCTATACGTAGAACCATCCTTCCGACAAATGTACGTTCCTATACTTCCTTTTAAACACGCTAACGTTGTTATCAGCCATGATCCGGAGTTAAACAATCTTTACAAGCAAGAAAAACGTGAACACATCAACAAGGGGCCATTAGTAGTATATATTTGGCCAGAATCACAAGGTTTAGCAGCCACTAGCCAGACATGAATGACATTGCTCGTCTGAAGTCCAAAGGTTTGAGGGCTTCCTGAGGAAAAGGCGTTCCATCTGGTAGCCACAGTCCACCCTCATGAGGTAGCAGCACCTGTGGTTGGGCTTGGCTACTTCTAGCACCTTCAACACCTTCTTTAGATGGAACCTCATTCTTTTTCTTTACAAATTCAAAAAACTCTGCAACTTGGCGTGCATATCTGCACCACAGGCAAAACAAAAATTACAATGAATTAAGAATCTATAGATAAATGGTTATACAATATATTTCAAGCATAAATCTCAACTATGGAATTTTTAAAACTTGTATTGTAAAATCATAAGATTTTACTTGTTAAAGAAACAGAGAACTTGGTTACCTTTACTTCCAGATATATCAATTACAGAAAAAGTACCATTTCACTCACCACAATCATTACCAGTAACATGTTAACGATTTGCGAGTGAAGAGCGACATTAACTTGAAGTGCAAAATTTTCATAGAAAGCAATGAATTAATTGTCAATGGGAAAGGTTTGGGCATTTTGCGTAATAGCAGGACTCAGAAAGTAAGCCCAGACCCAGATGATTACCAAATAGTCCTGCGGATTCTTCATTGGCTAAACAATAAAATTATCTTATTAGCAAGATGGAAAACATCCATTTAACAAAACACTATAATCCTAGTTGTAAGTTACAACGTATATCAAATAATGATACATCCCTTCTGTATATTCTTTATAGGATGAAACAATCTAACAGTACACACAAAACAAGACAAGTGTATCGAGCAGTTTGAATTGTACCATTGACCATAGGTTTATAACTTCAGAGAAAGTAGTTATTTTTCTCTCAGGTGATTTTTTTACCAGTTACATGATGACTAATGCATAAAATTCATGTGCACCCCCAACAGAAAAGTTTGAGTGCCAATTTAACAACAAAATTGCTAAACATACATTAATTCTAATTGTATGCACATGTTTCTAAACATTTAAAAGCACTTAACGAAGTTTGCCAAAGACCTCACAAAACTACCAGTATGTTCAATACTTAAAAGTTTAGAAGCATGTAAAATAATGCTTTTGCCTTTTCCCTTCGTCTATAATACAATGGCAGCGGAAAAACATGCCCCCCCTCTTCTACCAGAAGAATCATAGTAATCAGACCTTTCTGTTGGGTGAAATGAGAAATTCTGATTACTTTAACAAATAGCAAAAAAAAAAAAAAGTCTTGTGGTTTGATGATATAAGAGTAGTATTATTTTGAACTTCTAAAATTTCAAAGCAACAATACTCCCATTTATACTAAAATAAAGTACAGGTCAATTACCAGTGTAGTGCAATGACACAAACTTTTGGTAAACCACAAAGAAAAAGTTATAGCCATTGCGGTGGGAGTATACAAAGCTCCAATATGGGGCTCAGGTCCCATACCTTGGGACAACTAGGCTGTGCACTAGTCTAGTTCCATTCCAGGTAAAGACTGTATCACCAAAATTAGGGATGGCAAAACGGGCTAGGCCCGACGGGTTGGTGTTTTCAGCCCACCAGCCCGCTTTGGCCCGCCCCGTGCAAGCCCGCTAACCCGTTGGGCCAACCCGCAGGACAGGGCGGGCCAGCCCACGACCCGCCTAATTAATAAAAAAATAATTTTTATTGTAATAAAATTAATTATAAAGATAATATATAAAGTTAAAAATTTTAAAAAGAGAATTAAAAAAGTTTCATTCTCATAGAAAATATTCTCCTTCCCGAAATATAATTTTCTCTCATGTTCTCCTCATTTATCCTAAGCACTCGATTATATTTATCCTTATTACTTGAATTAAAGGTATAAGAATTATTCAACCAAGAATAATATGAAGTTTTATCAAATAAAAAAGATATAGGTATTTGAATTTTTCAATATAAAAAATATAAATTTTATAAGTTTAACGTTATATATATATATATATATATATATATATATATATATATATATATTATATATATATAAGTTTAACGTTATATTTGTTATTATTTATTATTATGTAAATTTTATTATTGTTCTAAATTATAATTTCTTAAAATAATGTATTGATTTATATTATTAAATTGAAATAATATGTATATATATATATATATATATATATTGAATTATTGACAAACAAATAATAATCTTATTATTAAATTTATTAAAAAAAATTATTTTAAAAAAAATTATTTTTTCTAAATTATGGCGGGCCAGCCCGCCAACCCGCTCCTTGACGGGGCGGGCCAAGGTCTACAGACCAGTCATGATTATATCGGGCCAGCCAAAAGCGGGGCGGGCCAAAACGGGGCGGGCTAGCCCGTTTTGCCGTCCCTAACCAAAATCACTATTCACAACCCATGCTGCTCATTTGCGATGGAGAGACATAGTGGAAGGCTCTAATATAATTGTATATAAACCAATGGAGAACCACATTACCAAAGCTAACCATAATGGAGGTAAAACTCAAGTCCATATAAACCCCTCATCAAAATCCCATGCTTGAGATGTATGATTTAAGAGTTAAGAGAGTAAAGAGAATGAAAAGAAGATTTCTAATTTTGTGGGATACTTACTCCACTCTATGATCTCATATATATATATATAGGATTACAACATTTAAAACAACAACCACTAACTACTAACAACCACCAACCACCAACTACTAACTACTAACCACTAACCACTAACTAATAATAATTCTAACACTCCCCCTCAAGCTGGAGCATACAAATTGTATGTACCAAGCTTGGAACAAATAAATTCAATTCGAGGTCCTCTTAAAGACTTTGTCAACACATCTGCAAGTTGATCATTGGACCCGACAAATTCAGTGCAAATTTCTTTAGACAACAATTTTTCACGAATAAAATGACAATCAAGTTCTATATGTTTGGTCCTTTCATGGAACACCGGATTAGAGGCAATGTGGAGAGCTGCTTGATTGTCACAATACATCTTCATCTCGTTGGATCTCACAAAATTTCAGCTTCTTGAAGGAATTGTTTCACCCACACTAGTTCACAAGTGAGAGATGCCATTGCTCTATATTCAGCCTTCAGCACTAGACCGGGCCACTACATTTTGTTTCTTACTTTTCCAAGAAATAATATTGCCTCCAATGAGAACACAATATCCCGTAGTGGAGCGTCTATCCATAGGGGATCCAACTCAATCGAGCATCACAATACCCGGATATTTGGGTACCCCCTTTATCTTCATACAAATGGACCTTGTCCCGGAGCTTTTTTGAGATATTTTAGGATGTGAACGACAAGCATTCCAATGATCAGTACGCGGATTTTGCATAAATTGACTCACAACTCCAACGGCAAAAGATAGGTCAGTCCGGTAATGGTGAGATAAATGAGTTTCCCAACAAGTCTTCTATATCTCTCAGGATCGAGAGCGGTTCACCTTGATCCGCCATTAATTTCTCGATTTGGATCCATAGGGTCATTCATCGGTCTACAATCAATCATGCCTGTTTCTTTCAAGATATCTAAAGCATACTTTCTTTGGGAGACTACGATGCCTTCTTTTGATTGAGCCACTTCAATCCCTAGAAAGTATTTGAGACAACCAAGATCCTTAGTTTGGAAGTGATTGCATAAATGTTTCTTTAGCAAAGAAATTTTATCAACATCATTCCCGTAATGACTATATCATCTACATATACAATTAAATAAACACATTTTCCTGAAGCAATATAATAAAAAACAGAATGATCTCGCTTCACTTCGTTTTAATCCAAAACTTTGAACAATGTGACTAAACTTTCCAAACCAAGCACGTGGAGATTGTTTGAGACCATAGAGAGAACGATGTAACTTACAAACCAAACTAGACTCCCCCGAGCAACAAAACCAGGAGGTTGCTCCATATAAATTTCCTCCTCAAGATCACCATGCAAGAACGCATTCTTGATATCTAACCGATGAAGAGGCCAATGACTGGATAGCCGCCATAGCAAAGAAAAGTCGAACAATAGTCATTTTGGCCACAGGAGAAAAAGTATCACCGTAGTCAAGGCCATAGATCCGAGTATAGCCTTTTGCTACTAATCTAGCTTTGAGTCGATCAACTTCACCTTTTGGTCCAACTTTAATGGCATAGACCCAACGACAACCAACAGCTCTTCTTCCCATGTGGAAGAGGAATTAAGTTCCATGTACCATTGTGCTCAAGAGCCCGCATTTCATCAATCATGGCTTGTCGCCATCCAGGATGATCAAGTGCCTCTTTTACATTCTTTGGAATAGTAATAGTGGATACGTAAGAAACAAAAGAAAAATAGGAAGGAGACAATCTATGGTAGCTAAGAAAATTGTAAATGGGATGTGGATTACGAGTAGAGCGAGTACCTTTGCGAATGGCAATGGGCCAACTTGAGTCACCATTATCGGAATCGTGGTATCGGGGGATGATTGAGAAGGATTTGCTGAGGAAGACTCATCTTGGGACATGGGACTGATCATTTGGCTCCTGTGTTGATAGGTAATAAGAGGCAGTGATGAGGATTCCGGTGTATTTTGTGTGAAATTTTGGGTGTCAGGAGGAGGTACAAATGACTCCACTAAGGGTATAGGTAGGACATTTTGGACTGAACTAATATCCTGCATAGAAGAAGGGAAGAAGGGAGTTGACTCAAAAAAAGTGACATTAGCAGACATGTAGTACCTCTTGGTTTCAGGAGAATAACATCGATATCCTTTTTGAAGACGAGAATATCCCAAGAAGACACATTTGATGGCTCTAGCCGATAGTTTATCTAAACCTGGAGACATATCATGAACAAAACATACACAACCAAATACACGAGGAGAAACATGAAAGAGTGGGTCCTTTGGCAATAGAATAGAGTGTGGAACTTTATTGTTAAGAGAAGAAGATGGCATTCTCGTTAATGAGAAAACATGCAAGTAAGAATAGCATCTCCCCAATGATGAACGGGCATATTTCCACCAAGTAATAAGGTACGAGCAGTTTCAACCAAATGTCTATTTTTTCGTTCCGCTATACCATTTTGTCGTGGTGTGTGAGGACAAGTAGATCGGTGTAAAATGCCTTGGGAGCTTAAGAGAGTGGAGAAATCAGTAGAAAAGTATTCTTTAGCATTATCACTTCGTAAAACTTTGATTACTTTTCCAAATTGATTTTTGATTTCGTTAAGGAAAGACTTAAAGATAGGTAATGATTCAGAACGGTCTTTCATTAGATAAATCCAAGTACACCTAGAAAACTCATCAATGAAGGTAACAAAATATCTATAGCCAAAGGATGAGACACGACTAGGACCCCAAATATCGAATGAACAAGAGAAAAGACAGAGTCACATCTAGATTCGAACGTTTAGGAAAAGAGGACCTAGTATGTTTCCCTAGTTGACATGATTCACATTCAAAATCTTGAAGAGTCTCGAAGTTCAGGAACCATTTTTTTTAATCTTGATAAGTGAGGGTGCCCTAACCGTTCGTGTAATAGTTTTGGAGACAAGGATGCAACACAAGATACGGATGATTTAGTCCCAAGGTAGTATAAGCCTCCAGATTCATGTCCTTCGCCAATCTGTCGACCCGTACCACGTTCCTCGTATAACAAAAGAGTTGGCATTAAAGGTTACCGAACAATTCAATAATTTGGTTAATTGACATAGAGAAATGAGACTAAAGGGACATGAAGGAACAAAAAGAACAGATTTTAAGTTTAAAGACGGAGAAATGGAGACTTGACCAGTTCCTTTAGAGGCTACTTTAGATCCGTTGGCTAAGGTTATGAGATGAGGAGTTTTAGGAAATGAGAGAGAAGAGAACAAAGAGGCATTACCGGACATGTGATTAGAAGCACCTGAGTCAATAATCCATGGATTTTGACTTTCCACGATTGTGAAATGCAAGCCGTTGATGAATTTGGGGTTGTTGATGACCGTGCTAGATTACTCGGATTTCAACCTCAAATATTCCCGATATTCTTCGTGAGAGAACTTGGGTTCAACCATTCCAGATTTGGAAAAATTGACAGCTTTATCAGGAAAACCGTGCAAAGAGTAGCAATTTTCCACCGTATGACCCATTCTCTTGCAATGAGTGCACCGAGGACGTCCTCTACCTCCACGTCCTCCTCTAGTGTCGCGACTTCCTCTTCCACGGGTAGAAATCATAGCGTAAGATTCAACAAGTTCTTGATTAATTTTTCCTTTGAGAGTTGGAACACGAAACAGTCTTGTAGTCAAACTTTCCATAGAAGGAACTTCTTGTCCAGTTAAAATTTGATCTCTAACATGATCAAATTCTGAATTCATAGCTCGGAGAGTCATAACCATATAGAATTTATCCAACTTTTGCTTTATCTCCTCTAACGAATCCACCTCTAGGAACATCTTTAATTCTTCAACTCGCTGATTGAGCTTCGCAATAAAGGTCATCATATCTTTATCCACTTGCTTGAGAGAGGCTAATCGATTAGCGGAATCATAGAGGCGTTGGATATCATTTGCGAAGATATTCTGAGCTTTCTTCCGTAAAGAGTTACATGTTTTGAAGGATCTGAGAGTGTTCAAAATATTTGGTTCTACTGATTGCCACAGTAGAGCACAGAGTTGATAATCAAGCTTTTTCCATTGTTGAGTCTGATCTTTTGGTATCTTACTTTTGTCTTCTTCTAGATGATCGTGAAACCCTTGTCCAAGGAACCAAAGTTCCCCTGAAGAGGACCAAGACATGTAATTTTTTCCATTTAATTTCTCAGCCGTTATCGTGGGAGTTCCGGAAAAGGAGGTTGTGGGCCCTGACGACATGTTTTAAATAATGTAGATGTAAGATGGAGACAATGGAACCTGTAAGAAAGAGAACACCCAAGATAGCCTGAAGGTTACTGGAAGGTGGTCGGAAAAGTCGTCGAACGGCAGCAAAAAAAAAAGGTGACTGGACGAGGGACTGACGGCTGCCGAAAAGTGACCGGAAAGTGGCCGGAAATTGGTCGGACGGTGGCCGGAAAATGGTCGGACGATGGCCGGAAAATGGTCGGACGGTGACCGGAAAATGGCCGGACGGTGACCTGAAAATGGCCGGACGATGGCCGGAAAATGACCGGGACGGTGGCCGGAAAATGGTCAGACGGTGGCTGGAGGTGGCCGGACAGGCAGAGCAGGACCAACCTGCTCTGATACCAAGTTAAGAGAGTAAAGAGAATGAAAAGAAGATTTCTAATTTTGTGGGATACTTACTCCACTCTATGATCTCATATATATATATAGGATTACAACATTTAAAACAACAACCACTAACTACTAACAACCACCAACCACCAACTACTAACTACTAACCACTAACCACTAACTAATAATAATTCTAACAAAGTCCCATACCTTGGGTTTAGAACATAGCATACGACCAGTACAAGCTAAGCTCAACAACAATCCTAACATAATAAGACTCCTTCGGACAATAAGAGTCATAATACTCTAACATAGACTAAAATGTCTGACAGAACAAAAGCATACTCCGTTATAAGGAAATTGAAATAAATATATGAATAAGAGATAATTTATCTTACTGCCTCTTTGCCTCAATATCTTTGCTGAAATCAATATTGGGTTCACAATCCAGAACCAATGCAGGAACCTGTGCGTAGTAAAAAGGTTAATCCAATCTACCCAAGCAAATAATATATCAAGAGATGTGATTTCCAAATATTATACCTTCTGAATGCTTGAATGCATGTGACCACCCTCCAGATAAAAAACACGGTCTCTTATATCAGGGTGTAAAGAGTTATCAACATGATGGGGTAGTTTATTGACTGATAAAATTCCATGATTACCACTTTGGAAGGGAAATAACCAGCTTTCATGCTTTTCGTGGAGGTCACAGAGATAGTCCAGGGTGACTCCACCTTCTTCTTCTCTCTTCCTTAACATCATTCTCTTATGGCAAGTATCAGGACTTGCCCTAAGATAGATAAAACCATCAGGAATAAGTCCAGGCAACGTGGACACCACAGGATCAAACCACGAGTCATAAATACTGATCTCCATCTCATTCATCCAATTGGCTTCATGAACAGCTCGCACAAAAACCTTTATTGAATAGTGACTAGTGAGATAAAAAAAACATAAGTTTTTAAACTCTTAGAACAGGGATTCTCTTCCTCTCTAATCAAACTAACCAAAAAAAAAAAAGGAAATGCAGTTGCAAATCCAGTAGTTGCTATCATTTTGTAACTGGCATTCAAAAGAAGTTGCATCGGTGAGTGAGGAAAAAGGCAAACTAGTGCACTCACCCCAAACCAAAGGAAAGAAAAATACCAATAGACAACCAACCAAAGAAGATTTAAGAGGCAGATAAAGAATACTAAAGGGGTAAACACTAACCATTCTGTCACTGAAAACACTCCTCTCCATCAAGCGAAGAGGCTTGATTCCACCAGATGACTCTCTTTCCTGCATCACCCTCGTAACAAATACATAGTTCTGAAATGTGTAGGCATACCTTTGTGGCTCCGCATAAAAAGCATCCAAAATATTGAAGTGGTCAGGTCCAACATCCTGCCACTTGTTAATGGGTTCAGGAACCACCTCAACAAGGTCACGCAATTCAATCGTTTCATTCGCTATTCTCTGAAGGAAGGTAGTCTTGCCAACGCTAATATTACCCTCTACACAGAATGTTAAGCGCTTCTTCTGCTGAGGCTGCGGAGAGGAATTGTCTTCCAACTCCTCATCAACACTTTTTTTAATGAAAGTAGTTATACTTTCAGCATGGTTCTTGTGGATTATCCCAACTGAACTCTGTAGATACTCGACCATCTTGTCACTCGATTTGCCAAAGAACTGCAGCAGATGACCCAAACAAACAGAACAAACAAAAATGCGAGATACTCAGTATGATCCAAATAACATTTCTTTATCCTTCCTTCATAGCCAAAAAATAATTTTATAAGAACTTGGGGTAGTTATTTGATCTATTTAACAGAACAAGTGTGGACAAATAGTTACAAGCAGTGTCATTTATTATTCACACCATTCCTATAAATTGAGTTGGAAGATACTCAGTAGAGCCAAACTCAAAAAACACAAAAACGGTGTTTGGCAGGAAATTATTTTACCTTTCCCAGGAATCTTAGGTTAGGAACTTTAGACTCCTATGATAAATTTAAAAAAACATTCCCATAAATCTAACATTCCTAGAATAACTTTAAAAAAATATATCCAAGTCCCGAGGAATTCTAAACGTGTTCCAGGAAATGACATTTCCAGGAATGAAAACAGATTCTGTACATCAAAAAACACTGGCGAAGATACTAAAACAACAGTTGTGAAAAAAATAAAAAAGTTTTAAGAGAGAAGGGGAGAGACCTTATCCTTGTAGAGTTGCTTGAGTTGGGCAACACCAGCGATACCTTTCTGAACGAGCTTTCTGAAATTTCTGGGACCCACACCGGGAATGGCCAACAAATCAGGATTTGAAGGAGTAGGAGAGGAAGAAGTAGTAGAACCCTTTTGCCTCCTATTTAACCTAAAGTTAAAGGGTTTGGTCTCCACTGCGTGGCTGATATCTGCAGAAGCATCGTGAAGAGGGTGAGAGTGGGTAATAAAGGAGCCGTGAGAAGCCGAAAACAAGGAGCGGTTTGGGGAGTAGTTAGGGAGAAGAGGGATGTCATTCCGGGTGGGGGTGGGGGTTAGACTTAGCCTACAGGCACAGAAAGTATTGGAAGAAAGCGGGAGGTAGCGGGAAGAAAGATGGGGCCTAAGGGCTGCGAAGAGCTTTTTCTTGTCGGAGAGGGAATAAGCAGGAGGAGGAGGAGGAGGCGGTGCTGCTGACATTGGTAGAAAGTTTGAAACTTTGGGAAATATGGATAGGAAGGGCAGCGAAGTTGAAGAAGAAGAAGAAGAAGCCGAAGGGCTCAGCAGTTTCTGCATTTCACTCCCTCTCTGTTTCTGGCCTGTTCCTCATAATGATGGCGGGAAGGGTTTTAGGTTTAGCCTCTCTCTCCCTGCTCTGTTGTTCTATTCTTTTATTATTCACACCAAAATTGGATTCCCCCATACACACTCTCTAATGGAAAATAGAGAATTCTATTTATTCACTGTCACAGCCCAATGGAATCAAATTATTATATTTTCCTAAATATAATGATTTTAAATTTATTTAACTATTTTTATAAATTATAATTTATAATTTTTTAAAACCTGTGTTTCCCATTTTTATACTCTTATCTTTATGATAAATAATTAGTCCACTTAACTCAATTTTAACGTCATATTCTAATTATACATATTTTTCTAATTGCCATGCAACCCACTCCATAAATATTCTAACTTCATCACTTAATTATTTACTTGTTTAAGACACAAACCAATCATGACTTCTAAGCCACAAACTACAGTTTTACACAAATCAGAAAAAAATATTAAATAAAGTCTTCTTTCCACCCTGATTTTCTCAGTTTCAATTTAATCCTACCTTAATAATCTTAAACAAATTTAGCCCTAGAAATTGACCTTATTAAAACAATTTTTAATTTTAAATATGTAGTTTCTTTTATGTATATAGAAAAGAAGATGACATCATCGGTTACACTTATCTGCACGTTGAAAACCGTCTACAAATTATGCGCTTATTATGAGCTGAGTTTGTCTCCACGACGCTCTCCTCCTCTTCACTACACTACGACACTGTTCTCGTAATAGTAAAAAACACTTTTTAGTGAGTAATTAAAAAAGTTAAAAGCATAAAACCTATTATTATTGTTAGTTAGATTGAATTTGAAAGCAATAGAAAGAGAACTGAATCATGAATTCAAAGTGTGGAGTCGTTGAAATCCATCGCATTTAATAAGCTCTAAAATCAGTTGGTTCGTTCGCATATTTTTTATTTTGCCCTTTTTTTTTTTTGGCATTCATACGTACCCAACAACTTAACAACTCCTCCAACCCTCCCACACCACGAAAAAGAAAAACAAAAAGGACAAGCAAATATCGATAAAGGAAGAAAATCAGGGGGCATAGTAGATAAAGAAGAAGAAAAACCCAGACTTTATACGGTTTCCGAGGAGCAGTGAAGAAAGTTAAAGATGGGTAACAGTTTTATTTGCATGACTAAGTCCAAAGATGTTGGATCGAGGAGCAAGAGAATGGGTAGATCACAGAGGAAGCCTGTGAGCGAGGAAGAGCTGCATCTTCAGGCGCTGTCTATGGCACTTCAGCAGCATCAATTTTCTCAGAGGTTTGAAGGGTCTATGTCTCGGAGAATTGGCTCCTCTAGAAGGCATGCTGTGTCTGAATCTTTTTCAGCCAACAAGCAGGTGTGTGCCTGCTTTTGCTTGGTTATTTATTTATTATTTTATATTGTATTATATTTGCCCTGATTTGTGGGTTTTTGATTGAAAAGTTTTGATTTTTGAATCATTTCATCAGTGCCAAAAAGTAGCTTATCATGATTAAGATCTTTGTGTATGTGGGTTGGGTAGAAGTGAAAACTATTGTCTTTGATGAGTGGAAGCATCTTGTGTCAACAGAACAATCCAGGGCTGAAAAGTAACCATACAAAAAGAAATCAAGGGCTACTTTTTTCTTTTCCTTTTTTTTTTTTGTGTGTAAAAAAGGGGTTGTTCCTTTTGTGCCTCAAAAGGTGCATCTAGGAAAGTACATGGCCAATGCACAGTGCTTTCTAAAGAAGATGCGATTTGTTTATGATTAGTCGCCTGTATCTTGTACTAGTTAATATACCCCACTTTCCTTGACTCCGCTATATTATAGTTATGCATTTTGACCCTAGTTGTTCTTCAGCTTCATGTGACCTTTTTAGGAGAGTCTAGCACAATTGTCTAAAGAAAAAAAACTGGGGCTGTTGTTTCATGTTTGGAGTTTGTCTTGATACTTCTTTTGAAATCATGATCTGAGCTGCTGGTGGTGCTTAATTATGTAGTACTTATACAGCTTGATTTTGCTTGTGGTTTATTGTAAATGAACTCCTTATTTAAGGGATAGTTGAAATGTTGTTTATATTTGTTGGATGCAAATGTTAGCTGAGACCTAGAATGAAAGGGAATGTGTAATCAGTACTTATCTCTTCATAACCCTGTTTCTGCCAAGAAAATTGGTTGGGAAACGTTGTTAGCTTTTGGTGGGACATAAGCTATTGGCTATAACAATGCTATCTCTTTTTGATTGTGCATGTCAAAAAGTTAAAATCTGCTTGGCCCCTGTATTTTGTTAGGAATATTTGCCTGACTTGCTAGTATATCCTGCGCAGGTTCCAGTAAATCTGGAGAACATGAAAATAAAAAAGTTTGTACTGATCCATGGAGAAGGTTTTGGAGCATGGTGTTGGTACAAGACTGTTGCCCTTCTAGAAGAAGCAGGGCTGCTTCCTGTTGCCTTAGATCTTACTGCCTCTGGAATTGATCTTACAGACACTAACAGTGTCTCTACATTGGCAGATTATTCAAAACCTTTAACTGTTTATCTTGAAAACCTTCCTGAGGATGAAAAGGTTTGGATGTGTGACATTGAACATAATTTCAACTTGAAGGATGTTATGGTCTACCGTTCTGTTATTTTTCATGAAGATGGAAATTTTGCAGGTTATTCTTGTTGGTCATAGCATTGGTGGTGCATGTATTTCTTATGCATTGGAACATTATCCTCAGAAGATCTCAAAAGCAATTTTCCTTTGTGCTACAATGGTGTCTGATGGTCAAAAACCTTTTGATGTTTATGCTGATGAGGTATCAGTTAGCTTTTTAATTACTTATGTGATTAGTCGAATTTGTGATAGTAGTGAAATACAATCCAACTAAAATTATTGACAAAAGCCTCCCTAGTTTAGTACCATTTTTTACCAATTATTTTATTATATGGGGCATATATTGAACTTCATCCTTTCCTGAAGGTTGGGCAACCTCTAATAAACTATTTCTGGAGGAAAATGTTCTTTATCTTGTATGTTGAGTGACATGTTTTATTTAATTAATTATTTATTTTTCATCCTGTTTTACATATTTCTTGGAAGTTCTCACCAATTATCTACACTGCAGCTAGGATCTGCTGAACGTTTTATGCAAGAATCAAAGTTTTTAATACATGGGAATGGTAAAGAAAAGCCCCCCACAGGATTTATGTTTGAGAAGGAGCAGATGAAAGGGTTATATTTTAACCAATCCCCAGCGAAGGTACACAGGATTTAAGACTATTTCTAACTTCTTTTCCTTCCTCCAAATTTTTTTAACTACTATATATTGACTGCTCATTCAAATTAGCTACTTGAAGTTGTACGATTTGTGCCCATTTACCCTCAATGATGATCGTACCTTTTATCTTCTTCACTGTTAATCCACTTGTAAGCTTAATGTTTGTAGTAGACTTAAATTGAGTACAATTGAGTAACTGGATGACTATAACCCCCATGATTGATCAATCTAGCGTAATAAGGCAAACACAACTTTGTTCCACCACCTTTAGTGTAACCGAAAGGCAATTTTGTATTGTTGTTGATCTATGAGCTCTGAGTGTTGTAGATAAAGTACTCAGAACTCAAAATTAGCTTGTCGCTATTCAACCTTGCTTTAAGTTGAAGAATTAAACCCCTTCCTGTAAAAGCTCGTGTTTTGTAGTTTTGTATTACCCCCTTTCCAAATTCTTTAGGACAGACCTCTTATTTCATTTATAATTTTCAATTACATTTTCTTCAAGAAAGATAGGCCTTTATTGAACAAACATTCCAAATGATTTCTTAAATTGTTTTTTTATTTCAAAAGTTGTTTAATTTCCCCAGAAAAGGAAATGATTTCTTAAAGCTAACACTACCAGAGTACCCTTGACAAGTCTATGTCAAGGATACGTGCTTCTATAGGTGGTTAAATCAGGATTCTTATATTGATTGTGATTTTCACTAACTGTGACTTGAATAATAGCAAAAGGGATTGGGATTCAATCCCTTTTGCTTTTACTTGATTCTTGTCACATTTATTCCTTTACCAAAATAGGAGAATTTGATCTATCTCTTGGTTTGCTATTAAGGTTTTGCATGAAATACTAAAAAGTTGTTGCAATTTGCTGTGCATGCATACTTGTGTTTTATTTGGTTGGAGGGGTACTGTTGTTTTTTATACCTGTTTTTTACTGCAACTCATAGCTGTTTCACCGGAGTGACCCTTACCAACAACAACCCTGTAACATTCATTGTTTGTGTCTTCCATGTTCTTTTCTTCTTTTTCTGGTTTGGAGGATTTCATATCCTCACCAAACTCATGCCTGACTTCTCTTCTAACAATCTTACAATACCACCTCATGTTAACTTGTTAATGGATACTTTTTGCGCAAGTATGAGCATGGCTTATCTGACCAAAAGGGGCAACCCTACTACTATGACACCCATAAAAAACACTGCTGGTCTTTTTCTAACATATTTTGATTCACAAGGAGCAAAATTGTTGAATTTGTAGGGTTCCTTAACGTTTCCTTGTTCTATTAACCATTTGGGATCCGCAAGGTGCTGGCTTTGTGACAAATGTAACGAGATTATTTCAAACATGGGTGAAATGTTCATATATATTAAAGCATTGGCTTTTATGTTTTAAAGGGGTATATCTTTGGACAAACATCTCCAGAAGCACTTCTAGTGGAGGAAAATATGCAGAAAAAATATTAAACGAGTTTTTCTATTAGCAAAAATTCGTTTATGCACAAGTTAAAAATAAGAATTTAAAGAAGCTTTTCTACAAATTAGCTTATGCATAAACAAATTTTAGCTTATGAAGAAACTCATTTCATTTTTTTCACTCTCTTATATGTGCTTATGAAGAAGTTTGTCAAAATGACACTAAGTATTGTTATGTTAAGATGATCTTTGTTCTTTTCATGATAAATGTGCTTTCTATTGATATTTTTGTTTTTATGGATTAATACTCTGACATAACTCTAGAAATCACACGGTATGTTTCTAGTTTCTTAATACTATATCCCCTAAGATGGGTCTGTACACATTACATATGACTAATACATATCTGAAACATTTTCATTCATCTTTCATGCTCCATGTTTTATCTAAAGGTTGGGATCATAACCGTATTCAAATAAAAACTATTATAATAATTTAATTTATTATATGATGTAAACCAAGTCCTAATTGAAGGAATTAGGAAGGTGAAATCCCTTAATCTTGGAGTCCCCTGGTTGTTGCATTAACACTTACAAAGTTCTGATAATATTTGAAATGAGTTGTATTTCAGGATGTTGCTTTAGCCATGGTTTCCATGAGACACAGCCCTCTTGGTCCAATCATGGAGAAGCTATCTTTATCTACCGACAAGTACGGTACCGGACGCCGCTTTTACATTCAAACATTGGATGATCGTGCACTTTCACCAGATGTGCAAGAGAAGCTTGTGAGGGAAAATCCACCTGAAGGAGTTTTCAAGATCAAAGGCAGTGATCATTGTCCATTCTTCTCCAAGCCACAGTCTCTCCACAAAATTTTGGTGGAAATAGCTCAGATTCCATAGCTTAATGCACAACATGATTTCTTTTATCTTTCCATCTTAGGATTACAGAACTGTAGAGTTGATATGGCTTTTCTATATCGACCATCAAACAGGAGCCCAATTGGGAGAATTTTTTTTTTTTTTTATAATCTTGGGATATAATAGAGGAAGAAATATATTTTCATCCCATTTAAGACAAAAATACCATTCAATTAGTAAGTAACTTCTGTAAGTGTTTTTTCGTTTCATGTGTATAGAAATATTTTGTAGTTCTAATTCGGCTTTGACTACTATTTTTTATGCAATTTGTAACTCAACATAAAAATGAAAATAAGCCTTTTTATTTTTTATTCATTCATTCTCAATCATATAATTAACGCTGCAAAAATGTCTTGAGCTAATCATTGCCCTGTATAGCTGAAAATGTGGATTATTTTTTTTACAATCCCATACACGTTAGAACAAACTTGAGGGTGAAGCATGTTGCTATGCGTTGAGCTAGGCGAGCTAGTAAATTTAGCTCAACCCAATTCAGTGTCAAAATAGCCTATAGAAAAACTGACAATAGTACTTAAAATGTAATCTTTTAAATACTAAATGCGTAAATTATCCTGCAAAAGATTGCTCCAATCTTGATCAAATGTATCTGCATTAAATATTTTTCTGATGTCAGTCCATCTGCACAAGATGAAAGAGTCAATGATCTATTATCCTTCCCATCTGTACCTGAGGAATCTTCTTTCGTAGTTTATAGTCTTGTAGGATACTTAACATAGAGGGACCATGGAACATAAATCAAATACCTAAACAGATTCTCAAAGTACATTTCTATTGGGGAAGATGCATTCATGGTGGTGGGGTTTTAGAAAATCCGTATACGAATACGAGGAAGCAATTTGACTTGCCCGTAGTTTTTTAACCAACGAGGGCATAGTTGACCATCCATTTCTCTTCATTGCATCAATCATTTTGTTTCATTACCTTCTTTCTTAGTTATAAAAAAATAGCCTCACTTGTCCAGAAACTCTTAACTAGTAAGCAATCAACTAGTTTAGTGCTATGTCTATATCCTGTCTACCAAATGCATTCGGGTAAGGAAACACGGAATGCACATATACGTAAGTACATACATACTGATTGATTAAAGTTGTAAGTTGGTGAATTAGAGTTCTGATACATAATATTTATTTAACCACCACCAAGCTCATAATCCTTTCATAATTTTCACACACCACCATTCACCAACCTATTAACAGCAGATATTACTACCGAAAAGAAGCTACAGATCAATGACCTAGTTGGTACAAGTCAAACGCCAACATTATTGAGCTTCACCACGCAAAGTAAGTTTTAGCACAACGGGGTCCCTCTTGATCAACTCCAACACACAAAGATCTCCTACTGATAGATCGTTGTCCCTCATAAATTTAGTCCATCCCCTACATATTATCATTGCTCTGCTACCATTATGATGTACGCAAGAAACATCCCACGCCTCTCCATTACTATTTTGGAGCATCATACCAACACATGGCTTCAGATACTTGCCAGCAAATTCACTTGACACGTACTGCACAAGGAAGGCCAGCTTTAATTTGATCAGTGCAAAACATTATGCATGCATAATTCAGTACTTTATTTTAACTCTATTTTGAAGCTAAATTATCCTCACCAATCGATCAGACTTGATTACACAAGTAACAAAAGGATTTTTTGGCTTTAATCTATCACTGGCAGTAGCACTAGTAGTAGCAGTGGCAGCAAACTTTGCTATCTCCCAAGGAGAGTGGTTTTCACTGCATCCTCTTTTGACTTGTTTCCCATGAGAAAAATCACTTTCTTTCTTCCTTCCTTTACTCAGTCGTATTAAATTCACTTCATCTTCATCACTAGATTCTACCACATTCTCCTCCTTAAGTTCTTTCTTTTTCGTTTGATAGCTGTGGTGCTGATCATCAAACTTGGACCTCTTCCAATTCTCCGAGTTTGTTTCTTCATTATTACCCCGAGTTTTGCGAGGATAACAAATCTCAGCAGAAGTAATATCAAATATAAGAACACGAAATTTTGAATTCCCCACATATCTGAAAATTAGGTGTGAACCATAACCAAGAGAATAGTATTTTACAAACTCTCGCCATTTGCTGCGGAAGAAAACATCTTTACCACACTTCTTCAACCTCATTCTCCAAACACGACCATCGGGGACAGTAATCGTAGCAACAGTTGATAGTTCATCTCCAAATCTTTTTATAAATTCCTCGGGAATTCTCTGCAGTGATCACTTATTAAATTGGTTAGAAATCAATAGTTATAGGGTGACTCGTCTATGGGATTTTCCTTAATTTAATTTACTCCCACGGATTGTTTAAGCTAAGTAGATAATTTATACTGCAATTAAGTAAAGAAAAGAAGCACCAAAGAACAACTTGCTCCCCAGGTCACGTGCAATGCCAATTAGAGTGGCTTTGACACTTTTAGACTGGATTATGCATGCAATTTAGAAGATATAGTAAAGTCATAACTGTTAACTTTATCAACGACATCAAATGTCCAAACATGCAAAGTTACAAAGTATCTCAAACCGAGTCATTGAAAATCTTAAGCGATCTAAGAATAGAAAAAGTATTTTCGACAAATCCACAATGGTGAGAGAAAGAAACAGAAAGGAGATAAGTATATCTGTGCGTGCTAGGCGATACCCCGTGTGATGTAAAGAGAAAAATGGTTCATTTTTT
Source organism: Sphenostylis stenocarpa (assembly GCA_963425845.1). Classification (NCBI taxonomy): domain Eukaryota; kingdom Viridiplantae; phylum Streptophyta; class Magnoliopsida; order Fabales; family Fabaceae; genus Sphenostylis; species Sphenostylis stenocarpa. The sequence continues at coordinate 54,342,767 of OY731402.1, forward strand.
GAAATTAATATATTTCTAAGCATAAAAGTAGAAACAATTAAGTTAATCCTTTCCTCCAAGTTCTATGTTTTCCGGTTGTGTGCATCTACAACATAGACAATTCTCTAAAAGCAAGGAAGGAAGCATGTAAATAATGCATGATAGAGGTGAAAGAAAGAAGAGAATGCTTAAATTTGGTTGTTACCATTTGGTTAGCATGAATGGCAGAGGGAAGTATGATCTTCAGAAAATGCTTAGAGTCCCTCTCCGCGGAGGTTCCATCATCCTTTCTCCGCCGAGGCTGCATCGGAATGAGGGATTCTACCCGCAGAGTAGAGAGCAGAGAGTAGAGTGTTCACAATAAACAATGGTCTCTGATGTAACGTAACACCACACTGCCTTGCTTCAGAAAATATTATATTTACAAAGAACAAGAAAGAGAATCTTTTGAAGTTATTATTTTTAGTTTTTATAAAATCAACATTTTTTTATTCATTCTTTGTAATCTTTTCATCTCAACCTTCTTTAGCATGATCAACTTCCAAGACAATAATATTCTTGTTCTGTTAAAACTTCTCACCTATTTCTCTTCGACAAGGTTGATTCTCTCATTTTCCACCATCGTTGTCTAACATTAAATAGAATTAGTGTTTGAGTTTGCATTATATTTATTTGATCAACTTCTACACCAGTCATATAACTAACAAAAGGTCACCAGGGCTAATGGAAAATCAGTGTGAGAAACTAAACAAGTTTTTTTATCTTTTCAGTTTAATGACACCATCAAACAAGTTTAATTTTAGTTACTGAAGACTAAAAACAGTTTTTGAAAATAGAAATCTCGCATATCTTCCTCTTTAATTGTTTCATCTTGCTTTATAGTGTTGTTCTTTCCTAAACTTTCCCTCTACTTATCTAAAAAGGTAATTTTCTGATTTTCCTTACATGTACCCAATCCGTACGAGTCTGTTTCAACCAGTCTGATTGCAACTACTTGCCTACGATGCATTTTGCTGCAAAAATTATCCAGCAATTATTTTGGCTTTTCGCGAGTTTCCTCAATTCGTTATGTACGACAATATTAATATTACAACTTAATTCTAAAAGTGTAATTGCAAAATAGTTGCATAACAACAAGTGTCACCAAATGATCTTTGACGTGAATAATTATAATTATACTAAATACAAAAAAAACCCTGTTTTTGGCGAATTTCTTTTCTTGGGCAAATTTTGTAATCCTCCTTTATCTTTTAAAAGAAATCCTCATTCATGGAATATGGGTGATTCTTGAGGACAAAAGGCGTTATGATATCCTTACAATAACTCGTACACCATGTGCACGATAAAAATATATAAGCCTTCAAATACAAAACACTATATAACTAACTACTTGTCCCTTGAACGGGACAAGATTTTTCACTCTTTCCAGCATACCGTCCCATGTTATGTACCAAGAACTTTACAGTTACATCCCAAACACAAACATTTCCCAACACTGAAATAGTCTCGATTCAAGGAGACACAAACCATAATGGGTCTAAACCCACCCACATGGTTAACAATGCCAATCTGTTTTCAGTAGATAATCATGTCACGAGGTCTGTAACTTCGCATTCCCTTTATTGTGCAGGCTCCGTCAGGCAAACACCTGGATCATTTTACTGCAAAATTTCAGGTGTGACATGATCAGAAGACAGAAATTTCAGTAAAGTAAGAATGATATTAAACACATGCCAAAGCAATTGATTCCTAGCTTATGAGACCCGGTAAGTTTACTGCTTGTGATTAGAAGGTTGCAAGGTTATAATTTCATGAACAATCTCTCAGGTAGTGGGGGTAAGGCTGCACACACACACACACACACATATATATTATATTATATATATATATATATATATATATATATACACTCCCCCAACTTCCCAGGTGAGGGCATCTAGCACTGAGCCACCCTTCTTAAGAATCAACATTTAACTATTTAAGTAGTCCTTTTAACAGAAGTGTAACATGCACATACCTTTCAAGTCGCTTAGAATCAGGTTGACCTGAATTAGTTGTGGATGATGTCCTAAGCAGAGACCGTAGCTCAACATTGCAGGAATGATACCCTGACTGAGTATACATAATCTGCAAATAGCATTACTAAAGTTAATAGCAATATTGGATGTAAACAATACTCTTTAACAACTAGATCAATGTCCAACCTAACTAAAGGTAATGCAGCACCTTTTGTGATTACTCGAGAACATTTGTTCCACTATATAAGCACAAGGTTAAAATTTATGTAAAAAAATCCTCTGTCAAATCTTCCAGTATGGAAATAATGATCTACAATACCAGGTGGCAAATTTGACATTTAGAGGCATCGGATAAACTTATTACGGTAAGCAAGGACCAGATTACATGATGGTAAGGAAATCTAGTAAAGCAATCACCTCACTCAATAGAATGCAACTAACAACACAATAATAGTATATCAAATAATCCAATCATTGGAATGAGAAATATTCTTACATAAAGTTGGTGCTGTTTGTTACATGGGCCCCACTAGGTTTTCTTTTATTAGCTAGAGAAAGAAGCATGGAAAGTGACATGCACTCACAACATAATTATGTTGTACAGATAGCATATTCTCAATTACAAAACCACCCACAATTGATTGAGGCAAACTACGTTTTTTTTTTTCAAATTTTATTTTTTTTATAATGAAAATAATAATATCATATTTATTTTATATCAAATAACCTTAAAAAAATATTTTCCACTTTATTCCACAATCATTTCTCTTCAACCCCATCACTTCTATTTCCACTCATTTCTCACATCTTTGTCTTTTCTCTTTCATTCTCTCTATTTTTTCCTCCACCAAACGGTGCATAAGTCAAGTAACTTCAACTTTTCATATTCAAACTCTCATGTACTACAGTAATGATAAGTCAATAATTTAATAACAAGTGTTGCAAAATGCAAGTATTCTCCAGGGAGAAATCAACATCAATGAAGCAACTATACCAATCTTCCAAAGCTAGAAAAGCAAAGAAACACTGATAGCAAACCCCCTACCATCAAACAGAGCCTACCCCAACCATAATGGTGAAAAACGCAAGTTAATCAGATGCATAACCCCCCTAGACTTCTGACGAAGAAAAAGTTTTTGATGCTACTGAGAAGATTGTATCTCAATTACATGACAATTCTAATTCTGAACATGCTGCAAGCACCTATTTTCATTGACATTACATATTCTTTATCATTGTGCATTAGAAAAGTTCAAACCATGGATTGACACTTGATACAGTTAAAGAATCTAATATTTTCATTTATTGACATAGTTGTCTATAAAGCAAGTTTCAATCTATCATCTATAAAGCCTATTTTAAACTGACCTGAGCACTAAGTTTCGAATCTCACTTCAGAATGAGAATCCTTTACCTTTTCAAAGCTCATCATCTTATATGTAAAGAAGCAAGAACTTCTACACTTTGATGTCATACTAATCAAAGATTTAAGCAATGAACTTCTAAAATGACTACTTGAGACATTGTTTTGCATTTGCTTTTAAAAACACATTCATATATACACATAATGAGAGGATTCAAAAGCTTTACTACATGTGAAATTATATTTCCAGGTCTTCCCAATTCATACTGTGATTTTGAGTTCCAGTTTTCAACACCAAATGCAAATACTGATTGAAAAGATATATTTCATATGATATCTTGAGTTAAGAGGGCCAAGAACATATCAAGATTTTGTGAATATACAATCGATCCATCAAACATTCACTTAAAGAAATATTACTCTCTTGGGACAAATAAATGCAAAATACTTTGAAATGAAATAGAACTTGAAAATTACAACATTAAATGAAATTATACTGAACAGGAAGATGGGTAGAGAAGATTCGGTCATTAATACCGGTATAATGAAAAAAAATTTATGGTGTGAAGCAAAGGTCTACTGAGTACGGGGTAAATTCCACCACCATGGCCTTTCCATCCTTTTCTCCTTTCTATTTAACTAAATTAGGAATAATGGAAGGGCTTGCCATTGGTCTATGCTATGTTTTTTAAAACCGTATCTAAATCAAAAGTCCTAAACTGCCATCAAGGTAAGGGAGCAAGATAAGCAGTTGAGGACCAACATTCCTAACCTATTATAAAGTAAAAATAGTCAAACAATCACGTCACAGTCACAAGTAACCAACCACCAATTTCACTAGAGATTTTCCAAGTGATAAATCATAATATCAGAATGAGGTGCTAATCCCCCCAATACAATAAGTACTGAATCTCAGGTACAAGAGACAACAGATAATAAATGCAGATCAGGCTTACCACATATTTTAAGACCCTGACGAAGATTTCTGAACCCAGACTTGCTTCTGCAAACATAAAAAGTACTTTACACACGATGAATCAGCCAAACAGACAATAAAAAATACATCAGCATATGACATGTATACCTCATAAGCACTATGCCCAACATTTTTCTTGGAAGGTTTCCCTTCACTTATACTGACTGCACCGTCATCCTTCACTACATAGGAAGCTCCACGACGTGCAAAATTTCTTTGAGAACCTAGAGAGTTCAAAAGTATGGTTGAAACAAATTTCCATTAAAATAAGACAAAATACACTTTATTATCAGTCTTTGACATATAAATAATAATTAGAAAGAGACTCCAACCATTCTCAATAGAAGGATTGCCTCGTCCACCTGCAGAAGCAGAGAATTCACTGCCCCTGTTTCCAGAAGTAACATTTTCTTTCAATTCTCCTGTTGAGGCAAGAAAAATACCACCAAATTCAGCTTTATTTTTGTGGCAATGACATCATAGTGTTTTCATTAAATATTGGGGAAAGAAATATATCATTTATTTTGTTTGTAAACAACCTCTAGCCTAGTCAATAGTCATACCTTCAGTTGATTCAAGATTTGACAGTGTAGGTTGTGCCATTGAGGATGATGAGTGGTCATTACCAGCATGTGAAACATCAGAACGTCGAAGGGGTGTCCAAACACCACGATCAGGTCTGTCCTTGTTTCTAGTTCGTTTTTCTGTTTTCTCACCACTACCCAAACCATGCGGATCCCTTCTCACGAACTTTTCATCCAAAGCCCTTTTAGAATCCCCTTCAGAATTAACTTGTGCAGCGTCATGATTTGAAAGTTGATCATTTAACCCAGACCTTGAGCCAAATGAACGAGATGGTCGCTTCCCATTCTCTGAGCTTAAAATTTGAATTTTGTGTTGCATAGACTGACTTTGACGAGCTTCATTATTCAAAAGTATGCTCCTAATCAATCTTCCACTAGTTTCACGTCTATGGTTCTGTTTCACAGAAGTTGAAATAGGAGAATTTCCAGACTGTATGTTTTGCTGTTTTCCTGTACCCTCAGTGGCCTGAATATTCCATAAAATATGTTCATAATAACAAATTTGCAATGAGTTTATCAACGTTTGAGTGCAAGTTTCACAGTACATTTGAGTAATTTAACAGCTTTGAAATAATTTCCGGAAGTAACACTCAATTACTTACGACCAGAAATAATTTTCTGGTGTCTACTTGAACACACCAGCTTAAACATAGTATAGCAAGGGAGAAAAATATATTTTTATTTAGGTTTTCTTTATTATGAAGAGTATCTTCTTAGAAGCAAGTAATAGATATCATCACAATGATATGATTAGAGGTGTAGCAAAATGGGGATAAGCAGGTATTGTTGAAAAGAAATGAAACCTTTATAGGTAAAACAAAACCTACACTGGGAATTTCCCGATGCTTCCCTTTCAGAAGAAGGATTTTTTTCTTTCCCGAGTCAGAAGACAGCGGAATTCCAGAAATAGAACCTTCAATGCCATGCACTGCATATTCATCAATCACAAATACGAAAATTAAAACACTTAGCAGCAAAAATATATGAAAATCAAACTTAGCACTAATATACTACTTCTGAATCAAAAAAATGAAAAGTAAAAATGGACGATTGGATCCCATGCTAAAAACAGAATGCAGTTTTAGCTTGTCTCCCAAAGAGGGTTGGTTCCAACCAGTAGAGAGATGCAACATTCAAAAAGGAAAATGTAAACTACTGAACAATGCACAAACAATGGGAACCAAGTTCAGAACTCAATCAACACACCATCCAGATTAAAGAAGTTAGACTTTTTAGAAGTTGAAGCAAACCATTGGTATCAGTTCCAAATAGAATTGCAGTTCAAACAAAGGAGTGACCTTACAGCAAGAGTCATAATATAATATATATGTATCTGTGTGTGTGTGTGCACGTGCGCATGCATTATTTTACTTTTATAAAATTAAAATTCTATCATTTTAATTTAAACTCATTTTTTATTTCTACGCTGACTTTAGCAACGCATCTACCTATTAACTATACACCCACCATTTTTTAGTTTCCAGCATTATTTCATCATTCATATGTACCACCACCCTATTAATGATTTCTATCTAATAAGATGCAAAACCAAAAAAACTAACATAAATATGTGAATATACTTGCCTCACTTGATACAGAAGAAATGTAAGGTAAATAGTCAGTAGAACATGTATAGATTCCTATAATGTATCTAGGCTAAATAATTCCTCTATAAATAGGGCATAACTTTTGAGATGAATAGTCCCTTCTCTTTACTTGGACATACATTTTGTGAAATAGACATTCAGAAAAATGACACATTATTACACTACAAAGCTGCTACCTTTCTTTGAAGCATTGGACATGTCCCTCATCTTTTGCTTGTTATATTCAAAGGTTTAGGACACGTAAGGGCATCTGTATCTTTGGTTCGGGAAAATTTAGTAATTTGAGATGTCAAGGGCACCTTGTCCTCACCTGGGTATAGTGGAGTACTTTGTCTTTAACAACACTAACATTTCTCTAAAATAGGGTGAAGACTTAACATTAGTTTGTCTTTATAATAACTCATATTTGATGAATGTGTAAGTTCACATATCAGTCTTCCTCAACTAATTAGTTATCCTATTGGATAGTCCATACATTTTTAAGATGTGCAATGGTTTTTAATCTGATATGTGATTGCATTAATGTAAATGAAGAACAAGTATGTTACTTTAAAAATGCAGCCAAATAAGGCTGTATTTGAATTGATGTTCTGTTTCATTGAACAATTACTGTGAGAGTAAAGTTTCATCGAATGTGTTTTGGAAATCAGGATTGATGTAAAATAAACACACTTAATTAAGACATCATGCCCGAGGCAGTCATAAATGGGAGGTTCATAACACACATCATAAGATCCTACAAAATTTATGAAATTCATATATATATATATATATATATATATATATATATATATATATATACCAAATATTTAAATATTGATAAGCAGAATATAAAATAATAAGCAAATATAAAGGGAGAGGAAAAGTCCCAGTTTTACCCAAAAGAAGATGAAAAGTCTCTTTTCTTAAGGCTGAAAAGTGAGAAGATATCAGACTTTTAGGTGGAGTGCATATTGGGCTTTAAAAGAGAAAAATGGGTTATTAGGCTTTGAAGAGGTGCGTGAGAAATATAATTAGGTTAGGTCAAAAACACATAGGACAGAAACATGTGCCGTAGCCGCCACACCCTCATGACACAGTCGCCTCACTCACAACAGTACAGAGACATCACCGCCCATATGATGCTGCAGCCATGCGATGTTGCACCCATGCAGATAGAGACATTGCACCCACACGAGTCTCAATCTTGAATGGCAATCCCATGTGATCCGTTAAAATCGCAATGAGATGACACAGATTCAAAGGGAAAGAAGATTGTAGATTTGTATGATCTTCTGTTCCAAATCGCAATTTTGACTTCCATGATGCCCACCATACAGCATTTTATAAATACATCTTAGGAATTAAACCATAAGCAATGAACAAAAATGATTGAGTTGCAAGATACTGCAGAGACAAGCTGAGGTCATCATATTCACACAGGATGTCAGGCATCTTAACTTAAATATGACTGCAACTAAACACAAAATACACATTGATTTGTAACAGATTGGCACTCTGTTCATGAAGTGAAAGTTGATAAGAAAACATTAGATGTGGAGATGCAGAATTACTAATAAAACAAAATCAAAAGTCAGAAAAGATGAATTACATGCTTCAAATTCAGAAATTCCTTTCATACTCGATTCAGCTGATAGATCCTCTCGCTGGGGGACGACAATAAAGGCTGACTTGTCCTTTGACTCTCTACGAGCAGCACTCTTGGCATTGTCCTTCTGAACATACTGACAATAATCAAAGCCAATTTTCAGTAAGTAACACAATCCACTGTTCTTTTTGCAAGCATAAAAAAACATCTATATATCAAGTAAAGATAAAAAATCTTTAAAATTATTAGCACTAGAAAAATAAAAGAAGTCCAAATGCAAAGAAAAAAGTTGACGAGACAATAGCTTGATAGTATTTTCAAATGCTACAAAGAGTAACACTAAACACCTTGGCCATGTATCGAGAAATAATAGTTGTTCTTATATCAAACCTTAAATGTTATCTTCATAAGACAAAACATAATGAAAACACACATGCACTTGGGAAACCCTTCCTTAAAAGCTAGTTGTTCAGTAGGGAGATCCGAGACATACAATTATTATAACAGTTAGATGAAAAGAAATTGGATATATATATATATATATATATATATATATATATATATATATATATATATATATATATATGTGTGTGTGTGTGTGTGTATGGGTGCATTGTTTAATAGTCTTTTATTTTTGCTTATTATATTTTTACTTTATATGTATTTCTAATGTTTATAATATTTATAATTTTTTTATTATTATGGAGCGTATTATATTGTTTAATGTTTTATTTAGCTTTTCTTACTATCATTATTTAGTTTATTATATCTTTATTAATACTATTTTTTATTTATTATATCATATATTATGGTTTATTTGTTTTTTATTATTACTATTTAGTTTAACATTCTATTACTTATGCTTCAAATTTTTTTATATATTTTTATAATTAATATTATTTAGTTTATTATATTATAACATAAATAACAATCAAAGTAAAAAGTTAAGAACCGACCCAAGAAAAAAAAATGGTACAGAAATGTTGGACTCAAAGTGGACACAACTTGAGGGTTTGAGGCCCAACAAAAATAAAATAATGCTAAAACCCTAACTAGGACTTGATCGTGAAACAAACTCAGGTTTTGAAACAATGCCATCCCCATAGGTGAAACTAAAAGGCCCCCAGACAGAGCATCGAGATGGAAGAGTGAGGAAGCCGGCAGTGGCATGAGGCATAGAGGCTACCATGCATGGGATTTCAATTTGGCTCAAGAATTACAGTGCCAATATGCCCTGGAGAAGTGACTGAGGTAGCCCTCCACTGTTGCTATAGTAGTCGGTGGCTATTGACAGAGACTGTGTGCCTCACTAGCACGATAGCAGCTTCTCTGGCTGCTATTGACAGCATTGAATATTTATTTTTACAGTTTTATTATTGTGATAAAGAAGTTGAACAGGCACTATAAAAGCAAATAGATAACTACATGTATGCCATCACGTATTTAATCATTTCTATACACTTGACTTCAGTTCACCAACAGATTGGTTTCTAGGCATCAATAAATTCCCTTTAATTCTTTGCTCAGCCACTCAGTAGATTAATATTATTATTGAACATTAACAGAATTAAAATTAAAGGGCCACTAAGGAAGCAATAAGTCAATAACAACATAGATTATATTGGTATACCCCTATTAACTAAAAAATTACAGTTTTATGAAAATGAAGTCAAAGCTTGAAAATTATTAAAGTGATACGCACCCACAACAGCACATATGCATTCGATTACAATTTACAAAGGCTTACCTTTTTCTTTTCAGATCCTCGTTTAGTGCCTGAGCCAGGCTTGCCAGGCAAAGCAGCTCTGGATCTTCTGCTAACTTTTGCCACTGCTGACGAAGCCTATCATTTGTTAAAAATATAAGTGGAGTTTTATATGTCAACACTCAAGCAGGAAAAACACCTAAACTTATATTCATTTGTGATATAATAAATTGCGAACATATAATACCAGAACAATTTCTTTCACCCAGCACAGCAGGAGAGTAAGTTATAAGCTATATAATTATGTTTAAAGGCAGAATATAGATGAAGGGTGCATATGATAAACTGCAAATATTGAGGTAGCGCATTTGCCATATTTTATGCAGTGAAAAGTTTATCACAACCACTTAAGGCACAAAAATCTAGTGAGCAACACAAAATTTGAAAAAAATGCATACGCTAAATCCTGAGAAATCCAGAACAATTCAATTGGAAAGAGCAAAATACAGAGAACTTGTAAACAATATGAAACAGCTGTAACTACAGGCTTCACTTTCAAACCCCCTGCCCCCTTCCCAAAACACAAAAAATGCCCTGGGACGAATTTATTTATAATCTTTCCCAATATCAATTTATGATCCAAGTAAGTTATGATGAGGAACATATATACAATGAATCATAACACTACAGAACATGAATCATAACATTATATAGCATGATCATAACACAGAACTTAGCCTAGCTTCAGAAGAGTAGTACATATTAAGTAAAATACTAGAGAATAAATAAGGTAACTCAAATGCACAAATATATCATTAAATGTCTTTTTTAAATAAAGCCAGCTCAAGATCTAAGACCCAACTCAACAATCACAACTGAAATTGCATATTCTCATTAGCCCATTATATTAGATTTCAAAAGCTAAGTGATTCATTCTTCTTGATAACCTTTATTTACTTAAGGGCCTTCCATCAATTGTATCTTCATTTTAGGCTCAACTTACCAGGCACCGTTTGAAATATCATGAATGAGAACATGTTTGTGAAAGATTATTCAGATAAAATTAGTATCACTTTTACATAATATTGATTAGCTATATTACACAGCATGTGATACTTTTCACTTAAATTATATGCAGAACTCTCTTCAAACAAACCCCCATTTATAAGCAATAAACACACATCTAAACTTGCTCCTAAATGACTTTCATAATATGCAACAGTCCTATTTGTTGTCCTTAATGTGTGCTCCTGTCTTTGAATGTTAAAATGGTCCTTATATATATCTTAAACTTGGAGAAAATTGTTCTAAATTTAGAATTTTTAGATTTTAGGATTTCATTAATTTAATTGAAATCTCATAAATAGCAGCAGCCTATTAAAATCAAATGCATACCAGAAAAGCAATATTAATGAATATTTCTCACAAACAAGCACATGATGCCAAAATGAATTTATTCACTGTACATCTAAGGCCAATACCAGAGAGACAAAAGAAAAAAAAAAAAAAAGATGTAGATAAAGCTTTCTTTTAATCAACAGTTGAAAGCTATGAATTAAATGCACCTGGAGAACCTAAACATGATGCCAAAGAAATAGAAAAAGGACTCTTTACTCTTCAGACCCAGAATCATTACCTGCATACCAGTATCAACAGAGCGTTTCTGACGAACATATTCCATCAAGGGTGTGACAATAGGTGTTTCCTTGTTAGCCCCTGGAAAGGAGGATATAGCATGAGAACAATGGTACTGAAATTTGTCTTCAGAATCTCAGATAAACACATAAATATGGCAGATGACTTTCAGAGACAGAAGAGTCATGAGGCTTTCTAATGTTTATTTATCAATACACTTTTAGATAAAAGTAAATAAAGTGCAGTGGAGTGGATAAAGTAATAACTAACCACCTTGTTCAGCTTCTTTTCTTTCCAATTGTATCTCTGCACTGGGAAGATGCTCATGTGGCTTTGCAATGAGTTTGAGGAACTCCAGATAGTCAGGATCTATCCTTGTGAAATACAAAGAAATGATGATAGTCACAAATAAAAAGAGCACATGATGTAGCACTTTACACCAGCAGACAAGAAAAATTAAAATGATATCAACCTTTGTATATGGTCCCTTCACGTCCATCCTTCTTGGTACTTGGCTTCGGAGCACGCTGGGAAGGGGCGTACTCAACAATCGCTCTATGCTGGGCACCTGATTGAACATTACAGATTGATCATTAAAAAGAGAGGATACATGAGAGAGTTAAAGAGGCGAACTATAAGGAAAATAATTAGAAATAAATTACCTCTCTCATTAACAAAAACATGTCCATCAAAGAACTCAGCGAACTCGAAAACATCATGAGGACAGTTGAAGTCTATATACGCTCTGGAATGTTTCTGTCGCTTGTGACTGCAAATATGATTAGGGTTTTGTGAACAACACAACACAGGTAATGGTAATGGCAATTGATTTGTATGAATGAATGAATGAATTGCGTTGGATGGATTGAAAGGAACCTGGTGTTGCCGGGTCTGAAAGAGAACCAATTGTAACGCGAAGCGAAGTGTGAATCGATGTGTTGGAAGAGATCAGACTGAGTGAGAGAAGGGGGCAAATGCCTAATCACCACTTTCGTCTTTTCCCTATCAGAACGAACCTTCATCTTCCTTTCCATCTTCTCTCTCTATTTTTCATTCACAGCGTTCCCTTTCTTCTTCCTGTAATGTCTTAATTCCTTAGGCCAAACCTTTTCGACCCAATTCGCAACCAATTCACTACCGACTATCCGCACACCACCTTGTCTCCTGTAACCTAATTCCTCACAACAATTAAGGTTCTTTTTTACATAATAAGTCCTAATAATATTTCCTTTTCTCCGTTTATTTCTATATAAATTGTTTAAAATAGGAGATATATTAAATATAAACGAATTATTTTCCAGTAACGTATATTATACTTAATTCATATTAATGGATTTTTAGTTTATTCCTATTTTACTAGAATTTAATATTTATTAGTATCCTTTTTTTTTCTCCTCCCTTAATATATTCTTAGATTGTCTTTTATATGATTGATGGTTGACATGGAATGAAATTTGGTGAACTATAAAGAAGTAATAAATCCTACAAATTTTATGCTTAGACATTAGATATCTTTTAATAACAACAAATTTTCTCTAATAAAATAATATAAAATATTTTTAATCTATCAAAAAGTGGCGAATTCAGGTCTTAATCTACCTTAAGAGAATATTGTAAACTCTAAAAAAGCTATGCTAAAAATAAAATTTCAACATTGATAGATTTTATATGCAATTATGAACTTTGATTCACATGTTAATGGAACTAAAATCTTTAAATTAAAAATTATGCAAGTAGTTGAGTTTATATTTCTTCATTATTTATATGTGTATATTAAGTGTCCTTTTGAAACATAACAAAATAAATAAATAAATGAGTTTTTAGATAAATATTTTGTCTATGCATAAATTCTGGTATCTAGATTTGTATTTATTTATTGTATATTCTATTTGATAAATCAAATTTATAATTTTTATCTTTAAATTATTTAATTTGAATGATGATATTCTCAATCCAATTAAATTATTATCATTATTATTTTCTCATAGTAGTCAATTTTTCCATTCTAGGAGTAAAGTCACTCACGGAGCTTTTCAAAAGGACTTTCTACCCACACTTTATGACTTTAATATACTTTGGATTTGAAGTTGAGATTCATCTTGTTGGTAGTTTATGGCAGGTTTTAAGTTAAGCATTTACTATTATATAGAATAATACAAGTTCAATATTTCTTACTATAAATAAGTTTTAATAAAGATAAAATATAAATATGTAATAATAAAAAAATATCTTAAATTATTATATTTTTAAGTGTATTAAGGTTATAATTATTTAATACTATTTATATAATAATTTAGAAAAAATTTATAATATCATGATAAAAGAAATTGGATTTTTTTTTCATTTGAATTATGGATGCATAAAATGCAATTATGTTCAATTACCATTATTGATTAAGGATAAAAAATCTATTTTTAGAAATGTCGAAGTGACAGTATCACTAGAACACCAAAGGAAGGTTTAATAAGAGATGTCACTCAGATAATCTATCTCAATATTTCATGACAAACATCTTTTTAGTTGAGATTACAATGCCTACCTATATATATATATATATATATATATATATATATATATATATATATATATATATATATATATATATATATATATATATATATATATATATATAAATAGAAGGTGTTAGTCATTTTGAAGGTTGAACTATATGAGAGGAAGTTTAACGAATATCTAAACACCCTTGTCAATCATAATGGTAGGATGTTTAACTCTGTCTTGCAAATGCTCATGCTTATACTATTTCCACATGGCACACCTCTAGGAATATGCAATTGGGCATATCTTCATGCATGGAATCATTTTCCTTTTTATTCCTTAAGTTTGTTATGTTTTACTATTTTTTTAATCAATTTCTTAACGAATTGGAAGGTTGCATAAAATAAATAATATATAAAGCTTAAAAGTATACTTGGTAGATCCTACCTACAAGTTTAAAACAATTATCGTATCTTCAATATACAAGCTTAAGCTTTCGGAGTTATGTAGAACAAATTGGAGTGAATGTATTGATTCAACAAGATCATTATAAATTTAATGAGGTCAAAATCTATAATTTTATTCTATTTAAAGTGCTACAAAATTATGTTACATGATCAATCTATATAGATGGGCTATAAGATACTATTACATAGAAAAATTAAGTAATGTTATCTTAATGTTTTAAATACTTTGAAGTTAGATGAGTGAATATATCATAAGTATGTTTTAATTTGGTTTAATCGAGTTCTATTAGGTTAATTATGAATAAGCATTATTTATGTCCCAATTTCATGGATTTTATTAGTGCAAAATAGATTTTTTATGTCACATTTTTTTGTTGGATAATAAAATAATCAACTTAAAAAAAATGTAGTGATATTTTTTAAAATAATAGAAAAAGAATTTATGTTAGACTTTAAAGGGTCAATGTAAAAACTACTTTTTACATTGCGTAGGATCTTACCCGACATAAAAGTAGTTTTTACATTGGTCACTTTGAGTTATAAACTAAATTTTGCATTTTATTTCATCTAGGGCTTCTTCTTCCTCCCGCACGAAGATTGTTTAGTCGACGATGATGATAGCAACCATTGTAATACCTCTAATCCAAGAGTATTTTCTGACCACGGTGACCTCTATTCCTGCATTATGTCCCATTTGTGATAATTGACATTTCTCTCTGATTATATTCGAATTTTAGAATATTTTGAGTATTTTTAAGATTAGTAATCTATGTCTCTAATTTTATGTTTAAATTGAATTCGTGATTATTTTTTAATATCTCAATTATGATATTGCATGAATATCTCTACTATATTGTTATAGAAATTGAACCATTATTATTTTTTGTTGTCAGTTTATTTGTTTGATTCCTACATTTTTGTTGTATATATATATATATATATATATATATATATATATATATATATATATATATATATATATATATATTAAATGTGAATATGCATTCGTTTTGTTGAAAATTTTTAATCATTTTTTTCGGGGTTATATTAGATTCGACATTTGTTGGTGGTAAGAGCGGAGATCAATCTATTCCCCTATTGAAGGGATTGATAGCGGTCGTATTGCTAAGGAAAGGATACAAGTTGACATCGATTCACTCTCTAGTATGGTGTTAGACCCAAATGCTGCAAAGTTTAGGAGTTATTTGGGGTTCCTATCTCAACACTATGTTTCTATTATTATTCCATTTCGGGATGATGTTGAGGATATCGAAAAGAATCTCATATGACAAGATATTTAGGTATTTCTATTTTTATTGAACACTCCATATATTAATAATTGAATTTAGTATTTTTTGTAATTTGACAACAAAATTAAGACATTCCTAACACTAAGGTGATGAGAAAGAATACTTTATCATCAATTGCCACTATATGGATGGACTTCAAGACTTTCTTGACAAAGGAGTATGTATTTAGAAAGTATCAAGATGAATCTCCCTACCTAAAGTATCATATTAGTGAGGAGGATTAGTTGCAATTTCATATCAATTGATTTGACCCCTTTTGGCAGGTTAGTTATCTTACACTAATTGTACTTAATGTACTACTCTAATTTTATTATTTGTATTGTAGGATAAAATACTAGTTGTCCAAGAACATTAAAAGCTGAATGATGCAACTCATCTATTATCGTAGGGTAGGTATGTATTGTTAAAGCAGCGACTCATGAAGGTTATAGTAGAGTTAACAATACTTAAGTATGCTGACATTGCGTCTTCACCCCTCGCTATGAGATGTAAAAGACAGCTCATACAAGATCTGATAGACAAATGAGTTTTGAGTCTACACGAGTCATTGTTGAGAAAATTGTAAGTCAAAATAAATATATACAACATGTTAATTACACTCGCTTCTTCCTACATAATTTAATGTGTGACTTACCTATTGATGATTAGTTGCAGGATGATTTAGTTGAACAAGTCACTCAAGAATCATTTTTTCCCCATATCGAGAAGACATATTGACGATAGTCATAAGAAAACCAAAGCATCCAGGACGTGTGTTCGGTACTGGTGGATCTTGACACCTTTGTAATTACTTTGGTCCACCATCACGAAGGTCCACTACTGGCTCTTACAATTAGGAGACCTTACAAAAAATGGAGATACAATTTGAAGAAGAATTGAATTAAATACTATTTCCACATGGCACACCTTTAGTGCAAAATAGATTTTTTAAGTTACATTTTTTTGTTGGATAATAAAATAATCAACTTAAAAAAATGTAGTGACATTTTTAAAAATAATAGAGAAAGAATTTATGTCAGATTTCAAAGGGGTCAGTGTAAAAACTACTTTTTACATCAGGTAGAATCTCACCCGACGTAAAAGTAGTTTTTACATTGGTCACTTTGAGTTCCAAAGTTAATTTTGCATTTTATTTCATCTAGGGTTTCTTCTTCCTCCCACATGAGGATTGTTTAGTCGACGATGATGACAACAACCATTGTAACACCTCTAATCCAAGAGTATTTTTTTACCACGGTGAGCAATGACAACACCTGCATTATGTTCCATTTGTGATGATTGACATTTCTCTCTGATTATATTCGAGTTTTAGAATGTTTTAAGTATCTTTGATATTAGTAATTTATGTCTCTAGTTTTATGTTTAAATTGAATTCGTGATTATTTTTTAATATCTCAATTATGATATTGCATGAATATCTCCACTGTATTGTTATTGAAATTGAACCATTATTATTATTTGTTTGAGTCCAACATTTTTGTTGTTTATATATATATATATATATATATATATATATATATATATATATATATATATATATATATATATTTATATATGAATATGTATTCATTTTGTTGAAATTTTTTAATCATTTTTTTCAGGGTTATATTAGATTCGACCTTTGTTGGTGGTAAGAGCGGAGATAAATTTGTTCCCCTATTGAAGGGATTGACAGCGTGTTGCTAAGGAGAGGATACAAGTTGACATCGATTCGCTCTCTGGTAAGGTGTCGGACCCAAATGTTACAAAGTTTAGGAGTTATTTGGGGCTCCTATCTCGACACTATGTTTCTATTTTTATTCCATCTCGGGATGATGCTGAGGAGATATTTAGGTATTTCCATCTTTATTGAACACTCCATATATTAATAATTGAATTTAGTATTTTTTGTAATTTGACAACAAAATTTAGATATTCCTAACACTAAGGTGATGGGAAAGAAGATTTTATCATCTAATATCACTAAATGGAGGGACTTCAAGACTTTTTGGACAAAGGAGTATGTATTTAGAAAGTATTAAGATAAATCTCCCTACCTAAAGTATCATATTAGTGAGGAGAATTAGTTGTAATTTCATTTTAATTGATTTGACCCCTCTTGGCAGGTTATTTATTCTTACATTAATTATACTTAATGTACTACTCTAATTTTCTTATTTGTATTGTAGGATATAAGACTAGTTGTCCAAGAACGTTAAAAGTTGAATGATGCAACCCATCTATTATCGTAGGGTAGGTATGTATTGTTAGAACAACGACTCATGAAGGTTATAACAAACAAGACTTGAGTATGCTGACATTGCGTCTTCATCCCCTGCTATGAGATGTAAAAGACAACTCACATAAGATCTGATGGACAAATGAGTTTTGAGTATGCATGAGTCATTGCTGAGAAAATTGTAAGTCAAAATAATTATATACAACATGTTAATTACACTTGCTTCCTATATAATTTAGTGTATAACTTACCTATTGTTTATTAGTTGCAGAATGATTTAGTTGAACAAGTCACTCAAGGATCATTTTTTCCCCATGGCGAGAAGACATATTGACGATGGTCATAAGAAAACCAGAGCACCTAGGACATGTGCTTGGTACTGGTGGATCTTGTGACCTTTGTGATTACTTTGGTCCACCATCACGAAGGTCCACTACCGGCTCTTACAATTAGGAGACCTTACAAAAAATAGAGATGCAATTTGAAGAAAAATTGAATCAAATATGTCGATCCTTATAACAAAAGTTTGATAAGAAGTTTGAATCTATTGTTCGTTCCCAGTAATAGACTCAAGGAACACCTTACATAGTTTAAGATGATGTTGTTCGTGTAAGCACTAAAGGGAGTTGTGTTGATGTTACAGATCCCTCTGGGAAATATACTCACATTAATGCATCAAACTAGTATGAGTTATATGTTGAAGATGACCCCCCGCATGTAGTGACACTTGGTCGAGTTTTTTAGGGTAGCTCAGTCATCCATGATGTCCCTCTATAGCCAGACTGGACGTGGGTAGTGATTGATGAAGTTGTTGATGTTCCATTGTCTTTGCAGAATACAGAGGTTCAATTAGTAGGATAAGCAAGTGACACATTTTTAGCTGACCAAAATATTTTGTGATGCCACTTTCTGCACTAACAAAGGTAATATATGTAGTGCTCCTTTTCTTTTTTTGTATTCTTATAATTCTATAAATGTTTAACTATTTGTCTTATGCCGTGGTAAGTAGGTTATGAGATAACATGCTATTAATGAGGATGTGAAAGAAGTTGAGGATGGTCCAATATATATGCTTCTGACCATATTATCAAGGTTGAGGAAGAAATCAACTCAAATACAGTGGGACAGAAGAGTTCTTAGAATTGGTAATTCTCTTATTCCACTATATGTTTTCTTGTTTGATGCATTAGAGATTGTTAGGGAAAATTACATGTTGAACATTTCTACAGTACAGCTATGGATCGTGTAAGTCATAATTTCATTTGTGAGTAACATTACAATATGATATTTAACTTATAATTTATTGTTAGGTACATTGAGTATGGAACAAGAAAAATATGAAATATATGGATTTATTGAGCTTCAATCTATTCAAAAATCTATGAACACAAAAGTCTAAATCCAACCATATATGCAAACATGGATAGGTAACTCCAAAAGATATCTATACTTGACTTCATAATTGAAGGATTAGTCTTTTAATTTGTTATTTTTATTATGTTAATTTTTTTATATATAACTAATTTGTTTGTTATATAATGTAGGTCTCATTGACGAGTTGATTGTAATCATCCCAAGAGATTACATAGTGGTGTGGTTTTGTTTGTTGCAATGAAAACCCAACCAAGAAATCAAAAGACTATTACAAGGGTAATTGTATTTTTGTTTATTAAGTTTTAAAAGTCTAAATATATATTAACTAATATTTGTTTTTATTTCAATTATTATCTTCTTTAGAAGTAATATTTCAAGTGGAAGAAGCAAATAAAAAAATTTGCACTTCATTTATCTCAAAGTTAAAAAGTTATTGAGGCCATAATAATTATTGTTATACATAAACTTTGAAAATAACATTGTGTTTTATTTCTCATTTTAGTGAAATAGGCAAACAAACTCTTATGAATGTGACTACTATGTCATGTATTAGATGAAAATCATAATTTGTATAAGTATTACTAATTCTTAGACAGAGATGATTCATTTTAATAATAGTTAAATTTATTTGTTATTATAAGTACTATATGTTAATGACAGTTAAATTATTGTCTTAGGTATTTCAAGATTCATCGTCATTGCCACAATATGATATTTTATAAATAAAGGAGCAATAAGTAAGGTTTTTTTTACAAAATTTATAATATTTATAAACTTTATAAATGTAGTTAATTTTATATAATTTAAAATTATTTTGTTGTATTTAGTTGATAGTTAAATTTGTTGTAAACTCTAATAATTATATATAATTAAGTTATATTCTAGATAATTAAATTTGTATATATAAATATTTTTTTATGTATGTTTTCATTGCTAAATAAAAACCGAACTACATATTAACAAAAAAAATGTCAAAATTTATGTTAGATATGATCATATCTAATGTAAATTTATATTAATATGGACATACTTAACATAAATTTAATTATTTTTTTTATCAAATCCTTTTACGTTTTTTATACAGTCCAACATAAATTTACATTAGTTAACAGAGTTTATATAAATTGACATTCGTTAAAAATAAAAAATAACATAAGTAAAACCTTCTATCAACAATATGTTTCATAAATAATTTAATCATCATAGTAATTGTTTGAGAATAAGGAATTCTTTAAATTTAGAATTATTTGATACATTGTATTTCACATCATTCATACATAACGTAGGAAAATCCTTTTTTTTTTTCCCCGCATTCAGGACTCAGTTTTCACGTAGTTTCTTATAGTCTTCTTAGTTTCTCTCAAATCGATTAAGTCTAGGGTATACTTGTGTAAAAAGTTGACGGGTGAAAATCACAAATGCAACCATTGTAATCTAACACTACTAAAAATTCTTATATTTAATGAAAATAATTTTATAAAAATGACAAAAAATTATGTTTTCTACAAATTTAAATATTTTTTATGAGAAAAAAAATAACTAACTTTTTGTAGTAGTGTAATAATAATAACAAAAATTCACAAGGACCATGTAAATTATCACAATTTAATAAGAAATCAAAGAAATTGAAATTAATGAAAATTGAGTATTGTTTGTAAAAAAATAATAATTGAAATAAGAATATTATATATTTGAAAATAAAATTGATGATGCAATATATTTAGGGTTCGGTTTTTACAGGAAAATTTTCTATTAACTTAATCTCTTTTATCTTTATGTTTTTTATTCACTTTGATAACCTAATGTAACACATATCATTCCCTCTCAGTATATAATTAAGATGTATATAATTGAATTGAATTCTATTATAATAATTGATATATTCAATTAAATTCACCAATTAGATTCAAAAACTTGAGTATCTCCCGTGTAGATTCAACAATTAGGTTCACCTCTCAATCATTCCATAAGTGTTATGTTATGTTATCACTCATTTTTATTCATCAATTATTTGAAATTCAGAATACTGACCTACATAAAAAAAGTGATAAAATTTTCCTAAAAGGACTTGCATGAATATGAATATGCATATTGTATTATATTATATTATATTATATTATATTTTATATATATATATATATATATATATATATATATATATATATATATAATATGTGATATCCTCGATAAAAATAAAAGAAAAGACAAATATGCAAAACAAAAATTGAATAAAAGAGAAAATACTTTGCATCGTAGGTACAAGTTTTGTTACCAAGCATTTAATCTATTGAATAGAAGGCAAGATGTCTTATAGTGAAACCTAGACTCAATTCTTCTTTTCTACAATTTATAGGTTTCATGTTTTTCTTTGTTTCATGAATAGACTTTTCATTCTAAGATTTGATCAATGCCCATTGATGTTTAATTACTTAATTTATCTTTGGTTATTTTAGTTTTTTTCTCTTTAATTAATTTTATCTAACAATATTTTTTATAATAATCATAAACCCTAGAGAGAAGAATAAAGTTGAACCCATAACCTAAAAATTAAATCACGAAAATTCTATAAATTTATATAAAAAAAACTAATAAATTTAATTAATCATAATTATCATGAAAATAAGGACATACAAGTAAATAAAAATAAATAAATAAAATTAAAGTATTTCTATGCATATCTTGACGTTCTTCTTCACCTGGTTTCGCACATCACTTGTATAACCATACATGAATCAGAGTAAAACTGAATGAAGCATGTGATCCAAACCAAACCCAAAAATTCTGATAAAAAAAAGAACAAAAAGTCGTTCATATATATAATGTCATCACAATAATAATAGCTTAGTGTCTTCATACACAAGTATTTTTTAATTATTATTTCTAGCAACACAGATTGTTATCATATCATACAATCATCAATACATATATAAATAAGTATCCATAATTCAAATATATAAATATATATATATTGAAAAAGAGAGTTGAATCAGCAATCCAAAGAGTAGTAATAATTAATGCATTTAGCCTCCGACTAACACTGGATAGGTATGGTAGGCTAATAATATTCATCACCTGCATCAAAAGAAAACCCAACAAAACCCATTAAAATGTGTATGAAATGAAGAAATGATAAGGTGGAGAAGTAGAAGGAAGATACCCAAGATGAAGAATCTTCTTATCTGACTGAGGGTAAACAGATCCACCCTCCATCATGTTTGGATTGAAGAAGTTACGAGAAGCTAATGCCTGAATGGCATTCAGCTCTGGTCCAGAAACCATGTTTACTTGCTGAATCCTCTCAACGTCAGTTATCTATAAATTTTTAACAATTTTTTTTTGTCAGAAAACATTAAAATCTAAAATATATTATATTTTGAACGAAATTACCTTAGTCCGAAGGCAAAGATTTTCATTTTCCAGTTCAATCTCCTAACCAAAAATAACGCATGCATGCTATCAGTTACCAGTTTACAACTTTTGGCAAATAAATGTTGAAGAGTTAGTTCATGAATTACCCTTTTCTGGAAGTATTCTATTTGTGCCAGTAGCATCTCATGCTGTTGCAGTTAGAAAAACGAAGAAGGGAAAATAGCAATAAGACTTTATTAGCAAATAAGAAAGAAAAATTGCTAAAAAGGTGAGCCCTTTATATGTCACGTTTGAGTATTGCAAATTAGTTCATCAATAATTTCATCTTACTTTCTTAGATCTGATTCTAGTGATTCCTCTTTCAAGTCTATTCTCCAACTGCTTAAGTTCCTTTACAGTCAGTGTGCTTAAGGCATCACCCATCAGGTGCCTGCACAAGGCATAAGAGAGAAATGATTATTAAACTGCATACATGAAAACAAAAACAATGCTTTTCTCTGCAATTAAGTTCTGCACCATGGTTTTCAAAGATGGTTTTTAGAGGAACAAGCAACATGATAATAAAAATATCACCTGTTTGAATTTTGCAGCATCTGTATTTGCTGTCTCAGCTTTGCAGATTCTTGTTGATAATACTGTTTCACAGTGACACAGAAGACAATAAGTATTACAATTAGTCAATAGATTAAGGTAGTTGTGCATCACCCAAACCAGTTAAATTTCTCAATATACTAGTTTCAGAACAGTAGTTCTTTCTCTTTTGGATGTTCAGTAAGAATAAAATCCTTAACAAGATTCCATGAAGCACAATGAATAATTAATTTTAGACAATAAACACTTGTGAGAATAGACAAATAAACAAAAAAACAAGAAAAATTTATATGTAAATTAAAATTAACCTACAGATAAGTTAATTTATAATTTTTTTTTCATTACTTCTTTAAAATGTCATTTTTATGCCATGTAGAAGATAATTTTAACCGATTTTGATTTTTCCTTATATATTTCTTTCCTGTGAATGTTTATAGAAGTTTGTTCCACTGAAGCCTAAACTAATTAAACTTGAGTGACGTATATAGTGATATTGATGAGATGAATAGTGCATGCAATTACCTGAGCATTAATTTCGGTGGTAGTGCTGGTACTTGAATGATCTGAACATGCCTTTTTGTACCTCTCAATAGTTGATCTTATGCTGTAAAATATAAAAAATCATGCACCATCACAATATTCAGCGTTCACAAATTCTTATTCTTACTTTCATTCAAGTAATTAATTATGTTAAATTCTTTCAACAAGGGAAGCTTGTTTTTCATCTTAGAAGAAGTTGTCATAACAAAAAAAAAATCAAAACTTTTACAAAATCTTAGAATAAGTGGATGGGCATAAGAATAGAGTTTAACTGGTTGATGGCGTTGTGTGTGGTGGAGGTCATTGTCTCATCATCATCACTGACTCATGCTCGTGATCTCTCTCTCTCTCTCTCTCTCTCTCTATATATATATATATATATATATATATATATATATACTAACTACTAACAAAATTATGTATAAACTAAATGAATTAAAGCGTGCATGCAATTGTTCCTTGAAAATCTATCGAAGAACACTTCATATAAACCTAGATATGGATTCATATACAATGTACTCCTTCACAATTATAATGTACTAACTATAATGATCAGGACCTTAAGCGTTCACTTGTTAAGTTCATATCTTTCAGCACAAACATGGAAGTTTATATTTTGGAGTGAATTGATGAAAAAGAACTTGTCGGGGACAAAAGTACAATCACGTGCACATGAAACTCGCTTTTTCTTTTCTTCCGTTCAGAACTTAACCTGATGAGAGAGTGAAACTAAAAGATAGAAAATATAAAATGAAGGACAGCGGACATAGAGAAGAGAAAAAGCGTGTGGTTTTCACTGAAGAAGCCAAAGAAGTTTGAGGAAGCAAATTGAATATCAGAGAAATTTGAATGGAGCGGATTGACCGGAACTTTTGCATTCACTTTTCTCCCTCTCTCTCTCTCTCTCTCTCTCTCTCTATATATATATATATATATATATATATATATATATATATGTATGTATGTATATGTATACATATGCATGCACAGATTCTGATGTCTTATCACTTAAAAGGAAAGAAAATAGAAGAGACATGGTGAAGCAGAGGTCGGCTCATTGGATCTGACTCACTGATAAAAACTCAGTGTCTCTTACAATTTTGTTGGGCAGCTTAGTAGGTGAGTCTAATTATACATATAATATAATGCTCACAGCCATTATCATCATCAACATTAATTGTTATGGATGGTAAAGTTACAGGAACTAATAAGTTTTGAAAACCAAATAGTTATTTATTTGTAGTGATGCATGGAGGAGTACACAGCGAAGGGTGTGTTGAAAAAGTTTGGCTCCATGTTAATTAATATGGTGCATGAAACATAAATTCGTAGTCTAGAATGGTAATAGTAATAGTGTTTTGAAATATGTGATATACAATTAAATGTTGAGCCACCCTGTACTATGTGTGTGGTATATGTTGTAAACAATGTTATAGGAAATCCTACAAAAGTACAGTGTTTCACTGTTTTCATGCAAAGGGGAAAAGGTATAAGGTTTGAGAGAGAAGGAAGCCCTAACTAAGGGGTACAATACAACTGAAATCATCACGCTCTGTCACTTCAACATGAACAGAGAAGGAGAAAAGATAGGCCATAAGTACAAGAAGATAACAAAGTAAGTAAGTGCACCGTTACAAGGTCTCTGAGCCTTTGGTTACAAGGGACTGAAGTTGCAGGTCAACCTTATCATTAAATCATCACTACCCTACACTACACACCATCCATAACCATTACTCTCTTTGATTTCTTCTGTGCATTTCAAACACTTTTACAAACAATGTTATATACTGTGGTGGACTAATTTGAGCTAGTTTTGCAATGAAAACCTTTAATAACTATTTTTCCTACTTTAAATATAAGCATGTTTGTTGTTTGGATTTTATAGATTTCGGAAGCTTGATTCGTTTAAGAATGTTCCTTTTCTTTCATTGTCAAAACAAAATGTTCTTCATAAGATTTTGATCGTAGTTACGCTTTTCTCAATGAAATGTTCATACTATGCGCGCGTCAACCCTTGAGCCTGGTATTTGAAAATGAATGCTTCTTATAAGCTCATTTTTTCTTAATGCGAACGCAAATAAGTAATGATTTTTTTTTAAAATAAAAAAATAAACTATATATATATATATATATATATATTAATAAAGTTATAGAGTTATTTTCATAACAACGTATTACGCAATTAATACACAAATAATAACAATAATAAAAAAACAATTAAATGAGCTGATAATCACAACTAAATATTTATTTTAATAAAGTCTCGTTTTTAGGAATAATCGTATTTTATCGTGTTTCCTTCTTCACTTTTATTCTACTATTGATTTACGTAAGACTTCAAGAACAAAATAGAAGGTATAATATTGATTCAGTGAAAGGAACGAGAATTTGGAAGAAGTATTGCCTGAAAGTGAAGATTAGCCAAGTGGAATAAGGTTACAAAATTAGAAGCTTCCAATTATAATACTAAAAGATAAGTTACGCTTATAAGTTATTGGAATTTAGTAATGAGTGCTTTTAATGCATTAGTTAGAAACCTAAACAGAATATTAAATACGTTTAACCCTTACCAACCAGTTAGCATAAACCCTAATTAAGTTCCTCAACCTAAACGACTGTGCAACACTAATTTAAGTTTTAATTTTCCCTATTTTCTAAAAGTGTTATATAGGGGTGTCGTCGTTCACTGGCTCACATTTTAATTTCGCAGATCTACGCAGACTGACAACAATAATGCAACTTATTGTACTTATGTAATCATTAATTAACCATTTTAATTATGACAGATGGTTCCAGTTTACTAGTTCAGTTCACAAACAAAAATAACAGACTGCATCATTCATGCAAAGAGTAGACATATATATATATTTTTTATCAGAAGAGTGTGTGTGTGTGTGTGGGTATATATATAATGATAATTGAAGAGAAAAATAGAAATGAATGGAGAAGAAGGAGAAGGTGACTACTGACTTGTTGTTGGAGTACTCATAGAGACGGCCACGGCTGGAGAAGACAATGAGAGCAACTTCTGCATCACACAGCACTGATAACTCATAAGCTTTCTTCAGAAGCCCGTTTCTTCTCTTGCAGAATGTCACCTGCCGATTTGTGGTGTTCTCGATCCTTTTGATTTCAATCTTTCCCCTTCCCATTCTTCAACTCCTTCCTTCTCAAAACAAATTAAGGGAAACAAATTATTGTATATAGAAAATTCAGTACAAAACAAACCACAACATGTATATAATAATATCAAAGAGCTCCTACAGAACTAGATCTGATCAAATCCAGGTTAGATCTTACTTTGATGAAAGTTCAAAATTAAGGAATTATGTAACTTGGAGAAATGTGTGTGATATAGATGAGAAGTTGTGTGCTTTACATAGTTATGTATTAGCTAAATAGGGTAAAGGCACATATATATTCTTTCAGTTTCAGATGAAAATCAAGAGCAAGATCTAAGATAATGAACAAGATTTGGAGATGGTGCAGTTGTAGCCCCTTTCATGAAAGCGCAGGATAAGTTATAAAACTTTTCCTTCATCAGTGTTTTTGTTTGTATGTATGTATGTGTCAGTGCCTTTGGAGGTCGCTCCTCTCTTTCTTTGCCCATATATGAAAAACAACAAAATCCACCCACTCCCTCCAGGGGTAGAAAGAAACCCTTGTGATTTGTGAGGTGGATCTTCTCAACTCCGAACAAAGACCAAAGACCCTTCTCTTTTAACACAAAAATATGCAAGTCTATGCACAACAATAAACGATCAGATACTCAGACAGGCCCTTCATAAATAAACCATTTCATATTTTTGTTCTGAAGCAGAAAAATTTGGAAAGTGATGGAAACAAGAAATCTTGTGAAAGGCATAAAGGTGATATAGGAGAGAAGTTGTGACAGTTTTGAAGGAAAAACAAGTTGAAACGAGTTGGACAAGAAGATGTTGAAGGAAAATAAATATATAAGGAGAGTTTAAGCTTTTGATGAGAAAGAAGGGTTATATGAAGAACAGAAAACATAGAAAATATAAAATGTAAAAAGAAACACAGAGAGAGGTGGCTAACCTGTGTCTCACTCCGGCTAGTTCAGCTTTCGGAAAAATTTGTAATCCCAAAGAAATCAAACTGCACTATAGACTTTGTTCCACTTCCATCCCTCCTATTTATAGCCCTTTCTTTGTTTGTGTATCTTGGAAAGGAGTGCATGAGAGAGGGAGAGAGAGAGAGAGAGAGAGTGGGTTTGTGAAGAAGGAAAAAGGACCAGCTAAGCTGGAATGGTTTTTTGCCCAAACCAAGCACTCGACGTGGATGTTTTAGCTAAACAATGCTTCTTTCCAGGTGCAAATTACCACCATAAACAGCAACTTTTGTTTTGCTTTTGCATTTTCATTTTTCTCTTCCTCTCTCTATCTCCAAGTAATGACGTAGTAAAAATGACTTGCCTCTCCTCACAATTCCTCATATCTCTCAACAAACCCTCTCCTTCATTGTCCCTTCAGTAAATTCCCCTCCATAATGCACATTTTAATTACGATTCAGTTTTCTCCCAATACACGTAAACCTTTCCAATCGCATTCACTTTCACTCTAAATTTCAGATTATGTCTGAGAGAGTGATGACTAAGGCGAGAAAGAGTTTGAATAATGAAATGAACAATTGTAATATTGTAATATAGAATATAGGAAAATTTTCAATTTTCTAAAACTTTTCTAGGTTTGACGACGAACAGGCCCTACGGATCTAGAGAATCTATCATTTTCAGTCTAATAAATTGTGTAGGTGCCAAATATTCACAATATCATACAATTTTATGGGTTTATTTCAAATTTGAATGGACATAACACAACCAATCCTACAATACAGGTATTTTTAACTTCCATTATTTCTTCATCCACCTATGTCACCAATACTTTGCCTTTTCTTATTCTGTGTTTTTAGGACATTTTCCTAATTATTCACTTTAAAAAAATCAATAAATTCAATCATATTGAATTTTAAATAGACTTCATAGTAATAATAAAAAAGTACAGAATCAAGTAGGTCAAATCAGAATGTTAAAGGGAAGAGACCAATCTACACTTTAGCATGAACAATTTGTAAAGTCTGTCTTTTTTTTTTCCTTCTCTTGCTTAACTTCAGATAATAGACAATCATGGCAACTAAGTTCAAAACCAACCTAGTCCCACATGGAGTGATAATCATATTGTATTAATTATGTTTTTGTTTGTTTTTTATGAATTTCACATAATATTCATTTAAATACTTTATAAATTGATGATGCTTTAATTTTTGCATAAAGTACCTAATGGAATGATTTACTTATAAGTATTGAATATGATGTTTTTATGTTATAATTTTAGTTTTTGGTAGTTTAATATATGTATTGTTTTTTAAACTGAATTAATATTATGAATATGACAAAAAATGAAATTATTAATATAATAATTAATCATATAATTTTTTTTATATCATATTTCTTTATTTTATAATTTTTTTATGATATATTTAAAAAGTTTATAATATTAATATAATAAAATTTTTCGATCCAAATCATAAATCATTAATTTGGTTTGATTTAGATTTAAAAAAAAGAGTAAAATTGAACTAAATCAAAACCACATTTCAATTATATCTTTAATTTAGATTACCTTTTAATACAAAATTAGACGAAATCCAACCGCATAATTCTTTATTATTATTATTATTATTATTATTATTATTATTATTGAAATACATATTATCAATAAAGTTGGATATTCATCTATGTTAATTTTGAAAACTCATTTTTTTCTTATAATAGCCAAAATTCAATATATATATATATATATATATATATATATATATATATATATATATATATATATATATATATATATATATATATATATATGAAATAGTGTAAAACTAATTTTGTTATCAATAATAAACTATATACTACTTATTTACCTTTTTTTTATATTGATTTAAAACACATAACTACACCAAATTTTTTAACCAAATTCTTTTCATGTAAAACCATTAGTGTTGTAAAAATGGGAGCTAATACACTATTAAAAACATAATTATTTGTGGTGGACAAATTTGTAAAAAAAAAAAAATACTTCACGTGTGTTTGCCAAAAAATGGTTGACACAAAATGTTTATGATGATTTTTTTTATTATTAAATTCATCATTGTGGTGCATAAAACGCTATATCACATTATTATTTACAAAATATGATACTCTTCTTCAATTCATCTTTCATCACAAATTTTGATGAGTTATTTCATTACAAAACTTTTACAACATTTTTTTTACCATGGTTACATAAGCAAGTATATATGTTTGTTCAAGTATACAAGCACTCATAGTAAATCACTATTGCTTAAAGCAAATATTCGTCGCCATTTCTGATAGCCACTAACATTTTGCAACTAATGATTTCTCTGTCTCAGTATGTGAGATTAAAAAAAACTTTGTTTACGGTGCCACATGATTACTTAACTTGTGTTTTGATTAGAGATGATTTGAGAGATTGAAAATAAAGAAAAAAAAAGTTAAAATTGAGATTATTGGATTAAGAAAAAAATAATAGAAAGATTATATTAATAAAAATTTAAATAATAAAATAAATTAAAAAAATGAAAAATAATAAAAAATAAAACTATTTGAATGAAATACAAAATAAAATTAAATATTATTTAATTATTTATTATTATTTTAATTAAAAAAGCTAATTTTCCTGAAACATTTAAAATATAATTGATCATTTCAATAAACTTAATCCAATATCTTTACTTTTCTCGTAAACTTTGGCATATACTGAGAGACATGGAGAGAAAGTGACCTAGGAAATCATGTTTGATTTTTCATTTATTGATTAGGAATATATATACAAAATATAAACTATCATTTAGATTATTATTATAATTCACTAAGTTATAATTTAGACTAATCTTTAGGTAATTATTACTATAAAATATTCTTAAAATAATTACAACCTATTTTACCTAATAATATCTATCATACCCCTCAATTGAAGCGGGAGGTTGACAAACGTTTAGACTGTTCCGAAAATTATCAAAGAGTATGTACGAAATGTCTTTGGTGAAAATATCAACAATTTGATAGCGGGACGAAACATAAAGGACACAAACTTCACTGTGGACAGCTTTTTCACGTACAAAATATATGTTCATCTCAATATGTTCTATGCGTTGATGTTGTACAAGATTACCTGATAGGTAAATTACATTCACATTGTCACAGTACACTAATGTAGCTTTTTGAATTGGACAATGAAGCTCCAGAAGAAGGTTTTCAATATTGGATTTGTACAATGCAAACCAAAATCAACAGTACCCTGAATGTAACATAAAATACGCTAAGAGTATGCATGTGTTCTTCTTTGGGATTATACATATAAAGATATACTTGTTGCATCACATAAAAAATGTCAGACCTTGTAAAATTAGCAAGACATCTACATTTAGTAGGTTTCTCGTAGGAAATGTCATTACAAATGCTAAGTTTGAGCTTTGTGTCAACTGGTGTGGGACAAATTTTGCAATTAGTCATCCTTGCTTTTTCAATAATTTATTCTGCATACTTTTTCTGTGAGAGAAACATATTGGTTGCATGATGGGTAACTGCAATCCCCAAAAAATAACTAAATCGATCAAGATCCTTCATAGCGAACTTTGCACTAAAAAAATTATATAATTGACTTTTTAAGAGAATAAGAGGAAGTCATCTGGATAATATCATCAACATACAACATAATATATGCAATATCAGACTCCTCATGATATATGAATAAAGAATAATTGAATTTACTAGGTTTAAAATTGATTGTGACCATATAATCTGCAAACTGTTGGTACCAAGCATAAGGGGCTTGCTTTAGGCCATATAGTGACTTCTTTAACAAACAAACATAATCAGGATGAGATGAATCCTTAAAACTCATGGGTTGATGCATATAAATGATTCATTTAGATTACCATGAGAGGAATCCTTAACATGTAGCAAAACTTGGCAAGTCATCTTTTTGTTGCATAACTGTGACAACCAGGACATGCTTTTGTTAAGTTAGCGAGCAAACGAAGCACTAGACGTTGATTTGAAACACGAGCCTGAACATTGAATAATTGGTCAACAAGAGATTTGAGTCGGTTGTAATATGTGGAGGTTGTGGAAAAATCTAAAGTACATATTCGTGAATTGAGTTTTAAAGTATATCACTACAAGAAAAAAACATTTTAGCGACCGAAAAAATCGGTCGCTAATCAGTTAGCGACCGAAAGGCGTCGTCGCAAAAAGCCAAGTCGTTAATGTGTTAGCGACCGATTTTATTTCGGTCGCAAAATAGCGACCGAAATTAATATATCAAATTGGTCGCTAAATCGGTGACAAAGTTAAAAAAATAGCGACCGATTTAAATTGGTCGCTAAATCAATAACAAAATTATTTATTTTTATTTATTTACATTTTTAATTATATTTATTATTTATTTCTCCTAACTCTTAATTATATTTTTCAAGAGTTTAACTTAAAATTAGGTTTAATGTCATTGTTAGGATTCGAATCCGATACCTTAGAGTTAGAGCACTGAAACTTCAACCACTGAGCTACTAAGATTTTTTAATAATAACTTACAAATAAATTATATTTATATACAAATAAATGTATATCCGTATAAATATATAAATATAAAATCTATAAATAAAAATATATTTATATATTTTAATATATATTTAAATATTAATATATTTATACATTGATATATTTAAATATTGATATATTTATATATTTATATTTTTACATATATTTATATCTTTATATATTTATATCTTTATATTTTTCCATATATTTATATTTTTCCATATTTATATATAAAGATATAAAGATATTAGTTTTGTATACAAATAATATTATAATATAGTATATTATACTATTAGTATAGTATACAAATTATATATTAGTATAGTATAGTATACAAATTATTAGTTTTGTAATTTATACACTATAAAAATAAATTACAAATATTATAACATAATGGTATATTAATATAATATAATATATTTATATTCTAATTTTTAATTAAACTAAAATTACGCTAATAATGTATAATAATATATGAGGGGATAATATTGATATATATATATATATATATATATATATATATATATATAAATTGATATATTTATATATTTATTTATATCCTTATACATTTATATCTTTATATATTTGAAAAAAAAATTTTAATATTAAATTTTAAAAATAATATTATATTTTTAAAAATAAATATTAGAAAAAGATTTAAAAATATATATAAATTATATTTACATATACAAAATATTAAAGATATATATTTATATCTTTACATATTTATATCTTTATATCTTTATATTTTATATATTTATATATTTATATATTTATATATTTATATATTTATATATTTATATATTTATATATTTATATATTTATATATTTATATATTTATATATTTATATATTTATATATTTATATATTTATATATTTATATATTAATATATTAATATATTTATATATTTATTTATATATTTATATATTTATATATTTATATCTTTATTTATAACTTTATATATTTATAAAATCTATAGATACAAATATATTTATATATTTTAATATATATTTAAATATTGATATATTGATATATTTACATATTTATATATTTATATACTAATATACTATTATATTATTTTCATTGTATATAAATTACAAAACTAATAATTTTTAAAAAATTTAATGATAATTTTTTTAACTAATATATTACAAAATATTTTTTAATACTTTAATAAATATAACTTTTTTTAAATATTTTCATTAATTTAAAGTATAACTTTTAATATTTTTTTAGTATTTTTTAAAATGTAGATATCTTTAATATTTTGGACATATAAATATAATTTATACATGTTTTTAAACCTTTTTCTAATATTTGTTTTTAAAAATATAATATCATTTTTAAAATTTTATATTTATATATTTATATTAGTATAGTATACAAATAATATATTAGTATAGTATAGTATACAAATTATTAATTTTGTAATTTATATACAATGAAAATAATATAATGGTATATTAGTATAGTATATTTGTATTCTAATTTTTAATTAAACTAAAATTACGCTAATAATGTATAATAATATATGAGGGGATAATAAATTTAATCTAATTACTTTTATAAATATATAAATATAAATCTATAAAATTTTAAAAATGATATTATATTTTTAAAAACAAATATTAGAAAAAGGTTTAAAAACATGTATAAATTATATTTATATGTCCAAAATATTAAAGATATCCATATTTAAAAAAATACTAAAAAATATTAAAAGTTATACTTTAAATTAATGAAAATATTTAAAAAAAGTTATATTTATTAAAGTATTAAAAAATATTATGTAATATATAAGTTAAAAATATTATCATTAAATTTTTTAAAATTATTAGTTTTGTAATTTATACACAATAAAAATAAATTACAAATATTATAATATAATTATATATTAATATAATATAATATATTTGTATTCTAATTTTTAATTAAACTAAAATTACATTAATAAGGTATAATAATATATGAGGGGACAATATTGATATATTTATATATATATATATATATATATATATATATATATATTTTTTTTTTTTATATATTTATATATTTATATGTTTATATTTTGATATATTTATATATTTATATATTGATATATATCCTTATACATTTATATCTTTATATATTTATATATTTAAAAAATAAAAATTTAAATATTAAAATTTAAAAATAATTTTATATTTTTAAAAATAAATATTAAAAAAAGATTTAAAAATATATATAAATTATATTTACATGTACAAAATATCAAAGATATATATTTATATCTTTACATATTTACATATTTATATATTTATATCTTTATATCTTTATATTTTATATCTTTCTATCTTTACATATATTTATATCTTTATATCTTTACATATATTTATATATTTATATCTTTATATATATATATATATATATTTATATCTTTATATATTTATAAAATCTATAAATACAAATATATTTATATATTTTAATATATATTTAAATATTGATATATTGATATATTTATATATTTACATATTTATATATTTATATATTTACATATTTATATATTCCATATTTATATATTTATATATCTATATATTAATATATTAATATATTTATATATTAATATATTTTTATATTTATTTATATTTTTATATATTTATATCTTTATATTTTTACATATATTTATAGCTTTCCATATTTATATATTTATATATATAAAGATATAAAGATATTAGTTTTGTATATAAATAATATTATAATATAGTATATTAAACTATTAGTATAGTATACAAATAATATATTAGTATAGTATAGTATACAAATTATTAATTTTGTAATTTATATACAATGAAAATAATATAATGGTATATTAGTATAGTATATTTGTATTCTAATTTTTAATTAAACTAAAATTACGCTAATAATGTATAATAATATATGAGGGGATAATAAATTTAATCCAATTACTTTTATAAATATATAAATATAAAATCTATAAAATTTTAAAAATGATATTATATTTTTAAAAACAAATATTAGAAAAAGGTTTAAAAACATGTATAAATTATATTTATATGTCCAAAATATTAAAGATATCCACATTTAAAAAAATACTAAAAAATATTAAA
The DNA here is from genome assembly GCA_963425845.1 of Sphenostylis stenocarpa. Classification (NCBI taxonomy): domain Eukaryota; kingdom Viridiplantae; phylum Streptophyta; class Magnoliopsida; order Fabales; family Fabaceae; genus Sphenostylis; species Sphenostylis stenocarpa. Next base: position 54,378,333 of record OY731402.1, read on the forward strand.
AGTTATACTTTAAATTAATGAAAATATTTAAAAAAAGTTATATTTATTAAAGTAGTAAAAAATATTTTGTAATATATAAGTTAAAAAAATTATCATTAAATTTTTTAAAAATTATTAGTTTTGTAATTTATATACAATGAAAATAATATAATGGTATATTAGTATAGTATAGTATATTTGTATTCTAATTTTTAATTAAACTAAAATTACACTAATAATGTATAATAATATATGAGGGGATAATAAATTTAATCAAATTACATTTATATATATATATATATATATATATATATATATATATATATATATATATATCCTTTTTTAACTTCTTTTTTTCTTTTTTAACTTCTCACATTCTACATTGTTTTTAAACTCTATCATTTTTACTATATTATTATCCTCATTTCCTCCCATATTCTATTTTATTTTATAATAATTAGTCTTCTTTTATAGAATACTTTATTTTCTATTTTTATTATTTATTTTCTTGTAATTTAAAATAATTAATATTATTTTAACATTTATTTTTATGATTTTGACTATAATAAATCAAATTAAATGATTCGATAATATCAATTAATTAAAATCATCACATAAAAAATTTAGATAACTACATTAAAATTATTAATTTTAAAAATACAAAATATATTTTAAAAAAAAACTCAAATTATAGATTGGAAATAAAATAGAAAAAACAAATACTCTTTACTTTATATTATATTTAAGTGTGTGCACACATGTTGACCTTCTTAACTATAAAGAAACAGTAGAAAAATATAAAGATAGTATTTGAAGAAGTTAATTTTGAAGATAAAGACTATTTTTATATAAATTTATTCTAGTATATCAATTAACAATAATAATACATAAAATTTAAAAACTAAACTAAAAAAAGTAAGTTTAAATTTATAAAAAAATACATTACTAAAAGTATCATATTATATTAAAATTTTCATTATTTTCGTTAATTATAAATTTAAATGTGTTTCATAAATAAAATTATAAATTTAAATGTATTTCCACTTTTGATCCATCATAAATAAAAATAAATAGTCTCTTATAAATGTTGTTCTATTTTAATCCATCATTAAATTTGTTTTATATACGAATTTGATGACTTATCATGTTATTAAAAATTTGGATGAAATAATTATGTATAATACTTTTTTAGTATATTATGTTTTTAAATTTGTTAATAGAGAAAAAATTTCAGAATTCAAAATGATAAATACTTTTAAATATTAAAATTGACTTTATAAAAAATTAGGAAAAAAATAATTAATCCAAAAATATAATAATGATAAAAATATTATAAAAAAGAGTTAAAAAATGTATTATAATATTTTCAGTTTTAGTTTAATTATATTTTTAATTCTCAAAGTAGAAAAATATATTATAATTATTTTAATTTAATAAAATATAATTTAGATTTTTAATACTAAAATTAAAATATTAAATAATAATAAATTTAATTCTTTAAATTTAGTATTTAGAAACTAAAATTATAGTTTCTCTCTTTTAAAAAATTAAAATAAATATTTAAAAATAAAAATAAAAACTAGTATTATCTTAAATTTATTAAAAGTATAATTACATCTCTATTATCTTATGCAATTTTAGAAATTTTTTAATGAAAATCCAATATATAAAAAAAGTTAAAATTTTAAAAAGGCACAACCTTAATTTATATTAACTATTTTTAATATAAATTTAAATATATGTTGGATATAAATTTTAAAAAGGCACAACCTTAACTATGTTGAATATAAATTTAAATATATTTTTCATTTATTTAAATATGGTTTATTTTTAGTATTTATAAAATAGATTAATTTTAAATTTTTAATCTTTTTTATTAATTATGTTAAAAATAAAAAATATTAATTAGTATACTTAAACTAAAAAATATTTTAACTAAAGATAAATATATTTTTATAAATAGTTTAATTAAATAATATATTTATTATCTAATGTATATTGATATAAATTTTTTTTGGTATATCAATTATATGACAACAACCATGATTAAGTAATTAATAATAATAAAGCAATAAATTTAAAAATTAGATTAAAAATAAAGTATTATAAAATAAAATTATAATAATTTGATTAAAATTGTATTTTTTTAATTAATTAAGTTAATGAGGAATTAAAATGTGATAATTTGATGTGTTTAATTTTTTTAATATAAATTTTTTAAAATATAATTTAATTTCAAATAAAATTTTCAATTGAAAATTAATTAAAGAACGATTTCAATTCGATCGCTATTTCCTCATTAGCGACCGATTTTAATTCGGTCACTATTTCAATTTGTAATTCGGTCGCTAAATCAGTCGCTAAATGATTTTGTTATTTTAGTATTGAATAACCACCGATTTAGCGACCGAAATTTTGCGACGCAAAATATTGGTCGCTATTTCAGTCGCTAAATAAAAAAGTGAAACCAAATCATATTTTGGTGGCTAAATCGGTCGCTAAATTGCGACCGAATTAACTTGGTCGCTAATTACAACCGAATTAAAGTGGTCGCTAAATAGGTTTTTAATTGCGACCGAAAAAATTCGGTCGCTAATTTCGGTGGTTAAATGTGTTTTTTCTTGTAGTGTATTGTCCTAGTGTTAGCCACAAGAATCGATATAAGAACATCAGGAGAGATAGTAACATAAATCCATTGGAGAAGAACAACGTTAAGGAAATTCCATAAAGGGAGATTAGCGATCTTGGTTGTTTGGTATGTTATTATGGCAACGGCTTCCATAAGCGGGATGATATGTTCAAGCATGAAATGAACCTTAAATAAGGTTGCCTATGAGTGATATTGGCTGGTTTCCTTGTCCAAAGTGATTGAAATGAGATGTTTCACGTTGGTGACAATTAGGACATAGTGAAATTTGGAATTGTCAACCATAGATAGGCAACTGTGAAAAAAATGTTTTAAAGAAGATGAACAAATCATCCGTGATTTTTTTTCTTTATTGATTAGAGATATATACAAAATACAAACTATCATTTAAACTATCCTTATAATTGACGATAAAAAGTCTCATAACAATAATACAATACTGCACATACCAATCATAATTCAGAGCACAAGTTATAATTTAAGTTAATCTTTAAGTAATTACTAATAAGAACTTATTTTACCTAATAATATATATCAAGTGAATAAATGTTTTTTTTATTGGAATTAGAAGAATCAATCATTCCAAAAATCTAACTTTCTTCACGAAATCTCGTGTCTCTAACTTTTTTTGGATTAGAGAAATCAATTTCTTAAAAATCTAATTTTCTTCATAAATCCTATGTCCCTCAACTTTTTTTTATTAGGATTAGAAAAATTAATCTCTCCAAAGTCTAACTTTTTTTCTTCATCAATAGATCTTATGTCTCCAATTTTTTACACAGATTTGCACTTAAAATCAAATAGAGTATTAGAACGAATGTATAATAATTTAAAACAATTATAAATTTATTCCTAAATCGATCATAATTATGTAATTTAAAGATTTAAAAGTCAAAATGTTTATGATAGATTATGTTTTAACATTAAAGTTAAGATTTGATGAAGTAATATATGAAAAAATAGGAAATGTAAAATTTATAATTTCATGTCATAATATGTTAAGAAATTACGTCACAATTATTATTCTTCCTAAAATGTACTTTTTTAGTATCTTAAAATAAGCACGAGTCTCTCTGATAGAATTGGTAGAAACTGAGAGGAAGAAATAGAAACCAAAAAGCTTTCTGAAACAAATCTGTAATTTATATTTTTATTTATGTTGAATACAAACAGAAGATAGATATTTATAGTTAAATTCTCAATACAACAGAAGGTTGAACAGAATGACGAGTCAGCAAAACTGACTCAGATTCTAATAAGCACATGGGCTAATACATCAACAAAAAGCTGAGTCAGCATAATTGACTCAGCATATGGGCTAATACAATGCGACTGCAATACATCAGAAACTAACAAAAGCTGTTCACTAACATTTCCCCCTCAAACTCAGAGAAGGGTTGATCTGTCAAAAACTCTAAGTTTAGATCTAAGCACTTAAAACCGAGCAGGAGATAGAGGCTTGGTAAGCAAATAAGCAAACTGAAACTCTGTTGGTATGTGTTTAACAATAAGACTTTTGTTAAGCACTTCTTCCCTTACAAAGAAAATATCAAGCTTTTGCCTTTGTACTAGATCTTACAACAAGGTGTCTGTTTCTTAGACCACCAGGACACCAAGTTTGGCCCCAAAAAGATGCAGGAACTAGAAGTTGATCTTTTATCATCTTTGTCAGTAGGCCAGTCAGCATCAGAAAAAGCTATAAGAGGTAGAGAGGAAGCAGAAGAGGGCTGTAACAGGAGGCCATGATGAGGAGTGCCCTTTAAGTACCTTAGGATTCTTTTTACAGTTTTCCAATGATCTTCTAGGGGATTAAACATGAATTGACATACTTTGTTAACTACAAAACATATTTTTGATCTAGTTATGGTGGCATATTGTAATGCTCCAACAATAGATCTGTAGAGAGATGGATCTTCAACATAATTAGCACCATGCTTAGAGAGGTTGAGATTAGCAACCATAGGAGAAGAGATACTATTTGCATCAGTCATCTTAGCTTTGGCAAGAATATCTTTGATGTATTTGGCTTGAGAAAGATGGAGAGACCCATTGGAGAGATGATAAACCTTAATACCCAGAAAATAATCAAGTTGTCCAAGATCTTTGAGAGCAAATTAAGAGTTGAGAGACTTAATAAGTTGCTAAATATAGGATGTAAAGCTGCTAGTAATGATTATGTCATCAACATAAACCAGAATGTAAACACAGTGTGTAGTAGTGTTAAGAATGAACAAAGAAGGATTACATTTGCTGGAAATAAAGCCAAAGTTGAGAAGAGTAGAGACAAGTCTGTCAAACCATGCTTTAGGGGCCTGTTTAAGGCCATAAAGAGCCTTGTGAAGTCTGCACACTAGGCTGCTGTCAGAAGAGACAAAACCAAGAGGTTGAACCATGAAAACTTCTTTCTCAAGAATGCCATTGAGAAAAGCATTGTTAACATCAAGCTATTAAAGTGACCACCTTTTGGAAACAGCCAAGGAGAGGATGGTTCTGACTGTGACAGGCTTAACTACAGGAGAAAAGGTCTCATTGTAATTAAAGTCAGGCTATTGATGGAAGCCCTTGGCTACTAGCCGAGCCTTATACTTATTTATAGAGCCATTAGAATTATCTTTCACACGAAACACCCATTTGCATCCGATCGCTTGCCTACCTGCAGGGAGAGGAACTAAGGACCAAGTCCCATTTTTTATTAGTGCATTATATTCCTCTTACATAGCAGAAAACCATTTAGGATCTGTCATAGCCTGTTTGTAGGAAGTAGGTTCCAAGTGAGTTAAAATTAAAATAGGATATAATCGTGGTTTGACAATTCCTGCTTTTGCCCGAGTAATCATGGGATGGGAATTAATAGGATGGGATACATGTTGTAGATTGGATGGAGAATTTGAAGGTGCAGAATCAGTGGGAGGAATAGATGGATTGGTAGGAGCTAGTTGAGAGAAAGATTGAGTGGGTAAATTGAGAGAAGGTGAACCTGGTGTAATGTGAGTAAAGGATGCTGGAGATAACAAAGGAACTTCGAAGGTAGGAAAGGAGCTAGGGAGGTTGGATGCTCAGACAGGAGAGGAGAGAAATGAATCAGTGTATGGAAATCGATCTCATTAAAGAGGACATAATTGTAAAGCATGATCCCAAAATCTGAAAGGTAAATTGGATTGAGCTAGTAAAGTAAGACCAATTTCAACAATATGATGATGCTTGCGTTCCACTGAACCATTTTGATGATGTGTGTGTGGACAAGAGATTCTATGCATAATGCCAAGATCTGTAAGAAATTTGTGTAAAGGACGAACTTCACCTCCCCAATCTGTTTGTACAGACTTTATTTTAGCATTAGAGCAACTCCAACGGGAGTTGCTTATGACCTCAGTTGCTTATAAGCAACGATGCTTATAAGAAACTGTCGTTGGAGCAATCCGACGTGACAACAACAATTTTGAAAAGTTAAGCACAACATCTTGTAGAAACAACATTCCTAAGAGTTGCGTAATAATAAAATTAAATATTTTATTATCGATCCCACAGTTGAGTTGCTTAAACTTGGTCAGAGTTACTTATACAAACAACTTTCTTCCATTTTAAGCCATTTTCTCTAGTTTTAAGCAACTCAGATGTGAGACCCACAATAAAATATTCACTTTTATTCTTAAACAATTCTTGGTAGCAACTCCTTTTGGAGATGTGTTGAATATTTGACAAGCGTACCAAAATTATCAATCGCAGTATAGTATTTCGATTAAATAAAAGTCGATCCAACGAGGAACGGTTTCACTGAAAATTCCAAATCATATGCTTACTAAGTGGATTAAAGCAAATTGGGTTTTTCATAAAAATATGGGTTGAAAATAAATGACAATGAACTGCAAAGTGCATTTAGAAAATATCACGTAAAAGAATTTAGGATTGACTTCCTTCCTTTTTCCTCTTTTGCATAATGGCTAGGCCAAATTAAGAATATCAATTAACCTATCAATGTTGGTGTCACCTACTCAAATCATTCACTTTGATTCCTCGCATGTGAAATTCATAAGAAAACCTGATAAACATCGATTCCTCACACTATTAAGAGATTTTTCAGCATTAGGTTTAGGGTGTTAAGCACTTGATACATTCATTCCATTCCTAGTAATTAACATAACAAATATTCTTACCTGATCTAGGGTTTCAAGATATATTTTCCAATCATATCCCAAACATCAAGAATAAATCATTCCAAGGCACAAAAGATAAGAATAACAACATCAAAACATAAATTAATATCTCAAAATATCACTATGACACAAAAGAGTTCCAAGGAAATGTACCCAATCCTAAGAGAGTGAAGTTAATCACTCATAGTAGTCATTACAATGCTCTAAATAAGGAAGAATTGAAGAATCCTTGAAGAACAAAACATCAGTCGCGCCTTTTCTCCAAAAATATAAAATTTCATCTCAAAACACGTCTTATCTTTTTATAGGAAATATTGAGTCTAGAATCGCATCATTCGCTCAAGCGATCCATTATTCGCTTGAGCGAAAAACAACAACTTTCGCTCAAGTGAAAAGATGTCCACTTGAGCGAGTAAAAACCCGAGAATTTTGTCATATTTTCGCTCAAGCGAGAGTAGGTGTCGCTTGAGCGATTGCACACCCAAGAGGTTTGTCATATTTTCGCTCAAGCGAGAATGGAAGGCGCTTGAGCGAGTGAACTCTCGAGAGCTTTAACGTATATTCGCTCAAACGAGCGTAGATGACAGTCGAGCGAATTTTCAGTTGAAAATCTTCTTCTTTTTTTCACTTTTTCTTCAATTATATTCACAATTATGATCTTTGCTCTTGTATCAAGGTATTTTACCAATTCATCCTACATTGAGAGAAAAATAGATTAAAATCAATAATATTTAGGTGATTACATAACAATTAAGAGCATTATTATATTAACTTTTACCATTTAACAAAATACTAATAAACACATGGGCTAATACATCAACAAAAAGCTGAATCAGCATAACTGACTCAACACATAGGCTAATACAATGCGGCTGCAATACATCAGAAACTAAAAGAAGCTATTCACTAACAATCTCCATTACTTAAAAATATTGAAACATACAAGTTTGTTATTCGTGTGGCTAGTTTTGGGATAAAATTTTACAATAATGTAAAACTAATTTTGTGATACAATGGAATTCTATACCATCACAAATATTCATCAATAACACATTTTTAATAAATTTTGTGGGTATTATCAAAGGAAATTTTTTGAAACAATGAATTTTCTCCACAAAAATGTATCATAAAATCCATCACAAAATATTTGTAGTAAAAATCTATGGCAGAGTAATGTATGTGTCACACAAGCCACCACAAACAAATGACAATTTATTTAAGTAGCAAACATTCATCACCAAAAATTATATAGTACTGATCCTTAAGCAACAACACATGTAATATTGTTTCCAAATGAATCCAGACAAAAAAACAAAACCTTAGGTGGGATGTGGTCTCCACTCTAAAATCTCTTGTTTTCTTAATATTATCATACATGTCCTGAATTTTTTAATTTTTTTAAATTTTACAGCATCATCAAGTAAATTAAGTTGCTTCACTTTTGTTATAATTATCTTAAAAGTTTACCAACAATTATTTTTAATCATCCATCAAATGAATTACTATTAAACTTGTAATAGTATACATGAAAATATAATTTTATTTTAAAAAATATATTAAAACCAAGACAAGACTCACTACATAAAAAATAGTTGTATTTTTTTTAGAAAAATTTAAATAAAGTTGCTTGCACTTTAAAGGAAAAAAATATTCATTTTTCAATGAATACAATAATAAATTAAATGTATACTTTTTTTTAATATTGCAAAGATAAGAGGAAAACTTATCCCATGAACAAAATAAAAAAAATATATAAAAAATGATTAAAATGACATTGATAATCACTTGCTCTTATTACATGTAGATAGCATTTTGATGACTTGCAAAAAAAAAAAAGAAAAAGAAAAAGAAGGTGTACTGTGAGTATAATTACTTTCTTATAGTTAATGAATTTAATTATCTTCTAACATGTAAAAACTCAAACCAAAATAAATGACGATAAAGATATTAAAAGAAAAATCATAAAGATTTGATGTGTGGCAATGATAGAAAATAATAATATTAGCTTCTAAAATAATATAATATAACTAATAAAAATACTAACAATTTCAGTTATATATTAGCGTCAAACTTTTTTTTCAAATTTAATATTAGCATTTCATTTTAAATAGATACAATATGAACTTTTTTTAACACATAATATAACAACATGCTATTATTAAAGTACAAAGATCATTTAATTTCTCAAAATAATTTATATTAATTTTTTAATTTATAATAAATCTAAATATATCATAAAATTTGTTTTTTAATTATTTTTAATTAATATGAGATTAATATATAATATGATATATTTATGTTTTTAAAATCTACCGTAAATACACTGGTTTGTTCAATCCAATCTAATAAAATAATATTTTTATAATATAAAAAATTTATTAATACTAATATTTTTTATAAAAAAATAATAATAAAAATTATTATTATATTATAATAAAAATTATAAATGTAAAATATATTAAAAAAAAGATGAACCATTATTAATATAAGATAAAAATATAATAAAATAATTATTATTTAAAAGATAATATATACATATATATATATATATATATATATATTATAATTTTTATAAAAAATTTGATCATAATTTTTTTTACCAATACTGGTTTCACCAAAAAATTCTACCAATTTAAAATCTGGTCTTTAATTTGGTTCTCAGTTTAACTGGCTAAACTGACATGTTTTGTTTGATTTTCATACTAGTGTATTCATGTCATTACTTTGTAATAAATATGTGATTAAATTATAATTACACTTTCTAAAATTTTCTCAAATTATACTTATAATTTATTTTTTTCCTAGGAAAAGAAATTAAGGGCATTTAAATTTATATTTATGCATTTTAGTGATATAAGTGGTGAATTAAAATTTTAAAAACTTGCTATATTTATAAAAAAATTTGAAAATACGTAGGCACCAAAATATATTTCACTACATATTATATAATATAATACACTCATAATTTAGAAGTTGAGATAATAATTTATATATTCTTCTCTTATTTATTGAAATGTCTTTTAAAAATAAAATCATCCTACCAAAATTTTAAAACAGACAACGTCTAAAAAATAAAAATATATCTTAATATTTTCATTTTTATACAAAATATTGATATTTTAAAATGAATTCCATAGACAAACGTCCCTTCCACAATTGAGAAGAACCTTGGATTAGAGATTTAAGCGTGTGAATGACTTGATGAAAGCCACTGAACCTCCTCCATATTTTTTATACTTGTATTTATTCTATTCACACACTTCTCTTAGCTGGGACATTCACCGCAGCCCACTTACATGCTTTGGGCCTGGGCCTCTTTAATGGTTTTTATAATGCACACTTAAAAGTCAAGTCAACAATGGTTTTTATTAGTTAATGATGTGTAAGTTTTCGTTTTATTGTTTGGTCCTGTCACGGGTAACTTTATATGATGGTTTTATTATGCTCTTAAACTTGCATCCTTATACATAATATAATAATAATAATAATAATAATAATATTGAAATATTTTTCTTAGATCTTATAAAAAAAATAATAAATTAGGATTACACAGAGTAGTGTTATGAATTGGCATACAGTGATTAAAAAAGGAAGGTATAAAAAAAAGCCCACGCGGCAACCACATTTGTCACTCACATTTAAATAATGATGGAACGAGGTCCTCGCGATGGGTTTAAAAATAATGTTTTCCAAGTCCCACGTGAACATCGATTCTAAATGTCAACACTTCATGTACGTACTCGTTAACTTTTTTTTTTTTATAAACTATCAAATTATTCGTAATAACTACAATATGGCCGTCGCATTAATTTGTAAAATTACGACAAAAAATTAATTCAGTTTATTTTTTCTTTTCGGATGTTTTTAATTAATAAACAACACGACTTATTTAATCATATTCTAATGGAACCGAGGAAAAGAAGACTGTGGTTGGATGTTTTTTATTTTTTTTTAAAGAAAAAAAAAAGAAAAAGGTTTGTGCATGAAGCATTGTGATGAAAGGGAGAGGGATATATATGCATATAAAGGAATGGAAGCATGGCGTGGAGAAGAGGAGTGGTAGTGAAAAGAAAGGAAGATGAGAAGCTTCACATACCACGTAGAAACGGTTCAAGCATGGTTGGCCCTAAGCAGGCTTCACATAATCATCCACCTAATCGCAGTGGTGTCCCTCTGTTACTATCGCATATCGCACTTGCTACTCCAACCACCAACAGCGCCGTGGATCCTCATCACACTCGCCGAGATTATTCTCTCCATGCTATGCTTCTTCAACCAAGCCTTCCGCTGGCACCCCGTCTCCCGGACCACCCTCACCCACAAGCTCCCGAGGGAGGACCACCTGCCGGGCCTCGACATCTTCGTCTGCACCCTCGACCCTGAGAAGGAGCCCACCCTGCAGGTCATGGACACCGTCGTTTCCTCCATTGCCATGGACTACCCCTCCGATAAGCTCGCCGTGTATCTCTCCGACGACGGTGGATGTCCGGTGACGCTGTATGCTATCAGAGAGGCCAGTGAGTTCGCCAGGGACTGGGTCCCCTTCTGCAGAAAGTATGGAGTGAAGTTGAGGTGTCCCAAGGTCTTCTTCTCTCCCATGGGACAAGATGAACACCTTCGCGATGAGGAATTCAAGGCCCAATGTCACCTCATGAAGGTACCTTTTTCCTCTTCTTACTACGTACTTTCTTCATCACTATTCGAGACTTAAGGCTGTTCAAGTTATCATAAAATGTCTACGTAAAGTTAAGAAAGTCATGCTTGGGATTGGCTCACGTGCCATTGTTAAATTCGTCACCTCAGGTTGAGATTTTTTTAATTAAACATAAAACAGACAGAAAACTGAAAATTAAAGTTGTCCCGTAAAATAGACATGTAATCTCAAAATTTCCAATATTTAATTACTAAATATTTGTAGGGATGGAAAAATTTTAACTTAAGACCTGATTTGATCACTTGAAATTCAAAGTAATAATTTTAACTTTTTTTATTTGATCAATTTTTTAGATTAAATAAAATTTATATATTATCTAATAAATATATTTTACTTTCATTACTTTTAAATTTAATCAAACAAATAAATGTTACTTTTTTATTTTAAAAATAAATGGAGAAAATTTACACAAAAAAGACATAAAACAGAGAAAGAGGTGAAAGTTTGAAGTCATAATAAAATAAAATGGATATTTAATCTCAAAATTAAAAATAATGAATAATTATTTGTATGGATGCTTGAGATTAACAATAATTAAATAAAACTTCAACATACTTACTTTCATCACTTTTGAATTTAATCAGTCATAGAAATGTTAATATTTGTTTTTTGTTATTTTACAGACTAAATACGAGAAAATGCAGAAGAACATAGAGAAATTTGGTTCAGATCCTGAGAATCTTCGTATTGTGAGCGACAGGGCTCCTCGTATTGAGGTACGATTATGGTACTTGAAGACAGCAACATCTTTGTCTTCACTACTTACATTTCTGTCCATTTTCTCATCTTTGTTTTGTGTCAATATGTATTTTGGCTTTCCTTGGTCAACACTCAATTTTCAACACAAACTTGCATAACTAAAATTAACCTAATTAAATATTTTACGTTTCACCATCATCATTTTCCATTCATTTTACTACTAATTTTTATCTACCTTCTTTAAGTTACAAACGCAATTAAAAAAAAATTCACAAAGTAAAATCAAATTCCTTTTCCAAAATTCATAATAAAATAATATATTTTAGATTTTTGTTAGAACTTTTTTGAAGGGATTGGTAAACATGTAAAAATTAAACATTTAAGGGTATAATAATACAAAAAAGTTTTTAAATAACAAAATTCATAAATTAATGAAATGTGAGTGATACAATATTAAGGCTTAAAACTACTTAGAGATAAAGGTTGGACACTTGATAAAAATTAATTTTTATTAATTTTAATAAATTTGTTAATTTTTTTATTAATATTCTTATTATCTTAATATTCTTTTTATACAAAATCACTTTTAATAATTTGTTATCTTCTATGTAATAAATATAATTAAAAAATAAAATGTAATTAATAAAAGGCTTTGAGCACTCTCTAACATCAATTAAATCTAATTTATTATTAATATACAAAGAGTTTCGCTCGTTTAGTTCATTAATTTTTTTATTTAATTTTTAAATCTTAATTGCTTTTATAAGTTAAGATACAATTAATCTATCTCTTTTATATAATTTTATTCATAATTTTTTTTCATTTTTCGCTTCCCTGACTGATTCCTTTAATAATTTACATATTTCTCATTAAACAATCTCTATTTATTTATTAATATTATGTTGTTTTAGAAAAGTATGCAAAATAAGGGAACTAATTAATGATATTTGTTTTAGTCTCGTAAAGTGTCAACTTATTCAAATGTTATCTTTTCTCAATATATGACTATCATATGGAAAAATAAACTAGCAGCAAAAATTTGTTGGATGATTTAATTCAGGTACAAATTATTTTAAAAATAATCTCATTGATGTTTCTTTTCCAAAAGATTTGGTGAGTTTAAAGATATAATGAAGAGATATGCGGGTTGAATAATAGTTAAATTTATGAATAAACTATTTATACAATTATTTAAGTATAAACCCCATGTGAGTTCATGGTTGTTTCAAGAAACTAGGAAAAACTTTTGTTTGTTAGTTGAAGGGAAGGAGGAAAATGTAATTGGTAATTTGTGTGTGTTTAGATTATAAATGACCAACGGGGATTGCCACTTGTCGTGTATGTGTCTCGCGAAAGAAGACCAACCCTTCCTCACAAGTTCAAAGGAGGAGCCCTCAACACATTGGTGTGTACTAATTTGGATTTCATTCAATTTGATTTCTACCCTTTTATGAGTTTCTTGCTTAATCAATGCAGCACTTTTCAATTGTGGTTGTTGCAGCTCAGGGTCTCGGGTTTTCTCAGTAATGCACCTTACTTTCTAGTTGTGGATTGTGATATGTTTTGCAATGACCCAACCTCTGCCAAACAAGCCATGTGCTTCTTCCTTGATCCTCACACCTCCAAAACTACTGCATTTGTTCAATTCCCTCAAATGTTTCACAACCTTAGCAAAAAGGACATCTATGATAGTCAAACTAGGACTGCTTTTAAGGTACACGCCATTAAACCATTGTTTGGCCCTTTTAGTTTCCTTTAACTGTTTTATTTCATCATTTGTCTCATGAAATTTTACTCTTTCTTTTAGACAATGTGGCAAGGCATGGATGGACTAAGAGGTCCTGGTCTTTCTGGCAGTGGCAATTACTTGAGTAGAAGTGCGTTACTATTTGGAAGTCCTAACCAAAAAAGTACGAACAATTGGCCTCGATATATAGTTTTTTATATTTTATTTTACATTACGCTAGAGAAGTTATATCTAATTTGCCAATTTGTGTGTTATTTATCAATCTATGATTGTAGATGACTACCTGCTAGATGCACAAAAGTACTTTGGCAACTCTGCTGGGTTCATTGAATCATTGAAGGTCATCCGTGGACAGAAAACTGCCAAAACGAACATTTCAAGAGAAGATAGGTTAAGAGAAGCTCTAGCTGTGTCCACCTGTTCCTACGAAAACAACACAAAATGGGGTAGAGAGGCAAGTGTTGATATTAAGAACTCAATTGATCTTAATTAGATGTTTATGGAGAAAGATTGATGAGTGTGCAAATGTAAATTTGGTTGGTATACGCAGGTGGGATTCTCATATGTGATCTTACTAGAGAGTAGTGCAACTGGGTATATTCTCCACACCAGAGGATGGAGATCAGTTTATCTTTACCCCAAAACACCATGTTTCTTAGGGTGTGCCCCCACTGACATAAAGGAAGGAATGCTCCAATTGGTTAAGTGGTTGTCTGAACTTCTCTTGCTTGGTATCTCCAAATACAGTCCTTTCACACATGGATTTTCAACCATGCCCATAATGCATGCCTTCACTTATTGCTTCATAACAATGTCATCCCTCTATGCTGTTGTCTTCATCCTCTATGGCATTGTACCTCAAGTATGCCTCCTCAAAGGAATCTCTGTCTTCCCAAAGGTATATATTTCCAATACAAACATTCCACTACTCTACAGCATGTTTTTGAGTGAATAGAAAATGATGAGATGGTTGGATTTGTTCATGTTATCACAGGTGACAGACCCTTGGTTTGCAGTGTTTGCATTTGTGTATGTATCCACTCAGGTTCAACATTTGGTTGAGGTTCTTTCTGGAGAAGGGTCTGTGGCAATGTGGTGGGATGAACAAAGAATTTGGATTCTGAAGTCGGTGACGAGCATATTTGCAATCGTAGATGCAGTGAAGAAAAGGTTGGGGCTGAACAAGGTGAAATTCACCTTGTCAAACAAAGCCATTGACAAAGAGAAGGTGAAGAAATACGAGGAAGGAAGGTTCGATTTCCAAGGTGCAGCTGTGTTCATGGCTCCATTGGTTGTGTTACTCATAATCAACATTGTTGGCTTCTTTGGTGGGATATGGAGAGTATTGCATGTGAAGGATTTTGAAGAAATGTTTGGTCAACTTTTCCTAGTCACCTATGTAATGGTTCTCAGTTATCCCATTCTCGAGGCCATCCTAACCATGAAAAGCAAGAGTGGATAGTCAATTTTTTTCATAAATTAATAATTAGGCTCATTCTAGAGTCTTACTTCCACTTCCATCTCTCTCAGTCACTTTACATCAATCTACTACTTCATTGCTTAGTTAGGCTTCATCCCTTCACTTCTACTACATGTAAATCAATTTATTTTTCTCCAATAAATCACTCTTCACATCTTTACTCTCAAAACTAACATATTTTTTTTTTCTGCAAAACGCTTTTCTACACCATTGTTAATTAAAGAAAAAAGATATATGTATTTTTCACTTCAAAATACATGTAAGTTTACTCGTTTTAAAAAATATTACATAAATTTATTTTTTTAAAGATAAAAATCATCAATAAATATTAAGTTTAGATATTGAATTCATCAATTTGAAAATAAAAATAACAAAGACACATACTACAAAAAAAATATAAAAATGTTTTTTTTTCTTTTAATAAGCAGAATGTATATTTCTTATATAATTTTATTTTATATTAACAATTTCAAGGTAAAAAGTAAATATTAAATTATATATACTATACTATACTTATTTTTAATTTATTTCTATTCAAATGTTAAATATTTTATAAATAGTATTGATTACCATATTATTAATAGTTATTCTCAATTTAGTATTTTTCAAATTAGTTACTTTAAAATATATTGAAAAAAAATTGATTTAAGTAATCAAAAGTATGAATTATTATGTGTATTGGGTTCTTTAATATAGGTTAATTACAAGACATTATAAATTCTGATTCTTATAAATTTTTACGTTTTGGTAATAAAAGAATATTATAGTGAAGATATTTTGAAGAGTAAAGGAAAGTTTGAATAACATTTGTCGGGGGTAGATGAGAGGAAGAGCAGAAAGTAATTGCATTCACGTGTGTCTCTGCCTTCCCAAAAGAACAATTTTTTTTTTCAATTCTTATTCTTGAGTTTGATTCTAAACAAATAATTAATAGTTTATCATGTAAATAATACATTCAACACAAAGTCACCATTCTCTTTCTTAAATGCATGTATTTCAAATCCACAGTTAATATTTCCAATATGTAATCACTCAATTAATTTCCATAATTGATACTTAACCACTAAGAATGAAGAATAGTGAATTTAAGGGTAATATTTATATTTTTTACTTCTCTAAAATAGCTAAAATTTAGTTTTAATTCCATGTTTTTTTCGTTCCTTTAATTTTAAAATATATTACATATAATGTGTTAAGTGTTTTATACAGGGATTTCTAAAGAAAAGAAAAAAAATAAAGATAACATGATCAAAATGCATTTTAAAATTAGAGGCTTAAGGTGTCTTCTAAGATATTTCCACGGTTAATTTATTGGCTTCTTTTAACACATTAAGAAACTTCTTCTTGAACATGTTTTTTTTATCTTATTAATGGACAACTTCGTATGAAATATTGATGTTGTCATTTTGGATCAAAAGATTGTCAAATGAAGTTCCCTATCTTGATCCTTCATTCTTCATCCTCATATTCCCAAGACTTCCATCCATATACACTAGAAAACAACAAACAAAGAATTGTTTGAATCAGATCATTACATGTTCTAAAGTCCAACCATCACAATTCGGTATATTTTATATATTTTAGAGGAGTACTTTTATATTTGTTCTTTACTAATATGATATTTTTTGGACAATTATAATAATATCAAGTTTAATTCTTATTTGGACATTTTTAATTTCTGGAATTTTAGTCTCGATCAGCAAGGGACCCGAAAAACTTTCTAGATATGAATCCGAACGAGAACCAATAGGCGATTATCTGGTTATAATTTCGAATTTGTTATTATATGTTTGCTCTCATTTTTGTTATTTTATGTTTTATATAACAAAATTTATGAGAAATTAACTTTTTGTTGATTTTTTTTCATAAATCAAGATTACAGTTATGTATTTAAATATTCTCGAGAATTCTCCAAAATTCAAAACAATAATTTTCTAGAATATAAAACGTTCTATAATAATAGTTCTCAACAACATCACTTTCTAAATGTTTAAAAACTATCTAATTATCAGAAACATTTTAACACCAAATAAACATTCTTCAATCAATTATTAATTTTATCATAACAAAACCTTCTGTAAAGTTAATTACCTGCATCTAAGAATACTTGAGATCGATATGATACCGACCTCCCAACTCCTGACTAGCTTCAAAATTCCTTGAACTTCAAAACATGAGATCAACTTGACACAGACTTCCTAACTCGACAATTTGCTAGATGGGCTTGACCGATCTCCCAATTACTGACTTGTTGTACTTCAAAACTTCTTAGCCTTCAAAACATCCTGGACTCTAAACTTTCGAGTTTTTTACTAACTGACTTGTCATCTTCCTAAGCACCTCAAGTTCCTTATATCCTTTATCTCGATAATTCACATCTCCACACCAATCACTATCCAAGTACACTACAAGTTGGTAATTGTTTGACCACTTCGTTCCCGTTTTCATGGAGGTTGATACCGAATTGCAATTGATCATCTTGAACTTATTCAGATCTCCTTTGCATACGCCTCTTGGGACAAACATATTCCCGACTCCTCCTCGTCTTTCTTCACGTATTCGAGTGGTTGTTCATCATTCACCTTCTCCTTGAGCACATCGTCCAAAAGTGTCAACTTGATATTCACTTGCTTCACTCTAACACCTCGGTCATATCTCTCGTCTTTCTTGAAAACATGTTTCACACCAATAGGCTGAGCATAGCTCGGTAATTTGGTCATCACCAATGTATCATTGTATTCTCTAACTTGACATTTCTCATCCATAACAACTCAAATTTTCTCTTCAATAAGAGCTCATATATAGTCAATTTGAAATTTATTACTTGAACTTAACTAGGATTTCTCTCTATATTCAACATTATTCTGAAGTATAATCCTCACCTTTTTACCGACCACTCATTTGCAAACTCTCTCTTTCATACTCGACAATCCAAGCATTATGCTCTTCATGTTGTTCTTCAAGTTCACCGATTCAATTTTCTTCCTCCTCAATTTCCGAACTTGTTACTACAGGTGGTGTAACAACTCAAACTCTATCATCCTTTTCAGCTCGCCAAATTTCATCATGCATGACCTCCTCTCCTTCCAATCTAATAACAGCTAGTAGTACATAAGCTTGCCCTACTCAATCTCTTTCACTTGCATCACCAACTCGAACAATATCATGATTATCATCATGAATCAACTCGGTTAAATAAAAAAAATGCATGTGACCAGATCGGTAATTTTCTTTCAATGTGTCCTCTACATTTAATCTCAGACTCCTCTCCTGAATGCTTCTCAACTGTAACTTGTACATCCTATTCTTCCTCATCTCTACTCAGCCAATCAACCTTCCAAACGATCATTCAATTGTAGTACTTTGTCTTTCATGTAAATCGAGTGTCCTCTCTCTCCATCAACTATCTCACACTCAAATATTACTCGTTAGATCTGGAACATAAAACACATATTGGACCGACCCGACTAGGTCATCCTTCTGCAAAAAACAAGCAGTGCAACAGCCTTTTATTGAAACATCTAAGCCATATCCAAATGACATATGACCATTCTCATATTTCTCCAATTTTCTAAATAGGTGTTTGTCCTTGTTGGAATAAAGATATTTGATTAGCTAAATTTTAGGTTTGTATAACGGTACATAATATTGTATAATTAGAACTTTCTTTATTTAGTCCTGATTTATTGGAGTAAAATACTATAAGATCATAGTATCTGTGTACAAAAATAATATGAATAAAAATTATAGAATGAATTCTATGTTTTTCAATTTAGTATCAGAACTTATAATTTTTTTCTTTTTCTTTCTAAATCCTTGGAGATCTTAACTGGAGAGATGACAGAAAAACTAATTTCAATAGTTGTTTAATCTGAAGGTGTCTTTAACGTAGGCATCATCCTAAATGAATCCAATTATGACTTATGGTCACAATTAATGGAGATGCACATTGCAGAGAGAGAAAAGTTGTCCTACATCTGTAGGAAGGTGTAGCCTCCAATAGATAATGATGAGGGATATGAAAAATGGTATGCTGAAAACCAAAAAGTGAAAAGATAGCTATTGATGTTCATGAAGCCAGAAATCATGAAAAAGTATCTTCGCTTACCCACTGCCCTCGATATTTGGAATACTTTGTCAAAGATATTTTATGATGGAAGTGATGAGCCACAGGTGTTTGTCCTAAATCAAAGGACATTCACTGCAAAACAAAATAATAGAACCTTAACCAAATATTTTAGGGAGTTGGTTGAGATTTTTAGGGAATTGGACTATCGTGACAAAGTAGTCATGAAAGACCCTGATGATGTGAAGTCATATTAGAAGTCCATTGAAAGATTAAGGGTGTATATATTCCTTGCTGGACTGGATGATGATTTTGAGCAAGTTCATGCAGAAATATTACGCAAGGAAGTGACACCTGATTTAGAAGAATGTTATGCATTAATCCGGAGAGAGACAGTCCAGTGAACAACATTGAAAACAAAAGATATGATTTATGATTCCATAGCTATGATGATAAAGAAGCAGCCAACAAATCATCACAGCAAATCGAAGCAATCAAAAGATTTTGAAAAAGGTAACTACAAGTGTACTCAGTGTAATAAGGATGAACACACCAAGGAACGATACTATGAAATTATAGGATACCCTGAGTGGTGAGATCATAGTCGAGTATCGAAGAAGAATTAAAAAAGAAATCCAATTGTTGTTGTTGTAACTGCCATTGACAAAGAGGATGACAAAGGCATGATGCTTGCTACAATCGTAAGTAGTGATGATTCCAATGGTAAGGCTTTAATAAGCACATCTACTATTCTGAATAATGCATGGATAATTGACTCTACGTGTTCTGATCATGTGACTTTTGATGTTAGACAGATTACAAATTTTAAACCTTCCTCACAAAAAAGTATTTCCAAAGTCAATGGTAGTAAATCCACTATTATTGGAGAAAGAACTGTCTCTATTTCAAATAATTTGAATCTTGATATTGTCCTTATTGTTCCTTCTCTTAAATATAACATATTGTCAGTCTCACAAATAACCAAAGCTCTTTTATGTGTTTTAGGCCGGACTCTTGTGTTTTTAAGGACATTCAAACGAGGAAGACAATTGGTTGTGGTATTAGGCGAGGAAGGTTGTATTACCTGGACCTGACAGAAAAATATTTAAAGAGACTTAATCAAATGCTAGCAACAAAAGGGTCTCAAGAAGTAAGAAAAGACGAGGATATTTGGTTATGGCATAAACGTCTAAGACATGCATCTTTTGGTTACACAAAGAAATTATTTCCAAATGTATTTGACCAAGTAGACACTTCAACTTTTTATTGTGATGTTTGTGAGCTTGCAAAGAGTCATAGAACATATTTTCCTTTAATTTCATATAAAAGTTCTCTTCCTTTTATGATCATTCACTCTGATGTATGAGGTCCATCTAAAGTTACAATGTTGGGTGGCTTAACGTGGTTTGTAAAGTTTATTGATGATTGTACTCGAATGACTTGGTTATGTTTGATAAAGTCTAAAAGTAAAGTTGGAAGACTATTTTAGAAATTCTGCAAAATGATTGAAACCTAATACAAAGCACAAGTTCAGGTACTGCGCAGTGACAATGGAGGAGAATATATACAATCAGAACTTCAACATTTTTTAGTAGCCAAAGGAATTGTTCATCAGAGATCTTGTCCAAATACTCCATAACAGAATGGGGTGGCAGAATGAAAGAACCATCATCTATTGGAGGTGGTCCGAGCTGCATTGATTGGAGTGCACATGCCAGCAATATATTGGGGGAGAAGCTCTCACATATGCAGTATACACTATCAACCAAACACCGTCCAGGTCTCTTGAGTATAAAACACCTCTTCAATCACTAACAAATTCAGTAGTAAGTCCTAAAATTGTTGAACTAACACATAGAGTTTTTGGTTGTATTGCTTCTGTTCACACTACAAAAAAAAACCCTATTACCTACGGAATATTACCTACGGAATATTACCTACGGATACAAATTCGTAGGTAAATTTTACATTACCTACGGATATTACCCACGGATAAAAATCCGTAGGTAAATTTTACATTACCTACGGATATTACCCACGGATGAAAATCCGTAGGTAAATTGTACATTACCTACGGATATTACCTACGGAATTTTATCCGTAGGTAATTATCCATTACCTACGGATATTATCCGTAGGTAATGTAATCCGTGGATAATTCGGTAGGTAATTACCTACGTAATTACTATCCGTAGGTAAAGTGTACATTACCTACGGATATTACCTACAAAATTCTATCCGTGAGTAATTATCCATTACCTACGGATATTATCCGTAGGTAATATCATCCGTGGGTAATTCCGTAGGTAATTACCTACGGAATTACTATCCGTAGGTAAATTATATTAAACTAAAAGAATTGTCACTAGCAAGAATCGAACCCAGTACCTTAAAGTTGAAAACTGATACTTCAACCACTAAACTATTAGGATATTCTAATAATAATTTACAAATAAATTATACTTATATTAATTCGTGTAAATATATAAATATATAAATATAAAATATATAAATATAAAATATATAAATATAAAATATATAAATATAAAAATATATAAATATATAAATATATAAATATATAAATATATAAATATATAAATATATAAATATATAAATATATAAATATATAAATATACAAATATATAAATATACAAATATATAAATATACAAATATATAAATATACAAATATATAAATATATTTATATATAAATATATAAATATATAAATACATAAATACATAAATACATAAATACATAAATACATAAATATATAAATATATAAATATTTAAATATATAAATAATTAAATATATAAATATTTAAATATTTAAATATTTAAATTTTTAAATATTTAAATATTTAAATATTTAAATATTTAAATATTTAAATATATAAATATATAAATATATAAATACATAAATATATAAATACATAAATACATAAATATATAAATACATAAATATATGAATACATAAATACATAAATATATAAATATATAAATATATAAATATATAAATACATAAATATATAAATACATAAATATATAAATATAAATATATAAATATATAAATATAAATATATAAATACAAATATATAAATGTATAAATATATAAATATATCAAAATATAAATATATTTTATATTTATATATTTTATATTTATATATATTTTATATTTATATATATTTTATATTTATATATATTTTATATTTATATATATTTTATATTTATATATATTTTATATTTATATATTTAGACGGATAAATATAAATATAATTTATTTGTAAATTATTTTCAAAATATCCTAATAGCTTAGTGGTTGGAGTATCAGCCTCCAACTTTGAGGTACTGGGTTCGAATCCTACCAATGACAATTCCCTTAATCTAATAATAATTCAAAGTTTCGAAAATATAATAAATAATAAAAATATAATATAAAGGGGAGGGGGTTCTAGGTAATAATAAAAAATAAGGGAAGGGGTTGTAATAAATAAAATAAAAATATTTTGTTTTGTAAGGTGAGTGCATTACCTACGGATTTTCTACGGAAAGAAATCCGTAGGTAAAGTGACATTACCTACGGATTTTTGTCATTACCTACGGATTTTACCCGTAGATAATAAGCATTTTTTTTGTAGTGTCACTTACACAAGCATCAGAGAATTAAGTTGTCTCCTAGAGTTGAAATGTGTGTGTTCCTTGGCTATGCGGATCACCAGAAAGGATATCGGTGCTATAATTGACAAACCAAGCAAATGTGTACTACTATAGATGTAGTTTTTCATGAAACCTTGATATATTTTTCCCCCGAGTCTGAAATTCAGGGGGAGAATTATGATAAAGTTTGGACTTTTGTTCCTTAAGAAATTGATATTGAGGTCAGATTGGAGAAAGAAAGTTACAAAGTTATATCAGGAGATGATGAAAATATGCAACAATGTTATGATCAACAACCACATAATGAGGAAGATTTTGAGTATGTCGAGATAAAAAATTTGCATGTTGATGCTAATGATATACCACACCAATTGTCCCCTCAAGAACTTAATACAGAAAAAAGAATTCTGCCAAATCATGTATCCCTAAGCCTACTTATGATCCTGACCTCATCAGTAAGACAAAATACCCTATGAGTAATTATATTTGTAATCAGAATTTGTCTAACTCAAATATCACATTTATAAGTCAATTATCTACTGTATCTATTCCTAGTAGTGTGCAGGAAGCTTTAGCTAACTCCAGGTGGAAGGATGCTATGAATGAGGAGATGAGATCCTTGCAAAGAAATAAAACATGAGAATTAGTAGATTGTCCAGTTGGAAAAAAACAAATAGGATGTCGATGGGTGTATATTATGAAATTTAATGCAGATGGCACAATTGAGAGATTCAAAGCTAGATTGGTGGCAAAGGGATACACACAAGCATATGAAATAGATTACACTAAAATGTTTGCTCTAGTAGCCAAAATTAGTATAGTTCGAGTATTGTTATCTCTAGTTGTAAACCTTGATTGATCCTTACAACAATTTGACATAAAAAATGCCTTCTTACACGGGAAATTGTCTGAAGAAGTTTATATGGAGCTACCAGAAGGATGTGAGATCCCGAATACACATAGCAAGAAGGTATGCAAGTTGAAGAAGTCATTGTATGGACTAAAACAATCGCCACGAGCATGGTTTGGTAGATTCACCAAGTCAATGCTTGCTTTTGGATATCAACGGAACAACTAAGATCATACCTTGTTTCTAAAGAAAAAGAAAGGAAAGATTACAATTCTTATTGTCTATGTTGATGACATTATAATTACGGGAAACGATCTAGAGGAAAGCAATACATTGAAAGAGTACTTGACAAAAGAATTCGAGACGAAGGATCTTGGTCCTTTGAAATATTTTCTTAGAATTGAGGTCTCAAGATCAAAGTTAGGTATTTTTCTCTCACAACGAAAATATGCATTGAATTTACTGAAAGAAACTGGAATGACAGCATGCAAACCAGCAAATTCTCCCATTGAAGAGGGATTGAAGTTGTGCATTGAAGAAAATCAAACTCCAACTAACAAGGGAAGATATCAAAACTTGTAGGGAGATTGATGTATCTCTCACACATTAGGCCGGATCTAGCTTATGCTCTTAGTGTGGTTAGCCAGTTCATGCACAATCCAGGTGAAAAACACATGGATGCTGTTATACGGATTTTAAGGTACATAAAAGTTGCTCCTGAAAAAGGAGTTATGTTCAAGAAGAACTCCAACTACAAGGATGTGATGGTTTATACTGATGCAGATTGAGCAGGTGCTCATGATGATAGAAGATCAACCTCTGGATACTTTACATTTGTAGGAGGTAATTTTGTCACATGGAAAAGCAAGAAACAAAAAATTGTAGCTAGATCCAGTGCAGAAGCTGAACTTAAAGGAATGGTTCTTGGACTTTGTGAATGTTTGTGGCTCAGACTACTTCTCCATAATTTAGGGTATGCACATACACGTCTCATTCAGTTGTATTGTGATAATAAAGTTGCGCGCAACATTGCTCACAACCCTGTCCAACATGATCGGATGAAGCATGTGGAGGTTGATAGATTTTTCATCAAGGAAAAGCTTGATAAAAATATTCTCAAATTGCCAAATATTCGATCTGAAGATTAGTTGACAGAAATTCTTACCAAAGCTATGACAAGTCAGATTTTTAGGAGATTATTGGACAAGTTGGGAATGTATGACATCCATTTACCAACTTGAGGGAGGGTGTTGAGATAAAGATATTTGATAAGCTAAATTATAGGTTTGTATAACGGTACAAAATATTGTATTATCAGAACTTCCTTTATTTAGTCCTGATTTGTTGGAGTAAAATACTATAAGATCATAGTATCTGTGTACAAAAATAATATGAATAAAAATTATAGAATGAATTCTATGTTTTTCAAATTTCCCCACACATGTGATTACTCGCACCGGTATTCAAATACCATACTAGATCGGTTATCATGAGTTGTTTCTTCTTGCCCTTTTGTGAGATAAGTCCCACCAATCTTCTAGCATTCTTTGGCAAAATGTCCTTCCTTTCCACAGTTAAAGCATTTTTTTGAATAATAGTCCTTTGCAGAATGATCATATTTGTCACAATTGAAACACTCGATGTTTGAGTGGTTCGTCGACCGATCTCCTCTGAATCCATGTTTGAGTGGTTCCTTCTCGTCACCTCAGCCAGATCGACCACCTCAGGCCCGACCATCACGACCTCATCCTCTATTATTTTGGGAACATAGTGTCTTCTCCTCTTTTGACTCAGCCTTCAACACTTGTACAATTGTCTCCTCCTTCATCTACTTCCTCAAATACTCACGGGCTCCAAGCGAACCAGTCAACTCCTAAAGTTTGAGTTCAGACAAAATTTGAAACTCTTCTATAACAAAGACTTTGTTCTTTAAATCGTTAGTTAACGATCTTAAGATTTTTTGCACAACTCGATTTTTAGATATCGCCTTTCCGTCCTGATTGAATTCATTTACCATGATTTTGATACGGATGATATACTCAAAAACTTCTTCTGAGTCTTTCATTCTCATGCTTTCAAACTTGCCATAGGGTCTGTAACCAAACCTATTTGATTCGATCATCGTCTTTGTAAGTTGTCTCCATCGTCATCCGTGTTTCTTTTACAAATTTAGCATTTGTAATCTTTTGAAAATTGGCATCTTCTATGGCTCGAAACAATGTAAAAAGAGTTGCAGTGTCTTTCTCATGATTCTTCTTCAACTCTGAGTTTATTTATTGACCATCAATTCTTCCGTTCGAAATCTTTCTCTACTATTTTCCAGTAACTCTAGACTTTGAGAAGAGTTTCATCTAGACACTCCATCTATTATAACTGACGTTCTTCATCATTCAAGACACAACTACAACATATATTAGGCCAACCATCTCACTTTTTTAAACGCTCAACACTAAACCCTCAGCTCTAACTTGTTGAGAATATTACTTTATTATCTTTTATTTAAATTAGGTATTAAGAGATTTTATTATCTTTTAAGAGAGAAGATAAAAAGTTATTAGGTTATTATTTTGATTTAGGCAGTTATGATTGAGATATTATGAATATTTAATATTTTGTAATATTTTTACTCTATATATACATAGAGTACATGAATAAAAATATACTCATATGATATATCATAAATACATATACACAAAACCCTTAAAAATACCAACAAATTGGCATCAGAGCTTGTGTATGAGGTGAGCGTCTGAGAAAGAGAGAAGAGCAACTCATAACTTTGTGAGGTGTGTGAGTTGAATGCAAACACTTGAGAGGAAATGACAGGTCTAACCAATGACATCTCGCTACCCAAGTTGACGAAAGGAGCCAACTATGACAACTGGAAAGTACAAATGAAGGCTCTTCTCGGATCCCAAGATAACTGGGATTTGGTCGAGAATGGGTATGAGGAACCGGCGAACACAGATGGGTATTCAAATGCCCAGCTGAACGCATTGAAGGCCGTTCGAGCTAAAGACAAGGCAGCTCTGTATCTACTATACCGAGCCGTCAATAAATCTGGCTTTGAGAAGATAGCTAACGCAAAATCCTCCAAAGTAGCATGAGATACACTTGAAAAAGCAAACAAAAGAAATGAAAGGGTGAAACAAGTTCGACTTCAAACCCGTAGGGGTGAGCTTGAAAACATGAGAATGAAAGAGTCTGAAAGCGTATCCGAATTCATTACTCGGGTGGAGACCGTGATGAACAAGCTGAATCAGAATGGTGAGAGTCTTTCATCAAACCGAGTCATTGAAATTTTTTTAAGATGATTAACAGATGATTTCGAAAACATCGTATGCACAATAGAGGAGTCCAAGGATCTGTCAACGCTCACCCTTGAAGAGCTTGTTGGGTCCCTAGAAGCGCAAGAGCAGCGAAGATTGATGAGAGGAGATCATGATGCTGGTGAAGGTTCTTTACTATATCATGATGGAGGTTCTTTCCAAGCCAAAAACAACAAAGGTGCAAAATCACGAGTATTTTCTGTTTGTCCTTATTGTAAGAAAAATAATCACACACCTAACAAGTGTTGGTGGAGGTCTGATGTGAAATGTCACAAATGTGGTCAATTGGAACATATAGAAAAGATATGCAAATCACAACCAGAGGAAGTCGTTCAATTTACAGAAGATAGAGTAGAAGAGGTACTTCTCCTTGCATCAACATGCTCTACAATCAACAAATCCACAGGTTGGCTAATAGATAGTGGTTGTACAAACCACATTACTCATGATCGAGAATTTTTCAGAAAGCTCAACGAATCACATATTTCTAAAGTGAGAATTGGTAATAGAGAACAAATGGATGTGAAATGCACGGGAGCAGTTAAAAGTCATTCGGGTACCAAATTAATTTTTGATGTTTTATATGTTCCTGATATTAATCATAATTGTCGCCGCCGTAAAAAAGATGGCGGTTGGAGCGACGCGATGGTTTTTTGACCCTCTTGTTTTTCGCGTTTTCATAGGTGGTTACAATGCCTTTAGGTTGTCCGATAACCGGGCTAACCCAGGGGCAAGGTTTTCGAAAGGTGTCCTTGGGTTGTCCGATAACTAGGCTAACCCAAGGACTTATTTATTTTGGGTTTTATGGAGTCACCACCGATGTTTTTACCGGAAACATCGGAAAAGGTTTTTAAAAGGCGTTGGTTTTCGAAAACCAACTTTGGTCATTAGAACCAGAGTTGGGTAAGGGAGTTAGTTACGTGGTAAAAGAAGTATTAGTTCCTTTACTACGCCCCTTTCGGGTTCCCTATGATAGGCCGGCTTTTTTTGTTAATAAATAAACTGAAAAAATATGCTTTTGCCCTTTTTATTGTGCGGAATTTAAAAGTATGACTACATGGCCCTAATCTATTTGCGTAATTTAAATTTAAAGCGATAAAAGGGGAGAGAAAGAGTTTAAACCTCCGAAGCAAGCTTTTCTTTTAATTTCTCTTTAAAAGAGGGTGCTTTTTGGCAGCCCTTCACTCTACAAGACGTCAGAAACTCTTCTAGACGCCGAAAAACACTCTCAAAGACACTCAGAAACTCCGAAAATGCGTCGGAGGGATTCTAGAGAGAAGTTTTTAGAGAGAAGAGAGAGCTAAAGCTTGAGGTGGTGTTCAAATGAGGGGGGGAGGACCCCTATTTATAGGTTTTCGTGCTGTCAGGTGGCGAGACCGCCGTTCTCGTCTGACAGGGTCGAGACCGCCGTCTTGCAAAACGAGACCGCCGTCTCGCCCTTCACAGGTGGCGAGACCGCCGTCTCGTCAAGCGAGACGGCGGTCTCGCCACTTGCGTGAGGCGAGACGGCGGTCTGGGAAATCCAGACGGCGGTCTCGTCCCACCAGAGTGAGAAAACTTATTTTTCGTACAGAAACTCCCTCTTATCCTAGTATAGGGCCTAATAGTCTCTCCTAATGGCTTGTTAGGCCATCTTCATATAGGATGTCTTCTGGTCTTTATTTGGAGGCCGGACAAGATTTGGGGTCTACAGCTGCCCCCCCTTTACCTGACTAGTCAACTGTTGGTATGTTGTGCCAGACAGATTGACAGGAAGGTAAAGGAGTTGACCCTCTTGCCCGGTTTCCCTTTAGATGTTCCGTTTCGTGACGGTTGATCTACCGGGGAAAATGTTGTGTTGTGCGCTTCTGGGATGCTCCTTTGACGCGGTAGCTGACCCCTTCGGCTGATGAGTACGAACCCCCATCTGGTTTGACGAGTATGAACCCCCGTCCGGTAAGCCCCCTTTTGTAAGACCTGATGAGTATACACCCCCATCTGGTGTTTGACGAGTATGAACCCCCGTCTGGTAAGCCCCCTTTTGTAAGGCCCGATGAGTACACACCCCCATCTGGTGTTAAGCTTCCGGATGCTCCATCTTGCGGTAGCTGATCCTTTGGCCGTGGTGGCGGCTTACTGCTCTAGCTCATGCGCCGATGTGAAACCTCGGGATGCTCCTTTGACGTGGTAGCTGACCCCTTGGCTGATGAGTATGAACCCTCGTCTGGTTATGTGCCTCTGGATGCCCCTTCTTGCGGTGGCTGACCCTTCGGCGATGGTGGCGACTTACTGCTCTAGCTCATGCGCCGATGTGAAACCTCGGGATGCTCCTTTGACGCGGTAGCTGACCCCTTGGCTGACGAGTATGAACCCTCGTCTGGTTATGTGCCTCTGGATGCCCCTTCTTGCGGTGGCTGACCCTTCGGCGATGGTGGCGACTTACTGCTCTAGCTCATGCGCCGAATCCTTGAGGAGTGCTTTCCGTGTTGGTAGATTGTGTTTGGACCTCTTGAATGGTCACCCGAGCTGTGCCGGGGATTTTGTTGGTGCTCATCCAACTTGCTTGTTTGCTGGGGTTTCTTTGCTTTTGACTTTTGGTGTTGATCATCTGGCTGCCTGGTCGGATGAGTCTTGTTTTTGTTTGACTTTTGTTTGGTAGTCGGGATTTTGTTGGCTGGATAAATGTTTTGACAGAGTCTTGCCAGGGTACCTCTATGAAGATGATATTCTTGACATGAATGTCTTTTTTTGTTATGAAGTGTATTTGTTTGTTTTGATCCTGACAAAGTCCTATTTTTGCGACTACTTGTGCGGATGTTGTTGATGCAAATTTATTTTAGTTGAGGACATCTAGAAAGTGACCGGTACTTCCTTCTTTTTGTTCTCTCGTGATTATTCTTTTTGCACTTTTGCTTTAACCTTATCTTTTGCCTAGACCGCCCTTTGCGGGTTTTCGATCTAGCGGGTTTTAATTTTTGTCTGAGATATTTTGGTGGGCTTTTTTCTTTTTATGAAATTCTTATCTTTTGCCTAGACCGCCCTTTGCGGGTTTTCGATCTAGCAGACTATCCTGTACTTTTTGTTTGGGACGACCCTGGCTGGTGATGTCCGTCTTTGTTTTTATGCTTTCTCGGATTGCTTGTTTTATGCATGCTCATATTTCGTTAATACAGAGGCATTCACACAAGTAGGTAAAGAGAAAAAGAGACAACTTTATTGATATAAACAAATGGTTTATTTTTACATGGGGGTTTACAAAAAGGATTTGTAAGCAAGGCTGGCCAAGGTTGGCTAAACTGTATGGGGGTGTCACAATCATGTCTGTGATCTCTTTCTCCCCGTTTTTCCTGGTCCCTTCAATTGAGATGCTCGAGTCCGGAGTGAAGACTATGCGAAGTCGGCCGGTTTTTGTGGAGGTATTACCTTAGTCGCCTTTGCGGTTTTCGGCTAAGGTAATCATTGCTCTCTCTCTTTTTTGTCTTTTTTTTTTTTGCCTCTGGTTTTTGCCTAGGACGTGTCCTAGCGAGGAATATAGACCCTATCTTTTGCCCAGGACGCTCTTTGCGAGTTTTCATCACGACGGGTCATGAGCAATGTCTTTAGGCGTAATATTTTTTCACCGCATCTGAGTTGACAGGATATCGGAGCTCTTCTCCATCCATATTGGTGAGGATAAGGGCTCCTCCTGAGAAGGCTCGCTTGACCACAAAGGGTCCTTCATAGTTTGCTGTCCATTTCCCAATTTTGTCTTTTTGGGCTGGAAGCAGTTTCTTTACTACTAGATCTCCCTCTTGGAAAGTGCGAGGATTGACCTTCTTGTCATAGGCTTTCTTGATCTTTCTTTGATAAGCCTGCCCCCGACATATGGCATCCAACCGTTTTTCTTCGATTAGGTTCAACTGATCATACCGGTTTTGGACCCATTCAGCTTCTGTCAATTTTGCTTCCATGACAACTCGTAGGGAGGGTATTTCGACCTCTACTGGTAGTACGACCTCCATTCCGTATACGAGGGAAAACAGGGTAGCCCCTGTGGAGGTTTGTACCGACGTTCGGTATCCGTGTAAGGCAAAGGGAAGCATTTCATGCCAATCTTTGTAGGTCACAACCATTTTCTGGATGATCTTCTTGATATTCTTATTGGCTGCCTCTACTGCACCATTCATCTTTGGTCGGTACGGAGAGGAATTGTGATGTTGGATTTTGAAATCTTGGCATAATTCCTCCATCATCTTATTGTTGAGATTGGTCCCATTATCAGTAATGATCCTATGAGGGATGCCGTACTGACATATAATATTTTTCTTGATGAAGGTGGTCACCACTTTCCGAGTCACATGCGCATATGATGTCGCCTCAACCCACTTGGTGAAATAATCGATTGCTACCAAGATGAAGCGATGGCCGTTAGACGCTTTGGGTTCAATGGGTCCGATGACATCCATGCCCCACATAGAAAATGGCCATGGTGTAGCCAGGTTACTGAGAGGTGCGGGCGGCACATGAATATTATCAGCGTAGACTTGGCATATTGGTGACAATCAGCTTCCATTGTGGACCAAAAATACCCTGCCCTAAGGATTTTCTTCGCCATGACATGCCCGGGTGCGTGGGTTCCAAAAGTCCCTTTGTGGATTTCTCTTATCAAGGTTCGGGCTTCTTCCTGGTCCACACACCTTAAGAGAGTGGAATCGGGACTCTTTTTGTAGAGGGTTCCTTCAATCAACATGAACCCTATGGCCCTCTTACGAATGGTTCGTTTATCATTGTCACTGATTCCTTCGGGATATTCGCCCTTCATGAGGTACTGCTTGATGTCATAGTACCAGGGGTTTTGATCACGCTCGCCATTGACTGCCATGCAGAAAGCTTGCTTGTCATGCAGCTTAACTTGGATAATTAGCATCTCATATTCTTGATCCAGGGCAAACATGGATGATAAAGTGGCAAGGGCGTCGACAATCTGATTGTCCTCCCTAGGGATGTACTGGAAGGTGACACTTTCCATTCTTGAAACTAAGTTTTGGATGTGTTCCAGATACGGGATTAGTTTGGAGTTTCGGGTTTCCCATTCACCTTTAAGTTGGTAAATGACGAGGGATGAGTCACCGAATATTTTGAGCTTAGTGACCCCATGATCTAAAGCCGCTTGGATCCCTAGCGCACATGCTTCGTATTCGGCCATGTTGTTGGTGCAATCGAAATTAAGCCTGGCCGTTACAGGAATGTGTTTCTTCTCGGGGGATATCAAAATAGCTCCTACCCCGTGTCCAAGCATGTTTAAGGCCCCATCGAAGAACATGGTCCATACCTCTTCTTTGGTCTCTTCGTGTTCAATATGCATGATATGCTCATCGGGGAAGTCGTCTTGTAGGGATTGATATTCATTTGTTGATCCGTGGGCTAGATAATCTATCAGGGGACTACCCTTAATAGCTTTTTGGGTGACATGAATGATGTCAAATTCTGAGAGGAGGACCTGCCACCTAGCTATTCTTCCCGTTAAAATGGGCTTCTCGAAGAGGTATTTGATTGGATCCATTTTGGAGACCAACCATGTTGTATGTCGAGCCATGTATTGTCTGAGACGTTGAGTGACCCACACCAATCCGCAACAGGTTTTTTCGAATGGTGTATAACGGGTTTCATAATCTGAAAATTTCTTACTGAGATAATAAATGGCCCGTTCCTTTTTTCCGGTTTCATCATGTTGGCCGAGCACACATCCCATGGACTCTTCAAGTATTGATAAATATAGGATCAGAGGTCTCCCTTCAACGGGTGGTACCAACACTGGCGGATTGGTTAAACAAGTTTTGATTTTATCGAACGCTTGTTGGCATTCTTCATTCCACACCGTTGTCTGGTTTTTCGCAATAGTTTAAAGATGGGTATACATTTATCCGTCAATTGTGCGATGAAACGGGCAATGTAGTTAATTCGGCCTAGAAAACCTCTGACCTCCTTTTCTGTGCTTGGTGGAGGCATTTCCAAAATTGCCCTTGTTTTGTCGGGGTCTACCTCAATTCCTCTTTCGTTGACAATGAACCCTAGGAGTTTTCCTGATCGTACTCCGAAAGTACATTTTGCCGGGTTCAGTTTAAGTTGATACTTCCGAAGTCGGTCGAAAAGCTTTTTAAGGTATTGAATGTGGTCCATTTCATTTATGGACTTGGCGATCATGTCATCCACATATACTTCTATTTCCTTGTGGATCATGTCATGGAATAGCGTGACCATAGCCCTTTGATAGGTCGCCCCTGCATTTTTGAGTCCAAACGACATTACCCGGTAGCAAAAGGTACCCCATGGTGTAATGAAGGAGGTTTTTTCTCTATCCTCAACGGCCAACTTGATTTGGTTGTATCCCGCATACCCGTCCATGAAGGAATAAAGCGTGTTGGTAGCGGTATGGTCTACCAGCGTGTCTATGTGCGGTAGGGGAAAGTCGTCCTTTGGACTTGCTCGATTGAGGTCCCTATAATCCACGCAGACCCTGACCTTCCCGGTCTTTTTGATGACGGGTACTATGTTGGCCAACCATTCTGGGTATTTAGAGACTATAAGGAAATTGGCGTCCAGTTGTCTTTGCACCTCCTCCTTTATCATTAAGGACCAGTCGGGCTTGATTCTTCTGAGTTTTTGCTTTACAGGTCGGAACCCCTCTTTTAACGGCAATCTATGCTCCACTATGCTCGTGTCGAGCCCAGGCATGTCATGATAAGACCAAGCAAACACATCCATATATTTTTTTAGAAGCTGTATCAGTTCTTCCCTTACGTTACTTTTTATTTGGGTGCCGATGTTCACCTTTTTCCCCTCATCCTCTTTTCTCAAATTAACGGTTTCTATTTCCTCCTGGTACGGTTGTATGATGCGTGTTTCCTTTTCCAGCATTCTTTGCATATCCGAAGAAATGGTCTCCTGCTCAGTGTCGGATCCGACCCATTCGCTTTCCGTTTCCGGGGCCCACGGAGATTCATAAATCACAGACATGATGTGTTTTAGGTTTTGTTTTAGTCATAGATTTTATTATTCAATTTATTTTTGAAAGAATAATAAATAGAAGAGGGAAAAGAATGAATATGACAAAATGCCTCGTATATTAATGGAAATGAGGATGCATGTACAAGCCCTTTTAATCAAAATTCTTGTGGCCACGGGCGGGGACCGCAGGAGATATAGAGAAAAGCTTAAAAAGAAAAAGACCCTAGAGCTGGTCCTCCCAATCCTCCCTTTCTGCTACTCTGGCTTCGACAGAGGCTTGTCATCCGTGCTGGAAGCAGAGACGTCAAAAGTTATCCAACCAGCATCGATTAATTCCTGGACCTTATACTTCAAGGTCAAGCAGTTGTCGGTTGAGTGCCCTGATGCATCCGAGTGGTAGTTACATTTTTCATTGGGCTTGTACCACTCGGGATAGGGAGACTCCAGCTGCTTCTTGGGAGGGACGCGCGCCAGGAGGTTAGCCTCCAACAGCTGGGGCAGCAATTTTGCATATGAGGTGGGGATAGGAGTGAACTTCCTCTCCTTTCTTCGTGGTTGTCGCTCTGTCTGAGGGGTAGAGGAAGGGGTTACGAAATTAATGGCGTGCACGGCCTCCTCCTTCTTTTTGAAGGGCTTCTTGAATAAGGTGCTGGAAGGGGAGGGTCGCGCTATTTTTCCACTCCTCAGCCCTTGCTCCACTCTTTCTCCTACAGTGACTATGTCCGAGAAGAGATTGGAGGTACTGGCTATCGCCTTATCATAGTACGCTCCGGTCAGTGAGTCTATGAACATAGCCACTGTTTATTTGTCCGTCAAAGGAGGCTCGATTTGGGCGGCCATTTCCCTCCACCTTTGGGCGTACGCTTTGAAGGATTCGTCGTCCCTTTTGCTCAGGGTCCTGAGATCTGACCTGTCGGGGGTCAGATCGATATTGTATCGGTAATGACAGAGAAAAGCGTCAGCTAGCTGTTTCCAGTTCTGGACCTGCCCTCTCTCTAACTGCATGTACCAGTTAAGTGCTGTGTCTGCCAAACTCTCCTAGAAGCAGTGGATCAGGAGTTTATCGTTTTCAGCGTGGTTCTTAGGGCAAGTCATCCCGGCGTATTTGGGGAAGTCCGGGATTTTAAATTTGGGAGGGAAACGAATGTTCTTCACGAGGCACTTGTCCGCCACCTCCTTGACGTCGAAGTTATGCCCTTCGACCACCTTCAGCCTCTCCTCCAGGGCAGAGAGTTGTTGTTTAGATACTTCTGGGGTAAGGATGCGTGCAGTCTTGGCATCCTTCCCGTCAAAAAAGTATTCCTCCTCCTCTTCCTCATGGGGAGGGATATGTTCAGCTTGGTCTTCGCCCTTGCTCTGACCTTGGCGTACGACCTCCATTAGTTAGGCCACTTGCTCGCGGAGGGTATTGACTTCCGCAGTGAGCTTCCGGTTCTGTTCTTCTAGATTTTCCATCGCTTTTGCTTTTTGTGCACGAGTGCGAGTGGGGAGAGGACCAACCACTTTCTAGAATGCCCGAAAAAGGTTTATTAATGCATGTTGAGTGCTTAAACTAACATGGGTATGTTTATGCATGAGAGATTTTGTTTGAATGATGCTGTATGCGCTCTCACTCTTTATTTTCTCTCTTGGTTTTCCTTTACTCATGGTATGATGTAGTATGAATGATTTTGACTTTGTCAGAAGTTGATTTATTTTCTGGTATTTTTTTTTTTTATGTTTTGATTTTTATTTGGTGTTTATTTGTCTATTTTATAGCCTTTTATCTCTTCTGTCGGAACTGCGTGGCTACTTAGCTTACAAAGAACCTGAAACCAGGCTAGCTAAAAGGCAGACTGTCCGAGATAAAATGTGGCTTTATGCGAAAGAATACTTAACGTCCTTTATCTCTTCTGTCGGAACTGCGTGGCTACTTAGCTTACAAAGAACCTGAAACCAGGCTAGCTGAAAGGCAGACTGTCCGAGATAAGGGTGTTTATTTGTGAAGATACTTTGGTTTTTGTTTTGTTGTTTGTTTATGCTATGCAACAGACAAATGCAACAAACATATGCACACACAATTCGATCATCCCCGAACCGGCGAGAATTCGTTTTTTTATCACGAGGTAGGGTTTTCCTGCAGAAAAGTGCATTGGCGAGGGTTGGTTCTAACTGTTCTCACCAGGCTAAGGCCCCTAAGGTGCCCCCATTATAGGGTCCCCACTCTCCAGCCGTCCGACTATGCTTAACACTAAGGCCGTAGTCAGTCTTGTTGCCAAAAGAGGAAGGTTATCACCTTGAGTGGTGGTTTCCGATCACACTGGTGGGCTCAAGGCCCTCACTACAGCGAACCGTACCTGCCACCCACTCCCTATGGTTATCTCACTTGCCCCCGGGTATAGAGGGAACTGTTGTGTGCAAGGGATTGTGTACAGTTTTTATTTCAAACAATTGCGGAAGTATAAACAAACAACAGTTATTTAAAGCCAAGCAATAAAACATGTTATAATGTAAGTTAAGGCAAAAGTGTTATTTTCTTGGTTTATTTATTATTTTAAGCTGGCCCATCACTAAATGGGATCAACTCTCGAGGCTTCCCCAGTGGAGTCGCCATCTGTCGCCCCCGTCAAAAAGATGGCGGTCGGAGCGACGCGATGGTTTTTCGACCCTCTTGTTTTTCGCATTTTCATAGGTGGTTACAACTTCTTTAGGTTGTCCGATAATCGGGTTAACCCAGGGGCGAGGTTTTCGAAAGGTGTCCTTGGGTTGTCCGATAACTGGGCTAACCCAATGACTTATTTATTTTGGGTTCTAAGGAGTCGCCACCGATGTTTTTACCGGAAATATCGGAAAAGGTTTTTAAAAGGCGTTGGTTTTCGAAAACCAACTTTGGTCATTAGAACCAGAGTTGGGTAAGGGAGTTAGTTACGTGGTAAAAGAAGTATTAGTTCCTTTACTACGCCCCTTTCGGGTTCCCTATGATAGGCCGGCTTTTTTTCTTAATAAATAAACTGAAAAAATACGCTTTTGCCCTTTTTATTGTGCGGAATTTAAAAGTATGACTACATGGCCCTAATCTATTTGCGTAATTTAAATTTAAAGCGATAAAAGGGGAGAGAAAGAGTTTAAACCTCCGAAGCAAGCTTTTCTTTTAATTTCTCTTTAAAAGAGGGTGCTTTTTGGCAGCCCTTCATTCTACAAGACATCAGAAACTCTTCTAGACGCCGAAAAACGCTCTCAAAGACACTCAGAAACTCCGGAAATGCGTCGGAGGGATTCTAGAGAGAAGTTTTTAGAGAGAAGGGAGAGCTAAAGCTTGAGGTGGTGTTCAAATGAGGGGGGGAGGACCCCTATTTATAGGTTTTCGTGCTGTCAGGTGGCGAGATCGCCGTTCTCGTCTGACAGGGTCGAGACCGCCGTCTCGCAAAATGAGACCGCCGTCTCGCCCTTCGCAGGTGGCGAGACCGCCGTCTCGTCAAGCGAGACGGCGGTCTGGGAAATCCAGACGGCGGTCTCGTCCCACCAGAGCGAGAAAACTTATTTTTCGTACAGAAACTCCCTCCTATCCTAGTATGGGGCCTAATAGTCTCTCCTAATGGCTTGTTAGGCTTCGTCCATCTTCAAATAGGAGGTCTTCTGGTCTTTATTTGGAGGCCGGACAAGATTTGGGGTCTACAATAATTTGTTAAGTGTTGCTCAATTATTGGAGAAAAGTTATAAGGTGTCTTTTGAACACAAACTTTGTGTGATTAAAGATACAAATAACTTGGAAATATTCAAAGTTCACATGAAAGGACAAAGTTTCACTTTAGATTTGATGAAAGAAGAGTTGATTACAAACGAAGATATAAAAGAAAAGTCAAAGAAAAAGCATGAAGAAGATTTCTTGAAGGAATTTGATGTTAAGGAGGAAAATAAAGATGTAGATGAAGAAACTGTTGTCAATGTCCATCAAAGAGTCAACCGTACTACCATGAAGTTTGAAAGAAACAAAGGAGATAAAGTTGATATAAAGGAAGAAATATGTTGATGAAGAAAGTGAAGAATGAAGATGTAATCTCATACAAAAAAAGAAGATGACAAGAAGTACAAACAAAAGAGGAGAAAAAATTATAAACAACATAAAAGAAAAAATATTAAATTCAAATAAATAGATATTAAAGTAAGGAGGAATGTTGATAATATTACTTTATTATCTTTTATTTAAATTAGGTATTAAGAGATTTTATTATCTTTTAAGAGAGAAGGTAAAAAGTTATTAGGTTATTATTTTGATTTAGGCAGTTATGATTGAGATATTATAAATATTTAATATTTTGTAATATTTTTACTCTATATATACATAGAGTACACGAATAAAAATATACTCATATGATATATCGAAATACATATACACAAAACCCTTAAAAATACCAACATAACTTTCTTAGGAACCCTAACTCTAAATACCAATTTAATAATAAATAATATTCGAGAAAGTGACTTTTATTGATTATTTGTCATACTAAAACGAGGATTTCTTTAAACACTCCCAAAAACTCTCTAGAAACTAAAACAATAGCTCTCTAGAATCTAAAACGCTACAATAATGGTACTCAATGATATCACTTGCTAAACATTCAAAAATGATCTAACGGGTCAAAACGTTCTAACACCAAGGAAATATTCTTCAACCAATTATTAATTTTATCTTTTACTTAAAAGTTTATCACAGAGCAAGGGTGTGAGCCATCCATGGACTTGACCATATTCGGTAAATTTCTTCTTTCATTTGGTCCTATATAACTTTGTTTAAGAAAGAAAAAACTGGAAATTGCTAGTACACAAGTGGTTATGGACTTGGATTTATCTTAAATTACTAAGTTTACAATTTTATCTGAATTCAAGCTGTGTATGTAACAGTAGGTAAATACTTTCTTACACGATGATACATGCAAATCTCAATCATTCCATTTTAAAAAAATAGTACATAAAGTATTATTTTACTGACAACGAAGTAATAACGCGTTTGACTTTCTCTTCTGCAACATGCAGTACACATGGCAAGCAATGGTAAGGAAGTTCTTACATATACATCATCCTCAAGTCCCCACAAACACGGTCACGGAAAAATAGTGAGAGAGGGTGCTTGAATGTGTGTGGAAAAATTCATGAAAGTACGTAGTAAATAAATGGTACCAGTTGAGCATTTGAAAGGCCTGCACCAATGTTGGGTGCTTCAGTATGTATGTATAATTACTGCATGGTAGAGAGCAGGTGAATGTATTGATTGCATTTCAACCACCGCCATATACCATCTTGTGTATTAAAATCCTCTTCCATCTTCTTTCAAAACCATGCCAACTCTTTTTCTGTTCATTCTTACAAAAGAAATCATTAAGTTCTTTGCTCCATGTGCTTCTCTTCAGTCTCTCACGCGTTTATGGCTAAGTTTGGACTGTCTCCCTTCTTGGTGCTTTTCTTGTTGCTGAGTGGTGGTGCAGTAAGAGGCCAAAATGGGAGTGGGAGAGAAATGGTGCCTGCCATGTTCATCTTTGGTGACTCTCTCATTGACAATGGCAACAACAACAACCTTCCTTCCTTTGCTAAGGCCAACTATTACCCTTATGGCATCGACTTCAATGGAGGCCCTACTGGTCGCTTCTCAAATGGCTACACCATGGTTGATGAGATAGGTATACCCTCTCTCCCTTTATCAAGTCTTTTTCTTTTTCCTAGTGCTTGTCACATGACAAAAGCCAACCTAGATTATGGACATAATTTGTTTGAGTCAAAATGGATGAGCAAATTTTAATAATAACAGTATAAAACTACTCACTATTAACAATTTGTTGCACCCTTTCTCTGGCGTAGATTGTTTTTGCAAGCATTGCTTCGTTGAGAGTCAAAAAGGTATATTTTGGAAGCAACATTTTGACCACTTGACACATACCACATGCCTTAAAACAACAACAAAGCGTTATCTCATTAGCTGAGATCCACTTCATAAATCATACTAAACCATATCTTACTTGGTGAAGTCGTTACGTGAATATTAATTATGTAAATAGGTGAGTGCGGCTACATGAATCGCCAATGTTATTTAATACAATAATTAAAAGCAAAAGCTTCAAGAATGTGACATAGCTTGCTATAAGGAATATTATAACGTAACATTCTTCTAGTAGTAGTAGATGTATTGACTAGTTAGTCACAAAAATTCAGATTCCTCGCTTTATGACTGATTGTCCAGATAGATTTCGAAATATAAAGTGAATCAGCCGAATTGTTCATTTCTTTAACATATTTCTGTTTGGTACAAAAGTGTCTTTGGAGAACATGCTTCCAATTTTATCAACTTTGCCGTGAATTTCTTACATCGGAATCTCGCCAAAGCTACCATCAATGAGTTGACTAACTGCAATACACCTAACGGCCTACTCTTGGCTATAGGTTATTAATATCTGAAGTAATAGCTTACTGTAAATTTATCTTTTCTCCTTCAATGGCCATTCTACTCCGTATATGCGGTTGATGTTTGTGGCAAAAAGGGTAGATAAACTACTGCCATGGCATTTTCTTGCAGTAAATGATGCATTAAAGAGGATATGGATGGGGGCTCCTACATTTTTAGCTACACACCCCTTGCACCAGAAAAAATACTTGTGTGGACATACTCTGCCTGCACAAGTTGGGTAGATTAAACCAACCAACAGCACATTGTCACCTCATACTTAATATAAATAACAAGAAACTTTTGTTTGAGTCTCATGATAAATAATTTAGTGTTAGTCAACCTAACTTGAGGACCTAATTTGTGTAGACAGAACCTACACAAGTGTTCCTCACTAAGCTGTAGCGACCAAAAAGAAATTGCGTACTACCTAATGATTTGAATAATATGTATCGTTTCAGAATTGAGACTGATGTGTTCATATTAATGCAGCTGAACTGCTTGGACTTCCCTTGATTCCTGCATACTCAGAAGCCTCAGGGAATCAAGTGCTTCATGGAGTAAACTATGCTTCAGCTGCTGCTGGAATCCTTGATGCCACTGGCAGAAACTTTGTGTGTAACATTCATTCATTCATCATTTTAGATTCTAACCTGTCCATTACTTGAAGCAAATTTTCTTTTTCTTTTGAAGAACTTACGTTAATTAAGTAACTATTAATTGTCTTTGTATTTATTAGGTTATTTATTATGGCATTCAGCTGCTTTTTAGTATTCTAAAGAAACAACAAAACCTCAATTACTGAGTTGGTTTTTCCTATTTCCACTTTCCAACTCATTGAGTAAAATACAATAGATAGCCGGTGAATCATAATGGATTCTGTTCGAGCAGGTTGGGCGCATACCATTTGATCAGCAAATAAGGAATTTTGAGAATACATTAAATCAAATAACTGGGAATCTTGGAGCAGACAATATGGCCACAGAGCTTGCACAATGCATATTCTTTGTTGGAATGGGCAGCAATGACTACCTTAACAACTACCTTATGCCTA
Source organism: Sphenostylis stenocarpa (assembly GCA_963425845.1). Classification (NCBI taxonomy): domain Eukaryota; kingdom Viridiplantae; phylum Streptophyta; class Magnoliopsida; order Fabales; family Fabaceae; genus Sphenostylis; species Sphenostylis stenocarpa. Next base: position 54,420,084 of record OY731402.1, read on the forward strand.
ATTACCCCACCAGAAATCAGTACAATGGACAACAGTATGCTGATCTCCTGGTTCAAACATATGACGAGCAGCTGAGAGTAAGATTTCTCAGTTTCTCATATACCTCCTTTTGAAAAACAACCTATTAAGTCCTTGGTTTTTGTCAATTATTATTTTTCATTGGATGTGTCATGGTGACGTGTTATAGAGGCTTTACAATCTTGGAGCAAGGAAATTTGTGATTGCTGGACTGGGGCAAATGGGGTGTATTCCAAGCATACTGGCTCAAAGCATGACTGGAAGCTGCTCTGAAGAAGTTAACATGCTAGTGCAACCTTTCAATGAAAATGTGAAGACCATGTTGGGCAATTTCAATGCTAATCTACCTGGTGCCAGATTCATATTCGCTGACACTTCCCGCATATTCCAGGACATCCTTCTCAATGCTAGATCTTATGGTATGTATGAATCAAAACATACTACTGCACTGCAGCTCAAATAAATTTGAGTAGTGTTCATTCTTTTACTCTTGTATATGGTTTTAGCTCTTTGCAACCAACATTTTCACATTTTCAACATGTTGATCATGATGAGACTTATAGTTTACCTTCTTTATGTGTAGGGTTTAGTGTTGTAAATAGAGGGTGCTGTGGCATTGGAAGAAATAGAGGTCAAATAACATGTCTTCCATTCCAAACACCATGCCCTAACAGAAATCAGTATGTCTTCTGGGATGCATTCCACCCAACAGAAGCAGTGAACATTCTGATGGGAAGAATAGCTTTTAATGGAAACCCCAATTTTGTTTATCCTATAAACATAAGGCAACTTGCTGAGCTATGAATTGACCCTTTTTAGAGGGAATCACTGTCACTTAGAGCTCCAATGATCAAATTCACATTTATAATTGCTAGAAGTATGTGGAACAACATATTTAGTATAGGGAATCAATATAATAGTCATAATTACTGCTACCTACATTTACAATTACGACTGTCATATGAATTAGTGCTTACATTCTCTTTTTGTCTATTTTTATTATAATATGGTGTTTGAATGTTGCCCTTTTCTTTAGACATTTTGACCAGATTTATATATTCTTGATGATCACTGGAACAGAGTTCAAAGTAGCTCCCAATAAGAATGTATGGGCTTTCCATTGTTATCTTTTACAATTTTAGTAGTAAACGTGCTTTAAAATAAACAGCAGCTGCCATAGAAATTTTTAAAATATGAAGAGTTGTATTCTTTCTTGTTAAGGAGTTGTACTATTCCTTTAAATTAAAGAAGAATTTAGAAATTAAAATGACTCTTCTTATACAACACCAAGTGTTTTTGTTTTTTTGTTTTTTGTTTTTTTTAATTTTCATTTAATACACACCACTTGAAAGAATGTGACTTTTCATAATACGACCTTAATTCAACAAACGGTATCTATAAATAAGAGATTTCTTCTTGCATAATGGAGTTGAATTTTCCTATCCATATGCTATCAAAGATTCTCGGTACATAATGTGGCTTTTTGGTAAACCTGAATGTGGCTTTTTGGTACAGAATAAAGTCTGAGTCTGGCCTACATAAATCTGAATCTGTCATTGGTTCTGATAGTTAATTAACCCTAAAAAAGTGTTTATCCACATTCTAAAGACATGGTGCACAATTCTACTCCTTCATCTTCTACTCTATAAAAATCCTTTTCAACCAAACATATATTTTGGTTTAAACCACACTGTATTTTTTGGCTAAACATTAGTCTATGTTAGAAATTGAGTTTTTTTTAAAATACTTTAAGTAACATCTTATTGCTTTTTGGTTTGGTGAGAATCCCTATTTTATGGAAGAGTAGGTTGTATGGTCAAAAGATTAGGTAGAAAGGAGTGTTAGTCCTTATTTTGTGGAGATTACATATCTCTTTTTGTATTAAAAAAAAAAACTTTTATGGTATCAATGCACAAATCTTTTTGTATTAAAAAAGAAAACCTTTATGGTATCACTGCACGACTGTGTTTCCTCCCTTTGTTTTTTACTGCTGAACTTTGTATCAGCTCTGTTTTTCTTTGTTTATGGTTTTATACCACTCTGCTGATTTTACAGCATGGTATCAAGATCTCATTGATTTTAAGGGTATGTGAGGGAGTGAAAATCAGTTAGAAAGTTATATACAAACCAGAAAAAAATACCAATAACAGAGAATGGCATCTAGAAGCAGTTTTTTTACCTCCACCTCCAGTTTTTGTGGGAGAAAATTATGATTTGGGGGCTGCGAAAATGAGAACTTATTTGAGAGCACAAACTTTGTGGAATGTGGTAGAAAATGGAAGTAATCCAGCCCCTTTATCCAATGACCCAGCTGTGGCTCAAATACGACTTCATAATAAAGAAGTGGTAAAGGATGACAGGGTACTTGCCATCATACATGCAGCAGTGCACGATGATGTTTTTATCAAGATATTGAATCTTAAGACAGCAAAAGACGCTTGGGAAAAGTTAAAGGAGGAGTTCCAAGGCAGCGAAAGAACATCATGAAGGTGTTGAATCTGAGAAGAGAGTTTAAAGCAATCAAAATGAAGGAGTCTGAAACAATGAAGGAGTTATCTAACAGACTTTCTAAAGTTGTTACTCAGATTAGATTGCTAGGTGAAGAGCTTAAAGATCAAAGAGTTGTGGAAAAAATATTGGTGTGACTTCAAAAATATTAGTTTGAGTACAAAATCTCCTCTCTTGAAGAGAATAAAGATTTTTCTCAAATTTCAGTTGCAGAACTGGTTAATGCTTTAGTAGCTACTGAGCAGAGGAGATATCTAAGAATGGAGGAAAATGTTGAACGTGCTTTTGTGGTCAACACCAAAGGCAAACCTCAAGGTAGAAGTAGCTATGAAAAAAAGCCTTTTAGTGGGAAGAAAGGCAAAGAAAAAAAAAGAAGATGACGGCAACAAAAGAGGAGGTAGAAAGGAGAAGTTTCCACCTTGTCCTCACTGTAAAAAGACAAACTATACAGAAAACTACTGTTGGTTTAGGCCTGGAGTCAAGTGTAGGGCCTGTAACCAGCTTGGTCATGTAGAAAAAGTTTGCAAAAACAAGGCAAAGTAGCAAGGACAACAAGCTCAAGTTGTTGAGTACCAAGAACAGAGTGAGGAGCAGTTGTTTATTGCTTCTTGTTATTCTGCAAGTAGCAGCAAAGAAGTTTGGCTCATAGATAGCGGGTGTACTAATCATATGACTCATGATGCTAGTTTTTTTAAGGAACTTGATCAATCCTACTTGTCCAAAGTCACTATTGGCAATGGAGAAAATGTTGATGTCAAAGGAAAAGGAGTGGTTGTTGTTGAAACTCCTACAGATACAAAATATATTTCAGATGTTTTATTTATGCTTGAGTTGATTCAAAATCTTTTAAGTGTGGGGCAAATGCTTGAAAAGAATTATGCTTTGCATTTTGAAAATTGATTCAAAACCCTTGCTGAAATTTATGAAAGGTGTAACATTGCTGCACTAGAACCTAAAAAATATGATGAAGGAGCTGAAATAAATGGGTGGAGATGTGTTATGCAGGAGGAGATGAATATGATTAAAAAAAACGAAACTTGGCAACTTGTAGACCAACCTACAAAACACAAAGTTATTGGTCTTAAGTGGGTTTATAGAACCAAATTGAATCCTGGTGGTTTTATAAACGAACTAATGGCTAGACTAGTTGTTAAAGGCTATCATCAACAACATGATGTTGATTTCTCAGATACATTTGCTCCGGTGGCAAGACATGATACAATCAGGTTGCTAGTTGCATTGGCAGCAAAAATGGGTTGGAAAATTTATCACTTTGATGTGAAATCAGCCTTTTTAAATGGTTTACTTGAAGAGGATATCTTTGTTGAACAAACTAAAGGCTTTATTATTCTAGGGAGTGAAAACAAAGTTTACAAACTTCAAAAGGCTATTTATGGATTAAAGCAGGCTCCTAGGCCCTGGTATAGCAGAATTGATAGTTATCTACTGCATAAGGGGTTTAAACAGAGTGAAAATGAAGCTACTTTGTATGTTGATGATTTGCTAGTTATTGGCAAAAATTCAGATTCCTTGAGCAGCTTTAAGCATGACATGGAAACTGAATTTGAAATGACTGACTTGGGAGAAATGAATTATTTTCTTGGAATAGAGATTCACCAATGTAATGTTGAAATCTTCATTACACAGAGAAAATATGCTTTAGAAATATTGAAGAAGTTTTCTATGCAGAATTGTAAACCTGTAAACACACCCCTTGTTGTAAATGAAAAGTTGTCACTTGATGATGCTTGCAGCAAAGTAGATACTACTACTTATAGAAGCTTAATTGGAAGTTTACTGTATCTTACAGCCACTAGACCAAACTTAATGTTTGCTGCAAGTTTGCTGTCCAGATTTATGCATTCTCCTAGTCTAGCTCATTACCGTGCAACAAAACGAGTATTGAGATATATAAGAGGGACAACTGATTATGGTCTATGTTTTTCAAAGGATGAAAGTGTTCAAGGATATGCAGACAGTGACTGGGCAGGAAGTTTAGATGATGCTAAAAGTACATCAGCTTATGTTTTTTCATTTGGTAGTGGAGTTTTCTCTTGGAATTTAAAGAAACAAGATGTGGTGGCTCAATCCACTAAATATATTTCAGCCACAATGACTGCAAATCAAGCCATTTGGCTTAGAAAAATTTTGCATGATTTGAGGGAACTGAATGATGAAGCTACTGTCATATGGGTTGATAACAAGTCAGCCATTGCAATTACAAAGAATCATGTAGTTCAGATAATCAGATTGCTGATATTATGACCAAAATATTTTTCAAGAACAAGTTTGAATTTCTAAGATCAAAGCTTGGAGTATTCAAGAAAAATCTTAAGGAGGAGTGTTAGAAATTGAGTTTTTTCTAAAATACTTTAAGTAATTTCTGATTGCTTTTTGGTTTGGTGAAAATCCCTATTTTAGGGAAGAGTAGGTTGTATGGTCAAAAGATTAGGTAGAAAGGAGTGGTAGTCCTTATTTTGTGGAGATTTGCATATCTCTTTTTGTATTAAAAAAGAAAACCTTTATGGTATCAATGCACAACTGAGTTTTCTTCCTTTGTTTTTTGCTACTAAACTCTCTATCATGTTCTGTTCTTCTTTGTTTCTGGTTTTATATTACTTTGTTATTTGGCTGATTTTACAATAGTCTAATTGATCATATCAGCTACTATTTTCCACTGCTGCAATAATAAATTTATGAATCACAAGTGACACAAATTAAATACTGGAGAAGGAAGAGAAGAAAGAAAATGAGCAAAATAAAATAAATCAAGGCAGCCTGAGGTGATTCACATATGGTTAGACTGAAGCATCCTTATTGTATGATTATTCCTACACAATGGCATCACAAGTGTACAAAAGAAATCAAATGGTTTAAGCACCAAGAACACATTCTTACTGCACAAGATCATGAACGCTATGACCAAGTGCATGCAATGCATAAATACCACGCAAACAGACAATATAAAATGCAAACTAAACTTTTACTGCATTGCCAATTGTTGAATATTAATGGGATAAGTGTATGATTGTGAACTGTATGATGCCTTCGCTAGTAAAATATTGGCCACCTCAGTGGGGTGGAAAGCATCCCAGAACAAGTACTTCTGACGATTTTCACATGGTTGTTGCAGAGGAAGGCAAGTAATTTGTCCATTGTTCCTGCCAACTCCACAGCAACCCTTGTCTATCACATCAAATCCTGTGTGAAACAATATATTTAGATTGCAAAATCAGCTTCTGAGAGCATGTGCTTTGTCATGAATAGAGGGTATGTCTAAAGAAAAGAGAATTACCAAATGATGTTCCATTTGAAGATAAATCTGAACTGCTTTGATAAAAATCAAGAAACACAAACTTAGCTCCTGGAAGCTGCCCTCCATTGAAGTTCTGAACCATTTTCTTAAGGCCAGAGTTAAATAGTAAGATGGCATTGTTGATTTTTTCATTGCATCTGGTGTTGTTACCATGAAAACGGGCTAGTTGATATGGTATGCAGCCAATTTGACCAACTGCTGTAACCATCACTTTTCGTGCTCCTAGTGAATATAATTGCTGCACAATTTTAAGTAACAATCATTAATAATGTCTAATAAGAGCAACAATCAGAGAGAAACCATATAGCACTAAATAATTTTGTGCATATAGAACTTCAAAAGGTCATCCTATTTGGTCAACATGGTTGGGTTTGAACCACTTTAGATCCTCAATTTTATCTAGTCGCAACATTGTGTTCATAGGAATGAAATGATTGTTGACATGACCCTGAATACTAATGCAATAGCTATATGTAGAGTCATTTAGGATTAGATGTATATAACATACAGATAGCTGGCGAGAGTAATCTTGAAGAAGGGCAGATGCAAAAGCTTTAACAGTAAAATCTGTGCTAGTTGAATAAAAATCTGGCATAAAGTAGTTATTCAGGTAATCGTTGCTTCCCATCCCTGAAAAGAATAGACATTTGCTTAGGTAGCTATTAAGTGAGTCATTGTCTCCTCTGAAGAACCTTCTCAACTCCTGCACTGTGTTGCCAAAGTTAGCCACTTGGTCATTCATTGAAGTATGAGCACCCTGCAAGCATTTTACATAAGAAAATCAGAAGGAGGTGGCCCAAGAATTACATTGCCTCACAGAGAGTTATGTACAATAATATGTGCTTTCTCAAAAGAATCTTTAACATATGCCATTGCATACAAGGTTACTGCCTGTTTCATCTCTAAGGCCTGCTGCTCCAGATGCATAGTTAGCTCCTCTTAAAAGTTGCAGACCTCTTGCTCTTGTGTAAGGAGGAATATATGTTGGGAAGCCCAGAAGCTGAGCTGCAATTGCCAACATTGTAGTCTTAAGTAAACAGCGATGTACATTCAGGATCCTATTGTTGACTGCTATATGAAACTTCAAACGAAACTACATCAAGTAGTGCAAATAACATGGTATAATAAAAACTCAGCATATTATTGTTATTTTATACTTGTTAGCTACAAAATAAATCCCGATGGCAGGAGTAAGCATATGGAAGAAGTTAGTATAGAATTATACCTAAGGCATCAACATAAGTTCTGCCATTGGTGAAGCGGCCAGTGGCACCCCCTGGGAAGTCTATGCCATAAGGCCTGTAGTTGGCCCTGGCAAGAGTTAGGATTCCATTGTTGTTTCCATTGTCAACCAATGAGTCACCGAAAATGAAGAAGCATGGCACCTGTTGCCCCGGAGGAAGCCGTGGCTGCACCTGAGACAAGCATCTGTCACATAGGCTCAGCCACAACATCCATGTCAATGTCAAAACCAAATGCTTCATCTTAATCTCTATTAACTTTCTGAGACAAAAATGGCTGTTATGGACATGCATTCTTATATTCTCCTTCTTAGACATAGTTGTGTGACCATATTTATGACACTCATGTGATAGGTCTAGTCTTGGTTTATTTGATAATTGGTTGGGTAAGTGAGACAATGAGAGAAGATGCTTTTTGATAGAGTATTTATGGAGTTAACGTCATATGCTATGAGACTTCCTTTAAAATCGGTGAATGGAGCTTCATCTCGTGACCAACAACTGGATCTCATCCACATACTTACTGGAACATACTAGACACCTTTCAACAAATCCATGAGTCACAGTTACCAAGAGGTATACACATTCCTTTTTTTTTTTTGCAAAGTTAATTATGAAGTAGTTGCAACGTGTAAGTTGTTGTTTTATAACAAAATTTAGCATTACATTTCTGCCATTCTAAAATTCGATCTTGCACCATAATCAATTGATAACTATTGTGGCAATCCAAAATCTATCACAATTTTAAAAGAGGGTAGTTTTCATTTTCCTTTTAGAGCCAATAGACTATTACATTGATAACATTACTTAATATTTTTAATTGTGAATAATAATAATCTCTTGACTCTAGTAGAAGATACACTTAGCAAAACAAAAATTATGTACATAAATTTAGTCGCAAAATCTCTGAAAGTCTTAGTTCACGACAAAATGGTTTTTTCATCACGAAATTAACAAAAATGCAAAGACAGAGTTTGCCACGATTTTGACAAAAGCAGACACTAAATTGTTATGAAGTCGTTGGATAGACAGAGACTGGTTTAGTATGAAGTAAACGTATATGAGAAGAATAAAGATTCTTTGAGGACTTACTTTTACACAATGACAACTATACCTAATGATAAATAACGGTTGTTTGAGTTATTTTTTCCTAAATGGTTCAGTGTATCTCATTTGAGAATTAAACTGTAGAATGCACACAATTTCATGAGCTGAAGTAACACAGTGTCACTTTTTAGTGAGACAAATATATATTTATTAGTTTTCATTTGTGTCAGATTTTATAAAAGTGAAATAACTAAAATGTAATCAAGTCAGTTCTATTTTTATGTATTTTAAAAGAAGCTTCCCACCAATTTGTAAGAACCAAAACTTCTGCCAATGTGTTACTCAGTACACATGATATAATCTTTTTATTTAAAATTCATTTATAAAACCTCTTCCAGCATGATTTTTATACACCAACACAAAAATCAGTCACATATCTAAGGGACTAGGTTATCTAATAATTACATCGTATTGATAATATTTCTTTTCTATTATACTAGTATTGTAGCATGCGTATTGTATAGGTTAAAGGTTTATTTTATATATAGTTAAAGTAATTATTAATGAGTATCTTCCAAAGAGACCAACGCATATAAATAAGTATTAATACCATCTCTAGATATTTAAAATTTTAAATAAATTAAAATATTAAGAATAATAATCTTAAATAGAATTAAATAAAGAAATGGTATATTAATTATATTATTAATTTTCAACTCTTGTTTCCCTCTCACCGCCTTCCGACAATGACAAGAACCACCACCCTATGAACCTCAACGGTTCTCAACCAGAGACACATAAACCTCCACAAGTTATGATGAATTGAAAGGTCGCTACAAGTTGATGGTCTATTTCAGTAACATTGCGTGATGGAAGAATAAGGATAAGCAGCAACAAGCTTTAATATGACAAATGCAGAAATCCACTTCATGCAAATAAAGAATTTCTTAAGGGGCCAAAGAGATCCATGTAGACAGGAAAAACTATTTAACAAATTATCCATCATCACTTTTCTTACTACTCGCATCTAAATAGAACAGTTTCTGTACTATGACCACATCTCTAGCTTACAGTTTATGATAATACAAAATATAATCCTTACCAAGAAATCTCTAAACAAGATAAAATCCAAAATAAAACCCGATTAGCCTTCATAATCTCCCTGAGCAAATTTGTTTTCTGGATAGAAAACAGCTACTACTTGGTTCCCATCAAATTTCCGTCCATTCAATCCAGCACGAGCTTTTGTAGCACCATCCACGTCAACATACTCCAAAAACACCTGCAAATACAAAATTACGTTAGAGTTTATAGCATATATACACCAAAAGGAGTCCAGCTTTGGTGAGCAAATATAGTTTTAATTGTAATACTAATTTTCAAACAGTAACTTATGGTTGATCCTCAGTCCCTCGCATTATTATTTTGTTTCTACAGCTAAACCAAACCAGTATTAGGGAAGGAGGGAATTGAACAAAATCTCTGTTCTTAATTTCTCTTACTGAAAAAAAAAAAAACTAAAAGTATATATGACTAAATTTCCATGATAGGTCAATATCACACCTTTCCAACTCCAGGGGCAGGTTCACCGTCAGGTGGTGGACGCGGGATCACCACATTCACCAAAGAACCTGCATAAAGTGAAAACAAAACAGTGAACTATGCAATAGAATTTTCATAGGCATGCAATGAACAAATCATGCGAGGACAAAGAGGGTTATGGAGACTTCAGTCTGTAAGTTAGGCCTGATTCTCTATGAGAATGTGGGACTAGAAATGGCTGTAAAACAAATAGGACAGAAAATTAATATGAATGTCTTGTCGTTCAGAGCGATAGACAAGCATAATAAATCCAATATTACCAAATTTGGAACACTCCTGTCTCATATCTTCAAGAATCTCTTCATAGTCTTCATCGTCTTTGAGCTCGTCAGCAGAAACTGCATGAGTTAAGCATACCACCTTTGTTGCCACTAAGGCTGGCTGCAACATAAGTTTCTACAAAAAAAGAACCGAGCAGTTAGAATTTTAACACATGCACGGTAGATCCTGGCAACAAAAACATTTTAAGGAACATCTCCATCAAACCTGTAGTGCAATCTGCTGCTGTGCATGCATTAAAATGCTCTCTTGTTCAGGTTTAGGCTGCTGTGGATTTGCACCTTGATTAGCTCGTCTAACCGTGAGAGTCTTATCTCCCATTTTTATTCCATTTAGAGCAGCACATGCAATATCAGTAACTGCAAGATCCTGGTAGACACAAAATGCATATCCCTTTGAGTTACCCGTTTCTCTATCTTTCACTAGATCAAAACCTCTTAGAGGACCAAAAGTCTCTAAAAGCTCTCTGATCTGTGTTTCTGTGAAGTAGTAAGGAAGTCCACCAACAAAAATCCGATCTGGACCATCGAGTCCACCAGCAGACCCAGGTGTTAAGCCAACAGCAGCCAGATTAAGGTTTGGGTTAGGCTGGCTTGGACCTAGGGTAGCAGCTAAGGAAGGATTATAATCAGTCGGTCTCCTAACCTTAACAGGTGCCCCCTGAACAAAAAAAGAAATTTGGATTAGCACCCATGAGAGAAATTTGGATATACTCATTTTTCTTGCACAACAACATGAGAAAAAGGAATCCAAGCTTCTGATGACAAACAAAAAGATACCTCGAAAATAATCCCATCTAAAGCCATTGCATTGCTAGCTTCCTCAACCGACCTCATCTCCACAAAAGCAAACTTCTTGTCATGGTTAATGTAAACATTGACCACAGCATCACCTGCACACAAATTAAATCAATTAGCCACATTGTAATGTCAACAAACAGGCACAATTAATTCAAGTTTATTATGTACCTGGGCCAGCAGTATTTCCCCCAATCTTAGCCATAACTTGACTGAAGAAAGTTGCAACTGACTGCAGTAGAACAGAAACATCAGCTAAATTGTCACATCCAGTTAAAATACATATACAATAGTTCTCCATTGATATAGTGGGAATGAAACATATTAGTATGTTTCCTCAACTCAAAGATTACAAGCATCTGAAGTAAATATAATGTGGTAAGAGATAACAAGGTTGTCAACAATGAAACAAGTAAAACAAGAAATTTAACAGATAGACAAACCAATATAACCATTCTGAGTCAAAAATTATGATATTTTTATCACCTGCTCATTAGCAGTAGGAGGAAGGCCTCCAACATACACCCGCCTAGCATGTCGTGTAGCCTGTAAATTCAGTACATCAAAGACAGGACATAATCAGGGAAAGTCGTAATAATGAGTAAACAAAGTAGCTTCACCTCACTGAAAAGAACTTTTACCTGCTGTGTCATGGCCTGAACTGGCATGACTGGGAGAGCACTAAACGGCTGCAACTTAAAAAATAAAAAACAAGAATAAAGTGAAATTAATATAAAACATTAAATTACATAACGAGAACTGGGAAAAAGGAATCAAAAAATACCTGGCTAGTAGCCAATGGAAACATATTTGGAAACATTCCAGGAATTGTGGGATTTGCACCAGTGATCTGGCCTGCAAATAAAGGAATATTGCATCTCAGAACAAGCTCACTGTTTTCACATTTTGCAATCATTGTACATAAGAATCAAATGCCTCCCATTACTCTGATTGGCATGAGCTTTAAGCATAATTAAAGCTTGTGGCATATATTGTATCAATAATATTAAAGGAGCATTGTAAACAAGCTTTAGAGATAATATTTGTGTCTACCAAAGTAGGTAATAGTTTCCAGTTGAAGACGAACAAGACCCACCAAAAACAGGTGCATTGATTCCTCCGTGGATATAAAAGCTACAGATGTCGGCTCACGCCCATTGTCAGCACAGTGGGGCTAGTAGCCCAACATTGCCTTCTTAGAACATATGACAAGACATAGAAACAAAACAAACAAACACCAAACACAAGACAAAAACCAAAGCATCTTTTAGTTCCAGAATTATATCGCTAAGTAAAAAGAAAGACAAAATTACACACCATGGGAAACCAGTCCTCAAAGGCTATATATACTCAGATAGTAACTGAACAAAGCTTACCAAGTTAACACCATGCAATTTGATATGAATTTTCCATACTAGGACAAACAAAAAGAAAAAACAGTTAAGATGAGAAATTTCATAATATATACATGGGGAAATGTACCTGTAACAGCAGAAGCACCAGCCAACATAGCAGAGGCAGGGGGAGCCATATCAAAACCACTAGTCCTTTTGCTGTAAGTAAATTAAATTAGTTATTTCAATAATGAATGCTTTTTTTCAAAACAAGAACACGTATCAATCAATAATTTAAAAATTTAGCCACATCTAATAAAATTCTTAAAACAGGAGATTTCGAAATGATGAATGAACTGCAAGGGTGCCCTACCGCATATAAAATTATAAATAATGATAAAGGTTACCTATCATTTGGCCATTTTAAGATTACCCAATTGTATTATTTTCACAGATTTAAATTAATAGGGGTGTATCAGAACTGAATTAAAATGGACTTCTAATTATCTATCTAAATTATGTCAATCTTCGACATGTATTCACAACATTATAGTAGTTTCACTTGCACATCCACAATTTTTTAATTGTACTTTATTCTATTTTATAAACCAAGACATAATTCAGAAATGGCATTCACATAAATGACATGTTAGCAGACATCCACATACTGTATGTTAAGGATCTTTCCAGGATTTACCTCTTTGAGCGTGAACGAGAACGCGACCTTGATCTATGTTCAGATTTACCCGCTGATGGGGATTGAGATCTAGACCGAGACCTGCGCCTATGCCTATCCTCTCTATCATAATCCCTTCTTCTGTAGTATCAAATAATGTCAGATAAGAATTGAAAAAGAATATGAAAAAACCTATTGAATATAAAAATGTAGCTAAATATGAGTTCAAATATAATACAATACATTGCATGTAAGAAAATCTACTGAAACGCAGATGCTGATGAAAATCCTCAAGCTAGAACTCGGATACAAGGCAGTAATATCCCAAACAAAATTTTACCTGTCATAGTCACGACTTCTGTAAAATTCCTCTTCATCTCTATCCCTCGTCCTTTCCCTTCGTTCACCACGATCCCTGTGTCGATCTCTATGGTGGCGTTCCCTGTCACGGTCCCTTTCCTTCTCACCATCACGCTCTCGGTCCCTCTCCCTATCTTTGCTTCTCTCCCTATCTCTGTCCTTGTCCCTGCTCCTCTCCGAATCCATATCCCTACTTCTCTCCCTTTCCCTATCCCTCCCCTTTTCCCTCTTTCTCTCCCGGTCTCTCCCTTTCTCCCGCTCCTTGTCTCTGCTTCTTGAAGATTCTCTGTCATAATCGCGAGATCCATGCTGCCAAAAGACAATCAAACGTTTAACAGGGAGGTGTAAACAAACCCATATCTTCAAACTAAATAATGATGCATTTGAAAGGAAGGTTACAAAAAAATTTTATAGTTGGAACAATATACTTCACAATCAGCATACATAAGAACCAAAAACACGCACACATGCCAATTTCACAAAACAACCTGCAATGCATGAATCCCAATCACACATAAAATACCCGAAAAGCAGCCTAATCCAAAGTCCCATTTTATTAATTTACTAACAAGTAAAAGAAACATGCGAAAAAACCACATAAAATCACGGCAAAGCATCAACATTTCAGTGATAGCTTGGGAAGAAAAGGTACAGCATCATGGTTCCGACAGCACAAACCTTACCAAAACCTAATCATCTCTAATTACAAAGTGAAGCAAGAATCACAAAAAGGGGGAAAAACACAAAACAAAATCCAACCTCGAATCTCGCCATAAGCAACACAGGTCTAGTAAGTCTCGTACGAAACAGTGAATAGAAAAGGAAGATATATGGTTTGTGGTGTTAAGATTCAGAAGACGATGAGAAATAGAAAAACCCTGTCCCGAAACCCCAGTTTGGATAAAGAGAGAAAGAACGAAAAAACCCTAATTGCGCATGAAATCAAAACAAGCCAGACATAGAGGAAAAAAACAAAGAGAGAGAAGGGGAAGAATAATGAATTGATGAAGCAGATGGAGAGAAAACATACATGAGATTTGGAGTCGGTGAGATCGTCGTGGGTAGGCGGTGGAGAGGAATCTGCATGAGGGTGAGGATGGGAATTGTGAAGGTCTTCTTCTTCCCCGTTGCCTTCGTATCTTTCATCGTATTCCGCCATCTTTCTCTTTCTCTTTTTCTCTGATATGATTTATGAGAGTGTGTTGTTTATGTGAATGTGTCACAGCACCACCATCTCTGTTCTCAAATACCCTCTTCTCCTTTTTCTTCTTATTACTCTCATTCCTGGGCCTAATAAGCCCATTAGTCTATTTGGACTTCCGCCTTCCCCATTACAAGCACTGCCCTTCTATTCGCACCCACATTTTCCTTTTCGTATCCCTCTCTTTTTTTTCAATAAAAAAATATGAAGAAATAAATCTTATTTCTTGTATTATCCACTCAAATCCATTCAAACACTCTATTTATTTAATTATTTTTTATTTATTATAATATCTTATAAAAGTTATTATCTTTTGAGCTATAAGTTATATAGATTGTGAGTTATTATATTTTTTTATATTATTATTAGTCTTATATAAAGAATCTTAGTCAGGAAATAAATCTTATCTTATCATTCATTTTCAAATGTATTACTCTCTTTATATGTTGACTTGAGCATCAGTTCGGAGTATCTTTTGTAGATAAACCTTTATACTTTTCAAAGGAAGTTATTCAATATCCTTAAAGCGAAGTCGGAGTTTGGAATATGATCTCTAATCTTATTACATCCTCTCGTTTCACTTATATATACCTTTTATCTCTTAGTTTTTGATTAGGAGCTTATGTTTCGCTCACAAGTCTCATCTTGTCTAGGAATCAAGATTATAGATAATTTATATATATCTCTCATCATTCCCTCAATCTACTAACTTTTTAGAATAAAATCGTAATAGACAAAAATTCCAAAACAATTCCTAGTAACATTTCTAAAAACATGTTCAATTCACATTAATTATTTCACAAAATCAACTTATTTTCTTTACAAACGAAATAGGTCTAAAATTTTGGTTTAGGTTCTTCTTAAAAAAAAATAAACATAACTTTATATGTAAATAAAGTTCCTTCTTAAAAAAAAGTGATCATAATATAAAAAAAACTAATAAATATTTTTCACTAATAATAATATGTTGATAAAAATAAATTATGTAATTTAGAATAAAAGTGATAAAATGATGTGAAAAAAAAAGTATTGATAAATAGTTTCTTAGAAAATAACTTTGACTCCATTAAGAAACTCATTTCTCAATGAAAGAAAAATAACTTACACATTTTTACGCTTATTTTTGCAACAATGTTTTTTTTCTCACGTT
This sequence comes from Sphenostylis stenocarpa, assembly GCA_963425845.1. Taxonomy (NCBI): domain Eukaryota; kingdom Viridiplantae; phylum Streptophyta; class Magnoliopsida; order Fabales; family Fabaceae; genus Sphenostylis; species Sphenostylis stenocarpa. The sequence goes on from OY731402.1 coordinate 54,435,613, forward strand.
TAACTTTTTTTTTGGCACTTTTTTTTTTCAATTTTAATTGAAAAAAAAATATTTTACATATGCATCCAGATAGGCAATGGTATTTATCCCTGGACTGCGACACATCCTTCATTTTTGCCATAAAAAATGGTACTCCAATTTCGATAGCAAGTTTTTGTCGTCCTTCATTTGTAAAAAACAAGTTGTTTTTCATTTATTCTATAAAACAGTTATTCAAAATTAATATTTAAAATTATTTATAAAAACAAAGTTAAATCAAATTATTATTATCCATGGCTTATTTTGTATGTGTACACAAAATTAAAAAAACTAACTAAATTTGAAGAATGATCTTCAATTTCTGCATTTTTTTCTGGAATAACAATAATAGGAGACTTTTGAATGAAATAGAGAGTATGCCAAGCCACTTCATCATCTCGAGAGCCATCAATTAATGAGTTGTATATAAACCAGAATCAATGCCAAAAATAAACAACAGAATTGTATATAAATCAGAATCAATGGCAAAAAATGAGTTCACTCAACACAGAATATAGTGGTGGAGATTGTATTAGTTTCCTTGACAATCATTCATGTAGTAAATATAAATGGCTCATGTAAAGGGGACAAATTGGTGTGTTGCGTGAACTACTGAGGGCAAAATGGCCTCCACAAACGAGACCGGTGGCTTGGAATGTTGAAGTGTCTGATCCTCCCTTCTTGTTCCTTCAGATACCCTTCACAGAGAAAAGCCTTTGAGAACTTGTCCTCCACCTCCCTATCCACATCATGCACAAATACATCAGTTTCACCGTGCCCTTTGTTCCTAGCAATCAACCCTGAAGTGTAGATTGCACTCATCCTCCCTGGTGCCCCTTCAAAGTAACCTGTGGGGGCATCCACCATGATCACATCCCAATCTATGTCATAAACCTCACTTGGGAACCCCTTGTGTGCTAGTTGGCACTGAGAAAATCTTGGGTCACTCACTTTTTTGCAATCTGCTTCCATTCCAACCTTCAAGAGCTCATCAGCCTGGTTAACCTGTGTGTCATACATCACATGATAGGCCTCCAAAGAGGGTATCTTCTGTTGGATTTGGTGGATCCAAGACTTGTCCTCCTCAAGGAAGACCGTGCGGCCACCGTAGTTGAGTGATGTCCACATGAGGCTGTCATGGCCTAGGCCAAACACAAGGAAGTTGCAGGGTGACTTCTTCTGAAGGACCCTTGCTGAGACGGAGATCTCACGGAGAGTCTGCTGAGGGGTGATGTTGGTGGTGGCATAGTGGATGAGAGCATTGGATAAAGATGGAGGGGCCTTGTTGCATGTGGGGTTCAAAGGGATTGGAGGGCATGATGATGGTGTGGCTGCAGTTTCTGCTGTTTCTGTTGTGGGGTGAGGTTCTTCTACTGCTTTTTCGTTCGGGTTTGGCCAGTTGCTTTGTGGGGTGAGTTGGGGAGAAAGAGAGAATATGGATGACCGGAATAGCAAGATGAAGAGGCAGACAAAGGCAATGCAGAGAATGGCTACCTTGAGGCTGCATGTGAACTGGGTTTTAGACCTCATGGTTGGGTGATTGAGAAAGCTAAAATCTTTCTCAGGAGCAAAAAAGATGGACAGAGGGTGATCAGATCGTAATTGAAGGAGGGCACCAGTTTCACCTGAACAAGAATTTGCACATTTATGGGGCAAAAGTTGTGTTGAGAAATTCTGAATTTGCTTGAGAGTAAAGTGAAGTCAAGGTGATATTAAAAAAAAGAACGAGAAAAAGAAACAGTTTGTGCACAAGATTTATGGTCAATTTAGAGTGGAGGTGGCAAACATTGATTCGGTGAGATCACCTACCGTTTGTTGTGATGTTGTTGGGGTCACATTGACATGGTATCTTTGAGAACTGATAGATGGATAAATGTAAATATATATTAATATTAAAAAAAGTGACAGAAATGATGGTTATCGATGTTTGTCATGATTTAGAAACATGCATTAGTTGTATGAAGCAGGTAAAGAGGAAGAAATAAGGACCCCATGATTTTGACTAAAGAGCTACCAGCAAGGTATCTTCGGGTGCTTAAATATTTGTTAGAGTTGGTAGAACTCAAGTCTGGTTCAACAGTTGATGTTTGAAAAAAACGAAATGCCACCTCAGAAGGATCTCATGTCTCACTGTTCAGATAAAACTTCATGTTTCTTATCAGTAGATTGATTATAAGTTGTCTGTGTTTTATTATTGTGTCCACATCTTCATGCTTAACATACACATTTGGGAAGAATTTACATTACATTTGGCACTTTATAAAGCTTTGTGCTTTATTTTAGTAGTAAATCGGAAACATTTTCTAAATATTTGGTCAGTAAGAAATCTACAAAACTAATAGATGTGAATCAAAATAGAACTACTAACCAGCAAAACTGTATATACATTAAAATAATTATTTATTAGTATGTAATTATTAACATTGACTTTAATGTAATTAGTGTATATTTACTAATAACAAATACCTTGTATTTATATTTTATATTTTTAAAATAAAAATATATTTATATGAATTGTTTTATTAAAGATGTAAAGTTAGAGTTGTTTCTCGCAATTGTAATAATCAATTCTAATCAATTATCCGTTATTTAAAAAAACTTTAATTATGAAAATGATATTAAAATAATATATTTTATTTCTGAACAATTTTTACCTTTTTAATAGTATTAAAAGAATATTAATTGAAAACATACTATACAAATATAATTTTATTCAGTGAGATGCTTAAAAAATATATTACACGATAATAATATCTTATTTGAACAACCAAGTGTGCAAAAAAAAAAATAATAATAAAAATTACAAAAGACAGTATACCCAGGCTTTGTTCATAACACAAAGCCACTGTAGTGATTTAAAACCTCAAAAGTTTTCATTTACAGAAAGTGGAAGTTATAAAATAATTGTTGAATAGGTTTCGAACAAATACGATAAGATTGTTGCGCAGTCTCCAGATTGAAATCCAGCGTTGTGATCAATAAAGTAAGGAACCTGCACAGGAAAATTCATTTTAATAAAACTTTGATGCAGTTTTGTATGTTGCACAAAATTCTAACCTCTTTAGATCCAGAAACATCCAAGAGTAACTTCATTCGACGAGACCCTTCTCCCACATTCTGAAGAACGTAAGGAAGTTCCAATTCGCATAATGCCTCACGGACTATTCGAGCATTCTGAAAAATGAAATATTAAATCTATGTTGTAGAAGATATATATATATATATCACATTTAGAAATAATATGTGTATGATGACAGGACAAGACATGATTCCAGTTCCTGCTATGATCCTAAAATTAACCTCAGTGAACACACACCAATAGTTTCCGCATATTATGTGAATGTCATCTTCCAATCAAGATTAAATGAAAAATACCAAGTAGAAAATATATCTGATTCTCTTTTCCCATTTCAATTTGAGCCAACTGAAAATTGAAAGTAGGTATTGACCTTGTCGAGGGGATTCATTAAAAAGAAACAAGAGACATAAATTCATTCACGTAAAGGTTGATACCACCTTCAACTTAAAATCTAAGATATTAGGTTATGAATTTTTCTTTCTTATATATTATTCAACTTTCTCATGATTACTCAAGACTCCCACTTAAATTTTCCAACAATAAGTTGATTGACAAATTGGAGAGAGAAAAGCATTATCTTACAGGGTTATTTTCATATGAGAAGAGCTCCAACTTTCCTGGAGCAGGGTCAGGCCTGGAATAAACCCACCGTGTCATTCCTCTGCCTGCTCGAAGTATTGTTGGCATCCATCCAGTAAAAATAGTGCTGCACAGGAATGGGTTGTAAAGAACAAATTCATTTGAAAGTCTCTTTTCGTCCAAATTATAGAATATGGAACAACCATCAGCAGACACTCTTTAGTTAGTGGTGTCATCTCTTTGTCATAAGACTCACAAAGTAGGCTCCTTAACAATCACTTTGAGTCACCCCATCTATTTGTGTCAGGGACATAATATACTGATTATTTAAATGCTAATATGCTTTCATGAAAATATTTTACAGTATAATTGCTCCTTTCCACCTAACCAATTAATGCAGCAATTTTGTATGGTGAAGATGGAAATTGACTTTTCCTTCCTAAGATGTGATGAAAAATATTTTACATGTTCATGAAAACAGTGTTTTGCATCTAATACCTCTCCAAAAGTCCCAATGATGGACTTCTTCCTTCTCCATATTGTTCAAACAAGTATTTTACAATATCACCTACAGCAAGAAACCAATAGAAAAATTGAAGAGAGAAACACAGACAATCAGCATTAGTTTAGAGACTGGAATTTAGACTATAATTGCATCTACTAAATTAAATGAGAACTCATTAAAATTAGTCAGTTCAAAACATTCAAAGGATTTAAAATTGAACTAGCTAATCCTCTACTAACAGAAATGAAACAGACGAAAATGGAAGTATAGGTAAAAAATGCAAAGCAGGGTAATAAACCGTTAACATGAATCAATCCAAACCAGTAAACAACTATGACAATGGTGGTTGTTCATGTGATTTCTACAAACCAAGATAATCAGCAACCATTTGGAGAAAAGCAGGGAGAAACTTGCTTGCTTACCACTTTCATACATAGAAATACCATTCTTTTTATCAATGAGGAAAGGAAACCTGCAAAAGAACAGCTTTGCATCATATTTTCGATAGAGATAATATTTGAAAAGATAAGGACAACATCAAACTATTTCACTAGCATTAAATATGTTGCAAAATACAAATAAAAAACAAAAATGTAAAAGAAAATGAAATACAGGTCTTGCAGCAATTGCTTCATCGGGATAAAACAGCATATATAATGAAACAAGTATAAATACTGATAGAATTGAGATATGATACCCCAAAAACTGATTCTAAATTTTTGAAAGTTCTATAATACTGCAAAAAAACATACAGATAATATATATATATGATGGAGTACTACATACTGTTCTTTGCCACCGGTTCTTCTGACCAACTCTCTGTGTCTTACAGAACCCTTAGGACAAGGATAGACCTATTGGTGACACCGACAAGAGTAATATTAGGGAAACCGATTCAATAAATCAATCATAATCAATTTCTCATCATCTCTTGTCATATATGAGTATATCATTGAATGATTAACATTCATTTTCATACAAGTTAAAATCTTTTCCCTTGAACTTTAGCAAAGTTCTTCTGTTTATTTTGGCAAATTCATCATCCAAGCCAATTTGAGCTATACTGCCATTCAGCACTTTCATGTAATTCAGCATTTTAAAAAAACTTGTGTGGTGTACAAAAGTTGAAGTATGGAGCCTATAATTTCGATCATTCATTTAATCTATTTTGACAATAGAAATGTCTTTAATCAATCTATATTGATACCCCCCGGCCACCAAAAAAATAAAAAGAAATCTTACTTGCTGGGATTTGTTTGATATCACTAGTCCAACTAGAGTTTATAGGACAAGGATTACTTTGTTGAAAAGTTAGCTAACACATTAAACTCAACTACGGTAGAGAGTAAGCACAGACCCCAAACTTCTAGGAGCATACCTTATTGGCGACAAAAAATAGCACTCCATTGAAACAGACAAAACTCAGACAAGGGAACGGAGCATTGGACATTGAATGTGGTAAGTAATGTGTGTGAAGCATTGACAGCTAACCTCTAGAGAAAGATCTAGTTCAGTCAAAGCCTCCCGGACCCTTCTACAAAAGGGGCATGCCTCTGTTAAAAAATATTTTTTAAGAGAATTAAGATGGGACAATCACAAAATTCAACGATATAATAAAATTACGGCAATATGTTAGAGGTCAATAACCAAAACATGTTTGAGAATCCTAGTATGAAGGTCCAGTTGAGGATAAGAATAAGGAACTACTTTTATCTGGGCATAGTGTTATTAACATTGAGGCCAGGATTGATGTATAGCAATAGTAATGATAATATAGTAGTAATACACGAAACTTCTGGAATGTTAATAAATTTCAATAATGAAGTCAAAGAAGAAAAATATGCTTGCCTATGACTAACAACAGCAATAGCATCCTGAAGGGTTCTTCCTAAACCTGTCTAAAGTGGAAGAGGCGTACCGAATTCAAAAAGCTGTAAACTAAAAGGAAGTTCGGAAGTGATTTCTTGGTTGAGTGAACTCTCAGAAATGGATTTTTGTCCCCATGCAAACCTTGATAAGCTAGCCAAGGAAGACGACGCTAGCTACCATTCATCATAAAAAGTTGAAGGTGAGTCAGATATAAGGTTGATGCAGAAGGTGTAATTATATAAACTAAAGATTAGAAAAAGAAGGGGAATGAAACACCTCGAAAGTGAAATTGCGTGGTTGAGAAGGATCCCTTGCCTGGCAGAAGGGATAAAGAAAGAAGAGAGTGCATGAGAAACGAAACATCTTTATAAGAAATGGAAATTGAAATTTGAATTGGTAGAGAGAAGCATAGGGAAAGTGAATCAGTGAGCATACAGAGAAGAGGGTGAGTAAGGGACAGAGAAAAGAAAGAAGGGAGGTGGGTGTGGATGAGGATGCATTTGATTTTGACTTTGCAACGATTCTGAGTCTCTGCGTTGTCCGAATCCTGTTCCTGCATTGAATGGTCTTAATTGTGATGTCATTACTGCTTCTACATAAGGTTGAGGTTGAAGGTGTGGAGAAGAACAGTGGAAGAGTGGAGGGAGAGTGGTGAACCGAGAACAACGACATGTTTTTGCTGCTTTTTCCCAAACCCAACTTCTGTCCCACGCCCCTAAAACATGTTTTAACAAATGCCATGTCATTGCTGCTTTCATTTTACCTTTTAAAAGGATTAAACAGTAAAATTAATATCCTAACCTAAGATTTTCCGTTCTATATTGAAAAGCAATAGGTTGTATTATAGTTTCTTGTTACGTTCAAGTGATTATTTATAATATTAGTTTTCTTTCTTCCTTTTATTGCATTAATGGTTGTATAAAAATTTGGAAAAATAGTACCCATATTTAGTGTAAGACACTATAGACATTTACAAATGGTCACCAAACCAGTCGTAGGTTTAAACGACAGAATTGAAACAAATGAAAAACAAGCAAAATTTTAGGATCCTTCCCTGCAGCATAAGCATACTCATGACCAATGTGTGTTCTTGGAACTGAATTCAATTACAAAAACAAGTGCAGCTTCATAATTATTCTGTAAGAAATAATAATTAAAAAAAAAATGAAGCAAAAGAGAAACAGCGTATACCTTGGAGTGATTCTTCTCAACTGAAAATGTGCGAGTTGTGTTTTGGAAGAATTTAGGTGAGTTGAGAAGATGAGAGCAGTGTCCCTTTGGCGGAAGCAATTCTCCACTTCCACCTCGAAGCTCCAAATCTTCGATCGCCAACGGAAGCGCGCACAACGCGACCGAGCCGCATGGTGCACGCCCGCACACGACCCTCTCCTTCACTCCGTCGCTCAAAACCTCTTGGATCGCTTGCAGGTTAGGTCACATTCTCTTTCCAATTCAATTTCAATTTCAATTCCAATTCATATTCTCTTTCTTCAGGACTGTAAGAAGACCTTTCCTACCGCCTTATGTTTGGGAGGCTCCTTGCAACTCATCACTCGCTCTCTCTCCTCTCCTCCTGCTAACGGTAACTATCTAGCAAGCCCTTATGCTTCATTCGTTCATCATTCGTTCGTTCATTCATTTATTCATTGCTTAATCTCAGGTGGCGTGGAAAAGCTTTTTGTCATGGATGCCTCCTTTGATATGGTTCAAGCTTGTAAAAATGCTTACCGTCCTTCACCCGGCAATGCCGTCCAGACCCAATTTCTGGTTGCTGACGAAGAGTTCCTGCCTATCAAAGAGAGGTAATTGTAACTTTTGATTCTTTTTTCAATGACTAAATTGATCGTGTCTCACACATTACTGAATTGGTCATTTATCCTATTTATTCGTGTTACGGTTTTCTGTTTTTGATTTTTTAAATTATTATTGTTATTGTTGTATGGTTTGCAGCTCTGTGGATTTGGTTGTCAGTTGCTTGGGACTACACTGGACTAATGATCTTCCTGGAGCAATGATACAGGTGTTTATTTCTCTTGTTTTTGGCTTCGTTTGTGTTTGAGTTTGTTCTTTGTAATGGTGTGTCCAACAAAGGGGTAATGTTTACAGCAAGAGCATCAAGTGACAGCAAACTGATTGGAACATTGTTTATATCTACAATACTGACTATTTAAAATGTTTGAGACTTGTATATTGTGTGGAAAGAAAACGATTTATAAAGGTTCATGCAGTACTGTAGTTGAGTAGTCTGAAAAGCATTGCTTGGAACCAAATCATATCATATTTCCCTATTTAACATAATCAAATCATATCTTTAACAAGTAGCTACTGGGAATTTTTATAATCTTGATCACTAAAGTTTTGAGGAAAACTTTAAATTAGAAAATTGAAAAAAGAGAAGGGGGGGGGGGGGGAAGAGACTGCAGAACCTGAGTACATGGCATAGAAAAGGAACAGAATATACGAGAGGGCTATAGTAATGAGTATGAGGGAGATGATATGAAAGATGATCAGCGATAAAATGAGGTTATATGCAGATTGATTGATGGACCTTGTTAAGGAGCATACTTGATCAACCTGGTTAAATTCTTTTGTGAAGACCAAGATTAAGATTATATCTGAAGCATACTTATCAATTTATAGACTTTTCATCTTGCTTAGATATTAGACTGATTGGTTGACCATTTTTTAACAGAAATACATGTTGATAAATACCAAATAGTTATGGAATCTTAATTGATAAATAAACTGCAGACTCTGACTGTCACTTGAAGGCCCTCCGATGAGTTAACCTCTAACTTGCATCTTGTTTCTTTATAAGTAGAGTCAAGTCATTCTTGCCATTTCTACTAAAATGTCAGATGTTAGTTATATAGGGAAACTCAAGAGTGCTCTTTTTCATACAGTTACATGCTTATATGCTTCAACGCCAATTTTTGCGTTCCCGGGGTAATTTGGTCATAATAATACCCAGTGTTAAATGATACCCAGAGCAACTAATAAAACTGATATGAGGAAATGATTTCATAGCATAGCATGTATTAAACGTATCAAATGTAATCTAGTTATAATGGACCATGATAAGGCCTAGGAGTTCTAATAGTTAAGTTGCGCTGACTTGAGTGGCAAAAGACTGATCCATGCTGAAGTCAAGAGTAATAAGCTAATTCATTACTCTTTTGATGCTACAAATATAACACCCACAAGAATAGATGACATGTGAAGACATCGACATACACTTAGTATGGATCGATGTAATGTTTGTAGAAAGAGTATTAAAGCATTACCAGTGAGTAGGCGTTTAGGCACCTAGTGCTCCCATCTAGTTAGTTTATATTAAGGACTTAAGCACTAGAGGGGAGTCTAACCCAAAAGGTTAGTTTATTGGGTGGGATAGCCTCAAGGCTTAAATACCGCATCAGGTAGTAGAATCTAACCAACATGAGACTTCTAACATTGTCTTTTAAGGTCCAACATCCATTGCAAATTTAACTCAGTCAACACTGACCGAGTAACCCTTTTCTCTTTGATGGCTTCACTAACCTATTTGTATTCGGTTTGCACCTTAAACCAGCTTATAGGTAGTCCTTTCTATAGTCCAACTCTTAATGAAAACACCAATTGTTATGACTTAAGCACAAGAGAAGAACCCGACCCAAAAGGCTAGTCCATTAGATGAGAGAATCTCAAGGCTTAAGTACCACATCAAGCAGTAAAGTCTAATGTGAGACTTCTAATAGCAGCCCTTCTCACATTACCTACTATTCACATGTAGAGTGTGGTCACATCATAGACATGTATGGGACAGGGTCAGGTTTATGCCACATTAAAGTGCCTTAAGTGGCATGTGCTAGAACTAGACTTTCACAAATTTCAATTAGGTGGCGATGTTCTGAATCTAGTGCTGATTAAAGAAAGCATATATTTCCTAGCATTTTTCAAGTTCTTCTGTTTCTGGTTGAAAAAAGTCATGATGATGGGTCTGTAACACTGAACAAGGGCATCTCTTTTGTGCTCAACTGTGTGTACATTCACCAAAATCTTCAAATGATTATGAATAAAAGAAGAAATTGAAAACATTTAGTTAAAGCCTCTTTCGTTGTTAAGGAACTAACTGTAATTTATGCTAATCTGGGTTATAACTGAATTATAATTGTCAATAATGTTTGAATATTTGCTTTTTGTCAATACAGAGAAAACTTCAATGTGCAATCATGTGTGTTTATGTTATCTAAATGTCAGTTTTAATATTACTTTTTATTATCTGATTTTTTTTAATGTTTTGCAGTCTAGATTGGCATTGAAGCCTGATGGCTTATTTTTAGCAGCTATTCTTGGTGGAGAAACATTAAAGTGATAGTGCTATTTTTCTTTCTTGAAGTTTCTTTGTAACAGAAATGGATGGAGCATTTTAATGATATTTGTGCTGTTTCCAGGGAGCTCAGAATAGCTTGTACGTTAGCACAAATGGAGCGTGAAGGAGGGATTAGTCCCCGAGTATCACCTTTGGCACAGGCATGTGTTATTGCAAAAGTATTATTGTGAATTTTTATTTATTAGTTAAAATTACTTATATTTTGAATGAATGCTTTATTGTCTCTTTTGAATTGGATCATGTGGTTTAATGTTACTTCCGTTTAGATTTTGGATTTAAATTTAACTCAACCCAAAAACTAATTCATAAGGTGAGGGTTGGTCCCCACTTATTTTTACTTAATCTAGAACTTGAATATTTCCTAATATACCCGTTCACCCTCAACATTGTTGGGTTTTGAATATGAATTAGGTGGTTCAATAAAACGAATCTAAGATAGACTTGTATACCATCTTAGAATTTGAGCATAAAGTCTAATTCAATTTTATAAACCAACTTGTAATATGATAATTGTTCAAGCTTTGTGAGCTTTATTTAAGTCATAACTTTAGTTGTTATGAAACTAACCTTGAGGCTACAAGCTGCCAAACAGGCCACGACTAAGGTGGTTTTCTAACACCAATCGTTGTCTGTTGGCAATGCAATAATGAATTCCATTATTTTGTTTGACAGTAACTCCCCGTTGGTGGTGGTTAATTTGAAGCAAATATGTCTGTCTAAACACATGTCCAATATGACAATATTAGTCTTGCATGCCTCTTAAATATCAATTAGTTAATCTGGCTTGTTGTAATGTTAATGCTTGAAATGAAGACGTGTATTTTTGTCCAAATGGGATAGTAAAGACGGAACTGAGAAGTACTTTTGCCCTCCATTTTCAGGTTCGAGATGCTGGGAATCTTTTGACCAGGGCAGGTTTCACCCTTCCAGGTGTTGATGTTGATGAGTATATAGTTAAATATGAAAGTGGTGAGGATTTTCATTTGGTTCAATAGTTGAATTATTTTGCATGCATGACGTCAATTAAATGAATTGAGTTCTCCCTAGAATTTTTGCTAGATGTATTCTTCATTAGTTTGGAATCTCAGTTCTGGTAGATGATCAAAGGAAGATAAGAAATTTGCTGAGATGACCATGGTGACTTTTATGACTTATAGGTGTGTGGGAAGTAAAGGCCACAAAAACCATACCACGTCATAGACAATTTTGTGGCTAAAAGAATATCCATTGCTAGAATAACAGAATTTCCACTTGACTAGGAGGAGTGAGGATGGTTTGAGTTTTTTTTTCACAGAAATTTTTTAAAAGAAGAGAGTATGGGAGGGTTGGCAAAAACTGAGAGAAATAGTGGTTTTTATTCTACTTCTGTATATTTTTTATAGTTGAATTTCAATTTTCAACATGTATGAATTGTTTCAAGCTGTTACTTGTTCATTGAATAATGTGAATTTCTTACCTCATAGCTGGTGATAAATTTTTGAAAGGACGATTCTTGTCTATCTCCTGTGCAGCTCTAGAGCTTATAGAACATCTCCGTGCAATGGGTGAAACAAATGCTCTTTTTGACATGAACAATGTAAAGTATATATTTTTTTATACGCATAGATATTAAATAAAATTCCTTTTATCAAAAGTTGAGCCATGGATGTGGCATTCCATTCTTGAAAAAAGGGTTATGCATATATGAACAGATCCTGAAGAGGGACACTGCTTTAGCAACTGCAGCTATTTATGATTCAATGTTTTCTTCAGATGATGGAACTGTTCCTGCAACCTTCCAGGTAATCAAATAGAGGAATCATTCATAAGAACCAGTAGTGTAGTTTATATCAAAACTGTCTCTTAGTGTTTCACAAACCAGTAAGAAGAGAGGTTTAAACTTTTGAGGTCGTTTCTTTGGATGTACATTTATATTCTTTTAGTCGGGCAAGCAAATGTGTAAAATATATATAATGTTTATAAGCAAATCATATACAAAGAAAATCAGTTACTCCTCTAGCATATATTAAAAAACCAGTTATACTTCTAGCGTAATCAATTGTTGCATACACGTAATATACATCAATAAATTGTGAAGTACACAACACTAATAATAAACATTATCTAACATGGCCTAATTGCTTCAAGACCAAGTAATGCACTAAGATAGCATGCGTAAGAGGTTTGTGAGGAAGTTAATTATTTTTACTAGGTTCCCGAGGGATTTAATTATTTTTGCTTAGTAGGTTTAATGGGACAAAAGATTAGCACATGCATTTTCATGGGAGTTAATTATGATGCTCTAGCTCATTGTTCTGGTTCAAATGCATTAGGAAATCTAGTCAATTCTTTTAGATTATATGACGTGTTCTACATCAGAAGGCAGAATTAATGGCCATTAATGAGAAACAACTGCTGAACCAAGTCAATTGTGAGATCAGTTTGCATGGGATGTGACTTGCATTTAATTATTTTGCATTTTTCTTGTAGGGGTATTTGGTTTCAAAAATTATTTTTTTTTCATCATTCAGAAGAAAATGTTCTTGACAAACTCTAAACTTTTATAAATTAACTCTGGTCAAAGTCCTCAAACTGATAGTCCAGTATAAATGGGGAAATGAAGGTGTAAACCTGTAGGATGTGTATTGTTGTTTTTGTCTTTCATTTATTCAAGGGCTTGAGCAAACATCATGAAAATGTTGCCTTCTCGGAAATGACTAATTCACAGTACACGTTTTCTTTATGTTTCAACGAAAATGATGTGATGTCATAACATTATTAAAAATTGTAAAATTTTCATAAAACCAACTTAAAACCAGTGAAAATGGAACTTGCAACAATTTTTATCTTGGATCAGTTGAAATCATAATTTAATTACACCGTGATTCTGCCTTTGTAGGTTATATACATGACGGGTTGGAGGGAACATTCATCTCAGCAGAAAGCAAAAAGAAGGGGATCAGCCACCATATCTTTCAAGGATATTCAGAAGCAATTTGGAAGCCAGAGTTGATTGTCCCCTCCTCACAATTTTAACTACGGATATTTAAGTTTAATTGAAGTATTTAGGACACCGTATGTGTGGGTACTCTTACATGGTTGCCGTATACTAGGTCCATGATATCTGGTTTAGATACTCGTAGGGCACACATGATACATATGTATGGTTAGGCTACATCTTGCTCAAGCATTTGGATGAGTCAATATTCTTCGAGTAGTTACGTTATGTAATGTTTCAAATCGGAAAATGTTGGGTTGACAACTATTTATATTAATAAAATAATAATATGTATTATTATTGATTGTTGAATGATTGTAAGGGGTTTCAGAATATCAGTGTTTCTTTGTGTCTGTATCCGTACCGTATCTATGCAGTCTAGATATGAAGAAATATAAATGTGCAACATGATTGTGTTTCTTACCTTACTTACCCATTCCCTATGGTACATGCATGCCCATGTAATTCACATGTCGTTTTTACCACTGATGTATTTGTAATCTTTGAATATCATTACATCTAAACTAATATCATGATTTTCCTATTTCAAAAATATCAAAGTACGTTGACACGTTTTAAAATTAAGTATACAGTGATATGCATTGAATATGCATAGCCATAGTTATACCAATCCAATAAAACTAGTTATCCAGTGATATGTTCTTAATTAATCATATAATAAACGAAATGATAGAATTCATTATAATGATTTTATTTGATGGTTATAAAAAGTGAATATAAAAACAGTTTTATTCAATATTTTGATAGAGTATAATTCATCCAGTGTCTTCGACATGTTTTGAGATAAAATTGATTGCTTAATAAATATTTTGAAAAATAATTAAAATTTTAAAAATTAATGAAGATATTTTAATTGTATAAAATAAGAGAATTTCAAATTTTATAAAATAAGAATTTCAAATTTTAGTTTTTATTTTATTTTATAATATTTAAGTTTTTTTTATCTTTTTATGTTTTAACATGATTTATCTTAATTAATATAAATATGATTTAGCTTTTGATCTAACCTATCTAGACTTAGATCGAATCAGGGTTACATGTTGTGACCATATTTGAATCATCTTAGTTCAGTCACTTTTAATTTGGTTCATCTTGTATTAGTTTGACCTAACTCAATTTAACTTGATTCAACTCTTCTTGATTAAGTTTGATCAACTACCTAAAGTAGGTTTGATTTACCTAACCCAATTTATCTCAACTTAAACTCATCTTAATTTATTCAAATTTATCTTAATTTGACATCTTCTTATCTAACTTATCTCATATTATTATCTTATTATGTCATATTCAAATATATTCATCTATCCTAATCAAAATAAAAAAATAAAATCTTAATAAATTTGAATTTTCATATCAAAACAAATGATTTAAAAAAAATTAAATTCAATATACTTAAATTATTTATAAATTTATATAATGATTATGAAATCTGACTTATATTAAAAAAATTAATATAATTAAATAATATATAAAATTCGTTTTAAAATGAATAACTTTTAATATCTTGATAGAATTTACTTATATTGATGTTTTTTTACAACTTTTTGTTTTTATAATATTAACTTCTTAATTATATGTACATCTTTTTTAACGTTGAATTTCACATTCTCCTTGAAAATACCATTATCACCTTCCTAAATAAAATATTCAAAAAGGCAAATTTCTGACCACATCTTTTCTTACATTGACTTTAACCACATATTTTAATGACAAACCTAATAAATAAAATATATCATTATATAAAATAGTAATTTATTTCTTAATTTTCTATATTTTTATTATTTTATTTAAGTTTAACAATAATAATAATAATAATAATAATAATAACTATTATTATTATTATTCGAATTTCAAACTTGTTATTTTTTTAAAATTATTGATTTAAAATAACTTTTATGGTAATAATATTTCAAATGATTTTAAAGATATCAATCTATATATAATAACTATTAATATAAGTGTTTTATACCAAAAGTATACAATAAATATAGTATTATTAATGAATAACAAAATTAATGATAATACGTACTAATAAATAAATAAATAAATAACGTTATATATAGAGAGAGAGAGAGAGAAAAAAAGAAATTAGTTCTTGTATAGAGTAATAAACAAAATGCAAATTCATGTATTACAATAAATCAGAAAGATAAAATACACACATACTCTTGTGGGGCAAAATTGTTTCCTAGCTAATTCATCTTAGTCTTGCATTCATAACCTTCAAAAAATTCTCCGAACAATGTTTTACAAATACCAATGATTTCGCATCTAAAATGGCTGCGAAATAGCAGGACTAATTAATCAGCTACAAACTTCATAGCCAATTTTTCTGCAAATCAGAAAGAAAGATTGATGCAAATAACAATCTTTCATCCTAAATCTTTATCAAAAAAGCACAGAAAGAATGTGAAGATGAAGACGAAGACGAAGATGAAGATGAAGATTCGTTTCTATCTCTATAACACATTCAACAACACAACTCCTCCTCCTCCTCCTCCATCAAGAGAATAGCTTGTAGGTCGTTGCAGAAACCACAATTGTTCTTATTCCTCCAATGGGTGCAAGAAGTGCTATTACAGACCCAACAATTATGCATAACTGTAACAAAATATAAACAAATCAAAACACTATAAAGTTTATTCATTTATATAAATTCAATACAAAATAAAATACCCACATATGATGCTAGCCAATGAAAACTCCATCTTTTAGGTTTTGTTGCCTCAAGCCATAACACACCAGGAATCTGCATCAAACGTTTCAAAATTATATATTAGTCTGTCTCTAGTTAAGATTTGAAGCATGTATAGATATTATAGTTTCGGATATTACAATGTACGACGTTGATGTGAAAGCAATTCCTCCGAAGAACCCTAGTAGTCCTCCGAAAAAAGGAATACACATGCCAATGATTCCCACCACACCTGCAAACAAATAATTCAGGTTAACATCGGATTATAATTAAGATAAACAATTAAGAATGCACAGGTTGTTTGAGACAATTAATTCTTACAAACGTAAAGGCTTCGACTAACTATGCGAAGGATCTTTGAGCGAGTAAAATTCAATTTTTCCACCAAAGTTCTCTCCATTACATCAAACACAGGCATGGCGAAAACCTTGATAAGGAACAAAAATAAAGCAAAGTGTGAATGATGTTGTATGAGAGCATTTATATGTATATGTATATGTATATATAAAATGTACCTGGAAGCTTCCCAAGACATGAACGAAGACCATGAGGTTAGAAATAGCAATGAGCCAAGCGGGGTGTTCGAGGGTGATGAGGACATCATCGTCGACAGCACTTCCAAATGCCCAGAATCCAGAAACTGCAACTGAAATATAGCATGAAATGACAATGGAGTATGCCACCACCACACCTCGCCACATAGGAACCTTTGAAGGTGTCTCTTCAGTTGAGGGCAATGTGGCTTGAATCTCAGAAACAACACTGTGTCCTGCAAAGGCAAATGCTATGGTTCCAAGGGCATTGAAAGCATCAAAGATTATCCCTGCGGTTGTGTGAGATCGAACTCCATAATGCCTGGGTTGATGATCCTTCACCCCCTCCACCATCGACATTAAAAATGCCACCAGCGAATACCTGCACAAACACATCACATTGCATCTTACAAAAATGTGTTTAATGAGGTTGGTGAAGGAACGAAATGAAACGAAACGCACAGGATGGACATGAGAGCAGCGAGAGAAGAAACTGCTTTCAAATCATGGAAGTTAGGAGTTTGGGAAAGCATTATCTGCACCACCACAAAGAAGAGGATGTAATATGTTTGTCTGATTCCACCCATGGAAGAAACTCTGAGCAATTCGAAGAACTTCTTGAGGGACTTCCCACCGGTGACACTGTAGACAATGGTTGACGCCACCTGAACCGTTAGCTGCTGTGGCATGACCAGCCAAAACCCTTTCTTTGGCCCCATAATGTGCTCTCCCATCTCAAAATATCGATCAAACCTCTTCCCAGGAACCAACTCGTGCATTTCAACCAGTTGCCACAGGGTATAAAACGTCAGAACCCACGAAAATAGGATCATAAAAACACCAGGAACCCTGTGCAAAAGATTAACATCAAACGTGAATTTCCTAAGGAATCAAACGTAGCACTAGTCTTCATTTATTTCACATACCATCCAAGCTGGGCTATGGCATATGGCAGGCCAAGGACCCCTGCACCCACCATAGCCGTCACATTGTGGAAAGTTGAATACCACCATTTTGCCTTCCTATTTGGCGTTACCGGCATCCAATTTTCCTGCTTTTGTTCATCCCTCGCATTCCCACTCGCGTACTCCTGAAACCAAATCACCCAATCAATCAATGTTGAAATAATGGCATGAGAGATAGTTGATGGAGAAGAAGAGGGTGAGTGTACCATTTCTCTAAGGCTGTATGTGAAAACAAGTGCGTTTGTGTTGGTGTGTGAACTGTGTTTACGTTTATGGAGATTAAGGAATCTCTCATTCTATATATATTGATTAAATGGTTCTGCCTCGATCAGTCTCATCTACTCCGAAGCTTAAGGAAGAGAATTGAACAGAGCCTTTTTCTCTCTTCCTTACCAAATGTGCGAGTATTAATATGTGTATTCTCAATTAACCACTCACTAACAATTCAAACTCTTAAGGATACACAACATCCTTAACTGAAGGAAAAGTTAGTTATATTCACTTTCTCAACATAACATTTGGTAGTTCTTGTCCTCAAATAGATTCACCATGAATTGTTCAAAAATCTTTTTTTTAAAGACTTTTGTAATTGCTAATACAATATCTACTAAGATTTATTTTTTGCAAATTTTAACAATATATAATAAGTTTTATATTTTATATTGGAAATTAAATCCCAATTAATCTTTAAGAAATTGTATTGCAGGAACTAAAAGGTGGAATTATATGATTATTCATTTTTCACACATTCTTCTCACGCAATTGGAACTCACACTTTCTATATGTGTATTTTAATAAATAAAATTTATTTATTTTTTAAATCAGAGTTCCAAATGATAATTGAATCACCAATTATTAAAAACATCATTTTTATTTTATTTATTTGTTTAAGAGAATATCGTCTATACTTATATTTTAAATTTATTTATTTTTCTTAAATCATACCGTTTGACTCAAATTTTGGATTGAATATAAAAATAATAATTTATTTATTATATTTAATATAAGTAAATAAACATGCGATCCCAAAAATTCATAACAAATTAATCACATCCCAAAATAAAATTGAATTTCCCAACCCACACGCAACAAAATTGTTGTACATGTCATATACATTTAAATAGTTCTCACAAAAGTTTCATCTAACAAAACATATTTAGTGTGTTCGGATAGTTGGAAAGTAAAAGTGGGAATAAATTGTTGGGAAGAAGTTGTGTCTTTTTTTTGTTATAAAATGTTTGATCATAATTATTTTGTATAACTGCGATAAATATACATAACCCATTATATTAGTTTTTTTCATGTTATTTTTTATAAGAGAAAATTAGAGAGTTGATGAAGAGTTTATGAAGGAAGAAGGGAAATTACCGATTTAACATCAAGAAAGAGGTGCACACTAAGAAAACAGCAAATCAGCGTCAGCAATCGGTGAATGAATGAATGAATGAATGGCAATGGAGTCTGGTCCTCCCGCGAACGATCTGTGTTCAGTGTGCCATGGCAACTTTCACATTCCCTGTCAAGCCAATTGTTCTCACTGGTTTTGCGGTATCATAATTCTCTCTCTTTCATTCAATCCCTCCATGTTTCACCCTTCAATTTCATGACAAGCTGATGATTTCACAGGAAATTGCATCATGCTAGTGTGGCAGCACGGATCAGGGACTAGCTCTTGCAAGTGCCCTCTCTGTCGCCGACCCATCACTCTCTTAGTCCCCTCCGAAGACTCTCTCAGGCACCGCCATGACCCTCAAGTTGCTCAGATTCTCTCCAAGATTCATGCTTATAACCGTGTCTTTGGTGGCCAACCCACCTCTTTTTTTCAGGTACCCATCTCATTTTTTTCTTGCTTTCTTATTTCTTGTCGCGGTTCTGCCGAGTTGATTCCGAATGGTGATTGCAGAGAGTGCAAGATCTTCCTTTTCTGTTGCACAGGCTGCTGCGGGAGTTCCTCGACCCTCACAGATCTCTTCCTCTCGTCATCCGTGCCCGTGTCTTTGTTGCTGTCAGTTCCTCACTCTTCCTCTTTATTGCATGCTCTGTGCCCTAACTGGATTCCTCAACCAATTATCCATTATTTTCGTTCATGGTCTTGAATATTGATACAATTGCTTTACTTAGGTTTTGGGTATCTTTGTTTCATATGGGTTGTGTGTGACAGTAAATTGTTTCTTTAGCAGTTTAAAACTCACTCATGACATGGGATAGTAATATGAGTGTTGTTATGGTACCCTTCAAAATTTAAGGGTTTTCGTGTTGGGGTAATTGCTGAATATGAGTTTGAGCACATTATGGAAAAGAGAGAAGGGAAATTCTCAATAATAGGACCAAAAAAAGTATTTAATTCTCAATAATAGGTACCATAGAGTTTCTCTAATATTAAAAAATATACGTTGAATGGAGCTTTTGTGAGAGAGAACACATGCAGGGTGATGGGAAATTCCCAAGCAGATACATGTTAAGGGACATAGTAGTTTCTTTGTTTTTCCAAAAATTATCAATAAACACCCAAGTGCTGCACCTAGCGGGGGTCCATACTTTGTATTGTTTTCTTTTCCTTTCTTCTTTGCTTGTGTTCTTCTTTAAATTAAGGAGATCCATTTAGCTGCCAGAATTTTAGTAATTTATTTTTACTGGTTGATCTTTGAGCATGGGTCCTCACAGTGTCTTTTACATACAGATGATAGTAAGTGTTATATACATCCTCAGCCCAATTGATATCATACCAGAAGGTAGGTAGTATGTTGTACCCCATTTTCTTTTTGGGTTGTAATTTCTATAATATTTCATGTAGTAAATGTGTTTCTCCATTTCTATGTTTGTTTCAGGAATATTAGGAATAGTTGGTCTCTTAGATGATGTCTTAATTGGGCTCGTCTGCTTCCTACATGTTGCTGCCCTTTATAGATCAGTACTTTACCTCCGTCATGGGGGTTTCTGAACATGTTCTACGATTTTGTGAGATGAACTCTACTTTGTTGTTGTTGTGTATCTGGATGTACATAGACAAGTTCAATTTCTCAACTAGTTGAATTAGAAACGGAAATTATAATGAAAAAGCTCTTCTAGCCCTATTATATACTTGTTAAGAAAAAAATTGTCAAACTATTCATGTGAACAAAAGATTAAAAGAATTACTTTTATTGTGCATGTCCTCTATTACTTACCGCAGACTTGTTCAAATGCCTTATTTTTTCTTCAACCAGAATTCGTTTTGCCTTATTTTGAATTTTGTTTTCCAAAACCCTTTTTTTTTTTTTTCCAATTGGAACTCGTTTTGCCCTATTTTGAAATTTTGTTTTCTTTGAGAAATTGGGTAACTGTTGGAGTTCGTGCGCATGTCATCTAATTGTGACAAATGTATCATTTTACAACGAGTCCTCAATTCTCACGCTGGTAAATACTTGTATATCATTAACCGAGTAAAGTATGATATAGAAATAATGCAATTTTTACAATTTCCTATCTGTGATGAAAGTTTGATCTTAAATTGAAGTGAACAAATATTTGTTTGAAAGTAAATGAGAAATATCATAGCTATTGATTGAAACTGTATATTCTTATTGAAGTCGAAATAAAGAAAGGAACTGCATAATCCGTTCACCAATTGATAGATTAAAGGTATTAACTGTAATCTAATGCATGGATGACTCCTATAGACATGTTGAGTAAATGTAAGAGCACGATACGTTGGACAAAAGTTAGAATGTACTTTTCATCAGTTTCAGGAAAATGTTTGTGCATCATCTACATAATGCCTATACACTTGAATCATCTAGATACGTAATTACAGATAACACAAATAATCCCAAAACCCAAAATGCCCAGACCCACTTAAAAACGGATAAGTCTCAATCCATATGGTTGCCTAGCATCTTTCAAAAATCTTATAAAGTTTCTCCAGCGAAGTTACCTGCAAAAAAATATTAAAAATAAACAAATTGATGGAACTGGTCAAACATCTTCTGCAGGATTAAATTAAATACCCTCCTCCCCATTCCACCAAAACTAAGGGATTTGGTATTATTATTAAGAAAAACTTTCTCCTTCTATATCTATCAGCTATAGATCCGTAAATTTTAACCGACAAGTCAAGGATAAGTATTAGATGAGCAATGTGATTCAATGCTCAAATGTAGCCTACATTTTCTCCTCTCCTCAACATTTTTTACGATGTCTTTGTAACCGGAGAGAGGGAGAGAGATATAGTAAGTTTGTGATCAATAACTGAAAAACCCTAGTCTTCATGCACTCTTAATCAGGCAAGCCAACATATACAACTAAGCAAATAAGAGTATGAATTTTGTCATTCATAATAGAGAGAATATGAAGGATGAGATTTTCATAGAGAGAAAGGTAAGCTCCCTATTAATGTATATAATTAATTACCTGAACAAAGGTTCCATCAGTAGCCATCGAAACGGGTGGTTTGAAAAAGAGTCTCAGAGAAGGAAAAAGCACATGTTGTATCGACCATTCGCGCTGGGCCCATGCTGTCTCAGCTTCAGAAAGCAGTTCATGTTCAACTTTTTTGTCAATCAAGTCACTCCCTGGAGACAACTAGCTCAGTCAAGTTTATTAAATAGCACAATCCTGATAATATCTTTTTTCTTAATATCAGTTTCCATATATTTTCCTTCCCAATCAAGAACCAGGTCCACCACCTCATATTTCTAGTAGACATAATAACATGGTAAAAAATGGAATCAAGTAGAATTTTTAGTAGAAATAATCTGAATGAGCTTTTAGTAGAATCAAGATGAACATAACATGTTGCACTTAAAGCAATAACGAGTACCAAGAAGTATAGCTGGTTTAATCCAAAATAATCAGCCTAAAGTATCATTGTGTTCCTTAACTTCTAATCCAATAGTGAGTGAATAATGATATAGTCTATTGTGGCAAAAGGGATTGGACAAAGCTCAACAGTTGAGAGATTTCTGCAAATACATCAGTTAAGCCCACGCGAAACACGTGGGGAAGGGAAACCTCTGTATTTGTGGTCTTACACCCTGAGCAAGGATTTGTTTCGGTTGTGTGGCTACCTCAAAGAAAAGATTTAAATATTTAGCAATAACATTTTACCCACTAGCACTCCTCCTAAGACCCAAATGTAATCTCCTTCCTTTTGAATATTTCCTTTGTTCAATCATTGAAGTCCTTGCCAATACAAAAACCACAAACTAGTAATTTGAAATCGAAAATTAATCAGGATTGGAATTGACTCTATTACAAACAACCAAGGTTCCCAACTCACATTGTGCACCTAAGCCATTATGTTGTCAATTTTTCTACCGAATTTGATATATAATTGTTTCGATACACTCATGAGTCCCACATTATTTAGGAGTCGGATTAAGAATAGTTTTTATACAACCTCCTCTTTTAACCCATCGAGGTACCTTTTAAAGACAAAACCGTGATAAACTAAAGTTTCAAAGTAGACATTACCTTAGACATGGTTATTAATATTAACGATATTATCATAATAGACATGAGACTGAGACACTCTCATTGTTAGATGAAACATTGGCGCCCCCATTGGACCGAGACTAGAGTCTCAAGTTTTCTTCCACCCCTTAGTCCTTGATTAAGGATTATGTTTCGGTATGCTCATGAATCTCACATCGCTTAGTAGTAGTGACTAAGGATAATTTATATACAAACTTCGCTCTTAAGCTACCAATATATCTTTTAAGGATAAAACCGTGACAGACTAAAGTTTCTATACTTCAGATGTGGTAATTAACCTTATGAACATAAGATCAAAACACTTTTATTCATAGATGAAACAATAATAAACAAGTCAACAATGACTAAATTACTTGGACAAGATTTTTTAAGTTCTCAAACTAGTGATAATTATATATTCTCATCAAATTTCACAAGATAGACAATTGGTAAAAGGAAAAAAAAAATCAAAACTATTCCATCCTTATTCAATCGGTTAAAATAGGTTATTTTATTAAGATAATTTGTTGTGATAGGTGAACCTACCTTCACTATAAGCTGTATTTTATCAGTTATTGGCATCTAAGAGTAGCCTTTAGTCTTTACACTCTTTGTAATCATGTACGTTCTCCCATAAATAAATGAATTAGCTAAAAGATAATTAATCACTTCAGTTCCTTTATCATATTTTTCTGTCTTAAGTCAAACCTCTGAAATTTAATAAACATAATTATTCTAAAAGAATGTAAGAAACAATAAAATACATTTGCATATACATTACATATAATAATTGGCAAGAAAATTAATTTTTGTTAAAATTAGAGAGAAATCTTCATAAAAGATTAAAAGTACTTAGCCCTACAACACGGTTTACAGCATTCAGTGATGAAACCTAGGAGCACAGGTTGAAAGGGAAACCCTTGTTAATAAATAAGAATTTCATTACGACAGATGAGGTCAAGATATCCTCAATAACAAAAGAACAGACAGAAAGCAGCATAGCTGCCCAATTCATCAACATAGGCTCAGATGCCCAAATCATGGTTACCCAAAGAAACGGCTATATGGGGTTTAAGAATCATGGACAGAAACAGTTTGCAGCCCTTACATATTTACCTCATCTTTTGGCAGTGTAACTCTACTAGTAAGCATTGTGTTTTTGGTTGTTAAAGGAAACTGCAATTGGGAGGTTTAGGGAGGAAGCTATGTATCATGATATTGCACAAAATATTTCAGGTTAAATAAATTTAACAGTTGCAATGTAAAATTGCTCCCCTAACCTTAACAACAATAATTTTAAAACTTCATTCAGTCACACATAACCCCATTGCGCAGATTTTTACTTTTCTTTACATTAGAAGTGTGTATTGTAGTGATAAGTGAGGATATATACATGTTGGGTATGAATGATCAGAAAGTAACAAGCGTAAGTCCTTACCAGCATTATCATGGGTATTCTGTTCAACATAGCCATCCATCATTTTTCTCTTCTTGTAGAAAAGCAAGCCTTCACCAGACGGATTGGGCAACATCAGTGGATGCATAGCATAGAAGTTTCCCAGAGCAGCTGAAATTGCTTGAAAGCAATTCTTTTCATCTTCCCAATCAACCTATCATAAAAATAAATCACAATCTTTTAACAGTAAAGCAAAAAATGAAGTGATTAGAAAACATTATGAAGCATTCTTAATTATAATAAGCATGCCCTTGAATATTTAGTGATGAATTCAATGGAATAACAACTGAATAAACAAGATGGTACTTGCTCAAAAATCAAAATACACAAAATATGGACACATGTTATGGCCATATTAATCATAGTACATAAACTGAATTCAGGCAAGACAAGTATAACTGATAATATTACCAATGAGTCAGATATATACAGAAAAAAAAAAAAAAAAAAAAAAAGACATTTCTGCAAAGGTGAAGAGAGAAGAACAAAGAGATTTATAACTAACATCATTGCCCAAACAAAGAGCAAACTCCGGGACTCGATCCATGTCAGGAGTGTATTGATCAAGTATCACAGGAAGTCTAGAAACATTTCCATGCGCATCTATATGAATGCCAAAATATTCCTCCAGCATTTCAGCCTTTTGTTTGAGCAGTTCTGTGTTCATCTGGGGAATAGCAAAAGAAATATCTGTAAAATTTAAAAGGAAACTATCGAATGAATATGTGGATATATAACTATACAATAAGCCAAATTCGTCACATTGCCAGATAAAAATTGCATTATTTAGTCCCCTACTCTAATTCAAAATATAACAGAGTCAGTGAAATCCTATGAAGACAGAGAATAGAAAGAGAATTATGTGCCTAACATGAATATTCCCCATTCCCCCAACTATTTACCAATCAATTCTAACTTCATGTTTCTCTCCTCTAACAGGACCCATTAATTGGTGCCTCCCTTCATCTTGCACCTGCAGGAGTACACTTGCTGGATTATGGGCTTGGGTATGGATCTAGGTGACACATCACCTTGTTATTTGTTGTTGGGTTGGATCACTAAGTTTTCTTGAGAAAACTTTTCCTCCATGAGTTGGGGTGCTTTACTGGTGAGCTGTTACTCAATTAAAAATAATAAGTTGATATATCCTCAGGAAATAGAGGGATTATGATTTATTGCTTTGGTTAGTGTGACCTTGATTCTATTTGTGATTAAGGGGTTTCTTTATGAAGAGTTTGCGCGACTGTGTGTTATTGGATGGTCGGAGACTGACATCAGGAACAATCAGAAGAAAATTTGAGCGTTGTTAAGAAAGAGAGAGAGAAGCAAGGACATGATTGGCTGAAACCCTGTGCTTGAAGAGATCACAGAGATTGATTTATATAGGATTATTACATTCATTACAAATAATAGAGGACATTCGTTTCCTCTAAATCAGAGCCTATATGCCGCTATACAACAAAATGTAGAATATTCTATTATGACGTCAACATGGGGACCTTTGAATAAAGGTCAAAAAGTTAAGGAGCTTTGCTTTTGTGTTCAGATCATGAGCCAAGGTGTTAGAGAAGATTGATGGCCCCATGAGGAGAAAGGTCAAGAACTTCAAAGGTTTTTTGTTATCCAAGGGAGTTCTAGTTGCATTTTTGTTTCGTTGAATTTTGAAATATTAGAGATACAACATTGTTTGGAAGAGTAAGAAATAAAGAAAATGGAGAATTCGTGCATGTAGAAGGGTGTTGGATGAACCCACCCTGCAGCTTAATTTATACTAGATGCTTAAGGACCATTATTACAGGCATATTTTCCATTTGACATCTTAGAAGTTGTCTAGCATCAATCCCTACGAATAATCCTTGATGAATACGATCTGCATGGCCGCATTTCCATAACTAATAAGACTTTTCTGAGCAGTTTTTTATACTTTTAATAATACAACGAAACAAAATGCAAACAAGTTTGCCATGTTCTTTTCAATTAAACTTCACAAAATAAGTAATTCAAAGGGGATACCTTGTTGAGTTTCAGAGAAAGAGAGAATATGAGAGAAGTTTCTGTGATTGTTAAAAAAGAAATTCATTACCCCCAAGTATATCCGAGTTACATCAGGTGTAAATATTACAAGATTAGGTCAATGGCTTCTAACAATTGACAGTCAAAGACCTTCTAAACCTATTGAACTGCTGCTGTACAAGTAATGTAAAATGCTGAGTAAAACTATGCTCCAATAACCCCAACCCCAGAGCAAACAAAAGGTACAATTATTGACGATACAAAACATTCAAGTTAAAACTATCAGTCATTTAAGGCCAGAGAGAGATTACTTCTGCAATCTTATCTTTTAAGACGTCTTCATCATTACATTCTGAATCTACATCCTCTTCCTTCAGTGCCAATATAATCAAGTCTTTCAAGGGGACTGGATCATTTAGTTGAATGGCATTGAAATGGCCAAAACGGCTAAGAACTTGCTGATACATAAGTTCTTTGCTGCAAATGAATCAAGGATAGAATGTCAATGACCACTTCTAGAAAGCAGTTAGGTGGACGGCTTAAAATAATTTTATATCTCTAACATGCTCCATCATAAAAGAATGCTTCGGGCCTAAGGCCTGAACAATGAACAGTGTAACACTCCAAAAAATTTAACTTAATAATTTCTATTGCTTTGAAGAATGAATTATTCTACTTGTTTTATATAAACACAAGAATATGTTTCAATTTAATATTTTATTAAAAATTAAATTGATTTAACAAGTACTTAAAATTAAAAGGTAATACTAAGCCCTTGTGTGAGGATTTTTCTTATAGGAAGGATAAATCGAAGGGTATCTTTGCAAAAGAATTGGATTGTGTTTTAATGCATCCAACCATATGGGAGAGTGGGATAGAGCTTCACCGACACACTGTCTTGAAGCTAGGGCTTTGAGATGAGAGATTGAAGGTGGAAGACCCATTCTTCCCTCTCAGGAATCTCATGCTCATAACAGTGGAAAGGAGGAAAAGAAACTCATGAACCACATATAAAGGCTAGGGCCAAACATGTAGAGAAGGGGGAGGCTAGGATTGGAGGTGGAAATTATGCCTTGCTTACCTTAAAGGAGGTTGAAAACGAAGAAACTCAGTATGTGATTGTAACAGCATTCTGGACCAAAAATTCCATGGAATTTGTACTGACCTTATGGTTCTTCAATTGCAGCCTTAACTGAATAGAAGTGATATGTTTTAGTTAGATTGGTCTCAATCAAGTACAAGTGATTTAGGGAGAGTAGAATTCTTTCCTTTAATATGTTCTTTGAGTCGTGTTGTTGTTGGATGAAAAAACAAAGTGGGATATTGTGAATAATCCTGATTTGGTTACAGTTGCTTTGGGAGGGAAATAACTGTCAATTAGGGGATGTCATTGCCCCTAAGTCATTCAAATTGAAGCATTGACAAACATTCTGATGCTGCTTTTGGTTGGTGATTTTTTCCTTAAGGGGGGTGGTCTTCTCCCCTCCCATCACTACTAAAAAAAATTGAAAATGTTATATAGGTGTTTTCAAAGTCACCTAGTTAACAGGAACAAATAAAGATTCATTACAACCAAGAAGACTCACAAGAAAATAATAAGGAATTCAGTAAGACAATTCAAGCATGTACGTTGATGTCAGTTACAGATGTATGTGTGAAAACGATCCTGCCATAAGAATCACAAGAGGTTGTATGTTTCAAAGTGAAACCTCTAAAATGGATGTTGGCAAAAGCAGTTCATAGGCAGCTTTACAATTTACATCACAAATTTTCTCACCATCTCTTCCTTCCCTCGGACATATTGGTTATATACCA
Organism: Sphenostylis stenocarpa; assembly: GCA_963425845.1. Classification (NCBI taxonomy): domain Eukaryota; kingdom Viridiplantae; phylum Streptophyta; class Magnoliopsida; order Fabales; family Fabaceae; genus Sphenostylis; species Sphenostylis stenocarpa. Next base: position 54,463,961 of record OY731402.1, read on the forward strand.
CATTATAGTCAAATCTAAATGCAAAATTAGTATACCCAATCAGATTTGTTTTTAACATTCATATGCTTCAAACATTATGACTTATTATAGAATTGGGTTAAATATTCCATAGCATAAACCAAAAAATACATAATATCTACCTCAAGTTCACAACATTTGCAAGATAAAGACTAGTATTATGTTGAAGCAAAGCAAAAACATCATCTGCCATTCCAACATATGTGCAATGCCGTATAATGTCCATCATGCCTACAGGATAGATGTCAGTAGGAAACATGTTCCAAATCAACGTACATCGGTACATCACAGAACAGAGTTGTCATTATCAGTAATCTAGAATCATACCAGGGTCACAGTTACCATTAATCTCATCAAGAAGCTCTTGAACACTAGTCAGTTCTAAAGAATCTTTTGGGTTCCTTCTTTGTCTAACAGAAGACCTATCAAGAGACAAAACAAATTACCGATATATATATATATATATATATATATATATATATATATATATATATATATATATATATATATATTCTAGTCATTAAGAGGCGTCTAAGACTTGCAAACTTTTAACAGCAAAATATACTTGAAAAGGGATATTAAATTGCTTAAAGAAACCCTCATAAAACTATTAAGTATGCCTAGAACATGATTACAACCTTGAAAACAAGAGAAATAGGAAAATATATCAAAAAACATACAAATTAATCCTAAGTAGTTATTAATTGTTGAAATCGAAGTGTAAGTTGAAATCCTATATTAGGTAGAAATGTGAAAGTTGAATAACATATAATCCTTATATTGAAACTCTTTCTAACTTTAGTTTCAAGCAAACATATCCCGTTATATCAAACAACAGTATAAGTAAGGGTCACCATAAAGATACTCATGCATAAGAGATGTTTCCAATCAAGGGAGAGTTTACCAATGTAGAAGGGACTCACTTAAGGGGTTATTGTTGGAATCCAAGTGAGTTGAAATCCCACATTGGATAAAAATGAGAAAGTTAGTATCATATTATTGGCTTGTGATTCCTAATGCATTAAAGGTTTTTAGTTAAAGTTAGTATCATATTCTTGGCTTGTGATTTCTTAATATCTCTAGGTGTTACCCCCTCAAAATTAAGTATTAAAGTAACGACATAAGAATTCACAGTTAAAATCAAAGATGAAAAAGAGGAACAAAATCAACAATAAACAACAATATAATTTCATTAAAAGAAAAAAAGAAAAAAAATCTCTTTTTAAATCCAAGGAGGAAATAATAACACTCCCTCTTAGAAACAAGAAAATACAACTATTAAAGAAAACCTTAAACAAAAAACTATTTTTCCTCTCTTAATTTTTCTTCTATGAATTGTACAATAGAAAAGAAAAGGAAGTGATTTTTTTGTGTTTTACAAAGTAAATTTCAGGTTCCTTTTATAACATCATAAGCAAGCACCAAAGTATAATTCCCTTGATATATAACTTCTCTTACAATAATAGCAAATATACAACTACTAACAAATATATTCCCAAAATAAGATATATTTTCAACTCCCCGCCCCTCAGATTGGAGCAAACAAACCATGTTCATCAAATTCATGGTCATTATCTATTATAACTATGTCATCTACATAAACTAATAAATAAATACATCAACCAAATGAAGAATAATCAACTTCATATATATAATAGGTTCAGCGGTAAGGTTTATAATAGGAGAAATAAATAAGGAGGCAGTTATAACCTCCTACTGTTGTAACGTGTTTAACAAACTATTATATATAGTCTGTGTTTATGTTGTTGAGGGGTTTTTTTTTCTTGGATTGTTTGGAGGAAAGGGAGTTAGGAGTAATTACTGACTGTAATTGCTGGGGTTATATCAATTGGTATCAGAGCAACTTTCTTGGTCCCTATGGTAGCGATAGCAGGCTTATTGTTAACACCAGAATGGAAGCAAGATTAGAGGCGTTGGAACGCCTATTTCAAGAACTGGTGCGTGACAGAGATAGAGCAAAGAATGAGCAACATGATCGCATACAATGGTTGGAGAATTTGATCAGTGGCCTTACGGGGGTTGTGGAAAAAATGTCAAGTGCTTCATCGTCGGGGCCGAATAAGGAGACAATTATGCCATATGCCATAAAAGTCTGCTGCACATGATTCAGAATGGCGGCTGAAGGAGGGATCACGGTGGAAAAAGTTGGATATTGCAATTTTTGCAGGGATGATGTGTTTGGGTGGACAAACATGTTGGAATGGTATTTTCACCTGCAAGAAGTCAATGATATGGAAAGAATGCAGGTTGTGATGGTCGCATTGGAGGGGAAGGCCTTAAAATCTTTTAAAGTAGCTGTGGTGTGCTGTTTCCAACCCAACATGTTGCAGAATCCTTTTAAGGTGCTTATTGCTTTAAGTCAGACTGGTTCGGTCTAGGATTACATTGAACAATTCGAACAATATGTGGGGTTGCTAAAGGGCATTGATTAAGATTATCTCATCGGGATATTCTTGAATGGATTAAAGGATGATATTAAGGCAGAGGTAAAGTTGTATGATCCTTCAAATTTGGCAGAATTAATGATGAAGGCTCAAATGGTGGAGGACAAAATCCGAATTTTGTTTAAAGGAAGGGACCAGTGGAGAACAAGGCCAGGTTGGGTTCCAAACTCAATTGGATGACAAGAAGTTTTTCTAGAGAAGGTAATAATACTTTCAATATTATCAGTAGAGGGAAAGAAGAGATAAGAGGAGCAGTCAATCATCCTGTCAAAACCCAGGGATTGATTTGAAATCGTGGCTCAACTTTTAAAAAACTGACAGATAAAGAAATGAAAGACAAGATTAAGAAGGGACTATGTTTCAGATGCGATGAGAAGTATGATCCAAATCATGTTTGCCGCAATAAACAATTTTATATGTTGTTAGTCACTGATGAAGGGGGGGAAGATAAAGATGGATTATTGGAGGGTATGGATGAATTGGAGGTAGGCAATGAAGGTGACAAGGTTCTACAATTGTCCATGTTTACCTTGGTTGGCCTGACCACCAAGAAATCATGGAAGGTTTGAGGACACATAGGGGATGAGAAGGTGATTTTCATGTTCGATTGTGAGCTTCCCATAATTTTCTTTCACAAGAATTAATGGGAAGATGTGGTTTAAAATTCATAACTACTCCTACTTATGTGGTAGAGGTTGGAGATGGAAAAAGGCTAAAATGTCGAGGGAAATGCACAGATTTGGTGTTAACAATTCAAGGATTAAAGATTTGCCAAGAATTTTTCATCTTTGATATTGGGGCCAGACATTGTTTTGGGGCGGCAGTGGTTGGCCATTTTGGGTGAAGTGAAGGCAAATTTCGGCAAATTGAAGCTGACCATAGGTGGAGGGGATAATCAAATAATAATGGTGGGTGATCCAACCCTTTCTACCACTGCAACTTTTAAAAGGTTGATCACCGATTTGCAGAAGGGTGACATAGGGTTCTTGGTTGATGTGGTAAAAGAAAATACAATAGAAGAGATGGTTGGGGTGCCAAAGAAAGTTGACGAGGTGTTGGGTTCTCACATGGAGGTTTTCTAGGATTTGGAAGGGCTACCTCCAAAATGGCAGCAAGATCACACAATTCATCTCAAAGAGGGAGCTTCAATTCCTAATCTTAGGCCCTACCAGTACTCACACCAACAGAAGAATGAAATTGCGAATTTGGTTAGTGAGATGTTGAAAGCTGGTATTATCCCTGCAAGTATCAACCCATACTCTAGCCCTATAATTCTAGTAAAAAAGAAAGATGATGGCTAGAGGTTTTGTGTAGATTATAGGGTTCTCAACAAATTAACAATTCCCAATAAATTTCCGATTCCAGTAATAGATGAGTTATTGGATGAACTAGCTGGGGCATCCATATTTTCTAAGTTGGACCTTAAATTTGGATACCACTAGATCCATGTGAGGGAGGGCAACATTGAAAAGATGGCTTTTCAGACACATGAGGGTCACTATGAGTTTCTTGTCATGCTCTTTGGGCTGACAAATGCTCCTGCCACTTTTCAAACTCTTATGAATGAGGTTCTTAGGCCTTTTCTAAGGAAATTCGTTTTGGTGTTTTTTGATGATATTATAATTTATAGCCCCTCATCGGAGATACATATTCAACACTTGACACAAGTCCTGAAAAAGTTGATTGAGCATCAATTGAAAGTCAATGGAAAGAAGTGCAACTTCGGCCAAAACAACATTGAGTAACTGGGGCATGTGATTACAGGAGCAGGGGTGTCAACTGACCCCAAGAAGGTGGAAGCAATGTGGAATTGGCCAAATCCAAAGGACGCCACGTCTTTAAGAGGACTTCTAGGCTTAACGAGGTATTATAGGCGATTTATTCAAGATTATGGAAAAATAGCCAAGCCTTTGACCCAAGTATTGAAAAAGGATGGGTTTAGTTAGAATGTGGAGGCTCAAAAAGCTTGAGGTTATTAAATTTGTTGTTTCATGTTTACCCACCTTTGCAATTCCAGATTTTTCTAAATCTTTTGTGGTCGAGACTGATGCTTCTAGCAAAGGATTGGGTGCGATTCTACTGCAAGAAGCCCAACCTTTAGCATTTTGGAACCAAGCACTATCAAAGAGAGCTCAAAACAAATTAATTTATGAAAGAGAGTTGATGGCCTTGGTTCAAGCAGTGCAAAAATGGAAGCATTATTTGATGGGAACCTATTTTATCATAGTTACTGATCAATAGAGTTTAAAGTTTTTTATTAAGCAGAAACTTTTGACAGAAGAACAGTTCAAATGAGCTTCTAAGTTAATCGGATTTAACTTTGAAATTTGATATAGACCTGGAAGGGAGGATATCGTGGCTGACGCGCTTTCTAGACAAGCTTATTTTAAAAATATCTCTGTTTTGCAACCCCAAGAGTGGGAGGATTGGGAATTAGAGATGCTAAAGGACACTAAGTTGAGTATTATCATTCAAGATCTATTGGCAAATCCTAAGGCTCATGCACCCTATGAGTTAAAGAGGGGGCGACTATATTATCAAGGTAAACTAGTGTTGCCTAGACACTATTCTCGAATTGCAATCATTCTTAAGGAGCTTCATGATATATATATATATATATATATATATAATTACATGTAGGAGGTCACATCGGTTATTTTTGCACTCTCAAAAGAGTTGTTGGAGTTTTATATTGGGAGGGAATGAGAAAAGACATAAAAGCTTATGTATGCAAAGTGAAGTATGTCAGCGAAACAAAACTAAAACCTTGGCTCCTGGGTTATTGCAACCATTACCAGTTCCTACTCAAGTATGGTCTGGCATCTCTATGGATTTTATTGGGGGGCTACCCAAAGCAAAGGGGAAAAACACTATTTTTGTGGTGCTATACAGACTTACTAAGTATGCTCACTTCTTTGTTTTATCTCATCCTTACTCAGCAATGGAGGTGGCTCATATTTTTGTGAAGGAGGTGGTTAAATTACATGGGTTTTCTTCCTCTATAGTTTTAGATCGAGACTAATTATTTCTCATCCAGTTTTGGAAGGAAATTTTTAAACAAGTTGGGACTAAATTGAAGTGTAGCACTGCCTATCACCCACAATCAGACAGCTAGACTGAAGTTGTGAATCGTTGTCTTGAAACGTACTTAAGATGTATGACAGGTACTCAACCTAAACATTGGCCCATGTGGCTTCCTTGAGTTGAATTTTGGTTCAACACCAATTACAGTGCCTCTTCGCAGATGACACCATTCAAGGACTTATATGGATGTGATCCCCCTCTAATTTTGAATGGCACAACCATTCCATCCAAGGTGGAAAATGTAAACCAGATGCAAGAAGAAAGGGATGTGACTTTAAAAACATTGAAGGATAATTTGTGCAAAGCGCAAGAACATGATAAGCTTCAAGCCAACAAGCATAGGAGGGATATAGTTTATCAGGAGGGAGATTGGGTTCTTCTAAAGATCCAACCATATATGTTCAAGTCTTTGGCACAAAAACTAAATGAAAAATTAAGTCCTCGCCATTATGGTCCTTATTAGATTGTGGAACGTATGGGTCAAGTTGCTTATAAGTTGCTCTTACCAGAACCCATCCGCATTTGTCCAGTCTTCCATGTGTCATTGCTTAAACCAGCAGTGACGGTTGTGCACTCCTCTCAACCCTTGCTACCAATATTGTCTGAACAATATATGTTGGAAGTTACTCCCAAGAAATTGTTTGATACACGCTTAAATTCTACAGGGGAATTGGAAGTGCTGCTTAAATGGAAACAACTTCCGGAAGTTGAAAATAGTTGGGAGTCTACTGTTGTTATCAACAAAGAATTTCCTGATTTTCACCTTGAGGACAAGGTGAAACTGCTTGGGCAGGGTATTGATAGGTTCAGCGACAGGGTTTATAATAGCAGAAATAAATAAGGAGGCAGTTATAACCTCCTCCTATTGTAACGTGTTTAACAAACTATTATATATAGTCTCTGTTTATGTTGTTGAGGGGAGTTTTTTTCTTGGATTGTTTGGAGGAAAGGAAGTTAGGAATAATTATAATTACTGACTGTAATTGCTGGGGTTCTATCAATATATCATAACAAATCCTAAACAACAAAAGTTAATTACTTTTCCAAGGTCTTGGAGAATGTTTCAACCAATAAAAGAGGATAGCTTTAACTAAGAAACCAAGCCTAACCTCTCCTTAATTAACAAAACTAAGTGGTTGCTCTGTATATATTTATTTCTAGATCAATGAAAAGGAAGACATTTATAATGTCTAGCAAACATAATGGCCAATGACCAAAAGTTTAATTGTAATAAATAGCCTACAGAAGCAATTTTAGTTGTTGGCAAATCACTGCAAACCAACAATTATGTTTCACTACAAAACATAATATGAGTCTTAGCTTGGTTAGACACAAAAACGAAAACAAAGCGTTTGGGAACCACCTTACTGCATTCAAACTACTTCTATCGGACATAATTTGTGTGTAGGCATGTAATCTTCCTGCAGGATCTAATGAATCTGTTCTAACCAACTTATGTACTGGCACTTTCAATGATCTTGAACCTATAATCATAAAAGTTATTAGAAGATAAATAAAATGAATTTAGGGTACAAGCCATAAACAAAAGGCATGCTATATAAAAAACAAGAAAATTCCCCATACCTGTTGGCATAGGGCTGAGGTTAACCTCCTTACTTATATTAATACGAGGCAATGGAGATTGCCCAGCTGTCTGCCGTAAGAGAAAAAATAAATAAATAAATAAAGCAAAGAAAATGGTTGTATTAATATGATGAAATTTACACAGGAAAGTAAAATACGCATTCATGTTTGTATTAACTGCAAACTAATAAAAATGAAGAGATATGTTAGAATTTAGAGTTGATACAGGATATGCTCATGAGATAAAGGGTGGGGATAACTTGGTACATGAATATTCATTTCAGAACATGTTGGAGAAGATCATTTATGTAGACCTATAGTAAAGTTTGTTTTCATTTAAGGAAAGAATCAATTATTTGTGAAACAAACCAATGCTTTATAGAGTGATACTTGACATGACCATATGCAAGATTAACTAAATTGCAAAAGCCTAAAGACATGAAAATTGAGCTATGGAAATATCCACGTAAACCTCTGTTAGTTCAGATTTTCATATACACTTAAGCTCCTATACTCATATTACATAAAGCCTTTGTGAAATCCTTTTTAAAACGCTCTAATATTTAAATATCTTAGCATTTAGTGAAAGCAGGATTTTCTGTTTGTACAGGTACAACCCAGGAAAAAGTGAGCCAACTTATCAAAGGATAGTATAGAAAGAGAAAGCAAAAGAGGGAATTTTGCAAAAAACAGGTTTGTGCATCAGAAAAGCAAGCACCTTTTTAATAAAAGACTTGTCGGTTGTTCTATTTATCTTCACTGTAATCAAGACACATACCAATGATAGATGTGCTCATGTATTTAATGAAGAATAAGAATGGGAAGAATGGAAAAGAAGCTCTCTCAATCAATGGCCATATATCCAGAGCTATATATAGAAGGCTCAAAGTTTGAAGACCAGTTAGAAGGAATTAGTTGAAAAGTGTTGAACCAATCTTCGATTTGTGAAGTTCGTGTATCTTGTGCTCAAACTTTCATTCGCTCACTCTGAATTTTCTCGTAACAAGCAAGTTATCTTTGTCTGGAGAGTATGAGAAACTTTTTGGGTGATAGTAATCATGAAAGATAGGATTACTTATACTTTAAATAAAGAGATATAAAGGATACTTGTTGTAACCAAATGTAGCAAGTAATTTTGCAAACAATAGATAGAGAATACTATTGCTCAAAATTTAGCAAATACTTCAAACATATGCTAAAAAACATTAAGCAATGAGTATTATGTTGTAAACATACTTGTTCTTGAAATGTTCGTGCCTCATTGGAACTCCTCAATGTTGATTCAACCACTGACTGTATCTTCTCAATGATGACTTCCTGATTTAAAAGGCTTACCTGCATGCAAACAAAAGGCACTGTTGTCAACAACAGAGAATGAAGAAATAGGGTATCAAGTTGTCATGTTAGATACCAAAAATTGATATACCTTCAACTAATAACTTAAGCTTTTGAACTAATTTGTTCATGACACCATCAAAATTCATTCAATTTCCTTAGCAAACATCATCCATGAATCACACATCAGAAACTTAATTGTTTCTTTCATCAATTTTCTTTGGAACGATCCAACCCAAATTACAATTTCATAATCAATATTTACTGCAACCAAATAGCCAAAAAACTATGCATAACGAAAGATCCTTTAACCCACCGATTTTCCACCTTCGGAACTAAATGCCTTTGCCAGTATAATGCAGAACTTTAAGTCAATGACTTTAGCAATAATAATCATAAAGAATAACTGACATGCATATGCATAACTAGGCTTGTACCTCCCTCTTTGTTGGATGTACGTTAACATCAATATTCTCTGGTGGTAAAACAATTGAAATATATATAAAGGGCTTAGATGCTTTTGGTAATGTTGCTGCATAAACAATTTCAATAGCTCTCTTCAGTGCAGAACACTCAACCAGTCTATCTGAAGAACAAGAAAGATTTTCATGAGAATCTATAAACAATTAGCTCATGTTAGATAATGAGAAATTTGAAATAAATAAAGATAAACACTTGAGGAGAAAAAATATACACTGACGGTGTAATCTTTTTTACACTGTCATCTAATTACAAGCCAACATATGGCTAAGTTTGTTGACTTTGATAATAAAGACCTTCATATTCACACCAAAGATGATTTATAATTAATTGACAGAGTAAAATCATTTATACTAGAAGTACATATCCATTAGACTCTGAACAATATCAGATAAAACTTGCTGAAGATAAAAGTGAAACTGCATATATAGAGTTTCCATACGCACCCATCCATGAATTAGTATAAGGATGAAGAACACACAATTAGGTGAGGTGAGGGAAAGGGACAAGTGAATGCAAAGCAAAAGGCAATTTTTTTTACATTTTCCATAAACATCCTCTGTGCATTTGCAAGGATAAGGCTGTTTAAAATAACCCTTGCCCATACCTTCACACAGAGAAGAGCCTTCTAGACCCAGTGTACATTAGGTTTTTTATAGACAGTAGCATTCATCTAATAAAAAACACCTTCAAAATTTTACAAGCATCATGGTTAACGATTGTACAATTCATGTATACCATTGATGAAAAGCACCATGGTGATTTTCTTTGCAGCATAATTCGCATTGGACATGTAGCCATGCATCTCAAAAACAGAAGTAGATGGATCATCATCTGAAGCTTCAATTTCAATCAGATTGCGAACAACTGAGACCCCATAAACAGATTTGATCGCATCAAGCCTTGAAGATGTGGCAACAGTGTGGACATCAGCTCTAACAGCTCCATGCTGATTGAGGTAAGAGTCCCAAACATCCAGTGAAAAATTTAGAATACAGGTAGCAAATAAGATGGCTGTTGCAAATAAGTGTTTCTGCTTAAGAGACCAACCTTTCTGCAAGAGAAACTGACTTTAATATGATGAATAGCCAACCGGCTTACTAAGTCTACAATCTTCGAATAATCATCAGAAGAATTCTGCAGTGTCTTCTTCCTTGCAGCCATGTTATAGAACAGATTCTCAACCTATCAACATATTCACAATTCACAAGGACACAAGGACAGGTCAGTTTCATAAGGCAATATCCTAATCAGCTTCGTTACAGAGATAAAAATATGACTTGATTGCAATTTTGGTCCCATTACTGCTATCTTTTCAAAAATTTGATCATCACTATTTTAACTATGCAAGAAGTCTCATATCAGCATGGATGTGCTGACGTTAGAGTATAATTGAGCCACTATCAACATCTTTGTAATATTAGACATCAAGTTAACATCATTAAGTAAACCTAAATGTACATTAAAATAGTAAGATCAAAATTCGTGGAAAAAAAAAATGGAGAGATCAAATATTTGTGATATCATAACAATAAGGAGACACAAAGTGTAATTAAACCTAAAAATATGCATAATGTTTAAACATTAATAGACCATTAATATACAGTTAAGGAATAAATGGAAATATATTTTGGATTCCATTAAGGATATACAGTTTAGAATTTCACATATTTTTAGAAGGAAATAGGCGTGCAAATAGTTTAGCTGCTTATGGTCTTAGAACTTTAAGCTTTACTTGGTGGGTTCGACTGCCTCCTTGTATTGTCTCTAGTTTTTGTAGAGTTAGATGTGGTCTCCCATATTTCAGATTCTCTGTGGATTTTGGTTTGGTCCCCCAATTTCGTATTTCTTTTTTTTATTTTAATTGTATTGAGAATGTTGCATATGGATTGGTACAGATTGCAGTGGTAACCTGGTTAGGATTGCACCCTGTATAGTGATTCAACAGCATTCTTTTCCTTTGCATTAAAAATAAATAAATAGAACATTAGTGATATCACATATTAACGATGATGTCATTAGTTTAGTACATAAATATTTACATGAAAACTAATCACGATCAAACAAAATGACAAGCCATGGAGAAAACATTAGTTTACCGACCATAATCTGTGTTCCTTTAACAGCAGCACACGGCCTGGGTTCGTGTTCCATGACACCATCTCTATAGGACACCCTGAACCACAAAAGTGTAAATGTTAGATATATTATATACAAGAGAAACAAGCTTATTATAAATTAATTAAGGATTGTTTATTTCTTAAGCATTTTTGAGAAAAAAAAAAGTGCATAAAATAGAAATGTTTCATTTTTTTCTTATTTTCTTCTGCAGGAAGTATTTATCTAATCAGAACCTTAATCAGTTACATATGTATCTGATTCTGTAAATACTTCTAGGCGAGAAATAAAATATAAGAAGTAAAAGTAAAATGAATTTCTATAAAAGCAAAAAAATAAGAATTAAAATAAAATGAATTTCTGTATATGCTAAAATTGGCTTATCTGAAAGATGATTTTAATGGACAAATTTATTTCATTTTTCTTTCTTATTTTTTCACCTAACAGTGCTACTCAGTATAAAATTAAGGAAATTAATAGAAACATGAAGAAGTGAGTACCTGTAACCGTGCAACTGGTCTTTGGTAATGGTGGTGACGGTGACATGACCGACATAGGTCATGCTGGCGAGGGCCTCACCACGAAATCCCATCGACTTGATGCGCTGCAAGTCCTCAAACGCGGACAGCTTAGACGTCGTGTGCCGCTCACATAGAATCGGCAAGTCTTCAAACTGCAGAAGCGGAATCAAAACGCGAGCATAGTGTGAAATGACAGACGAATGAATGAATAATAAACGGAGGATTGAATTGAGAGTAACTTACTCGAATTCCATGGCCGTCGTCAGAGACTTGGATGAGCTTGAGGCCGCCGTCCTTGATGAGGATATTTATGGAGGAGGAGGAGGCGTCAAGGCTGTTCTCGAGGAGCTCCTTGACGGCCGAGACGGGCCGCTGGATGACCTCGCCAGCGGCGATTCGGTTGACGACGGACTCGCTCAGGCGCTGGATTTTGGGGGGCTCCATGCGGTACGAGGGTTCCGCTTCCACCTCGCTCTCAATCTCAGTGTCTTCCATGCCCGCACGCACTGCTTCAAATCGATGTACTCAATTTGTCTCGCTTTTGTTTGCGCGGGTTTTACCAAACACCAATATGATTCTTAATCTGTAATTTCCCTCTTAGAGTGTAACTTAACTATTTAATTCGCCTTCATGTACTTTATAATTAAAGTTTTCTAAATTTTATTGATTTGTTATATTTTTAATATAGTAATAAGACGTCAAAAAATCAAAATTACGCCATTTTATTATCAATTTTTACAAAAATAACTTGCTTTCCTCAACTTATTATTATCTTGTTAAAAAATTAACACAGAAGTGAAATTTGTAAAAAATAAAATATTTGGATGATAAAATATATTAAAACATACGTAATTCTATTGATGGAAAAATAAGACGGGCATAACTAATTATTAGAGGACACACCTTAAAATTAAATTAAAGAAATATAAGTAATTTCTCACCTTTTCTATTTTCCTAAATTATTATTTTTTATTATTATTATTTTGTTTTTATCTATTTTATTTTATCATTTTATTCATATAAAAGTAAGAATAAAAAGCAAAATAATAGTAATAATTTTGTTATTAATTTCTTCTTAATTGAAGCAATTGCATAACAAATTGAACAAACCTTCAATTCGTACCATCCAAAATTTTAGCCGATTATAAAATCCGGATAATATATTGATTTATATAGCTAGATCTTTCATCCGACAAATTTATGGATTCTACATTTTTTTTAACTTTTTTAAATTTGTTAATTATTATATTATTATATATTCTTTAATCTGAAATTGTTATATATTCAAAATTATTTTTCATATAGAAATTATTATATACTTTTTATCCACCAATTGATCATTTTTTTATATACCAATTCGATACATTTTAAAACATATTTTCAGATTATTAAATTTTTTAAACACTATATTTTGTGATAAATACTGGGTGGAGGAAGAATGAACTAAAAAAATAGCAGGCCCAATAATGGGAACCCTAAGCCCAAAAGACAAGATGCGGAGAGGGTGGTGTTCTTTACCGTGTGCATGGGGGTAGGAAATGCAATATTGATTCCCTTTCTCCACAGTCTGAACTCAATGTATTGTCGTAATTGTATATCTATGTAGCTCTTTCATCATTCCCATTTCTTCTTCCTCAACCATCCTCACGCTTTTCATTGCAAATAAATTCCAAAGCAAAACCAAGAGGTTTTCTCACATCGCACTCCAATGGCCACGCGAAAGCTCATTCGCGATTTCCTCCTCTCCAGGCGATCTCTTCTTCTTCCTTCTCCTCGCCACCACCACCTCCTCCAGGTTCCATTCTGTTCCCATATTTGTCTCTCTTTAAATTATTCCTTTCTTTCTTCCATTATTATTTTTATTATTTGTTGCGTGGATAGGGCTGGAATAGGAGTAGAAAGTTACCTTTGGATTGGGAAGATAGCCGGAGATACAGCGTCTTCAATGACTTCTCTAGCAAGATTAAAGGCGAAGCTGTTAGGTATTCCTCTCTCTTTCCAAATTGAATTGCACTATAACACTTATAACAGCTATGTTCGACTCTAGCGGGATAGATTAGTGACTTGCATGAGTTTTAACATGATTCAGCAAGTTATGCAGATTTCTATTTCAAAATCATAATATACTGGATTTTAACCTTAAGCCACTATTTCCACATTTGAAAATACTTTAAAAAGTGTTGCTGTTCCTTATTTATAAGAGATTATCGGGAGGTATAATTTTTCAAATGCAGAACAAGACATTGGATTCCCTTGTATTAACCGCACCACTTTGGTTAAAGGAAGAAAATAAGCTAACAATGAGATAAATTACGCAAGTTGCTGGTCTAGAGAAAGTTGGTCATAACTTTTTGCCCATTCATCAATTACACCAAGATAATAAACCAGTTTATTGATAGTAGGTGGGAGAAGACTAAATTGCTGCCATATAGCCACGCTATTATGGCCTAAGGTGCTGCCATGGCCGACTTTCCTTCACAAGTTGCCTTTGGCACTGGGGTCGCAAAACGTGACATTATAGCATTATGGTGGTGCTACAACGGTCATTTAACAACATTGATAACAAATAACACGATGTAAGCTTCAAGTCCTACAAACCAAAAAAAACCAAAAACTATTACAAATAAAGCATGTAAAACAATATCTGTTATTATTAGTTGTTTTACTACTACTAATATTATTATTTATGAGTAGGAGTCAAAGCAAACAAGAAATACACTATTTATTTTTTAATCATAGAAAATGTCGAACTCTGAAATTTCTCCAGCCTATTTGGCAAAACCTATATATAGCATGAGACATAAAAGAAGGAATTAAAACAAATATGTGATTTGAGAATTCACTACCATATTTATGTAACTGCAGTATGTTAAAACATACACGCTCATACACACACACAGAAGCACCTGACATATCAAGAGAAATAAAAGTAGTACTAGAGATATATTTTGTACTTTAAACCACTTGGATTACAATTGTACATAATAGGTAATGATGGTGTTATTTATTATCCATGTGTATGTATATTCCAATCTATTCCATTTAATTTCTTCGTAATGTTTGTTGGGACAGTAACGATTATATATAAGTCACTTTCCTGAAACTAAATAAAAAAATAAACTTAATCATTGATATAATCCTGTATGTTTTGTTCTATTGATTCTTTCTGAGGTTTTATTTCCTTTTATGGGTGTTACTGTCTGCCTTATCTGTTTCTTGTCTTTGATGGTTGCAGAAACCAAGAATTCCATTTAATTTCTTCGTAATGTTTGTTGGGACAGTAACGATTATATATAAGTCACTTTCCTGAAACTAAATAAAAAAATAAACTTAATCATTGATATAATCCTGTATGTTTTGTTCTATTGATTCTTTCTGAGGTTTTATTTCCTTTTATGGGTGTTACTGTCTGCCTTATCTGTTTCTTGTCTTTGATGGTTGCAGAAACCAAGAATTCCAACAGTCTGTCAAGGAGCTGAAGGAAAAAGCAGATGAGCTTAAAGGGGTAAAAGAAGAGCTGAAAGAAAGGTAAGGGTTGTATGTCATGACCTGATTAGTAGGCTGAGACATACCATTGTATGTCAAGGCTGGCTCAACTCTTCAATGGAGCCCTGATATGGTTAACTTGCTTATACAGGACAAAGCAGAAAACCGAGAAGCTGTACAAACAAGTGGATGAAGTGTGGACAGAGGCTGAAGCTGCTGCAAAGAAGGTATAATGAAGGTCATCTTCAGTTTCTACTCTTGATTAGCAATGAAAACTAGCTATGAGAAAAGTGGGAAAAAATAAGATACTTCTGATACTCTGTATGCTTTTTGGAAAACGCTATATAAACAACTGAGTTGTACATTAATGCATAAGTAGATTATGAAGTAATTGGATGTGTAATGTGATTTTACACTGATCTTGATACAAATTTCATGCTATAATTTTTTTTTGGTTAGGTAAAGATATGCATACCTTGGATTTCTATTTTTGTTCTCATTCTTCCCTTGTTTGTTTGTGCAGCTAAATGCAATTGTTATTAACCTTGTTCATGGGAACTTGGTATCCCTATATCTATTTTGAATAAGCTGACTCACTTTCTGTAAATTTAATTGTACATTTTCCAGGTTTCTTACAATGTTAAAGAGAAGATTTCAGCTGCAACTGAGGAGGTCTGTTCATGATTTAGAACTCTGTTGTTGGAAGTGATTGACAGTTGACAGGTTATTGATATTGCTTTTGTTAAATTAGGTGAAGGGAACTTTTGGGATAGGAAAGCAGGATTCTTCTGGATCAACTGATTCTTCAACTAAACAGGGTGCTGATGTAAATGGAGGAAGTAAGACATCATCTCACGAAGAGAAAAACCAGCATTCTGCTTCTAGTAATGCTGCAGATTCATTTTTTGGCAAAATTAAATCAACTATTTCCTCTCCAAATGTTTCTGCTGCCTTCCAAAAATTGAAGGATGCAAAGTTAGTTGACATAACCAAGAAAGGTTATGACATAGTGAAAGAGGAGTTAAGTAGTACCCCGACAAAGAGAAAACGTGTTCCTTTCACATCAAGTGGTGAAACAAGTTCAAGGACAGAACTTGTTGTTATGCCATCTAAACAATCTTGGTGGAGTAAGAAGTTTGATGAGTTCAGGGAGAAGGTGACCTGGTAGCAGTATTTTTTTTTTTTTTTTAATTGGATTGTACTGAAAAGCTTTTTATTGAATTATTTTTGCATTTTCATAAAGGTGAAAGGCCATCCAGTATCCAAGCGATTCATTAAGTATAGTGACCCAGTGAAGACAAAGGGCCAGGAGGTATGTTCTAATCTGAACTCTTGAGGTTCTTTATTCTACTAAAATAATTATTTTTTTTACTGTACTTTGTTATATTATGATATATTGTTTAGCTTGCTTCATTTGATTTCTTAAGCATTAGTGCCCTATGTGTCAATTCATGGCTGTGGATGGAGAAAATGTTACATGTTTAACTTCCAAATCACCTTTGTTGGCATGATTTTTTACATATCTATTGGAATTGACAGATAGTAGAGGATTTGCGTGAGAGATATGAGACCAGTGATAGCCCCATTGTTCACAAAATACAGGAGTATGTCATCGAGTATCTCTTTGCACTCATTCTTGTTCTTAGAAATTAGATATACTAAATGATTGGTTGCTGTTAATAGTAATGCATGCTGCAATATTTGTCTGATTATAGTCTACATTGTATCATTGTATGATGCAATTTAAGCCCTAATTTACCACACATTTATTTTACAGTATCAATGATAGTATGTTTCAAGAGACAGATGCCGCAATTTCTTACAAGGAAATACGGCAACGTGATCCGTAAGCTCTCATGGCTTTTGTCTTTATTTTAGTCTTTGCATTTTATTGTTATCTTAACTGCTAACATCTATTTTCTTTGGTTACATGGACCAGTTATTTCTCATTACCAGAATTTGTTGGGGAAGTACAAGAAGCAATAAAACCAGTGCTTAATGCTTACATCAAGGTTGGTCCTAATTTTGAACAGGAATTATTAAAATGTGTTCTGTTTTATGTGCAGTCATTTTTTCATTCCATTTTTTAATTAGGCATGAATTTAAGGCCAATATACTTCGGTATAATGCCAATCTTGTTCTATCAAGTGACACTTGTATCACTTATAAATTTATATACACTTTTACATCTCATTTTTCGCTCATCTCTGATGACCTGTCTTTTAGAACAATTGTAAGTTGTGACTGAAATAGATAATTTCGTGAAAAGCCTGGTGTAATCAAACAAGACAGGGAAAACTGGATGTGATGATTATGATAACTTGTGACATTGGACGTAAGGTAGGAGCAGCAAATATGTAATACTGTCTGATATCTAAGTTATAGATCATAGATAATTGGGCAAACAAGAATCTTAATGAATAATCATCAGGTAAGAAACTTTTTTAATAATCATTTTGAAAAGGAAAACCAACAATTAGATTAAACTTTTGGATTAGATGCCATGTTTAGTGAGAATCCTTTTAGTGAAAAGGAAGGGAAGCATTGTCTTAAAATATAGCTTAAGAAAGATAACAATGTGCATGTTGGATGAGGGGGATCCATTAGCATTAAATGGTAGTTTTAGACTTTGTATGAATGAAAAAGGCAGTTGCAGTCGTTAGTTGCAGAAAAGCTGGCATCTGAAGTGAAAGAAGTTGATCAATAATAAATTAAGTAAATGTTACCTGTATCACTTCTTAAGCAAAACCTGATAGGGATAAAGCACTATGTCTAAGCTTTGCTCTAAATGTATTTGTTGGCTGGTTAGATGCATTAATGATTTACGAATCAGATTTTACTGTTAATTATATTTACAGGGAGATGTTGAAACATTAAAGAAGTATTGTAGCCCTGAGCTGGTTGAACGTTGTAAAGCGGAGCATCATGCTTACAAAAGTCATGGCATATTCTTTGATAACAAGGTGAAATATGCAATTTTAATCTTTCTAGTTGTTTTGAATGAGGTTGATAGCACCATATCATATTGAGCATGTTAAATTGTTTCCCAGAAAAATAGCTTTTTTAACTCAACTTCTTGAGGTCTCGGTAGTGTATATTTGATAGGGTTTTAGTAAAGGGAAATACATAAAATGAAATAACCTTAATACCTTCACAAGTTATAGTTATTTTCCCTTATCTTTTCTTCTTTATCTCTTCTTACATGCGAATGAAACTGGAAAGGCAAATTTTCTAAGGCTGGGTATCGTGTTTACCCATAAATGATGCTATCCTGTTTTCAAGTACTTCTTTTTGCCTATCCGAATTTATCTTCGTTAAGCTAGTGTAGCATCCTGTTGTGAATCTTCACAATTTTTTCCTACAACAAAGCATGGTTAAGGTGCTTGTACCTACTAGTAGGATATTTAGTTTTTTTAATATTTAACCCTGTGCAGATTCTGCACGTATCTGAGGTGGATGTAAGAGAGATCAAGATGATGGATTCATCTCCAGTAATTATTGTAATGGTATGCAAATTATTATTTCCAGAAGTTCATTGCTAATTTATAAAATTTATTGTATACAGTAGAATGGAAATTTACATGGATGATTCTTTTAAATGAATTTTCAGTTTCAAACACAGCAAATCTATTGTGTACGTGATAGGAATGGGGCAATTACAGAAGGAGGCAAGGTAAATATTGTGTTTTCTAACAGTTTATATTTTGCAATTGCTACTAGTACAATGTGAAAATGCTATGCTCCTTTTATATGTTTAAACTAACAGAATCTAAAACGGTAAAATATCATGCATTTTACGTCCCATTTGAGGTTGTGGGTACCTCTTAATACTGTAAACACTTTTAATGCTATTGACATTTCAAATGCCATCTTACCATTCAATTCCATGTTTGGGTGGTTCTGTTATTGCCCATGCATCTCCTCCTATCTAATAGAAATTATTGAAGGCGTGGATGAAGTAACGGTAAATGATGCATGCATGTGTATTTTTCACGTTTAAATGTATACTGTGTGGAAATGCTTGTTGTGATAGTTGTACTATATGTAAAATGGTTTGTTCTGTATAGAGAAAGGCATGCAAATAGCTTAATAATTACGCCTGTTGTCCCAATCTCTCCTTGTTGCTCTTAATCATGTCTGAAGGCTGCCTGCTTTCTTCTTTTGTAATTCATCTTTGGTTAATGTTTTCCATACTCCATATAGGATCTGTTTGGAGAAGTTTTTCTATAACCATTTCTATAAGAGAAAAATAAGAAAAAAAAAATTAGATTCTACAGAAGCACTTCTATGAGAGAAAAAAAGTTAATCTATAAACTACATTTCGTTTATTCACAAGTTAAAAAAAAAATATATTTGAAGAAACTGTACAAAAGCTTCTACAAATTATTTTACATAAGCTATCAAATTTTATGGAGAAGTTCATTTGCCTTTTCCTTATTTTCTATCCTAAAAGTGTTTGTGGAGAAGTTCATTTCACTTTTTTTTTTCTCTCCTAAAAGTGTTTACGGAGAAACTTATTCAAAGAGACCAAAACAAAATTAATGTATGATGACATAATCTCGAACATGTGTTACACCATTTTCACAACCTTGCCTGTCTGATTTTAACTATAATTGTTTTCTTTTCTAGGATACAATCCACACTGTATACTATTTTTGGGCATTACAACAAATGGATCAAGAAGATCGTGGAGAAGATGGCATTTACCTAATGTGGAGACTAAGAGAGATGCAACAGCAAGGCATCCAAGCCCTCATCTAGTTTTTTACACATGACTTCCTTTTCAGGGATTTGTATAATTGAGCCTTTATATTCCATACTCTATATTCACTGATTTTTTTTTTCTAGGGGCCAAGTTGTTGTATCTGGTGATACTTCCTTTAGTTTTTTCAATAATTTGCTTTTGTTTTTAATAATTTGTAGTATCCGGTCCGTACGGTTAACCTTTTTTCTTCGATTACCAAAAGGTTTGTATACACAGGTTAATGTGTACAAAATTGACGGGTAAATATACACTCTGCATGTACAGATTCTGATGATGAATGATGGATGTCACAGAAAGCCTCTATTCAACATCTTGAATAATTTTAAAATGTTCGACTATCCGTATTACAGGGGAATTTATGGAATTTGTAAAATTACCTGAAGCTCACATTCATTAGATTTAAAAATGAACATTAAAAGCAAAGGTAAACCTATTTTTAATCACAATTTTGAAACATGAGAAAAGCACGAATCAGCTTCTTTTTCGATAATTTGAATTAACTTTTTGTTACTGTAAACGTATTTCATGACTACGCAGAACTCCAAGAGGACATTTGCGCTGTGTTTGAACTGAATTAAAGAGTAAGAATTCCAAACGTAAATAACTTTTATAACTAAGACACAACCTTCTTTTCTATTTTAAACACGAGATAAACACTATTCACATTTTATTATATTAATAGTCAAATGATAAGTATATGTAACATTAAATCATATACTATTAATAATATATAATATATAAATAATACAATAAGAAAAACACATTTTTTGTGATTAATATAAATAACGCATAAATATTTATATTATAGAGAAGAATAAACTTGTACATAAACATTAATATTTTGAATATGAAAATATTTTAAAAACAATACTTCAAATCGTTTTAATAAATACAAAAATAATATTTCAAAGTTAGAAATTTACAACATAAAATAAGTTATATTTGATATGTGATTCTGTAATGATGAAATTTTAATTTCTATTTAATTTTAAATTATTTTACCAAGTTAACTAATTATTTTCTTTTGTTAGTACAATGTTAATATAGTTATTAAATAAGTTAACAAACTTATTATACACGATATTATAAGAACTTTTACTCTTCTGTAAATAGTTAAGTAAGGTTATATGGACCATAAATATTGAGTTATTTTATTTGCGACAGTCTTGCGATTAAGAAAATTTATTAGATAAAAAACTCCACCATATAGCAATTGTGTGATATAACTTATAAGCATTGAATGGTCAGAGAGTGGGTATAAAGAAACGTAGTATTGTGATTAATCCATCCCTTCCCAAGAGAGTGTGAGAAAAAGACATATATGTTGAGGGCTTTGTTTGGTCGCACGTGCAGGATATTGTCATTGGCACCGCACTCCACACTCGCACAGAGTAAACACTCCGATAATCTTCTTCGCACCAAAACCAAATCATTTTACACATTCCTTCTTCATTCGTACGTTCTTTCTTTCTCTCCTTCCTTCATATTTCAATTTACCCACATAAACGTTCATCATAGTTCACAACTCCAACAACCTAAAATGCCATGTAATTTAAATTTATGTTGAGATTCACACCAGTTCCAGGGTTTCGAAATGAAATTGACTGGGCGTTTCACCAAATGGGATTTGGTGATCAAAGAATCAAAATTTTAGTGGTTTTCCAAATATTACTTTATAGAAGAAACGTAATTCTTCAAAATGATTTTCTGCAACTACAAAAAATGGCCATTTTTTTCCTCGAAACAAGTTAGTTCCACCTTCCACGTGCAGAGCTACTATCAAATTACCAAAAATGAAAAAACATGAAAATGGAAAGAAAAAGATCTTTTTATGATTGCCAATTTTTTAACTCTATTAATTGGTGGTAATTCCTCGGCTTATTCTATTTGCCTTCCCTTCACAATGCCACTTGCTGCACAGTTGAAATTAACCGTTGCATACAGGACTTATTCAACTTGGTTAAATCGTCTTCAGTCCAGGATACCTGTAGTCTACACAAAAATATGGACTCTATTGCAGTGTTTGAATTTCATTCTTTTCTTATTTCAATATTGCTTCATATTGTAGGACAGGTCTCATGGAGAGTAATGGGAACTTGGCAAAGGATGTTGAGAAACAAACCACTCGAGTTTTGTTTTGTGGACCCCATTTCCCTGCTTCTCATGAATATACAGCCGAGTATTTGCAAAATCATTCCCATATCAAGGTAAAATAGAATTGATAGTTCATGTTCATCATATCCAACTAGCAAATTAAACTACTCCAGTTTTGTCTGCTGTGTCTTTAACCAAGTTGAATGGTGTCAAATAATTCATCTAGCCAATCCATAGTGGAACAAGACTGTTGTTGATGTGTATGTTTTTTGCACCTCACTTCCCTGCTTCTTACGAATATACGTACAGCATGGTATTTGCAAAATCATTCATTTAACAACTACGTAAAGTGCAAAAGCTCCTCGTCTTTGGTGAACATGTTTGTCCTTCATGCTGAACTGTGATTGTGGCAAATATTGATTGCTTTTTTCTTTGTCGCATTAGAGTATAACTGGGAATTGTACCATGACATGTAATTCCCACTAGTTTTGTATTTCAAGATGAAAACCATTTACAGTCACCGGGTAAAAGCATTACACTCTGTTGACGGATGAATATAAGACAAGTTTTGGGATGGGATGGAGACTACATTTCTGAATTTCCTTTCAAAGAGCAATAATAAATTAATTTTAGGTGATTTAGACTTGCCCGAATTGGTTGGAGTTTAATTAACGTGGAGTAATCATTGGTTCCAATTCACTTGGTGTGTATTTTGGGGCATTAGTGTGTCCTTGGTGTGTACTTTGACTTTGGCTCTCTAGTGTGTCCTTGGCATTCTATTTCTCACTAAACTTGAGTTTGTGTTTTTACACTATCTGTACTTTATAATTGTTACTCTTCTCTGTGCAGTTACTTGTGGTTTAAAATAACTACTGACATTGAAGTTATACAATCTTTGTATCACAATGAGAAAAATGTTCTCATTAATTTTAGTTTAGTTTAGATCAATAAACTGTCTATTGCGTTCTTGTGTTTGTAGGTTGATGTTCTCTCTTTTGAAGATGTGTCCAAGGATATTTCCAACTATCATGTCTGCATAGTAAAAAGCATGAGGCTAGATTCAGACATAATTTCTCGTGCAGTTCAGATGCAGCTTATAATGCAGTATGGTGTTGGGCTGGAAGGTACTGTGCTTACTGTCACTATAGGTTTAGTGTGGAATTTCAGGAAGCTTGATGTTTTCCATATTTATTATAGATGTAATTTTGCATTTTATTTTTTCTTTCCTCTCGTTAAACCTCATCTTAGTTTTAAATTGATAAATCATGAATTTTTCTCCAAGGTGTTGATATTGATGCTGCAACAAAGCATGGAATCAAAGTTGCTCGGATCCCAAGTGATGTTACAGGAAATTCAGCTTCATGTGCTGAAATGGCCATATATCTAATGCTAGGTCTCCTCCGAAAGCAAGTATGATACCTTCAATTTGACATAAAAATTTTCCATTTTTTCTAAATGAGCGCTATTCCACTTTTGAACAAAAAAATAATGTTCATGCAGAATGAACTGCAAGTTTCCATACAACAGAGGAAGCTTGGGGAGCCAATTACTGATACTTTATTTGGCAAAACTGTGAGTATATTGATTCTTTTTGGTAAACAAAATAATATTCTGTACTCCTCATCTTTTTTATTCTTGTTTCTGATCATTGCTTGTCATAATGGTTACATACCACAATAAAAATGGATCTCAACCTATTCTAACGAATTAAATAAAAGCTATGATGGTACTTCTGAAGAATGGAGAAGGGAATAGATGATCAATAAAATGTATGACAGGTTGCCTGGGGCCTCACAAAATTATTATGGATAACATGTACATAGGTACCTATTTTCTTTTGTGGGTGTCTATAAATTGATTGAATTAAGTTTCATTTTGTTAAATAGTATTGGGTTAAACAAATGATGAAGATTTATGTGGGGCTCTGAAAATTATGTTTTAGTTCAAACTTCAGTTTTTGGTGTAACTAGGCAGAGTCTTTTCCGAGAAACCCCCCAGAATTGCTTACATGCTGATTTGTATAACACAGTTTCCAAAACCAAATATTTTCTGTACTACACGTAGAAATGATACAGTTATGTCAGTATAAGGGCAAACAACCATGAACTGAGTATATTTTCTCCTTTTGCATCTGTTTTCTTTGTGAAGTGTAATTTCTATGCGTGGATATGTTTGCAATAATTGAATGCGCTTATTCTGGATAAGTAATTTTTATTGATAATATAGATATTCATTTTGGGCTTTGGGAACATTGGAATGGATTTAGCAAAGCGGTTGCAACCATTTGGTGTAAAGGTTATTGCCACAAAGCGGAGCTGGGCCTCATATGCGCAGCACGCTAGCAAATTAAGCAGAAGTATTTTCCTTCCCAATGTTGTGGACTATTACTTGTAATATGCCTAATTTTTCCTTCTATTTCTTAACATGTTCTTATTATTTTTTGAAGATGATGCACATGATCTTGTTGATGTGAAGGGTTGTCATGACGATATATATGACTTCGCAAGGAAGGCTGACATTGTTGTTTGCTGCATAAGATTAAACAGTGAAACGGTTGGACCTTTGAACAATCCTTCATTTATTTGTTTTTGGTGAACTTCCATTTGCTTTCGGCGAAAATTTATAGTTTTAAAATTATGGTAGTTGGTTCACCCAGATGTTGACAAATGGTAAACAAAAAAGCATTTATTGTATATTTTTTATCCTATCTTTTTTCTCCCTTTGTTGTTTAGATATATGTGTTATTGTTTAGAAAGTCTTATTTCTTTTTCTTTAAGAGTAACTAATGTACTGATGCAGAATCTAAGTTGATTAATAGGATGAATCTGTTTATGCATGAAAGCTTCAGTGACATCTACTTCTGCCTTTTTTTAAATGTTTTTAAGTGTATACTGGAACTAAGCATAATATTAATGATTTCTTTTCTTTACATGCCTGTTGACTTGGTATGATGTTTTTCAGGCTGGTGTTATAAACAATAAGTTCATATCTTCTATGAAGAAGGTTTGTTTATCATCTCAGATTAACTTCTCTAATTAATTTATTTATCTTTTTATAGCAGTTTGGCTCATAATCCATGTTCAAGAACTTAGGAGATGGGTAAATGTTATAATACTTTTGGTATATATTTATCTTTGATACCTCGGTATGATAATTCAAATTGGAACGATTGAATAACTTATGAGTTATGATAGAATTTACTTTTCTGGTACGCCCAGGGGCGGAACTAGACAGTTTTTGAAGGGGGACAAGATATAAATATTAAAATAAAATAATTTTTTTAATAATATTATCATAACAAAAGATCATAAGGTTCAAGGATTAAAAGAATGGGGGACCACGTTACAATTTTTTGGGGGCCATGTCATAGTAATATGTACATAGTAACAACAAAATTTATTTGTTTTGGGTAGCCACTGCCACCACATCCTTCCAAGAGCCTCCACCCCTGCGTACGCCACTGATGGATTATAAGTGCTTGTCTAGGAGATCATCCTCTGTTAGGTCCCAGCAGAATGCAATCAGGTCCTGCAAGGTACATTAGATGCAAAGTAGACAGGTGGTTAGTGGGACCCAGGCCTAGTTGAGTTATTTAGGAATATAGTTAATCCGTTGAGTTATTAGGTAGATAAATGTGAGATATGATTTGATTATATCATAGCAATAAATTGATTACATTTTAATTGGGAGATATGATATGATGTTCATATTGTATCTCTTGTTCATTTTAAATAAAAATACTCTTGTTTGTACACAACACATGAAATCCATTATATTCCTTCTCAAATTCTTTTTTTCTTGACATGGTACCAGATCGATACCATTGTCACTGATCCTTTCAATGTGTTTTCCTTGTGAGCCCACTGCTCATAGGTGTAAATCTTTTTTTAGAAACCGTACATTTTCTAGTTTTTGTTTTTTGTTTCATTGTTCACTGTCCATTATTTTCAAGGGGGTGTGGTTCACTGTTGACGCCTTTCCAGCATGTACCATTAGCTGCCAACATTTTTCCACCGTAGATATATTTTTGGTAGGTATTGTTCACCGTCAACATTTTCTGGTGGGTACTGTTCACCGTCAACTATTTTTGACAGGTGTTGCTCACCACCGACATTTTTCCAGTGAGTATTGCTCGTAGTCAACATTTTTACAGCAAGTACTGTATACCATAGATTTTTTTCAACAGGTGTTCACCACTGATTTTTTTCCGGTGGTTACTATTCATCATTGATGTAACTTTGGCTGATATTGTTTGTTTCTGACATTCTCTGGTGGGTATTGTTCATTGCTGACTTTTTCTGGCAAGTATTGTACACAGCTTGTGTTTTTTCAGTGGTGGCCGATATTGTTTTTCATCCACATTTTCTCAGCGGGAATCGTTTGTTGTTAGTATTATTCAAGTGGGTCTTGTTCACCACTGATATTTTTCTGGTGGGTATTCTTCACCGCCATCGATTTTCCAACTGGTATTGTTCATCGTGGACGTTTTCTTGTGGATATTTGTCACCACCGACAACTTATGGGGAGTATTGTTCACAACCAATGTTTTTTCCTGTAGGTACTGTTTATCATCAACATTTCCTCAGTGGTTATTGTTCATCACTAACCTTTTTCTGGGGGGTACTGTTTTCCACCCATGTTTATTCGGCATAGACTGTTTTCACCATTTTTCCGGCATGCCTTGCAACATTTTTAACAACCTTTACTCATGATATATATAGGCTTCAACTTGAGGAGGATTGTGTTATAAGTTATTATTTATCATTATTTACTTTATCAGCTACTCCAACAACAAACTCACTCGACATGATTCTCTCAAGTGATCTTGTGCTAATTACATTTGTAACAAGCTTTTTACACCTGATACATAGGTTTTAGCTTAAGGAGGATTGTTAGAGATATGATTTGATTATGCTATAAATGACTTTATTACATTAAAATAGGGAGATATGACATGATTTGATAGAGAAGTATCTTACTAAATATTTTTCATTATTTGATATTGATTTTATTCTTTATTATTGTATCTCTTTTTTATTATAAATAAAAATACTTATGTTTGTACACAACCCGAAATTCATATCTTTTCTACATGGCACCAGAACGGTATTCTTCTCCGTGACCTATCTTGTCACTAATTCTTTCAATGATAAATATGGGGAAAACGGCTCAGTGAGTTGTGCTTGTAACTAAGCTATCTTTCCTTATGATCTGAATTCTGCAATAATTCTTTGTTCCTTCTGTCTCTTTCTCTCCTTAATGATCTTTTGAGTTGAGGAAACCCCATTCCAATCCCTGACTTTTCAAAATCCACACTTGAAGTGTGTATTTTCAAATGTCAGAGTGATTAACAATATTTATAATGTAAAGAATGAGATTTTACTTGATCATTTTGTAATTTCTATTTCCTAGTTGGTAAGTTTCTCATAAAATTTTGGTAAATTATAAATTATTTTATACTTAACAAATGACAAATGGGCCTGGATCCTAACATATTTAAACACGTAATAACATTTTTTTTAACAATAAAAAAGATTATTGCAAATTACTCTTTTGATTGTGGATGATTCATGAGAACTGTCTACCATGAAAATAGAATTCATCAAAGCATAGTTGAAGCTATTAAGGTTGGACATAGAAAGCTTGCGAGCAACCTAAAGAAGATGAGAATAAATTTCTCCAGTGTCAACTGTCAAATTTTGAGATGGGCAGGACAGAAATCAGCGTGATAGCCCAACAAGAAGCACATAACAATCAATTGTTCTGGTTGGGTTCTGTTATGAAGTAAAGAGGATGGTTAGGTGATGCGAATTGTAACAGAAGAGCTTTTGATTGACAGAAGGGCAATGAATGAAAAAGTGAATAATTATTTCATACAGGCTTAACTAGTGGAACAGATTATTGCAAATCCTGATCAGTTAATGGAAGGGGCTTTTTTGTAGCTGTTTATAACATTTTATTTTTGTCTTCTGACACAGATGTGAAATCATCACAATTTTTTTTAGTTTTCCTTCTAACACCACATTATTTGTAGAAAAATAAACAAATGTAACATTAATGAAAATATATTTTAGTTTAATTTGCTAGTCAGTTGTAACTTTTAATGAAGTTCCTTGTACATACAATTTTATATTTCAGGGTGCTCTTCTGGTAAATGTTGCTAGAGGTGGTCTTATGGACTATGATGCTGTAATCAACAACCTTGAATCAGGTCATTTAGGAGGGTTCGGCACTGATGTTACTTGGACTGAACCGTTTAACCCTGATGACCAGATATTTAAATTTAAGAATGTTATCGTGACTCCTCATGTTGCAGGCGTTACAGAACATGCTTATAGAACCATGGCTAAGGTGTGTGGGGCCATTTCACATTGCCCTTCCTCTGAAAGTATCTGGATCCATAAGAGTCATTTTGCCTATGCTTAAATTGCTTTTGTACTTTATTTTTCTGAATTATAGGCTACCATTGAATATATTGATTAAAAGAAAAGAGACAGAGAGAGAGAGCAAATACACTCCTGCGAAATCTGATACTTTTCTTGCTTGTTGTTCTACTGCAGGTTGTTGGTGATGTTGTTCTTCAGCTTCATACCGGGCTGCCTTTGACAGGGATAGAGGTAGTTAACTGATTTAGTGCAGACAAATTCATTCCATTATCTTCCACTTCCTGACTTTTATAATTTAAGAAGAATTCTGAGCTGCCAAAGCACTACATTTTGAAAAGAAGAACGAGACGAGTCAATGATTATGTATTGTCCAATTGTTGTTCTATCTTTGGGGTGAACTAATTGTTCTTTAGTAGTGGGTCGTGGAAACCAAATAAAGTGTATATTACAGTGCACTATTTATAATTTCTAATTCTATTTTGCCACTATTTATACACAGACTACAAATATCATGGTTTGTTTTTCACAATACTTATGATAGACATCTGACCTAAGATACTATGTGTTGAACCATATGATATAATATGGACCTAGTGCTGTAACCTTAAATGATTCTATATACGTCTCTGCAATAAATGATCTGGTATGTACTTCACATTCTTCCTAAATTCTTTTACCGTACCTTAAATAACCCACCATGATTCACTTTACGTGATGGTTTGAGTTTGGATGTGATTTGGATCCCACTTGTCAAAATATACTGTATCTGGCCGTGTGTATATATATATATATATATATATGTTATACTATAATTAGATTACTATGCAAGCATGTTTTGCAATGCTTATTGTTATGATCTTCACGATTCCACCCAGATTTAAATTATCAATTTCGATTTTTACTCAGATACAAAATGCTTACGTTATGTTTGTTGACAATTTTTATATTTAATTCAAATTCATCGTTTTTAATGTTGTTTTAACTCTACAAGTTAATAAACTTTTCAGCATTTTTTTTTTTTATTATTTAGCATTTCGAGAAACTGTTTTGGTTGACTTTCTAAGCTTTTGTTAAAAAATGAAGTATATATACTGAGATCTGACTACATGTTTTGTATTTTTATTTTAAAGAATAATTTAATGATAGGTTATTCGAGACACAATAAAGAGATAATACTAAATTAAAATTATAAGACAAACTAAGCACAAGTTTTGAACGAAGCAAACGTAAACAGCAATTAAAGATCGACATTTATAACATTAATCCATAAGCTTCGTCTGCATCAAGAAGGGTTCTCGTTCGAGTGAACAAAGTTCCTGAGAAGTGTAAGTGTTGTCACATTAGTTTCTAAAAATTAACAAGTCTTTGAAATGAAAAGATTTTAAAATTTTAGACTAATACGATTGTCTAATTACGTTTTCAGAATCTTTTTCTTAACTTCTTTTAATCCAGAGACTAATGTGACAACATCTTCCAATTTCATAGACAAAGTGACCTTAATCAATTTGGATAATTTGGTTGGAAAGTCACCCAAAACAAAGAACTATTTCGTTTTTAAACTATTGCATATGCTTCACATTATTCTAAGCATTTTACTACTTCTACCTAACAATCTCGATTTTTTTATTTTACATAGAAGACAAAAACAAAACTTACACTACAACTTGAGAGAAATCACAACATACTAATTTTTGGTAATAACATCACAACATACCTTACAAATACATAGGATACATTGTTACCAATCTCAACATTACAAGTCTTTGTTAATTATGTACAATTTATGGCACGCAAGAACATATGAATGAATGACTGTTCACTGTGACAAAGCAGATTTTGTGGCTATTCCCTCTGGTTGCTATGCTACTTTTTCAAACATTCCTTACCTTCAGCTTTATATCTGGGTGTGAATGGAGGGGCTTCTTCGGACTTGAAGGAACACTTGAGAATTTACGGACCAGAATTTTGAAGCATGGTAAAAATACTATGTATAGAATTCCCAAAATAATTGGTGAAGCAGCCAACCACCCTAGTATCTGCAAAAGTTTGATAAACGGGACAAAATTGAGCAATACAAATTTTGGAAAAGGACATCATCAAGCATGGAAAATGCAAGCAAAATTATTCAAGCTGCAAGGCATATGTGAGGACAAAGTAATTCAAACACACAATGAAATGCCAGATCCATCAGGTAAAAAGTTAACAGGTTTCTACATTACTAGGTCCGAAAGCATTCCAAAATAAAGTATCCAAAGATTTACTGTCAGTGTATCACTAAGAAGTGATACAGAAAATTCAAATATACATAAATGATGTCTGTTTAACTGCACTGAATAGCACCAGTAGCGATGTTATGTATGGTAGTAAAAATACAGCAATTAGCAAAGGAACATAAAATACAAAAATACAATTAGGAATGGTAGTAAAATTGAATTATCTAAAATAATATTTTTATGATTCTGATAACCTTACACTTTTAATTTATAAGTTTTTCAGAATATTACAACAAGGTCCAAAACAAAGTAAACCAAAAAAAAGAGATGATTGCACCATCAAAGTTGTTCCCATTGTTTCCTGACTTGTAAGTCTTAAATGTTTCAGCAAAGTAAATTATAGTCTTGCTCATCAAGAAAATCTAAAATGACTGAGCATTGCATATCATTGCTCCATCTAAGCATTCAATGACGATGAAACACAAACCTAGTCAGCGCCTCATGTATGTCGAAGTAAAAAAAGAAACAATGAAACAAAAACCTAACCAACTCCTCAAGCATGTTGAAGTAAAAGGAAAAAAGACTGAAGGTGCAACGCCAGTTTACAAAGAACAAAAAAAAGACCAAAATGAAAGGCATAAAATATAGCTAGTTTACAAAGTATGAGAGATCAACATTAAATACTCTTTCGTGTTAGAGAAGAATAGGATATACAATTAAAAAGATGTGTGCACATAGTCTGGCAGAGTCACAGTTGAGACAAATTTTACAATCTTGAATTAAAAAATTGAACGGAAAGTAAATTGGTCAATAGATAACCAGTATAATAGGTCAATGCTCCATTTCAAACTTCAAAATAATGTAAAGTGGCACAAACGGGAAAAGAGGAAATGAATGTATTGATTTTTCGTTGTGTGTACATATCTCTATGTTTAAGACAAATGCACAAGAAAATACTATGTGGTAGCACCTACCGCATGGGCAACACTTAATAAGACTTCATGTGAAGCTTGTCCAGTAAAGACTTTCTTTAAAGCATCAGATGTTAAAGGGAAATGAGATCCACCAGTGATAACTTCACCAAAGCGTAGAAAGGGTACAACCAAACTGAAATAACAAATAAAAGCAAATATCAATGTACAAACAACAATAAAATCAATATATATATATATATGATAGAACACCAGCATTTACAGAAACATTCAAGACAGTTCTTGCCAGATTTTATTAGAATAGCTATGTTTTTGCCAATGTGGTAGAAAACAGGAACAAGGTCCAACAAACTAAAGCTTTTCAAGAGGACCTGGCTCTCCTAACTCCCTTCCCTCCAAACAATCCAAAAAAAACCCCTACAACAACCTAACACAGACTATATATAATAGTCTGTTAAACACGTTACAATAGCTGGAGGTTTTAACTGCCTCTTTATTTATTTCTCCTAGTATAAACCCTACCGCTGAACCTATCAATATATATATATATATATATATATATATATAACCCTTCCTCTTAACTTTTGGAAAGCAACAACATCTAGACCATATTCCACCAGGCAACTACATGGATCAATCAACACCATTGGTCTCTACCAGAAACAAAATTATCTATAAAAACTAGATTAAAATCTTTTTTTAATAGCTTCATCATTAACTTTTGTTAGGCTTTCATTTGATTGACTTAAAAATCACTATGGGGTCTACTAGGATGCAATTAGATTTGAAAATAAATGTTTTCGTGAGAAATTAAAGTAAGAAAAAAGAGCCTTTTCTAACAAAACTTAAATTCATAAAATTATTTAAATATATTTGCATATAATATCTTGATTGTAACATGACCAAACAAAATAAAAAGCAATGATAAATGATTCCCCGTAGAGTGGATAGTAGATGCAAAAACAGCACGGAATGCATATTACCTCAACTCTATTGGAGTAGCAATGAAGTTTGCTAGCATCACAGTTGGAGCATGGCAAAATGGTCCAAGGAATGCAATAGCCACCCCACAGAGGAATACAGTGACACCTATTTGAAAAACATTAGTACATCAAACAAATTATAGAAGAATGTTATTATTTCTCAGATATCTAATTAACAGCATATTTTTCTTCGTTCAATTGATTTGTGATGCATTTGGTAGGTTAAATCAGTTTATACTTTATGCTTGATTCTAGTTTCTGCTCAATCTTGAAATCATGCAGTTTTGGGATAAGGTTCGTAAGTGTGCAATTTACATGAGCTGCATCTCTATTCTCTAGATTTAATTGAAAGATATAATTTTGGAAACTAGAGAGAGAGAGAGACTAAACTGATTATGCTAGTTGCCTATCAATACTAAACTGTGCTTACCTAGGTATTGTAATCCAAACTAATGAATTTAAAATTGATTGTTCAAACCTCAAGACAAACATATGAACCATGTTAGACAACCAATTAAAAATCCTATCAGTCATTAACCTCGATGAACAGCTAGTCACCTTTTCTGTTGGAAATCAATTCCAATACTCCAACAGAAAATCAGTATTTGATGCAAAAGCCAAAATTCACTTTTGTCAGGAAAGGACCCAGCAGGTAAGTCTGGCTAAGTTTAGGTTCATGAAGGTTGATTCTCAACTTATCAACATATTTATCATTAGGAATAACTTGTTTCTAAGTTCCTCCTTTCGAAAGTTAACAACCATTATTAATGTTAACGAATGTGATGTCCAAGCATGTTAATCATTCAGGAAAGATTATGCATATTCTTTTCAACAATGCTGCAGTTTTAGATACAACCTGTTGTGAATGTGGTGCCAGTAATACACGTGGACAATATATACTGGTTATAAAAAAATAGTTGTTTCTATTTTGCTTTATCAGAATCATGAGTGCACTTGCTAAGAAAAAAGGAATTTATGAAAAAAGGCCCGTCATGATGACCAAGTTGAAAAAAATATGCGGACATCCAGCAAAACTCAAATTACTGAGGCTGACCAAGTTGGTCAATGCACCTTTCATTTTTCCCTAATTCAAAAGTTAGTGCAGCATAAAGTTACTCTTTATTTGGTTCTATACATAAAATACTGAATGCATCACCCCTCTAAGATGTCTATTGCTTTAGAAAATAACTCATCATATCACAAATCTGAAGCCATTTTTTCTTGTCAGCAATTACGACTCAAGTAAAAAATTGACGTTCTACATACTAAATTACTCAACGTTTATTCTCCTCCACGCTGAAATTTGTATTCACTTCACTGGATCCATAATAAATGTATGGGGAAAAGGATCTCCACTCTTATAAATCAGCAAGAAAATAAAGTTGAATTTGTAAAGATGCTGAGCATGAATGCTGGACAACAAACAGAACCTTATTCAATCTACATGTATGCAAGCAATAAGTGCTAGATACAAATTTAAAACATTAAGTTCACAACTCTCAGTACGATGTTGACAAGCAAAACCAATAAATCCTTTTCTAGGTTGATTCCAACATAAATGACGATATAATTCCAGGTAGGTTAATTTCAACATACCACATATAGGAAACACTCCCAATGTAATACCAAGAGCAGCAGAAAAAGCCAACTGGTTTGGTTCAGCTCCTCTGAAAAAGAAACATGCCAAAATTATCTAGCTACGGCTGTCTTCACAAGCCTATTTGTCATATCAAACATTAGATATTCAAAGATTTATAAAGGAAAAACAAGACACCAATTTCAATTCCATAAAAGCAATTGATATTTTATTTTCCAGCATAAAACACATTCTCGCATGGCTTCCCCAAAAGGTGGAGAAAAAGAATAAGCAACAAACCTGAATGAACATAGCCTAGGTCACTTAAAAATTTTCCCTTTTAATAAGATATACCCGTATATTACTTCTAGCCTAATTTGTTTTAGACAGGGAATAATTAAAATGAAGAACAAATTTATCATATATCTTCATAACTATAGCATGGGAAACCAAATTAAAAACAAAGTCGATCAAGAAAGAGAGGGAAAAAAACGAAATTTTTAAAGAGTACCTGCGGATAATGGAGATCAGGGGATCGGTGATCTTCTTTTGGAACCAATTGGTTGTTGCCATTTTCCCGTTGGCCATCTTCGTCCAAAGTTTTAAGTTTTAACTTCCAACTTCGAAAGTTATTCACTAAATTGAGACCCCACCCAAATGTTCCAAACAGATATTTAGGGTTTCTCTCACCACAAGAAGCCTCACTTTCAATCCAAAGAAAAATAAAATAAAAAATTGTAAAACTAATTACTCTGTATTTGAGGAAGAAAAGTACAAAATTTCAGCAATTTCATTAATTGATTGATTAAGAAAAACAGTGATGATCGATTTTTTTGGTTGGATTGAAAATTGAAAAATGACTATAGGGAATGACTTGCAGAAAAAAGCTGAAACATGGAGAGAAATGGAAGAGAAGTTAAATGTCTACATCCACGTGCTCAAAATTTGGATGCATGGATAGCTTTCCATACCTAACCTAACTGTTACCATAAGATGCAAGAAAAAAATTGAATATATATATATATATATATATATATTTAAATTAAATAATCCAAGATTTAAATAATAAAGACAACGCTCCTTGCAAACCAAGTTATCCACCGAATTCGCTATCAAGTGAAGATAAATTCTTAAATTATACTATTTTGTTTTAAAAATTATGTCAAAATATATAAATTATTTTTTATTTCACACTATGTGAAATTGATAAATACATCAAAACACAATTCCAAATCGACTAAAGAATACGTCTAAAACAAAACTCTATTTTCTTTTTTATTATTAATATTTTATCTAAAAATAAAAATATCTTATCATTAATTTTTATATTTAAGATATTATTTATTTTTAAATTTTAATTTATCTTTTATTTAAATTTTCTTTTTATCTGTAATAGATTCTAAATAATTAATAATAATTATATTTTTAATTATTTGTGATAAGTTATT
The DNA here is from genome assembly GCA_963425845.1 of Sphenostylis stenocarpa. Taxonomy (NCBI): domain Eukaryota; kingdom Viridiplantae; phylum Streptophyta; class Magnoliopsida; order Fabales; family Fabaceae; genus Sphenostylis; species Sphenostylis stenocarpa. Next base: position 54,499,449 of record OY731402.1, read on the forward strand.
GAAAAGCATAAGATAAGTTATTATTTAAGATAATTGTATTATGAAAAAAGAAGAAGGAGGAGTTGACATAGTTAGTATTTATTATCTTGGATAAAATTTTTAATATGAATTTATTATTTTTACGAATAATAGCGGTGAATCTTTATTATTAAATTTAGAAAAGTTAAATAATATATTATTAATAAATAATAAATAAATATAAAATAAAATAAAAAAATAAAGAAGTGAAAAAATAAAATTATAAATATATATTTAAATATATTAAATAATTATTAAATTTAAAAAAGACAAAATAGAGTTATAAATTAAAAATAAATTAAAAAATAAAATTATAAATATATAAATAATATATTAAATATTTATTAAATATAAGAATAACGAAAATTACAAATTAAAAAAGAGTTAAAAAATAGATAAATGTGTGTAATGTGATGCAATACCATATTTAAATTATTATCCGTATGAAATGAAGTCACATCGCAATCCCATCAAGCAATCAGTGAGAGGAGGAAATTGTGTTTGTGTAGCTGTCATCCTCTTATTCTCTTTCCATCATTGCCAACTTCAAACAAATTAAATAAATATTTGAAATACTACACTATCATTTTAAATTATAATAATCATATTTTTTTAAAATGATGAATAGTGAAAAATTCTTCAAATATTTAAAAATTTTATATGCACAAAATATGAAATGAGAAGTTTAATAACTATTATTATAAAATGTGTTGAGTTAAAATTATTAAAGCTATGATTGACTCATTTGGAAAGTTACATACAACTCACCAGTGGGACATCCTTGGAAACTTACAATGCCTGCTCAAGTTTCACGTGAGTTTGCAGGGAAATAATTGAATATGAAGACAAAAAAAGTGTTGTTGTTTGTGTTCCAAAGAAATAAAATTCCATGACAACATTTACTCTAAATAGAAAAGATTAATTTTGAGTGAGCTTATGAACAAAATAATTATATTTTTATTTTGAAGAATGATATTTTGACAATTAGAAATCATATAATTCTTCAAATAATTCATTTTTTATTAATATAATATTATATAGAATGATTTAATAAAAATAAAAATAAAGTAAAAAAATAAAAATAAAGTAAAATTATTATTATAATATTAAAAGATATAATATTATATAGAATGATTTAATAAAAATAAAAATAAAGTAAAACTATTATTATAATATTAAAAAAAAATTGTTCTTTAAATAATTTATTTTTTATTAATATAATATTCTATAGAATGATTTAATAAAAATAAAAATAAAGTAAAACTATTATTATAATATTAAAAGTGAGTTGTATTATGGATTTGGTTAGTGAAATTATCATTTGGACTTGAACTGACTATATAAGATAAGATACCATGAAGATGGAGATGCCTGTATATATACATATATGCTAGTGAGTGTTAGATGAGTGTGGATAGATAAAGAATGGCTTCTATACATGAAAAATTTACCGAAGTTTTTTGTTCTTGTATTTGTGACCAATGTTTTATCTTCTTTCTTCTTGCTATTGTTGTGTTGAAGCTAGCAAGAAGAGCCAAAATCAAAGCCAATATCAATCTGCCTCCATCCCCAAGAAAGCTGCCAATCATTGGCAATCTTCATCAGATAGGACCATTGCCATACCGCTCTTTCAGAGCCCTCTCACAAAAGCATGGTTCTCTGATGTGGTTGCAGTTGGGGCAGACTCAAACTTTGGTGGTTTCATCACCAGATTTGGTCAGGGAAATCATCCAAACTCATGACTTAATTTTCTCAAACCGACCCAAATTCACAGCAGCAAGATACATCTTGTATGGATGTAATAACATTGGTTTTGCTTCTTATGGAGAAAGCTGGAAACTGAAAAGAAAAATATGTGTCCTTGAACTTCTTAGCTTCAAAAGGGTGCAGTCATTTAGTGTCATCAGGGAAGAAGAGGTTGCAGAACTGGTTAGAAAGATAAGTGAAGCAATGATGAGAGATGCATCCTCTATGAATCTAAGTGAGTTGCTCCTTGAAGCAGCAGACAACATCATCTGTAAATGTGCTCTTGGAAAGAAGTACACTAACAGCAGGATCAAAGAGCTTGCAAGGAAAGTAATGATTCAACTTACAGTTGTCACTGTAGGGGATCGCTTTCCTTTGTTGAGCTGGGTTGATTCTCTAACTGGAAGAATTCAGCAATTCAAGGCCACTTTTAGAGCATTTGATGCCTTATTTGATGAGGTAATTGCAGAGCATAAGAAGGTGCAGAGGGAAGCTGATCACTGCTCCACTGAGAAAGACTTTGTGGATATCCTCCTCCAACACCAGAAGGGTGGCATGCCTGACTCTCAGCTCACCAACAATGACATCAAATCAATTCTATTGGTTTTCCACTTTTTCTCTTATATTGCGTTCTTTTGATAATATGTTATTTTATTCAAACATTTTAGCTGACTCACCCACCAACACGAACACAACAAGTATCCAAGTCATAATTTAAATATACATTTTGGTCTTACAAAGCTTTTGTCTATCCAAATTAGTTCTTCAAGAGATGAAATTAATAGTGAGTTGACAGTTTTTAAGGACTAATTTATAGATGTGGATCTTGAGAGATCAAAACATTATATGCTGTCACTTTAGATCAAATTTTATATATATATATTTAAGTTGTTATAGGTATAGTGGTTTGGATGATTTATCTCTGGTGTGGACCTAGTTAAGGCTTATGATTGGAGATGGCTAAGGTAACTAATTAAGGAAACAAAATACTTGGAACTTTTGTATCCCAAACAAAAGGTGGAGTTCAGAAGTATTACTAATACTATATTTATAATTTCAGGATATGTTTGCAGCAGGAAGTGATACAACTGCATCAACACTAGAATGGGCTATGACAGAGCTGATGAGAAATCCAATGAAAATGAAGAAAGCCCAGGAAGAGGTGAGAAAAGTTGTAGGGCATAAATCAAAAGTAGAAGAAGATGACATAAACCAAATGGAGTACATGAAATGTGTAGTCAAAGAAACTCTAAGGATGTATCCAGCAGCTCCTCTCTTGGCTCCTAGAGAGACATCATCTAATGTGAGAATCAGAGGATATGATATTCCAGCAAAAACACTGGTATATGTTAATGCATGGGCAATTCAGAGGGACCCTGAACTCTGGGAAAGGCCTGAAGAGTTCATTCCAGAGAGACATGGTAATAACCAGGTTCCTTCCAAAGGCCAATATATTCCATTTGGTTTTGGGAGAAGGGCATGCCCTGGAATGACCTTTGGACTTGCTTCTGTTGAGTATATGCTGGCCAACCTTCTTTATTGGTTCAATTGGAAGCTCCCTACATCTTATACATCTGCACAAGACATTGACATTACTGAGAGATACGGCCTCGTTACCTCCAAAAAAATGCCACTTCATCTCAAACCAGTTCCATTTTCATTTTGAGCCATGTTTCTAATTTACTTCAAAGTCATTGTGATGATATGTGTCATCTTTGCTTTTGTGTAATGATTGCTAATTGGTTGTTCATGTACTCATGTTGAGGAAGATTATGTATTTAAGGTGTATGTCTTATTTCAGAAATGTCATTTCCTATATTCTCTCTCATTTAGAACTTGATGAATAGATGAGGTGTTATTGAATCAAGTATGCTAAAATATTGATGCAATTCAGTTATCTGAAAGTTGGCCAATGCATGGTGGTTTCTCAAGTAAAAGACATATTATATAGACAAGATATTAAATGAATATAGTGTCAATGCTTCTTTCGTCTTTCATTAATGACAAGAATCATTATATACTTGTATCTTCTTTCTATGACTTCAATAAAGGAGACAGCATGATTAACAATAGAAAGTTGATAGGTGGACAACTCACCATGGAGACACTCGTGATATCAAATTTTTTATTTGAGAAGAAAAGGGCAGGAAAAGTACGTAGAAGGAAGAAGCACGATAGTGGAAGATGAGTCTTTGGTGGGACTTTATCTAAAATAATTCAAACACTGTTTCACTAAATTAAAATATAAAATAAAATATGAAATCACATTTTAATACTTCACCTTTTTGTTCAATTATGTTTCAGAAAGCATAACATATTAATTATTTATTTATTATTTTTAAAAATTATTTAACAACTATCTTTGATAAAAAAAATTAAACTGATTATTGTTTTTTAGTTTTTAAAAATTTAAAATCAAAATCGATAATTATTTTATTTTATTTTTATTAATAAATAAATGTCTTTTAACTCATAATTATATTACATTATCTATCTTATTTAAGTAAATTTTTAAAATTTATCCATTCAGATAATCTTTAAAAAATGTACTCCAATATGTAAACATCTACTATGGCCCCACCTTATGTCTGAATAAATATTTTCATAAATACTTTAAAAATATTATTCTAATATAGATTTTTTAAAATTAATGTAATATAATAAAATTTTAGACAAAATAAAATAAAAATCGTATAAAATAAGTTTTACAAATTAATTTATACATAAGAAGATTTTAATTTATAAAATAAACTAATTTGAATTTTTATTATTTGATCATAAATACAAAGAAATTCATTAAAAAAAAAAACCCTATATTTTCGATCAAAGTTCCCAAATTTCCATTCCTATTTCCTACACATGCTACGATTCAGTCCAAATTTGAAGTTTTGATTTAAAGAATTAATAAAAGTTAGCTATTATTCAACTAAAATTATTGCTTACAATTTTCTTCTCCAGATCACGGGATGACTACATTTGTCTTCAACTAAGATTCCAAAATTCCATTCCTCCTTTTTATCTTCAAACCATGTCACATGGATGCAGCAATTGATATTGTAGCATGAGCACGTAAGAACTAAGGAAAACACAAAAACCTCAAAATAATAATCATGTCCATGTTGGACACTTTGATTACTCAAAACCGCATTTTATAGTTTTACTTTACCTTCAAACTCTCGCTGACATAAATAGTAATTTTACAGTAACATTTTATACATTATAATAACTCGCTCATTTTAAAAATGTTACATTAATATTAATTTCATACTAACTTGATATTATAGTTGTCATATGTTTTCAAGTTCACCGTATCTCTCTGCTGTATATATTGTGTCGTATGATCCATACTTTCAAGCTAAGGAACCTTGGTGCCCAACACTATGCTGCCAAAAATTTCATTAACGATACAGCATTAAGAACTTGATTTTTTTTATACCTAAAAAAGACACACTAATCATCCTAAAGGCTAGAGCGTAAACCTGCATGATATATTCCTTTTTTTCCCACGCAGTATCAAATGCTACCAAAAGATGAATGAAAGGATTAGTATTTTAATCATCACAACATATGATACATCTCTACAATTCTTTAAACAAATTTTTAGCGTGGTAATGAATAACCCTCTTCAAGACATTGTATCTTGATATCTTCCATTAGGCGTTGAAGAGAAGTTGGGTTGCTCGTAACAATAGCATCAACATGTTCAAACAACATCTTTCGCATGGATTCTACATCATCAACTGTCCAGGCATACACCTTTTTGTTCCTCCTGTTCACCACAATGCAAAATATGGTAAAAACTTGTATTCGTGCTGCAAGTTGCCGGATGCTAATTACTTCAATAAAAAACACTACCTGCGCAAAACTGTCATAAGCTTTTCATTAATCAAGGGATGATAGACACCAACAACCTCCGCTCCTTTCATTCTCAACAAGTTTGTCTTAGCTCCAGTAGAATGTTCTCTCATTACAATGTAGCCAACCTGCATCATCCCATACAAAATAGTAATATCAAAACATGCGAAGACATGCAAATAGAGCTAAATAAACTGCTTCTTACAGTAATTTCTGACGAGAGTTTAATTACATCCCTTGCTATATTGTCACTTTTAGCCCATATGACGCAGTTGAAGCACTCTGTCTTCTCCACCTGAAACAGAAATATTGTTATGACCCGTGAAAACTAGATGCCCACAAAGGCAGAAAATACTTTGAAGAAAACCTAAAGACACTTGCCACCAGGGCAGAAGAGACGTAATGTAGAGGGATGAATGCGATTAGGGTTCATGCCAACAGGTTCATCAACATCTGTTAGATCAATAAGACCACAATGGTGACCCAGTACACACAGCACATAGAGTCTTGATGAGAACATGATTAGGATTGAAGATGATCAAGGAATCACTACAAGGAACATGGCTAAAGAGAGGAAAGGAGAGAGAAAGACTTAGTTTAAAAGAATTTAACTCCTCTTGAAAGCATTCAATCCAAGAACTCAAACAATTCCATTGAAGAGTTAGAGTAGAGATTGAAGAACATAGAAATCTTCTTTGTAATAATATAACTTTCATGTTTTAAAATAACTTTCTAGAACAAGATAGTTAAGTGTCATTAACTAACTCTAACTAATTTGGAAGTTAGAGCTAGTTAATGCACTAACTACCAATCATTGCCTTGACCATAGGAGTTGGAACTCCCACACCCTAGTTAGCTTATTAGATCAGTCTCAATCTTGTATTCTCTACCACCTAGGTTAGTTTTGGTTAGCTTCTTAAGCACACTTCTATTGATCTATAAATAAAAGAGCATCTTCCATGAACAAACTACACTTCCGATAAATGAAATTATATATTTTTGAGATTTTTAGTGTTTTGAGAGTTAGATACTCTTAACTTAGGTTCTTTATCTCGGACATCATATGGTAAAACAACATTGCACTTATTCTTCTTGCTTCAGGACAGATGGCGTGTTCTAATAATCTCTTTCCTTTCCATGTTTTCAATTTCACTTTTTGCTACTGTGTATTTTCTACTCTGGCAGAAAAAAAGATAGAAATACTAGATTTACGCCATTTGTTTGAGAAAAAAAGAAAAGAGAAGTTATTCCAAGCATAAAAAAAAAAAAAAAAATATCCTCCTACAGTTGAATGAAATGGGAGGGAAATTATCTCTCTCTTCCTTTTCTTTTCTTTTCTTTTTGTAGTATTTAACAATGATAAAATAATTTATAAAAAGAAATATATAATTTTATGCTAACAATATTAACAAAATACATTTTTTAACTATTATAAAATATTTTTCATATGACTATTCAATTCTTTCCATTATCTAAACATGCAGAAAAAAATTCCCTCACTTCCTATTTCTATACATCCAAACAACATACATTTTTACTCTATTTTTCTCTTGCTTTTATCATTCCTATTTCATTCCTTCCTATTATTTCCTCTGTATTTCACTCCTCATTTAAGCAAATCATAAAGAAAAAAGGAACTTAAAATCACCATTAGATGGACATGTAAGGCACAGAAGTAGTATACTTACAACAGAGAGAACATCTTTGGCAAGCTCTTTCTCAAACAATGGAGGTCCAACTTTAACATCTAGAATTATCTGACGAACTGAATCTACAGTCAACTGAAAATAAGTACAGTAGACCCACAGTAAAAAATATAATAAATAAGATGAAGCAAGTATATGGTGAAAGGGATAGATATAAAATTATTCAAGAAATCAGTAGGGAAAAAAAGAAAGAGCATTTACTGAATTTTGGGATCATACCTTCAGAGCATCTTGGATTGTGAGTACAGTTTCATCAGTAAACTTTGAGCTAGACATATGAGAAGGACTAAGCTCTCTTATCTACAGAAATAAACTGAACACAATCTTAGTCAATGTTACTCCCTTTTAGAGTATGAAAGCATTCTTAGTAAGGGAGAAAAAGAATGACGAAAATGTTTTTAAAATGTATGTACTAAATAGTTTTTGGGAGAAATGATCAAACATAATGAGATTTTTTTTTCTCGATTTTATTAAATGCAAATATCATGATTGCTGAAAGCATCTCCAAAAACCTCACGGGGGACTAATATTGTCTGTTAAATCATAACTAAAAGCATTGCATGCCAAAATTTACAGCTAGTAGCTACAGCACGACCAAAATGGCTTGCCAGGAACTAAGTATCCCTTGGCTGACGGCCGTGATTGGTTCAATATCTAGCAGTTAACATGCTCCCCCTTTGTGCGAGAGCTCTTCAGGCTGGAAGCATGGACAATGCCTTCTTTTGAAATTCAATTACATTACTAGAATGGGAGTGGCAAGGTTGAATTCTAGATCACATGGTCGCTTTGATAGTTGCAACAGCGTAAGTGATTGAGTGACGGCACATAAATGCTCTTTTTTTAATATCAAACATTGTTTTGTTGTAACCGAAGTACTTCCATGGCCAACAGCAATCAGTGCATCAGATAAATAAATAATGACATGTATATGTGCGCACATACAAGTAAGGAAGTATCTTAAAAACCTTGCATACTGATGAATCCTGACACTATTACTCAACTACCATTGAGGGGTTATGTCAAATGAATGGTTACTTTCTTTTGTTTGTATAGGTTCTGCTGACATGAACTCTTGAGCAAACACAGACAAACATGTCTCAATTACACCTGTTTTTTTAATTCTTAATACCAATAAGATACTGGCTTGATTACAGTGGTAGATGAATAAACTCTTATTATGAAAGTCTCATATTAATACAGCCATTCATCAATAAAAATGAGCTTGCAACAACAAAAATGCAGTTAACTTCTGTGCTTAGAAAATGATGGACCTTCTAGGAAAACAAAACTAGAAACCCCAAAAAAAATACATTAACAGCACTACAAAAAGGTTGCATAAAATGAAGCCTGCAAGTCTCACCTCTTTTGAGCTCATGTAACCAACTTTTAAACTAGTATTTCCAGTTAACCGCTGCAAATCCCTGCCTGCATCGTGTGAGAATGAATCTCAAAGTGGTTATAACACTATCTCTTTATGCAACAAGATTTAACTCAATAGAAAAACAATAATAATTAAAATAAAAAAAAAAGAAACAGCAAAAGGCTAACACCTTAATTTTCTTGGCTAAAATAGAATCCGGGTCCCTTAGCAATATCTAAATTACAGTTTGGCCATTTAAGTCTAAAAGTTTCACCTTGGTCCCTTAAAATTGTTCTGTTAAACCAAGTTAGACCTTTCATTAATTTATCACACTAATTTGGTCAAATTAGTGACACATGACAAACTGTGAGGGATAATGTCCCGTTAGTCAAGATTGATACCCTTAACGACAAAAATGATCGAAAAGACTAATTTAATCTAATACAACACACTATAAGTATTAAAGTGAAACTTTTTACATTTAAGAGACCAAACTAAAATCTAATGGACGTAAGCGAACAATATTCTATTTTAGCCTAATGTTTTCAAATAAGATAGTACCGCATCTAATTGAGTTAGCAAGTGTATTTCAAGAAGTTTCACTGTGCCTTTTATAAGAGACCATAGTCAAACTTCTTAAATTTTAAGGAATGAAACTGAAACCTAACCAAATTTTAGCTTAGCTTTCTCAAATTTGATAGTGTTTCATATACTAGAGTTAAGAAACACGTTTATATCAAGGTGAGCCTATGTAAACTTATCAAGGTGAGCCCATGTAAACTAACCAGTGATCACAATAAAACCTCAAATACATGACAAGTATTTTCATGAAATTTCCTGAGACTTCTCAGCACCAGAAGTGAGATAGAAAATGGTTTCAACAATGCTAGTACAGAAATAGAGTTAACGACGTTGAGAAGAAGGTATAAGTACCTGTCGTGAAGAGCAAACAGAACTCCATCTGCAGAACGAGAAACGTCGATCTCAATGCAATCCGCGCGAGACTGAATAGCGTGGAAATACGACCCCATCTGAAAGCAGAAAAGAATCCAAAATCAGCAACCATAACATAAATTGAAATGAAAAAGGCAAAACGAAGAAAGGAAAAAACAGAAGAATCCGAGATTAGCATCTGTAACAGGAAATTAAAAAAAAAAAAGGTTAAACAAAGAATCTTAAATTTGCAACAATAATATGAAATGAAAAAAAAAAAAGGTTAACAAAGAATCCGGATTAACAGTTATAAAATGAAAGGAAAAACGTAAAACGAAGAAGAGAGAGGGAGAAGGTCACGGTGTTGGGAGGAGCCTTGGACGAATCGCCACCGTGAGCGCATACAAGAGGAGGATCGTTGAGCCAACGGCACTTGATGAGTTGAATCTGCGGTGCAGCGATTGTTATAATAAAGAATTACAAAGAATACTGAAAACGGCGTAGTTTTGAAGAATTTAGCTGAGCACAGAGCGAGTGAGAAGAGAATCGAACCTGGTGGAAGCGTCGGAGGCGAAAATGGAAGAAAATGGGAGGAAGAATGGCGAAGATGACGAGAGAGAGAACGATGACATTCCGCGAAGGAAGCTTGAACGGTCTGCCTGCCGTTCGAGATCTCGAACTCTGCATCATTGCTCGTCTCGTTTCTTTCTGGAGTTGGTGGTGAAGGCGACGACGCAGTGCAATGGCAGAACTTACCCAATTTTATCGCAAGATTATTAAATCATAAAAGTAAAAATAAAAATTAAAAAAAAAAAGGTTCTATGATATTCCATTAGAACAAAAATTATATAAGAATTAACTTAAATATAAAAAAATCCATATAAAATGAAATATTTATTAGTTGAACTCTTAAAGTAAAAATTACTTTTAATTTCTCTAAATTTGAATTTTTTTATCCATATTATTTTGAGCTGATTTATTTATTTGTGCTTATCTTTAAAGAGGTATTATTAAAAGAGTACTTTTAATAAAATAAATAAATAAATAAATTTCTAAGCAAATCATATTTCCTAAAAATGTAACATTTGCTTCTTAGTTAATAATTATTTATTTTAAAATATTTATTTAAAATTTGACCAACATATTTTTATAATCATTATTTATTTATGACATGTTTTCGTAATAAATAATAGAACGAGGTAAAACAGATTAATTCATCAAATCTCTAATTTATAAAAAATTGAAGTAAAAAGGATTGGGACGAGATATAACTCGTCTGATATCCCGATAATAAGTTAATCTATCAAATTCTTTTTATATATAATATATATTTTTTAATTATAATTTTAATTATATGAATAATTTTTAAATTTATATTTATTAATTAATATTTTTATTAGATAAATTAAAAAAATATTATATTTATATGTTAAAATATTTAATTATAATTAATAATTTAAATTTAAAGTTAAATAATTAATATTTATAATTTAAATTATAATATTATAATATATGTATATATTTTAATAATATAACATTAAAAATATATAATATTTTTAATTATAATATTTGTTTATTTTAATATATAAATATATTTTTAAAATTAGTCAGTCTCTTTTATCTTATTTTTAATTTGTCAAGTTGAAAAGTAGAGGAGAAGGTTAAAATGGACTGAACAAAACTACCAAATCAACCCGTGTGGTCATCTAAAGAGTGACAGAGACAAGAAGTGATGTTGTTCTAATTGTTGTATAAAATGCTAGATCATATCTAAAAGACAAGCTACAATGAGTTGTGTAAGGAATAGTTCAAAGTTGTGGTTACCTTATGTAAGTAACTAAACATCACAGGCATGAGTTATATAATATTGATGCTCTTTTTGCCAATGATATGTTATACACTACAGATGGCAATTCCGTCTGTTTCTAAAACATCTTGGAGATGTATTTGTTGTATATTATTGAAGCTGAGAAAGTAGTATTGGTTGGCTTGTAGTTATTTCTAAGTTTATGGATGATGACATTTAGAAATAGTGACCAAAACAGAAATCATGATAATTTGAGATGCTCCAGAATTGCTGAAATATCACAGTCCTCATAGCTCTTCTCTGCATAGATAATGTTGGGGCTATCTTGGAAGAACACATCTTCTCTCTTGTAACTGTCTTCACTCCGAAGAAGCCTTTCACTGCCACATTCAACAGCCCCTCTCAAAACAAGTGTCTTCTGTATGCCAGCCATGAGTTCTTCGTAATCTGTATCTCCTTTTTCTCCCACAAGTACAACCACTTTGGATAGATCAATTCCCCACTTGACTGACAGATACCTAAATGCATAGACAAGAACAACAACATCATAAGGCCTACACAGTTTCACATCTAGTTTTATGCACCTTTGAAGTTCCTACATATAACAAGAGTTAATAATGTTCCTCACCTTAGTGCTTGTTTTCTTGAAGCAAATAGTGGTATCACATTCAATCTCAATCCTGCATGAGTGTAGACAAGGTTACATCGTAAGCCTCTCATTCGAAGCCTTTGCCGAAGCTCATCTATCTTCCGGATCTGCGATTTGTGGTCATAAATTGAAAGTTAAACATCTAAGAAAGGTTCACTTGGTTCCTATAGTTGTCTCTATTTTAAGTTATAGTCTCTATACTAGAAAGCCAAAGATGTATTTCTTGTGGTCTATATTTTATAAACATTTCTAAGAAAGAAAAAAATAACTATGACTAAAATAGAAAACTGCGTAGGAACTAAAACTTTCATTCTTCTCATATAGGAACAATGACAGGATCAAGTGAATAGTTTAACTTTTAAAAACTCTTATCAAAGAGGTAACCTTTTCAACAAGCAAAACTGACTCAATTTTCTTAAGCAACAATTTATCTTACCATGGCTTCAGGTTTCACAGTATAGGAGTAGCACCTTGAACTACAAGCACTGGCATACTCTACAATGTCATTCTCTTCTTCATCATCAATTCTAGCAAGCCTGGATATTGATGATCTAATATTCTCACCTGGCCATGCATACTCAACATGGGCCTCATAATCAGCATCAGGCAATAAATCTTTCCATGGATAGTACATTTCACTTCCACTATTGCAAACCACAGCATCCAATTCCTCTATGTTAACTTGGGACCTGTTCAATGCTTCAATTGTCTCTTGTAAACTTAAACCAGTTAGCAGCACCACACCAATCCTGCCTGCTCTAACACCTGGTCGCACGACTTTCATCACATTCAAGATAATTGTCTGAAAAGCCTTAGCTATGTTTCCATCATTATCATAACAATCAGCAGCTACCACCACAAGACTTTGCCTCCTACCAGGAAAGTAACTGGCATTAGAATTGCCAGTGGAAGAGACCCTGCACATGATTGCTTCAATAATTTGCTTCTGCCGTGCTGCAGGGTCCATCTCTCCATTCAGCTTGGAGTCTCCTTCAGTGGAGAATCTAAATGAAATGTCTTCTACATCTCTCAGTGAGTCACTAATTGGTTCTTCAGCAATGGGTGTAATTTCCGAGAGAGAGGTGGAGCGGCGGTTCCTGCCATGTTCAACATGGGAGAGGTAGTTGCGGCAGTGTTCAGGCCATGAAAAACGATGGATGTTTTTAAGGCCGTTTTTGCGGCATTCTAGCCAAAGATTTTTGTCTGCAACAAGCTTTAGCAGTGCCTCTTCTATGGCTTTCTGGTCATGTGGATCAATCAAGAGTCCATTGTTGAGTGCCTGCAATGATATGTAATATGATGAAATAACATAAATATATACATAGAAGATTGCTTGCTTTGCTATGAAATATAAATTAGGGGGTTGAGAGTTTTGATATTTGATATTGACAAGATAAGCCTGATAAGAAATTGACTACTTGTCTGAAAATAAGAAAGATGTTGTTGTTAGGTAAACATTAAAGGCATATAGTTGAGATGTAGTGATTGTATTAAATGCATGTAGTTGAGGGTAGTAGTTGTATTGAATGAATATAGTTGACAGGCCATATCTAGAGGTCTATAAATTGACCATGTACCTCTTATTGCAAAAACACATCAAGTAATAATATACAAAGTGCTTCATTTAGATACTTGTTTGTCAACAGTTGTAAGTGAGATGTAAAAATAGGAGAAAATGGATTTATGATTTATAGTATACCTTCAGAATATCCACTGGCCCTCCATTTTTTGTTGCAACAACAGGTAAACCATAAGCTGCTGCCTGTAATATGGGAAGAACAAGAAAGCAATGTAATTTTCCATATAGTGGATTATGGATATCGTATTTCATAAGCTGAATGTTACTGAGCCCATTAGCTATATGAAAAGTGACATCTTAAGATTTAGTTTTGTGGCTTACCTCTATTAGTGTGAGACCAAATGGTTCCACCAGGGCAGGGTTGATAAACACTCCCTTCAAGAGACAAAACCCCCATGTGTTACTGTTAGAAAGTATAATGTTCAAAAACGACAAAGCAGTTAAAGTCAGATAAGTGTTAAGACAACATTTAGGACATGTTGATTTGATTAGTTAGCAGATGACTTCAATAGGACTGAGAAGTACGCCCAAACTACTTTGAATTTGAGTTTTATGCTTCCATCAATGTAACCTACTTTCTCATTAGTTGAAATATTGTTTTTATCTTCTAATTAGTTTGTAAAAACAAAAACTCAATTTCACATCTTATCAAAGTCAATACATAATTAGGTGTTATCAATTTTTCGTCAAAAGAATGCACCTTAGTCTTTGCAGCCAGACGATATATCTCTGGAACTTGAGATTGCTTGTGATGCTTGGGGTAAGCCACTTGACCATACAAATCATACTTGTCAATGAGCTTGAGCACCATGGTAAGAACAGTAGAGCTGCTGTTGGACATTTCTTCTATGTCATCTCTGTTGCCAAGTATGAGGGTCTGCCATAAAAGTAGAAAGATGTCACTTGATCACATGCTCATAATCATATGGCAAACCTACATTTTTTTTTTCAAACACATGGAAAACTCACCAAGTTAGCTAGTTTCCTTAGGGCCTGGCATTCCCCAAAGGCCTTGAGCAAAGTCATGACATTTTTCTTCGGGTCAGGGCGGGACAAGGCTAGTATTGTTGGTTTGTGAGGATTTGTGAAAAATCTCATTATCTGCATGGCACAACACACCTCATCTTTAGATACTGTTAGGCATCAATGATAACGATACAAAGTTACATTTCTTCATTTTACAAGTATTTCTTGTATAATCACAATATTTACAAGTACAACCAATCAAACAATAAATTTCACCCTGAAGTTTTTAAAATATTATTTAGAACTTTTCATTTGTGGTGGTGAAAAAATGGTACTGTAGGGAAGATTGCAAGACCTCAGACCCAATTGGAGGTAGGTTCCTTTTGCTTTGAGCTCTGTCAGATCCAATGAGTGAGTTGAGATCCCCCTCACCTTCCACTGTGTCTTGTGTTGTAACATAGCTGAAGTCCATGCCTGGTGGAATGACCTGATGACAAGATTAAGCAGGACACACTTTAGCATCTGTGAACACTGTTTGACAAGATAACACCATCAAGAAAATGGTGACATTGTGCATACCACCATCCTTGGCATTTGTCTCCCAAGGCAACTCACTCCACGTCTTCTCCTCACCCTAAGCTTCCTCTCCAACTTGAGATCAAACCCATCATACAATCCCCATTGCTCTTCAATCTCTTGCCTTGTGCTAGTGACGATCATTTCAGCAGCATCCACACCAAACTCCTCAGCCTCAATCCTCCTCATGATCTTGTAGGTTGAATTTATGGCCTCCCTAGAGAGCCTCCCTTGCTTCAGCAACTGCTCAAACTTGTTCCGGCCTAACGAGTGGCCGGTGAGCACCATAGGCACATTCAATGCTCCAGATAAGTGTGCTGCTACCTCCCCACCATCAGCATAGTGACCATGGATAACATAAGGCCATGCTGGCTTTCCACCATTCACTTGCTCCCCCAAAACTCTTACCATGTTCACAATGTGACTCAGAGCACCATCCACAAATTCAGGTAAGTGAGGCCAAAGGGATTCTTTTGGTATATACCTGCATGAGCATGAGTAAATGCATACTACTTATCAAGTTCCATTTTATGACCTTACCCCAAAACGAAACTAATGTGTAATAATTACTTATCACGAGGTCCACAAGGAAGACGAATGATATATGCTCCCCCACAGTCACTGCTATCAGAGGGGTAAGACAGCGTCTCAATAGGCTCTCCATAGCTGGAGTCCACTTCTCCTGGTGAAGCTATTTGTCTAGTCAATAGATCAACACGGTAAACTCCTTTTGTGTTGGCTAGAGCACGAGCAAGTTCCACTACATATTTCACCTGAAATTGAAGCAAAAAAAAATAAGGATATGCGAGGACATTATTCTCCTGTGTCACATTTTCCAATGAAGAGGAGAATAATAGCAAGAAAAAGTTTATTATGCTAAGTTTGGTTCTTCACAAAGCAAAATATTAGAGCCATAGAACAAAAGAAAGGTTACTAAACAATTTACTATACCTAAACTCAAAATTAGTACATAGTCTATACATTAACAATATAAAGAGTTCACATTGTCATCTGATCACAAGTTGTTATATATGATAAGCATATTAAATTTTACAATAACTACTTTAAAAGTCATATTAACGATGATGTCTGATTGATTGATAGTGTAAAATTTCTTCATTTACAGTTCATAAAATTTATAGTCAATGAAAATTGGCCATGGAATAGAAATGTGGCTGTTAAAGTAAGCAGTTACCTGACCACCAGTATCAGAATCTCTCCCAAGTTCCATATTATCACCTCGTACCAAACCATGAATACTACAGTGACAACATTAAAACTGTGAAAATAATAACTAAAAAGTTGTCAATTTCAATGCCCTGATGAACTGTTTAATGAACGGATACAGGAATCAAGTAGTATTGTGAGAGGTAAAATCTTTTCATTTGGGTTCAAGAATGTCTTACTTGGATTAGCTTTTCATTGTCACTGAAATATAAATTATTCCTTGTTAAGTTTTTCACATATTTAAAATTCAGTTAAATCAATGCAGTAGTTGTTGAATTGAACTATTTGAAGGCTTTAAGTAAGTCTCTGTATTTTTAAAGTTTGTAATTGGTTTTGCATTTAAATGTACAAACATTTTAAATTAAAATTGAGTTAAATTAAATCCACACAAGCATACAATTAAAAAGGAATATGTTCAAAAATAAGATAAAGTGTAAACTACTTATAAGTATGAAAAAAATGAATTTTAAAAAAAAGAGTCAATACTGAAAACTGAACTGAGAATATGTTCAAAGGAATTTTTGACAGGGTGACATGCATGATGACATTAAGTATGCATTGGTGACAGAATGAATGAATGAATTATGAACATAATACCTGATTAGGACAATATAAAGGTTCCTAGAGTTATCATCCTCCGACCAAAGTTGCATTTCAGAAGTGATTCTGGAAATATTATCCTTGACATGAGGATTGGCATCACCTTTTTCTTTCTCACCTTCAGAGAGCTCAGAAAGGTCATTTGCAGCATCATTACGTCCTTGTTCACGATCAAGACGCCTTCTTGCAAGCCTTTGAGCATCATCCCATGCAATCTGCACCAACAATTCATGCATATAAAATTATTCTCCCCCACTACTTTACTATTTGGCCATACACCCCACACATAATTCTTTGCATTGCATTGACAGTACTGTGGAATTGAATTAAAGCTAAACGATTGTTCTACAATAATTAAGCCTAAGTTTGATATTACATATAAGAGGATTGAACTCCTTTGAAGTGATGAAAGTTAAAAGAGGCAAGTACAAGTCATTCTTATCCTTAATCCCCCATTTGAAATTTATTACAAACAGTTTATAAACACTCTTATCTTTTAATTCACCTTAGCGTACACAAAATCTAATCAAGATTTCAAAATGGACAATATTTGGTAAGCACTAAATATCATGGCAAAAGAAATTAGTGACAGTGACCTGTTTCTTTTTGCGAGTGAGATGCCATATGCGCCAGCACATATTCTCCAACCTGTTACTACGTTCACGGATATTCCTTGTAGCTATTACCTGCATCATGCATCATCAATCTTCATTATTCATGCTTCTACACAAACAATTTAATGTACAATGCATCTTCTTCCTTTTCTTTCTAACCAACCATTTTCCACTTTACTCTAACTCTATCTTACTACCAATATATTCTATTCTCTGCATGCCAAAAGAATTTTCCCACTCACTATGCCAAATCATATTCATGCTAGTGTGTGAGGAAATCCTGTTATTTTTCCCTGCAAAATCATATTTCATATACCTTTTTTCTTTCTGTCAATTGGTGAACTTGATCATCTTGTTGCTATCTCCCACCCCACCTAAAGTTTTCACAAGCTACAATTTCTCCCTTTCCGTAAAAGTGGTCCCAATCTAACCAAACTATTTTTTTATTTTATTATAAAACATCCAAAATAATATCTAAAATTTGAAACATTTGACAAAAAAATAATCAAATCACTCCTATCTCTTAATATTCAATCCCTCTAAAATATAAGAGCATATAAAATAAAATAAAAAACTAGTTTTGAAACATAGTAATAAAAAAATCAGAGACTAAAACAGAGGGAGTGGGAAAATTTAGACAAACCTTAACCCAGGTCCTGTAAAGGTCATGTTCATCAAAGCTATTGACAACTTCTTCAACAAAGTACTTGGTGGTGGGATTAAACAACTTTTCTTCCTTCACATCTTTATCATCTTCATGAAACTTTGCAATCTTCACCTTCTCATCATTTTTTTTCTTCTTCCTCACACTGCTTCCCACGTCCAATATGGCCTCCAAATAACCATTCAGCCATTCATTCACAGCAGCCATGTTTGACGAAAACACAAGAAAACCTCTTCACTTTCTATTCCACTTCAAACTCAGTGGCATCATTCTATCATTCTTTTCTGCATGCTTTGTAACTCAATATCATTGCTGAATAGTGCATATAAACAAATTGAAATTTCGTTATGAAGATCAATAGATATGAAGTAGAAGAAGAAGGTAGTGTGGTTTCAATTGTCAGAAATGGTTGTACTTGAAGCCCAGTTGGACAATAGCACCTCCTCTTTATAAAGGCTTTTATTTTCTTTTTCTTTTTTTTTTTAATTCCATTTCATTATTATAAAAAAACTCCCCTTAGAAAAAGGAATATTATTTATAATTTTTTAAAACTTGTGAGAATATAAGAATTGGGTGGCTTTGATTTTATTCCCTATCTCATATTCAATGCATGAAAATAATTGAAGAGGTATTGTATGAACCAAATATTCTTTTGCCATATTCTCCATTTTCCTTCATAATTTGTAAAGTTCATGCATTCAAAATTATCATGTCACTACCATCAGTCAGGTATATGAAAAACAAAAACGTAAAAAACAAAAAGAATTTATCTACACTAATTTAAGTACAGGGTTACAGTTTCGGGAATATGTTTTTTAAGATAATCTTATCCCTAAACAAAAGTGTAATTGGGTTTTTTATCTTGTAAATTTTTTAAACTGGGTCCTTAGATTAGAGGCCTAATTGTTTTGTTTTTAGACTAGAAAACTTGAAAAAGATTAAGAAGTTACTAATTAGCTTAACCTAAATATGATCAATTTTTAGAAAAAAAAAAAATTCTGCATCATCTTTGTAGTAGAAAATATTTTATATCTCATATTGAAAAGGCCCACGTTGCTTAGCTTCACTATTGGGATAATTTAGTTTATATTATTCTTATAGTGGGATAAGATAAAATCTAACATTTCCTTAAAAATAAATAAAGTGTAATAACATAGTGATACCTAATTAAAGTTGTTTGTGTAACATATATATTTTGCAGGACATCTGTTACAGAGCAATTATAATAATACAGAAAGGAATATAGCATATAGTATAATATCTTGCATGCAATTGATTCAAGTTCTTTCCATTGTTATACCTAAAAAAATTAGATGCAAAAGAATTATAAAGGAATATAACTATTTGTCTTTAAAGAATTAGATGCAAAAGCATAATTAGGGTTTCTTGGTCTTGAAGGATGGGTCCAAACATTAGATTATTTTTTGATAGCTTAAATTATTGAAGATGGCATGAACCGAAGAAGATCCAACATAAGGGTGGGTTGATGAGAATGTAAAGAAAAGGATGGAATAAAGTGAGAAAAGGGAAGAAGTGTAGGTACATACATACCCTAGAGGAATGGGAAACACAAAGAAACAAAAGAAAAACCTAAGGTTGGGGAAAAGAGATGTGTCTAATCAATCTTGTGGCCATGAAATGTGTGAAGGTTACATCAAAGATTGAAGATGGGTATTAAGTGGGCAGCCATGAATTAAAGATAAATGGAGCTCAACACTAGGGATTGGGAAAAAGGGGAAATTATACTCAAAAGAATATTTCAAGGAATATCCAAATGTATCATATCATCAATGTTTTCATATTATTCAACTCTTTCATAGCAACGTATGAAGTCTAGGATCTTTATCAAGTCAACAACATAAGAGAAGATAAAAATTTGAACTTTTTGTTTTGTTTGTGAAATTTAAAATTTTCTATCAAAATAATATATTTTTGTTATAAAATATTTGGAGTTTATATATATATAGAAATGAATTTCTCTCTTAAGATTCGTTGGACAAAAACACCGTTATGCTTATCATGACATGAATTATTTGTTGAGGTATGTATGACGTGTGGGCATGTTCCTTTCCTCGATTTTACAAATCGAAGGTTGTCTACGTCATTGCATGTTCTCTGTAACATACGAAATTGGAAGACATGAGGATCAGCACGATGTGAAAAGAGTAATTTTTGTAAGCTTTTCCCTCTCTCCTTTCTCAATATACAAAATCGATTTAGTGATATTTTTGAGAATTGAAATTTTAATTTATGATTCATAAAACCCACTAAGATAATGTCATTATTATTTTGGTAAGTGCAATTTGATTATTGTGGTAGGATGCACTAGATGCCGTGGCTTGTTTATCTTTCATTGGTGTTGTGTAAAGTAATAGAACTTCCTCGCTCAAGTTAGTTTAAAGAACACGTTTGGTTTAGAATAATGTATCAAACATTATGGAATGATTACACTTTCAAAAAATTGTTTAAATTTTTCTAATTTCAATGACTAATGTGAACACAGTACACACTTTTAAGAATTAAAAGGATGGTTTTCACCAGAAAAAGGTTTTAGGATCCATACAAAGTAAATATATGAAACATCACAGTTACCAAGAACCATGCAGAAGATAACAACACCTTAGCTTAAAAATGGATTATCATAAAGTTAATGTGAAAATAATAATGCTACAACTGAGTAATAGCAGAAACCAGGAAGAGGTCCCTTGGCAAAATTTCCTGGAGGGTATTTTTCTTTCAAAACTTAGGACTCTATAGATGCTCATAATCATATCTAATGATAGCCGTAATATAGCAAGAAATGAAAAAATAACACACACACAATACACAACCACACCCTTGTTTTCCATAGACACCTGATTTTCCCTGACTTTTTCAACCTCAGACCTGCATTGCCAAAGAAACAAATGAATTATCATGTCCCAAGATAAAATAATTTATGTGAAAAATCAAAGAAAAGCTTAAAAAATTCTCACCTTAAAACAGCATTGTCCCTCAGTACATGATCCAGTTGCACAGAGAAATGGGACTTCCAAGAATCAAGATCACTAACTTCTTTCATCTGCAGACACAACAAATTAGTCTTAGGTGAACAGAAAGTAAAACCGTAGTGATCTTTTATAATTATAGACAGATATTGCCAAAAATATTCACGAAGAAACATAACATCATACCATAACATCTTGTTGTTCAAGGAAACTCCTAATTTCTTCTTTGATCTTCTCCAGAAATAGATCTTTTTCTCCCATGTTTTTTCCGTACTCTTTGAAAATACTAACATATCTGGAATTTAAGTCCTCCATATACTGCTCCAAAACAGACAAATTTAAGTCCAGATAGCGAACTTTCTGCATCAGAATCTTGAGAACAGTATCCCCTGGCATCCGGCCAACTTGTTGACGAATTTCTTCAACTGGATCGGGAACATTTCTATTCACAATTACAGCTTCTTTGTTTTCAGAAGAGATTTCTGAGGCAGGATCAGAATTGATCCCTCTGATAGTATTCTGTGGAACATCACCATCGGAAGAGTTAGCAAGGAAGGATGGTGCTACCCTCTTCTCACCATTACCTTCCCCAGATGCAAATGGCTTATCTTGATCATATATCAAATCCTCCAGCATTCTCTCAATGGCATCCACCCCATAAACTTCAAATATGCTTATTGTGCAATAGAATTCAGAACCATAGTGGCTTTGAAGGTTCAATTTTAGATATCTCACCCATTTTTGCTCCTGAAGAACAAACCGCCGAGCCTGCTTCACATTTAAGGCCGTGAAGTTGCCGAGGAATATCCAACTGTCAGTTGGATAGACCAAACTGCCATGTAATTCAAAATCTTTGAAATTGGAAGAATGGTGCTCAAAATTAGCTATTTCTATTGTTTTTACCAAGGTTTCTTCAGATAGTTCTATAACAACAAATTTCTCTTCTGAAGAACATGGATTGCGGAGATATTTGTCTTTATTTCTGCTTAGGATATCAGAGGCACCTCTGGCTTCTTTGTTAGAAGATAACACCTTTGCTCCCTTTGATGCTGAAGCATAATTGTATTCTGCACCACCAGGCTCTAATCTATGTATTACACTTCCAGATGGATTAGTGCCAGACTTTATTTTAGAACCAATTGCTCTGCTCTTGAATTCGTCAAGACCAAGAGGCATTGCCTGAGACAAGTGATTATACTTGTGCACATCATTTTGAAGTTTCACAGAAGATTCAGATCTCTCAACTTCATGCTCCTCTATCTTAGGAGAAATGTAATTTTCTTTATCAACCGGTTCAATGTTTTTTATGCTTTCTCCACCGGAAAGTGACTTGGCAATAAAACCATTGGATTTGGCAACACCAGAGGAGAAAGTTCCAGAAGGAGTATAGGTGTCATCAGTCTCTTCAGTCAAATATTCATCCGCAGAATTAGAGTTTTTACATTGTTTGTGTTCATCTTCATTCCAATTTGATACACTAGCAGGAACTTCTCTAGATCCATCTAAATATAGACAATAAACTGACTAAATAAGAATAGGCTACATACATCTGCAAGGAAAAAAGATTCTTTTGTATTTTTTTTCAAGTATGTTTGTTTGTGTTTGTCCTCAAGAAGCAAATGTTCATCCAAGGTGATGAAGGGCTTGTAGCAACAAAAAATAAAAGTTTTTTTATATAGAAATGCGATAAGAAATAAATGTATACAGTAGATACACAAACAAGAAAAAGAACGAAGCATGAATTTTTGTGCATTCAAAACTAAAAACTAGTAAAACATTAACAAAAAATTTCTTCAATAATAACTGTGAAGTTTCCTCAGACATAGTAGACTTGATAGTGCGCTGGGCCAATCAGCAGTCAGAATCTGGACTTCTTCCTTTGATTACATTAAAACTGAACCTGGATTTTGATTTGTTGAATTCTAAAAAGTTACTTCTTTCACTTTGAAGTGCTGAATATTTCTGTATATTGCAATCTTAATTACTACTAGATTGATGATTCCAATTAGTATACAACAAAATAAAAAGGTTTCCTAGGTGTAATGCAGAAAAAATGGTAGTAATATACAAAGCCGAACCTCTTATGAAGCAGGAAAGTGGTTGTAAATTTAGCAATGAAACTGTCAGATTTATTCAACTACTTAGTACTTATATGTCAATATGAAAGGCTTTTTCTCCCTGTCAATATAGTTAAAAGTTTATGGGAGTGAAAAAAAAGGGAAAAAAGGATAGTAAAAGTTCAAGATAAGACACTTGAAAAAGTACCAGTTTTTTTTTGTTTAATTTTCATTTCAGCCTCAGTATTTATTCCCCTGTCTAGTCCAAGCCTTCCACAAATCTAAGCCAAGTCAACAGACCCATACTAAGTCATACCCTCTGATAATCAAAGACACAGCTCTAAGAAATTATTGAGTTTTTACTCATAAAATACTAATTATGTTGATCAAACACAACCAATGAAGTATAACCCCAAACAAAACTCTTTAACAACACAAAATCCAACCCATCAGGTAAACAAAGTGGAAGCATAAAGCTTCCACCACAAAGGAATAATTAGGAAACACGGGGATAAAGGTGATCAATATCTGTATTCCAAGATAGAAATAATTTCTTTACAATATACTAGATCTATCCCTGCAAAGAACACATAGATAAACTGATGTAAAACAAGCAGCTGAGTCAACAACAAGGCCATGTATCCTTTTGTCACAACCATTATTTATGATGGTAATCTCCAAGCAAAAAACAGTGCAAAGTAGATAAAGAATACCTCCATAACCATGCCCACGGCTTATCCATAAGCTGAACAGAAAGACCAAGCCCCACAAAACAAACACCAATGAAAGAGAAACTTTATACAGATAGTTCCTCCCACTTGTAGCCTTCTCTACAGCCCTTCTTTCCAGAAGAGCTTTTCGTGATCTCTGCATCGCACATCAACCCAATTCACTGCAACACCCCTGCAACAATATGCAACACAACGTGTTTCTTCATTCAGAGCTCAAAAATGCCAAAGGAAAAAAAGGGTACGCGCTGTATCAAATAACTTTTGAGTTCAGCAAAGTGCCAAATATAAAATAAGGCTCTAACATCTATGAGGGAACACAGCATTGTAAGACCACACACATGGAGTAAGATATAAGTAGAAATTTCTCATAAATCTGAAAGGTGAATGCAGTAAAATAAAATACCCCACTCCCACCAACAAAAGAGGAAAAGTTCAATTGTAAAGCAAAGTTCCAAGGACAACCATCTCTCCGGTACATGGAATGAAAATTTTCAATAGATATCTCAAATCCATCCATCTTCGTAGTAAAGCAAAAGAATACCCTCTTATAGCAAAAGCAGTAACGTGCCACCAAAAACGATCATGACAAGACTCCACTGCAAATCAAATCAGCAAAAATAAGACCCATCATAGAAAATTGACCCCAATTCAAACCTCTTTGTCATTGGAAAAAGTAGTACCTCGAGGAGACACTCCTAATACGAATAGACTCAAAGGTCAATGGCATGTTGAGATTGATACCAAGAGAATTACTACCTAAGCCTAACGCATGAACGGTTTCACTCAATCACAGTTACTCAGATAACCCTAAGATACAGTAACTAGGAGATCTCCCTGAGATAGATTTTCAGATTGATGAAAAACAACAAGCACTATTTCAAGCCAAACAAAAACATTAAGCACCCACTAGTTATTACTGGAGTCTAAAATTGTGCTAAAAAGGGTCAAAGCAAGAACAGAGCAGGCATGAAATATAAAAGGGTCATGAAATCAAGCTAGAATTTGATGTGAAACACAAGAAATGAGATGTGGGATCCAAATCACAAAGTATGAATATAATATGTGTAATTGAATGATGAAGTTTGACCTTTGGGATTGAGAAGCAGTAGAATTGGGTGTGGGAAAAGTGTAGTTCTAGCAATAGAGAATCATTGAGAAGAGTGAGGGAAGGAAATGGGGTTTGTAGGAGAAGGAACACAGCGCGTGGAAACTGCATCCAGGTTGTCTTGTCATTTCCACTTCTTTTGAATTCAAAACTGTTCTCTCTCTCTCTCTCTCTTCTGTTCCTTTCTATGGTAACTGCAAACATTACCTTACATAACTCAAATTATGGAGGAAAAAAACAGAACTACATGCATTTTCTTTCAATTTCAAGGAAAAATAATCATCTTACCAACTTCAAAAGCGTGTTTCTCACACTAAAATTCAAAACACCCTTTTAACACGTATTTAGTTTGATGTAATTTCAAGACACAATTTTTCTTTAATTTTATAGTTTTTTTTTTAATTTTTTTTAAATTAATGCCTTTATCAATGATGGAACAATATTTATCAATAAGCATTTAAATTATCTGAATACAAAATATATATGTATACATAGATTTGATTAAATTAGTGTTTAGCTATAAAAAATGAAAATTTAGTTGTTCACCTTGAGATTTATAAGTTCATTTGTTCTTCATTATTATAAAAATAATTTAATCATTAAATTTGATAATTTTCTAAACTTTTTGGATTAAGTTAGGAAATATTTTTTTTTTACTTTTATACTTCCATAAACTAAAAAACAACTTCTTTGTATATATCTAATAATAACTATGGAAAGTAATTCATTCAACTTTGAACATTGATATTTTGCCTAATTTTTTTCTATAATTATTTTTTTCTGAATTAAAACTCTAAGTAATTTCAAAATATGTATATAATAAGAAAATAAATGTAAGTTGTGTTTTAGATTGAATTATTCAATTCATACAAAATAAATTAATTGACTTGATAATATTAAAGGTCAAATTCACCAATGTAGTATTATGTTATGGACCACTAATTGATGACCATTAGAGTTAATAACATTAATGACCAAATTAACTAGTAACACTAATTTTAAAGGCGAAATTAATTTTTTATCATAATACTTCATCATTATACTTTAACTAATTATTCTGATACAAGAAATATTTTATCTAATTATATGTAAATCTAATTTTAATTTTGATTATTTTTTAAATGTAAGAGATTTTTTTATATAAAAATTTGTGAAAACAATGTACGTTTATTATTATCTTTTTATTTATTATAATATAATTTAATGTTCTTCTAGAAAAGAATGAGGTTAAGTTAATAAATAAATAATATACTCAAAAATTTATTGAATATTAATTTCATGAGTAGTTACCATTTAAAATTTATTTTTTATTTTCTTTTAAATAGAAGAGTTTAATAGAAACAATTGACATATAAATTAAACTATATTATAAAATTGTTATCCAAAGATAAAATGATATGAATCACAAAGGGTGATTTATGATCTTTAGGGTTAGAACCTTGTAAGAAATTTAGGAATTAGAAAGAATGTGGACGGAAAAAATCACTCTTCCCAAGGGAGGCAACATACAAAGGATGTGAAAGTCCTTTGATACAGCCAATGGTTCTTGAATCACTCAATAGTTTAGGAGAATCACTCTCATTAAGATAAAAGAGATAATCTCCAATATTTCTGAATAAAATTTCACTTGTTATTTCTGATAAAAATGGTTCATCTTATAAAGAAGTTTTGTCATCAGAGTTACAAAGATTCACTAAAAGAAAATAAATGTTAATAATGATTTATTAACCTATGAATTGAAAACTACTTAATGGTTGATTGTAACTGAAATTGTGGCAACCAAAAGTCAATTAGTTATGCGATCTCCCAAAAGACTGATAACTAAATTTTCAATTGGACCCTTATTACAACTTGTAATAAAACCAAATTAAAACCTATTAATTGATTAATTCAAAACACAATTTGATCAACCAACAATATTTGTTGAAGAACTTCATTTGTTTCCCTTGCTCTAGTCCTTATCATAGGTCATGTTCAGATCATAGAATGAAACATATTTAGTTATTTTTTCTAGGATTATAAAAATAAAATTAACGATAATATAACTTATAAATATTATACTATAAAAACATGAAGTACACCCATAAAAAATTTCTTATATAACTTATTATTTTGTACATATTTATAAAACATTTACTTGTTAATTAATATATTATAAATTCAAACAATTTTTAACCCATGATTGAAAATATGTTTAACACAGGTGATTATATGAAGGTTATGGTATGAATAATAAATATTTATAATTACAACTTATTGATTTGAATAAAATATAATTCAAAATAATATGTTAGATGAATGATGTTAAGAAAACAAAGAAAAATATAATAATTATAATTATATATATATATATATATTAATTATTGTAATAAGATATAATAAACAAAAGAGTTAATAAAATTTTAAGAAAAAATTATGATACAATTAAAACCAAATGTTGTGAGGGTGCATAGACAAACATAGGTTAACTATGACGAGTAATAAATGAGGTTGATTGATCATAATTATTCACCGTTGATAAATAGTATCAAGTTATTAATAATATATATATATATATATATATATATATATATATATATATATATATATTGTTTTTAATGTACAGAGTTCCTACCTTGTTCCAATCAACAATTAGATGAATTTGCACAAAATTGTATGAAACAATTTTTCTAGTTAACAATCATACTTCATAACTACATAAATAAATTACACATTCCACAAAACAAAAAGTAAACATGACAGCACAAACATGTTGGCAAGACATTAAAAAAGAAAGAGCATTATGATAGGATATCATATACAAGAAGCTACTGAAAAGCTTCATAAAATCCAACTCCCACACACACACACACACGTAATAAATACATACATATTCATACCAAAGGAACTCTTTTTTTTAGTATTGAACAATTATTGCATTTCACACTACTTTCAATCAAGTAATTTGTCAAATCCTTCATCTCATGCTCATCACAGGCCTCAGAGTCACACTTGAAGCTGGTAGAGATGGTGGTCGCACTATTGGCACACGTCTCACAACTGAAAATGCTTCATTAAGACGTGCTACACGACCCATGAGCTGAGACACCTTCTGAAAAAGTTGTTTTGAAACACCGGAAAAATTTAATATGTCACGAGGCTTAACAGATATAGATAGTATCAACAAAACCATCATAATTATGCAAGTGAATATGGATGCATGACCAGTCCTCAACAACATCAATTCATAATAGTTGAAGTCATGATCTTGAATTTATGATCTCCATTAACTTTTCCTCACTGATGAACTGCAGTGAAACATGTACGAATTGCTCCACACTAAACATGGTCTGCATACTTTAAAAGATGCATCATATTGACCCTCAAAATGCAGGGTGGAAGTCGAATAAGAATTTATCAAGCATATGTAGGGTACTACAACATACATGAGGAAATATATCATCTCAAAAAAAAAAATTTCTACAAGGTGGGATAGGCTACATACTACATGCATGGATGACACCATTTTAGACAGAAGAAGTTGTCTCTAAAAACTTTTAGAACTGGGTTTCCGAGACCTTTCTCTACCTCAAATATGGTCATAATATTACTGTAGAGAGCTAAAACTCCAGAATATAGAAAAGGTAAAACGGCATACAGAAGTCATAAGAATAACTGTACCCTGTAACAAGTGAAGGGTAAACCCGGTAACAAGTGGAAGGGCAAACCTTAAAGATGAGACCAGTCTGCTTTCCCAACCAAATGTGCCAAAGGACAACACAAAATCACACAGACAATAAAATTCAGCCCTCTTTTAGTTTCGGCTTTTAATAAACCTTAACGATGAACTGTCCAAAATTGTTGTAGTAACGTAGCAGGTTTACAATTAATTTTCTTAGGGATACTTGTAGCTAAATTGAGTTGTGAGACATATATTGGCTTTTAGTTATAATAATAACTAAAAGCCAGCAAACTAAACATTCGATTTATTCCCAAAAAAAAATGTTACTTGGGTTGCATTCATCCTCAAAAACCCCTGCATATTTAGGAAGAAAACCCCGAAGCTGCCAATTCATGTACAAACAAAACATTGCAACTTGTCAAGCAACATCTTCAAGAATCAAAACATATATGTTAACATGATTATTCAACAAAAGAGCTTTTCACTTTACGCAATGCTTAGTTACCACAGAAAATCCCATCCAATTTATAACAAACAGCACATCAATGCATTTTTTAAGAAAAATTAACATTCAAATCTAAAGAAATAATCACTTATTCTTTGCAAACTCTCTTTAAGAAATACTTAAAGTTCTTATTGATTATAAAAGGCATCATATTTATTTTAAAAACAATTTTTCTCCAAGACACTGTCAAACACTATATGAGTTAGACTAATCCCTATCGGTGGCAAACCGGATTAGACTAATTTAGCTGACCCAAAACGCCCCTAAATTAAATAAATTAAACAAATTAAACTCAAGGTTTTTAGCTCGAATAGCTCATTTTGCCACCTAACCTAGACTAGCCTCTTTGGCCAAGAGGCAACTCCATTCATCACACAAGCAATTTCATTAGCAAAATAAGTTCGACCAATCTCACATGTTATGAAAAATGCTAAATTATCAAAAATCTCTCCCATGGTTCAATTATGTCTGCAAAACACAAAACAAAAGGTCGGTTGTATGTATATGATGTATTATGAAGGAAGCAAGGACCTTATCATCGAGAGCGAGGTTGAGCTTCAAGGTCTGACTCTTGCGCTTCATTCTGTACAACCTCCTTCCCAGGAAGAAGAGTCCGAGAAAAGCAGCAGCAGCAGCCACAGAGAGAGACCAGACAGGGAGAGGCAGAGGCAGAGGGTTCACCCAACACTTCAACACCTCAAACGGAACCTTCCACCACACCAATCTCTTCTCCTCCTCCATCTCCTCTTTCACTTCCTCTTCCTCTCTGTCCTCTTCCTCTGCCTTCAAGTTCTCCACCGGCACAATCTCGGCCCCAGGCATGGTCCCCGCGGTGACCGTGTCAGAATCGGAATCAGCAGTCCATGGAGCGGTGGGATTGGGAAAAAGCTGATTGGCAACATAGGAATCATCGAAATTGCGATCGACCTCGGAGTTGGAATTGGAACTGCTAGTGGAATTGGAATTGGAATCAGAATTGGGATTGGGATGATGATCGACAGGTAGGAGGGAGAAATGGTCGGGACGGATAGGGTGGATGGGCTGGAGTGTGGGCGGAGCAAAGGGGACGGGAACGAGAACGTCTTCGTTTGGGTGGAGGAACTCCCAGTCTTCTACTTCGAACTGTGCGTCCATGGATGGTGGTGATTCTCGACTTTGATTACAGCAACCCAAACCAAACCCAACCAAAAGGGAAAGTAACGACTTAAGGAATAAACTTAACCCTAGCTTTTGGGCAACCAATATATATAGCCATACTCAAATCATAGTCTCACTTACAGTTACAATTACAGTTACACTCTCTTCAAACGTAACAATTTCTCTTATAAAAAATGTATCCTAGGTAACATGTTTTATTATTAATTAAAATTTATATTTAATTTCTCTTATATATTTTATTGGAAAGGTAGGGTTTTAAATTTTAAATAATGAAATTTGATTGTATAAGTAATAAAAATGTGATTTTTCAGTTTTTATGAAACACCATACACCTAGGTTATTTTGGAATAGATAAGAAGATATTGAGGATTTGTATTATCCGATGTAATTTGGTAATGTTATTAAGGTTTGGTCCCTGTTACTGTTTTGCATAACTGCACTGGGTGGGCCCACATGGGAAAGGAATTTCATTTTTTGTGTTTCTAGTTTTTCTATTTTAAAAATATATTATTATAAATCCGAAACTACTTTATTTTATTAATTTTTTAATAAATTAATCATAGTTTTTAACTTTCAAATTAATTAAAAAGTGATAGAAAATATAATAGTTTTAATATTCGATTTTTCAGTTTTAATATTTATATTTATGAATGTGTGGCAGTTTTGTTTTATTGAACTTAAAAAAAATGTAATTGTTTAATCTTAAATTCCAACTTCCTAAAATAGTTTCAACGTTTTTTTTTAATTAAAATCTTCAAAATTCAAATTAATAAAAATAATATTTTGTGATATTTGTAAAATAAATTATGTATTTTATTGATTTTGAATTATTATTATATATTTATGCATATATAAATTAGAAATACAAGCAATAAGTTTTGTTAGTTGAAAAATAAAAATTAATTGGTCTCATATTTTATTTTGTAGTTTTGACAATTTTTACCAATGTTAAAATGTTTACATTAATGAATCCATAAATACATTTGGATGTTAATTTAAACCTTACGACAAGTCTTGTTTTTTTATTTTGTGTACAACTATTATTTGTATTTTCCAAAGACTTGCATTAGCGTCCAACATTTTGATTTTTTCTTGTACTTAATATATGAAAAAAAATGTATTCTTGTACGACAAGCATTTTATTTAATTTTCTCAGTAACAGTAGGATTGTGCTTAATGTGGTTGTAATTATTCATCATATGATATTTTCTATGAAAAAATAACATAAAAATTATCTTTTGAAAAATATTGTAAGTTTTGAAAAAATTTCCTTTTCTATGAAAAATATTGTAATTTGTTTTTGATATGTATTATATTTTCCACGTTCTTGATAATATTCTAATATTTACATTTACTAATTTATATTAACTTTGTTAACATAAAACAAGGCTCTTAATTTTGACAAATAATTAATTAAGTCATCCTTCGTAATAAACGAGCAAAGTATCAAAATCAGTTGTATAATCAATCACAAATAATTTTCAATTCAATTATTATTAAATAAAATTATTTATAATTAAAAATACTAATATTATTTAATTTTATAGTGTATGAGTTGTAGAAGTTAAGTATCAAGTATTCTGTACAAGATTATATTTTTTTATAAATCGTGGACATTGAATGAATATATGGCTACTAGACTGTAATTGACTTTAGAAGACTCACAGTAGACTTTATAAAAGCATACTTAGGGATAGAAAAAAGGGGACAACAAAACAATCATATTCCCACACCACTTCAATAGTCATGCGTAGTAGAAACAACATGGGGACGACGATCCAACTTATGATAACTACAATGGATGGAGCAAATGTAGAAACAACATGAAGAGAGTAAGCTACGAGGAACTTCTACTAAAAAAAAGAACAAGGAGCTTCAACAAAACCTGCAACAAATGCTCGGGGGAAGGGTAGAGCCCTGGTTTAGAGATAGTGTATGTACCAGTCATTCGACACCCATGGAGTTCATCCCTCCTCACTATTTAATGCCAAGGTGCAACTTTTTAATGCTCCTGTGGTACATGTGAAGACCTTTCGAGCATAGATGATCACCAGCGGGGGAACAAAGGGGTGCAGTGCAACATATTTGTTGGCACCCTCACGGCTACAACATTAGGTTGGTTCATTGATTTATCAAACAGACTCATCACCTCTTTTGAAGATTTAGTCAGAGTATTTTTGACCCAGTTTGCAGCAAATAAAGCAAAACCGCCCAAACTAAGCTACCTATTCGACGTCAAGATGATTCTGCAAGATAACATTCTGAATTTCACAGCTTGATGACATGATACTCGACGATACAATGACCCTTATACCAGCGACATGACAACACTCATCGCCCACCCCGTAGTGTACAAATCCCCCTTGATATGTCGAATAAGTATATCCCAAGGGACGTCAATGCCGCAAGACAATTGACTTACTCATAAAAATCCTGACCGATAGTTAGGACCAAATCGAGACTCATGGTATGAATTTTATCGAACCTTGAGGCATGACACGAACAAATATTATACTTTCATCCAACAAATTGAATAATTGATCCGACAAGGGTACCTACGTCGTATCGCAACCCTAGAAAAAGACGAGCAAATGAAAATTGAGAGAAGTTGGTCAATGAATGAGCATGAGATGCTGACTCTTGGCAATTTCAACACAATAGCTGGGGGATTTGCGGGTGGAGGCAACACAAACCCGACCAGGAAATGGCATGTGAGGGTGCATGCGCAGATAATGCAACTTTCACATATGTCAACGCACTGAACCATCAATACGACTTAGAAGATGTCATTCCCCATCAAGACGACCCTGTTATTATCTTTGCTATACTGATGAATAGGAATGTCCACCGGATCCTCATAGGCTAAGGGACCATAACAATACAATACTTGGTTGTTAAAGCGCCTTCTTCTTGCAATATACTCCTGGATCGCCCATCTTTAAATCGATTAGGAGTGGTCGTCTCAACAGGACACTTAAAAGTTAAATATCCAATCGGCAACGGTAAGGTCAACACACTTCATGTTAACCAACATTTAGTTTGGCGCTACTACGAGAACAACTTGTGTAATAAACACACATTTTCTCTTAGTCACTCGTCTGAAGGTAATACATCACCAGACATGGATCCCCGACTAGGTACCGATGATAGACAATAAAGTCCAAAATTGGCGAAAGCTCGACCTGATCCTAGAACGAGACCTCACACAGATACTCCGCGCAAACACACATGTGTTCGCATGATCAACACACGACATTCCCAAATTGATTTAGATTTCCTATGTCATAAATTGGCCATTGACCCGAATGCGAAACCAGTTGATCAACGTCAAAGGAAGTTCGGGTATGGGAAACATCAAGCAATCAAAGAGGAGACCCAACTTTTATTCAAAGTGGGTCATATCCAAGAGATACAATATCCAATGTTGTCATGATCAGAAAGAGCTCGGGAAAATGGTGAATGTGCACCAACTTCACATAATTAAACAAAGCCTGTCTGAAGGACTCGTACCCCCTATTGACAAACAAGTATCTAAATAAAGCACTCCGTATATTATCACTTGATGTATTTGTAATGAGTGATACATGATCAATTTATAGGTCTTTGGATATGGCCTTTCAACTACATGCATTTAATACAACTACTACCTTTCAACTACATACATTTAATACAACCACTATCTCTCAACTACATACATTCAATACAACTACTATCTCTCAACTACTACCTCTATAACCACTACCTCTCAACTACATGCATTTAATGTTTACCTAACAAAATCCCTCCATAAACTTAAATGTTTTTCTTGTCCTTCATTCCAAGCATCTTCTTGTTGTTCTCGAACAGAGTGGTTGACAGTGGCTTCGTGAACATATCTGTAGCTTGTGCATTTGTGTTGAGCTGCTAAGGAAATCAACAACCTAATTATTTCCATTCTCGTCACTGGGGTGAATACTTCATCATAGTTTATTCCTTCCTTTTGCTTGTACCCATTCACTACGAGTCGAGCTTTATATCACTCAACTTCTCCTTTAGCATTTGTCTTCTTCTTGTACACCCACTTTACGCCGATAGGCCGCACTCCTTTGGGCAAATCAGTCAGCTCCCATGTACTGTTGTGTTCTATTGCCCCGATCTCCTCGTCCATTGCCTTTTTCCACCTTTTCTCCTACACGGCCTCTTCAAAGTTTAAGTCTTCTGAATCTGCCAAGAGACATACAACATGCACTTCGTCAGTGAAGTTGTATATATCTTGTAAACTTCGCGCTCTGGGCTGTAGAGGTTCATCTTCTTCATCAGAAGTCTCGTGATCTCTCACAGTATGTGGTGTATCAACTTCCGAGCTTCTACTTCCTATGGACTCCTTCTCCGAGTTGTTCCAACTCCACTCGCTTTCTTCATCAATTTGAACATCTCGGCTCATGATGACCTTCTTAGTTATTGGGTTAAACAACCTGTACGCCTTGGATTTTTCATCATACCCAATAAACACGTACTTTTTGCTTCTATCTTCGAGCTTGATCCTCTGTTGAGCTGGAACATGACCATAAGTTATGCTACCGAACACTTTAAGGTGAGACACACTCGGTTTTCTTCCACTCCAGACTTCTTGCAGTGTCTTCTCGTTCAGCTTAGCATGTGGACATCTATTTTACACATAGATGGCACATTGCACTGCTTCTGCCCAGAACTCCTTTGACATGTTTTTGCTTCTCAACATTGTTCGAACCATGTCAAGAATGGTTCGATTCTTCCTCTCGGCAACTCCGTTTTGTTGGAGTGAGTATGGTGCTATCAGAAATCTCCTTATCCCTTGATCCTCGCAATACTTCATGAGTTTGGATGAAATGAACTCGCCTCCTCGGTCGGACCTAACAGATTTGATAGGCATGTCAGTCTCTTTCTCAACCATTGCTTTAAATCTATTGAACACCTCAAACACCTCAGATTTCTCCTTCAAAAAGTATACCCAGGTTTTTCTTGAAAAATCATCTATAAAAGAAATGAAATACCTTTTCCCACTAAAGGACTCAGGGGTAACTGGTCCACAAAGATCTGTGTGAATCAATCCGAGTTGTTCCTTTGCACGGTACTCGGTCGTCCTCGGAAATGAGGTCCTCGGATGCTTCCCGAGCACACACTCTTCACAAAATTTCTTTTCAAATTCCATAGACGGGAGTCCTCACACCATCTCTTTGTTTACTAACTTGGTCAGCCCGCCAAAATGCAAGTGGCCAAACCGAAAGTGTCACATCATTACTTCATCCTTCACGTCAAGTTTCAAGCACCTCTCTTGGACTATCTTCAAGTCCAACTTATATATTCTGTTCTTCTTCATTTCTACTCGGGCAATCAAACGATCCGACTTGTCCTTCAGGTATAGTACTCGGTCTTTCATCAGAACCGAGTAGCCTTTCTCCATCAGCTGACCTATGCTCAATATGTTGCTTTTGAGATCAGGTACATAGTACACGTCTCTGATTTCTCCAACTCGGCTATTCTTCTGTAGGTACCAGATTGTACCTCTGCCTTTTACCGCTACCTTTGATGCATCTCCAAATGATACGTGTCCGGCCTCAACTTTAGTGAGCTCCTTGAAAAGGTTCTTGTCCCCGAACATGTGGTTACTTGCTCCTGTATCAAGATACCAAACCGAGTTGTCAGAACAGCTCGGACTTAGCTCGACATCCGAACTTCTCGACATCATCAATACTCCTTCTTCCTCAGTGTCCTCAGAGAGGAGGTTTGTCTCCTTTTTCCTCTCAGATCGGCAGTCCTTCGCGAAATGTCCAACCTTCCCACAATTATAACATTTGATACCTGAATAATAGTCCTTAGCAAAATGACCGTACTTCCCACATTTGAAGCACTTAACCCGGAATTGCTTGACTGACCACCTCGGCCTCTACCGTCACGACCTCTACCTTGTCTTCGGTCATGCCAGTTTTGTTGACTGACTGGCTCCTTGCCTCTTTCATATTCTCCTCTGCCTCTACCACCTCGGCTTTGAGTGTTCTGAGCATAAGGAACCTTCTTCTCCTTTAAGGTTGCCTTTGCTTGGAGTGCTTGATCAAGGGACTCCTCTTTCTTCTTCCTTCTCCGCTGCTCATGCGCTTCAAGCGACCCGGCAAGCTCTTCCACCGAGAGCACCGACAAGTCCTTGGACTCTTCTATTGCACAAACGATATTCTCAAAGTCGTCAGTTAACGACCTTAAGATTTTCTCCACCACTCGGCAAGTGGGTAGCGTCTCTCCATTTCTTCCGAGTTGATTCACCACGGTCTCAACACATGAGATGTACTCGGCAACCCCTTCGACCTCTTTCATCCTCATGCTTTCAAGCTCGCGCCTCTAAGAGTTTGAAGCCTGACTTGCTTCACACGATTATCCCCTTTATTTGCCTTCTCCAGAATATCTCACACTTCTTTTGAAGATTTAGCATTTGTTATCTTCTCAAATTCGGACTCATCAACAGCTCGGTACAGTACGTACAAAGCCGTTTTGTCCTTTACTCATGTTGCTCTCAATGCAGCAAGCTAAGCAATCGTCTGCTCTTCAATATTCTCTAGTTCTTGGTACCCATTTTCGACCACATCCCATACTTCTTGGGAACCAAGGAGAGCCTTCATTTGTAGGCACCAGTTATCATAGTTTACGCCTTTTGATAACTTTGGCAGGGGCATGCTGTTAGCTAAGTTGGTCGTCTCGAACAAACTCCCTAACTCTCAAACACTCTCTCTAACGCACTCAGACACTCAGGCTCTCAAGCTCTGATACCAATTTGTTGACAAACAAGTATCTAAATAAAGCACTCTGTATATTATCACTTGATGTATTTGTAATGAGTGATACATGATCAATTTATAGGCCTTTGGATATGGCCTCTCAACTACATGCATTTAATACAACTACTACCTTTCAACTACATACATTCAATACAACTACTATCTCTCAACTACTACCTCTATAACCACTACCTCTCAACTACATGCATTTAATGTTTACCTAACACCCCCTACTCAACATAGATAATCTTGAGGATGGGGCATTCGAATGTCAACTGTTAAGCTTTATGAATGCATACTCAGGTTAAAACCAGATATTCATGCACCCATGTGACGAGGGAAAAACGACGTTCATGGTTGAAATAGGCAACTTTTGTTATAAAGTCATGTCATTTGGTTTGAAGAACGCAAGGGGCGACATACCAACGGTTGATGAACATTATTTTGCGCCCCATGCTCGGTATAAAGGTGGAAGAAGCATATGTTGATGATATTGTGGTTAAGTCATGGGCAAGCCATGACCATCCCGCACATCTGGCAGAGTTATTCAAGACATTATACCAGTACCATTTGAAGCTCAATCCAAACCAATGTGTATTTAACGTCTAGTCTAGAAAATTTTTGGGCTTCATGTTAACTTAGAGGGATCGAGGCAAATCCTGAAAAGTATTTGGCCATAATCAACATGAGAAGCTCATCCAATCCGAAGGAGGTGCAATAGTTGGTGGAAAGAATGACTTCTTTATCATGCTTTTTATCCGAAGCGGGTGATCAAGACTTTTCATATTTTCAGTACTTGTGACAACAGAAACAATTTGTGTGTGGACTGAGGAATGTGAGCGAGCATTCATGGAATTAAAGATCTTTTTATTTAACCCCCTGATATTATTCAAGCCGAAAGAGGACAATGTGTTACAACTTTACCTCATGGTAACAGACCAAACTCTCAGCACAACCCTCACACAGGAACATGACGAGGCAGTACAACCCGTCTATTTCGTTAGTTGAGTCCTTCGACTAGTTGAAAGTCGCTACTAGAAAATTGAACGGGCAGCTCTTATGGTTATCATCACGACAAGATGACTAAGTCACTATTTCTAGAGCTTCCCCATGGTAGTTAAGATTGATATACCAATCAAACGTGGTGCGTAAGCCTAACCTCGCTGGAAGAATGGTGAAATGGGTCGTAGAGCTTTCTAAATACGGCATAAGCTACGAGCCTCGTGGTCCGATAAAGGCTCAGTTCCTAACCGATTTCATTGTGGAATTAACACCATCACGAGAACCTATAATTGAAAAGGACAACCTAGCATCCTAAATAATTTAT
Organism: Sphenostylis stenocarpa; assembly: GCA_963425845.1. NCBI lineage: Eukaryota > Viridiplantae > Streptophyta > Magnoliopsida > Fabales > Fabaceae > Sphenostylis > Sphenostylis stenocarpa. Next base: position 54,538,065 of record OY731402.1, read on the forward strand.
ATGGACAGAGCATCTAACCTGAGTGGAAGAGGAACAAGAGTCATCCTCGAAGCTCCAAATGACATGATGATTGAACAATCATTACACTTCGCGTTCAAAGCAAGTAACAATCAAGTAGAATATGAAGCACACTTAGTTGGGATGAAGTTAGCTATTGAAATGGGAGTTAGCCACCTGACTGTGAAAAATGACTCTCAACTCGTCACGGGTCAAGTCACAAGTGGATACCAAGCCCGCGACCCATGCTTGACACAATATCTAGTAAAGGTGAAGTGATTAATATTGTCGTTTAATGTGTTTAAGCTTGTCCACGTACAAAGAGAGCAAAACTCTAAGGCTGACTTATTGTCTAAACTGGCAAGCACCAAAGGACCTTGTAATAATCGATCGATCATATAGGAAAGTCTTATAGCTCCAAGCAGCACCACGGGTACCAAACATGTATTCACCATAGAGCCACAACATTCCTGGATGCACACGTATTTGGCATATTTTACACATTGCATAGAGCCAAGCAACAAACACGAGAAAGCACAATTTTAATAAAGAGCAGCACGCTTTGTCATGATCGGTAATAAGCTCTATTAACGAGGCTTCTTGGCTCCATTACTACAATGCATATCGGAGCCACATTGTCCTGAAATTATTGCGAAACTTCAAGAGGGGCAATATAGGAGGTCGGGCCTTGGGCATAAAAATTTTACACGCCGGGTATTATTGCATCAAGACTGCACCCTGTACGCCTGACAATGCCACCAGTGTCAGCTACATGCAGATGTCGAGCTTCTACACATTATTGTATCACCCTGGCCATTCCACAAATGGGGGCTAGACGTATTCGATCCCTTTCCAGTCTCACCAAGACAAGTTAAGTTCTTACTCGTCGCGATCGATTACTTTACAAAATGGATTTAGGTTGAACCAGTTGCCACGATATCCGTCGAGAATGTATGTCATTTCATTTGGAGGACCGTCGTATGTCGATTTGGGGTACCATACACCGTCATCACGAACAATGAGACTCAATTTGTTAGGCGACAAGTATGAGAGTTATACCAATGCTTTCATCTCAAGCATATCTTTGCTTTAGTCGAACACCCCAAAACAAATGGTTAGGCTGAGGCGGCAAACAAAATAATCTTGAAGGGGTTAAAATGACATTTAGGCAAGCAAAAGACATTATGGGTAGCAGAACTACCCCAAGTCCTTTAGTCATACCATACCACAATTCAGTCTACTATACGGGAAATACCTTTCAGTTTAGTCTACAGGGTCGACGCAATACTCCCTATAGAAGTGTTCGAACCTATCGAGCGAGTCCTTCATTTCATAGGGGAGAACACCGAACACACAATAAGAACAAACCTCGACCGCATCGATGAGACTTGCGACAAGCCCACATTAGAATCGAAGTGGCTAAACGCTGAGCATGTTTAGCGTACTCCACCAAGACTCGTCCCTGGGCATTCCAAGTAACATATCTAGTCTTGCGCCGGGCACAACCACACCAAATCCACAACAAACTCTGGATAAAACCCTACTACATCATCGAGGTAGTGGGTAATGACGCATATAATATAGTCAACTTTTAATATAGTTGATTCATTTGCGAACATGCAATGCAACCAACTTACGCTTTTAATATAGTTTATTCATTTCATGTTTTTTAGTAAATAAATATTTGTACTAATCCTCTTAGTCAGTGACGGATCTTCTTGGGAGCTGAGGGGGGTCGTGACCCTCCCAAAGTTTTGTAACTCCCATGTAATTTATGATTTTGGCCCCCCCAAACATAATGAACATTTAATATATTTACTTGTATATTTACAATTTTATCCTCTCAGCCCCTCCTCAGTTTTGTAACTCTCATATAATTTATGATTTTGTTTCTCTCAAACTTAATGATCATTTAATATTTTTAAGTATATATCTACAATTTTATCTTTTCAATCTTTCATATTCTTTCTTCCTTTTATATTTATTTATTATTTGTTAATAATATATTATTTAGTCCCCCTAAGATTAATGGTCAAGATTCGCCACTGCTCTTAGTGGTGTTTTCTTCCTCCTCCAAGAAAGCTAAATAAAATAATATTTTTTCAGAGATTATCGGTCTACAATGCAACCTTACGAGGTTGGTCTACAACACGACCCTATGAGGTTAGTTTACAATACATGACCATAGGAGATCGGTCTATAATGCGATCCAATGAGGTTGATCTACAATGTGCAACCCTAGAAGGTCGGTCTACAATGTGCGACTCCATGAGGTCAGTCTACAATATGCGACGCTAGGAGGTTAGTTTATAATGTATGACCCCATGAGGTCGATCTGCAATACGTGACCCTAGAAAGTTGGTTTACAATGTGCGATCTCATGAGATCAATGTACAATGCAACCCTATGAAGTCAATCTATTATACGACCCTATGAGGTCAATCTACAATACAATCCTATGAGGTCGATCAACAACACGACCTTATGAGGTCGGTTTACAATGTGACCCTATGAGGTCGATCTATAATGCGACCCTATGAGGTCGATCTAAAACGACCTACATTTACGCGCAATATATAATGACATGAACATCGAGATTCCAACATATTAGAGTTCAAACTCCATGCATAAAAAACTTAACACGAGTGAATGATGTGAAGGACACGACACATTGCCAAATCTCAAGGCTGGGGTTGTGTAGTGTTCAGAATAACAACTTCTCATCATCGAGAACTTACGGTCATTGACTTGAGGATAGTAATATCAGATAATAACCAACTTTATAAGTCAGACCCATAAAAGCTAGATAAAACCAGTTCTAGGACAATAACATGATAAAAGACAAATACCCTCATTTTTTACTATAACATCAATAATAGTGATTAGCACGAAAATAACGTTTTAGTTACCTGATACATAATGATGATAAAAACCAAACTCTATCAATAGACATTACTAAAATCTTGACCTTGATACTCGAGATTGGAGACTGTGTAGTGTTAGAGTTGTATATCTCTCCTTCCATAACTGATTATGTGGAGGTTGGATACCTACTATTCGTAGACGATGATATGTATTTATAATAAGACTTTATAAAACCATACTTTTAAGACTTGAAAAAAGAATCAAATAAAATTCTATCATACAAAGAAAAATTATATTTATTATTGTTATATTATTAAAATGTGAACAAATTAAAAAACACCAATTTAAAATAAATTCTAAACCTTTACTAAAAGCTCATTCCATAACTAATAGTCATTGCATAAAAGTATTAAATTACTTCTTCAATATTAAATTACTTTTGGAATTATCTTTATGAAAGGATAATTTTTTGTGGAGTGGAAGAAAATTCCATAAAAAAAATTGGTCTTTTCACATGTTTTGAAGGGGTGCATATGAAAATTTTTGACGGTGCAGGAAGAAGACGTTGTTAGGGCAGTGAAGTGCAGACAAACAAACACCGCACTCCAACTCCACCCAGCTAGCGAGGACCACACTGGTCTCTCGCTCACCTTTTAACACTTCTTTCAATTTTTATTTTCCTTCTAAATCCCTTTAATTCGAACTTCTTTCTAATGTTATTATCATTTTAATTTTAAATTCAGTTTGTTTTTTCGATATTTCGATGGTGAACTTGTCCATTATGTTTAATTTGCATAATTGGGTGACTATCACCGTTCTATGATGTTGATGGGTCCGTTGCATGTTTTGCACTCTGCATTTCTGATTTTGAGTTCTGCGGGATAGTGTTCAGGATTTGTGTGATGCATATTTCAGAAACATGGCCTAGCTAGACCAATTTGTGATTCAAAATAGTTTGTTACTGGCATATAGGGGTTCTTGAAAAGATGTCCCCATTCTCCTTGTGTTTATATCAATTTGTTGATTCTGAACAGGGTCTATAGGGCTACATCTATTTTTGTGGTTTGCTGATACATTGGGTTGTTATGCAACATGGAATCTCGGTTAGTTGATGAAAATGATGCTATGGAAGTTTCTGGGGATGTGGGTTTGAGTACGTATGAAGTTCAGGTACACCAAGAAACTTACGAAGGTATGCTACTGTAATCATATGATTTTGATATGGAATTCTGAATGAATAAAAATGATGCATGTCTTAAATATAAAGTCCTGCATCCTGTTTATGACTTTAACCAGGTTTCTGGATTAACTAACAAACAATTGATGGAGAAGGTTTCCGACTTTTAAGGTAGTAAACCTGAGATCTTGCACCTTTCCCCTTGGAGTGGGCAAAAGACACCTGTTTAATAAAAGAGTGTACCCAGTGTCCATTCCTTAATATCCGTTTTACTAACTCAAATAATACTTGTTGAAAGTCCCACATCGCCTACCTCATATCATTTGGTATGGTTTAAATACATGTTAGGCTACTCCACATATTGCCAATTGGTTTTATGTTGGAACCTTAACATGGTATAAGAGTCAAAGCCTAACATCTTTCCGGTAAGTTGCCCTTTAGTTGGGTCAAAAGTACCCTTTGCCTGGTCCGGCAGGCTTCGTTGGAGGGGGTGTGTTGAAAGTCCCACATCGCCTACCTCATATCATTTGGTATGGTTTAAATACAAGTTAGGCTACTCCACATATTGCCAATTGGTTTTATGTTGGAACCTTAACAATACTATTTGATTATGGTACTCTTCTAACATAGTCTCCACTTTTCAACTTTCTAATATTGTTTCTTAACATAAAGAAGTCAAAAAAGTATAAAGTATGTGATGTAGAGTTTAGGTGGGAAAGATGAAAGAAACAGAAAGAAGGAGAAAGAAAAGGAGAAGAAAGAACAAAACAGAGTAGGGAAGTTTCAGGGAAAGAGGATAGAACAGAAATAAATATCAAAGATATGTGCACTGCACTTCTGTCATTAACTTTAAATCTAGATTCAGCTGTCTAGAATACAACAATTATTTATAGGATGCTATCGAACAGCTATGAACTAACAATAGCTTACTAACTAACTAACTAACATCCTTGTCTAATTTATATTTACATATCACCATGATATGTGGAAAGTAAATTAATACACATGAATCAGAGAGAGTTTGTATCAGCAATTACTTACCCTTTAAACCCCACTTTAAAATAGTGATGGAATTATCCTTCCAATTTACAGTTTGTTCCATGTTATTAGTTAGTTAATTATTTCTCTGTTGATTGTTCTGGTGTCTAAATATTATATCTTTACAATAGGTCTGAATTTGATGTAGTTAATTATTCAATATCATAGCTTAGTCCTACAACCCCTCCTAAATGCCTTAAATTCTGTGCTTAATCCATACCCTCCTCCCTAAACAAGAAATATTCCCTGAACAAACACCCACACCCTCTCGTAACCTCATTCAAGGACCATTACACAAACCCTAAGAAACTAGTTTTATGTTATTCTGTTTGGAAGAAACTTATGACTGAGAGATACACTGCATGGGATTCACATGGGTGGCAGTAATTGCTTGGATGGCATCCTTCCACTGGACTCCTTTATTTTTTTTATTTTTTCTCTTTTTATTGGGCATGGGGAAATGAAAAAACCAGGATAAAATTTATGCCTATCGGTGTGTGGGTATTCATATGACAGGTAAGGGTTCTATGTAGGGAGAATTGAGTCAAATCTCAATTGACATATAGGCCTTCTGGTTACCTTCTTTATTGACATTTCATTCTTAGTAAATGACAGAAGTGTTAACACTTCTTCTTTATTTGGTCTCATTATGAGGAAATATTTTTATTGGTTTAAGAGATTTACTTTTGTGACAGTGGATCCAAATGAGGGGTGTAGAGTACTAGAGAGTTCTTCTGGGGGAGAGTTGGGTATCTGTGATGATGATCACGCTATTCAGGAACCATATGAAGGCATGGAGTTTGAATCTGAAGATGCTGCTAAGATATTCTATGATGAATATGCCCGACATTTAGGATTTGTCATGCGTGTTATGTCATGCAGACGCTCAGAAAGGGATGGTAGGATTCTTGCTCGCAGGCTTGGATGTAATAAAGAGGGTTATTGTGTCAGCATCCGAGGGAAATTTTCATCAGTTCGTAAACCTCGGGCCAGCACAAGGGAAGGCTGTAAGGCAATGATTCATATCAAATATGAGAAGTCTGGCAAATGGGTAATAACTAAGTTTGTGAAGGATCATAATCATCCATTAGTAGTCTCTCCACGTGAAGCACGACAAACAATGGTAGGTTCATATTTCTTATCTATCTGTGAACTCCGTTGTTGACAAATCTATTACTAATTTTGACTCTGATCATTAGTCTTATGCAGTTATCCTTTCTTATTTGTGTATTTTTTCTAGTGGTTGAGCTAGTTTTTCAGAATGGAAAGATTTAAATGCCAAAAGGGTGTGTTTGGGTTATAGTTCAGTTGAGGGTATCACTTATTTTCCATCCGGCAGTGCTATTACTTCTTTTTTTTGTGTCACAGTAGCCTGCTAGAAATCCCTCACTTTTTAATCGTTAGTGAGGGTATTTTGGGGTCTTCAGAATGTAATGCTATTATTATCTTCTGAAAAAGCTTCTCCCACATGAGGGTATTTTGGTTACATTAGTTATTTTTAGTAATGATGTCTGCTCAAAATTGATCCTCTCTGTTATTGCTTTGTTCTACCTTTTAAGGCATATATGTTAGTGGGATAATGGATGTATTTGGTATAACAGGAAAATAGTATTTTTTTGGGATATTTTATACAGAAGCCTTGTTTTCTGAATTCAAAATGATGTTTACTAACATTTCCGTATCGTTTTCTATTGTTTTCTTGAATCAGGATGAGAAGGATAAGAAAATTCAGGAATTAACAGCAGAGCTTCGGCATAAAAAACGGTTGTGTGCAACATATGAAGAACAGCTGACTTCCTTTATGAAGGTTGTTGAAGAGCACAGTGAGAAGCTATCTACAAAAATTCATCTTGTAGTTAATAATCTTAAAGAATTTGAATCCATAGACGAGCTTTTGCACCAAACATAGCCGTCAATCATGTGAGTATAAACTCTTCATATTTAGCATTTGCATACTCCATCACAATATATCATACTGTGAAAAAACAATTTTCTCCCAGATATCTGATGAAGTTGGTCTTGCATAATTTAAATGCCGTTTGGGAAGTAGATCTCCATTTCATAATACTGAGTTATGTATTGATTTAATGTATGTATATACTCGGTACACCGATAATTAATAATACCCTTATCCTTCTACACTTCAATATTTCCATATCTCTTGTCTAACCATTTGTATATGCATATGGGCAAACCAGGCCCCTTATTTTACTAAAATATAAAATCTTGGTTATATATCTTGAAGATTTATATCTTAAAAAGGTGAAAAACTTCTGAACATTACGTTTTTAAGGTACATAATTCTATTATTTTCCTGTATCTTCTGCATGCAATTTTATGGTTAGACCTATAATCAATTTATGTTAACGTAACCATTTCAGTTATATGAGTCAATCATTCACTGATTGGATTGCGTCAAGGTTTATGATGTCAGGCATTTGTAAAATTGTAATGACTATTAGTCTAGCTTCTACTTCTTATTTTTATTACTGTCATGACATGAGATTCATGCAGATTGTAATCATCCTTAGGATTCCTTGTTATGCATATGCAGGTTGCGCTTGAACCACTAAACTGTTGTGCCATGTTCAAAGAATGATAAAGAATGATCCTTTAGTCCTTCGTGAATTTCAGAATCTGCTTCAGTGAATACTTTGGTTAGGCAAGGCTAGCCTATTTTTTTGGGGAACTGGCAAGGCCAGTCTTGCCACAAAGAGAAGGCCACCATATAATGTGAAATTTTATAGCGTGTCATAGTGCCTTGGAAGCTAAGAGGATTTGTAACAATTTACCTTTAACGCAGAAACTAGTGGCATCCCTTAAAGCCTCAGGTACTTTTGTATAATTTCTTTACTCCCCTGATATTACAGAAGAAAATGTAAACAATAATACTGTGACTTACAATGTGCTGGAATGCTTTTTCACGTGAGAAACTACTGTGTCAAGTAATCCATTTTCTTTGTAAATATTGTCAATATTTAGGACAATTTTTAAATGATAATGAATTTTAAGTGTTTCATTGTTTGGTAACTTAATGCAGATTGTTTTTCACAAAACAAGTTGGTTAGCCATATTGATTTGATAAATAATTAAATTATATCTTATTCAAGAAACCGCTCATAAAATATAAAGATTGATTGTCTTCATTTTCTTGGGTAAAACGTTTGAGTTTAAGAATACAGAGCTTTAAAGTTGTGATTTTTATATATCTTTAATATTATTAAAATGTTTTTAAGATTAATTACTAATGTCACTATTAACTTTGTTTGATATAATGTATTCATGATATTTCGAATAAATAAGTTAAATTAATTTTTTACTAATCTGAGAGGGTAAATAAGCCATATTTAGCATATTTCACATTCCCTATTTATTTTTATTTTTTTTAAACTTATCAACTAAAATGGTCTAGTTTGATTCATAACGACTGATTTATTTTGAGCTCAACTAACTAAGGTTTTATACAACAAAAAAAACAAGATATAAAAAATAATGTTTTTTGTAAGTTAAAATTAGCTTTCAAAAGTTTCTGTACTGGATATCTTTCAAAACATATTTCAATTTATATCCAAATTAATCAAAACCAATAAATATCTCTATTCATCTTTAGAGACATTGAAGTTAAGAAATACTAGAGTAATGGAAAAGCATACTTGTACTTAGCAAGACACAAATCAACTTTGATTTTACATAATTTTGCAGAAATTTGAAGAGAATTGTGCTGTAATTTAAACAAAGTTATGCAGAATTTTGCTTAGTGGTGCAATATATTGTATGATTTTAGCACAACCAAATTCCTTTTGGGGCACATCTCCATGTCAAGATCAAACCAACCCAACACGCCGTTCCTCGAACAATGGCTAATCGTCAGCTCTGGCATCACCCCTGCCACCACCGCTAAAACCACCGCACGAACCATCGTTCAAGCATGGACCACCCTCCGGGATTCTCTCCAATCCTCTTCACCCCAAAACCACCAACAATTGCACCAAACCCTTCAAACCCTAGTCAATTCCCAAGCCTCCCTCCACGTGGCAGAACCCCAAGCCAAGCTCCTTCTCACCCTTCTGCAATCCCCCACCTCACGCCACTCCTTCCCCCTCATCCTCACACTCCTCTACGTCTGGGTCCGAAAATTTCCCAACCCAAATCCCACAATCATCAATTCCGCACTCAAAATCCTCTCTTTAACTATCTCCGATGATGCCCTTTTCCCCGAAAGTTTGCTCCTTTTGGGCGCTTTCTCATCCGCGCCTTCCGTTTCCGAGAAAACCAAGACGGTTTGTTTGGACTTGATGATGAAACTGTTGGTGGGGCAGAGCAAGGATAAACTGTGTTCTGAAATGCCGCGTGTTCTTGCCGGAATTGGTTACGCTTTGTCGTCTTCCACAACTGTTTATTGTGTGGAGATGTTGGGTTTGCTGTTTGGCATTTGGGGGAAGGGAGAGGGGTGTGTTGCACACGGACTCATGGTTCTTTATCTGTTTGATTGGGTTGTGGAGAATTTGATTCGTGTTGGGTATTCGGATAAGATGGGTGTTTTGGTTCGAGAAGGTTTCGGGAGGTTTAAGGAGGAGCATGCTTCGTTTGCGGTTTTCATGGCTGCGGTTGGAGTGTTGCGGGCTTTCGAGAGACAAAGAGTGGGAGCTGACCTTGTTTCTGGAATGGGGGCGAAGGATTGTGTGGTTGGTAGGATTGAAAGTTTGGTTAGTGATTTGGTTACGAGGAGGTTGAGGTTTGGTTATGGTGATGATAATGAGGGCGATGGTGTAGAGGAAGATAGGCTTTTGCTTCGGTGTGTGTCGTTGGGATTGGTTCGGACTGTGGCGTTTTCGAGACATTCGTCTTTGTTTGTTTGTCTTGCTTTGGCATTGTTGACTGAGATATTTCCCTTGCCACGTTTGCATCAATCGGTGATTGAGAAGTACCGTGGAGTGGAGCTTGAGGAGATCAGAAAACATTTGGATGGTGTCCTGTTCAAGGAAGCAGGAGCTGTGACCGGGGTGTTGTGCAGTCAGTATGCTTTAGCTGATGAAGAAAGTAAGAATGTGGTTGAGAATCTGATGTGGGAATACTGCCAGGATCTCTACTTTGGACATAGGCGATTGGTTGTGATGGTTAAGGGCAAGAAAGATGAGTTGATTGAGGGTTTGGAAAAAATTGCAGAATCTGCTTTCCTTATGGTTGTGGTATTCGCTTTGGCTGTGACAAAACACAAGTTGAACTCCAGTTTTGCGCAAGAAATACAGGTGGATGTCTCGTTGAAGATACTAGTTTCGTTTTCTTGCATGGAGTATTTTCGCCACGTCCGTTTGCCGGAGTATATGGAGAGCATTCGCAAGGTGGTTGCAGGTGTTAAGAATGAGCATGCCTGTACTTCTTTTGTGAACTCCATGCCCTCGTATGCTGACTTGACTAGTGGCCCAGGTTTGCATGTTAGTGTGAATTGATATTTTATTTGTTTATTTTATTGTTTTGCATATTATAAGACGCTACATGTCTTCTAGACCAGAAAAGCAATTACTTATGGTCCATGGATGAAGTGCAAACGGCTCGCATTTTGTTTTACCTACGAGTCATTCCAACTTTCGTTGAATGTTTGCCCAGTCTTGTGTTCAGAAACATCGTAGCTCCGATTATGTTCTTGTATCCTATATAAAATAAGTACATATTTGGTTTTTGCAGAAAATAGTTACTGCCAAATGTTCTCTCTACAGTAATTTGTTTATGATCTATTTTTGAACACTAGATGAGCTAACTTCAAACATGTATTTTGGGGTCCTTGGCCCCATTATCATGCATAGAAGTTTTCTTCCTTATTTAGCAAAACTAGATATATGGAGCACCCAAATGATAAAGTAGCTCTAGCTTCTCATTCTGTGTTCATGACATTTATGACTATGGGGAAGGATTCTGAAAAGAATGATAAAGCTTCATTGAAGGAGCAACTTGTTTTCCATTACATGCAAAGATCCTTATTGGTACTATATTCTGCTAAAAGATCTCAATCCTAAATCTGAGACTGATAATTTTGAATTCATTTTTATGTTATTGTGTTATGTGAACATAGGGATATCCTGGCATTACACCTTTTGAGGGTATGGCTTCTGGAGTTGTAGGATTGGTCCAACATGTTCCTGCTGGTAGCCCGGCCATCTTTTATTGCATTCATAGTCTTGTTGAAAAAGCCAACCAGCTCTGTTCTGAAGTATTCACTAACGAGGCTGATGCATGGAAGAAGTGGCAAGGAGAGCCAGAACCAAGCAAGAAATTAATGGACTTGCTTTTACGCCTAGTTTTCCTCATTGATATACAAGTAAGTTGTTAACTAATTACGTGACTTGCCACATTATTTAAAGTTATGCAATGTCGACCTTGCAAAACCCAAAATAATACATGTTTTCAAGTTGGGAGGCCCATTAAGTAATCTATTTGATGTGTAAGTTCTTAAAATTGTTGTTTTGAAAAACTTATCATTCTGCATGTATTAAATATTGCCTTTAAACTTGATCATGTAAACCTCTTTGACTACATTTTAGGTCTTGCCCGACTTGATGAAGCTATTGGCACAGCTGATCACAAAGTTACCACGAGATGCACAGAACATTGTTTTAAATGAATTATACTCACAAGTGGCTGATTCTGATGATGTTGTCCGCAAACCCACACTGGTTTCATGGCTGCAGTCGTTATCTTACCTTTGCACAAAGGCCACATATCAAAATTCAACCTACCAAAATATCGAAAGTGGAGATAGTCTTACTTTGGCCAGTATTGCAGACCCATTAAACAGTGGAAGAACAACTGCACGACTTTAAGTAACAGTTTAAGGTCTGTCTCTCCTTTTTTGTAGCATTACATAATGTTTTCTATGTTATTTTCTTTCCAATAAATTCTAGTTATGCCGAATCTTACTAATAGATCCTGTTACTGCATGCCATAACTTTTGAGCCAGTTTTTAACTTGCTGTATTTACCATTTCTCGTTTGCTGATTCACACTCTTTTGTTTGAATCTATCAATCTGTTCTGTAGTTTTAAAATTAGAATAGGGAGTGTTCAGAAAAGGTAATTTGAGGATGGAAGTAATTTTTTTAGGGCATTTAAAATAATTTGTCCCCAGATTGGATGATTGGGTCAATAAGTTAAAAAATTATGCAATATTTTAATAGGGTAGTAAGAAATTGAAATCCCACCTAAATAGGTTTAATTTTAGAAAGCCTCTGGTTTCTTTATCCACATTTCATTTTGTGCATTGGTTTGGGCTTATCTGCCTCCACAGCTTTTCATCCTCAACCTCCATTGCTTCCAAACCAAACCATTACTTCTATTCAACTTTTACAGGACCTGCTGACAACAAACTAATCTTGCTTACTCGAGTTACTGATTGGGGTTTGTTTCAAATCTCCTTTTTTTTTACTCATGATCCTGATTCGTTGGTACAAGCTTTTATATTTTCGATTCAATGATATTTTGGATCTTCTGGTGTTCTAGTTTTTCCTGTGATTTCAATGTTAGACCCTTCAATGTGTTATGACTCCTTGATTGTTTGAGCTTCAATAGATACAGCAAACCACTGGGTGAAAATTATGAGTTGTGATACAGGATAATACTATTAGTGGTATCTAGCTGTTGGAACTTTATTTTATGCCATTCAAAGTTTTTAGTGCCAGAACCAGATGCTTGTTTGATCAGCCTTTAAAGACCTGGGTCTAGGCAAGGAAAGGGATTTTTTTAATCAATGTTTTCTTCTCGCTGGGATAGAAAAAAAAAAAATGGCCGACACAATTCAAGATGTGAGCTAAATTTGAAGTCTGGTTTGTTGCTTGCCAATGTCTCTAAATTTCCTTCTTTGTTTTTACTAAAAATAAAGAAGTGCATACTAGGGTACAACCTTTTTGAAGGTTGTGATATGTTAGATATTGTTTGATATTGTTAAGATATTGTTAGATATTGTTAACCATAATATCAAACAATATCTTCTGTTTATTCTGTTTACTTTCGGTTACTCTTTTAGTTGTACCTCTCTCTATTATAAATAGATTACTGTATGTGTAGTTTATACACAAGGGAGATTAATGTTCTTGTTGTTTGTGACTCTCTAACTGTGTCTTCTTCACTATTAGTTCCTGCTCCGCAGTCAGCTTCTTTTCCACCGCCTCTTCAGGTTTATAGTTGTCGAAACCAATCACAACCACTACCATGTGACTCCACTCAAGTGTCAATTATTCTGTCTCCTTCGGATCTAACACTTGAGTTTGACCTTCCCATTACCCTCCTATATGTTCTACACGTACTCCCTCTTCCCAATATATTGCTTTGAGTTATCATCGACTGTCATTACCTTTTTATACATGTTTTTCTTTTATTTCTTCTGTGACCATTTCAAAAGTTGTCCGTGAAGCTTTAGCCCATCCTGGTTGGCGTCAGACCATGTTAGATGAATTAAGTGTGCTCTTCATAATAGTGGAACGTGGGAATTAGTCCCGTTATCGTGTACGAAATATGTTTTTGGTTGCAGGTGGGTGTTTGTTATCAAAGTTGGACCTGATAGTACTATTGATCGCCTCAAAGCTCGTCTTGTGATCGAAGGTTATACTCAAATTTTTGGATTGAATTATGGAGATACATTTTCCTCCGTGGCAAAGATGACTTCTGTTCGTTTATTTATCGTCATGACCGCTCTTCAACAATGGTCTATTTATCAACTGGATGTTAGAAATGCTTTTCTCAATGGTGATTTGCAAAAATAAATCTATATGAAGCAACCTTCTGGGTTTGTTGCTCAGGGGGAGTCTTTTGGGATGGTATGTCGTCTTCGCAAATCCCTATATGGCCTAAAACAATCTCCTAGGGCCTGGTTTGGAAAGTTTAACAAGGTTGTTCAACAATTTGGTATGTCTCGGTGTGAAGTAGATCATTCTATCTTTTATCGATACTCGAGTACTGGATGTGTTTACTTGATAATATATGTTGATGACATTGTTCTTACATGTAGTGATAACCATGACATCTTAGTTGAAACATCTCTGTCACCATTTTCAGACCAAAGATCTTGGCAAACTTAGATATTTCTTGGGTATTGAGGTGGCACAGTCCAATGATGGTATTGTTATATCTCAGAGAAAGTATGTCATGGATATTTTGGAGGAAACTGGGTTGATGAGTTCAAAGTCTATTGATACACCCATGGATTCCAATACTAAACTTCTACTAAATCAGGGGGAACCTATATCTGATCCTGAGCAGTATAGAAGATTGATTGGAAAATTAAATTATTTTACAATTACTTGTCCTGACATTTCTTTTGCAGTCAGTGTGATAAGTCAATTTCTTAATTCACCATGTGAAGATCATTGGAATACAGTCATTCGTATCTTGAAGTATATTAAAGGATCTCCTGAAAAAAAAATTGTTATATGGTTCTAATAACCATACAATAGTTTTTTGCTACTCAGATGCTGATTGGGCAGGATTTCCTTCAGATAGAAGATTTACATCGGGATATTGTGTCTCTATTGGTGGTAACTTGATCTCATAGAAAAGTAAGAAACAAAGTGTTGTGGCAAGATCCAGTGCAGAAGCAGAATATAAAGCTATGGTCTCAGTTGTCTGTGAACTTGTTTGGCTTAAGCAATTTCTTAGAGAGTTACAATTTGGACATGTCACTCAAATGACACTTGTGTGTAACAATCGGGCTGTTTTTCATATTAGTTTTAATCCTGTCTTTTATGAGAAAATCAAACACATTAAGATTGATTGTCATTTCATTTAATAAAAAATTATGTCTGGAGACATCAAGACGACTGAATTTGTTAACTCAAGTGATCAGTTAGCAGATATTTTCACTAAGTCTTTACGGGGTCTAAAATTGATTATATTTGTAACAAACTTGACACATACGATTTATATGCTCCAGCTTGAGGGGAGTGTTAGATATTATTTAGATATTGTTTGATATTGTTAGATATTATTAACCACAACATCAAACAACATTTTCGGTTTATTTTGTTTATTTTTTGTTACACTTTTAGTTGTACTTCTCTCTATTATAAATAAATTATCTTATGCTGTTTATTTTCGGTTACTCTTTTAGTTCTACATCACTCTATTATAAATAAATTAACTTATGTGTGGTTTATACATAAGGAAAATTAATTTCAAATCTTATTTCCTTTATATTAATATGATCAATAGTAAAGTATTTGGACATAGGTGGACATAGGTGGTTGTTTAAATTTATAGTAATCATTAATTTAAAATGAACTAAATAAAATTGCATTTAATGTGTTTTCCATGCAGATTTCAGTAGCGATTGAGAAGATTCTGAATGCTACTAGTTCAAAGGAATCGGCATTATATGAAGTTGAGGGTTGCCTTGACTAAACTATGAAGCTGAAAGTGAAGAGCTGATTTCTCCCACAAGTAGTTACTGGGAAGCCTGATTGACACCCCCAGAAGAGAAGCAGAAAGTGGAGGTTCTATGATCCATGCTGTGGCCATAAAGTGCCATAAAATGACAGGGTTGTTACTATGTGGAGCTCTTGTTTACCTCTGTAAACCTGGATGGATAATCAGATGATTCTGGCTGATCTTTCCTACAATAAAGCTCATCTCAGCGTCCTCTCACCTGTTCAAGAAGAATTTTTTCTGATGAACATTGCTCTAAACTGGATGCAGCGATTGCATTGGAGCCTCTGCTGTAGCTGAAAACCCTCTGATTACTCTTTGATGTGTGAAATAATACTGATTCATAATGACTCCGTTGTTTAGTCCAATTTTGGTTTGATGTGAAATCATCTTGAATTGAATTCGTCTGTAGATCTGCAAAGTCTGTGTCCCCCATACCCTGCATCTATACATCTGTTTCTGTGGCCCTTGTGTATAGAGTAATGATAGGATGATGACAATATTTGTACAAAACTTAATGACAGTTTGAAGTTCATATAGTTCGTGTAGTATTTGTACATGATGACAGGGGAATAGCTTCCGTTGCAGATTTTCAAAGTAGAAGTTTTTTTCCGTTGCAGACTTACACTGGAATTGCAGGTTGTCTATTATCGTGAATTTGGTCTTTTAACAAGAGATGTAAACCCATGTGGGCACAAGTTGGTCCTTCAATTATTATTTATTTACATAAATTTGGTCCTATCTAATGCAAAATAATTATTAATTTAAATTAGATTATAGACATTTCATCAATATCCCTATTAGGCTTGATGTGATATGGTGTGATTGGTAAAGAAAAGGAACAGGAGGGAAATATCATTTACTTTTAATCTTCTTTGCTGTCTAAAGAGAAGTCTTAATGAGCCATGATGTTAAAATTTCATGCATCTTCTTCTCTTTTTCTTAGCTATTTCTATTATAAATTCTCAAAGTATAAACGTGACTAAAAAAAAGACAAACCCATCAACTTTCTGGTACAAAATACCATTAAATACTTGTTTCACTGTTCAAGCTAAGTCGAGTTTGGGTCAACAAATTTGAAGGAAGGATCTTAATTTCACACTCAAGAACCCACCAAACCAATGAACAGATAATCTTTTTAAAGCGATGAATATAACACCAGATCTCTCGTGTTAAGAGATCTGTATAAAAAAGATTCTCCTCAATTTCTATATAAGAAAGAATTACGACAACATATTTGCACTTTGACATAATACCAAGTTACCAACAGTATCAAGCTTACATCATCACATTTTTTTCTCACACAACAACTTAATTATGTATACAATTTCTAGAAGATAACATTATATATTTATGAAGTGAACAAGAAAAAAAATATATTTATATACAAATCTTTTACTTATTTCTAGGTTGTGTTGGCGTATAACAAGTGGTGAAACCAAAGCCACCTCAAAAGCCTATCTTTATGCAATCCCTTGTGCATGCAGAGGATCCTCTTTCCCCAGATGCATTGCATGCCACACACCAATCTCTCCCGTTCAACTCTCAACAACACTTCTGATTTTTGTCTTCTCATATTTTCACAATATTCATGCATCCATACTCATATTTCTCTTCTCACACAACAAAATACACTTTCTTTGTTGCTTCCAAACATGGCAGTTTCATAATACGTCACTGAGCTGCGTTATACAACAATTTATTAAAAAAAATGAAAAAATTATATATAATGACTTTTTGAAATAAGCGTTTGTTTGGATAAAAAATACGTTATTAGAAGAAGAATCTTTCTAAAGGTATCAGATTTTCCAAAAAAAAAAAAACATATATGCCGAATTGATAATATATATAAAGATTGTTGTATGTTTTTTCAACCACTTTTTACTTAAATAATTGCTTTCATTTATTAATTTATTTATTTGTTCTTTGATTGAAGTATGCCATTGCTTTACATAAACTTGACTAGAAGGTTTACTTAACAATTTTTTGCGGAGATTTGAAGGGTTGTTTTAATTTTAAGTAAATTGAAACCATTATAGGAAAACAAGAAAGGATTTTTATTTTTTTTAAATCAAGGTTACCTAAAAATTTAAATGGTAATAATATATGTCAAGGAATTTTAGCAGCATTTATTAAAAATGAAGGTGTGTAAAATGGGTCTTAAAAAACAATTTTTTATTAAACACAAAAATATTGGTTTGGGAGATGGTTCATGGCATTTTGCTAGGTTTGCCTTTATTTTCATTGCATGTCCCACAAATTAAAAAAAACCCCAAATCCCACAAAATTTATTGAATTGAATAACTTTAAATGGTGGAAAGAGGGGGATTTTCAAAGTCTTGGTCCAAAAGGATCGGAAGAAAGAAGATAACAAGTAAAGCACAATTACATATGAAAGCAAAAACACAAAAGCAAGAAATTAGATCAAATGTGTAATTATTATGCTAATTAATCCAAACCCTAACTTGAATCCACAGTTCAGCGCCGTTTGCTTAGCGCAATTCGAGGCCCATTTGGGTTTAACCCTAAAAATGGCGCCATTCACGCCTCTTCTTTTCATGTAAATTTTGACAAGAAAGAGAGAATAAAAAACTATCGATTAAGCAATGAGAGGAATATTGGGGACTTTGTTTTTTAAAATTTTGTGTGATTGATTCAACTTTTTGAAACTGTTTCTCCCGAACAGGTTTTAGGGGCTCCAAATTTGAGCATGAGCTTATGACGTGAGGAACATAATGAGAGGATTAGGTCATGTGTGTTTTGAAAATTTGAAACCAATGGCCCTACAAACTCATGTTGAAGATGTCATATAATTGTTCCTTTTTTTTTAATGGCTTTTAAGTGAGTAAATATTATTCATCAGAATTGTTATTATTCTATTAAGTAAATATTTCTAGAAAAATAATATGTGACGTCTTATAACTGCTAATGTTTCTTTTAATAAAAAAAAAAGCTATATCATTTAACTTTTATATTTTAAAAAAATTAAATTTAATTGACTCATAAGATAAACTGTGATATTTTATTGAAAAAAAAACGTTAATAAAGACTGACTTTGAAAACAAGTACTAATTCTTATCCGTTTATTAATACCTCAATACAAATAAAGATTTAAATTCACAACATAGAAGAAATTTTGTTTTCATAACACCTTAAAAAAACATAAACATATAAGCATTGATGATCTGGGGATTGTTACACTACAAAAACCGTTTCAAACGTTGTCAATAGTAAATGTTGCAATAATAATGCATGCATGTTAAAATCTCCATGCAAAACATTTTTCAGATTCCCACTTGAAACGGTTGAGGAAGTCTATGAAACAGTGTACTACATTTGTTTTGTGTCCCTTTTGTTGGGTCTTTGAAAAGCCTTGATTTACGCCAAGTGATTGATTCTCCCAAGCATATTATAAAAAGGGTAGCACATAACTCATTTGCTTCAACCAACAAGTCATACACGAATTCCATAGCAAAGCACTTTTGGTGGTTCAACCAACAAAGTAGCAGAAAGTGATCATGGCAAATTCCTTGGTGTCTTTGTTCCTTTTCACATTCTTGTTGGTGGGCAGTGTCCAATGTAACCCTAACTACGGGGAAGCATTGGCCAAATCCTTGCTGTTCTTCCAAGGACAGAGGTCAGGAAGAGTTCCTGCTGACCAACAAATCAAATGGAGATCCAATTCTGGCCTCTTTGATGGTCGCCTTGCCAATGTAACAATCTCTTTTTTTCCTTCTTTTTCTTTCTGTCATTTTTTTTTCCCTTTCTGTTTTCATCAAGTGTCTGCTTGTTGGATGGATTCTAATAGTTTCTTTCTTCATTGTTGTTGTCATCACAATTAAAATTCATTCACCATAGCTTTTTTCTTTATCTTATGAGCAATGCATTTTGATACATTCAGCGTTTATATTTGTAGAAGTCTCCACTTTGTTTGCTTATTCTAACTATTGGTTATGCATGGCAGAACACCAGGTATCATCACAATGAATTTGTCTTGCTGTTTTTCTATTCATATGAAGTTCTAAAAATTGTCATGAAGGTTTCAATAAAAGGGTATCTCCTTGTTGATTTGGAACTCGGTTACTATGCTTTGATGCTAGTTACTTTAGTCTTTTCTTTTTGTTAGATTTTAATTAAGAATGTTGAGTCTATTTTATCACTATCATTGAATGGTTTAGAGTCAAATATTTCCTTGGAGTAAATTTTGATTGACAATTTTTTTTTCACGTCACTCTGTGTACTGTTATAGCATAATAGTAGCTACTACAATATAATGATTTGTTTTAAAAGAAAATGCTTACTTTGATCCATTTTTCACATAAATTTTCTTTAAACGCTTTTCTTTAAAAAAGTTGGACCAATCACGCTATAAGTCAACTGCTTTGATGATGCCGAAAATTCAGTAGCATTCTTTTTCATTTTTTTAATTATTATTATCTTGCAATACAATCATTCTCCTCACTCATGTCTTGGAATGCGTGACTCTGTTTGAGTTTTACTAGTTACAAAGTCCTTATCTACTAACTCTTTAAGTATAGTGTAAAGCAAGTTATAAAAAAGCAAGATGCTTGAATTAAATCAGTTTTAGTTAATTGGGTTGGAGATGTGCGCTTTTAAACAGAAAGAAAAATACCATCAGTTGCTGTCCGTTTTAATAATAAAAGAAACTGTATGATGAACATTGTGCTACTGTGTGTACTGGGGGTTACTTAGTTATCATTGTCTTGTTTAAGTATACTCAGAACCTGGTCTAATTATTTTAGAATACACTAATAATTGGAGTGATAAATATTGTCTTAATATTTGTATATGATTTTAGAACATAAAATTAGATAATAAACATTCAACAAATACATTCCGAGTCTTTATGAAAATAATCATCACTTTCATTTGATCCGGATGAACAAGGAAGTGTCTCTCACTCATATCCAAACTGTGTATGTATGACAGGTGGATCTAAGTGGAGGTTACTACGATGCAGGAGACAATGTGAAGTTCAACTTTCCAATGGCCTACACGACTACCATGCTGTCATGGGGCACAATTGAATATGGCAAGAGAATGGGACCCCAAATAAAAGAGGCAAGAGGTGCAATTCGTTGGGCGACAGACTACCTTCTCAAGTGTGCCAC
This sequence comes from Sphenostylis stenocarpa, assembly GCA_963425845.1. Taxonomy (NCBI): domain Eukaryota; kingdom Viridiplantae; phylum Streptophyta; class Magnoliopsida; order Fabales; family Fabaceae; genus Sphenostylis; species Sphenostylis stenocarpa. The sequence continues at coordinate 54,558,682 of OY731402.1, forward strand.
ATCCACACCTGGCAGGCTCTATGTTGGGGTTGGAGACCCAAATGTGGACCACAAATGTTGGGAAAGGCCAGAGGACATGGACACTGTCAGGACTGTGTATTGGGTCTCTCCCAATAAGCCTGGCTCAGATGTTGCTGCAGAAACTGCTGCTGCACTAGCTGCTGCATCCATTGTTTTCAGAAGGGTTGACCCAACTTACTCTAAGGAGTTGTTAAGGACTGCCCAACAGGTCTACCACTTTGCTTTGCAGTACCAAGGTTCTTACAGTGATTCGCTTGGATCAGCAGTTTGCCCATTTTACTGCTCATATTCTGGTTTCAAGGTAAGACCATTTTCTAATTAGTTGCTTCTATGCTCCTTCCTACTATTTGTCCTTTCATTCAAATTTGAGGGATTGGCATGCATTATCAAGGGTTTAATTTCTGTACACTGTCAGTCTAAAGCATTTTACACAGTCACTCAATCAAAATCATTGTAGGTTTGACTTTTAAAGCGGTTACAGTTAAAGTTAACAAACTTCTAAAATAAAAAATTCTGAATGGAGGGCAATGTAAAAAACATTTTTACTGTCAGTGCATAAGACTAATTACATGGAAAATGATGTGGTCTTAATAAGCTTTGTGCATATTTTCAGGATGAATTATTGTGGGGAGCTGCATGGCTTTTCAGAGCAACAAATGCTGTTTACTACTATAATTTAGTGAAGTCCTTGGGAGCTGATGATCAACCAGATATCTTCAGCTGGGATAACAAATATGCCGGTGCTCATGTTCTTCTCTCCAGGGTATATCATATTGTTCATGTGATACCTTTGAAACATATCTACAATCAACTTGTTTGCATGATGTTAACTACTGATTTATGGGGTTTATTTTTTATTGTTACTGCAGAGAGCATTGCTGAATGGTGACAAAAATTTTGATCAATACAAGCAAGAAGCTGAGAATTTTATGTGCAAAATCCTGCCCAACTCTCCTTCCTCAAGTACACAATATACACAAGGTAAAGGCAACACCACTGAGTTTCGAAGAAGTAATGTTACACAGTTGGGTCAATCTAAGTAATTCATTATTAATAATATATAAGAAAATTCAAAAATGCAATTCTGAAATACTTTTGTGGGCAGGGGGACTCATGTACAAACTTCCTGAGAGCAACCTCCAGTATGTGACATCTATAACATTTTTGCTTACAACCTATTCAAAGTACATGTCGGCTACACAGCACACATTTAACTGCGGCAATGTCTTGGTCACTCCAAATACCTTAAGAAGCGTAGCAAAAAGACAGGTAATTCTCATTAATTCACAAACCTCTGTAAGGTCAATATTCACTTTTTTGCCTATTCCATTGTTGACAAAATTTATTGTAAAATTTCAGGTAGACTACATATTAGGTGAAAACCCATTAAGAATGTCCTACATGGTAGGCTATGGTCCATATTTTCCCAAGAGAATTCACCACAGAGGATCTTCCTTACCTTCAATAGCAGCTCATCCACAAACCATAGGTTGTGATGGAGGTTTCCAACCATTCTTCCACTCAATGAATCCTAATCCTAATATATTGATTGGAGCGATAGTTGGAGGTCCAAACCAAAATGATGGATTTCCAGATGACCGCAGCGATTACAGTCATTCTGAGCCTGCCACTTACATCAATGGTGCTTTTGTTGGACCTTTGGCATACTTTGCCGGTATTCATAATGTTTGATTGACCCATATTGGAAGGTCAAGTAGGACTTGGTTATCAAGTGTAGATGTAATCCTATCTGCACCCAACAAGGGGAGGTCTACCAACCAGCATAAGTTGGAGTGGACTTTGAAGTTAGTGGTGTTCATTTCTAGCCCTTTGACACAAAAATGTACCTTGTAGTAATCATTATCCAATATATTTACCATCCTTTATGCTACATAGTGCATCACAGAACCTAAAATATTTAAGTCATGACATGCTTATCCAACCACTCTATCCTTGGGTCTATCTCTTTCATGGTAATATTTGCAATTCTGAAATCAGATCCTTTTAAGGAACATTATGCAAAGTTGATAACAGTCACTAAAAAAGAAATAATAAATTTAAACATGAAGCACCAAGTTAACATTTAACAACAGTTAATGACAAAAGAAATTACAATTTTCTATGTACAGGCTTAGCAAAATAATGTATTTATGAGAACTCAACTCACTGCTAAATTTGAGGACAAGCAAGCAACATATTTTCTACCAGAGTTAACACAATGATTAAAATTGATTGAAAACTATAAAATCATGAGTGAGGATTTTGGGTCCTCTAAATTCACGGGTGCACTCTAGATGATAAAGTGCACCTTACAATAACTTAATAGAAAATCAATGGTTTAAAATTGTGATAAAATGAAAATAAAAATTAAATATAATCACAATGATTGATTTTCTAATTAATAGTCATCATTGCACTTTATCCTCTTAAGTATATTTCCTCACTTCTACAGGAAATTCCTTCATTTTAGAGTGGTCAAATCAGGTGTTGAGTTCAATAGACAAGTGAGACCCACAACATTGTGTGATTTTAAATAAATTTCAGTTAATAGGATTGAATGTGTTCAAAAGAGTGCATTGCAAGCATTTCTCTACTGATTTCCTAATCAACAACTACCAGAAAAAATGCATCAAGCACACTGTAGATGTGCTTAGTTAATTTTACTATTTTAACCTATATACCTTATTTCATTATTAAAACAAATTTATATTATTATATAAAATTTAGACTAAACACGGAATAATTTTTCCAAGAAAACTTGCAAACAACATTCAGTTCATTGAAAATTTGGAATAATCTGCAAATGTTTCTCTTGGTAAGAAATACTCGCTTCAGAATTGGTAACAAATTTTGACAGCTTGTATGGGTTTTTTTATGAAAAAGATAAAAAAAAAAAAAAAAGTCTTACAAAGTTTGCCCGAAATGGTTTTTAGTGTGCTTCATCTGTTTTTACTTTTGCCCATCTGAACACAATTTTAATCGACAAATTGTTCCCTGTCTAAAAAAAGGTCAACCAAACATCTCCTGAGATCATCACTGTTAATTAAATCTAAAATCATATGTTCCTCGCTCCATAAAATCAATAGTAAATAAATTATAAAATATTATTCTACAAAGGGCTATATTTTGGATAGTAACATAGCTAGCTCCTCATCAGACACTTTAACTTCAACATATGATCCCAAAGATGCAGCAAGTCTTGCAGCTATTTGATGTTTACACTGGAACACCCGTACAATGCACGTTTTATATTTGAGCATTAGAATAATATTAATGTTTATAATCAACTGAAGATAATGAAACATGGATATGGCCTTACACAAAGCTGTTCCCCTTTGTTGACAACATCATAGAAGAAAGAATAGCAACCACAAAAGTTCTCAGCAAAACAGAGATATTGGTCTTTTCTGCGGGATTCCCCAGTAACCTAAACAAGGGGAGAGCAAATGCATGATATACATCAAAGAAATGAATGATTCTTTAGATTAAAAAATGTCAAAACATTCATTATTTGACATCAAATAATTGACACGATCCAATTATCTCTATCTTTTACTTGTGCCACTTTAGTTGTACAACAACTATTTAGTCTCAATAATATACCTTACATACTTTCATATTTCTATCTTCCCTTATAATAACATTACTCATCAGATTTGTCATTCTTTTTTTTCTTATCTCTCTCTTTCCTGCTAGCCTGTGGAGTGTGAAAACACTTGTTTCATATACCTGAATTTTAAGCAAAAGTTCACCTATTCAATGCAAGGGAAGAGAGGTGGGAAGGTGAAACCTGAAAGATAAACCTTCCACTGGGGTGAGCAGATATCTTGCTGACACCTCTTTGGTCAACAATTCTAGTGGCTCCCTCGAAGTTCTTGCCAAACAAGAAATGCAAACTGGTTTCATCTTGCATGGAGACCAAAATACAACTTCAATTGAAACACAACGCAGGACAATAATGATTTGAAAACAATACAAGGGAATGGGAAGCAATTGACTAACGTCCAAAGTTGATCATCATTCACTGCAATACGAAAATAAGAGGATCATCCACTGGAACATGAAAATAAGAGGGTCTTGGGTCACAAGTCATTAATTCAAAACAAGGTTTTAAAACACCGTCCACAACCATGATTACAAATTTACAGCCACAACTGACAAGCACCCAAACCCATGCTTAAAAACTAGTTATTAAGAGAGGAGAATTAAGTACTTTAAAATTCCACAGGCATCTCGCACTATTCAATGGAGGAATTAGACATTTCATAATACCCAAAATCCCATCATGGCACTACCCTTAAGAATCATCTTTCTACGACTTCGACTATACAACATTTTACAAAGTGACCCTTATTCAATTTTCTCGTTGGTCAGAACCCTCCACCGATTAGAACTCTCGGTAGATAGCCCTTTCCAAAACAGTAACAACCAGTCCAGATACCAATTGATAAAGACTCAAATACTAGGGAAAAATTTGATAAGATTGTAACTGCAATTTTGCTCCTCTATTTTCTATGATATGAAGGGTTGCTACGAAACCACTACCACAACCACAATTGTACCAACAAGGGCAAGCTTTATTAGGTTTTCACCACCACATTGAGACTGCTATAGCACAATTTCGTGTAATATTAAGGATTGCTAATCCACAACCACAATTAAAAACCTTGAATGAAAGCATAAAAGGTAATGAAATTTGCTACCAAGATTGAAACCTGTGTGTGTAGACTCGATTTCCTTCCATATTGCCTCTGCTACCAAGAAGCTTGCCCTCATTCTGAATTACAAAATATTAATTACTGAAAACATACCAATTTGTGATTTTCAGTAATCAATCAAAATATAACAACAAAACAAAATGGTATTAGTTTGATTATTACAAGTGATTGATGAATAAAAGCAAATGAGAAATCTTACCTTAGCAATGAAACAACAAACCAACGAAACCAAGCCCTTTCTCTTCCTTACTTCGTCCCATCCAACTAAATCATGCGACACTCTCATTGCAGACTTTGATTTTAAGAGATTTTTGGTCTGTCTCAAGAAAACGAAGTCGAATTTTCCATGTCAGAAAGAAGGCAACGGAAATAAAAGCAGGAACACTGTTGGGCCTCAGGCCCACACTTCCAACAAGTTATTTGGGTTTTTCAACACTATTTGGGCTTTCAAAGTACGAAAATTATAAGGCACTTTCTTCCGGCGCTCCCATAATTTCTCCCTACACCTCCGAACCCAAGTAAAGTAATTAAAATACCCTTTTAATAATATTTGTCTTAAATCTTAACCCTTCTTCTATTTTCGTGCAAAAATTCTACACCTTTATAATAAATATGCATATTTGGTTTATTGAGCTATCACATCCATTTAACATTATTTTTAACATTTAAAAATGAGTATTTATTAATATTACATATCTATTACATATTCTTACACTAAAATTGAACATTGAAATCTAGACGGTTCGATTTGGAAAAATTTTGCAAAAATCAGACTGAATTTTGTAATACCTAATCTAGAATACATTTTTGAATTAGCTTTCTAGAAATCCATAAAACCCATTCCAAAAAAGTCAATCTGAATTTTTATTTTAAATTTGGTGTCCAGAATGCATTTCTGATAAACCAATTCAGAAAATATATTTTAAAAAGAAAATCCGAAAACATGTTGTGGAAAGTAGATTCTAGATTATATTTTTAGAATTAATTTTTCAAAAATACATTTTAGATTGGTGGGTACAAAATACATTTATGAACTACATTTCTAAAATCCACTGTTGCAAATTTGTTTGTTCGAAATTGTATTCCAAATCTCCGGAACATGTTTCTAACAAAAAAATGTTATTGTAAGAATACATAATAAAAAATTGATACAAATTAAAAATTGTTAGATATTCTATTTTTTGCAATTCTTGAAATAATAAAAGGAAGATTAAAAATGTTTTAACAAGATTTAAAAATTAAATATTCAAATACTTAAAGAACAAAAAGTAAACACTTATGAAAATAAAAATAAGTATAAGTATAAAATAAGATTTGATTGAATTAGGAAGATAGAGAAATAAATTATGGAGTTGCAGAAAAAAATATCAAATTATAATTCACATTTTTCACTGTAGCTAATCTATATCTTTTTTTTATTATTATTTCCAAAAAATATTTATGATAGATTAAAATTTCAAACATTGGATTTTCTATTATTACTTTATATATATATATATATATATATATATATATATATATATATTATCAGTTTATAAACTAGAAAATATAATAAAATATTATGCAATAAAAAAATATCATAAAAAACATAAAATTATTAAAAATGAAAATAAGTTGAAAATAAAAAAAAACTTGAAATTTTTAATTCTAAAATATATTGATATACGTAAAAAAAAGTTTATCATTTTATTAAATAAACATACATACGGTGATCAAATTAATTACCTTTCTAATAGTTTAAATTTAAAGTATAAAATGACAATTAACCAAATATTTTTAAATTAATTTAATTCCATTATTAACAACGTATTGATTAAGAAGGTTTGGTTCAGAGTTTGGAAGGAAATACTATCTCAAAATTTCTTATATTGCTAATAATTATTTTTGACAATAAATAGTTTATATTTAATACACATTTCTTATTGTTAATTAAATTTTATTTAAATAAAGAAACGATGAAAGAAGATCATCATATAAGTTAAATTTAATGAAGTTAAATATTTTTAAGATCATCACCGACCAACCATACATAATAAAAAAATATCTATAAAGTTAAATGCAGTGTACAAAATCTAAATCGAAGCATTTTTTTTTCTATAAGAATGAAAATCTATAATAAATTTTGTATTAATTATTTTTACATTAGAAATATTATTATTAATACAGAGAGTATATTTTCCAATGTTCAGAAGAGAGACAAGATTATTAATGATAATAATAGTTTTAAAAATATTTAGGATAAATTTAGTATTATTAACTAAATTAGTCATTTTTTAAATAAATTAAATACTTAGTTTTTTAAAAACAGTAAGAGTGTAAAATTTTAGTGATAAAAATGTACTAAATCTGACTCTGTTTTTTTTTTTTAAGTAGAATGAGTTTTCACAAAGTATTAAAGAAATCATTAATTAAAAATCATGGCCAGATTGATCCAGTAAAACAAATGATAATTTTTTTTAATTGAAGTTTTAATTATTATTAAAGTTTTGAATGAATGAAATCCAAATGGAAAAAAGAATATGAATATCAGTCATTGCCAGCTACCAATATAAGCTTCAAAGCAGAACCAAAGAGCAAAAAACATTGCATGTTAGATTCACATAATACACGGTTTGTGCCCGTGGCATTTTCGTCTTTCTGTCTTTTTCTCACTGTTCTTCTTCCTTCTTTCTTCCCTTTCTCTCACTTCTCTTATGAATCAATCTCTCATCCCCAACAACCACACATGCATCACCATGAGGTATGTTCTTTCCATGCTTTTCATTTTGGACAAGATTAAAATTCTGAAACACTTAATCAGACTAAGCCAGAAAAAAAAAAAAAAACATGATGATACTGATTGGAATTTAGTGCTAGTTCAGCTTGACTTGTGACCCTATTTTCGAGTAAATGAAAAGGGTAGTCTTCTTATTATTGTTATTGTTTTAAAAACTTCACCTTGCTTGTTTTGTGGATCTTTTACTTCAGTTGAAGATTTTGAATTTTTTTTTCTTCAACCACTTTTCAGCTGTTGTTCTGGGTGAATGCTGCTACCCTCTAAGGTATTAAATCTCTGTATTTGTCAAAATAGATTTAAAGTTTCTATCCTTTTATTTTTCTTTTTGGATTGTTGGTATAGAAGATTTTGTGATCTGGGGGTTTGGTTATCTTTTTCGGTTCACAGATTTAATGGGGTCAGGTTATCTGAGAATTTAAGATGGGAATGTTTTGTTTTTTTTATTTGCATGTTCTTAACGTTATTGCTTTACCAACGTATGTGTTGTCTATGTGACTAATCAGGTCCTGAAGGTCTGGTTTGGTATTCCCTACAGGCTACAGGTTTTTTACTGTATAGCTGGAGAGTTCCTTGCACTTTTCTTTGCTTTTGCCTCTTTCTTCGAGGTTTTATCGGGTTATTCCTTTGCCAAATTTGATTGCTTATGTTCTTAAGTTGGGATGAAACACGAAGACTTCGGTTTGATTTCACAATAAAGGAATATCGGTGTTCAGCAATGTGAAGTTAGCATTTTAGATTCAAAATAAAGATATGAAAAATTGGTGATTTGTTGGCCTGGTATTGTGGAGGAGTTTGGTTGCAATCTGATTAGGCATATTGTTTACTGATTTTATCATGGATTCAATTCAAAATAAAGTTTATTACTGTTGTGTTTCTAAGGGTAACAACATCCTCTATGTGTATAGTGGTGGAGACCAAGAAGTTGAGAATGTTGCAGCCTTGTGCTTGGAGAGTGCTCCTCCTTTCCACAGGTGGTATTTTGAGACAGTAGGTAAAAGGACTTATGGGTTTTATATGGAAGATGGGTATGTTTACTTCACAATTGTTGATAAAGGTCTTGGTAACTTGTTAGTTCTTCGGTTTCTAGAGCATGTTAGAGATGAATTTAAAAAGCTGGCTAGAAAAGGTTCAAGAGGAATTTTGCCAAACATGAATGCAATTCACATTCAGGAAAAATTGGTTCCTGTCATTCGCAGTCTGATCACTTCATTGGAGAGTGTTTCACATGGTAGTAATAATTGGAGAGATGACGCGTCCATGTCTTTTCAAGTGGATCTTTCTCCATCACCAAGTAATTTGAATGGACAAATCGAAGTTGCTAGTTCAACCAAAGCCCCGTTATTGGGAAAATCTAACAAGCCAGACAAGAAGAAAGTAAAGGATCATGTGATTACCATGAGAGATGTCGAGTTGGAGGAGCATCGGAAATCTACAGATAGAGGAGCAAGGGCTGATTCAAGCAATCTGGATAGTGTAAGCCAAGGTGGTGCCGGTTCATCAGTCTCTTTGCAAAAGGATATGGGTTCAATGAGAATGAGTTCAGCCCCTCAAAATATTCGTAAGAAATGGTGGCGCCAAGTACGAATTGTTCTAGCTATTGATGCAGCTGTGTGTATAATATTATTTGTCATTTGGTTAGTAATATGCCATGGTATATCCTGTGTTCGATAGAATTCGAACTTCTTGTGTGACTGAATTATTGAATCACTATCATATTGGAACTTGAGATTTTCCGGGCATGATCTGATCATCGACAGAAATTGGCTTCTTCAATTGGGCACGCATATGGTAGTTACATACTCGTCATGTTGATTAGATCAATAGTGTTATTTGCAGGCACGTGCTTCTTGTCACCCATATATAGCCATTTTAATTTATCAAGTCTACTGTACAGTTTCATTACTTTTAATCATCTGTACTTGTATATGAATTTTGCGAGGATTTTAAAGGGTCTTGATTCGCCTGTTTCTACAGATTTTTTTTTTCCTAAATAGAAAATTAGCTCCTAATATAGAGATGGCCAATAGTCTCAAATCTCAAGTTGGATATGCAGAATTCTTTACATACGTTTAGACCACCTTTTTATAGCTTAGATATTGTTGCTAACTTGCTCATAAAAAATATATATTCTTTTAAGGTATATGTCTAAATCAGTAATTGAGTTTGGAGAACCAAAAGCCATAAATTAGGAGTTAAAGAAAGTATATAGAATTATAGATCATTAAGTATGTCATAGATATGTAGCTGATGTTGCGAACAAAGAAATTATTCAGGATAGCATGTTCCACTTCAGTTAGTGGATTCTATTATGTAAGTTTAGTGAAGAGTGTCTTTGAAAATGGATTAGGAAATGTGTTACTAACATTTCTCCTCTGCAACAACAACAAAAAAACTTGAGTAGAAAGAGCCGCCAATGGTTTATCTATCCACTATGTAAGCACCTCCTCCATTAAAGGCATATGAAATGTGCTTAGCAGTTAACTGTGACGTACAAATAATTTAAGACATTTAGCTTGAACTAGGAGCATGATTTAGAATTTTCGCACTACTGGCACCTAGGCATGGATATCCAAGTTGTTGTGGTGTATAAGAGCAATGACAAATGTCACCCCAAAATGGCCTGGATTGGGGTGGAAAAAAGGGTGATAGGGAGAAAAAACAAAGGTAGAGAGAGAAAGTGATTGCTGATGTTATGAAAAAAGATGGAATAGATGAGAAAAGAATGTGGTCAATGTGTGATGGAAGACAGTGTATTTTGAGTATTTTCCCATTTATTCTGATTGAGGTTGTCATTGTCTTCCTATTGAAATCCAGGCTAGTTTAGCAAAGGGAAGAGTAAGTTTGAGTTCAACCTTCGAACTTTTGCAGTTGGTGCAAATCTTTGCAGCATGAAACAAAGGAATGAATATATGCTATTAACAACCTTGCAGTTAAGGTTAGTAAAAGGCTAAAGACAACTGCATTTTAAATCCTAAAGAATACTTAAAGCATTGTATGTTAGGTATCTTTGAAACCTCAACCCAAAATAAAAAAAAAATGGACAATTGGTTGATCAACATTCAAAATAATGCTGCTCCCTTTTTTCTTTACTCACGCACTACTTTTGTTGCCCCTTCGTTGTAGTTGAAGTGGATCAACTTTGCTTGTTTAGTCAGAAGTTTATTATACTTTCCCCAGAGCTAAACCTTTATTGATGACATTAACTTGTTGCTCGTGCCATTATCCTTCATTTGATTGATTCTTGAAGATAATATAACATAGGTGGCTCTTGATTTGAAATTCTTTGGATTTAATCACATAGCAGGAATTTCAACTCAATAACCTACTTGTACCACTGTAGTGAAATGTTTCTTTATTTCTCTTGATCTTTACATGGTTGTTCTTGCCTCTTACTACTCTGTAGTAAAACGTTTCCATGTAAAAATAAATCAATAAAGTTGGTATCAATTCTAGGAATACCCCATAGACTGGATAAAAAATTACTACATAAAGTTGAACCGATTTGTTGAAATATTTGATTGGTATTGTCCATATATATACATTGAACATGTCATGTATGCAAATGGCACAAGGACAATTTATAGGATGGATCAAACATTTTACATTTACAATTTTTGTTTCCGTTTTTTCAGAAGAAACTATTGTCCTGTCGTGGTCAAATATGTCAGCAAAACGCTACTCTTGTGTAACTCTCTTTTCTCTTAGCAAATTTGGTTATATTATATGCCTATGAAGAAGTCGCATTACTTCTCTGAACTTTGAATTACAAGTTAAAATATTTTTTGTGTGTTTTTGATGGCTTGTTATGTCACGTAAGAATGATTCAAAGATTCAGAAATTTCAAGTCTGTGACCAGTCAGAGAACAAATATTATCTTTTTCATTATCATGACATCGATAAATTGACTTGGTTCATAAAAACTCAAGGATAGTGTCATGTACTGAGTTGAGGTGTCCACCTAAAATGTACTTTTATCTCAGTTTTGTTATCTTGTGTCAACGATTATTTTGTTTCAAAGAACTCAAATCCAAAATTCAAACCTCTCCTGGAGAGATCAAGTATCACTCAAACCAACAATTGGTTGGTGACTTTGTTTGAAAAATTTACTCAAAACTCACCAAAATCTTCTTAAATGAAAACACCCTTAAATGTATTAGTAACAATTGTATAGATGTTGTAGAAACAGAGTTTGGAATGCAAAATGTCTGTGTTGTCCATATTTGATCATACTTTATATTTTTTTATAATCTTTGAAATATTCTTTTCTGTTTTAAATGAATTGGATGAAATGTCTTTAGAAAATTGATTTTCTTGACTGGTTCTCTCTGAAGGCCAAGTCAACTTGCAGATATTGGTTTATGCTTACTATTGGTTTTACCTTTTCCATGTTGGGTTGATTGCACCAAGAACCAATGCAATTGCTAAGATACCTGTCACATATAACAAATTAGGTATTCAATGTTGGTGAAATTATATATACATGGATAAATAATTCTTCTCTCACTATAGTAAATATATTAAATATTTTTCTAAAATGACTTGAACAAACTTAGTTTAAATAAAAATAGTTGTGCTCTCTACAAAATTAAAGGATTGAGATTTGGACTGTGAATGATGAACTTTGAATCCATTTTATATGGTTTATCTAAGCAAATTCATCAGGGTTAATAATAATAATAATAATAATAACTATTCATTTCAATAAGTATGAGTCTCACATCAGACACACTCAGTGATGATAGGTTTTGGTTAATAGAATATGCACTGTTCATTTACCTGTGTGAATAGCTTTGTGTAGAAAATAACACCTTTCTCAACAAACTTTTAAAAAAAGTATAAATAAAGAATAGATTTTCAGTTTTTTGTTAAATTTATTATTATACTATATATAAGTTTTGATATGTTAATTTTAGGACATTTCCTTCTTTTTATTCCAAATAAAAAAAATATCCAATAATACATTTAACATATATCACTTTATAAGTTTAAGAAAGGAAAATTGTCCAAAAATTGCTTCAAAAGGCATTGAACTTAGTATTGTGTAATATTAGAAATGTTTTAGTTTCATGTGTTAAATTTTCATATATAAAGCAGGAAAAATAAGTTGTGAGCAGTGGTTTTTATAATTAGCAGAGTTGCAAAGTGAAAACGATGATCATGCAAAACTGAAACAAATTTATATTTTTCCCCTCTGATTGAAATGAGGAACTTTGTCTGTTGTTGTTGGTTGAGGTGTCGGGATGAATGAAAAAGAGAAAACAAGTATGAGACGTGGACTTGGTCCCCTCCAAATATGTAATGAGAAGTGAGACTTCCAAATTCCATAACAACTCCCATATCGAACCTCATTCTCATTTCCATCATAATTTATATTATAAATGTTAGATCATGGAGTTATAATTAGGGCCACCTCATGCATTCTCATGAGATGATTAGAACAAGCATGTTTTGGTTAATCCTTGTTAATTATTTGATTTCTTCTTCTTCTTAATCAAAATAAAAAAAAAAAAAGTTTTTTTTTTTCATTATTGGGTGTGGTAATTTTGTTTGATCCAGCTATCTATAGCTTTCTTTGTGGGTGGTTGGTCTTATTTACTTGCAATGCATCATTATTACACATTCAAGTAAAAGCATATTAAAGGATTCTTTTTTCTTGCATTCGCATGATGGGGACAAAAGTTCAGAACATTTTTCTTCACAATGCAACAAGTGGCGAACAAGGGCTAAAATTTTGCTAAATTCTCGTGTGTTGTGTGACCTTTACATCACATGCCCTTCTCCTTTTTCATTAATGAACTTTTATTTCAAGGGCTAACCAACCTTTCCTAGAGAGACACATAAACATGGTAGCTCTTGTGAGTGCCAATTCCACGTGATATCTTTCATAATTTACTCCATCAAACAACCCCATTTTGTTTAACATGTTCCTTTCTTGCATTGGGATAGAGATCCATTCAAACTTTTATCCTAAACCCTACATCATATATCATCAACTTATAATAAAGTTTATTGGAAAGTAGTACATAAACAATAACAAAAATCCAAACAAATATTTCTTTTAATATATTTCTCATAAAATATATTTTTTTTAAATATTGGTTCTTCAAAATTCTTATAATTTTGTAGTGTCCAATAGGCGATCCAATAGATTTGCGAAATTCCTCTCAAAAATAAGATTCCAAAAATCTCACTTAAAATCAGTTTATGGTTTAAAAACTCCCGTAATAAGAATTAAGTTATTAATAAATATAATAAAAGAATAATGGATTTATACAGAAATTCCAAAACCAAATAATTAATCATATTCCTAATGATTTTAAACAACAAGATTTATTTTTAAATTCAAACAAATTCATACATGTGACCCTATGTTGGATATATACAGAGAGAGGAATAATTGTTAAGAAAAAGCTAATTTTTGAAGAATAGTTTGGAGAGATAAATCTCCAAGTTTTAGCATAAAAGAAAGATAGCTTTAGTAAAAGAAAGTCATGCAATTGCTCCCTATATTCAAACAACCCATGCAATTTTGTTCCTATGAATTGTCCAAGTTATTAGAAAAAAATTTGCACCAGATCCTAGGAGACAATTGGTCCACCACTTCCTACAAATTGAACACCAAAAGGCTACTAGGTCAAGCATAAGGGACCATGTACTTAAAAGAGGGACCAAACACTTAGGGCAATTATCAAAGCACCACAAAAAAAAAATAAAAAAAAAAATATATATATACACACACATTGTTGCCTTTCACAAATTGTACAATCATAGTTCTTTTACCTCAACTCTCTCTAACTTCACTTTGCACATACATATCATCAAATACTTATAGGGATAACATTGAATATCAATACTCCATCAAGAAAAAAAATGAAGTACAACATTAAACAATGTTGTTATCTCAAGAACCCTTAGGACCTTTACATAACCTACCTTCTCATCTAGCAAATTCATAATTAAGAACCTTAATGCACATGAGTTGTCAATTCAAAAGTTAATGTGTGTGGGGCTGGAGCAAATTAATAATTTGTTTAATTACGCAACTAAATTTCATGTTTATTTAGGTTTTAACATAATTACATCAAGATTAGGTTTTGAATTATAAAACAGGAAACAACTTAAAATAATAATTTAACACGTTCACGTAAATTAAATAAAAACTAAAAGAATTTTTTAATAATCTACAATTTTTAATGTAAAATAGCATATAATTCTAATTATATTTGAAAGACTAAAAGAAAAATAAAAAAAGACATTATTTCTTTTTATAGTTGAAATATATATATTTTTTCATCAATAAGATGAAGATAGAATCGTTTGAAAAAATAACATTTTTTTTCTTATTAGAAACTAATTAATGTGAAAACAGTTATATTATATGAAAACTAATTAATAATGAAACAAATTAAGTTATTTGTAACAAACGTGGATTCAAGAGGGACAAAAGGGACTTTAGTTAGCTCAGCTGAGGAAGGACACATGAATACTGACCATCGAATCAAGAAAGGAGGAAAAGTGAAATGATCAAAATAACTAACTCATGATTGAATGACTTTGAGTGTTCTAGTTACTACGAGTTGTAGTGATTTGGGTTGTGAAAGTATCATTTTTAATGTACGATCCTTTAAACAATTCATTTTTATTAATATAATAATTTCCAGAATGATTTAATACAAATAAAAATAAATTAAAACTATTATTATAATATTAGAAAAGAATTGTTTATAGGAATTATATGGATTTGTGTTTTCAAAATATCATTTGTTGTAAATTTCTGCTGGAGGAAAGAGAAGATAGGGGTAAGAACAACTGTAATCCTCTCTCCCTGGGATATTCTTTTGATATGTAATCCTCTCTCCCTGGGATATTCTTTTGATATTTACTTGTTTCTATCCTTGTATCGCTGTTGAATACAGTAGCCTTCCTCGTTATAATTCATATCGTTATATCAATAATACATACAAAGATTTATATTCATTCCTAATTTACTGTTGCATTTGTTACATATTGGAGCTTTCATTGTCTTTTCCATGACAGAAAACACTAGATTGAAGGAATTATTTACGGATGTTAAACAAATTTTGGAAATTCTAGATTCTCGTGAGAAGGAGTACTCCACGTGTTTTGAAACAATTGAATCTGCAGTTGATACCTTGTTGAAATAGAAACCCAATTCTTCTCAGTCATTCCAAGTTCACAACGTTAAAATTGATTTTCCACGATTTGATGGCACAAATGTTTTTCAATGGATCTTTAAAGCATAACAGTTTTTCACGTATTATAACACACATGATGACTAACGTTTAATCATTTATACTATTCATTTGGATAAAGATGTCATACCTTGGAATCAAATGATGAACCGTACTGACCCATTTCATTCTTGGACTGCTTTCACTCGAGCATTGGAGTTAGAATTCAGACCCTCTCCCCATGAATGCCCTCGGTCTCACTTGTTTAAGCTAACTTACGTTGGTTTTGTGCATGAGTATTATGTGCAGTTCACGTCTTTAAAAAATTGTGTACAAGGAATTACCTTTGAGGCCTTATTGAATTGCTTTGTTGGGGGTCTCAAACCAGATATTAGGCGTGATGTGATAGCTCAGGCTCCAACTACTCTGATTCGCTCTGTATCCTTGGGCAAACTTTATGAAGAAAAGTATGTGTCAAAACCAAAAACCATACCTTCACATATTTTCCCGAAACACAAGCCACAAATACTTTCTTACCAGTTTCTCAAACCCTTAAATCCACTAGTTTACCACCACTCTTTCCAAACCCAACCCAACCTGCTCCTCTGAAGCACCGACACGGCTCCCCTCATCCGTGTCGGAGTGTCGCGGACGTTTGCGACACCGACACCGCCACGACACTTCGCGGAAGCGTGTCCGACTCTTTTTTGCAGTGTCCCCTGCACCAAAAACGTGTCGCGAGGCTGCGATTCATGTGGACACGGCGTGCCCTAATTCCGATGCGGTGTCAGACACGGCTCCGACTCGGGAACAGGTTTTATAAAAAAAAAATTGAATTTTTTCTATTTACTTTTATTTTCACGTATCCTTCCTTTCTTCCTTCCTCTGCACGTATCCTTCCTTTCTTCCTTCCTTCCTCTGCACCTTTCCATTTCTGCTCCAAAGCTTTCCTTTCATCCAAAAAAGCTTTCTTTTTTTCCTTCCAGTTTTCCTCTGCTGTGTGCTACTGTGCAGTTAATCTAAGAGCACAAACCACACAACGCTCTCTGCCCAATGAACTCCGAAATAACGAAGTAGTTGAAGAGCCACTATTAGCAATGTTGGCAGGGAAAGAGTGGAGGCGAGAAAGACAATGTTGGCAGGGAAACAAATGAAGAGCCAGAAGATGAAATTCCAACCCATTTACAAAGAGGGAGGAATATAGGGTTTGTGAAAGAGAAAAGGGTAGAGAGTTCATTGTTGTTCAGGTATTCCACTTCATCATGCTCTCTTTTGCTGTACATGGTTTACGTCTTTGTTTTGCTTTGTTTTCCTTTATAATGTTTCATTTTTTTTATTAGAATGCGATAGTTATGAAATGATGAACATAGAAAAATCATATGTTATTGGTTTCATTTATGTAGAAATGAGTAATTCTAGTCAGCCTTTACAAGATGATGATATCAAACCCCTATGGAATTATGTTACAAAGATAAAAAGTGTTGGTGGAGGTGGTGGAAATTATGAGGTAAAATGCAATATTTGTAATCTTACTTTCAATGGATCTTATACTAGAGTGAGAGCACATTTGTTGAAGATTACAGGAAAGGGAGTTAGAGGTTGTCAAAAAATAACACCCTTGAAGCTTGGTGAACTAACAAAGCTAGACAATGAAGCTACATTGAAGATAGAAAGGTCTAAGACAAAATTTGTCCCTTTACCTCCGGTTTCTAATGAATCATCTATAGATGGTGTTGATATCAAAAAAAGAAAAACATCCGGATCACTAGATAAAGCTTTCAATATGCAAGCTAGAGAGACATTAGACTATGAAATTGCTAGGATGTTTTACTCATCGGGATTGCCATTTCATTTAGCAAGAAATCCTTATTATAGGAGAGCTTTTTCTTTTGCTGCCAATAATTATGTAAGTGGATATCAACCACCAGGTTATAATAAGTTGAGAACAAGTTTGCTTGCTAATGAAAGAAGACATGTAGAGAAGCTTTTGGAGCCAATCAAAAATACATGGAGTAAAAAAGGTGTTAGCATTGTTAGTGATGGGTGGAGTGATCCCCAAAGAAGACCTCTCATTAATTTCATGGCTGTTACAGAGAGTGGACCTATGTTTTTGAAGGCTATAGAATGCTCTGATGAGATTAAAGACAAAGATTTTATAGCCAAACAAATGAGAGATGTAATTATGGAAGTTGGACCTTCAAATGTGGTGCAAATTGTGACTGATAATGCACCTGTATGTAAGGCCGCAGGTTTAATGATTGAAGCTGATTTTCCTTGTATTTATTGGACCCCTTGCGTTGTGCACACTCTAAATCTTGTTTTGAAAAATATATGTGCAGCAAAGAACACAGAAAAAAATAATATTGCTTATCAAGAATATTCTTGGATCACAAATATAGGAGAAGATGCTATGTTCATAAAAAATTTCATCATGGGTCACTCAATGAGGTTATCTATTTTCAACTCATTCAACTCATTAAAGTTGATTTCCGTTGGTCCAACAAGATTTGCTTCTACTATAGTCATGCTTAAGAGATTTAAGCAATTGAAAAAAGGACTCCAAGAGATGGTTATTAGTGATGAATGGTCTTCTTACAAGGAAGATGATGTTGGAAAAGCTAAATTTGTGAAAGATACATTATTGGATGATGTTTGGTGGGATAAGGTTGATTATATACTTTCTTTCACTAGTCCCATTTATGATGTTCTAAGAAAAACGGATACGGAAGCTTCATCTCTCCATTTAGTATATGAAATGTGGGACTCAATGATTGAAAATGTGAGAAAGGCCATTTATCGATATGAAAGAAAGGCGGAAAGTGAAGAATCAAGCTTTTATAATGTTGTGCACTCCATATTAATTGAACGTTGGACAAAGAGTAGCACACCTCTCCATTGTTTAGCACATTCTTTAAATCCAAGGTAATATTTTATATTCCTAAATAAAATTTTAGTTACATTTTTATATGTTATTGTAATCATGATTTTTATTTATATTGTAGATATTATAGTCATGAATGGCTAAGTGAAGATTCTAATAGAGTTCCTCCACATCAAGATATGGAACTTACTCGTGAAAGGGTGAAATGTTTTAAACGATATTTTGTTGATGTGGATATGAGGAGACAAGTAAATGTAGAGTTTGCAAATTTTTCAGATGGAAGAGAAGGTTTTGATGACATTGATTCATTAAGTGATAGGGGTAAGATAGATGCAAAATCTTGGTGGCTTGTTTATGGTGCTCATGCTCCAATACTTCAAAAAATTGCTCTTAAACTACTTGGGCAACCATGCTCTTCTTCATGTTGTGAAAGAAATTGGAGCACTTACTCTTTTATTCATTCTATGAAAAGAAACAAGATGACACCATATAGGGCAGAAGATCTAGTATTTGTTCATAGCAACCTCCGTCTTCTTTCAAGGAATTCTCCACAATATAACCAAGAGGAAACAAAAATGTGGGACATAGCAGGAGATGCATTTGGATCACTAGATGAGAGTGGAATGCTTGAAGTTGCTAATTTATCACTTGATGAACCAGAGTTAGAGAGTGTATTTTTCAATGATGATGATCATGAAGGTCACTGTCTTTAATAGATTTGATTCATCTTCTTATTTTGATACTTTCTTTTTGTTAAAAGACAAAATTTTTATATTGTGAAATAGTAGTTCTTAGTATTTTTTGGTTAGGATATCATATGAAAATTGTAAAGTCTAACAACTTTGTCTTGAGAAGATGAATGAACAAATCTTAATTTTTAATTTATATATTTCTCATTTGAATCATATTTCAATTTTTATTCATGTCTAATATATATAAGGTGTCCCGGTGTCTTATATTTTAGAAGTTTGCCATGTCCACGTGTCCGTGTCGTGTCGTGTCGTGTCTCAGTGTCCGTGTCGGAGTCGGTGCTTCATACTGCTCCTTCCAGTACCAAAAAAAATTCAAATGTTAAGTGCATGACTGCTGCAGAAATGCACTTAAGGAGAGAAAAAAGTCTTTGTCATACGTGTGATGAAAAGTTCTTGCCTAGCCATTGATGTCTTAATAAATAGTATTTGATTCTGTAATTAGAAAGTGCAGAGTTACTATCTGCTCTTCTTGACAGTAATCCAGGTGTTGAACTAGAGTTACAGCAGGTGTTGAACCCGAGTTTGACGCCGAAAATCCGAGTTGACCGGGGGCGGGTTTGGGTTTTCCCCGCTTTAAAAAGTTGGGCGGGGGCGGGGATGGATAATGCAATCCTCACCCCGACCCCGACTCCGTCCCCGTCCAGACTTTATATTTAAATTTAAAATTTAAAATATTAATACTTTAAATGTATTTTCTTTTATTTTTCTATTACATATAAGATTATTTTTTTAATATTTCACCAATTTTTATTTTTCATCTACCTACTTTTAATTTTTTTGTTTTTTTTAATCTTTTATATCAATTAATTTATTACATTATTCTCTCTCTTACCTTTCTATTTTTTACATTTCCTTAATTTCTCCCATCAATTTATTTATTTTTTAATCTTTTCAATCAATTTGATAAACACAAAGTAAATTTTTTTCTTTATCATTTTCTAAATATTTTACATAAATCCTAGTAATAACTAATATTATTTTATTTATAATTTATATTTATTAGGTTTTATTATGTCATATTTTTTTATCTTATTATTCTTATTTATCATATATCAAATTTTATCTGAATAAAATAATTATATTTTAAATGATTAAAAGAAATTGATAATTTAAACTTTTATTACTTCGAACTAATTAAATAAGAATTAATTTATTAAATATTTCCTTAGAAACTATATATTTCATATTTTTAAATGAAAACTTAAAAATGAATTAACTTTTATATATATATATATATATATATATAATTAAATGTTTGAATACAATATTATAATAATAATGTTATAAGTATTCAATTATTTGCATAGTATAATAATAATAATAATAATAATAATAATATTGTTATAAATATTCTCTCTCTATATATAGATAATTAAATATTTTTTACATACATATTTTAATATAAATATAATAAATTAAAATGTATATTTAATTAATAATAATTATAAATTATAAAATTATAAATATTTATTTATATATAAAAAATACATAATAAAATTAATTTATTATAAATGTAATTATCTTTTTAAAAATAATATAGATCGGAGACGGGGCGGGAACCCGAAACCCAACGGGGACGGGGATGGGGACTTAATTTTTAATCATGGCGGAGATCGAGGGCAGGGACGGGAATGGTTAAAAAAGTCGGTGGCGGGGATCAGGGAGGTAAAACTCGCCTTCGTCCTGCCCCGTTGCCATGCCTAACAGCAGGAACATCATTTGTCTTACAATGCCTTGAAAGGGTCCTCAGGGCTCGGTACAATGAAATTTCAGGGCTCTATTAATGGTATACTTGTCCAAGTATTACTTGATAGTGGTAGTTCTGATAATTTTTTGCAACCCAGATTAGCTCACTGTTTGAAATTTCCAATAGAACCTATTCCTAACTTTCAGTTATTGGTTGGGAATGGAAATTCTCTGGTGGTTGAAGGTCTTGTGCGAGAATTGAAAATTAAAATTCAAGGACATTCCTTGAAGCTTCTTGTCTATCTTTTACCAATCACTAGAGCAGACTTGGTGTTAGGTACTGCTTGGCTAGACCTCACATTTCAGACTATAGCAATTTATCTTTGAAATTTTATCTGGGTAATCAATTCATTACATTACATGGTGACCAACCAAAACTACATACTCAAGCCCAATTTCACCACCTTCGAAGGATGCAACATACTCACGCTCTTGCTGAGCTCTTTACATTGCAGTACTCATTACCTGATCTTCCTCAAGATCAGGGGCTTGATCTACTTGAGGATATGGAGCCTGAATTAGTAGTTTTGCTTCACACTTATAGAGAGATTTTTGCTTTGCCTTCTAGACTACCTCCTAATAGGTCTCACAACCACACTATTCCACTAATGCAAGGTACTGCCCCTGTTAAGGTTATGCCTTATCAATATCCACATAACCAAAAACAACAAATAGAGATCATGATCCAAGATATACTGCAAGAAGGAATTATTGTACCAAGTATAAGTCCATTCTCCTCACCTATCATTCTTGTAAAATAAAAGGATGGTACTTAGAGGTTTTGCACTGACTACATGGCTTTGAATGCTATCACAATTAAGGATAGTTTTCCAATACCTATTGTTGATGAGCTTCTTGATGAGTTATTTGGCGCTCAGTATTTTTCTAAGTTAGATCTCAGATCTGGTTACCACCAGATATTGGTCAGTGAGGAGGACATGCACAAGACTGCTTTTAGGACCCACTAAGGACACTATGAATGGTTGGTCATGCCTTTTGGGCTTACAAACGCCCCTGCCACCTTTCAAAGTTTGATGAATGATGTTTTTAGAGGATTGTTGAGAAAATTTGTATTGTTTTTTTTTTTATGATATATTGGTCTATAGTCCTTCCTAGAATTCTCATCTCCAACATTTGGAGACAGTTTTGCACCTACTGCAGCAGCATCAACTATTTGCTAAATTGTCCAAGTGTTCATTAGGCCTCAAACATGTGAACTACCTCGGACATCTGGTCTAGGGTAAGGGAGTAGCAATGGATAAAGATAAGGTTAAGGCAGTGTTGGATTGGCCTATACCAACTACTCTTAAACAACTGAGAGGGTTCTTAGGCCTTACAAGCTATTATAGAAGGTTTATCAAAGGTTATGCGGCTTTGGCTGCTCCTCTTACTAATTTGTTGAATGTAGACCCCAAATCTTACCCGGCCCCCTAATAAAGCCGAAGATCGCCCGTTTCGAAGATGGTTAAGACTTTATCAAGTCCCTAATAGCTTGTTCTAGGTTCCATTTAGGATAGGAAGGGTTTTTAGAGGCATTAAAAATCGGGAAATCCGCCGGAGATAGCAGATGGTCGTCCAGAACAGGCGGATGGCCGTCCAGAACAAGCAGATGGCCGTCCAGAACAAGCAGATGCCCGTCCAGGATAAGCAGATGGTCGTCCATGGCAACTTTAAGGCCATGGACGGCCGTCCACACTGCATGGACGGCCGTCCATGGCCACTTTTTGTCATGGACGGCCGTCCGCTTTGTCCAGACGGTTCCAGGCCCGAATCCCTATAAATAGGAGCCTCATTTCTCTGATTTTACACACCTTTCACACTCCTCCACTCTCTTGGAAGCCTTTTGGCACTTGAGAGTGACCCTGAGCATTATTCCGGGGTTCAAGGGAGCTTTCCGATTTCCGTTAAGGTTGAAATCAGTTAAGGAAGTCTCTCTTTGAGACATCCGGCCCTCGGTAGAGTGACTTTTCTTTATTTTGCGGGAGGAACGTGTTTGTAGAGTGCGGGGACTGCCAAAAAGCGTCCTCACGTTTTCGAAGAGTTAATATAAAGCTCGCTTCGGAGGTTCCTTCTCTATTCTCTGTCTTTTTTTACTGCTTTCTTTATCGCTTTCTTTGTGTGCATTAGATAATAGAGCCATGTAGATATTCTGCAAGTAGATCAAATAATAGGGTAAAAATGTAATTTCTTTAAGTGTTTATTTTCTAAGTTAGTCCATCATAGGGAACCCGAAAGGGGCGTTGTGGGGGTGCTAACACCTTCCCCACACGTAATTAACTCCCTTACCCGACTCTGGTTGTAATGACCAAAGTTGGTTTTTTCTAAAACCACTGCCTTTTTCTTTTTTACCTTTTTCAGTGTTTAAGGTTAAAATGCTGATGACGACTCCTCGAACCTATTCGAAAACCTCGCCTTTAAGTCCAGCCCGGTTATCGGACGGCCTAAAGGCGTTGAACCGTTTCTTTCAAAGAAAACGCGAGTCATATAAAAAATCATCGCGTCGCTCCGACCGCCTCTTCTGACGGAGGCGACAGATGGCGACTCCGCTGGGGAAGCTAGAGAGTTGATCTCATTTAGTGATGGACTAGTTTAGGAAACAAAAACTAAAAATTACGCTTTTACCCTTTCTTGCTTTATAACATGCTTTACTGTTTGGCTTTAATAATTGTTGTATGCTTATTTTATGCAATTGTCTGAAATAAACTGTACACAACCCTTGCACACTACAGTCCCTCTGTACCCGGGGGCAAGAGAGAATACACATAGGGAGTGGGTGGCAGGTACGACCGACCATGGTAATGGCCCTAGTGCCAACAGGTCGTTGTCGGAAACCACCACTCAAGGTGATAACTTTCTTTTTCTCGGTCTAAGAACGTCGACACGGACATCCGTGCACGGTTCGAAGACTGGGAGATTGAAGGGTCCCTATAATGGGGGCACCTTGGGGGCCTGACCTTGGTGAGAACAGTTAGAACCTACCTTTGCCTATGCACTTTTCTGCAGGAAACCCCTACCTCGTAATTAAACGTCACTTTGTTCGCGGATGAGTGAATTGTTTATGCATTCGTTTGTTGCATTTGTTTGTTGCATAGCATAATCATACAACAACAAAAAAAATATATAATGAAACCTCAGAAATATTTTCATAATAAACTCCCTTATCTCGGACAGTCTGCCTTTTAGCTAGCCTGGTTTCAGGTTCTTTGTAAGCTAAGTAGCCACGCAGTCCGACAGAAGAGATAAGGGATGCTAATACCATTCTTTTGCAATAACCATTTTTATCTCGGATAGTCTGCCTTTTAGCTAGCTTGGTTTCAGGTTCTTTGTAAGCTAAGTAGTCACGCAGTCCGACAGAAGAGATAAAAGGTTTTAAAATAAATCAAAATAACTACCATAATGAGAGGAAATCGGGCCTTTTTCATGGTGTTAAGCATCGAATCCATCATATAGGTAGTTTCATTATTCTTAAAAAAAAATATATACAAAAAAATTGTGCACCATATAGAAAATAAAACATGATAATATTTAAAAAAAACAAACACTTTCATGCATACGAAAGCATCATACTCATACCACGCATTTTCTGTCATTTCTAGAAAAATGGAGGGATCAGGCAGTAAACAGTTGGGAAAAGTGGATATTCCCCGCTACCGTGTTGAGAAGTTGGAGCAGTTGTGCGCGCTTATGCCATCGGAAGTTCGATCCGACTTCAAGAGATCTTACGGACGAATCTTGGACCTCTTGAAAATATGTGTTGACCATATGTTCGTTAGGGTCCTGATCCACTTTTGGAGCTCCAGATTGCATTGCTTCGAGTTCCCTCAGTCTGATTTGGTTCCGACTTTGGAAGAGTACGAACTTATGATCAGATGACCCAAGTCAGCTGGGGTCTACATTAGCCAGGGGGTTTACGTTTCAGTAAACAAGGTCGCTCACCTCATCCGATTACCACTTCCACAGTCTGCCCTGAAGGGAAAAGGGAGCATTCAGGGGTGGAAGATATCACTTTTAGAGGACCACTTATCCTCTCTGACTGAAAAAGGAGACTGACCCACATTCAACAAAACTCTGGCACTAATTATGTTTGGGACCTTTTTATTCCCTTTCCATAACGACGTTGTGGATCACGCCGCAATGGATGCCTTCTTTGCTTGGGACGTACATTTGAAAAGTCTCGTGCCTGCGCTCCTTGCCGACACCTTGCTGTCAGTAGAATTCTGTCGTCATAAGCAAGGAAAAACACTTCGTTGTTGTTATGCATTATTGTTTGTTTGGGGCATCACTCACTTCTAAGCTTCAAGTCACATGGGAGCATTCCCAGACCCTTTGAGGAGCTTCTCAAAGATCCCCCTCCATCATCGTGGTGTCATGGAGTGGAAGACTGAGTTGGAACACTGGAACATAGATCACATATCTTGGGCATGTCCTTGGTTCCGACCTGGTCCCGTTCTTATCCGATGCAGAGATCACCCCAGTGTACCATTATTAGGCCTCAGGGGTTTCATAGCTTATTCTCCGAAGATAGCTATGAGGCAGCTCATGAGGACCCAGACCACCCCAACACAGGAAGAAATCGGGGGATTATGTTTCTTCTGCAGTTCCAGCAACTTCAAGGAGGCTTCCGCAATCCGAAGAGCATGAGAGAAACCAGTCTACGTGGGGGACGAAGAGCTTGGCAGGGCTCGAGTAGCAGTTTCTAGTGATTTTGAGGAATGGAGGAAAAATAGAGGGGTGTCACATCCATCCACTCCATCCCCCTCACCATCAGTAAATGCAGAACTACGAATCTGAGTCGACGCCTTGACCCAAAGGATAGAAATCATGGGAGCCCAATTAAGGGGTCTTGAGGAAAAAGAACAAGAATCTATCCTTACTATCGATGGTCTGCAAAGGCAGTGCAAGAAGAAGGACCAAGAGATAGAGCGTCTCAAGGACCAGTGTGTTGACTCCAACAAAGAGGTTGTCCAAGCATCTAAAGTTGCTAGAGCGAGCTCGGATAATCAAATCCAGGAAATAACGGCCAAATTAGCACACCTTGAGGCCGAATTTGCAAAGCAGGCACAAGCGACCAAGATGATGCAACAAGACCTCGAAAGAACTCGGTCTGAAGCACAACGAAGGAGGGAAGCCGCCCAAAGACTTAACAGGGACTTGGCTGAGCTACGATGCAAGGAGAGAGACAGATTAGCTTAGTACGACCAAGTGTTGCAAGAAAGAGACCGAGCCCTTGAGAAACTTGATGACTTACAGGCATTGGTCATCCATCAAGAGGCAAAGATAGAAGAAGCTTGTAAATACAGTGAAGATATGAGCCAGGCAATCCATCGCCAGTCTGAAGCACTTACTCGTCATGTACGGGAAGCCGAAGGGGAGTTACGTAGAAACCAGAGCCCGCCTGTGGGTTTCTTTAGGCTTTTCCGTTTCTACCAAAATGTACTTCGTAGCATGGCCTAGAGGAATGTACACTTTTTCCGGATAAATAGAATCACGTTTTGTTTATCTATATAACTGTTTATTGCATTCATCTCGCATTCATTCACATATCTCTCCTTACTGTAAAAGTTGATAAGATAATAAAAAAGAAAGGTTAACTGATGTGCTTTCATAAAACAGAAGAATGGAACGCAAACCACTCATCATCAGTCTTTCCTCAATGGTTGAGCCACCCACAACGGAAAATAAAACTCAACCGCTGGTTATCACGATCGATAAAGAAGTAGGGACTAGGACACCACTGCGATTATTTATGCTTCGTCCTTTCCCTTACGAATCAAACAAAGTTGTACCATGGAAATACGCAGTAGATGAAGACGTTTCCAATATAGCCGGTATTGGGGGCATGACTAGAAGCGGGCGCATATATGCTCCCAAGGATTCACAAGAAGATGCCCCCAAAAGTAAAGGAAAAAACAAAGAAACTGAAGAAGAAAACAAAGAAGAATCCAAGGAGGAAGCAGACGAATTACTCCAGTTCATAAAGCAAAGTGAATACTCCATCATAGACCAACTCAACCACACGCCTGTGAAGATAACTTTGTTGTCTCTAATAATGAGTTCGGAACCACACCGAAACACACTGCTAAAGGTCTTGAACGAAGCCTACGTGGCACACACCATATCCCAAGACAAGTTCGAAGGAATCATTGGGAACATCACAGCCAGTGATCATCTTACCTTCACCGATGAAGAACTTCCCCCTGAAGAGTCAAGCCATAACAAGCCTTTACACATATCCGTCAAGTGTAGAGAATACCTCATCGCCAAAGTCCTGGTGGATAATGGGTCATCCCTGAACATCATGCCTAGGTGCACACTGGACAAATTGGCAATTCAAGGAGCCCATATGCGTCCAAACAACACCGTCGTTCGAGCCTTCGATGGGTCAAAACGTGAGGTAGTAGGAGAAATCAATCTACCAATTCGAGTAAGTCCCACTATTTTCAACGTGGACTTCCATGTGATGGATATCACTCCTGCTTATAGTTGCCTCCTCGGCAGACCTTGGATTCACAACGCCAAAGCAATCCCATCAACGCTCCACCAAAGGATCAAATTCGTGGTAGGCGACAAACTGATCACAGTTCAAGCCGAAGATGACATCTTGATCAGCAAGCCGTCTACCTTACCTTATGTGGGTACAACAGAAGAGACCCTCGAAACATCCTTTCAAGCGCTGAAGATTGCCAATGTTGAAAGACTTCCCAACAACATGAGGGTGACACATATGATGACAAAGTACGGATACCGCCCAGGCCAGGGACTCGGTGCGAATTCCCAAGGAATAAGGGAGCCACCAGATTTCAAGGACAATCCTTTGAAACGCGGTCTAGGGTACAACCCTAATACAAGAAGAAAGGGAAGGTCTCCCTTCCGCCCACTGAATCAGATCTTCCGAAGCGAAGGGATACAGGCGTCAAGAGCAACTTTAGTCATTAGGTGTTCTTCTTCCATTTTTTAAAGGAATGTAAACCCAATGACTATTAGAGATTACTCCCCAGGGGCAACCCGACCCCCGGGCATTTTCAGGGCACATATTACCCTTTTAATCATATGAGAATACATTTCTTACTATCTGCTTCTTTTCTTACTACTCATGTCTACGCCTCATTAATAACCATGCTTAAGCAAACGTTTCTGAAAGGCGTCTAAAAACTTGAAAGCGCACCGACAATAAAGAAACAAATTAAACCATCACTGATTGATTAGGAACACGAGTAA
This sequence comes from Sphenostylis stenocarpa, assembly GCA_963425845.1. Lineage (NCBI taxonomy): Eukaryota > Viridiplantae > Streptophyta > Magnoliopsida > Fabales > Fabaceae > Sphenostylis > Sphenostylis stenocarpa. The sequence continues at coordinate 54,586,986 of OY731402.1, forward strand.
GGCTTTACCCCATCGTAGTGAAACCGTGTTTTGCCAACGTTGCGAAAATAATAAGAAAGCCCATAAAAGCCAAAGGCCAAAAAGAAAGGGCATCTAACCCAGTAGGAAACCCACAAAAGGGGGCTACGCAAAAGTTAGGGTCAACCCACTAGGAAACCTGACCAATAATAAAGGGTAGCCTAGACAAAAGAAAGGGTTACAAAACGGGGTCCATTAAAGTTTCTAAAGCATAATAAAAAGAAACCCCAACAAAAGTTAGGACGAAACGCAACATCCTAGATTGAAAACCCGAAGGGCGGTCTAGGAAAGACAATCAGTCTTAACAAGCGCCGTAAAACTCACCAAGCAAAGACGCAACCCCGCAAACAAACGTTTGTTTAAGCTAAGCCTAAACAGTTTGACTAACCCTGGCTAGTCGTGCTTACAGATGCCATTGGTTTCAAGAAATCCCCTCTAAAAACACAAACCTTTGATTTAATCATCCTTTTCCTTCTTTTCTCTTGACCCTTATCACTATGATATTCTAGTGATTAACCGGGTAATATGAAAACATAGTAATCAATAGGAGGATTGAAATTCCAAAAAGGGAAGAAGCACACTAGTATGACGAAATAGCTCTTCAACACGATCATTCTTCGATTAAGGCAAATCCAAAACGGCAGAAATGGTACAGCTGAAGGTAGCACCAGAAGAATCTCTCCGTCAGGAGTACATCAGTTAACTTTTCTGAAAGTAATTAATCAAAATAACATTATAAGTTGCATATCATGAACATTACATACATAGATGTTTGATGAATAAGGTCCTATTTCCTTCAAAAATAACAAAAAATAAAAAAAAAGGGCAGATGACCGTCCGTTTAAGGCAGATGGCCGTCCAGAAGTGGCCGTTGGGACCAGATGGCCGTCCAGAGGTTTCCGTTAGGGGCAGACGGCCGTCCACCCTAGCCAGATGGCCGTCCATGGGTGACCGTTAGGGGCAGATGGCCGTCCACTTAGAGCAGACGGTCGTCCGCCCCAGTTTTTTTTTTTTCCTATAAATTTAGGCGCCCCAAATGGCTCATGGCACCTCATTCTTGCATTCTCCCTTCCTCCTACACCTCCCTTTACATACTTTGAGTGTTCTTTGTTGAGTAATGGATCGTGGAGAGTCGTCTACACGTCAAAAGCGTTCCCAAGGACCCATAAGGAGCATCCCTCCTCCTCAGGTTCCCACTCAACTAACCGAGCAGCACCAGGCTAAGTTTGCCAATATTAGCCAGTATGTTTGGCACCCTATGCTCTGGTTGGACTTCAGCATCCTAGCCATGTTCGATTGGGATCAGGATGTAAGGAGGTACATCCAAGGTATAGGGTGAGACTTCCTGCTCAAAGATCCACCTACCCGCATCCATCGCACGATCACGCTGGAATTCCTCGCTTCGGTCACACTCATAGGCCTACCATCTATGATCCCCGGGCTTCCGCCTGTCCCAGCAGTCACCTATTGGATGAATGGGGCTTACCGGACTAATGTCATAGACGACTTTAACGTCCTCATGGGGTTCCACCAGCCCGCAGAGATCCAGACACCGGAATACAGGGGGGCATTCTGTGAAAGGCCAGCTACCCTCACCACCAGTCAGATATGGGAGGAGATCACCGGCTCCCAGCACGTTCCCGCCAATCCAAAAGGGACCGCCTTCCTCCCACCTCTCCGCATTAATCATAAGTTGCTAGTAGACACCCTTCATAGCAGAAAGGAAAGTCAAGGCAAAGTCACTCAGGCGGACCTCTTTGTCATCTACTGCATGCATCAAGGGATCTGATGCAACCCTGACTACCTTTTCTTGAAGGCCCTGAAGGACTTTGGGACACGAGGCACTGCGAGATCCATCATGGTAGGCCCACTTATCATCCCTCTAGCCGAGTACTGGGGATGCACTGATGGAGAGGACATCCCCGCTGCCCTGTGACTGGAACTCATAGATGGTCCGGTACTCGCCCATATGAGCATGCTCACCCGTCAGGGCACCTCTTGGGTCCTACACCCTATCCTTGCTATGACGTTCGACATCCATGAGATGGACGCTTCAGAATCACAAGAGACGCCCGTCCCTCCAGGATCCCAACAACAACAGACGCAGTACGAAGATAGCCTCGCCAGCCTGCACCGACACATGAGCGATGACAGGGCTCACTCGAATAGGCAGTACCAGCACCTGTGCCAACAAATCAATCAGTTGTCCTTAAGACATCAGAGTTATGAGCAAGCACGGGAAAACCTTAGCCTGAGGGTAGACGGCCTCACGCAGAGAATGGACACGATGGGCCAGGACCTACACGACATGATCCGAAGCCAGGAAGATTTCCAGCATCGCGTATTCCGCCGACTCCCTTTGCCATCACCATCCTCAGCATCCAGCTCAGAGCCGGAAAGCTGAGATCTTTATAAATCTCCTGTTGTACTCTAATTTTCCGCAAAATAAATAAATAAGACTTTATGTTTTCGTCTTGTTGCCTCTCTTTACGAAAGCCAGCATGCACAGAAGAAACTAAGAAAATAAAAGGCACATGCATCATTCCAAAAAAGCCAAATTTCAAAATCAGAAAAAAGAATAAAATCGCAGAAAAATGTGAAATTAATCAAACATTTTCAGAACCCAATTCAAACTACCACAGCTAATAAAAGCCCAAACTCCCAATGGATTCCTGCCTACCTGAGAGGCATTCATCAAGAATCCCTAGTAATCAAGAAGCTGGACGACTAAAGAAAAAGCCAAAAGCGAAGAATCCCCGGCATACCGGACGACTACACAAAAGTCAAGAACAATTACTCCCCATGAAACCGGCGCATGATCGGAAACAGTATGCCGCCACCACCTCTTCAGGAAAGGGAAAGACCTAAAGACGAAGACCTGCACACAGACAAAACTGGCGCATGATCGGAAACAGTAAGCCACCACCACCTCTTCAGGAAAGGGAAAGGCCTGAAGACGAAGACCTGCACACAGGCAAAACTGGCGCATGATTGGAAACAAGTAGCCGTCACCACCTCTTCGGGAAAGGGAAAGACTCGAAGATGAAGACTCGCACACGTGCAAAACCGGCGCATGATCGGAAACGAGTAAGCCGTCACCACCACTTCGGGAAAGGGAAAGACCTGAAGACGAAGACCTGCACACAGGCAAAGTCGACGCATGACCAGAAGCAGTAAGCCGCCACCACAGCCAAAGGGTCAGCTACCACATCGAAGGAGCATCCCGAAATTCTCTACGTGTCAGCTACCGCACCGAAGGAGCATCCCGAAGCCTCACAGCATATTGTCCGAAGGGTCAGCTTCCACAACAAGAGGAGCATCTAGAAGACAACCAGGCAAGAGGGTTAACTCCTTCACCCGCCAATTGACCTCATGGTATGTTAACCCATGGTCAATTGGTCAGATAAAGGGGGACAGCTGTAGACCCTAAATCTTGTCCGGCCCCCTAATAAAGCCGAAGATCGCCCGTTTCGAAGATGGTTAAGACTTTATCAAGTCCCTAGTAGCTTGTTCTAGGTTCCATTTAGGATAGGAAGGGTTTTTAGAGGCATTAAAAATCGGGAAATCCGTCGGAGACAGCAGATGGTCGTCCAGAACAGGCAGATGGCTGTCCAGGATAAGCAGATGGCCGTCCATGGCAACTTTAAGGCCATGGACGGCCGTCCACTTAGCTTGGACGGTCGTCCATGGCCAAAAGTTGCCATGGACTGCCGTCCACACTGCATGGACGGTCGTCCATGGCCACTTTTTGTCATGGACGACCGTCCGCTTTGTCCAGACGGTCGTCCACCTTTTCCAAGCCCGAATCCCTATAAATAGGAGCCTCATTTCTCCGATTTTACACACCTTTCACACTCCTCCACTCTCTTGGAAGCCTTTTGGCACTTGAGAGTGACCCTGAGCATTATTCCGGGGTTCGAGGGAGCTTTCCGATTTCCATTATGGTTGAAATCGGTTAAGGAAGTCTCTCTTTGAGACATCCAACCCTCAGTATAGTGACTTTTCTTTATTTTGCGGGAGGAGCGTGTTTGTAGAGTGCGGGGACTGCAAAAAGCGTTCTCACGTTTTCGAAGAGTTAATATAAAGCTCGCTTCGGAGGTTCCTTCTCTATTCTCTGTCTTTTTTTACTGCTTTCTTTATCGCTTTCTTTGTGTGCATTAGATAATAGAGCCATGTAGATATTCTGCAAGTAGATCAAATAATAGGGTAAAAATGTAATTTCTTTAAGTGTTTATTTTCTAAGTTAGTCCATCATAGGGAACCCGAAAGGGGCATTGTGGGGGTGCTAACACCTTCCCCGCACGTAACTAACTCCCTTACCCGACTCTGGTTGTAATGGCCAAAGTTAGTTTTTTCTAAAACCACTGCCTTTTTCTTTTTTACCTTTTTCAGTGTTTAAGGTTAAAACGCTGATGACGACTCCTCGAACCTATTCGAAAACCTCACCTTTAAGTCCAGCCCGATTATCGGACGGCCTAAAGGCGTTGAACCGTTTCTTTCAAAGAAAACGCGAGTCATATAAAAAACCATCGCGTCGCTCCGACCGCCTCTTCTGACGGCGACGACGTTGAAGAAAGAGGGTTTTTTGTGGCACACTACCACTACTACGGCCTTTGAGGAATTGAAATATGCCATCATTCACGCTCCAGTTTTGGCTCTTCTTGATTTTTCTCAACCTTTTATATTGGAAACCGATGCATCTGGCTTGGGGATTGATGTAGTTTTGAGTCAAAACCATCATCCAATTGCCTTCTTTTCTAGGAAATTAAATACTAGGATGTAGAAGTAGTCCGCCTATGTTAGAGAATTTTATGCTATTATTGAGGTCATTGATAAGTTTAGACACTATTTACTTGGTCACAAGTTTGTGATAAGGATAGATAAAAAAAGTCTCAAAAATTTAACATATCAAGCAGTGTAAACACCTGAACAACAGAACTGGCTCCACAAACTTTTGGGCTATGACTTCATTATTGAGTATAAATCAGGAAAGGACAACATAGTTGTTAACTCCTTGTCAAGGTCCTTTTTCGTGGCCTGGTCTGAACCTCGATTGAAATTTTTTCGTGTCTTGAAATAGTTAATTGCTAATGATCCTAAACTAAAGTCTATTATGGATTTATGTTTGCTAAATAAACACCCTCATCCTAATTATTCAGTCCATGATCAACTATTATACTGGGAGGGTAGAGTAATTATTCCATCGGGTCATGATTTAGTCCAACAGATTCTGCATGAGTACCACAGTTCTATGATGGGAGGACATGCTGGTTTCACTAGGACACTTGCTCGAATAGCTGCACAATTTTTTTGGAATGGAATGCACAAGGATATTAAAGATTATATTCAGACTTGCTTGGTTTGCCAACAGGCCAAGACTGATACAACACTTCCCTCAGGACTGCTGCAGCCTCTTCCAATCCCTGAACAAATATGGGAAGATCTAGCCATGGATTTCATAACAGGCCTCCTTCTTTCTCATGGTTACACAATGATTATGGTGGTTATTGACATGTTATCCAAGTATGTTCATTTCTTTACTCTGAAAACAAATTTTTCCAATGGACAGGTAGCAGAAACATTCATGAAAACTATTGTGAAGCTACACAACATACCTAAGACTATTGTTTCAGATAGGGACAAAGTCTTCACTAGCCAATTTTGGTAGCAATTGTCCAGACTAAGTGGCACCAAACTAAAACTGAGTACGACATATTATCCACAATCAGATGGATAATATGAAGCATTGAATAAATGCTTGGAAATGTATTTGAGGTGCTTCACTTATGACTCTCCTTGGGAATGGGCTAAACTGTTATCTTGGGTGGAATATTGGTACAACACTGCTTATCATCACAACAGTAGGATGACACCATTCAAGGTGGTGTATGGAAAGGATCCACCTCGATTGATCAAGTATGTTCCAGATGTTAGAGACCCTTTCCTAGTTCAAGAACAGATGCTACAAAGTGATGTGGTCCTTAGCAAGTTAAAGATGAATTTGAATAAAGCCCAAGATCACATGAAGAAATATGTTGATGCGAAAAGGAAACACTGTGAGTTCAACATTGGGGACACTATTTTAGTAAAGCTACAACCATATAGGCAACACTCAATGACACTTAGAAAGAACCAGAAGTTGAGTTTGAGATATTTTGGCCCCTTTCCTATCATAGAAAAAATAGGGCAGGTTGCTTATAAGCTCTTATTGCCTCCTACTGCAAATACACCATGTTTTTCACTGTTCACAATTGAAAATATGTAGAGACGATCATTCCATTGCCTATTACCAATGATGAATTAAGTCCGGTCCTCCAACCAGTTTCTATACTTCAAAGCAGGGTCATTTTGAGAGGAAACAAGCAGATTCAACAGTCTGTGCAGTGGGAAGGCCTTGAAGAATCCAAAGCAACATGGGGAGGATCATAGTGCTTTATTGGATTCTTTTCCTGCCTTCAACCTTGAGGACAAGGTTGTTTTTAATGGGGGAGAAATTGTAACAAATGCGGATTCAAGAGGGGCAAAAGGGACTTTAGCTAGCTCAGCTGAGGAGGGACACGTGAATACTGACCCACCGAATCAGGAAAGGAGGAAAAGTGCAAGGATCAAAATAACTAACTCACGATTGAAGGAGTTTGAGTGGTCTAAGCACTAGTAAAAAACTTTCTGTTGGAGGAAAGAGAAGAGAGGGGGTAAGAACGACTGAAATCCTCTCTCTCTAGGATATTCTTCTGATATTTTCTTATTTCTCTTACTATCCTTATACCGCTATTGAATACATTAGTCTTCCTCATTATAATTCATACCGTTATATATAGTGACGGATCTTGGGAGCCGAGGGGGCCGTGAACCCTCAAAGTTTTGTAACTCCCATGTAATTTATGGTTTTGGCCCCCAAACTTAATAAACATTTAATATATTTACTTGTATATTTACAATTTTATCCTCTCAACTCCTCCTCGCTTTGTAACTCTCATATAATTTATAATTTTGTCTCCTCAAACTTAATGATTATTTAATATATTTAAGTATATATCTACAATTTTATCCTTTCACTCTTTTATCTTCTTTTTTCCTTTTATATTTATTTATTATTTATTAATAATATATTATTTGCTCCCCCAAGATTAATGGTCAAGATCCGCTAGTGGTTATATTAATAATACGTACAAAGATTTATATTCATTCCTAGTTTACTATTACATTTGTTAATACTCTTACATATATTTAATAATAAGAATGATAAAATAGAAATAAGTATTACCCATAACTAATATTTTAAGGTTTTTTTTTAAAGGGAGTGTCAATCTCTATATAAATTGGACTCATATTTTATCATTATTTCTCTTTTGCAATGATATATATTATATGCAGCATATTATCCTCATCATTATTTAATATTCTAACTTATATTAGTTGATACTAGTAACTCATTCAATTTATTTTTATAAATAATTAATAATATAAAATTTTATTATTGTATTATTTTAATAAAATGATAAAATGAGTTAAGTTTCATAGTCTTATTTATTTGTCTTAAATAGATTGATAGTTTAACTAGTTTTATTTTATCATTGAAAAAAAATTATATATTAAAATAAAAATATTATATTATACTTTAAAATATATAAATATATTATAATTAAAAATAACAAATATTAATTAATTAAATTTAAATTATTGATTAAAATTAAATATTTTAATACATAATAATTTTTACTCTTTATTTAATAAAAAATATAAATAAATAAATAAATTAAATATATATATATATATATATAATTAAATATATTTTTTTTAAAATATATAAAAATATTTTATATAAAAATATTATAATCGTTTGATAAATTAGTAGTCATCCCTTCTAAATATTATTTGTACATTTTGTATTAATAATTATTTTTATTACTATTTTTTTATATACAAATGCTCAATTCATTATTTACTAATTTTAATTAACCTAAATAATAAAACAACATTAAATAGAACTAATTCATCTAACCATGTACATTGATAGAAAAGTATTTATAAATGTTTATAACAAAAATATATACCAAACAACACTAATATATATTTATGTTATGCAATAATACAAATCTATACATGACTTCAAAAGTTAGAATAGAATAAACATATTTAGCAAGAAGATAACTTTTAAAATAATAACATTTTAGAAAAGCTTATCCAACTAAACACATTTAATAATTTATTATTAGTTAAATAAACTAAGTATCTAACTTACTAGTCAATTGTCTAGTCGAAATCGAATCCAAAAAACAGAGGCAAGATTTGACCTAATTTTTGAAAGATTTGTTTGTTTTTTAGTGGAAAAAGCTCAAGCATTTATGTTATGATTAGAGTTCACAAATGTTGGAAAAAAATAATGAGTGATGCCTAACATTAACATTAATTGATGGGTCCCCTTCATCTTCTAATGTACAAACCCTCCTTTTAGGCCCTACAACTACACCTCTTACCTTTTGGTGTACCTTTGGATAAATACTCACATTTTAAAAAAGATAAAAAAATCATTTTTATTAAATTAAACTGAATCCCAATTAAATTAAAATGAAATCTTTAAATCCCTAAACCCAGGGTGGTTTAAATGATCGGTTCGGTTACATGTTACACGTTTCGTATCCTAGGATGTATACCTGCTCCCAGTCACTTCAGTGTCGTGGGTATAATCTATGTGTCTCTGCAACACAACACCATGTGTTAATGTTGTGCACACCACACACACAACGTAACATAAATCATAGTAAATGTTTTTTCCTTTTTCTTTTTCTTTCTTCTCCAGCATTACATTACAGAGAAAAAGAAGGAGGAGGAGTAGTAGTAGGTGGTAGGAGGTGTAGTTAATAGCAATAGCAATTGCAATTGTTCCCACTGTGACACTGCTGTTTCTGCCTCTCACCCTTCTCGTGATTACCCTTTCAACCTTTTCTGTTTTCTCTTTCCTCTCTCACCAATTCACCCTTTTGCCTTTTCATTTTCTCTCTCTCTCTCTCTCTCTCTCTCTCTCTCTCTCTCTCAACTTCAAACTTCAAACCCTAGCCATACCATTAGCATGCTCCTCCTCTTTCAGTTGCTTTCCATGTGTTACGCTTTCCGGCTCTTTCAATTTCGCTTCACACTGCTCTTTCTGGGACTTTGGACCTGTTTTTTCAGGTAATGTTTATCACCTTTTTGTTCTTTATTTGTTGTTGGTATCCTTAATTGATTGTTGGTTCCAGATTTTGTTTTTGTATTCTGGGTGGTTGCGGTTGTTGGATTATGTTTGCTTGATTTTGCAATTTGATTGTGATTGTAATTTGTAAAGCTTTAACTTTTTTTGGTGTTTTAGCTCTTTTTTAGTTTTGATCCGTGGGGAGGATAATTGGTGATTGTGTTTATGTTCGTTGTTTCATGGATTTTACTTCATTTCCTAAAGTTTTTCTTTTTGAATTCTCTCTTTGATTGAGCTTCCTTGTTGTTCACCTGGTTTTGAATCCATTTAATATATATATATATATATATATATATATATATATATATATATTTAGCTCTAATTATAGTACTAATTCCATGTTTTGGGTTATGAGCCTTGATCTTTCCTTTTTCTCTGATATCAATTCTTACCTGCGTTTACCACTCTTCCAAAATCAAGAAAAGTATCCGACTTTGACAATGACATCTTCAAACACCAAATCTGAACACGAAGGTGCTCCATGCTTGCTCTCTCACCTTAAGGGAGTGGGGCAAGGAATGAATTGTCACTTTTTACATTTTGGTAGTAAAAATTTGTTGGTCTTTCAAATTGCAAGGATGGCTTAAGATTGTGAAATGTGAGGTGATATCCACTTAGGTTTGTCTGGCAACTTGGTGTTTGAATGGAGTAATGATGTGTATGTTGTTTTTCCTTGCCTATGTAGCTGAACACATTGTTTTCCGAACTTGTATGAATATTCATGTTAAGTTCATAGATAAATAATAATGCATTAAAGTAAATCTCTTCATTTGTTCCATAATTTTTGTCTTGACATATCTGAAAATATGAAATGTCAAAATTCCAGGTTTAGATGTTATGATCAATAAAGGGATTCAAATCAACCAATTAAATCCGTTGAGAGCTATGACCGAAGAGAAATGTGGAGGTTCCCTTTGTGGGTTTGTACGTGTGAGCAATCCTCTGTGATGCATCTTTTGAAATTGGGCTAAACTGAGTTTCCTTTTTTGTTGGGCAACTTATCATCTATCAATATGGATTCCTATGGTAATACATGTGAGATAGTGGAATCAAGGGAAGAACTAATTTCTGACTTCAAAACGGTTGACAAACCTGAGAGTAGTTGTGCTCACAAATCAGGAAAAAAGTATTCGATTGAGGATGATATTAATCAGCTTTTCCAGGCTATTGATGTTAAAAGTTCATCCAGAGGTCGCAATTCATCACGTTTACAAAAGAGTGCTCTTAAAAGGCCAATAAAAGTCACTTCATCTCAGGCGTCGGGAATTGGCATCTCAGAGCCCGTAAGTTTAAAGCAGGCACTTAGAGGGTTATGCATCTCTCAGGCCTCAGAAATGGCTGCTTTGAAAAGACTCTCTAAGCCGTGCAGTTCATCTAGAGCATCAGAGGCTGGCACCATCAAAAGGTTGTACACAGCGGTGGTAGATGAGGGGAAAGCGAACTTGGTTGAAATTTCTCTAGTACCAGAGATATCTACTACACCTTCTAATAAATTGCCCTGTGTAACCACATCAAGTTCAAGTAATCATCATTGTAGTCCTTCGGTTGATGCAACAAAACCAAAAGAAATGATAATTGGGTTTTCATCCCAAGATCAGATTGTTCCTCTGCCATTTGAGGTTGAGGGTGAGAAACCAATCATGGAGATTGGAAAACCAATACTTGCAAATTTGTCACCAGTTGCCTCTGCAAGTGAAGTAGTGCCAGAGGTTAGAAGGGGTCCTGCTTCCTCGAGCATCACTTCTCTTGGTTCTTCAATGCCAGTTAAGGGACAGGAAGCAAATGCATGTTGTCCACCTAGCTCTAGCATTGCTAATGGAGGGGATAAAATCACAAGCAGTAATACATGTTTGTCAAAGCCAATATTTAATAACTTGAATTTCCTTAAGAAAAAAGTAAAGCAAGATTTAAGTTCTGCCTCAAGCTGCTCCACTCCATGTACAAGAAATTTGGACAAGGAGGTTGGGAATTCTGATTTGAAGCACGACGTGAAAGAAAATGAAAAATTGTCTCCTAGCATTGAAGTTAACTCAATTAGTGTTGGTACGGATTCAAGCAAACCTGGTTTCAGCTTGAATTGCAATAAGAGAACTAAGTTTCTGGTGACAAAGGTTGACGAGAAATCAAGATCAAAGGAAAAGGGTGAGTTCTCTCAAAGTTCAAAAAGTAGCATTGGTGAATATAGTAGTAGCACAAGCATCAGTGAGGAAAGCAGCCTAAGTGGTTCCAGCCGCGGTGGCCACAGACCTCACATGTCTAAACACATGAGATGGGAAGCTATTCGAGCTGTGCAGCAGCAACAGGGTAATTTAAATTTGAAGCATTTTAAGCTGCTAAAGAGGCTTGGTAGCGGAGACATTGGAACTGTTTATCTTGCGGAACTAATTGGTACAAGCTGCCTTTTTGCACTCAAAGTGATGGACAATGAATTTTTGGCAAGTCGGAAGAAAATGTTCAGGGCCCAAACTGAAAGAGAGATCCTTCAAATGCTAGATCATCCATTTCTTCCTACATTGTATTGCCATATTGCAACAGATAAGCTCTCTTGCTTGGTCATGGAGTATTGTCCAGGAGGAGATCTGCATGTGCTGCGGCAGAGACAGTCATACAAGAGTTTCTCAGAACAAACAACCAGGTAGGAGTTGTGGACTTTTCCACTCCTTCATTACTGAAAAATATATTCTAAAATTCACTCTTCCCTGGATTTCTATATTTCTGTTTCGAAATCCAATCTTTGTCTGGTTAGAGTAAGTTCGTATTTTTTTAACCCAAGATATTTTCTATGTTCAAGAAGTCCAGTAGAAATTTAATTAATTTATTCATTACAGAATACATTTTTAAGCCCAGGTATCATTTTATGTTTGATGCTATGCACTAAGCTAGAAAGCCTGTTTAATTTTTTAGAGAATGGAAGTGAGGTAATGTTAATGAATGAAATTTAAACAGAACAGACACACATGTACGCACACATTGGTTGGATGATTTAGTGGAAACTATAGGAATCCCCGAGAGAACTGAATTAAAGAACAGTGTTTGAAATTATCTTGTTTTGCCTGCAACACAGCAAGATGATGATTAAGTTTGCTAGGTAAAAAGATTGTATAGTTTAGACATCTTATACACACTCTTTCCACGAAGTGTTATGCCTATAAGAATGCTGTATTGTCTTATTTTCACTTTACCAGAAACAGATTCCTGCAAGACAATGCATGGCAAGTTGATAAGTGTTTTTCACACATGCTCTTCACTATAGTCATGACATCACATATGCAGGTTTTATGTTGCTGAGGTTCTTCTCGCCCTGGAATATTTGCACATGCTGGGAGTTGTATATCGAGACCTAAAGCCGGAAAATATCCTAGTACGAGAAGATGGACACATTATGCTGACAGATTTTGACTTGTCACTCAGGTGTTCTGTTAATCCAATGTTAGTCAAGTCATCTTCACCTGACACGGATGCCACGAAGAAGACCTCCAGTCCCTGTTCTGAGGCTAGCTGCATACACCCTTTCTGTCTCCAACCAGATTGGCAAGTTTCCTGCTTTACTCCCATTCTATTATCTGCTGGAGCAAAATCTCGAAAGGTGAAGTCTGACATAACTTCTCAGGTTGGTCCACTGCCACAGCTTGTGGTGGAGCCTACCAGTGCACGGTCTAACTCCTTTGTTGGAACTTATGAATATCTTGCTCCGGAGATCATCAAGGGTGACGGTCATGGGAGTGCAGTAGATTGGTGGACTTTTGGTATACTTCTGTTTGAGCTTTTATATGGTAAGACTCCCTTCAAGGGCCAATCAAATGAAGACACATTAGCCAATGTTGTGTCACAAAGCCTTAAGTTCCCAGGTGCTCCAATAGTCAGTTTTCATGCCAGAGATTTGATCAGAGGGTTGTTGATAAAGGATCCTGAAAATCGATTAGGTTCTGCAAAAGGTGCTGCTGAAATAAAGCAGCACCCCTTCTTTGAAGGCCTCAACTGGGCTCTAATACGGTGTGCAGCACCACCAGAGCTCCCCAAGTTTCGGGATTTTGGAAGCAGTGCTCCATCTATGGGTGCAAATAAGGAGAATGCAAATGATTTAGAGGATATAGAAGATTGTGAAGAGTTTGAGCTGTTTTAGTTACTCTGCGAACCCGGGTTTTCTTTCTCATTTCTTATGATGGATAGGAAATTGAATTGAACTTGACTTGGTTTGAAAACCCAAATCTCATCCATATAACACTTAGTATAGCTTATAGCATAAACGTAATCCAAACCATGTAACAAATAGATAGATTAGTATATGTTTATACTGTACTAGAAGCTGCAAATCGATAAAGGAAACACGAGGATTTCTTTGTTTGTCTGTCTCTATATTATTATATTATATTATCGGTGGACTTTACTTTTTCTTTTTTGTTTTTAATACTCTCTGGCCAGATGCATACCTCTTGCAATTATTTGGTTACAGTACTTATGCAAAAGTTATTTAAAAAGAAAAGCCATCTAAGTTTGTTGTTGTAATTTACAATTATACAATACCGTGAGTAAAGTTTCATTTCTAGGCCAATCCAGAAATGTAAATGAGTATAACAGGGGCAAGGCTGGTTTTCTTATGTTGGTGATTTTGAATCAGTTCTATGTAACCTGTACTAATATACCCTAATGAACTGGTTAGAGCTGGTTGTCTTATTGTTGTTGTATGCAGTGGTGGGCGTTTCCTTGGTTTAAAGCACAGATCGGAGATGTTGGCATTCAATACATGCAAATTTTGAGTGACTGTCAGTCAAATATTCATGAAAAAGGTCAGTATATGATGTTGATCAGCTTTGGACTATAATTTTCCTCCATCTAGGTTCCGTTTAGATAAATTTCTCCATGAATAATTCTAGGAGAGAAAAATAAAATAAAATTTTCCATAAGCTAAAACTAGCTTATTGTAGAATTTTTTTCATTTACCCAAATTAAATTTGTAACTTGTGCATAAACTGATTTTAACTTATGGAGAAACTTATTTCACTTTTTATTTCTTATTCTCTTTTGGAAGTGCTTATGAAGACGTTTACCTAAACATGGCCCTAGTCTGATGTGAATACTGATGATAGAGCACAGGTTTGCAAAATGTAATGAATTATAGTTATTGGTTGGTTCAACTTGTAGATAAATGCAAAACATTTTTGTTATGATGTGCTTGAGCTGGAGTTGGAATGTTCTGTGCAAGTCATGAGCTGGTATGATATTGTATTTGGTATATCAAATTATTTTGTGAACATTGTCAAGTATTGACTTATACTAAATAATTTCCTGAGACTGAAATTATATTTAAAATAAAATCATTGCCATTTAAGCAATATATACACAGTTCCCCCATTTATTTGAAGTATATTTTCATGGTTTTAAACTCTTCTAACTTGACTTCCTGAATCACACTTGATCTTAGCCAAAAGGCAGAAAATGTATTTTATTACTTCCTGAATGGAGCATCACCTAATGTTGTTTTGCTTCCTGCCTTCTCTTGTAATGTATTGAATCTTTGGTACCTACCTTATTATGCGATTCATTCGTGCCTGGTTTTAGATGAACTTGCAGATTCCAGAGGATCATTGTTGAAAAATATTTAGCAGTGAATGAACATATGCAGAAGGAATCTTAATAACTGAAACACCCTGAAGATATAATTCTGGGGCAAATACTATAAATGTCAAAACACTTTTTTTGAGGTAAAAAAAAAAAAAAAAAATCTCAGGTACGCATGGTGTGATACTTTTGTAGAAAGGACTAGTAAAAGTGGGTTCCTTTATTTGACTCTTTCCATGTTTGGGTTATATAACAGGGAATATTTTCCAAACTGATCACATACAAATTGAAAGGTGCACACTCTTTCTATATATACTTTGATTCTTTCTCTCTTTTTAGTCACATTGAATGAAGGAACTCCTCAAATTATTTTACTTGATATAAGTATGGCAGCTATACATATTTCATTTTGAGCTCTTACCTCCATTGCACCTTCATCTCTGCTTTGTTAACATGCAAATGTTAAATCACTTTTGTTGGGACATAACAGTGTTTTTTCATTACAGACTTAGTCATGTGACACTGAAGTTGATTCTGTGTTGTTGGTGTCACTGTCATTCTTTTTCAATTAATCAATAGTTTACAGAATGTATTGAGAGATTGTGTGACATTTTATATAAAGTTATGAAATGCATTTCCCGCACTAGTTTTTGTATCAGTGAACATCATATATATATATATATATATATATAGTTTTTTTTAGGATAGAATCATGTTTATAATATATTTGTAAATGAGTTTGCAGACTTTGATGAACTGAATTATAAAAAGTTGTGATGTTGTGAAAATCACTTAATCTAAAAAGTTGATGCATTGATAAATATATGAAAAAATTATAAAAATGAATAAAAGAACCTGTTCATAACATATCAAAGAAAAATATATTTTTTATGATTTTTCAATAAATATTGTTTATTTAAAAGAAACAATTTAAAATATTTATCATTTTTATTTATTTAGGTTTAACTTTGTTATTGTTGAAGAATATTATGTTGTATAGTTTAAACTTATATTTATAAAGTATATGGTGTTTTAAATTTTTAATATTTTTCAGTCATGGTACTATATTTTTTAACGTCATATATATATATATATATATATATATATATATATATATATATATATATATATATATTATAATACCATATAATAAAAAATATTTATTTTCCTTTATAACTATTATAAGTTATATATTTATAAGATAGAAAAAATATGAGGAAGAAAAAATAATAACATATTATATATAATGAATACATATATATATATATATATATATATATATATATATATATATATTTAAAATAAAAAATAATAACATGTTATACTACTAATTAATTACAAATCATTAATGATGTCTTTTAGAATAATTATCTGTAAAACATTTTTTCATGTATAGTTATAATTTAATAACACATTATATAAATATAAATATAATAAATTACATGATAATGTTTCATAAGTTAAATAACTTGTTTTGTGTGATTATTTTCCTTTAAATTTTTTCTTCTTATTATTTATAATATTTAATTTTTTAAAATGAATTAATAGTACTTTTTCTCAGTGTAGTTTATCTAATGGAAGAACATAATTTGATACAATTATGTTATATATCTTTTTAGACAATTTCATGATATTAATAAAAAATAATATCAACTCACTTAAAAACTGTAATAACAGAATATAAATTAAAAAAATGTTATCAAACTTTTGATAAAATAACGTTTAAGAAAAATATTATATCCAATACATTATATGTATTGAATAAATATAAAAATATATAAACTAATTTTAAGATTAAATTATACGAATATCCTTTTGATATTTTTTGAAATTACATAAAATTCTAATATTTTCCAAGGAGGATTGATATCATGTAACAGATATTAATAAAATATGCCCAACAATTAAATGAATTAGTACAAGAATTGACAAATAAATTCAATTAATGTAATTTACTCTATTTTAATTAAATAATTAGAATAAATATATAATTAATTTGTATATTTAAAAAAATTAAATTAATTTATATATTAATATTAAATTTTTAATTAAATATAAAATATAAAATATTTAATTAGATTCCACACTTGAAAATATAATATTAAATGCTTAATTAAATATTAAATGTAATACTACAGTTATATAAAACAAATTCTAATATGTTTAGTTTTTTTTCTTTTTATTAATAATAATTAATTTTAATTCATATATGTGTTTAAAAAACATCTTAATTTAATAAAAATAATATTTAATGATATTATCATAATTAATTACATTCTATATTTAATAAATACAGTTTATAAAAAAAATAATCTTTTATTTATGAATCTTTATAATTACTTCTACATAAATAGTGCTAAAAGCTATATTTAAACATATGCTATTGAGATGAATTTACAAATATATGTAGATTTATAATTAAATAACATAATAATATTTGTATATTTATAATATTTGAATTTGGAACCTTATTTAAATATATAAAATTTAGTTTTTTTTTATAATAATGACAAGTTGGTTATTTTTTTAATAGGAGTAATTATTATAATTATAATAATATTAGTAGTATTATTATTGATGACAATAAGCTATTAATTTGGATTTAATGTTTTATATTAAATATAACAATATTTTATCTGTCTTAAGCATTGTTTCTTAATTTGTTTGCATTAATTAAGTTCCAAATTCAAGGAATAAAGATAATAGCAATAAATATTTATAAGGCCTAAAAATAATTAATTACATTTATCCCCAAAAAATTTAATTACATTTATCCCAAAATAAAATTAATTATACTTATCTTAAAAAAGAATTAATTGTATTCAACTTAAAAAGGAATTAATTATATTGATCCTAAAAATAAATAATTACATTGATACTGTTTAAGTTATTTAATTTCAGCATAATAATAAATAATAATTAAATGATGCTGAACAATAGTTAAATAAATTCATCCTAACATTACATTGTTGATAACCATAGAGGAAAAAAATAAAAAATAAAAAGGAAACTAAAAAATTTGTTATATGAAGAACACCTGAATTTGGTGCAGTGCATTAAATTGCACTGGTGAGAGGGGTAGGTGTGGAATGATGGTTGCCACACAAATTAATAATACAAATAATAATAATTGTTATTATTATCTATTTATCTTATTTTATATTTTATTTACTTTATTCTAATTTTTTACCATTTAATCATATATGTGTTAAATTTAAATTCAACCTTTTTTATTAGTTTAAGTATATACTTTTTTTAACAAATTATGAATTTACTATTATTTAACTATATTTAGATTATGTGTAGATTGTATTTCTCTACAAAAAGTTAACAATATATTTGTTTGGATAGGAATAAAATTTTATGTGAAATCAATTTTAATTTTTAATAAATTTTGACAAGTTATAAGAAAAAAATATTATTGTAATTTGTAGTTAATAGGGTATATTTTAGCTTAAAAAAACACGTGTATAAATTGAATTTACACAATGAAAAATAATAAATGAATTACAAATGATTTAAGAAAAAAAAAAAGAGAGAGAGAGAGTGATGAACAGTGTAATATGTTGAAGGGCAGTAATAATTGCACCGACGAAGAGTGTGGGTGGCTGGTTTAGAGGGAGAGCACGTCTACCTGGGTGGGTCCCACCTCCATCACTCCCCCTCCATAAAACACACATCACAACTCTTTTTCTCTCCCTTTCTCTCTCTTCTCTCTCTCTCTCTTCTCTCACCAACCACACTCCATCGCAAGGGTGGTTGTTGTGTGAGGCGCTGCCAATACACTCACGGAGACATGATGTCCTCCTCCGGCGCCGGCAGGTACATGGCCTTTCCGCCTTCGCCATCTGCCCCTCCCTCGCCGCACCTCTCCGCTCTTCGCTCATCCGCCCTCGCTGAGCAGGACAAGTATCTCCCTCTCTCTCTCTCTCGTCATATACTATTACACTCGCTATTACTCTATATATGTATATGAATTGCTTGGATCTTCGCTTTGATTGTTACTTATTGCGTTTGATTTTCACAATTTAGCTTCCGGGATTCTTTCTCTATTTATCATCTCGCCTTGTATGTTGTTTTTGTTTTAACTGATTCGGACTTCGGCTGAGAGTTTTTTCGTGTTTTTTAAGGGTGGGAAGGGGGATAGGGTTTTGGTTTCCGGGAATGGTCAAAGGGGAGTAGCACTGTGTTCACTTCAATCATTGATTAAATTTTTTTTTTCGGCTCGTGGTTGGATTTCATGCTTGATTGTTTGGATAGTGGTTTTCGTGACCTGATCTGCCGCTTTCTCTGGACTTGGTTGGGAGAACGGATCCTTTTTGGTGGAAACGGGAAATGGTTGTGGATAGTGGATTTGATTCCGTGTTTGTGAATTGAGTTTGGTTTGATTTTTGTTGCGGTGAGTTGTTGTTTTGGCTGGGTTCATTTGTTCACTGATTGCTTTTGTTCAGGGTGATCTTTGCCGCAAATGAGTTGATCTTGCTGTAGATGACTTTGCTTTGCAGTAAGTTCTCCTTGCTGGCGGAAATAAGTTGGCACTACATGCCACTCCAGAAGTATTTTTCTTTGATCTGGTTTATGTTGTTGTGTGATCCTTGTACTTGACCTGACCTAGTGGGAGGAGGCTTTATTGTTGTTTGTTGCGAAAGATGACTTTGCATTGTTGGTGATTGTGTGTGAAAGTACTGTCATTTTTGTCTTTGTACTTTTTATTCATTATCTTTTTTGCTTCATGATTTACTACTAAGGTATAAAATTGTCATGGATCTTTCATCCCGGATAAGTTTATTTTATTGTAATTTTTGTTGTGATTTGTAATGTAATGGCTACAATGTCCTACTCTCATTGTGTAGTTTGTTGCTTTGCTTTTCAGATATCTATCTGAGTTATTGGGAGAACGTAACAAGCTTAGTCCTTTCATGGCTGTGCTTCCCCAATGCTTTCGATTGTTAAACCAAGGTGAGATTTTTTTCTTCAAACTATTGGTGAAAATAAGCTTAGCTCCACCCTTCCCCCCGTCATACTGCATCTCCCTCTGTGCTTAAGTTATCTGTATCAGAAAATCAGTTTACTTCCCTCCTAGTCCCTAGTTGAATAGGGATAGGATATCAGAATCTATCAAATTGCGAAGCCACTTAATCAGTTGGCTGTTAACTTTGGCATAATTCGAAACTCAAATTTATGTGATGTTTCATATGTATTTCATGATTAAAAATGTTCAATCCAAGGTAGATCATGGGGTTCGACACCTGTGCTTTAACAAATTGAAACAAGTTTGTACCAATGAATAAATTCAATACTTTTCATTTTAAATGTTGTAGAGCTGTATGTAAATTTCATGGAAACGTTTAATTATTTTAAACTAATAATGATTGATTATCTGCATTTAGGTTTTGTAGTCCCAAGGAAACGTGGACTATGGGGATTAATGTAGTTGTCGAACTAATGTTGCATTAAAGATGCATAAAATAATGTATTTTGCAAAGCACCCAATTTAGGCAAGTACGTGTCTAATTGTTTTCAATGTGAATTGCTTGATTATATTCAGAGATATGAAATATGTTTTGGCAGATTCATACATAATGTATGTATTCTATTTAGAGGTGTAGTTAATCTCTTAATTCTATCATTTTAAGTTGGTGTAGCATACCCTAATTATTGTAAAACTAGGAAAGATAGCCAGTTTCCATAATTCTAGGCTTTTACTTGGGAAGTAATGATGCTACTTACCGTATATAAATGTGCTGTCTCTGTACAGTTTCAAACTATCAAGTAATGTTAAGAATTTTCCCTCCCAGCATGTTATTAGAGCTTCAGATTAACTGAATTCGTGTAGTTGGCCAAACTGGCCTTTGACACAACTTCCTTTCTGCATCTTCGTTGCTTATCCTTTCCTTTCTGCTACAACATCTCCAAAACATATCCTCCTACTGCTGTAGGACCTCCCGAGTCAAGCAGACTTGGCCATCCCTGAAGACCTGCTGCTGGAAACCTCTACATGTACCCTCGAATGCCAGTTCCCTGGCTGGCATGTGCTCCCCATGTACCATCTTGTGTGAAGTCCTGCACATGTGCCCTCACATGTCACTCCCCCTTGCTGACGTGTGTGCTCTATGTATCATCTTCCCAGGCACCATAGAACATTTTGCTTATCTGCTTTTATTCATTGGCAGCAGCCCTCTTTGTTTTGGTGGGCCATAGTTTGAGCTGCACCTATTGTGGTGGTTCTTTTAAAACCAAATTCTCTCTCATGAGTAAACCCTGAGGCTACAGAAATGGAGAGAAAATTAGAGGAAAGAAAATGAAGGGAAGAGAAAATAAAGAACTCAGTAGTGAGATTGCAGTTGACTATAATGGTGAGGAAGATTTGGAGGTGGCAGAGACAAAGATTATGTATGTGATTGTGGTGGATGATTTGAGCATGACAGTGATTCAAGATTGAAATTGATGAACTGATGTGAAACTTTTGAAGCAGCAGAAACTGGAAAGAAACAGAGCGAGCATGAAAAAGACTCAACTGTTTTCCTAGTTTTGCTTTGGCATAACTATCTTTCATACCTTCCTTTTACACCATGAATATCAATGTTTTGGTCTCTATTCTCCAATGTGTTTTTCTGTCCTTTCATTTTGATGTTTGGTCACTCAATTTGCCAGAAACACCTCATTCTTTTCCTTGTGCCCCTTTTGATCTTATTCAGCCTGATGCTTTGGGGCCCAGCCACTATTTTTAGCATTTTTTTGTTATAAATGGTTAATTTCTTTCATTGATGGCTGTACTTCACTAACTTGCCTTTTCTTGATGAAAGATAAGTCAGAAAGTATATCAATTGTTTCTCCAGTTTTATCATATGGTTTAGACACAATTTTGGAAGCCAGTCAAGTGTAAAAATTTTCTAATGAATGATAAAGTTATTCTGGTAGCTGAAGATTTTATGGCAACAAATTGTGTGAATGTTCACAATACTTGGATGGAGCATAGCTGTGGACTTGTACTAACCTGTGCTGATTTATTTATGAAAATCTGCAACTATCATGTTCACAACACTATAAAGGTGCATAGGGTAATAGACAAAGATACACTTTAACTATCGTGTATGTATTTTCATGCTTTGCTAGAAATTACACTTTAACTATACGCTTATAAGTACATATGTGTATATATTTTATTCATTTACTAATTGTTGCATTTGTTGAGATTGAGAAGTTTGGGGTCATAAGTTTAAGAATGTAGTATGAATAGGGAGCATTGGTATGAAAGTGTTCATGTGAAGGGTTTAATGAAATGATTGACATGTTTAATACTTTAGAATTTAAACTAATATCACTGGTTTTTTAATGGGGGTTTGCGGAATGGGTTTAGATGGTATTAATCCCCTGCTCGATGAAATTGAAGAGAAGATCTGTAAGGTCTATTAAAGAAGGAACGGAAGAAAAATAAAAAAATTAGATGTTTGTCAAGTGACCAGTCATCACTCAGTGTTGGCAAAGGATTTGTGTTGTTGTACTAAGCCTATCATTCACAGGTTGTGGAAGGGGCCACTCTGGTGAAGGAGTTCTCTCCTTCTATACACCTTTCTTCCAAACAGAGATATCGATGCTGAGTTTCTCCTCTATCCCTCTCCACTTGATCTATTGTTACAGTTTATCTTCTCTTGTGAAATGTTCTTTCTAGAATTGCCACAGCTTTTTTTGGCTGTTAAGAGAGAAATGACAGAGACCAGCTTCAACAGAATGTAATTAGTTAGAAATGGTGAATATTTTAAATGGAATAGCATTCAAACTGGGAACTTCAGGTCGAGAATCCTTCAAAAAGCTTCCAATTTGATTTTTTGATTTAATTGATTGAAAGACTGCTTAGTTGCTACTAATGGCTCTTTAAAAGGCCTGTGGGTCACCTTGTATTCTTACCTTTCATCTCACTAGGCTTAGTTTTATGCAAGTCACATGTTCTTTTAATTGACTTTAACCAAATTTTGTGGCAGAAGTGGGAATTGGATTCAACCTGGGGTACTCTAGGTTGAGAATCCTTAAAAACCTGTTGATCTGTTTTCCTGATTTAATTGATGGAAAGACTGCTTATTTGGTCTTAATGGCCTTCTAAAAGGCCTGTAGCACACCTTTCATCTTGCTGGGCTTAGTTTTCTGCAAGTCACATGATTTTTAATTGACTTAAATTCAAAACTAGTGTCAGGAAATCTGTGTTATGTTCTTGATTTCAATTGAAAGTCTAGGGTGTTATAATAATGCCTGCACAGTTTTAGTTGGACCCTAACTTGTTCATGACATGAATACCCTAAATTCAAAGCAAAAAGTTGGGAAAATTCTTCTTGAGGGATTCAATAAATGCAGGAATTGGGGTCTTAAACATCATGGAAAGCCTTCTCGTTCACCTTATAACAAATAATCCCTCTTCTATTATTATTATTATTATTATTATTATTATTATTATTATTATTATTATTATTATGTTTGGATAAATGAGATTTGAGGAAAAAGGAGAAGGATTTAGAAAATATTCTCTGTTGGGAGCTTTTTAAATGTTCAGAGGAAACCGATATATTATCATGTAACTTTAGAAGATCCTCACTTATTATTTTCTATGAACATATTAAATTTCCTTTATTTGGACGATTTTAAAGATCCAGAAAGAAGTCATTACTTAACCCTTAAATTTCTTTCCTTTTGTTCAGCTTCATTTCTTCCTCTTTTCCTTCAATTCCTAAATGAACCCTTACTTATATACTTTTTTAATTGTGAAATTATTTTTTAAATACTTATTAAGTGAGTGTGAAAGGTGTTTTTCTTGAGTTGATGTCTTAGTTGTTACAGAATTGATAAAATTACACGCCATTAACTTTAACTTATCTGAATAGGACATTGAGGGTTCAATTATTTTGGTTTCGGCAGAGTTAAGTGTGATAAGTTATGGGGTATGATTTGTTATTGATAATTGTTTTCCTTCTGAAAAAGCAGAAAAAAGAACATTTTCCAGCTGGTATATGTGATTTCTGCTTTATTTTATTCTAATAGTATGTGCTTAGAAGATAATTGTCTAAACTATTGAAATGTTTCTGTGAAAACAAATTCTTAGATGTCATTCAGTTTCTGAAAGATGTTTTGAAATTAGATTTTTATGTTGGAAATACCTGTTTCAATGGTTTGCTAATTGGCTTTAAAGGTTTTCTTTTTTCAATTTAAGTGTGTAATATTTTTTTTTCTTTAAATATTATGTGACAATTGAGTGCATATTCCCACCTTACTACCATAAAAAGCTGGAACATATATCATAAGGATAGCATTAGTTTTTACTGACTCAGCAAACATCCGTGTTGCATCGATTATGTAGTGACTGCTAACATGTTAACAAATGCTGATTGGTAAATCTTCTTGAAAATTGACATTTTTGGAGCAGAAATTTTGCGTGTAACATCGCTGATGGGGAATGCATCAGTTTTAGGTCAAAGTGGTGGGCTTGAACAAGCTAGCCCCCTGGCTACTGGAGGAATGTTTTCAAATGGAGGTGCCGATATGAACGGATGGGCATCACGATTTCAATCAGAAGTATGGATACTAACCATTAACATAACTTCATTAATTCATTTTCATCTAATTCTGTATTTTAGAAGTATTTCTGACTCAAATTTACTTCTCATGCTAACTCATGACATTTGTTCTAGTGATTGTAGTTCTAATTGTTTGTGACAGGTAGTGCAAAGCTAACATCAGGATCTGATAATTATTCTATAGCTTAGCTTCTGTTTCTGAAATCCTGCTAGTGGATCTCATATTTTTATATCAAGATAAATCGGATGTTAATACTTGGCTGTCTTCACATTTTTCTTCCAAATCACAGATGGGGTGAACATTTGCCGCTGGATAAATTTGAGTGTATTAACATGAATTATGGGTGAATGCTAGCTAACATTGGCCATTTAAAGGAAAGTGAAACTGTAACTTTTATGAGGTTTAATGAATTATTAGCTGAGTTGCCAAAATGGCTTATAAATTATCTTAATGTCTTAATTGTAAGACTTCAGCTATATTTTTAAAGTTCATCTTACATTATTTTCTGAAACACTCGTCCTCCTTGAGAGTCATAGTCAGGACATATGTGTACATTTTTGTCTTTATGTATGTCATCTCATGGCCGTAGATACTCTTTGCTTGTGTTTGTTTTTCATTATATGTTTTCAACTTATTTTGAACTTTGAGCAGCTAGTATTGTCTCGTTTGGTGATCTCTTGGTGGCTTCTGATACAGCAGTAGCATGCCAGTAAATAGACTACAATATCTCTTTTTGTAATTGACATTAGATTTAAAACATGCAGAGACCCAGCTTGTTACAGTCCTCACCAACAACAAACTGGCTGAGTCCACAAGGTAGCTCATCTGGTCTTATTGTTAAAAAGACAGTCAGAGTAGATATACCTGTGGACACATACCCTAATGTATGAAGGATCTTATCTCTGCCCTAATTTATGTTAAATTTTACTTTGTAGAAAGATCTACTATTGACTTCAGTTTATTGCAGTATAACTTTGTTGGTCGCCTCTTAGGCCCTAGAGGAAACTCTCTAAAGCGTGTAGAAGCAAGCACTGACTGTCGTGTCTTGATCAGGGGCCGAGGTAGCATTAAGGATCCAACTAGGGTAAGAATGAACATTTTCATTACTTGTACCACGTCTAACATGATTATTTGTAACCTCATAAATTACTGCACTATGATGAAAGATTGAAATCTGTTGAGAAGATATTTCGACATGTCATATGATATCAAATCAAATCATTGTGTTTACTCCAACATCTGATTAATATATTACTAGGCATTTTATGTATAGATCTCTTACTTTCCTCTGGTTATCATGATCTTCCATTGATCCTGACAAACTGATTTAATAATTGGTATAGCACCCTGTACTGTCTTAATGTACATGTGGTAAAAATGCTTGTAGTTTATATTTCTATACTCTCTGGTGTCTAACCACTCTAGTAAATCTAATGTTTACGTCTGTAGATTTTAGTTGGACTGTTCGGTAGTTTTGCTGAACAAGTTTTGTCATATATTTGTAGGAGGAAATGATGAGAGGAAAACCTGGATATGAACATCTGAACGAACCTCTCCACATCCTAGTTGAGGCTGAATTACCTGTTGAAATAGTTGATGCACGCTTGATGCAGGCACGTGACATACTTGAAGATTTGCTCAAACCGGTGGTATGTTCTTGTGAATTCAATTGATATTGGTAGTGTTACACAACTCTATCAGGATTTTATTTGTTCTAATTGTTCGAAGTTTCATCTTTCAGGATGAATCTCAGGATTTCTACAAGAAGCAGCAACTTCGAGAACTAGCTATGCTGAACGGCACTCTTCGTGAGGAGGGTTCTCCCATGTCTGGTTCTGTTTCACCATTCCAAAACAGCCTTGGTATGAAGAGGGCCAAGACCAGGGGGTAAATTGTCCTAATGGGTGAGAGGGGCTTTTGGAGCTTGTGTTAATTTTCTACATCAGCACTTACCATGGCACTGGTGCTGCTGTCAATGAATGCCCTGAACTGCCATCGGGGCACTGGCACCGTAGTGTCAGTTCTAACTTTTTCTATGTGCAGTGTGTTTACATTGAGTTTGGGGAGGTTTAAAGATGGTAGCACGTAGTGAAGGTCCAATTGAGTTTGGTGATTTTTTTTTTAGTGTTGGTTAGGCGATTTGGATATATGTTCACCAGATCTGTCTATATTATATATGGGGTTATATTTAAGCTTGCAATGACAATTTTGATATGGTTTTGGAATTCTGTGAGGAAGGTTATTATGGTTTGTACCCAGATTGTGAGGCAGCTAATATCTACTTCAATGCGTGTATGGGTGACATTTTGTAGTATCTAATGTAGATTATAAATTTGTGAAAATACCTTTTTTGGGCTCATTTAGATTTTTACTATTGCTAGTTGTCTTTACTTTCCTTCAATTCTTTTACTAAAATTAATTACTGCCTTATTAGTTTGTTTGTGAAGATCATGTTCCTCCTGGAGATTGTGACAGTAAAAGGTATTTATCATTGATTAGTAAATTTAATAGGAAAATTAGGGTTACAACCACTGGTTCACAATCTAGTTAAAATAAGAGAGCACTTCTGAAGCACATTCGGCACTTCTTTTTAGGTAGATCACAATGATGCACGGATACGTATTCAGCATCCCTATTTGATATTGATTCACCCCATACTTAAAAAAATCGTATAAAAAATAAATCCAAACAAAATAATAAATATTTTTTTGTTATTATTAGTGTTAAATTAATTAAAACATATTTCAATTATTTAAATACTTATCAAAATATATTTTAATATTTTATTTTCAACATTTTATTTTATTTGGAGAGTTGAAAAAAAAATCCAAACAAAAAAAATCAAAATAACAAATATTTTTTTTTATTTTTAAATTGATCCAAACATATTTTAATTATTTAAATATGTATTTTTTTTAATATATTTTTTTTAGAATTGTTATCGTTTTTCTTTCCTTGATTTTCTATCGCTCATTCGATCACAAGTTTGTTTTATATTTATTCCGGCTTTTGTGTATTTTCTTTTTCTTTTATCTTTTCTTCTTTTATCTTCTTTTTATCTTGCTTTTTTTTAGCGTAATCTAACGTATAAGATTACTTTTTTTTTAATGTGTAATAGCTTTTTTTAGCGTATTCTAACGTATACGATTACTTTTTTTTTAATGTGTAATAGCTCTAACTTATAGAGTGTTACAACATAAATTGATGTGACAACACATTTTCAACTTGAGATTCATTTCGTGTTCTTGATATTGGGTAGTAGGTAATATAATATTTATAAATTTTAGTTAATATATTTGGATTTTAAAATATATAATATATTATTAATAATATATATTTTATTTTTAGATTAACTTTATTTAATAATTATTTATAGTTTATTTTTTAATTAATTAAAATTTATTAATAATTTAAATAATTAATATAAATTTTAATTTTTATATAAATACTAATATTTTTTATTATTTTTTAATAAATTTATATTTTTAAAATAATTATTATAAATTATTACAATATACATAATAATTTATTTTTATGTAAAATTTATAAATTAAATTATTTAATTAATTATTAATTTGTAAATTAAATATTTAATTAAAATAAAAAATTCATAATTAGATAAAATATTAAACGTATATATATTTAAAAATATATTTAATGTGTTCAATTTAAATAATATTTAATAATTATATATAATATTTTTTATGAATTATCTATATATATATAAAACGTATCTTACAATTTTTAATATAAGATGAATCATCATATCGGATACGTATCTGTACATCATAGGTTGAGCATGAACTTCATCAGTATTTTCTTGAGACCACTTGTTATAATTCTTTTCTGATTTCTTGTTTGCCGCAATCAACTGTGGCTTCTTGTTTTATTAGAAATAAGGCTAATCTTATGTTGATACTAAAACTTACTAATTTTGTAATTAATTGGTAAAAATTCAAAATAGTTATCGACTACTATGATTGAACTGTATGAAAGAAAATTTAGAGCGGGAATTTGAATTATAGAGTTAGTTGATCGAGGGGAAATATAGTAGATTTAAAAATATTTGAATGGATTTATTATAGACAATGTGATTTATGTAATCAAATATAAAAATTAAATAATAATCGTTTCTAGTGTAAGAACCAAAAATACTTTTGCTATTACAATGATAAATTAAGTAAAATAATAATAATAATGATATAATTGAATATAAAAAAGTTAATTAATTTATATTCTACATAATATTTAAATATATAATATTATTTTATATATCAAGTATAATGAAAATTATTTTATATATTAAGTATAAAATATTTTTTGGTTGTAGTTTAAATTATATATTTAAAATTTTTGATATTTTGAATAAATATTTAATAAAGTAAAATTGTATTATCTTAATAATAATTGATAAGTTGTTGTATTTTTTTTTCTAATTTTTTATTTTACATTAAATATAATAATTAAATAACATTGAAATAAATTATAATGTTGTTATTCAATGTAAAATAATATTAAATAAAATAATATTTAAATTTTATTGAAACATTAAAAAACAATTGGAGTAAGAAATCATTCTAATTATAGTCATCCAACTACACAAATTACATGTTCATAAGACATATTATTACGGTCATCCAACAAAAAAAATAAAAACAATTACAATACAGTCATTCAAGTTAATAAGTTTCCAGTCATCCAAAAATAAAAAGTGTAGCAAATAAACGTATAGTCATCCAAAGTAAACAATATAAGTGAAATACATAAATAAAAATACATATAAATAGATGAAGTTGGGCAAGGATGAGAGAAGGCATGGCAACGGGGCGGGGGCGGATTTTGTCTCCCCGATCCCCGCCCCCAACTTTTTAAACCATCTATATCCTCGTCCCCGATCCCCGTTGGGGTTAGAAATTAAGTCTCCATCTTGTCCCTGTTGAGTTTCGGGTTTCCCGCTCCGTCCCGCCCCATCTCCGATCTATATTATTTTTAAAAAAATAATTACATTATTAATAAATTAATTTTATTATGTACTTTTTATATATAAATAAATATTTATAATTTATAATTATTATTAATTAAATATACATTTTAATTTATTTTATTTATATTAAAATATGTATGTAAAAGAAATATTTGATCATTATTTATTTATATATATATATATAGAATATTTATAACATTATTATTATTATTATTATTATAACACTGTATTAAAATATTTGAATATAACATTATTATTATTATTATTATTATTATTATTATTATAATACTGTATTCAAATATTTGATTATATATATATATATATA
Organism: Sphenostylis stenocarpa; assembly: GCA_963425845.1. NCBI lineage: Eukaryota > Viridiplantae > Streptophyta > Magnoliopsida > Fabales > Fabaceae > Sphenostylis > Sphenostylis stenocarpa. The sequence goes on from OY731402.1 coordinate 54,616,665, forward strand.
TATATATATATATATATATATGTATATATATAAATTAATTCATTTTTAAGTTTTCATTTGAAAATATGAAATATATAGTTTATAAAGAAATATTTAATAAGTTAATTCTTATTTAATTAGTTCGAAGTAATAAAAGTTTAAATTATCAATTCCTTTTAATCCTTTAAAATATAATTATTTTATTAAGATAAAGTTTAATATATGATAAATAAGAATAATAAGATAAAAAATATGACACAATAAAACCTAATAAATATAAATTATAAATAAAATAATATTAGTTACTATTAAGATTTATGTAAAATATTTAGAAAAAGATAAAGAAAAAAAATTAACTTTGTGTTCAGTGACTGGATCTTGACCATTGATCTTGGAGGGGTCAAATAATATATTATTAATAAATATAAAATGAAGTAAGAATATAAAAATGTGAAAGGATAAAATTGTAAATATATACTTAAATATATTAAATGATCATTAAGTTTGAGGGGGACAAAATCATAAATTATATGAGAGTTACAAAGCCGAGGAGGAGTCTGAGAGGATAAAATTGTAAATATACAAGTAAATATATTAAATGTTCATTAAGTTTGGGGGAACAAAAATCATAAATTACATGAGAGTTGTAAAACTTTGGGGGCCACGGCCTCCTCAGCTCCCAAGAAGATCTGTCATCTGTTTGTGTTCATCAAATTGGTTAAAAAGATTGAAAAAAAAATTGATGGGAGAAATTAAGAAAATGTGAAAAAGCTGAAAGGTAAGAGAGAGAATAATGTAATAAATTAATTGATATAAAAGATTAAAAAAGACAAAAAATACAAAAAAAAATTAAAAAGTGGGTAGAAGAAAAATAAAAATTGGTAAAATATAAAAAATGACATTATATGTAATAGAAAAAGAAAATGAAATACTTTTAAAATATTAATATTTTAAAATTTAAATTTAAATATAAAGTTGTGGCGGGGACGGATGGTCGGCGTGGGGATTATATTACCCATCCCCGCCCCCAACTTTTTAAAGCAGGGAAAACCTGCCCCCGCCTCCGCCTCCAGTCAACTCGGATTTTCCCCGTCAAACTCGGGACTGGGACGAGTCGGTCCCTACGGGTACATGTATAATTGTCATCCCTAGATGAGAGGTCTATTCAAGACTCCTACAAATGATGAAGTTTATCTTCCACCTGATCAATCCTATAATGCACGTAGTTAATGTCTCTTTGTAAACTTTGATAATTATTTTGAACATTCAGCTTGAGTCTACACATACGTGTCTGCATATCTTGGATACCTCCTCATATCAAATTAATCAAATCAGCTTGCGGGGGAAGTTGTACTAACTCTCCTACAACGGGTACTTCATGTTGATCAACCCTCACAACTTTATCTTCACTTGAAGGGTAATCTTCCTCAACCTCGGTTGGTTATGGATGGTGACCCTGATCGTGTTACCACACACAATCCATGTTAATAACATTTAACTTTTTCAAGGATCTTTCATTTGCATTACAGACCACCCGAATGTTAAATTATTTACAAAACATGATAGATGTGTCCAGATATCCTATGAAAACTAAGACGGGTCACCACTGCTCATGTGCTTCAACAAGTAATTCAGCTGTAAGTGTTGTAGGAGGCAAAAAATCATCTCCTTATAGACGGGGTTTCTGCAGATAAAGTCATACCACTGCAGCTAAAGTTGATCATCAATAAGGTTAAGCTCACATAACATTTGTTATATATCCATTGCAGAATAATGTGGCGTAATAGAGCTCTTTTAGATCATAATATGTTTATTAAACAAGTCCATTCTCTACGCATGTCAGCGGTCTAATCCTATACAACAATAATCTGCCACTCACACCAAGTCTGTCATCTTGGTTGTTACTCTCCCCATCCTATCCATCATTTGGTGGATCCCTATGTTCATCGTTTCAAATTGTGAATTCAGATCAACATCGACTATGTGGGTTTTCCTCTTGGAGCACTTGGATGAAGAGGTGCCTTTGGATGGGGCAAATGGAGAGACACCGAGACTCTATGAATAAACTCGCAGAGGACTAGGCTGCATCTTAGTAAATGAGGGAGTGTAGTCTTGGTGGAGAAAGGGATTTGTTGCATCTTCATTTAGGTCAACGCTCAAGTCGAATGTGAAATCGTGTCATTGCCGAACCTGTCGTGCGGTCCCACTAATATGCCCCATGGCACGATCAACTCCTCATAGCTCTTCCAACAAGTCATAGAACTTAATGAAAGTGACATGCCATTTGGTAATAGATGGTTTTTCATGAGATAAAACATTTGCATACATGTTCAGAAATCGTTGATTATTATAATTAAAATGTAACTTAGTTACTTCAACATTAATACCTGAATCAAGTCTTGTCAGACTTCATGTTCAGCTTCAAACATCCTTATGACCTCATTCCATGCAAAATTATTGAGGCCACTAAACAAAACGTGGACTTCACACCATCGATCTTTCAAACATTTTTGCTTGTTTTTTATACGTTATTCTTGTTTATGCTTGTATTAACACTTTTACAATGTTTGTATAGGTCTGACAGGTCCAACTGCTATTTATCCTATTGTCAACCCGAGTTTCGTCAAACATGACAATTAGCAATTACAGATCCATAGCTTCAGTCCATTTTCTAAAGTCTCACATGTTTTGGCTTGCATCAACTTGTCATTTTCCTCTATTCAATGTTAGCTTGGAAACAACTAAGTTATGTCACTTTATGCCATTGTTATTATGGTTGACGTAAATTACAATTTTTACATTAAACAAGTGATGATGATATTAACTTATAGATCATCAATTACACACAAATATACATGAATAATAAGAAAATAAAAAAAAACATAATTTATTGTTCATAATCATACCACATTTGGGCTGCTATCAAATCCCTTAAGTTATCTCTTTCCCTATAATCATCACCTTAAATTTGTGTTGCAGACGTATCATCCGCTTGTTCCTCTAATTCTCGATCCACTTCATGTAGAAAATATTTCATGTTATCTACTCCACGTAAAAAGTTGTGCAAAATGCAACATGTCAAAACTATATTTCTCGATATTTCAAAACTATAGTGGGGTTCAACCCCACTTGCTATAATGGAAAATATTTTTTTTAACATACCGAATGTCCTCTCAATTACATTTCTCAATGAGGAATGATAATAATTAAATAATTCTCGAGGAGTCATATGACTTCTTCACAAATACTCTTTAAGGTGGTACCTTACCTCTAATATGGAGTTATAATTTGAGCTTTTAACATGAATCATGCTTTACCCAAATAATATTTATCTACACAAAAGAACATTACTTAGCAATTGTTATTAATAGTTTATGTTAAGAAATAAATGATGTTTGTCGTCATATGCTGCATATCTTCTGGTATGGTCAATGGATCCTCCCTTGTTAAGGCATCTTTTAAAATTCGTGAGTCAGATGAAGTACCTTCTTACGCTGCTAGCACATATGTGAATCTCATTTCGAAATTACACACCACAAACAAATTTTGGGTTGATCAATATTTTCTACCACGAAAACGAGGGACTTCCGATTCTGGTACTTTGACACAAACATGCGTTCCATCAATCGCACAAAGACAATCCTTAAAATAGGTATAAAATCTGGGATTGTTATAAATGTGTGCTTGCACATTCGTTCTTGATAGTTGAACAAAAAATTCTTCCTCTAATTCAATTATCACATTCAACATGTTATGAAAATGTCTACTCATTGTCTTACCCCGATCGATGAAAGAAAAATGACATGAAATTATTTTTAACATTATGGCCTAAAATGTGTAAAAATTTGACAACTTGTTCTTCAATTGTTGACCTAAACACATCTTTGATGATGTTAATTATTCTTAATCGATGACACAATTTCATGAAGGCGTCGGGTCCTATGCGTATAATATCACAATATCGCTCCAAATGAATCAAATATGACATTAGTTCATATCTACGATGATTTTTTATTTTTTCAGGACCATAGAGGTTAATGTTGATTGTGTTGTTGGTAGACATGTGATCTAACATGTATAATGCAAATGATACACTACATAAGATGGTTAATACTGCAATGTTGACATTTTGCTATATATGTTCACGAACTTGGCATATTAAGTTCATATCCATCTCCGGCACATTAGTACTGAATTCTTCTTCTTTTAAATTCATATATTCTTCGTTTTGATTTTCCATGGTCAACTAATAATCTCTATGTTGCACAAAAAAAAATTTAAATTAATTTTGTTTAATTATATTCAACTATGCATGTCCTAATCACACATAACCCCATCATTAATAATAAATTTGTAAACATGAAATGGAAAAAACTTAACAAATCAAGTTATTTAATAGTACATCAAATTCGAAAATATTTTTAAATTAAAATTTAAAAAATATTAAGTTTTTAAAAATAGGTAAAATTCATTCGTTTCAATCGGTCATTTTTTCTCGTCCCCACCAAATTTAACCAGTTTCATTATAACTAATAAATTTGCAGGCCCATTATTCCATTTTTCATGCGAGAGGAGCGCCAACAACTCCTCATTTTCTTTGTCATTTGGATCATCCATGCCCCATAACTTCCCATTTTTCTTTCTCATTTGAATCATCCATGCCCCATAACTTCTCATTCCTTCAGTTATATGCTCACCTGGCATGGAGCACCCCAATCCATGCGTGTCTTGCAACTCGTGGATGACATCCCAATATAAATGACTCTGCTACAATGATACACAGTTCAACTGTGACAATGGGCAGTCACCATGGCTGTGATCATGGGCAATCACCGTGGAGGTTCACCATGGCAACTCACAGTCTTCTTCTTCATACAAGATAAAGAAAGATATCAAAGTCCATTAATGGCAGCAAGGATGAAGATGAGTTGAGAGGTGACGAAGTGAATCTTATCGCCTAGATCTCATCAAAGAATTTACAATGAAAATAATACAGTACTAAAGCTGGCCTAGGTCGTGTCCTCGAGGAGAATTACTTTATTTTGTTTAAATCTTAATTTTTAATATCAAAAGCCAAGAAATAAGGGGGGGGGGTTTGTAATTTTGGTATGCAGAAAAGTAAATTGAAAGCAATAATCTATTTTATTAAAAGCAGTAAATGAAAACATGTAAATAAAAACAATAAACATAAACTATGAAAGCAATTAAAGAAAACATTTAAAGAAAGAGTAAATGAAATCATGTAAATGAAAGCTTATAAATCTAATATATAAAAGTTGTAAATGCAGAGAGTAAAGGAATTGAATTAAATCTACTTCTACAAAGGTGTGAAGTTTGCTAGAAACATTGTAAACTAAGGTTTAAAAGTAAAAGCAGAATCAAAATGAAAATGAGAACAATAAAGATTATAGTAAGAAATTGTGTTGATTTTTCAATTATAAATGTGCTTTTATGATTATCATTGATTTCTATAGAATTGTCTTGCAATCACAAAAATAAATACATAACAATTTCAATCAATTACAATCCATTTGAAATTCGTAGTCACAATTAAATTCCTAAATCAAACAATCACTTAAACCTAGAAGTTGAATTGTGATGTAAATGATACGTTCAATCAAATAACTTTAATTACATTGATTGTAATGGATTATAATAAGTTAGAATCGTTAAGAAACAAATCTAAACCATAGAAGACAAGTTTCAATAGGTGAATCAACAACAAAAACAAATTAGAACTTGATAAATAAATGGAAAACAAAGAAATTATGTCAACAGTGAAGAAATTGAATGGAAGAAGATAAAAATGACAAATACAGAAAGTAAAATGAAGAAGTAAAGAGAAAATGAAACAAATCTGATTCAGAACAACTGGAATTGATAAACTTCATAATATCATTCGTACAAGAAGCTCCATGAATAGACTTGGAAGCTAAACATCAATAGAAATTAGAGAATTTGAGAACTAAACTAGAGAAATTTGGAAATTAACTTATGATTCAAACTTAACTTCGGCCTTCAAAGGCTTATTTATACAACAATAAAGGTATACAAAATGATCAAGGCCCATTCGAGTCCCATAATTACATAATAGAACTTAAAACAATATTTTGCAGAAATGAGATTCGACGAATTCGTTCAACCAATTTGAAAACACTCAGCGGTTTTATAGTTAGATTAGTTACATGAGAACTGACATATTTTGCTCAGTAGATCAAGAAGCACTGAATTGCTAATTTTTAGAAAAGAAGTCTCTGGGCTGATTTCGCTGAGCATATTCAAAAGTGCTAAGCGGATTCCATTAAATTTAGCTTTTATAATTTCTTTAACTTATCATTCATGCAGGGGTGGCTCAAGGATTTGGGAGGCTTAAAGCAAATTTAAGAATGAGACATTTTATTTAGTAATAAAATAATTTATGTTAAAATATATCATAATTTTATTTAAAATTTATTTTTTGAGTTTTTTGTGATGCAAAATTATCTATTAAATTGTTATAATTAATTTTATTTAATATTTCTTTTTCAATAGATAATAAAGTCAATCCATTTAATCTTTGTTGAGATATAATTGATCATAAATAATTTTTTATTATTTTATAAGCTATATATGCATTTGGAAAAAAATTTATTCTTTTTATATAATTAAGAATGCCAATTGGTTTATCATTTTTCAATCCTATAATTTTCTTTAAGATATTTAATTCTAAAAAAAAATTTAATCCATTAAGATCCAATAAATTATCATGTTTCAAAGATTTTTCAAGGTTTAAGCATTTTTCTTTCAAAAGTATATAGTCTAGTGATTTTAATTTTTTAACACTTGAATAAAAAACTAAAAATATCTTCATATATTTTAAATTATTCAAATCTACTTTGAAGCATGATAATTTATTTATTTACAATGTACAAAAAGTAATCAATTCTAAATGATTCTTGAAAAGATTTTACAATTTCATTATAACATTTTCATCAAATTGTTTCTTTCTATGACTAGCACGTTTTTCACAAAACTTAGGCTTTATATACATTTCAAAAGCAATTTTCTTAGTAGAAATCAATGCATTTTCAAATCCATTTTCTCTGTACTTTTCAACAAATGAAAGGAGATATTTTAATTGTTCAATAGTTTCATCAATGCACATATCTTTTGATTGTAAATTCTTACTAACTGAGTTAACTGCGATTAAAATGTCATACCAAATATTCATGCCTAACAAAAATTCAAAATTTTCTAATTCATAAGTTGTTAAAGAATCAACTTCACTTTTTATGTTAGGATCATCACTAGCTTCAACTAATTCAAATAAAAGCATCTCTTATTTGTGAAGTTTAAAATCTTACAGCTTTCACGCTTTCAATACGGCTTTCCCAACGTGTTTGTGACAACGATTTGAGAGTTAAGTTATGTATATAGTCTTGTAAAATTTTCCACCTTTTCGTAGAAGAAGAAAATAAAGTATATATACGTTGTAACACACCAAAAAAAGATGTAGCTTTAGGACAAGAGTTAGCCATATCACAAAGTAATAAGTTTAAACTATGACAACCACATGGAGTATAAAATGCTCTAGGATTAATATCAAGAAATCTTTTTTGCACACCCTGATGTTTCCTTTCATATTAGATCTATTATTATATCCTTATCCTCTAAGGTCGTTAATATCAAGTCTAACAATTTTTAATTCATCTATAATAGCATCAAAAATACCTTTTCCACTTGTAAAAAAGAAAAACTTAAAAATTAGTAAAAGAATATAGATAAAAAAGAAAAACCTTTGGATTTCTTTAACTATTAATATTAACTAACCAATTTTTTTCTTAAAAAAATATGATTTATTAAAAAAAATTGTTAGAAATAATATTAGTATTAAAAAAAATTGGGAGGCCTTTTTTTTAAAGGGCCTAAAGCAAGGGCTTTAGCTGTTTGGGCCTTGAGCTGGCCCTGCATTCATGCAATAGTTAAAATGTATAGTTTAAACAATAAATTATATTAAGATGTATTTATTTCCTTCTTACAAAAAATATATCAACTATTAATAATTAATTAAAAAATACACTAAATATGTATACATTATATTAATAAAATTATTGATAAAATATGTTCATCAAGATGCCACATTTTTTAATATGCAAGCCTTAATTATCGATTATGGGTGACCTCATAATCGAATATGCCTTAGCCCATATTGGATTATGAGGGATTACATGCATTGATGCATAATCAATTATAGCTTCATGCATATTCGATTATATTGCATGATATAATCCAATATACCTTCTACTATTGTGCAATTCTTCATCAACAATTCTAACACCAACATGCCTAGCAACATGATATAACCAACTACTATTTTGATATTTTATGCAACATTTCATAAAAAATTGTAACAACAATATTTCTAATAGCATGAACTAATAAACTATTATGCAACATTTCTATACAAGATTTCATAAAAAATTGTAAAACAATATTTCTAACACATGACCTAATAAACTATTATGCAATATTTCTATGCAACAGTCATCAACAATTAAAACAACATATATAATCTACTACTATGCAACATTCCGAACAACAATATAAATAGCCTAACTACAATTATATAATTCAACAACACTAGCAAACACAATCAGCCACAACAATCAACAATGGAATCATTGGTTCAAGGAAAAATATCTCAAAGGATTTGTAATGAAAAAGGTATACTGTATACATAACTAGATGGAACACGAACCTTCTCACTTTCGATCACCTTTGAACTTCAAAAAATGAATTGACACTATTGAGAATGGAGGATGCTGCGAGAGAAAGAAAGAAAGCGTGTAGTGTAGTGTAGTGTCGTTGGTGGGGGTGACATTTATAGAGGTTGACAAAGGAGGCAAACATTGGAATAATTGCATCTCCAACTGTCCTCTCCACATGGTCAATAAATAGGGGATGGAGGACTACTAAATATTTATGCAAAAGACTGGTCATGGGTAGTTTTGAATCACTAGGTTGAGACACACTATACTAAACATGGTAGATGACACTTTATTCATGCAAAGAGAATCTCTACATTTTTAATTATGTGGACTACATTGTGTACCGAGTTTTTTTGAACAACTTACCTCTTTTTTTAATTTAAACATTTCTTTGCTCAAATACAAGGATTTCTCATTATGTAAGATCCACACATAAATTTATACAAATAGATCCAAACAAGAGTATATTTGTCCAAATTTTCGCTCACAAATTAGCTTAGAGAATAAATGGCTAAAAACAAACAAAACAATAGAACAATTGACTTTCTTTTTCGTTTTTCAAGAAATATTTTTACATATAATTAGGTCTTCAATAGTAATTTGATTAATGTTTTTCGTAATGTCTTTATTAATATTATTTTTCCTACACCACTAGTATAATTAGAGTTAATTATTGTCTTATAAAACCCTCTCCAACGCGGTGGCAAGTGATGCAAAAGCTACAAAGATTTGAGGTATGTTTTCGTTAGTGGGTCAATTCACGTAAATTATATATTTGATCTTAATTCAAGAAATTCAAATTTGAAAGAAATCTTTTCAAATGATATCATATGAATTTTTACACTTTCCTAATTTAATCCATTAAATTTTATTCAATCATTTAATTATTTTATATGAAAGTTGAAAAATCAGATCAGAATAATTAAATGATTAAATTGTCCTCTCTATGAATAAGAGTTTTTATAAAATCTCTAAGGTTTTCTTTAACTTATTGTATTTTCAATCTATCAATTTTTTTTTCAAATTAAATTTTAATATTTTAAACAAATTTATCAACTATTAAAGGTAATTGTATTCCATCATACAAGTTATATTTTTTTAAAATCTAAAATACAATTTATGTATATTAAAGTATTTATTTATTATAAATTTAAATTACATAAATAAATCTAACTTTGTGAATTATATAGAGACTAAGATCCTAGTTTACACGATTTAATTAACTTTTTGTTTTCAATATATAAGTAAAATGAGAAAATAAATAAGCTGAAAAATAATAAAAAAAAGAGTGTGACACGCAAGAATAACACAGATAGAAAAATAAAAATAAAAAAGGACACGTGGCATTCCCACAAATAATTTAAATCACATAATAAATATAAAGCACCGAATAAAGAGTGCATGACACCAGTTCTTGGTGACGCATGTTAATAGAACCTTCACAGTAATGCATGTCTCTATCATCCTATTTTTTTTCATTTTCTATTTTTTTTATTTAATTTAATACATTGAATTCTTCTCTTCTAATTATATATATTAATTAATACGATGATAGTTTTAAATGGTTTAAAATTAAGATTAAGAATAATTTAAATAATTTTTTAATAATTAAAATATTTTTAAAAATAAAACACACAATATTATATTTAAAGATTGACAACTTTAAAGATATTATTGTAATAATTTAAAATAAAAAATAAAAATTAACCTTACTAATCTTATATAAATAAATGATCATAATAAATATTAATAATTTATTATAACATTAAAATACTCTCATTCTTAAATAAAATAATATTTAACTTAAATTTACACTTTATTAGAAGATTAATCCATAAAGAAAATACATAATAAATACAATCAAATTTCTGTATAATTTTTTCACCCTATAGTATATATAAAACAAATTATCCAGCCTAAAAATAATTAATGTGGTTGGTACTTTTAAATTAATTGTTAAATTTTCCATTTTCTTGTTTTTTACTATTTATTTCCTGTTGACAAGTTTTTTACAGTTAAAATGAGCATTCACGCCTGTGTTATGGTAAGAATAAAAAGGAAAAAAAAAAGTAAAAAGAGAAAATGAGAAAAATAAACAGAAAATTAAATAAAAAGAGAGAAAGAAGAATAATAGAAAGAAGAAGAAGAATCCACATTCCTCACCATTTTCTTCTTCTCTTCTCCATTCCCAAACCCCAAAAGGTATGCATTCTCTCTATCTTCATTGCATCAATTCATTTTTTTTTTTTTCTATTTTCATTTTAAAATTTAGCTTTATAATAATAATAATAATAAATAATAATAAGAACAAATGCAAAAAACTATGGTTAGAAATAGAAAGGGGTTGATTGTGGAGTAGTTGGTTGTTGATGTGAGATCCAATTGAAATAAAAAATGAAGAATTATTCAGAAAATGAATTTATTTTTATGTAAAGTTTGGTGTTAATAAATGCAACCACGGATCCAACCCTTCACGTTAATTACTTATTATTATTTAATTAATTTTATTTATAATATATATTTTTATTATTTATTCATGTTCGTTCATGCGTTTAACGCCTTCCATCACCAACTTCATTAAAAGCAACTCTTAATTTATATATATATATATATATATATATATATATATATATATATATATATATATATATATATATATATATATATTACTCTCTTCTTCTTTCTCGACTTGTTAACATTCGCGCTTCCTTCACTGCAATCGTGGAAAATCTTCACTTCGAGAAACGGCGCGTCGTTTTGGAATTCTGAGTTTTGTTTTTATTTTGTGTTGTCGCTGCGGTTGACAGTTTGGTGCTTTTTGATTTTGGTTTGAGAATGAACGAGTGAAACAGCTAGAAAAAGGTTCATGAACGACGATTCTCAGACCGTGTTAGGTTCATTTCTAGATTGTTTGATTCTATTTGATTTGATGACTCTGCATTTTACGTTTTGGTTTGATTTTTTATTTTAAGAGTTCTTCTATCTACCTTACAATTCGGTGAAATATTATTAGGAACTAATTCTGTGTTTTTAATGCATTTCCTTTTGTGGAGCAGGAATTTATGATTGGTGTGAATTTGATTCGCTGATTCAACGATTGGATCAACTGTGATTGGTTTTGTATTGAGACTAAAATGTCAACATTAGGTACTTTCTGCTCCTTTTTTGCTTTGCTGTGTTGTATAGTGGTTTTACGTGTGTTGTGATGATTGGTAGGTGAGTTTGTTAGTGTGTAAATTGAATTGCTGATGATGTTGTGTTTCAATGGATGGTGGTGAAATGTGGTGTGGAAGGGTTTGATGGGCAATGTAGTAATGAGGAGAGTAGAGAGAGGAGGTCTGATGTTGAGAACTCGGAAGACGAGAGGCGGCGGTCGAGAATTGGGAACTTGAAGAAGAAGGCGATGAGTGCTTCTTCCAGATTCACTCATTCTCTTAAGAAAAGAGGGAAAAGGAAAATTGATTATCGGGTTCCGTCCGTGTCCATTGAGGATGTAAGAGATGCCAGGGAGGAGACTGCTGTCCATGAATTGCGCCAAAAACTTGTTGAAAGGGGGTCTTTGCCTGCTAGGCATGATGACTATCATACGTTATTAAGGTATATAATCAATTCAAGAGGTTGTTCACATACAAATATGTAGTGTTGTCTTTTGGCTCACTTTTGCTATGGTGCTATTTACTTCTTGATAGGTTCCTTAAAGCTAGGGAGTTTAACATTGAGAAGACAATTCAGATGTGGGAAGAAATGCTTATGTGGCGAAAGGAATATGGAACTGATACCATCCTCGAGGTAATGATAATAATGTCATACCCCTTAAAAGGAATATATAGTCTGCTTTGGACCGCAGAACCTTTCAGTGTGTATAATCAATTCCTTGATTTATCTGATTTTGTTGATTATTAATTGAATCTGTTTGTTCTGTAAATTGTACAAGTTAAACATAAAATAATGCATGAACCTCCATCTCACAGATTATGCTCTCACTAGAATTGGTCCTTGAGATGGTCTTATTTAGGCTTTTATGACCAAGTAAAATTGTCAAGAAGAGTTCTGCCATTGGTGTCTAATTCTTCTATAGAAAACTTCATACGCAAGGCAAAATTTATATTGTTTTCACTTCAAGTGACGCATGCTATATACAAATAAAATAAAACCACTGGTGGGCTTCCAGTCTTCCACCGAATAGCTTAAGTTTTTATAGAGTTCGGCTTTGATATAATTAGAGTCTCTATGATCATGTCCGTCCATCAAGCACAACTGTTCCATGTGAGGGGATATGTTAGATATAAAACCATTTATTTGCCTAATGGCTTAAGCTTTTAGGAGAGTTAGTAGTCCTTGATAAAACAGAATTATTTGCTCTTTTAATCTTTGAATGTTTCAGCATCAGCATAAAGATACTTGATACTTACTTTATTTGGCTTTGATGTGAATGTGATAATGATGTTTAAAGGATTTTGAATTTGGAGAGCTGGAAGAAGTATTGCAGTATTATCCTCAAGGGTACCATGGGGTTGATAGGGAAGGTAGGCCAGTTTACATAGAGAGACTTGGGAAAGCCCATCCAAGCCGCCTAATGCGCATCACCACAATAGATCGATATTTGAAATATCATGTCCAGGAGTTTGAGAGGACTTTGCACGAGAAATTTCCAGCATGTTCCATTGCAGCAAAGAGACGGATTTCTTCAACAACAACAATATTGGATGTTCAGGGGCTGGTATGTTGCATTACACAATTATTTGCAAGCTGTCTCACTAATATCAGCTGTATTTCTATTGTTGTTTCCCTTTGTATGCCTGATAGTTTATGCTGCCTTTTGGTAGTAGATTATTTAAGTACGTATCCTTTAAGCATTCTATCAAATACGATTATCTGCCTTTCATATTTTACAATCCAATGTATTTACTAAGGGGGTTGCTCCTGATTGGGTGTTTCTCAGTTTTAGGATAGGATCTTCCTTGTTTTAAGCTGTTAAAACTAAAAAGGTTTTCTGCTGAAATTTTGTCTGGGACTTGATATGTGTAATGCAGGGAATGAAAAATTTCTCAAGGACTGCTGCAAATCTCTTGTCTGCTATGACAAAGATAGATAGCAGTTACTATCCTGAGGTTTTTGTCCCATCCTTTCCCAAGTTAACTTCTTTACATCCCTCCTTCATTTTCTATAAAACTTCATACTGTATATTTACAGACATTACATCAAATGTATATCGTCAATGCTGGTTCTGGCTTTAAGAAGATGCTTTGGCCCGCTGCACAGAAGTTTCTTGATCCCAAAACTATTGCGAAGATACAGGTGAATACTACAACATTCAGGCTTCCAACTAATATTTCATAAGATCTATTACTGCAGTTCCACTGACTTTACATTCATTTCCAAAATTTTCAGATTGTTGAAACTAAGTCATTATATAAATTACTGGAAGTCATTGACTCCAGGTATACATCCTTGTCTTCATCATATTGCATTTTAATTTCTATTCAAGTTATTGATTAACTTGGATTTTGTAAATGACTCTGTACAGTCAGTTGCCAGACTTTCTGGGTGGTTCTTGTACATGTGCTTCAGAAGGTGGATGTCTTCGGTCTAACAAGGGTCCATGGAATGATCCTGACATAATGAAGGTAATGTTTATTTGTATATCTTGTTTCTCAGTATTTACATGTGTCAGCTTCTGAAAATATATACAACTTTGGATTGCCTTGTCAAACAAACTAGTATATGTTCAACTAATGTTGGATATTCTGATCTTTAGCTGGTACATAATGAGGAGGGAACATTTGTGAGGCAAATCATCAAAGTTCCCTATGGACAACAACATGACTCCTTTCAAATGCACCCGTTGAAGGCAAGTTTTGGTCTTCTTGGCATTGAGAAGTTGGGACTTCACAACAAGTGTTTAGTTTAGATATATGGACTTTCAACTGTTTTTTATCATCTTCCAGGAAAGATGCAGTGATACATCAACAGCTGAATCAGGGTCTGATATGAATGAATACTCCTCTCCGAACAGACACAGTAGCTGTCCTTATCCTTATTTAGCCCCAGTTTGTGAAGAAGTCAGTTTGGAACCTTAGAACTTGATTTATCTGAGATTCTTCATTATTTTCTTTACCTACATGCACAATATTTATAGTTGTGTCTCGAGCTTTTAGTCATACCCAATGCCATATCTTCTGCAGGTTAAAGCACCAGATCTCAATGGTTACTACAGTTGTGATGATAGTTCTCTAGCAGTTGAGAAAGTGATTGGAAGTGATAATTTTCGCCCTAATCGAGAGCAGCCAATGCGAACTAACGATTTAGGGAATGTTGCTTGTAGAACAGTTTCAGGAGGTATTGTCATGAAATTGTTCAAGAAGTTATTTTTTTTTATGGTGTTTAGAACCCTAGTTGCAGATATACCTTATCATATTTGCTTGTGGAAGTTGAAAACTCAGTAGCTGCCCTTCATGCTAGGTTTAACTAATTTAATTAGCAAGTATTTCAATAGTGTCCTTATCTACTGAACTAACTAGATTTTTTTCAGTTACTTCTGGCAGCAATTGGTTCAGCATTGTCAAGGTTAAAGCAGAGAAAATAAATGTCTTCTATGTGGCAAGAGTACTGAAACTTTTCACAGAAAAACTAGTTACACTCCTCCGCAATTTAACAATCGATTTTTGGAGAACGCAGAACAATATTCACCCATCAATTACCAGGGAACATAACATCAATAACCTTTCAGCAGCTGCTGAAGCAGCTTCTGAAAGAGAATATATTCTTCCATGTATACAACGTCTCCAGAGACTAGAAAAGATCTTTGAGGAACTTAACAACAAACCTGATCGTATGCCTCGGGAGAAGGAGCAAATGCTTATGGATTCGATGGATCGGATTAAATCTGTTGAGTGTGACCTTGAAAAGACCAAGAGGGTATCGATCTATCTATATGTTCCAAGTCATGTAGAACTTCTAATTATGCTTATGTGATAGGGTGGTGTTTAAACTTTGTGCTTTTGCTGCAGGTACTACATGCTGCAGTGATGAAGCAGCTTGAGATTGTTGAAATGCTGGAGAACTTGAAGAAAACAAAGTGCCGAGTAAGTTGGTTCTTGCATAATAGTTATATATTCAGATGTTTTCTGGTTATTCAATGTGTGGTTATCATTAATGAACTATGTTATCTGAATGAATGTGAACTTCCGAAGGAGTATTTTCCCTTTGTTATTTTAACACGATTTCTACATCTTGAGATAAGTGAACTTGCAATTTCCAAATTCTGCTGGTGATTTCTTACAGCTTACCAGTGTCATTTAAAATTTGAATTAGATCACAATTTTATAGTACAATTTGGCTTTCCTTTCTTATTCCATTGTGTTTCCCATCCTATTGTTCTTGTCGTGTATCATTTTTTTTCATTATCAGGTATAATGCTATAATGAAGTCTTAAATCTCCCTATTACAGTAGCATAAAAGAATATTTTTGAAAACGTTTTTAACAAGGTTTATTCTTGCAGCAAAGAAGACTATTCTGTTGAATCATGTAAACGTTCAACAACACAGATCCTTGGCAGGATACAGAATATTTCCATCAAAGAGAAGACTTGGTGCAAACTCACACCTAGGTTGGCTTGGACCAACGAAACCTGAGGCAAAAGGAGTATACATTTCGAGCCTAATAAGTTTCGTAGAGCATACGGAGAAATACAATGAATGGGGATGGTACACAGTCCACTTTGTTTATATAATAAATAGGGTTATAACAATATATAGTATACATTTGCTTTCAAATCTCTTGTAATTTTTCATAGTAAATAGGTGTAAAGGTGTAATTACGCATGTACGAAATATTCTCTCAAGTTTTAGACAGTTTTGAGAATAGAAAGAAAATAAAAAGGTTTACAGTGCATAAAGTTTCCCTTTTTGTTGCACCTAAATTGAAAATGTTTTTAACGAACATTGGATGGATGGTAAGGTTTGTTCAGTACTATTATCACAAACAAAACTCGCTGAACTGCCATGTTCTAAACTACTTCAGCTCAATCATTACATTAGCCAATTTACAAGCACCATGTTGATCACAAGCAAACTAAGGCAAATTCTTATTCTCATTATTATCATCCATAACATAATTAAAAAAACATATTTTAAAAAACAAATTCTTTTTATGTAACACAAAAGTTACATTATATATAAAATTTCACCAAAAATAATGTGAATGGATATCTGATAGAAATTAAAAAAAAAAAATCCCGTGAAAATGAACACACATTGAATCAATTATCGTGGCTTATTTCTTTACCTTGTAAAAAAAAAAACAAGATCTGACACTAGCTCGACCCTCTCTTCTCTTATGCTAGCCCCTCAATTTTTTTCTTATATTTTTTTTTATCCTATAGTTTTTCTTGATGTTTTAGCTTGGAAAAAGAGAAAGACATATAAGAATATTGTATTGGCGTTGACTACATAGAATGATAAAAGTAAATTCTACCTACTGGAGCTATCAGTCTTTTATATATATATATATATAGAGAGAGAGAGAGAGAGAAGAAGAAGAAAAAAATAGAAAAAAACCTCTAACAAAGTAACGGAAAAACAAGGAAGAATAACTAACTTAAACTAAATATTAATTATACATTTAACTCTTCAATAAATAGTTAAAAACTTTGATTCATTTACTAAGAAACATTACCGCGTTATAAGGTTGGAACGTGGGAGGTGCGAACATCAAATTACTCAAATATCAAATAGTCAAGTCAAGTCTATCTCCGTCATAAATATCTTCGTTTGTAGCCTTCTTCTCCCAATCCATCAAGTCATGGCCTTTGCTTTCACTCGATCATTCTTTCTTTCTTTTTCATTTCTCCTAATTGCTCTCTCTTCTTCTCTTGCTCCCACTTCTCTTTCTGGTATTATTCTTTATTTCTATTGGACTTTGTCGTCTTAATTTTCACACTTTCGGGAAACAAAAAATTACACAACTTTCTCTTTTTTAATGTTTGAGCTTTCCTCTTTGTTGCAGAGAATGTTTTGGTCTCTCAAGAGCATACCGGTCGGAACCTTGCTCAGGCTAAAAAAAGTTTGTAGATTCTTGTTACGCTTTTTTTTTTCTTATCATTTCTTGTTCTCTCCATGTGCTTTTGTATCTAGAACATCTAAATTTTTTTTGGAAGTATCACCTGCATTTTTTTTTTCTATCACAATTTTATCCTAATCCAATTTATCAAATACTAATTCTGTCTTTGCCATACTGTTACCGTTGCCGATGTAATGAGTTCGTAAATGACATGGATTAACAATAAAATACCAAATTGTACAATAAAAAATAGAAAAAAGAGAGAAATTCATAAATAATGACTTCAATTAGTGCTTGAGTTTGTAGCCAATTATGATTAAATTTTTATCAGAAGTTTGTTGGTTATTATTGTTATCCTTTTAGATGATATTATGTTATAGCCTGTTAATCTTCCTCCCTCATAATTAGCAATGAATAGGAGTGTGATGGTGGTGTTTTTGTTTGTGAACTTGGCCTTGCAGATTGTCCTGTGGATTTTGAGTTTGTAAACTACACAATAATCACAAGCAAATGCAAAGGACCCCATTACTCGGCCAAAGAATGTTGTGCTGCATTTAAAGAATTTGCATGCCCTTATGCCAATCTTTTAAATGATTTAACCAATGATTGTGCCTCAATCATGTTCACTTACATTAATCTCTATGGGAAATACCCTCCAGGCCTCTTTGCTAGTTTGTGTCATCAAGGGAAGAATGGCCTCAAGTGTCCTGCCTCATCGTCACCACCACCACCACCACCACCACCGGCAGAAGATAAGAATGGAGTGTGACAAATGGATCAACTTCATTTCTTTTATTTCTTATAAACTTATAAACTTAATGGTAGTATCATTCAACTTTTAATGGATATCAACTTCATCTTTACTGTTCTCTTTCATGATAAGTTTCTTCATGAAATATGCAACATTTTTTCTCTTTCATATCTTCATCTTTAGTCAACTTTCTTCCATATGAATTTCACCCATAAATTGTGTTATACACTTTTATGTAACAATCACGTAATAAATAAATTATCTTGAGAATATACAAAATATTGAAAGCTAACTCTACATCAACATTACTTTTAAGTGTAATTATTCTCTTATATTTCACATTTTTTTTATTATCAATTCTTACCTTATAAATAATATATTGGTTTAACTCTTTTAAAAATTTTCAATAATGAATCATATAGATTATATAATTATTATCTATATAAACTAACCTGAAAATTAGTTGGTTGTAAAGTATGTCATTGAAAAGAGAAATTCATCTTTTATTTAGTTCTTAGTAATCTTGAAGCACATTATTTATTATATTTGTAGTTCTTAGTTTAGAATATAACACTTTTACTAAAATAAACTATAAATTGATATTGTGTTTTCAAACGCAAATATGTTTAAAATAATATCAAAATTTTCTCAAGTTTAAAATATATAAATTCTTTATTTAAAATTTTTTGCTTAATAATAATATCTAATAATTTAATTGAGTATTCTTTAATTATTTATTTCAAGAAAAAATTTATTGTTAATACATGAAATTAATAGTTACCAGCAAATTATAATTAAAAAAATTTATAAAAACAATCTTTCTTAATTTAAATCTTTCATTCTTCTTTTGCATATATCTAAGTATTAGTTTATTTACTTATAACTAATAAAAAGAAATATTACTTTTTTTTAATAGACATAAATAATAAAAGAATTGTTTATACTTTGAGTTAAAAAAATAAAGAAAATAAATCAATATGACTATATTTAATATTATCAACGAAAAACATTATTGGAAAAGATTATATTATTAATAATCATTTTTCTATTTCTAAAATTAAATTATAATAAAATAAAAGACAAACAGTTTAGAATAAAATTAATTCAATAACATTGAATAAATTAATTATATTTGCTTGAAGAAAAGACAGCTTGCGCAAGAACATGTTTGCGCGTATTTTTGCTGTCACTCATTATCTCTGTCACTTCTTTATTAATCTTCTCAAAAATCAAATAAAATTTTCTTGCTTCAACTCTTTCCACTTTCTTCTCTAATCCTTCCAACCATTCTTCAATTTTAATCTTTTTTATTTTTTCTTTCTCTCTGCTTTACTAAAATCAGAAACATAACTCATTTCAAAACAAAACGAACCAAGATCAACAACAACTGCAACAACCCCCTGTTCTTTTTCTATCCTCGGATCTGCCCATTGTTCTCTCAGTTTTCAACTAGTCATGGTGTTTTCTCTCCATCAACGCTTCTGGGTTTCTTCCTCGCTTCTCCTTCTCTTCTTGGCCCTCTCTGTTTCTTCTCTCACTCCCACTTTCCTTTCCGGTAAATATTTTCCTTTCAAGTTGGATTTTGTTGTTGGTTTTGATTTTCTCAGTTAATTGGCATTTGGTGTTTTTCTCGATTTTTGCAGACGGCATTTTCTATTCTGAACCTAGTATCGGTCGGAACCTCCTCCAGGCGAAAAAAGGTTGAAACTTTTTAATTTGTTGTTGTCTTTTATTTTTCTATGCTTATGTTTTTGGATCTGCCCGATTAATAAGCTTTGACAGCAAAAGAAAAAGTGGAAAACTCTGTTTAATGTTATGTTCTTGTTTGTTAACTGAATTGACCTATATTTTAAGTTTAATTACTTGTTTGTTTTATATTAAATACAACAATTTTAACTTTTAGTTCGTATACTTTGAAACATTCAAGTTTAGTTCTTACGGAATAGGATTGACCTAAAGAATTAATTACATAGCTGATCCAAAAAGACTAAAACTTGTAGGGATTCTAGGGAGTCCCACCGGGGAGTCAAAGGCCTTAATTATGATAGTTATAGGAAAAAGATTCCAAGGGGAAATAGTGTATATAGTTTACATTATCATCCAATAACAAATTGTTATCTATGTTAAGTTTGATAACTTTGACTATAATTGTCTTAAATGTCATATCTATCTTGCCTTATAATTGATTGACTGCATCAAATCTTTCTATATGCTGTATTTATGGTGGTCTGTTTATTTTTTATTTTAAGACTAAAGAAACTTGGCACATTATTTTTGGATTACTGGTGACCAACAATTGCTACTAGATTATTGCAATGTAATTCATCTATGTTTCATGCGATTTTGATTATGCAACAAGCCTTACTTCCATAATATTCAAACTGGTTTATGCATATGGAGAAGTGGTAGGTTATATCAACTTGATCAAAAAGTACAGAGCAAGTGATTCTACTTTTATTTTTCTTAATCTTGCATCACCCCTGTTACAACTTGTGTGTTGGTTTGTTTGAAGAGGATGAGTGGTTACTAGTTGCTACATACTAATTTTTTGACCACTTAAGACATACATACCAATATTGAAAGTATGCGGCTTCAAACATTCAAATAAGTATTCTGATGACTGTTTTTCATCTTGCACTTGCAGGTTGTTCTGTGAATTTTGAGTTTTTAAACTACACAATAATCACAAGCAAATGCAAGGGACCCCAATACCCTCCCAAAGAATGTTGTGGATCATTTAAAGAATTTGCTTGCCCATATGCAGATGTTTTAAATGATCTAACAAATGAGTGTGCCTCAACCATGTTTAGTTACATCAATCTCTATGGAAAATACCCTCCTGGCCTCTTTGCTAGCGAGTGTCATGATGGGAAGCGTGGCCTTGAATGTCCTGCACTTCCACCATCAGCATCAGCAGATGACACTTCAAATCAAGTTGTACACTGTCCATCTCTATTGCTCATGCTCACAACCTGCTTCTTAATCTTGTTATTCTGATGTATTTCTATACCAACTTTCATTCTTTTCCTGCACTATATTGATGTATAATCAGTTAACATTTTTTGTATGTGTGTGAATTACCTTTTGAGGCAAAAAAGTAAAAAATGGCAATATGCCTGTAGTTTGAGGGTTATATTAACCAATTATGTAATGAAAAATTACTTGTGCCAATTGAACCTTCTTGCTGCTTAATCTTCATATGCTTTGAATTGATTTGACTGAAATGCCTTCATTTACTTTATTGCACAAAGCTCTGTGAAACAAGCCTTGCTTGCAATTTGTTGCCTTCCATTGCAGGGATGGTGGTGATGTTATACTGTTTTATCTACTTTTACAGAGTTTATTCACTTTTATGAAAAATTACTTTTAGATTGAATATGCATATGAAATTGTTATTAACTTAAAATATCTCATTTATATAGATAAAAATTGACTTAATATATATATTTTAAAATATATTAAAACATATATTATTTGATTTTCCTTTGTTGTTCTTCAATTTTATCAAAGTTTTACTTATACAAGGATATACAGTTATAATTCAATTATTGGATATGACAATAAAATTATGCAAAATTATTGATAGTGTAATAGGTAATAAAATTATTGATATAATTTAATTTCCCTCTTTTTTTCTCACCTTAATTATTTATCAGTTCTCTTTTATTTACCATGAAAAGACATGTGCTGAATAAAATTGTCTCTGTTATTCTTCTAGAACTAAGGGTGTGTTCCAATGAAAATATTGACAATTATGAAAATATTTTAGCATTTGTCTGAACTGTAGTTATCAACTATATTTTGAAAATCCAAATGAAAATCAGTGAACTGATGAAAGATACTTAATATAACATTATTTTATTTTTTTTGGAAAAAATAAAAATAAACCTAAATAATTATCGTTCCTTTATTATTTTACATATAAACTTATTATATATATTAAAAAAGAACTTACATCGCTAAAATTTCAATTTTAATATTATAATATATTTGAGGTGAAAGTTTATATAAAATTTAAATGTTAAGATCTTATAAAATTATTTTTTAGTTTTAATAATATAAAATTATGCTACTAAATCTTTTTAATATTAGTTTATAAACTATATAACTATTAATATAGGTTAATTCAACCAATATTTAATCCAAAGGTAACTTCAACATAAATGAAATAGCAGAGTTTCCAAATGATGATTTTCCATCTTTGTCAACCAGTTTACCATTGTTTTGCATCATTGTGCATTTAGTGTCCATTTCATTGCTTAAAAAGATGGATTAAAGATTATAATGGTGAAGGATTGTATGTTTAATAGTTGCAACTAAATTATCATTATCTCGTGTGGGGGTGGCCGTAAGTGCTACTAGGTTCAGTCCATAAAAAGTTGTCATGCTGAACTATAGATAAAAAAAAAATATCAAATGATAAAAAACTCAAAGGTGAAAAGTTAAAATTTGATGAGCATATGATCTTAGAAGTTTATGACATTCTTAAAAGGTACATCTCAATTCAAGATATAATGTGAGGGAGAACCAGAACTGGAATCCAATCTTATAACATTTTTTCTAACGACACCAAATCTCTCATTTTGTGGTTTTGCTCTTCAACTATGATAGATTCTTCACACTTGTGGTGTAGCCTTCAATCTTTATTACATTATTCTTCGCATGCTAAATGCTAATTATAGGCTTCTTATCAACAAGGAAAACATAATATTTGTACATGCTATAGCAGTTGCTAGAATTTTCATCTTCTGTTCTTGCCTCTTAGGATGAGGGGGCATAATGGAGAAAATCAATTTTAATCACCATATGAGACTGAGTCTAGGCTTTTGACGGAACTGCTTTTTTGTGACACACCAATGACCAGGAAAGGTGCTTAACTGTATACATGTCAAATACAGTTAGCCTTGAATCAGAGACCTCTTTACTACAATGACTATGAAGTAAAATGTCTCTACTATCAATCAAGCAAACTAAATTTGAATGTTTTTAAGAGGTGGTAGATAACTCACATTGCCAATAATCTTAGCTCCAAACCATGGAGTATCAGCACCGTATGGAGGAGGTATGACTCTAATTCCATTGGACATGTAGGGAGGAAGTAAGGCATGGAGTTCATTCTCTACCCTTTCTGTGCCAGAATGGTTCGAGAAGTAGTATAGTTAGATCTAGGCCATTTCATCTTTTTGCAGAGATATAAAATGTCTCAAAAAATAAAAAGGAAGTTTACCTGCCAAACCAGGTAAGCATGCAGTCCCCCCTGATAAAACTATAGTCTTGTACCAATCACTGTCACCTGGTAAATCTGCAGAGTGGCAATGTTTCACACAGAGACCTATGGCTTGGTGCAGACCCATGGCTTGCCTAAACCAACAAGTGAGGGCAGCATAAGCTTCAGGGAATATATAAAACAAACAATAGTGTAAGTTGTAACCACATATTATGCCCAGTGACATGCAGTGCAGTTAGATTTGCATATCAATTTATTACAAAATCTTCCTAGTTTGACACACATTGCCAACTGGTCCCCTCAAACTTTAGACCAAGATTTGAGTTAAACATTTACTAGCCTGGCAAAGGATAAAAAATATTATAGTTTTCCTCCCAGTCCACTCTAAATCCTCTATGTTACCTTCACTTTTTTGGTTACCGCTAGACAAGTGCATGTGGTCATTTTTCCTTTTTCTCAAATTAGATAAATTTATCTTATTGTAGTTCTTCATTAATGTTTCCATCATACCAATTAAGTATTAAACTGTGATTGATTCTCATGAGTTTGTCATGGATCAACTAATACGAAATTTACACTGTTCAACCTAAACTAGACAAAACTTTACGAAACTAAACAAGAATGGAATTTTACTTAACATAAAGCATGAACTCAATATCATCCAGTAAAAGCTGATAGAAGAAGCAATTATGTGCACACTTTAAAGATGAAAAAAATTGGTATCATCAACTTAACAAAAAAACATTTCTTTGTTCAATCAAACAAACCATTAATTATTGAAATTTGATTAAAAGTTGGGAAAATACAACAAAATAGGTAAAGTCAGTTCATAAGAAGGCATATCAAATGAAGACTTTATATAAGTCATGCCCATCATTTCATTTTAACAAAACCTTCTCATTCTTGTGCTTTTGGGACTAACTATTAAAAATGATATTTTAATTATTATTATTGGCAAATTATCCTATAGAATGCAATCGGGGAACCCTAAGTTTGTTGGGGGGTAGGAGGAAAAAAAAAGAAAAGAAAAGAATTTTATTTATATTCAAGTTAAATGCACTTTTTTTGAGAGATGAATAGCCATGATCATGGTAGAGTATTTCTATGGTTGAAGCAAATAACTGTATGGCAATACATAAAAAGGGAAAAACATACACTCCAGCAAGATGAGGTTGGAATAAGATCTCTGCAGTCTGAAACCTCTCTTTTGAGAGGGTAAACCATCCTTCTCCTGCAGCTTCAAATGATGCTTGTGTATCTTTTGATAGCTCAGCTTCATAATCACGTGCAACATAGCACAGCTTCTGTCGCCATGAAATAACAAATTATGAAACAACTTCTGTGAGAAAACATTTAAGTAAAAGATATCTACAGGATGGATATTAATCATTCCCACCACTCTTCAGTGAAAAAAGGGAAAGGTAAAAGAGATAAAAACATATAAAGACAATTAGAAAGATATAATGAGGGATTTGTTCAAATAGAAAAATCCCATGGTACTCTCAGATGAATCTTTTTTTGGAATGGGAAGAAATAATCTTTCAAGAAACTGAGATACATTCGAGGGACTGACTTCTTTCAACGAATATGATTCCACACACATGAACTTGATGGTGGAACCTCAGACCAAATGTTTAAGGGATACAGTTTTCTGCCAACTACGTCAATATCGGTCTCAGATGACTCGTACCCACCATAGGATTGGTCACTTCTGGGTAAAGATTAACATGTCTTATTTACCAAGCTCCTGTCTTAAGTAGCTGTCCCCACCAAATGGTTGTTTACAAGGCTATGTTATGAAGCAACTATTTTAAAAATGTAGGTTATTAGGTGAAGACACGAACGCCAAATATTTTGAATTAAAAAATCTAATCTATTTGAGAAAGCCAGAAGAAAACAAATAGAAGTAAATGTACGTAAGTAGAATTTATTTCATTTGTAATGGTGAGTCTTATACTGTCTCTTAGATGTACTATGGTACCACCTGACCTGATTGATATCTTAGAGTAAATCTCCTTACTGTAATATTTCAGACTACAAAAATGAATATCAATACCTCTTTCAATGTGCGAACAGTGTAAAGAGATTGAAAACTTAAGTTATTCAATTGCATCTTTTCCCTGAGAAATCCTGTAAGTTTCAGTGCTCCTAGCCCCACAACTTCCACACCCACCTTGCGCATTACTTTACCATTTAAAACTGTGAAAAGATAATGCAGCTCAAAATCGCAACAGAAGAATAAGTAGAAAAATGTTCATAAGCTTCTAACACAAAAAAACTGTTTGTGTATCAAAACAAAGTGATGGCCTTTAAGCATTATGAGTTCAAGTGAACCCCATTTGCACTTCAAGAACAATTTACACAACTTTATGCAAAAACCATATTGTTAGGAATAAATAAATTAAGAATTATATTAAGACAGAAAGGTAAAAGAAAAAGAAACAGAGCATACTTGGAACTACAGAAGTGACTTGAAAACCTATATTAACAACTATTCCAGAAGTTCGTTTTGCAGCATACAGAGCTAGAGTGGCCTACATTTTACAACATAGATAATAAATAAACATGAAAATAATGTGAAATAACAGAAACACGCATAACTCATTAGGCAAAAAACCATGCATAATTACATTAATAGATAATGATTGAATAGTCATAAATAAGGTTCCTTCTCCAAGGTATAGACTCGTAAGTTGACAGAGAATAACAATTCTACTGCACTTAATCAAGTGCATTGCCGCTCTCATTTTCTTACAACCTCAGCAGAAAAACCAAATACAGAGAAGGTGACAGTCAAACCCTAATATACCATTGACTCGATATACTTGATAGCAAAAACATATATTAAATGTAAAGAACATTCATGTCAAATAAACAAGGAAGCATAAATATGAATTACCTGGTTGACAGCACAAACAGCAGGAACATTCATGTCAAACAAGGAAGCATATATTGCCTCTTTAAGCTGTTGTCTTGAAGTTTTTGCTGATTGAGTATCTGGAATGAGGAAATAGATTAACACTGTACAGCTGAAAATCATAATGGAAGGAAAACTATGTATTATTTACTGAAATGATAGGAGTGGAAATGTCAAGTCAAGACTGTATCCAAGAGAAAGATTGTGGCCTCGTCTCTAGAATGGAACAGACACTGCTTCTGAGCTTGAAGCTAGGGCTACCGTTGGAAAAAAAAATTATAAAAACGATCCCGAACAATGAAGAACCAGATATTATCACCACAATGAACACCAAGAAACAGCCCAAACATGTCAAACTAGATTGATATATATATATAGAGAGAGAGAGAGCATGTCAGAATCGACCCGAGCATAGACAAGTTTGTGACATGGGATCCTAACAGACATGGGAAGGTAGCAATTAAGGCACATGACAGGCTGAGCTACACGTGCTCCCAAGAAAGGGTGCCTGTTAAGGCACTTGACAAAGCCCCCAGTGACAAGCCCAGAGGGGCAGATGATCAAACATTTCTGAGACAGTTTGTGACATCCCCTTAATGGTTTAGACCTTAGATTCCAAACAAAATAGTTCCAAAATTTAGGGAATACCACATGAAATCGTGTCAGGTCAATTCACAAAGGGGTTTACAGTAAAACCAATGAACAACTATGTACAACAAAGAAATAAAATAGATGACAACTGAATTTAAAATTGAACTATTATAACAATTGTGTTAAAGTTCTTAAAGGATTTCTTTTTCTTTTGTTTTGAGCACCACTTAAGTATATCATGAAATAAAACTGACCATCATAATGGCATATTGGTACAGAAACAATAACTGGTTGTTTATTTGGTTTCACCTGCATCCTGCCAATAACGTAAGACGTGAGAAAATTAGAAACAAAGCTTTTATGAATGTACAGAATTGAGAATCACCAATCAACTGAATGATCTATTTATATTTGATACCAACTTGAATACAAGATTAGGTATGCTGAATGCTTGAAAAAAAAAATCATCAGGCTCTTATTTATATTACTTGAGAAAACTTATTTAGGGTTTGATTCAGTGACCAAAGTCACTGATACATTGTATTTATAGAAAAAGGGGTACAATAGAGAGGATATGGGCCTTAACCCAAACCCTTAACCGTAGTCTAAAAGAACATTGAAAAAGAATACTAAAAAATACATAATCAACAGATCTCAACACTCCCTCTCAAGCTGGAGCATATAAACTATATGTACTAAGCTTGAAACAAATGAATTGAATCCTAGGTCCTCTTAAGGATTTAGTTAAAATATCTGCTAGTTGCTCATTAAAGCTTACAAATTCAATTACAAGTTCCTTAGACAACAACTTCTCTCTAACAAAATGATAATCAATCTCAATATGTTTTGTTCTTTCGTAAAATACTGGGTTGGAGGCAATATGGAGAGATATCTTATTATCACACAATAACTTCCTTTACCCAATATCACAAAATTTTAAATCTTGAAGGAGTTGTTTGATCCACACAAGTTCACATGTAGCAAGTGTCATAGATCTATACCAGCTTCTGCACTAGATCGAGCAACAACACTTTGTTTTTACTCTTCCAAGAAATCAAATTTCCTCCAATAAAGATACAATACCCAGTAGTCGATCTTCTATCAATTGGACAATCAGCCCAGTCTGCTTCACAATAACTAACAATTTGAGTATTACCTTTATCTTTATATAACAACCCTTGTCTTGGGGTCCCTTGTCCTGGGGTCCCTTTAATATATCTCAGAATGCGAATCAAGGTATCCCAGTGATCAACACAAAGATTTTGCATGAATTGGCTAACTACTTCAACTGCATAAGAAAAATCCGGTCTGGTAATAGTAAGATAAATGAGTTTACCAACCAACCTCCTATATCTTTCTGGATTTGACAACTTTTCTCCTTCATCCTTCATCAATTTCTAGTTAGGGTCCATTGGGGTATCAATGGGCTTACAATTTGTTAGACCAATCTCCTTCAGAATATCAAGAGCATACTTCCTTTGAGAGATGATCACACCTTCTTTTGACTAGGCCACTTCAATACCAAGAAAATATTTCAATTGATCAAGATCTTTGGTTTGGAAGTGAGCAAACAAATGATTCTTCAATTGGCTGATCTTAGTATAATCATTGTCTGTAATAACAATATCATGAGCATAAACCATAAGATACAAACACTTGCCTGAAGAGGAATGACAATAAAACACTGAGTGGTCTGCTTCACTCTTTTTCATGCCAAACAACTGCATAACATGATTGAATTTTCCAAACCAAGCTCGAGGTGACTACTTCAAGGCATAAAGAGATCGGTGTAACTTGTACACTAAACCAGACTCCCCCTAAGTAACAAAGCCAGGAGGTTGCTCTATATAAATCATTTCCTCATGACGAATCGCAGCCATAACAAGGAAAAAACGAATAGTGAAAATCTTAGCTACTAGAGAGAAGGTATTACAATAATCGAGACCATAAACTTGAGTGTAGCCTTTAGCTACTAAACGAGTTTTAAGGATGATCCACTTTACCATTATTATCAACTTTAACTGCATAAACCCATATACAACCCACAACCTTTTTGTCAAGAGAAAGAGGAACAAGCTCACAAGTATCATTGTGCTCAAGAGCTTACATTTCATCAATCATGGCCCGTCGCCATCCAGAGTGATCAAGTGCCTCATGAACATTATTAGGAATAGACGTATCAGCCAAAGAGACAACAAAAGAAGAATATGAAGGAGACAGACGATGGTAACTTAAAAAATTATAAATAGGAAAGGGATTGCGAGTTGAACAAGTACCATTTCTAAGTGTAATAGTGGGAGATAAGGCTAAAGGATCCATGGTATGAGAAACTGATGGAGACGGATCTGAATCACAATTATCTGTAGGAACTGGTAAAGATGTAGGAGGTGAATCATTATGACCTCTAGACTGAATTGGGAGAGAAACAAGTATTATAAGTGGATCACATGAAGGTATAGGCAGAACTTGTTGAATTGATGAACCATCTTCCATGGGAGAAGAAAAGAAGGGTGTTTCCTCAAAGAAGGTAATATCAGCAGACATATAATACCTTTTGGAAGATGGAAAATAACATTTATACCATTTCTGAAGGCGAGAGTACCCCAAGAAAACACATTTAATCCTTAGAACTTAGTTTATCAAGACCTGGAGATACATTATGAACAAAACAAGTACAACCAAATATACGAGGAGATACATGGAAAAGAGGATCATCTGGGAAGATAAGAGAATGTGGAATTTGAATTTTAAGAGAGGAAGATGGCATCCAATTAATCAAAAAACAAACAGTGAGAAATGTATCTCCCCAATGATGAACAAGGACATTAGCATTCAACATTAGAGAACGTGTAGTCTCAATAAGGTGTCTATTTTTCCTTTTCTGCAATGCTATTTTGTTGTGGGGTGTGAGGGCAAGTTGATTGATGTAAAATTCCTTGGAAAGATAAAAAGAAGAAAAGGAGGCAGAGAAATATTATTTGGCATTATCACTTCTGAGAACTTTAATTATCTTTCCAAATTGATTTTTAATTTCATTGAAAAAGGACACAAAGATGGACAAAAATTCAGATATGTCTTTCATCAAATAAACCCAAGTACATCTAGAAAATTCACCAATAAAGGTCACAAAATACCGAACGCCAAAAGAGAAAAACACAACTTGGTCCCTAAACGAATGAATATTTTAAAAAGAAAAATTACATTGAATTTCAGACTGTTTAGGAAAAGTAGACCTAACATGTTTTCCTAATTGACAAGATTCACACTT
The DNA here is from genome assembly GCA_963425845.1 of Sphenostylis stenocarpa. NCBI lineage: Eukaryota > Viridiplantae > Streptophyta > Magnoliopsida > Fabales > Fabaceae > Sphenostylis > Sphenostylis stenocarpa. The sequence continues at coordinate 54,647,206 of OY731402.1, forward strand.
TAAAACCAGAAAATGTTGAAGATTAGGAGTCATCACTTTCAACTTAGATAGACTTGGGTAACCCAGACGATCATGCAAAAGTTTAGGGGCAGTAGAAACCAGACAAGACACCAAAGGACTTGGTTTTAGATAGTACAGACTACGTGATTCATGTCCTTCTCCAATCAGACGACCCGTACCATGTTCCTGAATAACAAAAGAATTGGAAGTAAAGGTTACAGAACAATTCAAAGAACAAGTAAGTTGATTTAGAGAGATCAAGTTATAAGGACAATTAGGAATAAAAAGAACATAATTTAAATTTAGAGATGGGGTTAAAGGAACTTGGCCAACACCTTGAAATTTCATTTTGGATCCATTAGCTACTAAGTGAGGAATTTTAGGATAGGACATGAAGGGAAACGACGAACTATTACCAGATATATTATCAAAGGCACTTGAATCAAGAATTCATAGGTTCTGACCTTCCACAGGTTGAGAAATGCATGCAGTTGAAACACTTGACATTGAAGAGGATTGACCCTGACTGTTAAACTTTCTAGATTTGAACTTCAAAACTCCTGATACTCCTCATTAGAAATCTTCATATCTGGCTTCTCCGATTTAGATGAATAAAGCCAACGAATAGGGTTACCTACGGGACTTTTCACACACAGTTCTCACATCAGAAAATTAAGGGAACCACTGCACTCGGAGGACACCAGCAAGTCGAACGGAGGTGGTCGACCTTGATTCTAGCCACTGGAAGGTGGCACGTGCCTGAGAGGGCTCACCAAGATGACCGGGTGTGGGGGCAGTTGATAGAGGAGCAACTTGCAGGGGTGAGTCACGCTCCTCGAGGCGAGCAAAACCCCTCTTTTGCTGGTCCAAATGGAGACAGTAACCGGCGGTGACGATGGCGGACGGCGGCTAACGGCGGCCAGAGCTAACAAAGGCAATCGGAAATCAGTGTGGGATCTAAACTTATTTAGGGTTTGATTCAGTGACCAAAGACATTGATACATTGTATTTATAGAAAAAATGGTACAATAGAGAGGATATGAGCCTCAACCCAAACCCTTAACCCTAGTCTAAGGAATATTAAAAAAGAATACTAAAAAATACATAAACAACCGATCTCAACAATATTAATTAGAAAGGAATACAAATAAGTTAAGAATCCCTTGATTGTAGGGATGATGCAATCTTACATTGAATGTAAAGATAAAACACTAACAAAACAAGGATAACCATTCTACGATGCATTGAACCTAGCTATAAAATGTATCTAGGCTACTTAGAAAGAGGAAGAACATTGAAAATGGTCTCATATTTCCAACAAAACAATTATGGCTTTCTCCATGATAACTATGCAAATTTCTCTAGTGATAAAAATTTAAGTAAACAATCACTAAAAATACTGCCCTCTCAACAAAGTGATTGGTCTGGTACAGTTCAGCTAAATATGTACATGGATATCCTAAAGTGCAATGCGAGAGACCAATACGGATTCACTTCACTTAAAAGATTATTCAGTGTTAACTGTAACCATTCACCCAAAAAGAAGGGAAAATCAGAATGGTCCAATACCTGTTATAAATAGTTGCGAAAAAGTGTCTAAGCCTAGTATACATTGGAGACTCAATGTTACCAAACTCCTGCTTAACAAAAACGAAGGAAACGAGGCAGCCAAGTGAGAATAAACTGAAAAACAGGAGAAAGCAATGCCTAGTATCTGCATAAGTGCTTTCTGCTATTTTGAGGCTCCACTTGATCAAATACAAAATGAGAATAAGGTAAACTGACAATTTCCAAGCACAGCCTCAGTTAGTGCTAATTCCAATAAAATCATTACCAAAAACGTCGCTGATCGCCCAGATGGACATTCGTATTTGCTCCAACCAAATTTACAATATCCAGAACCACCTAGAGAGAAGAATGGACAAAATGAAAAGTAAAAGAAAATATAGTCATCACGAGTAAGAGAAACATAAGCTCACAGTACAAAACTGCTAGACTAACCATCAATAATAATAGAACCAGGAACTTGTGCTCTCTGGCCATAAATATGCTTGAATGATAGCTGGGGCCAGTGGCCAACGAATGTTCTGTAATTTAGAGAACTTAAAACATTCAAAATCACAAAACAATACAATACAAATCACATGCATAACTCGTCAAATTGAGCTCACAAGACCACCCATCAAATCACAAAATTCCAATCTAACAGAATCCATCAAATTCACTTGCACCATCATTCTAAGTACCAAGCGAATTCACTTGCACATCCCGTCAAACAAAACAGAAGCACAAAACACCAAAAACATGCAGACTGACCCCATAGCTAAAATCATCAATCATCATAAGCGCACAACAGCGATAACACACACAACCCATCATAGATGAAAGAAACACCAACCATTTGCACCACCCACCAGAACACACAATTTCAATCTCCAGCAGCACAATCCATCAAATTTACAAGCAAGACCAAGGCATAAAATTTGAATCACTACCACACCAACCACTAGCACCACCCTTCAAAACACAAAATGTCAATCACCAGTAGCACAATCCAGCAAATTCATAAGCGAGACCGGTCAGACCACAAAATTTGAATCATTACCACATGCACCAATCACCACAACACAAAATTCCAATCTGTATCAGCACATAGTCCATCAAACTCACCAGGCATACGCAACAATCAATCCATGAGCATGACCCATCATAGCAAAAACTTGCACCGCCCAACAAACACAATTTTTCAATCACAATTCACCAAATTCCCTAGCACCACCAATCCAAACACAAACTTTTAAACACAATTCGCCAGCACCACCCATCAAAATCCAAAATTTCAATCAGAAACTAGCAAATTTCCTAGCAAAATCCATCAAGGCACTAAATTTGAATCCATGCAAAAGTGGAGAAGGAAGAACGTAGTACTTACGGAAGAGGGTAGCCAGAACTCAAGGTGGTCTCGGCAAAGAAAACAGAATCCCCAGAGGGTTCAGCCTGATGGGTCTGAAGGAAGTGAACCCAAAGTCTATTATCAGACACATGGGATCTCAAACTCTTGCAAACCACACTCAATTTCGCAGTATCTTTTGGACCCAAAAGCCTCAGAATTTGCATCAAAATGTCATTGGGTAGCTGCTCCAATTCACCCATGTCAGAACGTGCCACTTTTGGTGAAGAAGTTGTCGTTGATGATGATGATGCTGACGTTGATGAATCGGATCTCCATGACACCATATCCCAGGCCTTCCTTAGCAGCATCGGCATGTTTGAGAAGAAAGAACTAAACTTACCTACCAACCACACCAACACACCCAATGCTAATGTTCTGTATGAATCCTGTCCATGCGATCCTAACAACTAAAACACCGAACACGTTTTTTTTTTCATACCATTTTTCTTCTTATATATATATCTTTCATTTTTTTACAAAAATATCTCTTCAGACTCTTCTCGCCAATTATTTTTCTTTTCATAAATTTTTTAACATCACATTTGCTTAAGGAGTTCAAATCTAATTTTACTAAACTATTAGAAAAGAAAGTTTAATCAGAATTTAATTTTTTTATTTCACATGTCTTTAGTTAAATACTCTTAGAATTATTATAAATAATAATATCTTTTCAATTAAGTCAGAGAAATATTGAAAATCAGTTTTATAATATTTATTAATAATGGATTTAACATCTTAAATCAATGAGATAATTTTTTTAAAATAATGTATTTATATATTTTCAACTATATACAATTTTTTTATAAAACATCCGGATTTAAATATATAAAATTAGAGAGATAAAATAAAAAAATTTGTATACTTAAAAATGATTTTAAATCAATAGCACCTATACAATCAATTCACTAAATTTGTAATTAAATTACTATAGAAACTCTCAACCAGATCATTCACATAAAATTGAAATCAAATATAATTTTTTCTATAAATAAATATTTGTTTTTTTTATAAAAATTTAAGGAAATAAAATAAAAAATATATTTGATGATAACAATTTTTAAAATGAATTTTATAGTAAGACAAAGTTAAATTTAAATTAAATTTTTAATTATTGTAAAATATTTTTTCTAATTTACTTTTTCAACTATTTGGTTCTTATAATCTTTTTTTTCGCGAAATTTTATTGTTTTAATAATAGTTTAAATATTTATTTTTTAAAATAAAATTGTAATATGTTTATGCTTGGGAAAATGAATTTATACTTCAAAGAGTTAGTGTAAAAAATATATATAATATTTTTAAGTAATTCTTATAAAGAATTTTGTATTTTTTTTATTCTGTGGCATTTCAACTTTTTAATACAAAAACTCAACGTCATGAAAAGAAATAAACAATTTGAGAATAAATTTGGAAAAAAATGTACACAATATAAAGTAATTATCTTTATTAATGGTTATAAATTAATATGACGTAGTTTTATAGTTTAATAACAAATATAATGACTAAAATAAATAAATAAAAAATTAAAAAGATAAAGAAAATATTATAGGACTAAAACTAATAATTAGGTATATTAGAGCATCATTTACATTTTATTTTTTTCTAAAAGGAATAAATAATGTAGTATTTTATATGTTTTGTCCAATAAGAATTTTGTGTATTGTCTACTTGTGAAGTAGGTATTTTATATCCCACTGGAGGGGATTTTGTGATTTGTTCTAGAGCTGTTTTGTAATCTTTACCTAGAAAATATTGTATTTCTTCCATTAAAATTTTTAAAAATTTAAAAATTTTAAAAAAAGGTAGGAAATTAAAGGGTGAGCAAAAAGTATAGCAAGTAGATAAGTCGAGGAGAATAAGGAGATCTACAAAATACACTATAAAGTAATATTTATAAAAGAGTATAGATAATTATAAGGCTTAAATTTTTTTTTTATGATTAAATGATATACAAAAACATGATTAAACAAGAAAAACAAACAAATATACAAGAAAGAAAATAAAAGATATACAAGAAAATATATTTGCAAAGACTGCCGCAATATGCAAAGTATTCCTCAATCCACAAAGGAAGATCCACTGGACTTAGGGTTCTCATGACTCTCCTGGACTTAACATGCTCAATCTACAAAGGGTATCCTAGCGAATACAAACCAGTTCAATTGCAAATATACTCAGAGGTATCCAAGAATTTCTCGCTCTGATACCAGAAAAAGAAGGGGGAAGGGGAACCAGAAAATAAGAAACAAAGTTATAACTCTTTATCTCTTCTGTTAGTCAACGTGACTACTTAACTTGCAAAGAACCTGAAACCAGACTAGCTGAAATGAAGACTGTCCGAGATAAAGTCAGTTATATCTATAAAGTTTAAGATAAGATTATGAGATGTTGAATCTGACATAGCCGGTTAGACATCTCCTCATAAGCTTACATGAACATGAAAAATAAAATATACAAGACAGAAATGTAAAGACAGATAATTAAATAAGTCCATGATAAGATTATGAGATGTTGAATCTGACAGAGCCGGTTAGACATCTCCTCATAAACTTATATGAACATAAAAATAACTATACAAAATTTTTAAGTCTTTGTAGAGCACTATATTGACATAATGATGATGTCTTTGTAGAGCACTATATTGATTTTATGGTCTTCCACCTCAAGAGCACCTGCATTTCTCTCTTGATTTTTTCTCTTGATGGGGATAGAAAGAAAGGAACGGGAGTGAAACTTATGTTCTGTCTATGTTCTCCCAGAAGAGGACCATGACCCCTTAAAATAATCAGAATTAGGTTAATTACTTAAGTTTTAGTATTTCCAATTTGGTCACTCATCAAATTAGAAATTGTTCAATGGTCTCTACACAATTTTATTTTCATGACATATGTTTTTAGCCAAAACTTTAATTTAGTCAGATCACTTTATTATTTGGCTTAATAAATAATGGCCCTAACACATTTAAATTATGTATCATATATATACATTACCCAAATTTTGCCAACAATCTCCCACTGGTCACAAATATATATGTCCTTACAACCTTACAATGTATTAGATTTTATGAGGTCAAAATTGTCATTATATTCCTTTAACATACTCCAAAAGTCATGTTCATCAATCATATCAGGATATAGAACCAAATCAGTTTTTCATTGCATCATCGTAACTAAAACCAACAATGATTACTCATCCTGACATAACCAAATGACATGGATTCATCATGAAATATGTAGCATGAAAAATTACGTGAAGGTGATCTGTACACATCTATTTTCAACTGGTCAAAACTTTAACTTATCGAAATCGATATAATAACCTTAATGTGCAAAGTGTAATGAATGAACGAAAAACCGCATATCTATAGATAACCAAATATGTCCAAAAAAATAATAATTAATGTATACATACATGAAATTAAACATAGAACATAAAATATATGAAAGTGACTAACTACCACTAAACCACAAATTTCTCAAACTGTAAAACACCCATGTGAGCAACATGCTCATGAAAGACCTTGGACAGAAGTCCTTTAGTTAGAGGATTTGTTATCATGGAAGTTGTCCCTAATTGTTCTATGGAAATTTGTCCACTCTGTACTCTTTCCTTAACAATACAGCTGATTTGTTGTCATAATATAACTTAAGTGGTCTTTCAATGTCTTTCGCAATTTGCAGCCCTGTGACAAAATTTCCCAGCCATATTCCATGATTTAATGCTTCATAGCATGCTACAAATTTTGCTTCCATAATGGATGAAGTTGTAAGGGTTTGCTTGACGTTGCGCCAAGAAATCGCACCACCTGGCAACATGAAAATGCAACTTGAAGTGAATTTCAAACTATCTTGACATCCTACAAAGTCCAAGTCAGAAAACCCAACGATCTCAAAATGTTCTGACCTCATGTATGTGAGCATATACTCTTTTGTTCTCTTTAAATATCTCATGACCCTTTTTGCTACTTTCCAATGGTCTATTCCTGGATTACTTAAATATCTGCCTAGAATCTCAACTATGTATGTTATGTCTGGACGTGTACATTCTTGGGCATATATCAAACTCCCTACATTTGATGCATAGGAAATCTTTTGCATTTCCTCAATTTCCAAATTCCCCTTTGGGTACTGATTAAGACTAAATTTATCCCCCTTTAAACTTATGATACACACAATCATCAATAATATTCATCTCGAAGCCAAATAAGAGAATTACTTGATGAAATTTGTAGTACCATTGACGAGATGCTTGTTTTAGTCCATAAATGGATTTTGTCAGTTTACAAACCATATTCTTTGGATCTTCCTGCACAAAATTTTATGGTTGTACCATATAAATTGTCTTATCAATGTTGTCATTGAGAAACACCATCTTGACATCCATTTGATGAAGCTCCAAATCATAATGTGTTATAAGAGCCATGGTTGTCCTAAAAGAGTCTTTCGATGAAACTAGAGAGAAAGAGACTTTAAAGTCAATCCCTTACTTTATGATATAGCCCTTAGCTACCAGACGAGCCTTATACATTTCCACATTACCTTTAGAATCCGTTTGGTCTTAAATATCCACTTGCAACCAATGGGTTTCATACCTTCTAGTAATGGGACAAGTTCCCAAACCTTATCGTCTTACATAGACTTATACTCCTCTTTCATTGCTTCAATCCACTTTTGAGAGTTAGAACCTTGCATAGCTTGATGGAAGTTAACTGGGTCATCTTCCATTATATCATTATTTTCCTCATGTTCCTGAATAAATACCATGTAATCATCCGAAATAGCACTTCTTCTTTCTCTAGTGGATCTTCGAAAATTTTTTGGCTCATGATGCACAGGTTCTTGAGAATCTTGAGTTTGTTCTTCATGAACAACCAAATCATCTTGAGTAAGGGGTTCATCATAAATGTCTTGTGGAGGTTCCGAACTTACTTTATCAAAAGTAACTATTTGAATTGGTTCTGAAATTGTTACCGATTCTTCCTCCAATATAAAGTTCTTAATCTTATTCTTTCCCCCAAACTCAATATCCTCAAAGAACGTAACAGTTTCCGTCTCAAAAATTGTCTTTAATGTGAGATCATAAAATTTATATCCCTTGGATCTTTTAGCATAACCAATAAAATAACTACTTACTGTTCGGAAGTCCAATTTCTTTTCATTTGGCTTATAAGGCCTTGCCTCAGCTGGACAACCCCACACATGAAAATGCTTCAGACTAGGCTGTTGCCCAGTCCAAAGCTCATAAGGTGTTTTGGTAGCTGCTTTAATTGGTACTCTATTTAAAATATAAGTTGTCGTTTTTAGTGTCTCTCTCCATAGTGATTTTGGTAAGGTGGAATGACAAATCATACTCCTTATCATATCTTTAAGAGTGTAACACAAGTCCAAGCGCCATGATTCGATTGTGACCTGAGCACTTGTGCCATAATGCACCTGAGTGAGTATTTTCAATTTTACATTTAGTACCACGTGATTCTGTATTAAGGGTTTCATTATAGGTGACCACAATATCAAGTAAATACTGATTATCATAAGCCAAAAGTGAATCAGTTCCAACAATATCTGAATTAAAAGACAAACTGAACTTATTATTTCCAAATGAACACAAATAACCTAATTTGTCCAAATAAGAAACTGAAACCAAATTCTGTCTAAATGATGGCACAACAAAAGTGTCTTTCAAATATAAATAAAATCAGTACTCAATAACAATTTAAAATGCCCTATAGCTTTCACCTTTACCGATTTGCCATCTCCAACATATATTCTTTTTTTTTAAATCAATTGGCTTCCAGTAGCTTAGGCAACCCTTCATAGAAACACTGATGTTAGTAGTTGCACCTGAGTCTAACCACCAAGTGTTACTAGGTACTAACACTAAATTGACTTCAGAACAGATTAAAGTAAGAAACATATTTTTGAGGATTGGAACAAAATTTAAATTGGCAGATACAGAAGCAATTGTAGCTGAATTTAGAACATGAGAAATAAACTAATTATGCTCGCATTATATAAAAAATAAATAATTATAAATATATATTCAAATAATGGTTTAACCCATCTCAAGACACCCAATGCATCATCAATATCAAGTCTTTGGACAATAATATTAATTGCTAGAGGTATCTTGTTGTAATAATCAAACATTGACAATAAAGCACGTCCAATAACAAAATAGTCTTTGGATTGATTTATCATCGACAAAGCAAATCCTTATAATTATCACATGTTTATCATTACAAGTGTATATGCAATTCGGCCAAATATTAATCTTCCTCTAGGCCGACTAATACTCTCATGAATATACACAAACACTAACATTCAATATTTTTCATGAACTGCCCAATTCAAGAGAGGTTACTTTGGTGACTTCTTGACTCAATTTGCTCACAAAAAATATTAAACTACCAAAAAATTGAATATTTTATTTATATAACAAAACAAAATATTTAATATTTGTAAACTAATTCAAAAGATAATCACCTCATTAGAATTCCACTAAGGATGAACACCTCCCTAGAATCTCATTAGGGATGAACACCTCCTTTGAATAAATCAAAGGATGAAAAACACCTCATTTTCCACCAACACATAAAGGATGAACATCTCCCTAAAATCACACTAGAGATGAAATAGAGATAGTTATGACTCTTTAACACATTGCTCTAAACCCTAAAAGGGGATTAAACAGTAATCACTCAAACCCTAAATAGGGAATTTAACATCAACTTCCCTTAAATCCCCAAAGGATAAAGGCAATAAAATAATAACAGTCATACCTAAGGAAACATTCACCAGTTACCTAAGATTTTCTGTGTTGGGAACTCCCCAAACACCACCCCCAATTCCAAACTCATCCATATCCACTATGAAAAAAAAAACAAAAACAAAACCCAGAAAAATAAATAAAAACAGAAACAAAAGATTCAAAGAGAACAGAAAATCCAATACAAGAAAGATTGAAATTTGAAACACTATTTCTTTCTTAGTAAAATTTGAAACTTAAACCGAAACAAAAGAGAAAAACGAAGAAGAATTCATAGCTTCCTTCACGGTTCCATCAGCAAGCAGAATTAGATTGGGGATGTTACCCCCAAATTTAAATTTTAGGGTTCACGGTAATTGGGATTTTATAAATTAAATAGAATCTAAATTTTTAAATATTTCCTAAGACAGACATGAATCAAGTATGGGCGGCTCTGATACCAATTGTTGGAAAACTAATAATTATAATCCGAATTTTGATTTTAACTATCAAACATAAATGTAATCCCATACTGATAAACATGTTGTAAACTGAATGTGAAAGCGTACCTAAATTAGTCATAATGATGTCTTTGTAGAACACTATATTGATCTTATGGTCTTCCACCAGAAGAACACCTATATTTTCTTCTTGATTTTCTCTCTTGATGGGGATAAAAAGAAAAGAATAGGAGTGAAACTTATGTTCTGTCTACGTGCTCCCAGAAGGGGACCATGACACCTTAAAATAACCACAATTAGATTAATTATGAAAGTGATGAAGATCTTATTGAAATAATTTGGCAAAGATCTCATTGATTTGATGAAGTCAAAGATAAAGTCAAAAGTCAACTTTGCAGCGGTCAACAAATCACTTAGATAAAAGAGTAGAAGGATTAGTGTGTCTACAGAATGCTTAAGTAAAATCATTTTATCTTTTCTGCTGCATGAAGGTTCTTCACTTAAAGATTTTGCGAAATGCCTCTAAAATCGTTTTAAACAACTAAAAACAAAGTACTTTTACAAAAGCTTTCTTAAACATGTTTTTAACTGATATAGTTTTGAAAGAATCGATTAAAATCACTTAGAATGTTCAAAGAAGTGTTTTTACAGTATTTTAATCAATACAACTTGATTTTAATCGATTAAAACCATTTAGAACTCATTATGATCGATCAGAATACAATCAGAATCAAATGTGATCGATCAGATTTGAATTATGAGCGATCAGAATTTTTTCAATCGATTAAAACATGTTTCAATCGATTAAAATCACTTAAAGGGTCAGGATGATCGATCAGAATGCAATTATGACCGATCAGAATCGGTTATGATCTATCAGAATTTAGTTATGACCGATCAGAACTCTTTTAATCGATTAAATCTCATTTCAATCGATTAAAACAACTTAGAAATTTTCTACACAGCGTTTTAATCGATTAAAACTTATTTTTATTAGTTAAAATAACTTGAAAAGTTTTATAAGAAAGTTTTTGCAGTATTTCAATCGATTGAATCGTGAAACAATCGATTAAATCAACTTAGAATATTTTTTATAAAGTGTTTTAATTTATATAAACGTTGTCATATCAGTTAAAACAAATATGTTAAAGAATCAAGAACGTATTAATGGATTAAAAGAAGTTTTAACAGATTAAAACTGCACTTTTAACATATTAAATAGATCTTTTAACAAATTAATTAAACCAGCAGTTTTGAAAATCTTCTATAAAAACAGTTTGGCTTGAACTTTTTAAACACACATTGAATATAAGTTTTCACACATCCTTAAGCAATCAATCAAGCAATTTTAGCACTCTTTTCAAGAAAGATTCGCGGCAGTTTTTAAGAAGTTCTTTAAAAATCTTTCTTGAGGCATATTGCTTTCCTTTGAAGAAGAAACTCACTGCAGAATTGCATAAACTTGTGTGAGCATTCTAGTTTCTTCTTTTTCATTTCTTTACATTCTTTTTGTATTGTTGGTGCCTGGAATTTGGGCACTGGTTTCTCTGCAGCTGGAATTTAGTTGTAGAGGTTATCAAGAACTGGAATTTGGTTCTTGGTGAGAGGTTGAGTGCAGGAACTGGAATTTGGTTCTTGTTGTAGATTAAGTGTAAGATTGTAAATCTGTAAAACATTTGATCTAGTGGAACCCAGCTGGAATTTGGCTGGAGACTGGACGTAGCCCTGGTATTGGGTGAACCAAGTATAAAATACCTGGTGATATCTTTCTTAACCTTTCTCTCCTTTAAATTTTGTTGCTGCATTATTTTGATTGATTGCTTTGAGATTCAAGAACAGATCTTTAAACTTAATTTTCGAATTAGATAATCTGTTATTTGAGAAAAACTTTCAAAGATCAATTCACCCCCCTCTTGATCTAAAACTACTTTTCTAACAAATTACTTAAGTTTTAGTATTTTCAATTTGGCCCCTCATCAAATTAGAAATTGCTTAATAGTCTCTACACAATTTTATTTTCATAAAATATGCCTTTAGCCAAAACTTTAATTTAATCAGATCACTTTATTATTTGGCTTAATAAATATAGTTCTAACATATATAAATTATGTATTATATATATACATGACCCAAATTTTGCCAGCAAATAATGTTTTGCTTTATTATATCGACTTGTTGTTCATTCTGAATTGTGTATTTTGAAATATTTCAAATATTGTCAATTAAAACATTTAATTTGACATTTGTATTTTCTCTAGTAGGATAATGGTATAGATTCGTGAACATGGGTAACTCTTGTTTCCCATGCTTTATGTATTTTTCCACCATAAAAGGGGATTTTGTAGGTTTGGGACCTAAAGACCCTTTCCTTTTGTTTGTAAAATCCATGTTATGGATTTTTGTACCTGAAAAGTATAAGAAAAACAAGTTATCATGATTAAGCAATAAAATGACTTATTTTCTTTAGTTCTTGTTCTAAGAACTTAATATTAACCTTATAAAAGGTAACCCCATAAGCATAATTATGAGAATTTTGTCTGTATAATCCGTCCTTCTTTAGATGTAATTTGGTTAATTTTCTTTTTAACCTTTTGATTTGTTTTGTTATTTCAATGGCCAGGTTTGGGCTAAAATTAGCGTCAAATCCTAAAGGCCTTAACATGAACCCATATCCCGGAGGAATCTCAGGGTTATCTTGTCCAATATTATTGTTCATAATTTTGGTTTTTGTTTGTAGAGAGCTGAATACTCCTCTATTTTTGTCTGATGTACCTGGAAAGGATATCAGTAAACATATTGTCAGATCGTTTAATATGTTCAAAATTTATAATTTTTCCAGAATTCATATAATTTTTAAGAAGAAGCGATCTTCTGTGAGCCTTTTTATCATTATGAATATGGTTTTTTCCATAAGAAACAATTGTTTCACAATCAGTTCTAATGGTTATTTCTGGTTTATTTATCAAAAATAACTTCAATGTTTCTAGAGCATGAAAGCAATGAGAGGGAGATTGATAGCAATGTGAAACATGTCCTTATATTCTCAAAAGATGATTTTGATGATGATTCAAGTCAACAACAATCAAGACTCAAGCAAGCCCAAGATATGATTTGATAAAAATTCTATTCAAGATTCAAGCAAGCCCAAGATGATTCTTGAAGACTAGATAGAGTCTTAGAATACGAGATATGGAGGTACAAGTTGATGAAGTAATATTATGCATAAGCTTCCAAAACACAAGTGTGATAAAATTTTGTAATATGACATTTTTCATTGTCATAGTCAATTATGATGCATCAAAAATGGAAAAATGATTTTCTATGTCATAATTGATTATACTGGTAACAAAATCGATTATGACAATTCAAATTTGAAAAATATCCATTTTGAAGAATAAATGTTTTTGAATACATCTTGATTTTTTCTCTATGAAAGTATTAATGACCAATAACTATTTTCTGATAGTTATTTTCCTATTTAAATGATTTTTTATGAAAAATCAAATATACACAATTATAGAATTCGAAAATACAATTTTACATTCATTCAGTTTTAAGAAAATAATTATGAGCAATGCAACATAGATATTTTACCCCTTCTGACAAAACCCTTTTTTCTAATATCTTCTGTTCTTTCATTGTTAATCACACTTGTCCTTGGAGGTTGACATTCTATAGACTTATACAATTTGTTGTCTCAATTATCAAGTGTGATTGTTCTAATTTTATTGTCTTTATCCTTTTGTGGGTTTAGGAGGTTTAAGTTAATCAATTGTGTTATTTTAGGGTTTCCTGTGTGGAAATTGTTCATCTCTTTGATTTGTTCAGCGAGGTGTCCATCCCTAGTGTGATAGGGAGGTTTTCATCCTTTGTGTGTTGGTGGAAAATGAGGTGTTTTTCATCCTTTGATTTGTTCAGAGGAGGTATTCATCCCTAGTGGGATTCTAGAGAGGTGTTCATCCTTAGTGAGATTCTAAGGAGGTATTTTCATCCCTTTGATTTATTCAAGGAGGTGTTCATCCCTAGTGTGATTCTAGGGAGGTGTTCATCCTTTTGTGTGTTGGTGACAAAAGAGGTGTTTTTCATCCTTTGATTTGTTTAGAGGAGGTGTTCATCCCTAGTAGGATTCTAGGGAGGTGTTCATCCTTAGTGGGTTTCTAAAGAAGTGAATGTCTTTTTAATTAGTTTACTTTTTACTGGTTTCTCTGCTGAGTTGATTGTAATTTGTAAACTGAATTTTAAAGATAGTGAATTGGGGTCGCTCTTGTGTTAGAGGTGACTAGAAACTGGATGTAGGATTGACTATACTCGAACAGTATAAATTGTTGTGTGCTCCTCCCTTGTGCTTTTCTTTTCCCTGTATCTCTGTGCTTACATCCTTCCTTTTTATCTCTCTAATTATATTATCGTTTCCACTTTATCTGTGTTCAATTTGATAATTAAAATTGAATTAATAAATTATTAGACAGCTTAAAATAAATTTTTAATTTGACATCTATTTTAATTTGTGCATCTATTCACCCCCTTTAGATGCCATTTGTATAACAAAGCATGTATAATAGCATTGACTTCATAGTGAGTGCTTGTTTGATAGATTTTTGGTTTTGTAGTATATTTACCAGATGAATATCTGCATATTTGTTCTTCTTTCTTTTTAGAATGACACCCTATCCTAATTCACTTCCATCACATTCGACTATCAAATAGTCAGAATATAATGGTAATTGTAAAATAGGTCATTTATTTACCATTTTTTTTATGTTCTGAACCAATTCTATATCTTCAGAATTAAATTTTCTTTCTCCTTTAAGTGAGGTTTTGTTGTATAAAGGAGAAGTGTATTTGCCCAAATTTGGAATGAAATTTCTGGCATAATTTAAAAGTCCTAAAAAGGATCTTAAAGTTTTTATATCTTCCATTTTGTCTGGAAACTCTTGGATTTTTTAGAAATATGGGGTTGAGTTTTACGGTTTCGTTCCCTATTTCCGTTCTTAAGAATTCTATAAAATTTTTACAAATTTCCATTTTATTTTTAGAAACTATTAATCTATAGTGTTCTAATTTGTATAAAACTTGTTTGAGATGAAAAAAATGTTCTTCTTTTGTCTTGGAAAAAACTAGTATATCGTCTATATAGACGCAAGTAAAAGATTTTAAATCTTTAAAAATATTATCCATTTTTCTTTGAAAAATGGCAGGTACATTTTTTAGACCGAAAGACATTACATGTCATTCATATAGTCATTCTGAACAGGAAAAAGTTGTCTACTTTATTGAGTTGAGATTCATTTTTACTTGATGGAAACCACTCTTTAGATAAAATTTTGAAAATCATTTTGCATTTTGAATGCGGTTTATCAAAATATCTTTGGATGAAATAATATATCCATCTTCAACTGTGTTATCATTTAATCTTTTGTAATTGTAAACCATCATAGATTTACCTCTTTTTTGTTATGAGGATTTATTTATTATGAACGAAGGACTCCTATGAGGATTTTCACTTGGAGTTATTACTTTCTGTTTTAATAGATTGTCAATATGTAATCGACATTCTTCTTGTTCCCAATTATTAAATTGGATAGCTTTTGTTTTTATAATCAAATCAGGGTTGATTATATTTAGTTTGCAAATAACAGGGTCACCATCCCAAAATTTTGTATGGTATTCTCTTATTATGCTTATTTTATTTAACCTATCAAAAATCTGTTGGATGTTGTCAAATGTGATTGTTTTTTAAATTTTTATGGAAGAAAAAGATTCCATAATATTATCTGTGTAATAATAATCTATATTTTCTAAATCTTCTTCCATGCAATCACATGTGTTAGAAGATTTAGGATTTTCACAAGAACACTCTTTAATAGGTTGTTCTATATTTTTATGACTGTCGCCACTAATTATGGGAGACATTTGTGTTATCACTGATGATAACATAATCTTTGTTAATAGTGATAGTTTGATTTTGGCCTAGAATAAAATCTAAACCTATAATCATACTTTGTTTAGAGGGAACCATATTTTCCACTCGCATAGTTTTGATATGTATTTTCTGACCAAATAAGTCACAATTTGTGCTAAACTGATGAGAGATATTGTTTATCTCTTCATCATTTATCATTATTTCTCCAGACATAGTTCTAGTTTTTTGTACATGTTTACTCTTAGTAATCATGTATGAGGGTACTTTTGTTCTACATATAACTGTTTTAGAACATCCTGTATCTAAAAGAGCTTGGATTATCTCTTCTTTGGCAGGATTTTTATTTTTTTGTGGAAAGTTTATTTTTACTAATACCTTTACATTTATTAGTTGTTTTTCATTGCAAACTAGTGTGATACATTCAGCACTTCTAATCATGTTGTGTTGTAGGGATGTGGATACTCGACTTTTCTCAGCATCTTTTCCCTTAATGATTTTTTCTAAGTGAATAACCTTTTCTTCAAGAATATTTTACCTGGTTTCTAAGACAAAAGTCCTAGTGTCGATTAAATTTTTATCTTTTATGTTTTCTTCTTTTCTGAAGAAAGTGGGTATTTCCTGTATTTCTAGATGTATTTGTATATATTTTATACATAAATTTTTGTAACAAAGGGGATAATGTGCCTTTTGAGAAATGTGAAAGTATCTTTCGCAGTATAAACAAGGAATGGATCCTGGTCCTGATAAAAACTGCATGTCATGGGAACATGGATTTTTCTCTATTGTATTCATTAGACAACTTTCGAAATTGTCTAATATTTCTCCTATGTTTAGAAGAAGATTAGGAATATGGAATTTTGGCTCTATTGGGAGTCTTTTGCCTTGTGTTGTATATTGGTTGTTACTAAAAACAACATTTTATGATGATTCTTTGGGTAAAAAGCCGATTAAATAACTTTGTACACCATTAGGTTTTAGCTGATAGCTATGAGGTTGAAAATTATTTGATCCAACATTTGTATTTACTAACCCTAACGTGGATAAGAGTTCTGAAATTAAGGATACATTATCTACTGTATCATCGTCTTCTTCATCCAGACACAAATTATCTAGAAATGTATCTATGATATCGTCCATTTCATCAATTTGGACATTTTCATTTGTTTTAGAAAAAAAAATTTGTAGTGGAATCTAAAGTTCCTTGTTCGAACATGGCTATAATAACCTGATAATGATTCCATTCTTCATCAGTTATGTCATCATCTTCGATTTCATCATATTCTACAATATTCATCATAGAAATGTTTTCGTTATCAGGAATTGCAGAAGTGTTATGCCTGTTTTCCACTGACCTATCTTGTTCTAGGTCTAGTCATGATATATTTTTATAGTCTATAAAACTTATACTAAGTCCTGTAGATCTGTTATACAGAATAGCAGATGAAGGGACAATAATGAGATTATTTTCTTCCCTTGGCAAGTGTGTTTGCCACAAGTATCCTTCATTTCTTCTTGTGAAGGCTTGAGCTGGTAAAAATTGTGTACCATGAGAGATGATAGCTTCCTCTAATGGTCTTGTGTCTATCATATACATGGAAGAAATATGATTACTAATTCTTCCTATAAAGGTAATATATAAGTGTAGATTTTCGCCCATCCAATTGGGACCAAAACCTATTGTTTGTACTTCTAGAATTATATGGTTAATAAAATCTGAAAGTGTCATTGTAAAATTTGGTGCAAGGTATATCAATGAAAAATGTTGATTTAAATCTACCTCTAAAATACTTATCACACTTTGTGAATCATTATTTTGAAATCTGGAATCATACAGAACTGTTAAAGCTCTAACTCCGATCATATGTTTAACTAAGGATCTAACTCCAATGGTAATCAATCCCATATGGACATACCTTCCTTGCTAGTTTAGTAGTTGTCTATCAGTTTGTTGAGATATTAATGAAATTATCTCGTATGTATTGTCAGAAAGATGAAAATTTTCTATTCTTTTATATCGGTAAAGATTAGTTCTTTCAGAACTTAGCCAACCTATATTATATAACTATCTAGGATTTAAGGAATCTATCCTTGAATTTGATTCTATTTCAGTATTTTGTTGTATATCTACTAAGTCTTTTAGTCATCTGATGTTAGTAGTTCTTTGTCTATTTAGGAATCTATCTACAATTCCTGCATGTTGTATTAGGTTTTGACTCTTAGTTTGATGTTCCCTTAATCTTCGGGGGATTCCGGGAAATCTTTGTATTTGATTAGAATCTATTATATTATTTATATCAACATTTTTGTGTGTTTATGTAGAATTATTAGGTTGTGTAAACATATTTAACTCCTAATATTATTTGTAGAAGAAGAAACTTCTTCTTTGTTGGTCTTGTTTTTGGGATCATTTGTCTTTTTCTTTGTTGTCACTTTAACAAATTTTTGGGTATTTTTAGAAATTGTTTTAGTGTATGTGTTTGTTCCTAAAGATAATTTAGAAACTTGATTTATAAGGTCGTCTATCTCATTAGACATATTTATCTTTTTGTTTAAATCTAATAAACATATTAACTTTCTAGAAACTTCTTCTAAAAGTGCAATTATTGTGTTGTTTTATCCAATAAAAAATGTGTGTATTATCTACTTCGGAAGTAGGCTTTTTATATTCCACTAGAGGGAATTTTATGATTTGTTTGACAGCTCTAGCAGTTATTATTAGGAGTTATGTACCCATAAAAAAGGTGAGTATACTTGTTTCTGAACTCGGAGTCATTCACATATATCTTCTTCAATGATAAACTCCAAAAAAAGTTGTGATTTGAGAATAAATTTTAAAAAAATGTACATAAGATAAAGTAATTATCTTTATTATTTGTTATAAATTAATATGGCGTAGTTTTATAGTTTAATAACAAATATAATGACTAAAATAAACAAATAAAAAATTTAAAAAATTTAAAAATTTGTGATTTGAGAATAAATTTGGAAAAAAAATGTACACAAGTAATTATCTTTATTAATTGTTATAAATTAATATGGCATAGTTTTATAGTTTAATAACAAATATAATGACTAAAATAAACAAATAAAAAATATAAAAAATTAAAAAGACAAAGAAAATATTATAGGACTAAAACTAATAATTAGGTATATTAGAGCATCATTTACATTTTATTTTTTTCTAAAAAGAATAAATAATTTAGTACTTTATATGTTTGTTTTAAAGTATTATGCCTTTTATTTAAAATTTTTTTGTAAATAATAAATAATTGTATATTTTTTAAATTATTTAAAGATATATGGCCTTTCCAAATATATTAACAAAAAATCTCAGTCTTTACAAAATTTCTAATCAATAAAAAAAATGATAATCTATTTTTATTTACTATTTATTTTGAGATAGAATATTTTTGATTTATACTCATTCGTCAATTTGCATTTTTGAGTGCTGAGACCGAGAGGGCTCCATCCGACAGAGGTTCGTGTCGTCCTCTCAAATCTCAAATTTTCTCCATCTTTTCCTTCTTCCAATTACTTCTTTTCGTTTTCAGCTCAATTATTCTTTCATCCAATTTTATTTTATTTCAATTTTAGGTTTGATACATTAACTTCCCATAACAACCAGGTTTGGTTGTTTGTTGTAATATTCTTATGCAAACATCGCCAAATTATACATGTATATTGAGAAATTATCGTAAAAAAATGGCCTTGAATTTTTGTATCAAATATGTGCTATGTTCTATCGAAACCCTAGGTCTGGGTAGTCTATTGGTTATTAATTTTTAAATGAATTTGGAAAATACTGTTTAATTTATCATTTTTAACAAAAGGCCCTTGATTTCGTTTATATGATTATGGAGGGTATTTTATGGGAACCCTAATTTCTGGGTTGTGTAAAGGTTATTAGTTTTTGTTAATGGGTTCATAGAAATATCCTGTTGTTGGAAATGCCAATTAGGTTGGAGGAGTTTCCAATTACCGAAACATACTTAGGTTTTAAATTGAATAACATTTTCGATGCTTGTTTTCCAACTTTAATTAACACAGTGGTCCGTGTTTGGCGATATTTTGACTCTTTGGACGGTATAGGCTGGTTAGACTGGTCACTGCTTTTATTTTTTTATTTTTTTCTTGGTTTTGTTCATTGTTTATGTAGCTTTTATTTATACATGTAACTTTTGGACCAATTGTGGTTGCTCACGCTGGACTATTGTTTGCCTGTGATTTTCTAATTCTTTTTTTTTTTCATTCTTGTTATTATAGGTTCTAAATTCTAATTAGTTGGGCAGAATATGTCCCATCACCACGGGGGTGATGCTGAATACACGGCGGATGAATGTGAAATGGAGGATGTGGAAGATGACATGGACGATGAATCTATTGATGATGGAGAAAGGGGTGATGTAGAGTCTGATGTAGATGAATTTGATTACTCGGTTAGTAAAATGCTGTTTGTGCTGTTTTATGAATACGAAGTTGATGAGTATGTTCTGTATAATAATTATTCATTTTCAATCAGTGGTGGTGTCAAATTACCTTTTTCCTACTAGAATGATTCATCAAGGAAATGTCAAGTATGATACAGTTATCTTTAGGTTTCTAGGACTAATGTAGTGGTTTTGGTACAGAGTGACAAAGTAGTAGACACTACAGCTGCTCAGGCTAGAAGAGGACAAGACATCCAGGGAATTCCTTGGGATAATCTTACCATCACTAGAGAAAGATATCGGCGAACTAGGCTTGAGCAATACAAGAATTATGAAAATATACCTGGTTCAGGAGACAAGTCAGGGAAGGTAATAATTGGTATCTGTCAAGAAGACTCTTTGATATTCATTCGATTTTTCTTTTTCTCCTGCCACGTCATTGTTTTAGAAGCATAACTATCACACCATTGAATCTGTCTATTATCACATGCAGGATTGTCAGAATACCAAAAAAGGATACTCATTTTATGACTTCAAAAAAAATACAAGATCAGTAAAGTCAACTATTCTTCATTTTCAGGTAGGGTGTCTACTATAGTTTCTATCTAGCAGCATTCTTTAAGTTTTAGACATTTTGCTACATGTTGGCTTTGCTTATTCTATTCTATGAAAGTATTAACAGCTTGTTACTGTAAGAAAAATAAAAGAACAGACATCAAAAAATATAAGCAAAGTTTGAAGAAGTGCTCTTTAGTGTACAACACTCTCCCTTCAATGAAAGCCTGCTGATTTGACAGGGAACAAAACATGAGCATATCAGTACGATTACTATTTATTTTGGTGCCTAATGCACCTTATGTTGAAGTTGATAGCCAAAGTTCTTAAAATCTTAGAACAGATTAAAACTAACAAAAAATCCAGATAGTGTACACTTCTGACATGTATCTGCTCCGCAGTTTATCAGTGGTTGACTGACCTTATTTAATTTTTAAATTATTGTTCAGTTAAGGAATCTAGTATGGGCTACATCAAAGCATGATGTATACCTTATGTCTCAGTTTTCAATAATGCACTGGTCCTCAATGACATGCAAAAGTTCAGAAGTACTCAATGTTTCCGGGCACGTTGCACCATCAGAGGTTAATATCCCTTGTATAAATGAATACCATACACTTCTGATTGTTCATTGCATAAATTTATGATGAAATTGATCCATTGCGATCTTAATCTTCCAAATGTAATAACTTTTTATTCTCAGAAACATCCTGAAAGTCTGTTAGAAGGATTTACTCACACTCAAGTCAGTACACTTGCAGTGAGAGATAAGCTTCTAGTTGCCGGTGGATTTCAGGGTGAACTTATTTGTAAGGTAATTTGATGATTTGCTTTTGTTTTAGGCATTGTTACTTTTGTAATTTGTAGTAGATGCAATTGTAACGTGAAAGTGTAAATTGTGCTCCTGGACCTCCGAGCATTTATGAAACATGTTATGATCTACATTTTAGTTATATGACCAGAATTCTTCTCATAAGACTCGGGCAATCCTCTTCCCTTGAGTTAGCTTTTGGTTTGGGTTAGTCCCGGTTTGTTCTTTATATGGTATCAAGACCATTGCTGTTAGGATCACGGGTAAATAATACAATTGTAAGATTCTACGAGTTGAGCCACCTCTTCCAGGCTTTCATGTCACCAAATATGTTATCATATTTAATATTGGTGGAGTACTTTACTGTTGATACTCTTCTTTCTTATTCCTCCTAGTCTCTAATTTTTGAACTTTTGGATAATATTTTCATTCTTGTCATTGTTTATTAGGCATTTGAAAATGTATATTTTCATAGATTATTGAGGTCAGAATGTACTTGATTATGTTTTATAGTTACTCTGCCAGATGCTGCTAACTTGTCCCCCATAGTAATTGTTCTTGGTTTTAGAACCATCAACAGATATCAAGATTTTATCTCCTTTGTTACTGGAATGCAGCTCCTAGATCGACCTGGTGTTAGCTTTTGCACGAGAACAACTTTTGATGATAATGCTATCACCAATGCCATTGAGATTTATACTTTTCCTAGGTATATAGTTTTTCCTCTCCCAGTGGTTTTGGGCATTTGAATTGGATATAGGCACCAAGTTTAATGTACTTGTTTTATGATTTTTAGTGGTGCAGTTCATTTCACAGCCGCAAATAATGATTCTGGAGTCAGAGACTTTGATATGGAGAAATTTCAGCTTTCTAATCATTTTCGTTTCCCCTGGCCAGTGAATGTGAGTCCTTAAAACTTTTTTTTTCTTCATTTCTCTCCCCTCCGAAGACTGGTGGATGGATACTTTAGTTTTGCTCCTTTGGAAATTGTGTTTCCATTTGTGTTCATGAGATTACATTGCCTTGCATTATGAGCAATTTTGCAATAGGATATGTTGCCTATGTATTAGCAATATGATGGGGCAATTGGCAGTTTTGTTGTCTATTCCCACTCCTCTCTAACTACTATCCTGAAATATTTAAACTATTTTGAGAATAATAGAAGAGTGGGAGTGTCAATGATTCTGCCTTGTAATATGGCTTTCTAATTTATTTTCCTTGTGTCTCCATTTACTGCAGCACACTTCTCTCAGTCCAGACGGTAAACTACTACTAATTGTTGGAGACAATCCCGAAGGTATGTTGGTGGACTCCCAAAATGGCAAGGTACTACCTTTTTGTTCGACAACCAATCAATTATTTTTCAAGTTGTAGAGCTTATAATGGAAAATTTTGCTAATACGATGTTGTTTGCTTTTCAGACCGTTGTTCCCTTATCTGGGCACTTTGATTATTCATTTGCATCATCATGGCATCCTGATGGCATAACCTTTGCCACTGGAAACCAGGACAAAACCTGTCGAATTTGGGACATGCGGAATTTATCCAAGTCAGTGGCTGTGCTGAAGAGCAACCTTGGAGCCATCCGTTCAATCAGGTATTCTTCAGATGGCAAGTATATGGCTGTTGCAGAGCCTGCTGATTTTGTACATGTCTATGATGTTAAAAGTGGGTATGAGAAGGAACAGGAAATTGATTTCTTTGGTGAGATATCAGGCATATCTTTCAGTCCAGACACCGAGTCCCTGTTTATCGGGGTCTGGGATCGCACTTATGGTAGCCTTCTTGAGTATAGCCGGCGACGGGATTATAGATACCTTGATGCACTAATTTAACTAAAATATTCAAGGAGCAATAAATTACATGGTAGCTGGTGAACTTGAACAACCTGCTTTAGTATCTGATTATGATGGGTTGGTTATGTGTATAAATTGAGTATCCTGCTAATATTCTCTATTTGTCGTAGTGGTAGGTTGTGTTGTTATCAGTGTGTGGAAAGGGAGGGGATGTACAGGAAGCTAGTAGGTATTGATGATAGTGAAAATGGAGTGGAAAGTAAAATATGTTGTATGTGGCTGGTTTGTGATGCCGATAATATCAGTATGTAATTTAGAAAGTTTCTGTCCTTCGAAGCAGATTATGGAGCATATAATACATGATGGTCTTTGTTCTTTGCCACCCTATTCAAGGGAGAATAATGGATTTTGCACTTTTGAGGATATAGGTTTTTAGTTTTCGTACAAAAATAATAACATATACCTAAAAACAGGTGGGTTTCGAAGTCAAGAAAGTAAGTATATTTCGAAGATATTTCATTTCCCTTTTTTAGTTTTTTTTTTTTCTTTTGTCCACGCCCCTCTTGTCCGTGAATTTTTGTTGTAAAACTCATTTATTTGTCTTTTTTATTATATTTAGATTTGTAAAGAAAAATGCTAATACATGAAGTAAAGTTACCTATAGTAGTTTGAATCTGTTTGTGGGCTATTACTGCTTGAACAAAAGGAACTAATCTGTCAACCTTGAGCCATGAAAAGCGATTTTTATTTCAAGGTAAACCAAATAGAGATATACGGCTGAAGTTATCGAAATATTGACAAGGACAGTTGTTAAAGGATAATGGATCTGTTTAGGATAGTAATAACTATTAAAACTCCTTCTACTCGGTAAGAATAAGAATAACTATTATATTGGTAAAATTAACATTGGTAGAAGAAAAATGTTTAATTTTAAGTGAAATACTGGTTAACTATCTACCCTTTCGTAATTCGTTTATCCGAATAAATTTTAGGCCTTTAGGAAGACATAATTTTTCTTTCAAGTCTGTGTTTTATTAACTAATCAACAATTTGTGTGAATGATAATAAATTTGGTTCTTTTATGAAAAGTGTTGATATAATTGAATATTTCGTAACAATAAGATATGATTATATGAAAAGTCCTGATTTTAGTTTTATGTATACAAATATTAATTATAGCATGTGGTAACTAGCAAGCAATAAGAGTACCCATTCAACTGGCAATATAAGCTGGCCCAATTAAAGCCATGAAATATCTGTGATCCAAAACTAGCCAATAAAACCAAGCCAAGTCATGAGGCAAATCTTCATTCCATGGCTTACAATCAAAATGCATCTTATCTTGCTCTCCCACCACCCCTTTTCGTTGTATATGATCCCTTCTCATACATGCTCCTTACCACCTACTCCTCCATTCAAGTCCACGCCTAAATCAAAATGGCAGCCTCAGCCTCATCCATGATCTCAACTTCTGCAGCCTTATCCCCCACCATCCAAAAGCACCATCATCTGAAGCCCTCCAACGTGTGCTTTCAGGGTCTGAGACCCCTCACAAGGTCCACAGCCTCAGCCAGAGTGAGCACCTCCAAAAGGGTCCCTCGAGGTAGTGGTGTTGTGAAGGCTGAACTCAACTCAGCCCTTGTGATAAGCCTCAGCACTGGCCTCTCCCTCTTCTTGGGGAGGTTTGTGTTCTTCAACTTCCAAAGGGAGAACGTGGCAAAGCAAGTCCCTGAGCAGAACGGGCTCACACACTTCGAGGCTGGTGACACACGTGCCAAGGAGTATGTCAGCCTCCTCAAATCCAACGACCCTGTTGGATTCAACATAGTTGATGTCTTGGCTTGGGGTTCCTTAGGTCATGTTGTTGCTTATTATATCTTGGCCACCACTAGCAATGGCTATAACCCTGCATTCTTTGGTTGATCATCATCATGTTCCAGAGCGCTTGCTCCTTTTTCTCTTTATCATTTTTCATGTAGTAGTATGTAATCTCATGATGTATAGGTTGTCTCTAAGATGCCAACAAATTCAGCATATTCTAATTTGGTTACTCTTTTCAGCTGCAATTTGGTTTGCTATGATTAATGAAAAATGGAACTTCTCTCTCGACATATGTTGAATTTGAACTCTCTTAATCCTGTTCTGCTGTGTCTATTTATCTTTTGTTATGTTAAATTATGTGGTCCTGACTGCAATTATGCATTTCAGAAATTTGTTGACGAGGTTGGGTGCTCATGTTGGCATGTGTTTGTTGATATCGAATTTATTCATAACATATTTTGTCTACATATTTCTTTTGGGCCTAGACTACATAATTTACTAATTAAACTACCTAGTATTCTTGTATAGCTTATGCTAACTTTTAAATTACAGTTTCCTCCATGTAATTTTGATCATGATTTATTTATACCGTGAGAAATATGATCGTAATTAATGTTACAGATGCCCCCAATAAAGAAACAGTTGTAAACCGTCTTTTAAATGGTGATGTTATTGATATCTTGAGAAACTCTGAAAATCAGTTATAAACAGTTCTTTAAAACCTTAATTGGTACATTTAAGGGTGAACAATACAGGATTCTAACCGTATTTTGGCTGAATGGATGGATCACTGGTGAGAAAATTAGCTGAGATTGTCGGGCATGATTGATTGTGGAAACTTAATACTATGATTTGTATGAAATTTATTAAAATTGAGAGCTTTGATAACAAAATTATCAAGGGCATTTTAGAATTTGAAAGTCTTGGAACCATAGTATTTTATCTTGTATCTAACAAGAGACATTATCTTTCTGAAATGTAAAATCAATTCAATCTCAAGTTTCATTGACACCTGGACTTACGAATATACAACTGAAGGAGAGTTCTTTTAAGTGATCAAACAATTGTATTCAGCACTAAAAAAATATTTAAAATGATTCTACTTTTAGAGAAATTTAATTTTAAACATCAAAAGCTGTTAATTGAAATATTGATAGAATATATAAAAAGACAGGCCCCTTGTTCCTAACTGCTTGTTTATTTAAGATTTAATTCTCATCCACCTACAATAAAAAATAAAATAATTGATAAGACTCCATTATAAACAACAAAAAATAAATATAAATTGGTAATGTTTTAATTTATTGAAATCCCAAAATATAGGGGAACAACAGGAAACTATCATACAAGTCTTCCCTCACATTGAAGGAAGACCTCAGTCACATTTTAGAATTAAAAACAAAGCTATCTGTTTTGTTTCCAACTTCATTTCTACAAAACTTATGGCAGCACCTCAAGTTCCTTCCATCTAAGGCTAATGATAATGATAGGAACTATTCCTATCTGAAATGGAATTGTATTACGGTAAAAGAACTAGAAGTAATTACAAAAAAGAAAAAATAAGGGCCTTCCTTTCTCTTTATATAAAATTCTCTCTCCCCCTATATAAAAAATTCTATCTTCTTTTCTCTTTATATAACTAATCCTTCCTTG
The DNA here is from genome assembly GCA_963425845.1 of Sphenostylis stenocarpa. NCBI lineage: Eukaryota > Viridiplantae > Streptophyta > Magnoliopsida > Fabales > Fabaceae > Sphenostylis > Sphenostylis stenocarpa. The sequence continues at coordinate 54,674,350 of OY731402.1, forward strand.
CCCATAGTGATTCCCAGAAGGTTGTGCTAGTCTTAGGTACATGGGGCCTTGGTCCTCCTAGTGTAGACCTTAAAAGGTTTCTCACTAGTAGATTCTGCAAGAACCATAGGTAATGGGTTATCATCAATACCAACCTCTCTAGTTTCTGGGTTGTCCTCAAGGCACAGAGAAGGGAACTTCTCTTTGATCGTCTCTGCTGCCTCCCAAGTTGCCTCTTCCACTGATTGAGCTTTCCAATGGATGAGCCACTGAGAAGTTGTCTTTCCATTTCGGTTCTCTTCTCTAGTTGCTAGTATCGCCTCAGGAGCAACTGGTTCTTTTTCATCTACCTGCATGTCAGAGGCCCATGAGTTCGACTCTCAAGAAAGAACCAAATAACATAAACTATTCCTATCTGAAATGGAATGGTATTACTGTTTATAAAAGTGCAAGCAATTACAAGAAAACAAGGGCCAAACCCCCAAGTCAGACAAGCCTCTAGGGTCCAATCCAATCAAAATAATCTCAAAACATACCCGCCCACCACTTATTTTCTCTTCCCCTATATATCAGATTCTCTTTCCTTTCATCCTCCTATAACTAACTCCTGCCTTCCCCCCAATAGTGATTCCCGTAAGTTTGTGCTGGCCTTTCGGCACTTGGGCCTCCTAATATAAACCTTAAGAGGTTTTAAGCTGTCCAAAAACCCATCAGATAAGCACCCATAATTAACACCATTTAGGACTATAAGATCATTATTAAACAAAAAAAGAAATACAAATTATCAACTAAATATTTTGGACAGACTTAAGGAATTTTAATAGAATAATGAGATGTGCTGATCAACATACCTTTCTGGTGAGACCATGAGTTGACATAACTTCATGCATCTTACGCATAAGCATTTCTTCTTCAACCTAAAAATCGAAAGTCCAAAATTTACAGAATTCATGTTGATGTAGATGATCACAAGAACTTGGGTTCAATGCACAGGTCATGACAGAAGAGATCAAATGATGTTAATTATGTCTTGAAATATTAACACCCTTCTCCCCAGGCTGAAACGGATGGTGAAAATTACAGCCATCATGCCAAATGAGGTGACTAACCCAAATTTTAAAGTTTGTTTGACCAAATAAGCATTTCAGTCAGAAATTAAACACAAAGATCACAAATAGTAATAATGGAACAACATCAATGATAAACAGGAATTGATGACAACATCAATGAACAACAGGAATTGAGAAAGAATGAGTCGTTGCATCAGATTAAAATAAGATATTAAATGAGCTAGGTCTGTAAGATAGTTATTCAAAAAGAAATTGATATCAAAATGCGAAGACAAAGTAGCCATCAACAGGGCTATACAAGTGTGACGTGAAGATAAATTGTTGTTTTATTTGAAGCAAGAGATTGAAATCAAAAGGGCTAGAATTATGTGTTATTGATACACAACTACAACCAGAAACTACCAGATTCCCAATTGAAACTACATTGCATCACACATATCAAATTTTTTTGCTACTACCTAAAACCCTCCAAAAATAAAAAATGCAAATTCTCTTAATCGGACAAACAAAATGAATATTTCCATCATCAATTCCAAACAAATAGAGGGATCAAGTCTCAAAAAACAAATACAAGTGGCAAAACTGCAAACCCTAAAAACAAATTGTAAATTGGGAAAATCAAAACAGTGCAGATGTAAACACCTGAAGTTTCCGTAATTCATGGAACATCGATCTGTATGCTTCCATAAGGACCTCATTTTGCCTATCCATGTGCCTGTTGAGCAGAAACAAAGAATGAATGGATAGCAGTTCAAGTAAAGTAAGCAGAAGCATAATCAAATAGTGAAGAAGTGTTGTTTGAAAGAAATGTACTTCAATAACTCCCCAGTGTGCTGTGGGTCAAAATTTCGGAATTCCATGACAAAAATGAAGATTGATTATCCAATCTGAAAATGGGCTCTTCGGAATGCAGAGAGAATATTATAAACCACACAGCCACACACTTTTCACTGATCTTCTACAAAAGCAAACAGCCACAAATCAAATTTACTAACCCTGATATCTTCAATATAGGCCAAATTTGAATTTGTCGAAAACTTCACTTTATAACGTTAGGTACAACCTGTATTAAGTCTTGAAATAAAGATCTCCTAAACTCTAAAGGTTTATACCAATATAAAACAATAAAATAAATATATAACCAATAGACCAATTTGGTTTGGGGTCCTCAAAGTCAAAATCTAAGACTCTAACTAATCTAAACCAACCCAAATTTGTTGGTTTCAATTGATTCGGATTCATGTTATTGGATTGATACAGAACCATGGCCACCCCTATTCTTAACATTAATATTAGAGAGAGTTAAAACAAGGGAAAAAAATGTAACACCTAGATATTATCTTACTTATATATGTCTACAATGGGGAATTAAAATAAAAACTATGAAATAAAATTATATTTGAGGTGCATTACAATCTTTGATAACATATCTTTATAATGAATTGATTAAATCTACCAAGACTAATATCACAAACAGGAGAACTTCAATTAAAATATAAAAATAGTTACATGATTGTAAAATATTTAAGTTTTAATTGTGACACTCCCTCCTTTTCTTCTATGAAACATTTTAATTCAAACATTGACCGTCAACAGATACAACAACATTATACATTTCAAACATAAAACATTATAGCATTACATACTCAACATTTCATCATATATAAATCATGGAATCAAAACATGTAACAATCACATAACTTTAGAATCTTTCATGACATTCATTACCATTGTAATCAAAATTGTGCATCAACCCCAAAACCTAGTTAACTCGCCAGAGAATCTTTTTTGAGTAGGCTCACGTTACTAACCCATATTGGACTTCACATGTTTTCATTTCTTTATCCTTTTTAACTTAGTTTATCTTGTATTTTAATCTTTATCCTTGTCAACCTACTGTTTATATCATTTAATTAAAGTTTCTCTTAAATATATAAAGATTCTTAATATTTATTAATCTTTTGTTTTTATTTATTTCAGTGAGATATTACATGATGGATCAAATCAATTTGGGTCCTAGAAATCAAAATACAATACCATTCATTGATTTAAATATTTGTCAACCCAAATTTATCCGTTTGAATTGGCTCAGATTCGTCAGTATATCGGATTGATACAGATCCATGGCCACCCTATTCTTAACATTAATATTAGAGAGAGAAAAAAAAAAGACGAAAACATGTACAGTGCAATTAAAATGAAAATACTCAAGTTTGCATTGCCTTGTTAAACATTGTTAATTTCACATTGCAAAACAATCCATTTTTCCGTAAAAAGTAATCAGAAAATCACGTCGGAGCAAAACAACATAGTGACACCAATTCACTGTCAAATATTCAATAAAGGAGAAATCCAAATCATTAAAAATAATACTATGAAGCGAAATTGGAATACACAGGTGAAAAAGGTTCTCAAGCAAAAAATCAAGTCAGAATTCAGGTGCGGAAAAAGATAATCAGAATTGTATGCTTACCACGAATGGCTGCCAGAACAAAGAGATTAGTGAGAATGATTCGCTAAAAAAGGTGATCCAGATTTGGGACGGGAATAAGTGGATAAGTGTTTGCAAAGAAGAGTTTGAGGCTTTATTCCTTTGATTTTACACAATTACAAAATATATATAGGTCAAGGGGTTGATCATATATAGATATATATGTGTGAGACAATTTTTAGGGGAAGTTGCAACAGTATGATAAAAAGATTAAAAAAAAAAAAATAGAGTGACAGAATGTAACAGGTTCACACTCATAAACCTGATCATTAGTATATCCCTGTTTTCCAAAATTCTTCTAACTTTTTCATCTCTTCCGTAAGGCATGAATTTCACTCTGAATTACATAAAAACCCTACCCAGCAAAAAGAGTGACTTAATTTAAGCTTTTTAGCTATGTTAGGTCAAAAGCACAACACAGAATGACAAGTGGGTTCGAAGGTCTATGTTTTTTGCAGTTATGGAAGATGAAATGCTGATAGGTTTGAATTGAAACGTGAACTATACTGACGAACATAAAAATAAATCAAACTCAAAGAAACAATCCTCCTCAATCACAATGCAAATAAATAAATAAATAAATAGATAAAAATGCAGGCAACAAAATTTACCCGGTGTGAGAATTTTGATGAACTCAAATGGAATTTGCGTGATTCCTGTTCTCTGCCATGTCGAGGAAGCTCTTCCTCTTTTATATTTTCTCTTTGTTTGTAACTGAAAACCCTAAAAATTAGGTATGGCTTTTTTAAAAGATAAATATTTTTATTAAATAGTTTATCTTTTAAATTTATTATAAACAATTTATCTAGTGATACAGGAATATTTTTCATTCAATTTTAAAATAAAAATAATATGTATATATATATATATATATATATATATATATATATATATATATATGCAAATATAAAGTGATTAAGAAAAATATAATATCGTAATTAAAATTAATAATCAATATTGTAACATATAAATTATACTAAAAATTATAATAAATAATATATTTTAATTTATGAATTATATTTACTATTGAAAAATCATTATTTTAATTGTGAAATAAGATTATATTTAACAATTAGTAATTTCTTTTAAAACTATTGAAATTCATTTTAACATAATATATGTGTTTAAGTAAAATAAAAATATCACTGAAGTTATAAGTGATATAAATTAATATCTGAATTAATGGAAATATGTCCATAAAAAATATTTTCCTTTAATTATTACAACTTATATGAAATTTCATTTGAATTAAAAAATAAAGAATATCTTGAATAATTCATAAAAATTAAGAAATTAATTCAAAATAAAAGGTATAATATAATAAAATAAAACTATTTTAGATTATATTACTTCATTGCTTTATTTGTTACATGAGATAAATATTTTTAAATAATATTCATCTTATGTTTATAAAGAATAATATTTATTTAATTTAAATTTTAATAAATTTCAATAAATTTCAATCATTTTTTAATAAGTTAAAAAATATACTATAAAGCGAGACAAAATTATATATATATATATATATATATATATATATATATATATATGATATTTTGAAATTTTTAATTTTAACTTTGATTTTTACATTCAATAATTATTTTTAAAGGTATTTTAAATAATTCAAAATTAAAGTTATATTATTTCTAATATACTCAACGTAGATTAGTAAACTATAAATTAATACAATGTATATGAAATATTTTTTCTTGTTTATATATAATGTCACATTTTAACATTATCTAAAAATAACATTTTATACTAATAACTACACAAAAAATTATTTTAAAATGTGGAAACAAAAATTGGAAATCGAACAAAATAAAGGGAACAATTTTATTTATTTGTACGTTTCTCATTGATTGATAATGATTTTCTCTCTCTCTCTCTCTCTCTCTCTCTCTCTCTCTCTCTCTCTCTTAAGTGAGATGTTAATGTTTTTCTTGTTTTATTAAATTAATTCATCAACTAATATTGATTCAAAAAAATTCTCTAAATTTCTAGGTTGAACAATCCCTTTTTTAGAAAAAAAATCAATCCATCCATATTAATGCATGTGTCAATTAATAAAAAGTTTAAAAAATCAATAAAGGCAATATTTAAATAATAAACATTTTTAATAATTATCATACACACATATTCCACCCCCAACAAATAATTTATTTAATATTCTACAATTTCAAATAAAGAAAAAAAAGTATCATTTTATTTACCACAAAAGCAAATAAATCCAGAAAATTATCATTCTTAAACACTTTATCAGATTCTTTGGCTAACGGAACATACTAGCATATAAATAATATATATATGAATATTATATTATTATATATTTATTTATATTATAGTAAAAATTAAAAACATTGGCACCACATTAATATCAAAATTGCATAGAAGATGGTGAAGCAGTATACAAAGGTTGTTTTATAACCTATGGTTTTGTAATAATCAAAAGCAATTGATACTGTGTCAAGGTGTGAATGCATACATAGATTAGGATTTAGGACAAAGAGGGAGACATGAATGTGACAAATAAGCCAAACCCAGATGGTTCCACCAATGGGTTTCAGTCTCAGCTTCAGCAACAACACAGTAATGGTTGGGAGGGATCATCTACACCCACACCCACTACGTCTTATCCTGCACCAACTGCTAGCTACCAGGACATTGTTCGTGATGCAAACCTCTTCTGGGAAAAGCTTCAAGCTTTTCACCAATCACTCGGCACAAAATTTAAGTAAGGAATACCCATTTTCAGTTGCCCTCTTTTAGTGTGGTTTTTGCTACTGATTTTTGTATTTGCTCTTGCGGGGTTGGTTTATTCGATTATGGGGGGTGTAAATTTGTGTGCCTTTGGTGTTTTGTTTTCCCACTTGCCCAGCTATCATTTTTAACTGATGTTGAAAAATGAAATTATGAAAATTGCTTCTTTTTGTTGTTGTTGACTTTAGAGTTCTAAAGCTTGCGTGTTTTGCTAATAACATGGAATTGGCATGTTGGTGTAGTCAACTTTCATGCTAGTTTAGAATATGCCTTGACTTGCTCTATTGGTTGGAAAATTGGGAGATGTTGGTTTGGCTTTTAAGATTGGTTGGATTTAAACGGTTTGGTACTTCCTTCAATCCTTGTTATCGGTTGTATAGTAGAACTGTTATTTTCTGCTGTCTATTTTTATTTGCTCTTAGGTGCACTTGGAGTGTGGATGATGCAGAAAAATAATGGAATTAAAATTGAAGTTACTTTTCCCTTTTTGTTTGTGATAGGGTTGTTATTGTGGGAGGAAAGTCACTTGATCTACATCGCCTTTTTGTGGAAGTTACATCTCGTGGTGGGATTGAAAAGGTTGGCTGTGCATACATCATTCTCTATTAATAGTTTTTCTTTCAGCAGATTTGGTGCTGATTGTAGAGATTTAAAGATTGCAATTTATCTATGATGCAGCTCTGTTATCTTAAAGTTTTTGTTAGACTCATCTATTTCTTTGAAATAACTGTTTAAAAGTATTCCTCCTAACCTATTTATTCATGTAGGTGATTGTTGACCGTAAGTGGAAGGAAGTAATTCTGACCTTCAATTTCAAAGATACCATAACTAGTGCATCATTTGTGGTGCGCAAATCCTATCTATCGATGCTTTATCACTTTGAACAAGTGTATTATTTTGGGAGGCAAGGCTTTCCTCCCCAAACACCTGGTATGGACTATGAATTTCTTTTTTGCTTTCTTGTTAGAGATCTCACCTCAAGTAGTAATGTGACCAAAATGAAGTATACATGTTAGTGACAACTCTCACTTTTTGAGCATGTTTTTGGTTTGAATTAGGCTTAAATTCAAAATTCTAAAATAGTGCAAGAGTCTATTTGGGCATTGAGAGTTTAGATGTTCAGTTCTTAGTGTTATGGGTGTTGCAAATCTCATGTTGACTAATAATATAACCAAAATAGAGTATATAAGTGAAAGACAACTCACATTTCTTGAGCTTGTTTTTGGGACAACTCTCTAATTAGCTTTTGGGGTGTGTCAGGCTGAATCCTCTCTAATTATGTTGTGATATTTTTTCATCTTTGACCAATCAATACTTTTTTATATATCCAGATATTATGATTAGAGGCCAAACAGGCCTTCCCAATAGCTCCACAACCATTCTGGAAGTTGCTGCTGTGAATGATTCACCTGTTCAGGGTAAGTCAACATTTAATTCTGATTACTGCTTTGATGCTTCATAGCTTCATGTGAATCTATATTTTTGTTATTTTAAAACAGTGCTAAGACAAAATCATAATCTCCAAATCACTAAAATCTTGTTTGAGAGATTTATGTAAGACCACTTTTTAATAGAATTTATTTTTGGAAGAATCAGTTTTGCAATTTTATTATTTTTAGTAGATAGAGTCCTCTGTTTAACTCAAAGTAATTTGTGAGAATTGGTTTGTTTGGACAGTATGATGTATAATTATTTTGGGTGTCAAATTAGCAAAATAAAAATTGATGCATTTTATTTTGTGTGAATGTATCATACTTTAAAAATTAGGTACTAGTACAACCAGACCAGTAGGCCAAGCTAACTTACATCATGACTGATAGCCCGAATGTTGTGAGATTAATTTTTGTTGTCTACTATAAGCAAGTTAAAGATAACAGCTAAAGGCAGTGGTATCTATGGAATATTTTCATGTGTTGTAAATAGAAGTAGGGGAGCATGGTTTTTCATGGAAAATTCGTTTGTTTTTCTTGTCCTGCAAATAATATTTGCAAATATCTGCTTCTGCTCTTTTGAAATTATTAATTCTGAAACAAGTTACCATTCTTAAGACAATTTGTTTGTTCAATTTTCACTTTACATGGTTTGTAGCTTTATGTTCATCTAATCTATGTGGTTAAAATACTTTTCATGCAGAACTGTGACAAGGATTTTCTTTCTTATATGCAGGTACTCCAGTGCAGGGATATGATGCTGTGCTTTCTGGAACAATTGATGTGAAATTTGATGGTGGATATGTAGTCACAGTGACTGTGGGTTCTGAGGAGCTGAAAGGTGTTCTGTTTCATGTTCCTGATAACATGTCCCAGAGTTCTCATGCCGAAGGTATGGCTAGATCACGGAATCATGGTGAAGGCACATCTGGTTCGCAGAGTCGGAAGAGAGCAAAATATACACCACGTGATCCGTTTCGGCCAAAGTCAAACAGGAGCGGTTACAACTTTTTCTTTGCTGAGAATTATGCAAGGCTGAAGCCCTCTTATCATGGGCAAGAGAGAGCAATTAGTAAGAGGATTGGGTTTCTGTGGAACAATCTGTCAGAAGCAGAAAGACAGGTATAGAATCACTCTTTCGCAATGAAGAGGGTTTCTTGATTTAGTTTTGTTTTGCTGCTGGTTGCTTTTTCTTGTTGCAACCATACATACTGATCTCTGACATACATAATGAAAAAGTAGTGAAAGAAATGGAAAATTTATATCTATCTGGACTAGTTCTTCAGGGACATCGATTATTTTCCTTCTTTTTCCCTTCATTTATCTCTTACTAATCAGGCAAATGTTACACTGACTTCTGCTTTAAGATTCAGAAAATTAATGACATGCTGCTATTTTTCTACTTTAGAATTTCTATGCAATCTTATCTTGATCCTACGTACTTCGTTGCTAGTTGTATTTGCATTTAATGTACCTATTATTGAATTGGTTGCTAATCTAGATGTGTTAGATCTCAAAACAGTTTTAGTTCACTTTTTTTATACACATGGCTAGATGCTTAGCTACTTTTTCTTCCAACAAGCTAAATTTGACATACGAGAGAATGTTCCCCACAAGATTTACATTATATAGCCAACTATTTTTCTATTTGCTTGTGGAAACTATCAGGGATAATGTTAGGAGTCTCATATTGAGTTGGATAAATTACTTGATATGCTACTTAGGCCTTGTGGTTCTCTGGTCTAATGGACTAATCTTTTGGGTTTGACTCTCTTCTTATCATTAAGTCCTAATAATTGGTGTTTTCATTGAGAATTATGTTGCTACTAATGGCCCTTTTCACTTAGATTAAGGTGATAACAAAATACTAATGAGTTGAAATTCTGCATGAGATAAAAATGAGAAAGTTTAAGGCTTTAAGGTTAAGGTGGTCACACTTTTTTTATATGATTGATTCATATCCATTTGAGAATATCACTCTGTTATCCACTCGAAAATATCCCAGAAGTGAAACGGTGAAAGAGAAAAGGATCATATTTGTTGTTGTATTTGTCAGATCTTTGCAGCTTGAAGGGTTAGTCTCTATAGGCTAGGGAAGATCCTTTAGCGTGATGAGATTACATGTTAGGACTTTGAAAGAGTTATATTATGGGGTTATCTATCTCCTAGATTTACTCATACATATTTTTGTTTGTGAATTTGATTCAGGTTTATCAAGAAAAAGGGGTGAAAGATAAGGAAAGATACAGAACTGAACTGATGGAGTACAAATCCAACAATTCAACTCCAAATGCTCAATAGGCTATTTTAACAGTCATTTTATATGCTTTATCTTTTGCTCCTTGCATTTGTCTTTGTTATAGTTAAGTTTCTTATCATTATTCTACAGAGAAACCTAGAAGAGTAGCTTTGTGACAGTTATGGTGTAAATTATGCCCAATGGTTTTGAAATTTAAAGTACATCTTGTACCAATTCATTTGTTGTGGTTTCCTTCATTCAATTCAAACCATTATAATCTTGCCCTTGCTATTCTTACTGATTTAAAAAAAATAAAAAATTAATCATTAGATTAAGAATATTAAAAAACAAGATTATATATAATTAATGTTTTTAAACTTATCTTTAATAAATTTTAGAATTGAGGTTGACAATATAAAAAATCCAACAACCATAAAAAAACTTATACTAAATATAAAAATATAAAAAGAAAATCTGTAAAAGTGGTCGTGATAACATTTATTTACAATATAATGCTGAGGGATGATTAATAATCCAATAAACAATTTGTATTAATATAATACTAATACTAATAATAATAATAATAATATTATTAATATAATAAATTGTTTAGGAGCTGTTACGGTTGTGAAAGGAAAATTTTCTTATAATGTAAAACTGCAAAATATTGTTAGCTAATTTCTTCCACTGAATAGCACGATTCTCCACCGTTTTCCTCTCTTCATCTCATGCGCGATTCTCCACCATCTCCACGTTAAAGGTATCGCCGCTTCCATTCTCATTCCGTCCTCAACAACTCTTCCTGCCGTGGATCTGTTTCCGCATTCAGGCGAAGAACTACAGCACATTTTTTTCATCCATTATTTGCAAACTTTTTTTTAAATTGTTGTCTAAACTTAATGATTTCCTTATAAAGTTGCAATTAAGGTTTATTTTCGAAATGCAGCTGGAGGATGATTATGACGATGGCAGGGAGGAGGAGGATGAAGAGGAAGAAGATGAGTGTAGTGAATGGAAAAATGATGAGATGAAACTACTTTAGAAAGAGTATATAAGGATATGCATCGCCAGAAGCTGTGAGATTCAATTTAACATTTGGTATACAATTAGTTTATAATGGTAATGGAACTTTGAACTATATTTCTATATTCAATTTTTTGTAATTATGTTACTATCTAGGACATGTTTCAGTGTAGTATTTCTTTTGGGTTTAAAGTACTTGTTTTACTAGTGCTATTTGTGTTGTGCATAAGTTTAATTTTGTGTATCAATATATATACTTCAAAAGATGAATGAAGGTTGTGTTAGATTCAATGCTGCTTAAATCCTACATTTAGTCGTTATTGTGTGTCTCGGTCCCATGTTCTTTGTTGTGTGAATTGGGTGCTTTCTTACTTTCTATGGAGGTTCTATTGATTTGCTGTCTGTAAAAAATGGCCTGGCCACCAACCTCCAAATTTGCTGAATGTGAATGCAATTAAAATATATTTGAGCAAGTAATTATCATATATATAAACGGAGATAAACAAAGATTACTTTACTTCCTCACTGATCATTTTCTGGAAATCTAATAGTTTTAATGAGCAATTCATCTTAATACTGTTATGGTAAACATTATATTATTTCCCTTTCTTAATCTATAAGATTGTATATGGATTTTGAAACATCTTTGTTGCAGTGAGTCAAAAGTCTTACATTGTTTATGCGTTCTTTAAGACAAAATCGTAATGAAAATATGATTTTTAAAATAGACAATATATCAATGTGATGATTGTCCGAATGGTATTATCTTAATGGGCTGGAGGTGGGAACACTTCCCAATTAACTTTTTGTCTTAGATATTTTGAAGAAGTTGAAGCATCACAAAGATGTAGGTAATCTTCTCAAGGGTCAAGCTTTATAAAGCCAAAAGGACATTGTTTTTTCCTTGAATAATGCTTTTTCCTTGGTATAGGATATTGTTTTTATTTAATTATTGCCAGTCATTTAATCTTTTGTTTCCCCATTTGCTTTTTATTATAGTAATTTAAAAAATGTTGATTTAAATTTTCGCATTTTACCTATTTTCTGTGCTTCAGCATCATTTTAGTTTCTTCTGTAAATAGTTTGTAATAACATCACCAAATTTTAGATTCTTACTTCAAAAGTCATTCTTCTCGGTATTTTCCTACCTCAACTTTAATATGATGTAGTAGCTTATTTTTGGTGAGAAGTTTTATCAAATGTAGACCATTACACTTCTTACTTTTCTGCAATCATAATTTAAAGTAAAAAATTATGCACGTAATAAGGAAGAAAAGGAAATGAAGATATAGGAAAGGAAGGAAAGCTTGAGTGTACATCGTAGGAAGGGTAATTAATCTAACATAATATAGGTACATTCTTGAGTTTTGTGACTTCTGACATGATATGTAACCGTGTTATACATTTGGAATATGTATCCCATTCTTTTGAAATGTCTGCAGAAACGATATACCATGTAGGCTTGGGTATATAACACTCATACGAAGTAAAAGACTAACATAATATTGGAGTACTACACAAATGTTCAAAGGTTTCCCAATAATGTCATGTATGCCCTTGTGTTAAGAAGGATGGGAATTTAGGAGAGGAATACTTTGTTCATTCCTGAAAAAATTCTGGGGGTCAAACTTCGTCTTAATTTGTGCCAATCTTCTAAAGTTTCCCTTAAAGTACTTCTCGCCCCAAATACTAGCTTTTGAGTAGCTTGTGTTGTCATGCTTGTTTTTGCCTAAATCGAGATCCTTATAGTTGAAATAGGCAGCTCGTGGAGATTTTGAGACATACGGAGTCATGTATTTGTAAATCATTTTAGCCCAGTGTAGATACCTCTTGGATGCTTCCTTGCTATTCCCTTCCCAATTGATCAAGTATTGTATGTTGTACAAGTTACCTTTTCTGTGGGGAAAAGGGGTTTCAGATTCTGAAATTTCATTCATTCTACCACCATAGGGTTCGAATATCAGCCCAGCTGGTGTTTCTTCCTCTAGAAGCATTTTCCAAGCTCCTTCTAGACCAGATTTTGGTATTGGCTCCTTTACGAAGTCAGACTTGGCCTTGAAAGAGCTTTTGAATGATGTAGTTCTGTTGAGCAAGAGTTCTAGAGGGCCGTCTATGTTGAATCCAGCAATGAACATCACTGATTGAATCCAGTTCATTTCAGTGCAGTCTCTTGCCTGCAAACCCAATTCTGGGAAACTCTTATTCATCAATGGGATCAACCTGTCTATTCCTCCAAGGAAGATAGAGTTGAAGGTTGTTCTGAATGTTTTTGACTTGTCACCACTATTTTGAGCAAATACTCTAATGACAAGATCCTCATGCACTTCATGTGCAATGTATTGCCACCTGTGAATGAGATTTTTGGCTCCTTCCTCCACTGTTCTGTGGACGTTGAACCCTGTAACAATAGGTGGAACTCTGACCAACCTGATCTTCCATGCAAGGATGACTCCAAAACTAGTGGCGCTACCTCCTCTAATGGCCCAGAAAACATCTTCTCCCATTGATTTTCTATCATGGATCTTCCCATCTGCATCTATGATGTAAGCATCAACAACATGGTCTGCTGCCAGGCCATGCTTCCTCAACGTGATACCCTGCCCCCCTCCGCTGATATGCCCACCTATCCCTATACTTGGACAGGTTCCTGCAGGGAATCCATACAGATTACTTGCTTTTGAAATTTTGTAGTAAAGTTCACCTAATGATGCCCCAGCCTGAACCCAAGCTGTTTCATCAGCAAGGTTAACTTCAATGGAACGGATGTTGATGAGGTCAACCATGACAAATGGGACCTTACTAAGGAATGATAGCCCTTCATAATCATGGCCACCACTTCTGACTCTGAGCTGCAACCCAAGTTCTGTGCTGCATCTGATGGCTGCTTGAATTTCTGATTCATGGAAAGGTGTTAGAATGAGAAGAGGCTCCCTTGAGGAGTTCACCCATCTAGGATTTTGTTCCAATGCTTCCAAGACTTGGGGATATTGGGAGGATGATTTGGTGAAGATTATTTTCTCAACGGATTCAGATTTTTCATGAAGTTGGGTTATCAAGCATTCTTTGAATTTCTTTTCTACCAAGGTAGAAGCTGTGCATGAGATTGGAAGAAGCAGAATGAAAAACACTACTAGATAACTTATTTCCATGTTTACTTCTCTACCTTTGGTTTATCGAGTTATGTTATATATATTGAATACAAGTTCACATAAGCTATTTTGTCAACAAACTGAAATAGTTGTTGAATTGACATCGTCCAATGCTTTGATTTTTCCAGTATGGCTGCTCGAGAAATAAAACGTCAATCCAATTATAACCCTTAAATTAAATCATTAGAAAATATTGATGAAAATCCAAAGATACGTGGACCAAGAAAGAAATAAAAAAGAATAAAAGCTAAGCAAAACCCAATAGAAAATTGCAATAATTTTAAAATTACACGCAATAAAGAAAGGTCAATGATGCTCTTGTCTAGATTACTATGATAATATATATAATATAATTAGCTTGTCAAGACTCAAGCTATGAAATATTTTAAGAGTTATTATTTTTTTTTCTTTCAAATTTTGGGTATGTTGGTTTTTGATTTTTTTAAATTGAAAATTGATTGTTTTTGTTATTGTAATTTAAAATGACTTGTTTAAGTTCATTTATTTTAAATATCATTAAGGATTTGACTTTAGCTAACGAATTGCAAGTATTTCATATGATAATTTATTTTCAAACTTTATTTTTACAAAAATATTTTATGTTTGTGCAGAGAAATAAAAACATGTTTATTTTTATGTTACCGGATTTAACAGGTTAATTTTTAATTTGAAGGATAAAAGCAAATTTATCTTAAATATTAGTGACTAAAAATATAAATGAACATTTTTTTTAATTAAGCTTTGTTATTTTAATAATTAAACAAGTAAATATGAGTTTTTTTTTTAAGTTTTTTAATAAGATATTTGTTAAAGCCAAATTATTTAAGTATAATTTTACATAATAAATTTATATTTTATATTTCTAAAATAAAAATAACTCACAAATTATTCCTATTGGACATATCTTAAATAACAAGAAAATAATATACATAAATTTTAAAATTTTAATTTTAACTTTTAAATTTTTGAATATATTCCTTTAAAAAATATAAGACTTTTTATGAGGAAAAATATTTTGAAATATATGTCAGTTTCTAAAGTTTAAAGATTGTAGAAATTATTTTTTATTTTTTAATTATATTTATTATAGAAAGAAAATAACAAAGTAATTTTACATAAAAATATTAAAACAATAATAATGTTAATAAAAATTTATTAAAATAATAAAAAGTAATATTTATCTTAATTTAAAAAAAAAATCTATTTTAAATGTTATATATTTTGATTTTTATCTGTATTGTTAGATTTTTTTATCAATAGACATAATAAAGTTATTTATCTTATTATTTTATATACTTAATTTTTATTTTTTACTTATAATTTAAATCATAATCATATATATAAGATATTCACAAATGTTGATCTAGAGAAAATATTATAATAATTACAAATAAAATAAGTATAAAAAATTTATTTACAAATAATTTTAAAAATTAATGAAAAGAAACTAAACAATAAAGAAGAATAGTTAAAACTTTTTAAGGAAAAGAGAGAAAAAAAAGTTAAAATTACCAGACATACCACTGATGAAGTAGAATATTTTAGAGCACTATCACCGATGTTTTCATCTTCGGTCCATTCTTCAAACCTTTCTTTCTCCAATTCAATCCCTTTTCAAACCTTACTCTCTCTTCGTCTGGTGCGTGATTCTCTACCGCCTGTTTGTCAAAGGTATTGCCTTTTCCATTCTCATTCCGTCCTATACTATTCTTCTTGCCGTGCTTCTCATTTCGCATTGATAACTCATCATACTGTCACTTCTTTCTGTAAATTACTTCGTTTGTGGAAATCCCTTTCTTAATCTGTAAAATTGTATGGATTCTGAAATATATCAAATTTCACCATAGATACTTTGAAGAACTTGAACCATCATAAGAATGCAGATCTTCTCAAGGGTCAAGCTCTGAAAACCTAGAAGGTGTGGTTTTCTTGTTTGGTTTTGCCCCCACTAAGGCTTTTATATGTCATCTTGTTGTAGGCTATTGCGCTTACTTACCATTTATTTAATCTTCTCTTTCCCCATTTGTTTTTTTGTATTGAGTTAAAAAATGTTCATTAGTCATTAATTTATCTATAGATGTTCATTTTACCTAACGTATTTGCTTCAGTATCATTTTAGTTGCTTCTGTTATGAGTTTTGTAACAACATCGCCAAAAAATTTTACAAAATTCTTGAGCTTAGGTTCTTTCTTCAGAATTCGTTCCCAAGTTCAAATATGCCACCCTAGTTGATTTCCTAATTGGTTTTAATGTGATTTTCAATTTTATTTTATCAGAGTGTCATGGTGATAGATTATCTTTGGTGCGGAGCTTTATCAAATGTAGACCATTACACTTTACTTCTTATGAAGATAGTAAGGAAGAAAAGGAAATTGAATTTAGATATAGGAAAGGAACACACATCTTAGGAAGGAAAATTAAACCAACATAATCAGCAATTTAGGGTACATTCTTATGAGATTTCGTTGCTTCTTGACATTACGCAAGTCCACACCGATTATGAAAATACATCATATTATAGAAGATGAGCCTTGTCACAACAGCATGTAGCTTAGAAATCATGAGTTCAATTTCTGCTTGAGGGGCTGAGGCTGCTTTTATCTACCTTTTCATGACCCCACTAATTGGGAACTCTGTGCACTAGGTTGTCGGGTATTCCATATCTGGTAACCATTTTAGCCCATAAGTTTCTATCTTTCCCTGTACTTGGCAGAGCACTAAATCTAATTAAGTATAGGGAAAGGTGTAAAGGATGTTCTTAATCAAAATGTTTTTCTTTTTTAAGTCTTTTCCTATATCAAATAAAAATTAGTAGCAGCTTCTGACTTATAAACTTTGTTGCCTTGCTCCAACCATCCCCCACCCAGAAAAAAGAAACTATTTTGACACTTTCCATTGACACAAACTTCGAGAAGTATGTTCACTGTATATAGGTAGATTTTTTAAATTAGATGACTAGGATTTTTATGTTTTATTTTTTTAATACATTTAGTAGCCAGTTGGTGAAATCGTATCCACTGATTTATTTTAGCAGTGAATGAATAAATTATAAGCATCGATTTATGTTGTCAGAATGAATTTCCTGCGGTTTTGCAGAAACATGTCTTGTATGTACTAGTTTGTCTCTAACCACTTCCTGAATGCAGAAAAGGGATATGACGGAAGTAGATAATAAGATTTTGGATGAAGCTGACACTGGGAACAAGAATGATAGTTCTCTAGTGAAGATAAAAGTGTTGTTTTTTGCCAGAGCCCGTGATCTCACTGGCTTAAGTGAGATGTCTTTGGAGGTGTCATCTGGAAGTACTACTGATGATTGTTTGAAAAAGCTTTTTGTCAAGTTTCCGGGTTTGGAAGAAATAAGAGGGTGCATGGTTTTGGCTCTGAATGAGGAGTATACAACCGAGTCAGCCATTGTTAAAGACACAGATGAGTTGGCCATAATACCTCCAATAAGTGGTGGCTGAACAACTTAATATCAGTGCAGGGTACTTCTGCATTTGTACTGGGCTTGCTAGATTCTGGAGAGATTTATCCAAGTTTTTTGTATGTAATCTATCAAGGCCTTATTCATCAGTAAGATGATGCTTTGTTATTGAATATTACAAACTTTTTAGGGCAAAGTAACCAAATTTGTCTACAATAACACAACACCATGTTTTCTGTCAAATCTTATGGTATTGTAGTTTTCAATGAATTGTTTAAAAACACGTTGATGTTAACATTCTGTACTTAACTTCGGAAAATAACTAATATATTATCTATTATACATACATTTTTTAGTACTTTGCTCGTATGTTTACTATTTTGGGATCAATTTTATTAAACTTGAAACAAGTTTCTAACAGAGTTTAACATTTATTTGAGAGTTTATTGTAATCATAATCGGTATTAAATTTGACATATTTTAATTTTGTAATAATAAAAAAGTATGTAAATTTTGAGAAATTAAATATGAATTATATATATTTTAGAGGGAGCAAAATCACATTTTACCGTTTTAATAAATCAAATACCAAAGTAAATCTAATAAAAAAATTAAAAGGCTTAAAATACAATTTAGTATTTATAAAAAATTGAGGAAATATATTACAGTACATAAAACATAATTTTAATATATTCTTCAATCATAATTTCTTTTTTAATTTGATATGTATTTTATTTTTAACATTTTATTTCTGAATGATAAAAGAAACTTATATTATTTTCTTTTTCTTTCGTCTTCGTGCCATCGACCTTCTTCAATCCCTCAACCCTAAATCGCGTCCAAATCATCAAATCCTTTCAATTTGTACCCACATAATCCAATTCTCCCAAATCATGCCAAATTCTTCCAAATTGTGCCTAAATTCTCCCAAATCGTTCCAATTTTCTATAGCATTTATAAGTTCTTTATTTACCATTTAATGGTATGAAACTCTAGCTTGTATAACTTCTTATTTTTAATTATTAGATCAACAATCTAGTTACACACCTGTTTCTTCTTCCATGAAGTAGAATTTTATAAATGAGTTACATACTTGTTTTTTCTCTCCAATTTATTTGCTTTGTGATTACCATGCTTCAACGAATAGATTGCTACTCTCATTTGCCACCTGCATGGTAAAAATAACATAGTAATAATTCTGTTATTTATTATTTGATATTTGTATTGATCCTCTCTTTGATATTTCCTCCAATAATTTTTCTACTATGTCAACTTCTGACGATATCTTGGTGTTGTTTACCTTCTATGAATACAAGTGTTGTTGATGTTTACAACAAGCTAAATTTTGAAAACAAAATTATTATTATTTTAAGTTTTTTGAACTGAGTTTAGTACTCATTACTTGAATTGAGTTGGTTTCAGAGTCTTCCCTTCATCCATGGTGGGGATCTTATACTAACAACTTATCACCATACCATCAGAAATCAAAAGTTAGTCAAGATAGAATCATTATCCTTTTTTATTTTCCTCTTAGAATTTGTTCTGTGTCAACTTCAATTGCCCATACAGTTGATAGAATCCTTAGTATTTTGCCCAATATTAACTACTACTAGTCTTTTCAAAATATTAAAATTCTCTCTAATAGACAACAAACTAGGTTGTGCACAAACACATGCCTTTAAAACACAATTTATGATAAAGAGGTAAAAAATCATACATGTCACCATTTTGTAGAATTCGGTTTAAGAACCACTAGCATATCTATTTCATATAATGCTTGGATAGTGTAAATGTCGTTCAATAATATATGTTAGTCAAAGAAAGTGGCTGCCAAATTCTTCAATTCTGGCTGCCAAATTTTTAAAGCGAGCATGAGGTGCCCACGAGGCATTTTTTTATGGTAATGCACAGTACCAATTTTTGCTATAAATTGGTCTTCTCCCCGCAAGCAAATGCATCCCATCCCACACAAAATACTACTTCTCTTAGAGAAGAAAGAGTGGCACCAGGTGAGAGGCGGAAAAACTAGAGAGTTTTAGTTTAGCTTACGGGTGTAATTGGGTTGTGAGTTGTGAGTGTTTTGGGAGTGTTTTGTAAACACTTGTGTATTTTTCTTTTCTCCTAGTAAGAGATCTCGTAGTAGTCCGGAGACGTAGGCATTATTGGCCGAACTCCGTTATCAACTTGTGTGTGCAATTATTCCGCTTTTATTTCACTTTCACGGATCCGACCATATGGGAAGATTCCGCATATTTTTCCCAACAAGCTGGTATCGGAGTCTGGTTGTTAGTTACGTAATTTTTGTGGTGTTACTATTCATATGAATAGTAAGTTACTATTCCGTGAATAGTGAAAACGTGAATAGTGCAAATTTTGTCGGCGTTACAAATTTGCCCGCGATCGTGTTCCGAAACACGGTAGCTCACGAAATTGTCGAAACGATCCAGCAGATAAGTCGGATCGAGTTGGAGTGATGGTCTGCAGACGAAGGAAAAATGAAAATCGAAAGGTTCGACGAGTACGGACTTTGGCTTCGGAAAATGCGGATAGAGGATTATCTCGTATCGGAAGAAGATGCATCAACCACTCACGGGGAGAAGCCGGAAACCATGAAAGAGGAAGAATGGAGACTCCTTGATAGACAGGCTCTTGGAGTTATTCGTCTAACATTATCCCGTAATGTTGCTTTCAACATTGTGAAAGAAAAGACGACCTCGAGATCTCATGAAGGCTCTTTCCAACATGTACGAGAAACCATCGGCCTCAAACAAAGTTCACTTGATGAGGCGATTGTTCAACTCGCGGATGTCCGAAGGTGCTTCGGTGGCAAATCATCTCAATGAACTCAACACTGTAACAACCCGGTTGAGTTCTATTGACATCAAATTCGATGATGAAGTACGAGGCTTTAATACTTTTGTCTTCCCTACCGGAGAGTTGGAATGCTACGGTCACAGCTGTGAGTAGCTCATCGGGAAACAATAAGTTAAGATTTAATGATGTTCAAAATTTGGTTCTCGGCGAAGAGATCCGGCGGAGAGAGTCGGGTGAAGCATCAACCTCTTCGATGTGCATACGAGTCAAGAGGAAGAAGTTCAACCAAAGAAATTGGACATGGAAAATCAAAGGACAGAGCGGTCCAAGTCCGGAAATCATCGTAGTTCCCACAACTCAAAAACGATCGAGTGTTGGAATTGTGGGAAGACCGGACACTTCGAAACCAGGTGCAAGAGTGCACGGAAGAATCAAGGAGCAAAGGACGAAGCAAACGTTGCCTCCACCTCGGGAAAAGATGAGGCGTTGATATGCTCTCTTGAAGGCGGGGAGGAGTCTTGGGTGTTAGACTCAGGAGCATCTTTTCATGCTACCTCACGAAGGAAGCTGTTGGAGAATTATGTTCCGGAAACCTTGGTAAGGTTTACCTTGGTAATGAACAGTCATGTGAGATTGTAGGCAAAGGTGCGAGTAAGGATTAAGCTGAATGGGTCCGTATGGGAATTGAAAAATGTCGGACATATTCCCGACTCGACAAAGAGCTTAATCTCGGTAGGTCGATTAGCTAGTGAAGGCTATACGACAATCTTCCATGGTGATGAATGGAAGATCTCAAAAGGTGCGATGACGATTGCTCGAGGCAAAAAGAGTGGAACTCTCTACAAGACTGCAGGAGCATGTCATTTGATTGCGAGTTGCAAGCAAATGAAAATTCCAACATATGGCACCAAAGACTTGGACATATGAGTGAGAAAGGAATGAAGGTCATGCACTCGAGAGGAAAATTACCAGGTCTTCGGTCGAGTAGATATTGACATGTGTGAAGATCGCATACTTGGAAAGCGGAAGAGAGTCGGCTTTCAAACAAGTAAAAGAACCCCAAAGAAAGAGAAGCTTGAGCTCATCCACTCGATGTTTGGGGTCCAACGACTGTCCCATCCGTTGGTGGGAAACATTACTTCGTGACTTTCATTGATGATCACTCCAGAAAGGTATGGGTTTACTTTACGAAATATAAGTCGAAGTATTTGAAGCTTTCAAGATTTGGAAAGCTATGGTGGAAAATGAGACAGGATTGAAGATTAAGAAGCTCGAATCCGACAATGGTGGTGAATATGTAGACACCAAATTCAAGAAGTTTTGCTATGAGCACGGAATCGGAATGGAGAGAACCGTGCACGGTACGCCTCAACACAATGGTGTAGGCTGAGCGTATGAATCGAACGTTGATCGAAAGGGCCGAAGCATGCGTGTGCGATCGAGCTTACCAAAGCAGTTTGGGCGAAGCGATCAACACAAGCAGCTTACTTGATCAACCGAAGTCCATCGGTACCATTGGAGCACAAGATACCGGAAGAGGTATGGAGCGAAAAAGAGGTAAAACTCTCACATCTTAGAGTTTTTGGTCTGTGTAGCATATGCGCATATCGGTGATCAAGGCGAAACAAACTTGATCCAAAATCAAAGAAATGTACTTTCCTTGGTTATGGTGAAGATGAGTTTGGCTACCGCATATGGGACGATGAAAACAAAAAGATGATCCGCAGCAGAGACGTAATCTTCAATGAAAGAGTGATGTACAAGGACAAGCATAATACAAGTGCCAGCAACTCGAAGCGAGTGGGCCGGTTTATGCGAGAGGTGGAAGATATCCCGAGAAAGTCCTATAATGAGGAGTCCTCGACCGGAGGAATCGGTTGAAGAACTTGATGTGCAAGCGGAACCTCCTACTCCAACTCCCGTATTGAGAAGGTCTTCTCGGCCTCATGTGCCTAATAGGAGATACATGGACTATATGTTGTTGATCGATGGAGGGAGCCCGAAGATTATACGGAAGCTTGTCAAGCCACGGATGCTAGCAAGTGGGAGCTTGCCATGAAAGACGAGATGAAGTCTTTAATCTCAAATCGAGACATGGGAACTAGTCAAGTTACCTATGGGAAAGAAAGCACTTCACAACAAATGGGTGTATCGAGTGAAGGAAGACCATGATGGTTCTAAGAGATACAAAGCTCGATCGGTCGTCAAAGGATTTCAGCAGAAAGAAGGAGTCGACTACACTGAAATCTTTGCTCCAGCTTGTAAAGCTCAATACTATCGGGATCGTGTTAAGTATTGTGACTAGTGAGGAGCTCTACCTAGAGCAATTAGATGTGAAGACCGCATTTCTTCATGGAGATTTAGATGAGGAGATCTACATGCACCGACTGAAGGTTTTTCGAAGGAAAGAAGAACTTGGTGTGCAGATTGAAAAAGAGCTTGTATGGCCCGAAACAAGCTCCAAGACAAGTGGTATAAGAAGTTCGAAAGCTTCATGCACAAGGAGAGTTTTCGAAGTGCAACGCCGATCACCGTTGTTTCTTCAAGAGGTATAAGTCCGAGTTATATCATTTTGCTACTTTATGTTGATGATATGCTAGTAGCGAGGTTCGAGATATGAATGAGATCATAAACTTAAAGAAGCAGTTGTCAAAAGAATTTGACATGAAGGACTTAGGCCCAGACAAAGAAGATTCTTGGAATGCAAATCACGAGAGATAAGCAAAAAGGAGTTTTGCGGTTATCTCAAGCGGAGTACATCAACCGTGTTTTGCGAGAGATTCAACATGGACAATGCCAAACCGAGTCAATACACCTTTGGCTTGCCATTTTCGTCTATCCAAGGATCAGTCTCCTCAAACAAAGGAAGAAGAAGAGTTAATGGCTAAGATTCCGTATGCTTCAGCCATTGGAAGTTTGATGTACGCGATGGTCCGTACGAGGCCGGACATTGGCCATGCAAGTGGGAGTTGTAAGCAGATTCATGTCAAATCCAGGAAAAGCTCATTGGGAAGCAATCAAATGGATTCTAAGGTATCTACGAGGCACAACGAGAAAAATGTCCGTATTTTAGAAAGGGAGATCTAAAATTGCGAGGCTACGTAGATGCGGACTTTGGAGGTGAAGTTGATCACCGAAGAAGCACCACCGGGTATGTGTTTATTGTTGGAACTACAACTGTTAGTTGGATGTCGCGGATACGAAGATTGTTGCTTTATCCACTACGGAGGCTGAGTATGTAGCAGTGATGAAGCTGAGTAAAGAATTGATATGGCTTCAAGGATTGTTGGCGAGTTGGGATTCATTCAAGAAAGGAGTGTTTTGCACGGTGATAGTCGAAGTGCAATACATCCGGCAAAAAATTCAGCATTTCACTCCGTAACCAAACACATCGACATACGTTATCATTTCATCGATCTCTACTTGAGGATGAGATGCTAACATTGAAGAAAATTGTGGGAAGTAAGAACCCAGCAGATATGCTAACAAAGGTGGTGACTATTGACAAGCCGAAGTTGTGCTCAACTTCGGTTAGCTTACAAGGATAACAGCACAAGAGAAGACTACTATTGATCAAGGTGTGAGGACAGATTGAAATCGGTCCTCAAGTGGGAGATTGTTAGTCAAAGAAAGTGGTCGCCAAATTCTTCAATTCCGGCTGCCAAATTTTTAAAGCGAGCATGAGGTGCCCACGAGGCATTTTTTTATGGTAATGCACAGTACCAATTTTTGCTATAAATTGGTCTTCTCCTCGCAAGCAAATGCATCCCATCCCACACAAAATACTACTTCTCTTAGAGAAGAAAGAGTGGCACCGAGTGAGAGGCGGAAAAACTAGAGAGTTTTAGTTTAGCTTCCGGGTGTAATTGGGTTGTGAGTTGTGAGTGTTTTGGGAGTGTTTTGTAAACACTTGTGTATTTTTCTTTTCTCCTAGTAAGAGATCTGTAGTAGTCCGGAGACGTAGGCATTATTGGCCGAACTCCGTTATCAACTTGTGTGTGCAATTATTCCGCTTTTATTTCACTTTCACAGATCTGACCATATGGGAAGATTCCGCATATTTTTCCCAACAACATATTCCTTAACTACATTGATACCCCTACCTATTGGTGAACTTAATTTCTCTTTATTGGCTGATTTCCTAATTGGTTTTAATGTGATTTAAAACTTTGTTTTATCAGAATGTCATGGTGATAGCTTATCTTTGGTGCGCAACTTTATAAAATGTAGAACATGACACTTCTTATGAAGATAGTTTGGAAGAAAAGGAAATGAAATGTAGATATAGGAAAGGAACACACATCTTGGGAAGGAAAATTAAACCAACATTAAGTTGCTTTATGAAATTGTGCAACTCCACACTAATTATGGGAATACATCATATCCATTTTGAATTTGCACCCCCAACCTTTGAACTGTTTGCAAAAGAAGCATATCATTCAAGATTGGGTTTATGACAATAAAACAAAGAAGAAAATTAACATTATAGTGAAGCATTATAAAATGTTTAAGGTGCTCCAAATAATGTCATAGTCATACCCTTTAAGAATCACGGGCATTTATAAGAGGAATACTCTGTTCATTCCTGAAAAAGTTTTGGGGGTCAAATTTTGTCTTAATTTGTGCCAATCTCCTAAAGTTTCCCTTAAAGTACTTCTCACCCCAAATACTAGCTTTTGAGTAGCTTGTGTTATCATGCTTGTTTTTGCCTAAATCAAGATCCTTATAGTTGAAATAGGCAGCTCTAGGAGATTTGGAGACATAAGGGGTCATGTATCTATAAACCATTTTAGCCCACTCTAGATGCCTCTTGGATGCTTCGATGCTATTCACTTCCCACTTGACCAAATATTGTATATTGTACAAGTTTCCCTTTCTGTGGGGAAAAGGGGTTTCAGATTCTGAAATTTCATTCATTTTACCACCATAGGGTTCCAATATCAGCATGGCTGTTGTATCTTCCTCTACGACCATTTTCCAAGCTCCTTCTAGACCCGATTTTGGTATTGGCTCCTTCACGAAGTCAGACTTGGCCTTGAAAGAGCTTTTAAATGATGTAGTTCTGTTGAGCAAGAGTTCTAGAGGGTCGTCTATGTGGTATCCGGCAATGAACATGACTGATTGAATCCAGTTCATTTCAGTGCAGTCTTTGGCCTGCAATCCCAATTCTGGGAAACTCTCAGTCATCAGTGGGACCAACCTGTCTATTCCTCCAAGGAAGAGAGAGTTGAAGGTTGCTCCAAATGTTCTTGATTGGTCGCCACTATTTTGAGCAATTACTCTAACGAAAAGATCCTCATGCACTTCATGTGCTATGTATTGCCACCTTTGAATGAGATTTTTGGCTCCTTCCTCCACTGTTCTGTCAACGTTGAACCCTGTAACAATAGGTGGAACTCTGACCAACCTGATCTTCCATGCAAGGATGACTCCAAAACTAGTAGCACTACCTCCTCTAATGGCCCAGAAAACATCTTCTCCCATTAATTTTCTATCATGAATCTTCCCATTTGCATCTATGATGTAAGCATCAATAACATGGTCTGCTGCCAGGCCGTGCTTCCTCATCATGGCACCTTGTCCCCCTCCACTGATATGCCCACCTATCCCTATACTTGGACAGGTTCCTGCAGGGAATCCATACAGATTACTTGCTTTTGAAATTTTGTAGTAAAGTTCACCTAATGATGCCCCAGCCTGAACCCAAGCTGTTTCATCAGCAAGGTTAACTTCAATGGAACGGATGTTGATGAGGTCAACCATGACAAATGGGACCTTACTAAGGAATGATAGCCCTTCATAATCATGGCCACCACTTCTGACTCTGAGCTGCAACCCAAGTTCTTTGCTGCATCTGATGGCTGCTTGAATTTCTGATTCATGGAAAGGTGTTAGAATGAGAAGAGGCTTCCTTGAGGAGTTCACCCATCTAGGATTTTGTTCCAATGCTTCCAAGACTTGGGGATATTGGGAGGATGATTTGGTGAAGATTATTTTCTCAACGGATTCAGATTTTTCGTGAAGATGGGTTATCAAACATTCTTTGTATTTTTTTTCTACCAAGGCAGAAGCTGTGCATGAGATTGGAAGAAGCAGCATCAAAAACACTGCAAGATGACTCATTTCCATGTTTACTTCTCTACCTTTGGTTTATTGAGTTATGTTTCATACTTCACGCACATTTATACACACATTTATGGAACAAATGTTAGCATGTGTAAAGATGCCCAAATATAAGTTGATTTGACTTAGTATGGCTGCTCAAGAATTCAAATAAAATAAAATAAAATAAAAATTCCTTGTATCAGGACTTATAAATCAAGGATTGTTTCTTTTATAATAACTTAATCACAATAATTTTTAGAAATAAATTCATCAATTTATTTACACAATTTTTGATCTTAGATCAATTCTTACACTTTAAGGTTAAGTCCTTATTATTCTTGAACAAGAGCTAACAAATTATTTTAAATAAACAGCTTTTATTTTTGCGTTATTTTAAATTTTAAAATTTATTAATAATTTTAAATTTGATGTTATCAATTCTCAAATATTAGTTATATGCTAATGTATTTTGAGATATGTGTTTAATATTAATTGTTAATTAGTGAATATGGATAGTAGAATAAATCTAAAATAATTTATTTTTCCCTTAACTCAGTTTTAATTACTTTAAACCTTTTTTTATTTTTATATTAATTTGTTAATTCAAATTTCAATTGTTTATATTTTAAATTGAATTCATTTCAATTTAGACTTGTAAATTTGAAGGTACTGATTCTCATGCATTCCAATCTTTTCTGGGACCCATTCCTTGGAGATATACAATTTTGTTTGCATCGACACTTCTCTGATAAATGATTATTTATTCTTTTATTTATAATTTTAATTATGTTATTTTAATAAAGTATAATAAATACGAAGATAATTATAAAAATTAAATAAATAAAGTTTGTATTTTATATTTTTTAATATAACATTATATATTAATTTAATAATTTTAGAAAAAAGATAATTTTATAATTATATACTAAAGTATATATTTATGGAAGAAAAATGAGATTTTTGACGTAAAGGAGTTAATTTAACATCTACTTATTCATAAAAAATAATTAATAATTATATAAGTAATTTTTTAATTAAATAAATATTTATTTATTTATATTTTTTAAACAAATATTTCTTATCATTTTCCTATCAAATGAATACATATTTTTATTCTTTTTTTTTCTCTAGGTTGGAAACATGAGAATACTAAATAAAAAATGTTTTTTTAGTCAAATGTTAATTTATGTATTTTAAATAGAAAGACTTACTATGTTGGGTCGGTGGCTATTAGGGAGAAACAAAATAATTACATCCAAATTATTTTTAAAATGTAAATACACACATGGGCTGCTCTTGAACAAGCAATTAATGCGATGAAGTTCAGAAAATGAAATTAATGCTTTCAATAAACTCATTATGCTGTTCTTCATAATTAGCTGGTTCAAAATTAAGACTAATTAAAGTGGAATAATCATCATTTTTCTCCATTTCAGAAGAATCCTCAATAATGAACAATAAAAAATGATTTTAATATTTCCAGCTAATGATTCTAGAGGAAAAACAGAACTGGAATTCATTAAAAATAGATGAAAAACTTCAAATAATGGTAATAAGGAGATTTTTATGTCCATTAACTACGCCTTATTCTATGGAAATAAACATGAAAAGATAAGCCATTCTATCATATCTAAACAATGCAAATACCTTGTCAAACAAGCAGTTGCCAAAATAGATAAATGGAAATTTTAAGTCATGATTTGCTGAATGATTTGTTTTGAAAGTCAATCAATTATAAGGTAATCTCAAAAATTAGGTGAAGAATGATATCCCAATTTAAAACGGATAAACCTTTTCAAGTTAAAAATATATTGATAAAAATTGGAAGTTAAAGGATAATATATCACTGTAAGTTAAGAATCTGGTCTTCTTTTGTAAGATATCATGGAAGTTAACATTAAATTAGAATTGCTACTTTATTACTCATTGTGATTTTTACCTTTGCCTTCTCCATAAAAATGAGTTTGTTTCTTATTCAGACAATGAATGGGTGTGGAAGTGTGCTTGCATCCTCTGATATCTGTTTGTGGTTGCTGGGTCCAACATTAACCGTGCTACAATGCTGTGAGACTGATTTTGTGGCTAAGAAACTCCTTCTTCACATCATAATGATCATGTAAGAAAATGAATCACCATGTTTCCCAAGCAATGAACCTGTTTTGTTAACATTCAGGCACATAAACAAATCCTACCAAATTGCCTTCGGTTAAATCAAAATTGAATGAGCAATCCATTAACTTGCACACCTGGCCATTGCACTCAATCAAACCAAAATTTAGTGTTTTTAGATTTCCATTTCTCGTTTATATGCATAAACCTAAAATACTTCTGTTATAGTATATCTAGTCCATCAAGTATTTAATTGAGTAGTAAGCTACAACAACATGAACAAGGTATTAAAATGCATAACAATGTCAGGATTTTTTTAATATTTTTATCCAATCATATATTATTATCAGTCATAAGGTGGTTAATTTCTGTAATAACTACTATAAAAATCATGTCAAGATTATTTCCAATCGATTAACCATGTATTAAAACTAAATTCAAGAAGAAGAAGAAGAAGAAACTTACAATAAAAACTGTTTTGCAAAGCCCAAATTACAAGGGGCTGTGCACAAAATCATATTGAAACAGCGAGAGCAAATACACGCTCTCCCCCTACCCAGAGAAAGAAGGGTCAGTTTTATATTATAACAACGAAATTTTACATTCGACGATCAGCCAAAAAGAAGAAAAAAAAAAAAACTTTTGAGATTGCACAAAATGAACCTAATTTGGCAGACCTAAGTGGGTACAACCATCCCAGAATTGGGTGATGACTGTGACATAAAAAGCCAAAAGATGAAAACTAAAAACATGGACTGTATGAAAAGATAAAATGTATCCTTACATAGTCTTCTCTGCAGCACAAGAGACTCCTCAACTACTACGCTATCATCACAATATTTTTCCAATTCCTCTGCTTTGTTCTTCAGCACTGAAACTTTACTCTCTGCATCTACAAGTTTGTCAAGAACCTGCACTTGACTTTCAGAAAGTTTCTCTTGTTCTTCAAACAATGTCTGCATCACCTTTGAGACGGCTAGGTATTCAACCTCAGCTTCGATCTTCAGCCTAAAAAGGCCCTCGAGATCATATTCAACCCCTTTGCATTTTTCATCCGACAAACCTAACGTTCTAGAAGATTCTTCCCTAGAAATCTTAAGACTACTCAAGGATTTTTCAAGTTCAGCAATCCTGGAGTCCTTCAGAGCAAGCACACCCTGTAATTCCTCCAACTTCCTTTCCAAAATATTTATATTTTGTGTCAGGCTCGATATCTGAGGATATGAGGAACTCAAAGCAGTTTGTTTAATTTCTTCTTCTTCAGCACCAGACTGATCAGATTGGCTTGACTTATTAAGTCCAAGATCAACAGTAGGACCAGCAGACTCACTGCTACACTTGGCAGAGTGATCATCATCTGGTGAAATGGCTTCAATCCCAATCTCCCTAAATTTCTGGAGTTCTGCAAGAGTAAATGTTGATTGATCATCAGCAATGGTACATCTATATTAATTCTTCTTCCATTAAACCACTTTACAGAAGAAAAGAATGAACTTTCACATACCATATAGTAAATCCTAAATTTAAATATTAATGAGAAGTAGAAAGCAGCATATGCTGTTCAAACAAATAATAATCCAGATAGGGTAGGGAAGTAGAATTGTGAAAGTAGCTTAAAAGTCAATAACCTATCTTTCAGTGTTTCCAGTTGCTAATGTCATAAATGATGTATTTGACCAACAAACAGGACCAAGAAAAATTAGCTGATCTAGAATTCGTATAATCTCTCAATACATGGATGTGACTCAAGCAAGGTAAAGTAATCTCAGTCCTTACTGAAAACATTAATGGTTGATTTTCCAGTGCATGCATTATTTGTTATGCATGTGCACTAAATATTAACCATTAACCATAGATTTTTCTAATTAACAGCTAAGAATAATTACCTCACCCTCTCGGAGTAGTTTGTCAATTTTAGAGGTGCGAGATTGTGAATAAATAATCAACAACCAATATAACAGTACCACGACAAACAAGCTAGTTTTGTAAAAAAAAAAAAAAAAAAAAAACCAGAAAATTAATAATTATATATGGTGGTCCTACTAAAAAGAGAAAAAAAGAAAAAGCTTACTCCAAATCATTACAATATGCAGGTAAGCTTGCACAATCCAATTCACACAAAATATCAATGTTTTAAAATTAGATTGGCCATTGAACTGTTCAAGGTTAAATAGTTAAATTTTAGTTAAACTAAGGTTCAATTCATATTATTAATTAATAAAATAATGATGATAAAAAATGATACATAAATAATGTTAATCTTTATAATATTAAAACTAAAACATAGCTTCATAGGTTCCTGAAATTTAAAGTACATGTTAAAAGTTCAAATCAAATATAATATATCAGTTAAGCCAGAGTTTCAACAATATAAATCAATATTCATTAATGAGGCAGGATTCTAATGGTCCAACATAATAATTCATCTTAATTATTAATCTTAATTATTAGATTGAAAAAAAAAAAAATGAATAGTGAAGATGAGGAGTAAGTCCCTTACACTTACTTTTGGAATAAGTAGATCCATTTTCTTTCTTAATAATTAGAAGTTTATATTTACAATACAAAGGAAAATGAAAATTATTTT
This sequence comes from Sphenostylis stenocarpa, assembly GCA_963425845.1. Classification (NCBI taxonomy): domain Eukaryota; kingdom Viridiplantae; phylum Streptophyta; class Magnoliopsida; order Fabales; family Fabaceae; genus Sphenostylis; species Sphenostylis stenocarpa. The sequence continues at coordinate 54,705,533 of OY731402.1, forward strand.
AGGTTGATATTTATTTTTTCAAAGGAAAAAAGTTAAAATGAGATGTTGCATTAAGTAGTTCCCATCGACCCACGCTAAAACACTTTTTGACAAGTAAAAAAACAAGTTCCTGGTTACATTATACTTTTTAATTTCAGATTCCATTCATTTACTGTCTATAAGTTCTTACATTTCTTAATAACAATGAAATTCGATTGAAGAACAGATAAACCATTGAATACTCTTCACAAAGAGAGGATGATAGATTCAGAACTTCATCAGCAACAGACAACAAACACTAACTATGATAGGCTCAAAATCAAGACACTTAACCATAAGACAGCCAAGCCACTGGGGAAAAGTCAAAGCCAGCACATACAGACATTTAGTCAAAGAAATCCCTGACATCTAAAATGAAACAATCACATCACATCTATCTTAAACATTTACAACATTTAACATTTCATACAGAGAAAATTGCTGGTTTTCCAACAGGCTCATTTTCTGTTTTCCATCTATTTATCACCCAGCACAGTGCTACATTAGCAAGAGGACAACAGTTTCAAATTTAACATTAGAAGACTACTTGATTTATCAAAAAGGCTTAAAAAGGAGACTAGAGTAGACCTGTATACCATCGGATATTTAAGGTTATAAAAGAAAATAATCAAGAAGACTTACAAAGGAAACTGAATATTGATTATTCAATGATTTAGTCCACAACATATTCATATCCCTTGGATATGCATCAACTACATGACATGTGTAAAGTATTAGTGAAATATTTATGGAATGTCTAAAATTATACCAAAAACTGGCAACTGCTACTCAAATTAAAAGGACAGTTTTGTTTTCCATCAAGAAACAAACTCCTTCATGCAATAAGACCCTTCACTATTCTACATGCATGGTGCTCAAGGGACCAAATCGGTTAGACAGAACCAAATCATTGCTTTCCTCTGGATGAGGTTGGAAAAAAAAATAGTAAGGTTTAAAATGTTGCGAGGTTCAAATCAGACCGAAACATATTAGACCAGACAATGCATTGATATCTACCATGTTAGCAGCTTTATTGACAGCTGAATTGAATCATGCAGCAGAAATTTTCTCAAGAATTAAAAAACAAAGAAACGTAACAATATTAGTTGCAAAATGATAAGATGCACAGAAATATATTCTCAGAAAAAAAATCAAACTTTCGAGAAAAATAGAAAGGACAAACCTTCTTGAAGTGCCTCCTGGACAGCCTGAAGGCTACAAACTGATTTGATCAATGGATCTTCAATGGCTGATGATTGGTTGTTCACACTTTTTTCTTCTGTAACATCCCACGACAAATTTGTAGCTAAATTCTCTGGTAGAAGATCTTCATCCTCAACAACGTTTTCGTTGCCATAACCAGCTTCAACTCCCTCGGTGAAATGTTCATTAGCGTGTGCTTCACCTCTATTAACTCCATCGTAAACATTTGGCCTACCACTATGTTTTCCATTACTAGTAACCGAAAAAACACCTTGCTTAAAGTTGGAGCTTCTAGAATCAGATTCCAAACTAGAGAAAGAATTTTCCTTCTCAATTTTGACTCTTCCACCTCCTCCTGGTTTCTTACTACCTTCAGTCCTTCCCTTCCCCTGTTGAACTCGTTGAGCCGAGTTTGCTAAATGCTTTGAAGTCACATTCTTACTACGGCTTTTCTCTTGCCTCAACTTGGGCTCACTAGCCGCAGTAGAAGACTTGCTGCTCCGATCCTCGCTATTCTCAGAATCAGTTCCAACAGCAAAACCAGATCCAAGTGCATATCTAGAATCCGAACTAGAACCATGGATCACATTGCCGTCAGAAAACACTACATTCGCAAGCATATTGGAAGATCCATCGCTTCTCTCCTTAACATCACGCTGAAAAGGCTGGTTTTCCCTCAAGTTGACATTGCCAGACAACCCCCTCTTCAACACTTTACCCGAATCAGCACTTGAATTCGGATCCTTAACAACATTCCTCCTAATTCTCTTCCATTTCTTCAACCCAAACCCCTTTGTCGGCGTCCCCTTGTCATTCACACCTTCCCCACTATCCACTTCAACTTCACCAGTCGTTCCCTTTTGATCCGACCCGTTGACATCCGAATTTCCCTCGAATCCCAACCCAATCTTCTCGTTACCATAGGAACCACCGTTTCCGTTCCCATCATTATTCACTTCGTTCTCTTCCACGGATTCGTTACCCAAATCCATGATCAATTTCAACCCTTTTCTCTAAATCTGGACATGAAGATCAAAACCCACTTAAAATTAATTGCCCTTGAGTCGAATGAGAATTCAAGAACTTCAATACGAAACAAAAAAAAAAAAAAAAGGTTTTTAAATGAAAAAAAATAAGCAATCAAAAAATTGAATAAGAGAGAGAAAGTGAAAGAGACGAGGATCTATGAATTAGAGTAATTACCTTCATAAACGAAGCCCTTGCATTGGACACACTAAAATTTGGGATTTTGATGGGAATTGCAGTTTTATAGGCAAAGAAGGGATCAAACAAAGGGAATGGAAATATAACATTTAAAAATTATTTATTTATATAATTTTTTTCGTCCACTGTACCAAACAAACTTATCCATCCTCGTTTATTAATATTTTTTTTGCCTGAATTTCATATTATTTATTACTTGTAATAAATGATAAAATATTAAATTTTTTTATCGAAATTTAGTTAAATCTAGTTAGTTAATCATTTATTAAATTCTTTTTGAAATGTAAATATACATTATGAGCGCATAATTTACACCACTAATATTAGTATACATTTAAAGATGATTATTATTTAAATAAAAAAAGCTAAATATAAATTAACATTTAAGATTTGTAACATTAATTATGGTAAATATATAAGTTTAATTATGTATTTTACCTATCAATTAACATTATTTTCTAAGCCTGTTTTTCACATATGGTTTATTTTCACAATTTTTATCCATTTTTAAAGAAAAAAAAACACATTGTTTGATTGCAAATTTTTATATTTTTTATATTTTTCTCCATGATACATGGTATTTTGATAAAAATTAATGGGTCAACAAAATATAAAAGTTCAAAATTTAATTTGCAAATAATTAATTTAGGGATAAATGTATAATTAAACCCAAAAAAGTTATAGAAAGTATTAGATGTGTTCATTAAATTCGGTAGATTGATAGAAGAAATGTTTGGGAAAAGTGAACTTTCTACAGACAATAAATTATGCTTTAAAGTCTTTTTAACAATATAATAACTAATTAATATCTAATCATAGATTGAATAATCCTTAATAATATTTTTTTAATAAAATAAATAATAATTGATTTGATGAAAAGCTGAAACAGCGACAATGGGAACGTGGGCCACATGGAGATGATGGCCCACTGTCATATCATATCAGGAAGCAGTACACCTCAATCACACCTTCTTCAGTCCTACAATTTTTTTAAAATTATATATATATATATATATATATATATATATATATATATATATATATATATATATATATATATATACGGAAAATAACAAATATTGTGTTTAATTAATATGCACTTTTAATGTAACAAATGTAAATATTTTCAACACTCTAAAATCTAATTTTTATAATTCAGAAATAAAATTTTAAAATATTATGAAAATTATGATAATTATAATTGAATGGTCTCTGTCAAAATAATGATCTTATATGATACTGGATAAAATACATATTAAATATTAAAAAGATAAATTATTATATAAAAATATACTAATATTTCATATTTATTATGAAAAATTATCTTTATATTTTGTGTTTGTTATAATAAGATGGTTAAAATAATTGTTATGTTTGATGAATGATTTCCACTGTAATTATTATTCGTTACAGTTTTGTTTTAAGAAAAAAATTATATATATAAATTATGATTGATTATATTTTTATCCAATAGATAATTATCCTTAAATAATAATAGGTAAAATACATACCAAATATTAAAAAAAAATTATGATTTGAGAATATATTAAAAATATACTTAATGTATTATATTTGGCTAAGTTCATTAATCTCATATTTTATAAAATAATTTATATATATTTTTCTCTTTTAACATATATTTTTTAAAATAAATTTGTGACGATGAAAACTCAAAAAAATATATTTTCTCAATGAATACTTAAGTTGTATTTTTAGTCTTTTACTGTACTATAAGATGTAATTTGGTCTTTAATTTAGTGAACAGGTCAAATATGATTTTGTTCTCTCTAAAATATGTGAAATTTAATATAGGTTAATAATGAGATTAAATTTTGATAAATGAAGTTTTAAATTTGTCGAAAATTGACTTTTAGACTGAGTGAATCAACTTTGGTTATCATGGAATGATGCCAAACACAGTAAAAAATAAAATACTTTCATTTTCTTTTGAACAAAGAAAAGTGTTGGTTTACAACAATTCTTGCATTAAAATCATTACACTCGTTGAAGTTCACAGATAACAATCATTATAATAGTAGGGTAATTTCTCAAAAGGTTTAACCCTTTTGTTAAATTGCTGATTAAATTAGCTTCATGATTTGACTAAGAAAACTTAGTAGTCTCATATATATGTTGAGAAACGTTAAACTTTTGAGAATTGCACAGCAATAAAATCACCCTTGATGAGATATAAACTTGTCAGTATTTATTCAAACTCAGATTCATTTATTTCTTTCAGAATATTTACTACAGTACACAAGCAGAAGTACCCTGCACTGATATTAAGTTGTTCAGCCACCACTCTTTGGAGGTATTATGGCCAACTCATCTGTGTCTTTAACAATGGCTGACTCGGTTGTATACTCCTCATTCAGAGCCAAAACCATGCACCCTCATATTCTTCCATTATCCCTATATTTTCACAACCCATTAATGCACATTATTTTATTCATTAATTAATTTATTTCTTTCGTATTAGTTCAGTCTCTCGCTTTCTTCTTCGATTCTTATTATATTCTTACTGAACTTGCTCCTTCCTTCCTTGACCTTTCTCGCGCGCTTCTAAACTTGTCCAACCGGTCAGTCGAACTCACTCACCACCGCATTATACAAACTCGTCGGCAACATCGTGAATATAGTTCCATTGTCAACAACCACGTTGTCATCCTCTCTGCTGTTCACCCTCGGCACACATATTCGGCGCCAGGATAGTCCTCTTCCCTACGAATCCAATGCAGTAAAAATAAGGATGTTTCGGGTTCCAAAGCATGGATTCCTATGAAGGTATAATTCCTTGTTTCTTAGGGTTGGATCCATAATTAAATTTAAATAATTACTTTATTCCTAAATTCACGCTGCTATATCTTGTTCCTTTGCTACTCTTTCACATTTCAATCGTCATGAATGTTATATTGTAATGGAAAAGCTAAAACAACACTTTTAGGTGTATTATGGTACTCATATTTGTGTGTGAAGTAGATTAAACTGTTAATTTTTTGGATGTAGAAGAGAATCATGTAATATTTTTTGCACAAAAATATGATAAGGTGTACTTTCTGATGTCGCATCCATGCATACAATTATTAATTGTGGATCACAATCTATGATAGAGAGGCAATTTAAGTCAGAGTACACACATTCAAAAATTGCAGAAGTTCAAGCTGAATTTAAAGGAAAAATGAACTGGAGTGTTGTTCATGTCTCTTGCCTTGGATCTGCTTGATTTTATGACGTTATGGAGGAATCTATTTGTGGTGAAGATAGTAAAGAAAACCTGTACAGTTTAAGTTTCAACCGTGACGACCAAAATGTCAATTGCACATGTTTGCTATTTGAATTCAAAGGTATTCTTTGGCGACATTGTTTGGTCGTCCTTGCTCAACAAAGGGTTAAAAATATTCCCTACAAATACATTTTAAGTAGATAGAGTAAAAATGTGAGAATGAAACATACTTATATGAAAACCACCTACAATGTAAAGGAGAAACAACCGCAGATTGAAAGATTACGATGAGTTGTGCAAAATATTTTATGAGATTGCTGAAGTTGCACCAAAGTCAATTGAATAGACGGACATGTTGCATGAAATGATGAATAAATTTGCTCCAACACATACATTTCAACGTTCTGAAACTGAAATAGATACAAATATCTGCGAAAGCAATACACCTACAGATTCACAAAGGTTATATGTTAACAACGTTGACATTGACATTCATAGCCCGTTGCATGTTAAAAGGAAAGGAAGACCACGTTCACTTCGAAAGGTGTCAACAAGTGAAAAAATTGCAACACGAAGGTTAAAAAATAAAGTACAACACACTTGCACCACAAATATTGTAAGTATTATATCCACAACTATCATGTTATTTTGTATTGGATGATTTCATAAGTTCATTAATATTTTATCTTCGCAATTACAGGGGAACACTGAAGGAACTTCATCCCAGTTATTAAACTCAACCCTTCACATAGAAACTCATGTTGATTATCGGTCATCTGGATTGGTTTGTATAAAAAATGAAATTTATTTAATGTTATAGTGATTGTTTAATCGAATTTGCTTTATTTAAAGTGTGATATGCAATTCATTTGAATTTCTTTGTGGGACTGATATACTGTTTATGCAGTATATGTTATGTAAAATGACAGTAAAATCATATGTCAAAACTCATGTAATTGTTGCCCTTTGCAGCCATCAACTTTGGGTACCACTGGTTTTGTGTCGTTGTTGACATCACTTGACAGTAATATTGACGGCACACAATTGTCTTCCTCAATACAATGGTTTGAGAACATTTTTTTTTAATGAAATACTCTGTCAACAATGAATATTACACTAGTTTTCAATTGTATTACATTGATGTCAAATTGTCATCAATTTGCATGGTTTGAATTTGCATTACAATAAATGCTCTGTCAAATTGTGTTGACAGAGTATTTCATCAATGTAATGCAATTGAAAACTAATATAATATTCATTGTTGACAGAGTATTTCATTAAAAAAACAATGTTCCCAAACCATTGTGTTGAGGAAGACAATTGTGTACCGTCAACATTATTGTCAAGTGATGTCAACAACGACATAAAACCAGTGGTACCCAAAGTTGATGGCTGCAAAGGGCAACAATTACATAAGTTTTGACATATGACTTTACTGCCATTTTACATAACATATACTGCATAAACAGTATATCAGTCCCACAAAGAAATTCAAATAAATTGCATATCACACTTTAAATAAAAGAAATTCGATTGAACAATCACTATAACATTAAATAAATTTCATTTTTGACACAAACCAATCCAGATGACCGATAATCAACATGAGTTTCTATGTGAAGGGTTGAGTTTAATAACTGGGACGAAGTTTCTTCAGTGTTCCCCTGTAATGGTGAAGATAACATATTAATGAACTTATGAAATCATCCAATACAAAATAACATGACAGTTGTGGATATAATACTTACAGTATTTGTGGTGCAAGTGTGCTGTACTTTATTTTTTAACCTTTGCGTTGCAAGTTTTTCACTTGTTGACACCTTTCAAAGTGAACGTGGTCTTCCTTTCCTTTTAACATGCAACGGACTACGAATGTCAATGTCAACGTTGTTAACATATAACCTTTGTGAATCTGTAAGTGTATTGCTTTCGCAGATATTGGTATCTATTTCAGTTTCAGAACGTTGAAATATATGTGCTGGAGCAAATTTATTCATTATTTCATGCAACATGTCCGTCTGCTCAATTGACTCTGATGCAACTTCAACAATCTCATAAAATCTTTTGCACAACTCATCGTATCTTTCAATCTGCGGTTACTTCTCCTTTACATTGTAGGTGGTTTTCATATAAGTATGTTTCCTTCTCACATTTTTACTCCATCTACTTAAAATGTATTTGCAGGGAATATTTTTAACCCTTTGTTGAGCAAGGAAGACCAAACAATGTCGGCAAAGAATACCTTTGAATTCAAATAGCAAGCATGTGCAACTGACATTTTGGTCGTCACGGTTGAAACTTAAACTATACAGGTTTTCTTTACAATCTTCACCACAAATAGGTTCCTCCATAACGTCATAAAACGAAGCAGATCCAAGGCAAGAGACATGCACAACACTACAGTTCATTTTTCCTCTAAATTCAGCTTGAACTTTTGCAAATTTTGAATGTGTGTACTCCGACTGAAATTGCCTCTTTATCATAGACTATGATCCACAATTAATAATTATATGCATGGATGCAACATCAGAAAGTACACCTTATCAGGTTTTTGTGCAAAAAATATTACATGATTCTCTTCTACATCCAAACACACCAATTAAAAAATATTCACGTCAAATTAACAGTTTAATCTACTTCACATACAAATATGAGTACCAGAATGCACCTGAAAGTGTTGCTTTAGGTTTTCCATTGCAATATAACATTCAAGACGATTGAACTGTGAAAGAGTAGCAAAGGAACAAGATATAGCAGCGTGAATTTAGGAATAAAGTAATTATTTAAATTTAATTATGGATCCAACCCTAAGAAACAAGGAATTATACCTCCACAGGAATCCATGTTTTGGAACCCGAAACATCCTTATTTCTACTGCATTGGATTCGTCGGGATATATGTAGGGGAGAGGACTATCTTGGCGCCGAATATGCTGTCGAGGGTGAACAGCAGAGGAGATGACGGCATGGTTGTTGACAACGGAACCACGTTCACGATGTTGCCAACAAATTTGTACAATGCGGTGGTGAGTGAGTTCGACTGACAGGTTAGGCAAGTTTAGAAGCGTGCGAGGAAGGTCGAGGAAGGAAGGAGTAAGTTCAGTGAGAGCATAATGAGAATCGAAGAAAGCGAGATACTGAACTAATGCGAAGGGAATCAATTAATTAATGAATAAAATACTATGCATTTAATATTTTTTTTGAGATGTTTTAAAATGGGTTGTCAAAATATCGGGACTCTAGTTAGATTTAGCGCTCTGCCAATTACAGGGAAAGATAGAAACTTATGGGCTAAAATGGTTATCAGATATGGAATATCGGACAGCCTAGTGCACAAAGTTCCCAATTAGTGGGGTCATGAAAAGGTAGATGAAAGCAGCCTTACTCCATCAAGCAGAAATTGAACCCATGATTTCTTAGCCACAAAGCAGCAACTTTGCTGTTATGCCAAGGCTCATCCTTTATAAAATGTAATGGATCTATGATGTAAATTTTTTTTATGGTTTAAGACTCCTGTATGTTTAAAATGGCGCTTGATTTCCAATCCCTAGGCCAAGCTACACATTAAACTGTAAATGTTGTCCGACGGTTACAATATGTAGAATCAAACGTTATTTAAAAAGGTTATAATGAATGGGAGAAAATCAGAAAATTTTAAGAATGAAAGCCCTACATGTTAGGTTTCTAGAACAATTAACATAATGCAATCTCAATTTGTGTAGGACAGGTTAATAGAAAAGTGGTGGAGAAACAGGAACTATGAATAAAAAACCCTTGTTTCGACAAAAGCTGGTGTCCGGCATATAGGCCAAGAACTAAAATTCTAGGAGTTTAACTGTTAAATTGAAGACCTTATATCTTACGCTTCTAAAACAGAAAAGAAGCAAATCTGGCATCCAAAAGGGTTATGAACATCATAAAGTGTATTACCAAAAACATAACACAACATGCAAGTTAAAAAATTTATGGGCAAAATTTGAAGCAACCTCACATTTTGATGGTGTAGGAAACCAGTTGGCTTGATGCTAGGACAGAAATAACTCTTGATGCACATATCAGTCATACAACTCAATATAACAAGAATGAATGAAAACTCTTGTAATGAGATAACTCCACAGAATTGATGCTTGACAGCCCCACAACCTCAAGCACTTTAACCCTAAGTAACCAACCAACCATCAGTCAAGAAATTTTAAATTCTCTTTACATACTATCATCCCCATATTCAACTTCAATGAATCAATTACAGTCAGTTCCAAGTAAAACAATACAGAAACAAGATAATTTCATAAACAGAACAAACTCCCCTTTCAGCAGCATCATATTTTAAGAACCAAATCAAAGAAAAATATCCTGGGGAAGAAACAGAAAACATCAATAACCGTTTCCACCCTCTTTTTCTAAATAAAAAAACAAGGCCAACTCATTTACCAAACATCTTACAAGCATATATAACCCTACTCCCATAACAGTTATTTAGACAAAGAATTTCACAAATATAATCGTTTCTCATTTATCATGCAGCAACACAACAATATTAAAAATAAAAATCAGTCACAAGATGTTGCAGCAAACCACTCAAAAATAAAACCTTTTTAACAGAACCCATTAACCAGAAAGACATTAAGTAAATTTGAGGTTGTTCATGTCAACAACGGGTTTGGTTGTGTGAAAGATAAGATTTAACACGAGACAAAGTACGGATTTTTGGGAAATATCAGTCATAGAAAATTATGAGAGAGTTGAGAGACTTACATTCAAAATGTGAAACTCTGAGTGGACTTTAAAAAATGCAAAACTTTGTGGAGAGGTGTAGGAAAAAGTTCAAACATATAATATACATGTATGCAGGCCTAATCAGGCAATAAAAGCTTAAAATTACTTTAAAATTATAATTAATATTATAATCTAGTTTCATAAAAGTGAGATATAGTTAAAATATAATACAATATCATAAATATGATATCATATTGAGTAAAATATATTTAGTAAGATAACAAAATATATTATTAATATATAATTATTAGTATGTTTTAGTTTTTATGTATCAGTGTTTAGTTCAGATTGACCAGTCGTTGGTGCAATTTCCAATAGAAATGGTTTAAATTTGTGTCAGATAGATTCCCATTTTTTTTGTGTCAGATAAAAATTATATGTATTATATTTAAGAAAGAGGTCTTATAGAATACACGTTTTTGTAAGTTTTATTATATTTTAAACTTAAACAATTTAAAATACTAATGTAATTATTTTCATTAAATATTAATCTAATTTTGGTGTAATGGTATTGAAACATTATTTTTTATTTTTAAGATCCTGAGTTTTATACAATATTCAGTTCTTAATTTTAAAACTTTCAGATCAATAAGTCTCAATGAATTTTTGTATGAAACTTAATCTTTAAATTTAAGACTTTTGCTAATAAAAAAAATTAAGACTTTTTCTAATAAAAAAAATTAAATAAACAAGTCTAAAAAAAAGAAATAACAATTTTTTAGATAGAAACAAATGTTTAAGATTGAAATAAATAATGTTTGACTATAAAAATATATATAATTAAAATAAGTTATAAAATAAATTCTGTTATAGAAATTGGAATTTATTCGTTTATGTTAAATAAATTGTGGCACTCAAATATGTTCTGGGGTTAAAATCTCGGGAAAAAAAAAAAAAACTTTGGTCTTTGTGCTTTGTTACAGCATGTGATGTGAGAGCCTGAGATCATACAGGGCCAAGTGAATAAGACAAAATGAAAATTGCAGTACATTGAATTAAACTATTAGTATTGATTCTCTTCATGAAAAAAAACTATTAGTATTGAAATACTACACCATGTTTGCTTTTCTTTCTTTTTTTATTTTATTTATTTTGTAGAGCCAACCACTGTTACCGTACTTGTTTTCAAGTGCTTATTTAATTATTATGTGTCCATTAGTTTTGGCAGAGAAATTAATATTATATATTCAATTCAAACTTGGGAGAACCCAACCCCACGTTAGATACTCTGCACAACTTCATGGAGGAGAGAGAAAGGGTACCTGGACTTTGACAAGAGCCATTTCTTCTCTTCCTTTCAAAGGGTACCTGAAGTTGAGGTTGAAGCAGACATTGAGAAGTAAAGGACATTATCATTTTTGTTTTTTCAACCAAAAATGGTAGAAAAATAAGGTAAATTCATAGTCTTCGGAACAGAAGTGTTAGCATTATCATCAAATAAGGTTGGCTTAGTGATGTGAGAGTCACACTTTGATTTCTAATACGTTTACATTTTCAGTGCTGATATTGTTGCTGTTTCCTTGCCATAACAGTAGTAGCATGGCCAAAACTGGAAGCTGAAACTCATCTCACAACTTTCACATTCAAGCACAGTTTGGATGCTTCACAACAGCTCACACCACAACAATCAGTACTGGATGTACAAGTGCTACTGGTGTAGTACAACACACAGCTTCAGATGCTAAAATCCAAGTGATGAGTCTGTGCACCACATGCAGAACTCTTGTATCTTAGCCTTTTACTATTGGATTGCATTTATGTTTCCAGAACCAAGCAAATGCTGTAGGGTCACAATCAGAGCCACACAGATACATTATTCAGGTCTTCTGTATCCTACAGCAAATAATAGGTATTTTAAGGCCTAACTATACCCCACATAAAGAATAGAGGAGCCTTTGCTAATTATTAAGAAACAAATGTTGTAGAGTGTAGAGTATAGAGTAATATACTATGTACATCTATAGTGAGATCTAGCCTAAAGGCCACTACAACTGCATTTTTTAACCATCTTCGAAGAGTTGTTATTCATGGAAAGTGAAAGAGAGGACAACAACAAAGGCACCGATGCAACACATGCTGCAATCTCTAGCACACTTAAAATTAAGATTGTAAGTTGCAGCAAACCAGGTGGGGAGAGTTTAGACAACTCAAACTTACCTTCACCAAACATAAACAATGCCATAGAATCATCACCTTATGGTTCTCCTCTTGTGTCACCACCTTCATCAGCATTTGTTTCAGCATTGCAGTCTCCATATATATCTCCAAGGGCCATAATCCCAGACCCACCTAATGGATCTCCTTTGGAAAACCAACCACCACTGCTAACAACAACCACTTCCACAACCAACCCATCCACCCCAGAAGATGTGCCAAGCAGTTCCTACACTCCCCCTTCCGATCAATACGAGTTCTCTGATGACACTGCTGACACAAGGCTCAAATACGTGACATGTGTTCCTGAACCGGCTCCTCCACGCATCTCATTCTCATTTCCAGTCCCTAGAATTTCCTTTGCTAAAGGCCCTGTCTCACCTGCTGCCAATGCCAAACTCAGAAGCTGTGATGTCTACATTGGATTCCATGGCCAGAACCCCAACTTGGTGCGCTTCTGCAAGTGGCTTAAGTCTGAGCTTGAGCTTCAAGGGATCGATTGCATGCTTGCTGATAGAGCAAAGTACTCAGACAGTCAGAGCCATGAAATTGCTGATGGAGTCATTTGCTCAGTGGCTTTTGGAGTGGTGGTAGTTACAAGTTCCAGCTTCCTCAACCATTTTAGCATGGAGGAGGTGAGATTCTTTGCCCAAAAGAAGAACTTGATTCCTCTCTTATTTGACACAGGACCTTCAGAGATTATGGCTCTTCTTAACTGCAACTCAATTGACAAAGAATGTAAAGAGGCAATAGATGGTATAATGAAGTGCAATGAATTCAATCTAGAGGCTAATGATGGTAATTGGCGAAGCAGCATAGCAAAAGCTGCGGGTATTTTAAGAGCAAGACTTGGTAGAAAGAATGCTGAGCAGAAGGATAAAATGCAAGGACTTGAGAACTTACCCTTTCCAAGGAACCCATACTTCGTAGGAAGAGAGAAGGAGATTATGGAGATTGAAGGTCTTTTTTTTGGTCGAGGGAATTGCATGGAACAAGTCCAAGATCATTGTAGGTCATTTACCAAAGGGGAAGCAAGTGGAAGTGGACAATCTGAAGGCCTTGCAGATGAGGAAAGTGAACCAGTGATAGGTAGGTGTGGGAGGTATATTAGCTTAGAGATGGGAAGGAGCAAAGAACCAACTTTAGAGGCTTGGGTTGAACCGATCATAGGAAACAATTCTTTGAAGAGGTTGAAGAATAAGAAGTCAAAGAGTGGAAACTACAAGAGTGCGTGTAGCAGTGTTATTTGCATTAATGGGGTTTCTGGGATTGGGAAGTCAGAGCTGGCACTAGAATTTGCCCATAGATATCACCAGAGGTACAAAATGGTCTTGTGGGTTGGTGGTGAAGCCAGGTATCTGAGGCAGAACTTATTGAACTTGTCTCTCAATTTGGGATTGGATGTTGGTGCTGATTCTGAAATCGAAAGGGGTAGGATTCGTAGCTTCGAGGAGCAAGAATTTGAGGCATTCAAGAGAGTGAAGAGGGAACTGTTTGGTGAGACTCCTCACTTGCTGATAATTGACAATCTTGAGACAGAAGTGGAATGGTGGGAAGGGAAGGATCTGTATGACTTGATACCACGAAACACTGGAGGGACACATGTGATTGTTACTACTAGATTGTCCAAAGTAATGAGCTATGACACTATTCAGCTTCCACCTTTGCCTTTATCTGATGCAATGATTCTGATGATAGGAAGAAAAAGGAGAGAGTATCCAGCAGATGAGATAGACTTGCTTGAAAAATTCAATGAGAAACTTGGAAGGTTGAGCTTTGGTTTGTGGATGATTGGTTCATTGTTGGCTGAACTTTCAATAGGCCCTTCTTCTCTCTTTGAGGCCATAAACCAGGTGCCACTCAATGAAGATTCAAACTCTTGCTATATGAGCATTGCAGAAGGGCAATGGTACAAGAGCAACCCTTTTCTCCTGAAGACCCTTCTCTTTTGCTTGGAAACTTTGGAGAAAACTAAAGCTAAAGGGAACCTCTTGGCCATAAGAATGCTGCTTGTAAGTGGCTGGTTTTCTCCTGCTCCCATTTCGGCCAGTTTATTAGCCAATGCAGCAAAGAGTATTCCTACAGTCGAAAGCCATCTCAAGAAGTGGACCAAATCTCTGAGCCTAACACCAAGTTGTTTTTCATCGCGGACGTGGAGAATCGAAGAAGATTCAGCAATGCTTCTTGTGAAAATGGGACTGGCTAGAAGGGCTAATCAACATGATGGATATTGGCTTCATTTCCACCCCATAACACAAGCATTTGCCAAAATAAAAGGTGGTTTGCAATATGCCAAGGCTGCAATTCAAGGAGTGAGGAAAATGGGCAGCCATGTAAACTCAGATCATTTGTGGGCCTCAGCTTTCCTTGTGTTTGGGTTCAAATCTGAACCCCCACTTGTGCAGCTGAAGGCAATTGACATGGTTCTGCACATCAAGAGAACAGCTCTCCCTCTAGCAATTCAAGCCTTCACCACTTTCTCAAGATGCAATTCATCCTTGGAGCTCTTGAGGGTGTGCACCAATGCACTGGAGGAAGTTGAGAAGTCCTTTGTGTCTCAAATCCAAGATTGGTCTTCCCATGGTTCAATCTGTTGGAAAAGGAGGCTGCAAAGAGGTCAAAAAGTAGATGAATATGTGTGGCAGGATGTGACCTTGTTAAAGGCAACACTGCTGGAGACAAGGGCAAAGTTGCTAGCAAGAGGGGGGCATCTAGACAGTGCCAAGGAGCTGTGCAGAACATGCATCAGTATCAGAACTGTGATGCTTGGCCATAACCATGCCCAGACCTTGACTGCTCAAGACACATTGGCAAGATTGGTGAGAATGAGGAGCAAAATATGAGAGTATGTTTTGTTGTATCGTCTCTTTTACTGTTTAAACTTCATACAAACAACACCCGCTGTGAAGTCCTGTAAATGTTACTGTGGCAATAAGCATTACCGTGTATGAATGTTCTACTAATGTTCCTTGTTTGCCTCATCAACAAAAAGCCTTGCTGTGGCAATAATGTTGTTCTTTGTTAGAGGCATTTACTGTAATGATGGAGAAAATGATAGTGCCAATGGAAAATCTAATAGTTGCCTTAGGATGTTGCATTATTATAATACAAGTAATTAATAGATAAAAATTTCATTGATACAATTCAGATGAGGTTTTCCTCAATATCGACTTCACGTGGAGATATCTGCAAATTATGAATTTAAACAAATCTGCAATGGTTGATGAATTTAAATAAATACCTTGAAGAGAAGTGATGAACAAAATTGGTGTTTAACTAGATGCGATCTAACATGCTGTACACCCAGATAAAAAAAAGAAGAAGTTAATATTTAATTTAATTAGAACTCAAACATTTTCTTATCATTTTTGCATTAAAGGAGCACAAATTCAAGCATAAAATTGGTAATTTGAAGAAAAGGAAGAAAGCAGAGGAAATAAGTTGACAGCACTCTGTTTTCTTTTAATCTCTCAATGTTTCTTCTGCTACGATTTCAAATGAGTTGTTATAAGTATTTATGGGCAAAATGTTTTCTTTTTCAAATGCCAAAAGTAAACCATGATGCATATTAAATAGGTCTGCAACCCATATTTCTTAGTTATGTCACTCATGTCTAAAATCATTAATACTATTCTAGGAATACTAAACGACTAATTTATATTTTACAACAAATCTCCCCATTAAACTTAAATACTCTTCTTATATCTTATTCTAATCAGCCTTTTACAACTCTCTAGCAGTGTGGTCGGTAGTGGCTTGGTGAATACGTCCGCGGCTTGAGCTCGGCTTTCAACATGTTCCAACTCGACTTTTCCTTCTCTGACTTGTTCTCGGATGAAATGAAATCGGACGTCGATGTGTTTGCTCCTTCCGTGATTAAACAGGTTCTTTGCCAACTCGATTGCCGACTTATTATCAACTCGGATTATAGTCCCTTCGTCTCAGATCACTCCCAGATGCTTTAGTAGATTTGAAAGCTAGACTGTATAACACACGCTTCAGTAGGCCGCCACATACTCGGTTTCGCAGGTCGATAGAGTTACAATGGGCTGCTTCTTTGACAACCAAGTAAAAGCCTTTTTTCTGAGTAGGAATACATAACCCAAAGTACTTTTCCGGTCATCAACATCACCACACCAATCACTATCCGAGTAACACATTAGTCGATAGTCATTCAAGTGATAGGGTTCCTCGAACATATCTCAAAATTCTCCTCAAGGCCTTTCAATGTATGTAGTTTGGATTCTCCATGTATCTGCTCGTTACCCCAATACTCAGCATTAGGTCGGTTCTCGTGCTTGTAAGGTACCTCAGACTTCCGATTAAGCTTCGATATCTCCCAAAATCAGTTCATTCTCCTCTATCAAACTTTGAGAGATTAGTGCTCGGTTCCATTGAGTAGAAACCGGGTTGCAATCCTCCATTTTAAACTTCTTTAAGATTTCAAGCGTATACCTCTCTTCAGATATAAAAATCCCTTCCTCCAGCTGCTTCACTTCTAGGCCAAGAAAATATTTCATCAAGCCTAAGTTTGTCATCTTGAACTCTTTTTTTATTACCTCCTTGAACTCCTTAATCAGCTTCGCGTTGCTTCCGGTGAATATGAGGTCGTCGACATAGAGAGCGACTACCATCATATCCTTTTTTGATTTCTTTGTGTACAAGGCATGCTCATATGGACATTTCTCATACCCATTTTTCTTGAAATACCCGACAATTCTCTCATTCCAGGCATGAGGAGCCTGTTTTAACCCGTAGAGGGCTTTTCTCAATCTCAACACCTTCTTCTCATCCCCTCTCTTCATGTACCCGAGTGGTTGCTCAACGTACACCTCCTCCTTTAGCACTCCATTTAGAAAGGCCAACTTCACATCCATCCGTAGAACTGACCATTGGTTTTGAGCAGATAATGAGATCAGAAGTCGGATTGACTCCATTCTCGTGACAGGAGCAAATATTTCATCATAGTCGATTCCCTCCTTTTGTACACCCATTTTACTCCAATGGGTCGAGCTCCTTCAGGAAGGTCGGTCAACTCCCAAGTTTTGTTGCGTTCAATCACCCCAATCTCCTCATTCATGGCTTTTCTCCACTTCTCATCTTAGACAACTTTCTCAAAACTCATGTCTTCAGAGTCGACCAGAAGATATATAATATGAACTTCATTTGTAGTGTCATATATTTCCTGCAGACTTCTCATCCTGGACTGTTGTGGCTCGGTTTCTTCATCTGAGGATTCGGGGGTTGTTGTTGTTGAAGGCGCAACAATTTTTGAGCTAGTTTCTTCTTCAGTCAGGTTACTCCAACACCATTGTTTTGTTTCCTCCACGTGAACATCTCGACTCATCACCACTTTCTTGTTGACAGGATCAAACAATTTATATGCTTTAAATTTTTCATCATACCCGATAAATATATACTTCTTCCTCCGATCTTCTAATTTTGTCCTGTGCTGACTTGGTACTTGCCCATAGGCCACGCTACCGAACACCTTCAAATGAGAGACACTCGGCTTCATACCACTCCAGATCTCTTGAGGCGTCTTCTCGCCTAGTTTTGCATGTGGACATCTATTTTGCAAATAGACTGCGCACTGTACCGCCTCTGCCTAAAACTTTTTTAGCATATTCTTCCCTTTCAACATAGATCGAACCATATCAAGAATGGTTCGGTTCTTTCGTTCCGCTACACCGTTTTGCTGCGGAGAATATGGGGCAGTCAAGAAATACGGAGATCTCATGTTGATCTCATGTTCCTCTGTCAGATCGGACTGCTTTGATGATTTTGTTTGTTTCTTTCTCCATCATCACTTTGAATTTCTTGAAAGTTTCAAACACTTATGACTTCTCTTTCAGAAAATAAACTCACGTTTTCCTCGAAAAATCATCAATAAAAGAGACGAAGTATCTCTTACCACTTAATGATTCTGGAGTTATCGGCCCACACAAATCGGTATGGATCAATCCGAGTTGCTCCTTTACTCGATACTCAGAACTCCTTCAGAAAGAAGTCCTCGCTTGCTTCCCGATCACACATTCTTCACAGAATATTTTTTTGAATTCCATTTTAGGCAGTCCGAGCACCATCTCCTTTTTCACCAGCTCAGTCATCCCACCGAAGTGAAGAAGACCGAACCGAAAATGCCACTTCATGGCCTCATCCTCCATATCAAGTTGCATGCATTTATCTTGAACTATTTTTAGTTCAAGTTTGTACATGTAATTTTTCTTCATTTCTACCTGAGCAATAAGCCTCTCGAGTTTATCCTTCAGTTGTAGTTCTCGGTCCTTCATCAGAACCGAGCACCCCTTCTCCATTAATTGTCTCATGCTCAGTATGTTACTTTTGAGATCAGGTACGTAGTATATATCTCTGATCTCTCTGATGTGTACATTTCTCTGTTGATACCAGATCGTTCATCGATCTTTGACAGCTACTTTCGAAGCATCGTCGAAAGAAACAGATCCAGACTTCACCTTTGAAAGTATTTTGAATAAGCGCTCGTCATCACATATATGGTTGCTTGCACCGGTGTAAAGTACCAAACCGAGTTATTAGAACAGTTCGGTATGACCTCAATTTTTGGAATGTTTGTCACCATCAACAATCCTTCATCTTCTTCCTCGACAAGAAAGTTTGTTGGTTCCTCCTTTTTCTTCTCGGACCTACAATCTTTGGAAATATGACCAAGCTTTCCACAGTTGTAGCAGTTTACCGAGTAACAATCCTTGACAACATGTCCATTCTTCCCACAGTTATAGCATTCAATATTGTTTGTGTTTGCCCAGCCATGCCGAGCTTGACCTTGGCCACACCAGTTCTGTTGGCTGACTTGCTCATTTCCTCATCCTCCTCTTCCTCTACCACCTTGGGCTCTGCCTTTTCCTTGGCCTCTGTTACTTTGAGCATAAAGCACCTTCTCCCTTTTTATTGTCTCCTTCGCCTGGAGAGCCTGTTCAAGGGACTCCCCCTTCTTGTTTTTCCTTCTCTACTCATGTGCTTCCAGGGATCCAGCAAGCTCTTCAAGGATGAGCGTTGATAGATCCTTGGACTCATCTATTGCACACACGATGTTCTCGAAATCATCCGTCAATAATTTCAAAATCTTTTCAACAACTCGGTTTGATGAAAGACTCTCACCATTCCGATTCAGCTTGTTCATCACAGTCTCCACCCGAGTAATGAACTTGGATACGTTTTTAGACTCTTTCATCCTCATGTTTTCTAGCTCGCCCCTAAGGGTTTGAAGTCGAACTTGTTTCACCCGTTCGTCTTCTTTGTTTGTTTTTTTAAGTGTATCCCATACTACTTTGGAAGATTTTGTGTTGGCTATCTTCTCAAAGCCGGATTCGTCGACGACTCGGTATAGCATATACAAAACTGTCTTGTCTTTAGCTCGAACTACCTTCAACACACTCAGCTGGGCATTTGAATAACCATCTGTATTCGCCGGTTCCTCATGTCCAGTCTCGACCACATCCCAATTATCTTGGGAGCCGAGAAGGGTCTTCATTTGTACCTTCCAGTTGTCATAGTTGGCGTCTTTCATCAAATCGGGTAGCGGGATGCCATTGGTTAGACCTGCCATTTCTCTCAAGTGTTTGCACTCAACTCACACACCTCACAAAGCTCTCGGTCGCTCCTTTCTCTTTCACAGCCAGCGCACACCGCGACGTTCTCTCTTGAGGTTTGGTAGGTTCTCTCATGCTCACCTCACACACAAGCTCTGACGTCAATTTGTTGGTAATAGTACATATATGCATAGAAAATTAAACTAAATAATGTTGGCAACAAGAAGGCCGAAAATAGAAGTTGTCAGCACTTTATTTTATTTTAATCTCTCAATGTTTCTCCTGCTATGATTTCAAATGAGTTGGTATAAGTATTTATGAGAAAAATGTTTGCCTCTTCAAATGTTAAAAGTAAATCATGATGCCTATTAAATAGGTTTGCAACTCATATTTCTTAATTATGTCACTCGTGCCTAAAACCATTAATACTGTTATAGGAATATCAAATCATTCATTTAAGTTTTACAACACAAAAAGTTATAAAAACTAAATTATTAGAATCCAATGTAAATAACACAATTTATGGGAGACCAATAGATATTTATAAATAAACAAGATAACAAATAGAAAATACAAAACAAAACTGTATGAATTTTACCAAAAGAAAGCATGGATGATTTGATATTAATATATTTCCCTCCTACAATTACAATAAGAGAAACCCCTTATTCTTAAAGAAAAAGTAAAAATAAAACTACAAGTATTATTCATGGCAAACAATCTTGTTCGAGATGAATAAAATTACCATAAACGCTAAAACTCTCCCTCAAAGACCAATGATTAAATTGGAATAACTCCACCAGTTAGTAAAAATAAAACACCCAATTACATTCACTTAACAATTTTATAAAGTTTTGTTTGGGACTAAAATAACAATTAGAAGAATTCCTGAACGTGCTGGACGGATTTTCTTTCAACACCCCACCCTTTTCTTCCTGCACCTAAGTATATTTAATTAAAAAATGATAATTTTGAAATCTTTGACACATTCCGAAGAATGTTACCAAAAAGATTTTAAATTGTACATATTTTGAATTATGCATTTCAGAAAATAATAAAATATTTTTTGAAAAGAACTAAAATACATATTCTAGAAAATAAACATCATGTACATAATTTCGGATTAAACGTTTTGGGGGAAAAAATCTAGAATATATAATTCAGAATTATTTTCATCATTGATATGTTAAATTTAGGAAAATTTCAAAATTTTAAACACATGAGTTCCAATTTTATTTTTTTCCTTTAAGATTGTATTCGAATTCAAAATTATGCATTTCAATCAGGAAAAAAAAACACTCTCTGAACTTTAAAACCAAATATAGTCTAAGCCTATTTCCATAATTTATGTTTTAATCGAACCCCAAAATTGAAGAAAAATCATAAAATTGCATTCTTCCATGGGGGGTTTCTTTTGGTAATTGCTTCTTACGTCTCTATAATTTCTTCATATATCTTCCCATCGTAATGGAATAACAAAAATGAACATTTGGATTATACATTGGGGAAAGTTATTTGTGAAACTCAGAATCTTGTTTGACAAGAAGATAAACTATTCAAGAATATCAACCATTTTGCGCTTGCAGGTGACGGTCGGATTATCTATTATTTGTTTTATCATAAAATTATTATTAATTTATTTGTTCCATTCATTTTTATCATAATTTATCTATTAATTTTTTAATTTTAGTTTTAAAATAATATATTTTGACTTAAACAAAAAATATGAAATAATGAAGTCTTCATTATTTTTCTTGTAGGTCTATAAAAACTTCCGTTTTTCCTATTTCCTGCCTTAATAAACAATACAAATCTAATATTTCTCTCTTCTTCTTTCTTTTATGTTTTCTTCCTATTCCTCCAAAACAAACAAGGCAGAAAAATGTCAAAATTGAAAGTTAAACAATTTATTCCAACATTGATTCTCAAACGTGACGAATTCCGCGGTACGTAAGTTGCATATTCTCAAAGTTTGGGTGGCAGGTGCTTATTATGAATAAATAACTTTAAATGACAAAAAAATTGTAGTAACCTTATAGAATTTGATTCATAACTATATTATAGTTCGAATAAAGTTTCCAATAATTTCTTAGAAGAGAAAAAGAAATTGAAGAAATAAAATAAGTTAAACTTATAAGTTTTTTATAAAATCAAAATGGCAAGCAAAGACACAACAATACTGCAATCCGCTAAAATCATCTTGCACACTAAAAGTTATACATAAATTAAGTGAAAACTTACAGAAATAAAATAAAACTTAATGTATAAATTAACTGTAATCTGCGCAAGAAACTCAACAAGAATGTCAATTAAAAGCCATTCTATTAAATAATGGCCAAATACATGGGCAAATGTGTTGTTACATTGGAATATTTTACAATTTTGCATCATTAGACACAATTCTCCTCTAATAACCCTAGTAGTGGCAGAGGCATTAAAAAAAGATAGTAGAACATTAGACAAGACAGATTTCAGTTTACATAGTACATAATTCCAAACAGGAGACAAACTATAAAAATGAAAAATAAAAATAAAAACAAAGCAGCATTTAATTTTTGTATAAAACTAGTGACTAGCAGAGAACCATGTTGACTAGTACGAAACATACCACTACATAATGTCTCCTGAGAGGACTAACTGACCAGAGATCAAAAGTGTTTCTGATAATCCTGTGATGGAGGTTGCTCCCATGGCCGCAAAAAGCCTACACAAAGAGCAGTCAGTTTAGGTATATTGTAAATGTGAAATCTGCCACAAATATTTTTATATCACTGTTTTTCAAATGCTACAAGTTAATAATTGAATCACATAAAGCTCTCAATAATCAATTATGTTTCAAATTTTCATTCTGATCATGCTTCATACGTTCAGGGCTATGTTTTAACTTTTAATGCACTCATGCATCCCATCCCCCTCACAAAGAACATGCAGCAAAAATGTTTCTATGATCCACTTTGTTACACTGGTCTGAACATCCTTCCCAATATAACTGTTGAGTTACAGGACAGGGAAGGAAAACAGAGAGTCCTCAGTAAACTAAAGCTTACTATGCTCTAAGCTCTACCATTACAAATATATACATGAAAGAAAGTAATCCTTAAAAAGATGCAGGCTTTATTTACCCATACACATCCTCCTTTCTGAGACCAAAACAAAGTCCCAACAGCTAAACAGGCAAAGCTTCAACACAAATCTTTAGGGAAACAAAAAAGGATTTTATAGATAAATTACCATCTTGACTTCAATCACAAGTTGGCACATATGCACACGGCACATGTAAATAATGTGTACCAAACTTGTTATATACGTAGATAATCCAAGAATCACTGAATGACTAGTAAGATATCTTGTTAGTCATTTAAATGACAAAAAAGTAAACAATTACTGAGAGAATATCTCTGTCACGTACGCCTGTTTGGTTGGTTGATCCTTGCAGAGAAAATAGTTTACCTTGCATAGAGCATTCAAGGTTACTTGATTGTCAGTTAGTCATATATCAGTAGTTTTAGACAACAGAGTTCACATGTTGCCAATGCCATTGCCAATAGTTAATATTCTATTTCTGCAATTGACAAGGCAATAATACCCTGATTCAAACTTTTCCAATTTAGATTTCCTATAAAATAGACGAAAGTTATATATCTATATGAAGGAGATCTCCAAAATATATCGAAATCCTTCTCCTGGTGATTTTAATGAGAATTACATCATCCCATTGGCGGTGACATGGAGCCTGATGAAAAAAATATACCATGCTCACAACAAAGGAGATGTCTGGTCACATGATAGTGAACTAGTTCAAATGCCACCTAGTTTCTAGCAATGACTCCCCCTTTTTTAGATAGAAACATGACATTTGGATCACAAGTGTGTAAACAGATCATTAGTTTGTCATTTCAGTATCCTCCGGTACATCTTGTCCATATTTGTCCATATTTTCTACACGAGATTGAAACACCAGTAATACTGAACCACTTCAATACCCAGCCAGAATCATCGGGGAAAATGTGCTTTTCAGTTGGCAGATATTTTCCTTATCACAATCTGTGATGACATTGTGACAACATAACCCACAAAGACCACCAAATGTATACTTTTGGAATTCAGAGAAATGACAAAAGAAAATCGAGAGATCTTGGTCACTATAAATCATCTCAAACTTCTGAATAACTACGTTAAATCTACCCAATCATGGATAAATTGCTGTCACCAAATACAAGGAGCATTACACAGGTGCTAGAGTAATCCAAACTTATGGTGTTTTCTCCATACAAACCTCTCTCGCAAGCTAAGCACGGAGAAAGACATTTATAGCATCAAGTTGTTAATGCGGACAAATGCCCACGGCAGCCGTAAAGAGAAAGACATTGACAGAAGAAAATTTATTCATAGGTTAGAAAGTATCACCTTAATCCAACCCATACATCTTTGCCAAGCCATAAACAACCAACCTTGCTTTGAATAAATCAATCCGATCACTTGGCCAGCTTTAAGTGTGCATGCACAGAAACGGCCAAATATATCTTAGGTACAAGATGAAAGAACCAGAACCAAGTGACAATAGAATACAAGGCAATCACCTTGTCCAATCCACCATTGTTTTGCGACCCACAATGGCATAAAGCCTTACAAGTAATCTTTGGTATAGGGACAGGTGAAAAGAAGTGCCCAAAGTATAGTGGGTGAAGATAGAAACAGTGACTCAGAATCATCCATGCAACTCAGACTACGGGGGGAACAAATAGGAAACAGAACGATTGGTTACTGTAGATGGGATCATGCAAGGTAAGGAAATTGGAGAAAGAGAGACATCAGGTGCTTCAAGTGGTCTGGCAATAGATTAGGATCCGAGCAACAACAACAAAACCTGAACTCCGCAGAAGAACCAGTCAAGGGAATGTAAAGAACCTCATACAAAGGGAATGCTCAGAAGAACTTTCAAGGAAGGTAACATTTGCTTCAGTTAGGTAGCAAACTTGAATATCCTTTTTGAAGCCAAGAGTGGTCCTAGAAGATGAATTTGTGAGACTTGGCACAAAGTTTGTCCTGTCCAAGGTCAAGATCTATGAAGCACTGACTCCGACACGGACACTGAGACACGACACGACACGGACACGCGGACACGACAAACTTCTAAAATATAGGACACCGGGACACCTTATATATATTAGACATGAATAAAAATTTAAATATGATTCAAATGAGAAATATATAAATTAAAAATTAAGATTTGTTCATTCATCTTCTCAAGACAAAGTTATTAGATTTTACAATTTTTATATGATATCCTAACCAAAAAATACTAAGAACTACTATTTCCCAATATAAAAACTTTGTCTTTTTACAAAAAGAAAGTCTCAAAATAAGAAGATGAATCAAATCTATTAAAGACAGTGGTCTTCATGATCATCATCATTGAAAAATACACTCTCTAACTCTGGTTCATCAAGTGATAAATTTGCAACTTCAAGCATTCCACTCTCATCTAGTGATCCAAATGCATCTCTTGCTATGTTCCACATTTTTGTTTCCTCTTGGTTATATTGTGGAGAATTCCTTGAAAGAAGACGGAGGTTGCTATGAACAAATACTAGATCTTCTACCCTATATGGTGCCATCTTGTTTCTTTCCATAGAATGAATAAAAGAGTAAGTGCTCCAATTTCTTTCACAACATGAAGAAGAGCATGGTTGCCCAAGTAGTTTAAGAGCAATTTTTTGAAGTATTGGAGCATGAGCACCATAAACAAGCCACCAAGATTTTGCATCCATCTTACCCCTATCACTTAATGAATCAATGTCATCAAAACCTTCTGGCTCTTCATTTGTTTCCCTGCCAACATTGCCCTTTTTGCCTCCACTCTTTCCCTGCCAACATTGCTAACAGTGACTCTTCAACTACTTCGTTATTTCGGAGTTCATTGGGCAAAGAGCGTTGTGTGGTCTGTGCTCTCGGCTGCACAGAAGCACACGACAGAGGAAAACGGGAAGGAAAAAAGGAAAGCTTTTTTGGATGAAAGGAAAGTTTTGGTGCAGAAATGGAAAGGTGCAGAGGAAGGAAGGAAGAAAGGAAGGATACGTGCAGAAGAAGGAAGAAAGGAAGGATACGTGCAGAGGAAGGAAGGAAGAAAAGCGGGAGAAAAAAGTAAATAGAAAAAATTCAAATTTTTTTTTTTATAAAAGTTGTACCCGAGTCGGAGCCGTGTCTGACACCGTGTCGGATTTAGGTCACGCCGTGTCCACATGAATCGAAGTCTCGCGACGCGTTTTTGGTGTAGGGGGACACTGCAAAAAAGAGTCGGACACGCTTCTGCGAAGTGTCGTTGCGGTGTCGGTGTCCCAAACGTCCGCGACACTCCGACACGGGTGAGGGGAGCCGTGTCGGTGCTTCATAGGTCAAGATCAATAACAAAGCACATGCACAGTGCAGCTAAACCCACAAAGGGAAGAGAAAACAGATGAGTGTAGAAAAAGGGTAATCTAGTAAAACCAAAAAGGGTAAGCAATTAAGTAACATACAATGAGAACTGCATCACCACAAAATCTCAAAAAGAATTTTATTGTGAAGAGCAAAACATGTGAGCATTCTTTTAAACAACAGTTTTTACACTTTACAATGTTATTTTGCCGAGGGTTGTGATTGCATGAAGATTGATGATGTGTGCCCTATGAGGTAAAAAAGTTGTAAACAAAGCAGAAAATTATTTGTGGCCATATAAAACAGAGAGGATATACCTAGGTATATATTTGATTGTGAAAGTACAAAAGGATTCAAATATCGAAAGCAGCTCAAAGAGCAATAACAAGTGATCAACCATCGTTCTGCCTATTAGTCTATTGGAATTTAAATGAAATTAGGTACAGATTTAAATAACCACGTAAAAGCATTGAATATTAGTGTACAATGTTTTATCCTGCAACCTTAACTATTTTGGATAAAATATTGGGAGCAGCTTAAAATGATCCATATAGGCTATATACAACTAGTCATCACTTCTATACCAAGAAGGATCACAAGCATGAACATCAACAGTTGTCTTGCTTAGATATACATAATACCCCAGTACTTCAAACCACACCTAAACAAAGGCCAATATAGGTGATTTGGCCAAGGAGTGAAGAGCAATAACATGTGTAAATCATCATTCTGCCATTAGTCTATTGGAATTTAATTTAATTGTATTATGAGTTTTTTTATTATTTAAAGGTTGAGTCGCACCCAAATTCCTTATTTTTTGCAAAGTTGATGGAATGGATAGCAGATGTGAGATCTTAGCAAAATTAAGCCATTCTAAAGGGATTTTATCAGAACTTATTCTGATAGCACTCCCAGCGGTGTAAGTAGACATGGTCATTCCAATTCGTAAAATCTGACAACAGTGTGCAGAACTTGAAATTGGATATGGACATGCAATTCACAGGCTAACATAGGACATCATGCATGACTGTCAACTGTCTTTTTGTCATAGATAATACCCAAACCACTCCTTCATTTTAATCCATCCCGTTTGAACCTATGGAACACATCTTCACTCATTTTTCCATTGTTCTGTGTGATAAACTCTAGATACTGAAACCATGTGATTTGCAGTGAAGTATGTTTCCCAAGGTTTATCTCTAAACTAGGTTTTTGTGCCCTTTGCTAAACTCACATCCCACATACTCTGTACTTTTAGCTAGGCAGAAGTCAATGTCTTTCAAAGTTTGTCAATTTATTTGCTCTCTGAATTCCCTAACTAAAATTATATCATTTGCAAAAGGCATTTATCATAGTACTGACTCTTGGATATGCTTGGTAAGTACATCCAAGACAAGAGAGGCTCTTGTGTTTTCACCCTAGTTGTGACACCCTCTTACATATCCTTGGTTGCTCAAATATATACAATGCGAAGTCCTTTCTTCTCTATGGCTGTCCACGATACCTTTCTCAGCATGACAGTATCATAGATATCCTTTTATCCAAATTAGTGAAGACAACATCTAAGAATATTTATTTTTCCAATATTAATCCAATAAACAATAATATAGTGGGTTTTCCCGTTCTTTTGCTTTTGCAAGGAATGTCCCCCACCTATCATAGGTCCTAATCTCATTTGGGGTACAAAAGGCAAAAGGGTAGACCCCACCCAACTAGGTTTGCACCGTACACATGAGTTGGAAATTTTAACAGGTTTACAGGAATTTAATGTTATGATCATACACATGGTTCTCTATTACAAAATCGGAAAGGAAAGAAAAGGAAAAGATTCCATAAAGTAAATCTATATAATATTTCTTTACTTAACACGATTATATCTTAACACTCCCCTCAAACTAGAGCATATATGTCATATGCATCAAGCCTTATTACAAATTCAATCTACACAAGACCTGTTGAATGAGTTTGTGGACATATTTGCCAATTGCTCAGTAAAGCTAGCAAAGTTGGTAGTGATTTCTCCTAGTAGCACTTTACCTCTTTCAAATGATAATCTATCTCCATGTTTCCTTCACTCATGGAAGACCAAATTAGATGGGATGTGAAGTGCAGCTTGGCCATTGCAAATAAGCTCGATGCCCTAAATATCTCCAAATTGTAATTGCTAGAGAGGTTGTCTAAGCCATGTAATTTCACATGTAGCTACTATCATGAACAGTATTCAGCTTCAACACTAGATCTAGCAAATGTATTTTGTTTCTTTCTTCTCCATCATATCAAATTTCCCAAGAAGAACATAATAGTTGATGTTAGATATCTTATTTGATGGTGGTCTTGTTCAATCAACATTAAAGTAACAAACAATCTTGGATTTTTCTTTTTCTTCATATTAAGAATCCATTTTTCACATATTTGAGGATGCACATGACAACATCCCAAAGGTTAGAAATTAACTTACCACATTAACTACATTAACTACAAAGATGATGTCTACCCATGTCATAATGAGATATTGAGCTACAAACAAGTTTGTAGTATCTTCACAAATCTTTTAGTGGTTCCCAAAAACCCAATAACCAAAAAGATGCTTAACGTTGGAGTCCATAGAGGTGTCACTAAGACGACAATCAAACATACCATACCAATCAGAATGAAAATATTTAGACCATATTTTCTCCAAGAAATGGCATCAGAGGTGGATTGAGCAACCACAATGCCTAAAAATATTTCTAACGACCAATCATTTGTCCGATGCAAACTTTGAAGGTGAGCCTTGAACCATTGGATCCAATCATAGTCATTAATAACAATGATGATGTCATCACATATACCATCAAATAAATGTGTAGGTCGGAAGGAGAGTGTTGGGAAATACATAGTGAACTTCTTAACAACACATACCAAATTGGAGAAAGGCATTGCTAAAATGACCAAACCAGCTTGAATCGGTCAATATTGTCATTTGATCAAACCTTAACGGTGTAAATCCAATGACAACCAAGAATAGGCTTCACAAGAATTAAAGGAACTCCCATGTGCCATTGTGTAGGACAATAAGGAGCTCATCTTGTACTGAACAAATGATTGGAGCAAAACATGAGTCTAGGAATTTTCGCCACTAATTGCCTTTGTTACCACAAGCATTCTAGAACTTATCCATTAATGTCCCGATCATCATAGCATAAACAAATTATGCCTTTTGGTTCCTAGTCTCTCCACGCTTAAGTCCTTCCAATGTGATTCATGCCAATTAGGATAACATGTTCATCATTTTTATAAACCTCAAGTCAATAAATGTTCATACACCTTTTCCTTTGGTACACTTTGATATTTGGTAGCCTAGTTGAGTCTACTTAACTTTAGGATTTTTATATGTTGTGACATTCATTGATGATGTTTCTCATTGTACTTAAGCTTTCTTAATGAAAATCATTATAATGTTTTCTTTGTATTTCAAAGAAAAATTCATGAAATTCAAAACTAATATGGGACATCTCTTAAAATTTTGTGAACAAATAATGCTAGAGAGTACTTGTGTACACAATTTCAATCCTTTCTAACCTTGAAAAAACTTATTCATCAAACATTTTATTCTCAGACAATACAAACTCTTCATTATAATATTTGTCTTCACTTTTAGCGTACTGATCACACATGAAGAGAAGATCAAACCTTGATCTTTGAATACCATTTAATAGGTTTACAAGAATTGTGTTATGATCACACACATTATTATTTGTTTATGAGGAATATTAATGATTCAAAAATGGAAAGGAAAGAAAAATAAATTGTAAACCCTAAAATAAAGCTATACAACATTTTCCTATTTATATAATCATATTTTTAGAAGGAATCAAAACCAACTCTTGCTTTAAGGAGTAAGAACCCTTACAACTCACGCCAACTTGAGTTTTAACATTATTTGTTTCTCCATCCTTAATTATAAGATATTTTTTGAAATTTCTTTGTCTTGTTTAACTAGACTCTTTTCCAATTGTCCCTTGCAATGTAAATCTCACTTGTTTTATAAATAGTGATTCAAGTACTACTCCACTTGTACAACATCTTCTTAGCCCTTGTAATCTTGTTAAACAATTTTCTAAGCCAACTAATACTTTCCTTGCTTGGACCCTTCTCTACCTCAATGTTTATGTTAGTTGCACCAACTTCTTTGTTATTTCCCATCCTCTTCAATGCTTCTTTAACCTCAAGCTGCCAAATTCTAAGATAAAAGGCATAAAATCGGTCCCCATACATTGTTATTATCCTATTGAATGCAAAAAAATTGTTTTCATTACATAGCTTGTTGAAGTATGTTTGAGATCTCATATCAAGTAGAGATATGACCAAATTATAGTACATAAGTGGATATAAACCTTACCTTATAAGTCGGTTTTGTAAAGTAGAATTAAGCTTTAACTTACATTTTAAGATAATTTTAGAACCTATCCTAGTAGGTGAACTAGGTTTGTTGGGCCTATCATATAAACCGTTATCAGATCACCCATAAATATCTAGTCTCACATCAATTAGAGATATAACTAAATTATAATATATAAGGTACAAACCTCACTTTATGAGTTAGTTCTGTAAAGTTGAGTTAGGTTTTATCCCACTTTTTATTTGCGTCTTTCTATGACATTATTTTGTAATCAAGACTTTAGCTTCATTGTTAACACATTTCACTTCATTTCCCTACTTTCAGGAAGATTGTAAATTGTTCTTTCTTCATCTTTAGTATCCATCAAAATTTGTAGTTCTCAACTCATTCACCACTTTCTTGGCTTCATTCTAAGCAACAATATTCTTCCCAATTTTCAACATTCTTACATGAATCCACACTATGACTTTATATTTTAACCTTAACTTTACTTTCCACACTTGCATCATTTACCCTTAGGTCCCTAACCTCTTGATTCATCAACAATTTATGTTACTACCTTCCTAATCCCTCTGAACATTTGTCCCACATATTTGCTTCAAAAAATTGAAGGAATATCCTGATAGTTCTTCATTCAACCAACGAATGGAAGTCTACTCTAGGTTGTTGTTCCCTTATTTCGTCTACCAACTTCAAGCCCCAATTAGTATTTTTTTTCTATCAAACATAAATACTCTTTTGGATTTTTTTTTTTAAATATACATTATCACTTTCTTTGACTTTCCAAGACCTCCTCAAGAACTCTTCATTGAAAGTTCCTTTGTTTTTTGCCTTCATTTGCTTGCCACCACTTGATCCTTGAAATCCTATCTTGTCTATTCCTCCTAACTATCTTCTCAACTCTTATATCAATTCCCTAACTCTATTGGGTAGTAAAGTCTCCCTGTGTTGACTTTGCAATCCATGCAAAGTTTTTTTTCTGTTTTCTTTATTTGCAAGAACACTACCCAACTTTTGTAGCAAAAGATTGTGTCACTCGAAAGATTACGTCACACACCAATGTAGAGTGACAAGGCTAACATGTGGTGAAAGAACATGATAAGGTAGAAGCAGCAACTTAGTAGGGTTGGGTAGGCAATTGATCAAGGAGAGACAATCTAAATGGTGGCGTCAATCAAACTTCAAAGGATATCCGGACCAAAAAGGTGAGCTGTGAAGCGCAAAATCAATATGCGTGATTGGAGAAAACATCCAAACAGGACCACTAGAAGGAGAACAGAAGAAGAAAAAAGTTAGGGTTAATAACCCCACTCTCATCAACTAATAAAAGGAACTTAGAGAGTGCACACATACAGAATTGTCTAGCAATATATGTGTGCCTTGGTGTTATTAATGATAGGAAAAATGCTATGTACACATTCTAAAGTTCAAGAAAACAGCTATGCCCTTATAATATTGAACAAATTAATACATAGTTGCATTTCAACCACCTCAAAAAGTCCACCAAGTATTAGTGCCATAACCTACCCAATCATCACTCATAACTGCAGCATCAAATATTCACTAACACGAATCACAGGTACTTTTAACGAATAGGAAAACAAAGCACTAATAGAAATCTGGCATACTTAATTCTCCAAGCGACATATATATGGAATCATCCTCAGCAAGTGTCCCCTGGAACCAAAAAGGAATTATGTGAAAATCATTAACTATGATTATTAATAAACATCTTATCAGCATAAAGAATTATTTCACTGTAGATTAAAAAGGCATGCAACAACCATCAAGTCAGTAAAGGCTATGTTAAAAGGACTGGCATCAAAATCTATCTAAATTTGAAGGTAGCTTCATACTGTTCCACTATGAAGGCCCATCTCGTTGTGCACAGAGTTTATGTCACCAGCTACTGAAGAACAATTAGTGAAATCTGGCCCAAGCAACTCTGATATCATAAGTCCATAACCATCCTGAACATCATGTATGTCAGCAGCATTTTGAGCATGGTTCGGAAAACCTTCAAGGCCAGGAAACATAGTCTCTGTCCTGTGATTTCAAAGACAATATTTTACACAGAGAATGGCAGCATAAATGAAGGATATTTAAAACTATATAGTCCACTGGTATTTTCACTAAGTAACTGAATGAAGCAATATAGAATAGGAAGTAGGAAAGCTAACATAAAACTTTTGGAGGAAGGAAGTAGGAAAAACATACTTTCTATCCATATTGTCAATTGACTTTTCTTCTTGAATGGAATCATTTTCTAAATCAATTACTTCAATCTCTTTGCCATTTGTTGCATGAGTATTGAATTTTCCTGATACACTAGCATGACTCATGGTCAGATCTATGCCAATTGGTACAGCTTTCTTAGCTTCAGAAACTGCAGGGGGATAAATAAGAACGGGCTGATCAACATGACTTTCATGCACTTCAGAAGCTTCAATGAGATTCAGATCACAGGTTCTAAACGAACTCGGCAATGAAGGCTTCTCATCTGAACACTGAAGAAAGGATCTATGTCCACCTACTGTAAACTGAGAACCACTACTCATCAGGCTCCCCTGCTCTGAGGTCATAATCACTTTGTCAATGTGTGAAATTCCATCTTCCACTGGGCTCTCTTTCACTTCAATTGGATTACTATGCAAAAAGTAACCTCCAGTCTTAGGAACAAGGGAAGGCAACCATTCTCTCAGTCTCTTGTTGTCCTCCCTAACATCATCATCATCATCTTCCAAAACCCGCTTTTGACCCTGTTCCCCAGACAAGGACCTGCAACCTCCATACCCGGGTAGTGTAGCATTGGACTCCTGGTTGTTATCCTGAATAAAACTTCTATCCTGACCAGACTGACATAATTCTTTCACATCTTCAGCTTTAGACACATCATCTAATTCTCTCACATCCTCAGCTTTAGACACAGCATCTAATTCTCTCACATCCTCAGCAACACAAACTGGTTCTACCTCGGCAGCATCAGAGTCAACATGTACCATATCATAACTTTTCTCACCTAGTAACCCACCCGATGAGGAGCCTTTAACAGACTCATTTTCAGCCAAGACTTCCTCAGCTGAGTTAGCTCCTTGAAGATCCTCAACATCATGTGCACTCCCGGACCCATCTCCATGGTTCCCAGCTTTCAAATTCTTACGTGTAATCGAAGAGCGCGTCCTGGTGGGCACCTTCACAGACTTGCACAACGAAACCAAATCAGTAACAACGCCACCAGAGCTACTATTCTCCTGATCACTCAACTGAGCAGACACATTCCTCAATCTCTCAATATCATCATCACCAGCACAATCATCCTTCACCTCCTTAACCCCGACAATCACACTCTCCAAATCATTACCCACACCAACCCCCATGTCCACATCACTCACATCTTTCCCTACACCACTCTGATTCAACTCCAACAATTCAGCACTCACCCTCTCCTTATCCCTATCCTTATCACTCAAATCACCACCATCCTCTCTTCTCGGAGTAAATTCACTCGAATTCGATTTTACCAAAGCATCATCACTATTATTCTGGTGTTGTTGTTGGTGGTGATGGTACTGGTGATGGTCCTCCTCATCTTGGTGTCTAACACTAGATCCACCACTTTCATAATCATCATCCTCAACATCCCTAACATCGTTGGCGCCACGACGATCAGACCAAGATCCATTCCTCCTATAATCCCTCCCCCAATCCATCCCATTACTCCTGCTGAAGCTCCCTCGCCTCCTCCCCTTCTGCCCAAACTCATCAAACCCCAATTTCCTCCTCCCATCCGCGCTCCCGAGCCGCGCCAGCGCCGACTGCCGCCCGCTGCCCTCCACCTGAGCCTTGTGGTTTTGCCATTTAGGCGGCAACGCGTTGGGCGGCAGCAGCCCCTGGGAAACCAAATACTCCGCGGCGAGCCGCCCCGCCTCAACGAAAATGTCCCCTCTCCGGCCTCTCCCCAGCCCCCCCTCACGCTGCCGGTACTCCGACGGGTAAAACCCTCGCGGACTGCGTTGGCGAGCCTGCATAGTGACGTTATTCTCTCCGCGCGATCAGATCAATCCAATTCAAATGATTCTGCTCAAAATCTTCTAAGCCATTCAACAAATGAAGGTTAGGCGGAAAGGGATCGACGAGTTAGGTTCGAGGGTTTTGGCGAAGTGGTTGTTGGTCAGCAGTGGCAGCAACAGCAATAGAAAATTATTCGATGGAGTGGTGTGGGTCATGCTACGCTACGAAGACGAAGATCGAAGAGTTATTTGCATTCGCAGAAGATGAATCTACGATCGTGCGCGAATGGAACAAATTGAATTATAGGAAGAGGGGAACATTTGATGGTGTTCATTCGCAACATCACTACTAATTCTGTTCCATTTTCCTTTTTCTCTTTTTCTTTCTTCTTCGGGAAATGCCACTGCCCTAAGTCAGTTTTATAGTTCCAACACTAATTGCTTATTACATTATTGATCAAATATAATTTTTTATTTATTTCTTTCAAGTTAATATTAAAAAAATAATAAAACAAATTTTAAAAAATATGTGCTAAAATGTTAAAGAAGATCATATCATAATTTTTTTTTTAAGTATTCAAATTATTTGTTTTTTAAGGAGAATAAATTTTGTTACTAAATTTATTATTAATAAGTAATTTATACCACGAATATTTAGAGTATTTGGTGTTAGTAATTGGATCACAAATTAAAAGTGAAACAAAAATTGTTTGCTTATAAAGAGGATTTAAGCGAAAACAAAGAGTAAAAATAAGGAAAATCAAATTAAATAATAAAATTTAATGTAACGTGTCTCTCGTTCATGTTATAATTATATGGGAACTTTTTTATTTTTCATCCTTTTATAAAAATATAAAGTTTATGAATTAATTTTAATTTAAAGAAAAAAATTAGAATTTTCTATCTATTCTAATGTAATTAATTGTTTAGTACAATACAAAATATATGATTCTCTTTGAAATGTTTGAATTTTGATATTTCCCCATGTTTTTAATATTGCGGAAAAAGAAACCAAAAACACTTGCACTGTGAATTATTTTAATGTTATTAATTAAATTCTGTAACAACTCGTGTACAATATTTTTGAAGTGCCATAAATTGTAAATTATAATTATATATATTTAAAAGAATGGACGTTGTTTTCAATTTTGTTGAAAACACGTTTTCTGGGAAGAGAAGAACGCATCGCAGAGAAGGTTGTGTGTGTTGTGAGAAGTAAAGAAGACGCAAAAAGTGTTTGTGATTTTGATTTGGCTCATGATTGGATAATAAAACAAAGTGATTGGAAACGTGCCTAACGCTACTTCCATTTTATGCGCCACATGCAACAGTGACGCGGCGAGATCCATTTCTTCACCTTGGTTCCATCTAAATGGGTTTTGAAATCCATGCGATTTGAGACATGGGTTTTGGAATTAACGCGATTTGAGACGTGGGTTTTCGAAAGCGAGAACCTTTGGTTGATGGGTGTGGAAGGAATCTGAGGGAGTTTTTCAATGTCGGAGAGCGATCAGCGCCGTCTTCTGGGGACGTCGGTGGATGACGTGGAAGCTCGAGGGTCGGAATTGGTCGTCGTCAATGGCGGAAACAGCAGTAACAACAAAGGTTTGAGGGATTTGTTAAGGTTGTCGGGTCACCGACCGAGTTTCAAGCGCATTGAGAAAGAAGAAGATAGAGACAGGGATAGAGATAGAGATAGAAGGGATCACGATCGGCTTCACCACGATGTGGATCTTGACTCCTCTGTTGATGTGCTTGGCGACAGTGCACCTCCTGAATGGGCGTTGCTTCTCATTGGTTGCCTCATTGGACTCACCACTGGCCTCTTTGTTGCCTTTTTCAATAAAGGGGTATGCCAAATTTTCTAACTTCATTAGTTTATCTCTCAGTTGTTTTTTGACTAATAAATCACATGATGGTGGACACAGTCAAATGAATAGTTACCAAGGTTTTAAGTTGCAGTTTCACTGCGATCCTTGACTTTGTGGACAAATTTGGCTGCAAATATTGTCGTAGAGTCCAAAACCCATGATATTGTGGCCGAAAAATCGGTCACGAAACCTTTGCAGTTATGGACTTTTCTCAATAACCCTGTGTATTGCCTACCAAATGCACCATAGAACAGAGCAGTGTTATAATGGTGAGCGGTGGAAGCAATAATTCCGCCATATATACACGCCGTTGTGGCAGATTCTCTTCAAAGGAAGTCCTTTAATTATAATGTAAAACGTGATGAACTGGGTACTTACAAGAACCATATACCTGTACTAAGGTGCTTGGTAAATATAGTTCCAATTAGTAGAGACAGGGAGACCTATGGAAACTTGTTGGTCAAGTCATTAGGAAGGATTTAGAGGTCTATAGTTTGTGCATAGACATGATTTATGATTGAATGGTGTCATTTGATTCATGTAGCTTCCGACCATTGGTAAAATGATTGATGGTTGTTATTGTTAATCTCTCACTAAATAACATTTTTTGAGTTGCTTATGATTGTGGATTTATTGATTTACTCAATAGTGTATTTTGATTCATGTAGCTGACTCCATCCATTTTTGAAAAGCTTGACAGTGGTCACTGCTGTTAATTTCTCACTAATGAACATGTTTTCTGAGTTGCTTGCTATATTGGATTTCCACTTGTTCTTGGCACTGGTTGCACTTTGTTTATCTGTTTCTTATACAAGTTCACATAATAGATGAAAGATGTTCAAGTTCTAAAACTAAGATGCTTTCATCGTGTATGTAATGTGTGTTCATGGATCTCAGTGGACAGGAACAAAAACATACTATTGTATAATGTTGGGAGGAAGAGTTTGTAATAGTTGATTTTCAACAACTCAGATCTTAAACTTTTTGTTTTTTTATTGGACTGGCCACTATTGTAGAGCTATCCAAGTACATAAGAATCTCTCTAATGTTAAAACTTCAAAGTCAAGTAAGTACTGTCTTAAATGTTTAAAAGTAGGGCTGGTTTAGGAATTAGACAACCCATAATATATGCTGGAGTTATCTACTCTGCATAAACCATGACTGACTGAAATGATTACAAATTCTCTTTTTTCGACTATTCTTGTTGGCAATAATGTCATCTATAAGTCTTTTTGTAGCTGCTTTATTTTGTTTATTACTTCTATTATTGAGTCTTGCTAGTTGGAGAGAACCTACTCCTACACAACCGGCACTAAGGAAAATAGATAGAGGGAGGTAGCTTAGTGGTTAGAGGCAGATGGAGACTACTAAAAAATTTAGGAGAAATAATTACAATGGAACATTATGATATCATTTGGTCCATATAGTGAACCCCATCTACTGGTAAAAGGGTTGCTTGTAGTTGTATATATTTATTTTCTTAATGTTGTCTTTGAGAATTTTGGCATTTGTAAAGTATATTGTCGTGGTTGCCAAGCCATCTTTGATACCTGTTTTTGTCTGTTTCTGTCATACATTGAGCACCAGAATAATTTGGTCTTGGGCTATTTGGTTATACATATCCTAATTTTACATAAGGATCTTTACCAAACCTGTTGAGGAAGATGATTTATCTGACATATACTGAAATGTGGTAATTTAGGTGCATATAATACATGAATGGGTATGGGCTGGTACTCCAATTGAGGGTGCTGCCTGGCTTCGTATTCAGAGATTGGCTGATACATGGCATCGAATCCTTTTAATACCTGTCACTGGAGGAGTCATTGTCGGCATGATGTGTGGTTTACTGGAAATACTGGACCAAATAAAGCAGTCCACTCCCTCTCAAACACAAGGTTTTGATTTTCTTGCAGGAATCTTTCCAACAATAAAGGCTATTCAGGCTGCAGTTACTTTAGGTACTGGCTGTTCATTGGGTCCTGAAGGTCCTAGTGTTGATATTGGGAAGTCATGTGCCAACGGGTTCTCACTAATGATGGAACACAACAGAGAACGGAAAATAGCACTTGTTGCAGCTGGTGCAGCGGCTGGAATTTCTTCAGGTAGCTGCCAATATTAGTTGAAGTCACTTTTTTAAACGCATTTTGATGTTTGTTCATTTCATATATGCTGGTCATTTAAACCTCCTTGAATGTTTTCAACGGTGATTTAACCAATGAAAAATTACTAAAGAAGGAAATTATTTATATGTTCACCATATGTCTTCCATGTTGCACTGATTGTAGTTTTTCCTTAATATATCCCAGTATACATGATGTATTATTTGTTTTTTCAACTCTTTCTTTTCATAAAAAGAAGACTGATGACTGCTATTGCAGAGGGAGTTGCAACCACTAACTGCAAAAATCATAGCCTGTGCGACTGCCATTCTTCACACGGGCAGTATTTCCTATATTGATAAGCCCCCAAAACACTTATGAACTTTACCTTAAAAGTTTGCAACCAATAATGGAGAACTAGACCACCTAAGTACTCCACCGAATATGTCATACTTTTCGATATGGGACTTTGGCATCCCATAATTCCTACATCCATATCATAGCACTTCCCTCTAAAACATTCATCCCAATGGAAAACAAGAACAAAAGGTAAAATGAAAAATAAAAATGGACAAGATGAGGAATTGGAAAGAAGACGCCACCTTGAATGTCACCAAAGATAAGTGTGTTGCTTATTCACCACTTGAAGAAGCTCTCCAATATAAAAACTTCGAATGTGATCTTTACAAAGGATGAACACTTCTATTTATAGGATTAGAAGTGTGTCAAGGGAATTTAAAAAAAAAAAAAGATTAAGGAAGATTTAATGATGAGGAAGAGTTTAGAAGTTACAACCTCCTTAGTCAAAGATAATCAATCTTCTTGTTCAAAGATGATGATAGGTTAGTGTTAGTTAATGGCACTTCACTACCTTGCTCTAGAACACGCCAGAAGCTTCTAGAAAAAAATATTTCTTTTAGAGAAATGATCTAGAATATACAAGGAATATTTTGAGAATATTATTTGAATATTCTAGAAAAATCAATCAGAGGAAATATTTAACTCCAATACATTTTAAAAAAGAAAGAGGTGTCTTTTACAAAGGAGATTTCTATTTTAAACTATTTTCTTCTATCTTTCTCTCTATCTGTTTTATCCTTGTCTGGAACATCATTCCTTGAACATCCTTCTAACTCTTCTAGTATGGTATTTGATACACCCCTCCCCTTC
The DNA here is from genome assembly GCA_963425845.1 of Sphenostylis stenocarpa. NCBI lineage: Eukaryota > Viridiplantae > Streptophyta > Magnoliopsida > Fabales > Fabaceae > Sphenostylis > Sphenostylis stenocarpa. The sequence goes on from OY731402.1 coordinate 54,745,652, forward strand.
TTGTGCCCTAAGATAATTCATGATTGATCCTCCCTTTCCCCTTGCTGTCTTAAATTATTCATTTAAAAACAATTGTGTTGTTGCAGGAGGCAGGATCCTAATAAGATGTTATCTCATAAGAGATGAATTGTTTTTGCTTCTAAATTTGTAGCCATGTGGACATTTAATCTTGTCATATCACAGGAAATAAGTTGAACAGACCTTAATAAATTTTGAATGAGCATTAAGTTTACGCATATACTCTTTAGTAGCTTCTTAGTAAAAAAATTTAATTGATCTCTGAATTAAATATAATAAACTGTTAATATACTCTGTTCCAATTTTTAGCTTTCAATTTTCTTCTCTTCAGGCTTCAATGCACCTGTCGCTGGTTGTTTCTTTGCTATTGAAACTGTGCTGAGGCCTCTTCGTGCAGAGAACTCTCCCCCATTTACAACTGCCATGATTATATTGGCTTCTGTTATTTCATCAACTGTATCAAATGTTTTACAGGGGATCCAATCAGCTTTTACAATACCCGAGTATGATTTGAAATCTGCTGCTGGTACTTTTCTTTAACCTTGTTTTATATATGTATGTATCTTGCAACAGAAGTACAAAGAGAGAGAGAAAGAAATAAAACTAAGTACATCCCTAGGACTCTAGATGATAGATAGGTACCAAAAAAAAAGAACTTTTACAAAGTTGTACAGAAGATAATTTAAACTATTCTAACAACAAAATAATTAATATATGTTGAGTTCATTATTTTTGCCAAAAAACTAAAATAAGATTTATAAATAGGCCTTTAGTCAATGTATAAATACAACTCTATGATAATAATATGTTGGAATTTATGATCTGCCCCATCCAAGTTTTGCTATGTTGAGTTGAACTCAAGTGGGATTGTCATCCCTTCCCTTGTTATAATTCACTTGTATTTTCATATTACTCACCAATGTGGGACTTCATTTTTCCACCTCTTCTCAAATCTAAGTAGTTTGATTAGTCCAGTTGGGACTTGCCTTCAATTTCAAGTCTGGGCTTGTACTTCAAGTTTGAACCTGGGAGGTCCCAGGTTTAACTTCAGCTATCACCTTGGTCTGTGGTCCTTTTTCTTGAGTCTCAGAGGCCTACGGTCTGCAAAATTTGCCTAGGTGCTCCTCGCTGTGTCCTTCCTTTTTTTTAATAGTCTCTTTTTGTTTTTGTTATTTTCTCCTTCAATCCCGAGAATCAGTACCTAAAAAAGGGAAAAAAAATGAAGAAAATGAAGAGTTTGGAACCAGTTATATATATTATATCAGTCATACTAGTAACCATTTATTTTGGAACAAATCATGCTAAATATTAGCAGCAAATCCTTAGAAACCAGTTCATAAAAAAAATTCTAAATGATTCTGATTCTGATAAATTCACTGACATCATCCATACTTGCCAGGTAATGTCCACAAAGTTCTGAAATAAGTTATCCTTGTACCATACTTGATGGGGAGAATAACAGATGTGCATGATGTCTGTCAATATATCATTTAATAGTATCAAAAAGAAAAGTGTTTTTCAATAGAAGATAACCTTACCATGATTCTTGAGTCTTATATTTGATCATGATATTTCATGCAGAGCTACCTTTATATCTGATATTGGGAATGCTGTGTGGTATTATAAGCGTAGCCATGACTCGTTTGGTTGCTTGGTTCACCAAATTCTTTAAGATTATTCAGGATAAGTTTGGCATACCTGCTGTGGTCTGCCCTGCTTTAGGTGGCCTTGGAGCTGGGATTATTGCTCTTAAATATCCTGGAATATTGTATTGGGGCTTCACAAATGTGGAAGAAATTCTACGTACTGGAAAGAGTGCTTCAGCCCCCGGAATATGGCTTCTAACTCAATTGGTAGCTTCTAAGGTTATTGCAACAGCTCTTTGCAAGGGATCTGGGCTAGTAGGTGGTCTTTATGCTCCAAGTTTAATGATAGGTGCTGCAGCTGGTGCTGTATTTGGAGGCTTTTCTGCTGAAATTATTAATTCAGCAATTCCTGGAAATGCTGCTGTTGCTCAGCCCCCGGCATATGCTCTGGTAAGTTGACTTTACTGTACGAGTATGTTTGGTTTGGGAACGAAAGTGAAAAGAAAGAAAGCAGAGGGAAACAAAAGGACTCAAAAGTAAGATGAATTTTAAATTTGTTTATTAAGTAAGAAAAGAAAAGTGAAATGTAGAATAAAAAGCAACTATTTTAATGAATAAAAAGTTGATAAATAATACTTTTAAAATTTCATTATTTAAATATTAAATATTGACACTGCAAATTTTATTATATAATTGTTTATTTATTAATTATTTTTTTATTGTTGTATGTTTCGAAAAAAATTCTAAAACTAAAAAAAGTATTATAATATTTTCAATTATATATTATTCTTATAAATTTTGCTGCGAAATGCAAGGTTTTGAAAAGCCTGCTGAAGACCCTTCTTTCTGTTAGCTTTCTATCCAGTGTAGGATGGGTTCCTCTCAGTTGATTTTTTTCCTTTCCTTTTTGTGTGTTCCAAAGCGTGAAAATAATGATTTTTTACTACTTTTCATTTCTCTCCCGTTCTTTCTGTTTTCTTCTGTACCAATCACAGTTAAGAGTGTAGGTTGTAGAAATGTTAATGCTAACAATAATACTGTTTTGTCTGATGAATATTCAGTTACAAGTTAATCTAAACTTGCGCAGGTTGGAATGGCTGCTACATTAGCATCTGTTTGTTCTGTTCCTTTAACTTCAGTACTACTTCTGTTTGAGCTGACAAAAGATTATAGGATACTGCTTCCACTCATGGTAACCCTGAATAAAATTCTCTTTCCAGAAAATGGAAATTACATTTTGTGGCATGCGTTGTTTTCTGCTGTTCTGCAATTTTCTATGAATAACAACAATGGGTCAATCTCAATTGTAACGAAAGAGTCAATTGTAAATATCTTTCTTTTTGGCAGCTGAATTATTAAAGATGATGGCTATAGTGACATAATTCCTTTGTGTCATTTAGGGAGAGCAAAATGGGCCACCTCACCCGTTTTGGCCTGTCCCACGTTTAGCTCGAGATGGGGCGGGTTGGTATGTCATTGTCAGGACGGGTCACAAACCTCAATCCAAACCTTAATCCATCCCGTCAAAGGACGGGCTAGCGAGTCAGCGGACCAACCCACCAATAATTTTTTATATAAAATTTTTTATATGTATTTTTTTAAATACATTTTTAATTATATGAATAAATTTTAAATTTTTATTTATTAGTTAATATTTTTATTAGATAAATTGAAAAAATATTATATTTATGGGTCAAAATAACTAATTATAATTAATAACTTAAAATTAATTAATTAATTTTTATAATTTAAATTATAATATTATAATATATTTTATATATTATAATATATTTTATATATTTTAATAATATAATACAAAAAATATAATTTTTTTAATTATAATTTTTTTATTTTAATTTTAATATATAAATATTTTTTTAAAGTAACCCAACTTACCAGTCCGTCCTGTCCTTGGCCTGCCGAATTAGCGAGACGGGCCAAAATGGGCTAGTCGTCGGCATAGCCCGTTTTACCATCCTAGTTTCATTGATGGTTATCCGGGGTTCCATATATCTAATATTACACCATGGCTTTGTTGTGTTTTGATATGAACTTGAACATCAATATATATTATCATTTTTATGCATGCAATTAGAAAAGAATTGTATAATTTTCTGTTACGTCAAATTCATGTGTAGATATTATTGCTTATGTAGGCAACTCTCTCTTTTTGAGGCAACCTTCTCTCTCTTTCACATTAACAAATTTAACCCTGGTACTCGTTATGTCACATTTGCTTAATGAAAGTAATATTTTCTTGTTCAACTTTAATCCATGTTTGGTATCTCCACTTAATGGAATGAGAGAGGGAGCATCAATTGAGTGATGCTGTTTTGAATATTTTAGCAAGGGGTAAATAAGTCAAGTTTTTAATTCCTGTGCAATTATCTTAAATAGTACATATTTTTAATTAGCGTAAATACTTTTGCTTCAACTACTCTGGCATTGTAATGCATGTAGTATTTTCTATCAACCAGAACTTATGGCTTTAACTTTGAACCTCAACCTTTTTGTTTTATTCAGGTTTCCCATTCCCTCAACTTGTAAATTGGGCATCTTTTTATTGTAGTGAAAATTGCTAATATCTTAATGTTCTCATATTTGTCATTGTGAATCATGTCCTTAGGGAGCTGTTGGATTGGCAATATGGGTTCCCTCAGTGACAAACCAGTCGAAGGAGAGTGATACACCTGATGCAAGTAGCTCAGCAAAAGGATATTCTCCAGTTTCACATGCTGGAGATGATAATGAGGGTAACTGGAGAGAAGCCAATGATGGGAATAATTTAGAACTCCTTATTGTTGGGGATGGCGCTGATCTTGATACAATTGATAAGGAACTGCTTCTGGACAATCTTCAGGTTGAGGAAAGATTTTCCGCATTTTCTTTTGATGAATGACATTGTCCATTTCTCCAGCATGCTGACTTCTTGTCTTGTTTTTTTATCTGTAAACTCTGATATCTCGACACTATTATTATTGGTTGCCAGGTTTCTCAGGCAATGTCAAAACAATATTTTAAGGTTTTGTCATCTGTAACCCTGAAAGAGGCAATAAAATGCATGCATGACAGCCATCAGAATTGTGTGCTGGTGGTTGATAAAGAAGATTTTCTAGAAGGAATATTGACGTATGGTGACATAAGAAGGTGTCTGTCCCTGGAGTCTAATGACCCTTTGAAGAGTGATTCAGGGATTCTGGATGTATGTAGAAAATGCCCCTGCTATTTATATTTTTGAGAGCCATGTCTGTTTGCAAATTGTTTTAGAAACTTTTTTTTTTCCGAAGTTCTACAATTCATACAATAGAAAAACAATTATTGGCAAAAGCTTTTTTCTGAATACATTTTAGCAACAAACTGGACTGACTAAACTGTCTTCAAGATTTTGGTCCAGCGGGAACAGAACTGCTACTATTCCTTTTTCTTTCGGAGTTATAATAATGCTTTGATGAATGGATTTTCTATGCACTGTTGAGAAAATACATCACCAAAATTCATGTCCGGAGCTTCATGCTACGCTGCTATGATAGATTTGTCGCTAAGTTATTCATGATGATCTTATTTATTATGCTGCCTGTGCTCCATTGTTCCCAGTCTCCTCTAAATCTCTGATGATAATTCATGTTGGATATTTGACAGGCAAACACATTTCTTGTTTCCTCTGTTTGTACTCGAGGGATGAGTTATCGAGGACGAGAGCGAGGAATTTTGACCTGCTATCCGAATACTAGTTTGGCTGTGGCCAAAGAGCTGATGGAGGCCAAGGGCATTAAGCAATTACCAGTGGTTAAACGCGGTGGAGATCACAATAGAGAAAAAAAGAGGAGAATTGTTGGTCTTCTTCATTATGATGCACTATGGCAATGTCTCAGGTTTTTCTTAGAATCTGATACTTGTTTTTTATACCTTTATATCCTTACACTGCACCAAATCTGGGTTTCTCTTAGCTATGCCCTTTGGATCTTTACTGCTATCACAGTGACTATTCTAAGGACAATGTGTAAAAACAATTTGGTGTTGATGTATGCATGTTTTTGTGCAGGAAAGAGATCAATCAAAGGCAAACAGCGTATCAAAATAGGACAGATAACAGTTTGGCAGTGACAACAACAAATGGCCATTAATTATGTGGCCTATGCTTTTGGTTTCCATTTTGAAGCAAATAGTGAGGTTGCCTGATATAATTCATGTATATTCACTCTAGTGCACAAACATTGGTCATTTGATAAGGAAGAACACAAGTTAAGATCATCAACAATTCTACATCATCACCTCAGCATAATTTAGGACACTAAGGACTACCAAATTCATAGGGAAATAGAAAATAAGTGTTGTCTAAACACTGAATTTGTTCCTTTCTTAAACTTAATGATATTGTTAATATATACTTTAATTCAATTTCATATCATATTTACATTTAAAAATAAAAATAAAAAATCTTACGATATTTTTGTTTATTTCACAACATATATATGTATATGTGTTTAAGAGCAACTACTGACTACTGCTATTTTAGTATCTGAAGTTATTTTAATATTTTCACTAAAATTGTGAAGTCGTCGAACATGTTAACCAAAAGTTTCTTAATCAACTTTTGAGTGTAAGCTAATTTACAGGGGAAATATTCATAAATTTCGATACAAGAATTTGATATTTTAATTTATATTATTTAATTCATTATACAAAACTATTTTTTCATGATTTCAACCTTGCCTTTGAATATTTTTTATAACATGTATCATAAACTACAAAAATTGGTCATCACCCTTAACTATAGTTAATTTAGCCCTCATAATTTTTTCATGTTTTTTAATTTTACAAAACTAAAATTTGTCAAAAATTGACGTAAATTAGTAACTTCATTCAATCGACAATTTTATATCAAAATTAATTAACACTAAAACAAAACAAAATAAATTATAATTTAGAAGGTTTTCTGTATATATTAACATTTATAAAATAAGTTTGAGATTTTAATATATAAAAATATCATTCATCTTAATTTATATAATTAAGTAATACAAACTCAAAAAAATTAGTGAACAATTCGTTCTTTTAACTAGAATATTTATAAAACGTAATATATGGATACATAGTTAGAAATAATAGAATCTGATTTCACTCGATTAATTTTTTAATGTTAAAAAATATTAGTAAAAGTCAAGAAAATATTCAACGGAGGATTGGTAAGTCTAATAAATAAACAAAATATCTTAGAAAATACACAATCATTGATGATATTTTATTAAAATAATATTATTGGAAAGTTAGAAAAAGGAGGGTCAAAATAACTTTGATTATTTGAGGATGAAAAAGTAGCACTGAGATGTCATACATTATTATTAATAATAATAATAATAATAATAATACCTGTGTTTTGTAGGAGTGAACCATGATATGGCAGACATTAACATACAAAACAAACTCACATGTAATCAAAGGTTTCACAAACCTAACCATAAAAAATGGAACAACAAACCATAGTCATGTTTCCATCAGCAGGCATAGGCCACATTGTAGGCATGGTGGAACTTGCCAAGCTCCTCCAAACGCACAGCTTCTCCATCACCATCCTCCTCACCACCGGTCTCCTCGACCACCCAACCATTGACACCTACGTCCGCCGCATCTCCGCCGCCCACCCCTCCATCTCCTTCCTCCGCCTCCCCCGCACCGCCCCCGCCACCTTTTCAACCCCCGTCAGCTTCAGCGCCAAAGGCTTCAGCTTCAACAAAAGAAACGCCCCCCACGTAGCCACCACCCTCGCCCAAATCTCCAAAACCGCCACCGTCAAAGTCTTCGTGATCGACCTCTTCTGCGCCTCCACCATGGAATCAGCCTCTTCAATGGGAATCCCAGTGTACTTCTTCTTCCCTTCCGGCGCCGCCGTTCTCTCACTATTCTCCTACTTTCCCAAACTCCACGAGGAGACGAGCGCGTCCTTTAAGGAGATGGTCGGGGTGGAGCTGCGCGTGCCGGGAAACGTGCCCCTGAAGGCGGTGGACGTGCCGGAGCCCTTGCTGGACAGGGAAGACCCTGCGTACTGGGACATGCTGGACTTCTGCACGCACCTTCAGGAAGCGCGTGGGATAATAGTGAACTCGTTTGAAGATCTTGAGCCTGTGATAGTCAACGCCATCGCGCAGGGCGCGTGCTTCCCAGATTCGAAACGTGCGCCTGGTGTTTACTTTATCGGTCCACTCATCGCGGAGCCGCAACATTCAGGTTTGCTTAATCCTCCTTCATTCGATAATTTTGAGGTTCATTTTTTACTTTCATCGTTCTAATATTAAATGTCTAAACACCTTTCTAATTAAGATTAACTGTCTTAACAACATATGAATTTTCGAAATATAATATGTTTACGTGAAGCAACACCCCTCAAAATTATAATTGATAAAACTTGCGTGTATAATTTGAGTTCAATTGATTTTAACATATCATATTAAATTTGACTTTATTTTAACAACTATTGTCCTTTTTGCTGACTTTTCTTTAAGAGTGTGAGAAATTTCAACGATGAAATTTCTGAGTTGCCAGAAAATAATTTAATTAATCTTTCACTAAAATAAATTCCGTTACTTATTTCACATATTTAACGGTGTTTTTCATGCATAAATGTATTTATTATTGATTTTTTAGAATGGTCATGAAATCACATAAAACAATTAAACATAACAAAATTATAAAAATGATCACTTATTAAATTGGATCACAACTTTTTATCTTATTTATAATAAAATGAAAATTCATTTTTTTTCTTCTTAAAACCCTTCACATTTCCCATTTTCCTGTCATAACATATTTCCTTTTCTTTAATAAATTATTGTAGTATATTACGTTAAATAAAATTAAAAAATAAATTTGTATGATATTTTAATTATGTTACGCATAGGATTTCTTCTTGGTTAGAGGTTCATAAATATACTTAATATACAAAACACACAGGAATCTCACGATTTTAAGATTTTTGCCTAAAAATTAAATTGAAATCAAACTAATTTTTATATAGCATATAATAAATATTATTAATTGTTTAATCTTAAAATAATAAATAACAGATATTTTTATAACATCTCGCTATGTTTGATATCTATACTCTTATTTGATTCTAAATTTGATTTTATTTGAAGAAAGAAAATATAGAATAAGGAATGGTTAGGAAAAAATGTAAAAGAAAAAAAAATACTTTTATTCATTAGGAAAGAAAGTAATAAAGAATGATCTAATTTTTTATATTTTTTTTTTTAATATATGAAAAGAAAGTAGTTAATATTTTTTAAAATAAATAAATAAAAATTATAATTATATAATATTTATTTACTTGTTATTTTATAAAATGATATTTTTAATATTAAATTCACTTGAAAATAGAGTTTATTTTTATTTTATTTTCTACAATTTTTCTCTTTCCAAACGAAGTGTCTTTTTAAATAAACCACCATGTTTTGATGCGAAGCACCAACCGATAAAAAATGGAAGAAGAAAGAATAGTGATGTATCCAGCACCAGGCATAAGCCACATTGTAGCCATGGTTGAACTTGCCAAGCTCCTCCAAACGCACCGTTTCAACCTCACCATCCTTCTCACCACCGGTTTCCTCGACCACCCCTCCGTCCACACCTACATCCGCCGCATCTCCGCCGACCATCCCTCCATCTCCTTCCTCCGCCTCCCCCACGCCGCGCCCTCCACCGCCACCACCAGCTTCGCCGCCAAAGCTTTCACCTTTATCAATAGAAACTTCTCCAATGTAGCCACAACCCTCTCCCAAATCTCTAACACCGCCACCGTCAAAGCCTTCGTAACCGATCTCTTTTGCTCCTCCGTCGTGGAAGCAGCTTCTTCCCTGAGAATCCCCGTCTTCTACTTCTTCGCTTCCGGCGTGTCAAGTCTCGCGATTCTCTCGTACCTTCCGAAACTCCACGAGGAGACCAGCGCGTCGTTTAAGGATTTGGTAGGGGTGGAACTGCGCGTGCCGGGGAACGCGCCCCAGAAGGCTGTGTACATGCCTCAACCCGTGTTGGACAGGGAGGACCCTGCATACCGGGAGATGTTGGACATCAGCACGCGCCTCTCTGAAGCGAGCGGGGTTCTGGTGAACACGTTTCCAGAGCTTGAGGCTATGGCGGTTAAGGCCTTCTTAGACGGCGCGTGCGTTCCACACTCCCATCTTGCGCCTCCGCTTTACTGTATCGGACCACTCATCGCTGAAGCGCAACTATCAGGTCCATTATTTTCCATCGAAATAATTACTCAGACTTTTTCAAGTGCCATACAAAATATTCTTCCTTACTGATTAGTCAATATTCAATTATAACTTAAAAATATGAATTAAAATATAATACGAAATAAAATATGATATAAAATTAAGAGATATAAAATATGTGTAAACTTTTTTACTAAAATAATATTATTATATTATATATATATATATATACCGAGAGTGATGAAATTATTTATTTAATTAAATTTTTCGTAAAATTATTTATTTAACTGAATCTTTATTATTGTTCTACTTGGATTAAGTTTCTCGTTAATTGAATTTCAACTTAAAAATTATCGTAATTAATTTTTTTTAAATAATAAAGTAAAAATATTATTTAATTAATTAAAAATTATTATTATTAATATAAAATAAATTTAAAAATAAAAAATAATAAAAATTGATAGAATTTAATGTATAATATTAAAAATAACATACTTATTGATAATAAAAATTGAAAAATAAAATTATTGACAATAATATTAAGAAAATTTTAATCTCAAAAGTGGTGTTCAGTTCTACAACGAGAATAACGTTTATTATGTTTTGGATTTCGTCAGTGGTGGTTCTTGAATTTCAAGAGAAATTTGTGGAGAGTTTTCTTCTTCATAAACCTCTATTATTTTCACTCTATAAATATCTTTCTACCTTTATTATTTTTCTTTAATATTATGTTTTATAATTTTTATTTTGTTATTAATAACTTATTTTTAATTTTACTTTTAATATTTTATATATTAAATTTATCAAATTTTTTCTAAAATTATAACTTAAATAATTCATATAATAAAAAATATATAAATTTTAAATCTCTTATTCAAAAATTAAAAAAAATATATAAAAAAATATAATAAAAAATTATTATTTAATATTTTTAATAATAATTTAATATATATTTAAATAATATATTATTTTTATTATTTTTTATATAAATATTATTTAAGTTTTAAAATTAAAATTTTATTTTTAATATTATTTTTAATTATATATTTTATTTAATTTTTTATTTAAAAAAAGTTGTAAGTTTAAAGTTGGAATTTGGTTTAGGAGAAACCAAATTTCAATACAACAAGTAAAAGAGATTTAGTTAAGTAAATAATTTGATGACAGATTCAGTTAAGTAAATAATTTTATCACAAATTCTCTTACGTGTATATATATATAATAATATTATTATTTTAGTCAAAAAGTCAACATGTGTATCTAATTATATTATTAAAAAATTAAAATATTTTATAATTATATTAAATTTTAATCAAATATAATAATATTAAAAAAATCTCAATCCCCTCTTTACTGTTCATATAAATTATAAGTGTACAATTTAATAAAACATTTTTATAATATTTTATATTATCTAATTGAGCTTTTGAGGGAATTATAAATAATTTTATAATTTTTTTATGAAAAATTTATTAGTTTTAACATGTTTTATTCCATTATGTGTAATTGGACTATGAACAAATGTGGATAGATTTATAATATAATTTAATAGATGTGGATAAATATGTTAAGACTTGAAAGAGAAATCTTAGTCCTATACTTACATAAATTCAAGTATAAAATATTATGTAGGTGAAATTTAATTTTATGTCTTAAAATATGTATAATTGAATTCATATATTGTTTTGTTATGATTTTTCATATTTTACTAACAATTCTTGATGCGAATATGAAATTTGATTTTATGTGTGCTAAGTATATCAAATTTTCTATGAGTTGATACATTAATTTATCAACTAAGATTTAATCTAATTTAATATATAATTTCAAACCTTTCTTTATTTTTGGTGAGTTAACTTTTCTTAGACATGATTAGAAATAGTTATAATAGATAATTAATTTATAATTTTTTTTATTTTTTACTATTTATTATTAGATAAATAATTACTCATATAATATTTAACTTTACTAGAGATCCTACAAAGGTGAGGTATCCTGATGTAGACTTTCTATTAATGACACTGCCTGCCCAATCTGCATCGGTATATCCTTCAATATTTATATGGTTATTTTTGGAGAATAAAGGTCTTTTTCCCGGAGAGGACTTTAAATAGCTGAGAATACGAGTTACTACTCCCATATGATCTTCACTAGGACAATGCATAAATTGACTTACGATGCTAACAACATAGGAAATATCTAGGCGGGTATGAGATAAGTAAATGAGTTTACCAACTAATCTTTGATATCTTTCTTTGTTAGTTGGAGTCTGGTCTGCATGCTCTCCAAGTTTGTGATTTTAAACCATTGGAGTATCAGTTGGCTTGCAATCTAATAGTCCTGCTTCTGACAGCAAGTCCAACACATATCTCCTTTGAGAAATGAATATACATTTCTTTGATCGAGTTACTTCAATCCCCAAAAAATATTTGAGTCCTCCCAGATTTTTCATCTCGAATTCTGTAACCAAATACTCTTGGAGCTTTAAAATCTCCTTTACATCATCCCTTGTAATAATCATGTCATCAACATAAATTATTAAAGTTGTTACCTTCCCTAATTGGTGTTTTAGGAAAAGATTGTGATCTGAGTTGCTTTGTTGGAACCCATATTTTCTCATAACTAAGCTAAACCAGCCAAACCATACACGTGGTGATTGTTTTAGCCCATATAATATCTGTTATAACTTACAAACAACTTCAATTTCTGATGATGTGTTGTAGCCTAGTGGGATGCCATATAGACCTCCTCTTCAAGATTTTCGTGAAGAAAGGCATTCTTCACGTCAAATTGGTGTAGTGGGCAATCTAAATTTGCAGCAAGTGACAACAAAACTCTAATAGTATTAAGTTTTGTCACAGGTGAAAAAGTCTCTTGATAATCTATTCCATATGTTTGTGTATATCCCTTTGTCATCAGTCTTGCTTTGTACCTTTCAATTGATCCGTCGGCCTTGTGCTTAATATAGAAAACCCATTTGCACCCAACCTTCTTCTTTCCTTTAAGTAGTGGGACAATGGTCCATGTTTTGTTCTTCTCCAGTGATTCCATTTCTGTTTTTATAGCTTGAACCCCCACTTTGGATGTGTTAAAGTCTCTTGTATTCCTTTGAGTAGATACATAATTAGAAATTGAGTATCTTGATCCTTTCCTCTCAAAATCAGGGGAGTATCTATTAGGTGGCTTGCCACGATTATGTCTGAAAGGTAAATTATATTCAGCATAAATATTCAAATCATCAACAGGAGAAGATGTAGTGGTAGGAGAGCTTACTACCTCAGGAATATTCTCAAGAGATAGGCCTTCTGGTACTGAAGATTGAGGGGGTTCATTTTTAGAATCAGATGATGTAGCTTCTTGATTTCTGCTACTACTATGTCTTTCTCCCAGTCCAGCATCAGTTTCTTGTCCTTGTTCATCATTGATTTTGATCTCTTCACTAGTCATCACCTCATTTTCATTAGTATTTTGTATCATGTTGTCCTCATAGTTTTCCACTTCATTATCAACTTGTACTGGACAATCCACAAGGCTTGACCAATTCTCCCAATTCTTCCAATTCTGCTTTTCTTCTTGCATCCCCCCTTGAAAAGAAGAATTTGATGTTGATGGTAGGAAAAAGGTTTCAGATTCTAGGAATGTAACATCCATAGTGACATAAATGTGTTTGGTGGCAGGGTCATAGTAGTGGTATCCCTTTTTTTGAGTGCTATAACCCAAAAATATACAACGAATGGCACATGATCAAGCTTAGTACGTTGGTTTTTCTGAATGTGAACATATGCAACACATCCAAAGACTCGAGGGAGAATCATCAAAATAGTAGGAAAGGGAACATGAGTAGAAATGACCTGTAATGGAGTTCTGAAATCCAACACTTTTGAGGGCATCCGGTTCAACAAATGTACTGACATGACAACAATATCATCCTAGTACCTCTTAGGCACATGTGCTTCAATTAAGAGAGCACAAGCTATTTCTAAGATATGCCTGTTCTTTTGTTCAGAAACCCCATTTTGTTGGGGTGTTTGAGTACAAGAGGTTTCGTGGAGAAGACCATGAATTTTGAAGTAAGATTGAAATTCCTTATTGATATATTCTCTCTCATTGTCAGAACGGAGAACCTGAATTCTAGTTGAAAACTGAGTCTGAACCATTTTATGGAAAGATTTTAAAACCTTAAATAGATCATCTTTATGTTTCAACAAATACAGCTAAATCATTCGAGTACAGTCATCTACAAAAGTCACAAACCAGCAAATACCAAAAGAAGTTGTAATAGGTGAAGGTCCCCATACATCCGAATGAATTAAGGTAAATGGAATTTCTCTTTTATTCAAGCTAACTAGATAAGATACACGATGACTTTTGGCTAATATGCAGGTTTCACATTTAAAATTAGAATCATGTAAATTTGAAAATAATTCTGGAAAAAGGTGTTTCATGTAGCTAAATAAGGGATGTCTCAACCAACGATGCCACATCCAGATTTGCTTCTCCTTGACATTAGTCATTTGTTGCATATGGTAGGCTTGTCCAAGGCTAAAATCTTAAGTAGTACAACCTCCCTCTCTTAGTACCACGCCCAATGATCTCCTTAGTGAGAATATTCTGAAGAAGACAAAAAGTAGGATACATTAGTGTAACACAATTTAATTCCTCAGTAGTTTGACCAACCGGCATCAATTTATTTGAAAGAGATGGAACTAGTAGAGTATTAGATAAAGAAAGAGAAGGTGACAAAACAACATTTCCAGCCCCTGTAACCGAATATGCTACTCCATTAGCATTAGCAATATTAGTTCATCGTGGCTGAGTGACCTTGATAAATTCAATGGAATCAAATGTCATGTGGTCAGTTGCTCCAGAGTCAATTATCCAGCCACTAAGGTCACTCTGGTTTGAGCTCAGTAGTACATCATCATAATTACCTTACGTATTGGAAGTATTCAAGGTATTTGAAGACTCCACATGTGAAGTGAAAGATAGTTGTGGTTCTGCATTCATCAAAGCCACTTGTCCCAAATTCCCATTTGCAACAGCTTCACGTTGCTTCCGTGCCTTGAGTTTCTTCCACCATTCTAGATATCCATGTAATTTAAAAGCAAGTTTCATGTGTATGTTTCATATTACCACAATGTGTACACCTTCCTCCTTTCGATGATTCCTTAGCCTTAATGTTTTTGTGCATCTTTCCACTATTTTTAGCAGGGGACATTTGGAGTGAGGGGGATTGTTGTGTTCCCATCTTGACCCCCTTGGAAGTCATCACTGCACCAATTATAGCTTATGTTCCTGTTATCATCACAACTTGTCTAATGTCTTCGCGTCGGACATGGGCATATGCATGTTCTACCGTAGGGAATGGTTGTAATTGGATCACATAGCTCCGAATTTTATCAAGCCGATCATCCAATCCGTCAAGGAAAATATAGACTCTATCCTTTTGGAGAATAGAATTATATTTTGTTATATCAATAGCGCATTACATCGGGTTAGGTCTACGAAAATCAATTTCTCTTCATAAGCCTTGGAGGTCATTGTAATATTTTTCAATAGACCTTCCAGCTTGTCTCATACGTGTCACCTGTTGTTTTAGATTATATACTTGAGAAGTGTCAATTCCATCAAAATAAGTTGTAGCAATAGAATCCTATACCATTTTTGCAGTAGGAAATCGAATGAAATTGCTTATTAGGGCTGGTTCCATGGAATTGATTAGTCAACCTTTCACAATGGCTTTTTCGGTCCTCCATTTTTGGAAAGTAGGGTCTGTCAATTGGGGTTGCGGAATATCCCCGTTGATATATCCCAAATTGTCTTTGTCTGATATATACATCTCGACAACTTGGGACCATAAGGCATAGTTGGTGCCATCCAATCTGATACCAATCGATGCAGCAGGGGGGTCAACAATCGGTGCGTGGGTCTGAGTCTGATGTTCGGTCCAGACTTGTGTCATTCTTGTTGTCAAATCATCGAAGTTGATGTTAATGGAGTTAATGTTGTTTTCCTTTTCATCGGTAGGATTTTCCATTTTTGTTGGTCCCACCATCTTTTTGTGCCTCAGAATTTAAATTGCGGTTGAAATCCTATGATCTATGCTCTTGATACCATGTTAAATAGAATAATATTCTTTATTTCATACAACATATGTATATATAACAATACAAGGAGATGATTACGGGTCTATTATAGACTATACGTTATTTAAGGCTAAAATTATGGTTTACACATAAAGAAAGAATAAAGCACAATCTATAATATTCCTAATTTCTCCTAATAGACAGTTCACGCCAACAAATAATACCTATAGTCTTTTTTATGCATAATATATCCAACAAAATCATATAGGATGCCCTATGGGACTAACTTGCATTGATGCTTATTAAGATGAACAAATGCAATATATCTAAATATACAGGGGGTAAATTATGAACAATTAGAGTGACAATCAAATAATGTGAAGTTTCAAAATGTTTCTTAAACTCAAATTTAATATATTGTTGAAGTAAGAGTTTCTCTTTAATAAAATAATGGCATGTATACTTCAATTACCAAAACAGAAATAACTTCTAACAAATGTCAATTTTTTCTTTGATAATCCTATTAGGTGTATTAGGATAAATAGTTTGATTAATAATTTTATTAACTTTTAAATATTGTTGTATTTCAAAATTTATATATTTCTTACCATTATCAATACGCAAAATCTGAATTTAAGCATTATATTAAATTTTTATTATTTTATAAAAAAATTTAAATTATAAACTTATTTCATTTTTTCTATTTCATTAAATATATCTTATACAATAGTAAATAAAAGTAACAACCCAATCAAATTCACTAAAATTTGAAATTTAGATAATGTATTATCATAAAATATTGAGGATTTGTATTTAAAATTAATAAAAATAAGATTCTATAACTTTTTGTAAAATTCATAAATATCACGATAGAAATTAGAAATATCATACTTTTTAAATAAAATAAAAAATTATTTTTTTAAAATATCCAAATAAATTGAGGTCATAATTAGAAGTAACGATCTCTTTTATCAATTGTGTAATTTATATTTTTTTCTATTATGGTAACATATTTTTTTAAAAATATTAAAAATTCTTTGAATTTAAATAATAAATAGAACCATTTTTTTATTTGAAGCTTTAAAAAAAATTAAGCTCTAAAATATTATTTAAAATTAATTTAAAAATATAAATTAAAATATATTCATTCTTTTATATAAAATAAAGTATTTACAATTTATTTATAAAATATAAAATATGTATTCTTAATTAAATGATTAGAAAATTAAAATATTTTATAATTATACCAAATTTTAATCAAATAATATATGAAGATTTTTTTTTAAAGAAAAATAATAATAATAATAATAATAATAATAATAATTACACAAAATCTTAGAAAAGAGATAAAAAAAGTTGTCTAAGTTATTGGAAGAAGATCATGATAACATATGACCATGTTGTCTCTTTTGTCTCTGTGTGAATTCAGCCCATCTCAAAAGGTTGAAGATAATGACAAAATAAGAACACGAACTTACTTCAACAAATTTTGTTAGCAGGAGGTTTTTTTTTTTATTGGTTAGAAAATAAAAGATTTGAAAAAGCATTTATTTGTAATATGACACATCTTTAAATCAATTAAAATATTAATATATTTGTAATAATGAAATAGCTTGTAAAAACATAAGATATATCAAAAAAGTTATAACAACTATTAAAAAACAAAATTAAATATATTTTAAATTTCGGTGTTGTTAAATATTTTTATTATTAATTGAAATGTGTTACAATTTATAAAACAGGAGTTGAATTTCCATTGATGAATTTTTTTTATCCAAATCCTATGCTTAAATATTTAAAATAAAAGATGATAAAATAGACTAAATTCATAAAGTAATTTGATGAATCAAATTTGTGTAATTTAATAATTAAATTTTTATAATTTAAAAATCTAACAGGTTAAAGGTTGACTTAGTTAGATTAACTTTTTAATTGTTATTCTTGTTTTAATATTGTAGAATGTGGTTTGTTTAAATATTTTGTTTGATATAAAGTTTTATGCATTATATGTAATCAATTTTATGCTTAAATCATAAAGATAACTTCTAGAAACATTTGTACTTGGATAATTTATTAAGTTCCGATTTTTAATTGCAACAAGTTTACATTATCATGATTTATAGTTTTTTTTTTTTTTTAAAGCATGAGCCAAGTCAACCTCCACAAACCCATCACTTGAAATAGGTTAAATTTTATAACCCAGTTCAATAAATTAAAAAGGGTGATGTAAATGGTATTATAAATAATTCCAACTACATTTATTTGATTATTCTTCTGTCCCTTCAAAATAGTTTAGAAAGATTTGCACTTAACCTTTATTTTCAATAACTATCGCTTTAGAAAACGTCACCACCATTCCACACCCACCGCATCTCCACCTCTCACCCTTCCATCTCTTTCCTCCGCCTCCCCCACCGACGCCGCCAGCTTCGCCGCCAAAATCATTAAGTTCATGAAAAGCAACACCCATAACGTAGCCACTGCCCTCACCCAAATCTCCAAAACCACCACCATAAAAGCCTTCGTAATCGACTTCTTCTGCACTTCCGCAAAGGAACCAGCCTCTTCAATGGGAATCCCAATCTACTACTTCTTCACTTCCGGCGCCGCCCTTCTCGCGCTATTCTCGTACTTCCCGAAACTCCACTAAGAGAGTAGCGTGTCGTTCAAAGATATGGTCGGGATGGAAATGCGCGTGCCGGGAAACGCGCCTCTGAAGGCGGTGGACATGCCGCAGCCCATGCTGGACAGGGAAGATCTTGCGTACTGGGACACGTTAGACTACTGCATGTACCTTTCGAAGGCGCGTGGGATAATAGTGAACTCGTTTGCAGAGCTGGAGGCGGTGGTGATTAACGCCATGGCGAGGGCAGGTGCTTTCGAAACGCGAAATGTGCACCTCGTGTTTACTGTGTCGGACCACTCCTCGCGGAACAACGACAATCATGTTTTTCTCGACAGCATGCAACATCGCAACATATAACAGTTAAAAACTTTTCTTTTAGGTTTCTTTTAGGAATTGATAAATACTTTTGAGTGATCAAAATATGAATTGATGATCTAGTTCATAAATATCCTTTAAGACTTGTTCATCAATTATAATTCGAGTGAGTTTTAGTAAATATTTGAATTTATAAGTAAGTATCATTTTGCAAGTATCTGTTAAAGAGACATGTGCTATTGAAAACTGAGACACAGTTCAGCTAAAACCTTCAGTTAGTGCAAAAGAATAAACCATCGCATAATTGAATAAAGATAGAAAAAAGACTGAAAAAACACATTTCAACTCTTGTTTATAAAGTGAAATTGGTCTGAATTTCTTCTTCTACGGTAAGTAAGTCGCACTTTGCATTGTTTTGGTTTGTACAAAATGAGATGCAGGAACGGATAACAAAGAATGTCTGAGATGGCTGGATGAACAACCGAGCAGAAGCGTGGTGTACCTGTGCTTCGGAAGCAGAGGATCGTTCACAGTGTCACAGTTGAGAGAGATAGCGAATGGGTTAGAGAGGAGTGGGCACAGGTTCTTGTGGGTCGTGAAAAGGCCGGTAGAAGAGGAGGGAACGAAGCAGGTTCACGAGGCAGCAAAACCAGGGGATGACTTCGACCTGGCGTCGGTGTTGCCAAAAGGGTTCATGGAGAGAACCAAGGGTCGAGGGATGGTGGTGAAGGCGTGGGCCCCGCAAGTGGAGGTGCTGAGTCGTGAGTCGGTGGGTGTGTTTGTGAGTCACTGCGGGTGGAACTCGGTGTTGGAAGGGGTGGTGGCGGGGGTGCCGATGATTGCATGGCCGTTGTATGCAGAGCAGCACGTGAACAGGGAGGTGATGGTGGGGGAGATGAAGGTGGCTGTTGCGGTGGATCAGAGGGAGGAAGATGGGTTTGTGAGTGCGGAGGAGGTGGAGAAGAGAGTGAGAGAGGTGATGGAGTCGAAGGAGATCGGAGAGAGGAGTCTGAAACTCAAACGCATGGCTTTGGCTGCTGTTGGAGAATCTGGATCCTCCACAACAGCACTTGCCAACTTGGTTCAATCCTGGTCCTGAATCACTATTGCTCCCCACCATTCTCAATATTGTGATTGATCTTTTAAAATTATTAATAATGTGAAATTGGGTTCTCAAATATCATCACCTTTTAAAATTTCACACGCCAATCACACTCATCTGTTGCTTCACCAGGCTTGGTTATTTGGATGAATAATAACAACGACATTTTCTTGTTTAGTCTTTCTATCCAGTCTTGTGTAAAAATTTGATCTTTCACTTTTATAACCTTGGATCTTAATATGCCTGTTTGAGATTACTGTTGATCGATGACAATTTTATTATATTGTAATCTTTCTCTCTCTTTTTTTAATTTTTTAAAGTGTATTAATCAATTTATTACGTAAATGATAGAGGACAAATCTCTTAAATTCTTTTGACAAAAGTTGAATTTTTCAAGGAAAAAGTTATTTGACCACCTGAATAACTATTATAAACAACTTTATTTACTAATATAACAATAACTTTTAATAATTTTTTTATTTATTATGATTATTATATTAATATATAAAGTTTTTTAATAGATATTTTGTTTTTGAATGATTGAACACATATATGTCACCCATTTTTCAAAGCCTTTTCCTACTTCGTTTCGGAATTTTTCTTAGTAACATTTTGGCATTTCTTTCAACGTTGTTGCATGTATTATTATAATTTGTATCAGTGGGGGCAGGTAGTGTGTTTTCTTAATGAAAGGTATTATAGATAATTCCGACTACGTTTGTTTAACCATATATCGTATCCCTCAAAATATGTGACCTAGAACCATCGTTTTCCAAACAATCTTCTACAAATGTTTATGTTTGCCACTCATATATTAACTAATATTTCCCCATAAAAAATAATCTCATTCTCTCTCTATTCTTTCAAACTATCATCTATATAAAACCACTTCAACGAAACAAAGTATTCCCTAGCTAAAAAATAGGTTTTTCACACACCCAAACCAAACCAAACCAAAACAACCAAAATGAAACAAGAAACAATAGTGTTGTATCCAGTACTGGGAAGAGGCCACATTGTTTCCATGGTTGAACTTGCCATGATGCTTCTCCAAAGTACACACAATTACTCCATCATCATCCTCCTCACCAATGGTTTCCTTGACCACCACACCATCAATGCTTACATCCACCGCATCTCCTCCTCTCATCCTTCCATCTCCTTCCTCCGCCTCCCCCACACCCCACTTCCCACCTTCGCCACCACCGTCAGCTTCACCGCCAAAGTCACCAACTTCATGAAAAGCAACACCCACAATGTAGCCACCACCCTCTCCCAAATATCCAAAGCCACCACCGTAAAAGCCCTTATAATCGACTTCTTTTGCTCTTCCGCAATGGAACCAGCTTCTTCAATGGGAATCCCAGTCTACTACTTCTTCACTTCCGGCGCCGCGGTTCTCGCGCTCTTCTCGTACTTTCCGAAACTCCACCAAGAGAGGAGCGTGTCGTTTAAGGATATGGTCGGGGTGGAGCTAAGCGTGCCGGGAAACGCGTCCTTGAAGGCGGTGAAGTTGCCGGAACCCATGTTGGAGAGAGACGACCCTGCGTACTGGGACGTGCTCGACTTCTGTACGCGCCTTGCGAAGGCGCGTGGGATACTGGTGAACTCGTTTTCAGAGCTTGAGCCGGCGGCGGTTCAGGCCGTCGCACACGGCGCGTGCTTTCCGAACGTGAAACTTGCACCTAGTGTTTATTGTATCGGTCCACTCATTGCGGAACCTCAAGAATCAGGTACATATGATAAACTTTCTTGTGTTTTTTATTATTGAACAAGGTGAGTTGAATAATTGGTTTTCCTAATTAATTCAATCTTCTCTCTTCAAAAATACTTTTGATAAAAAAATATCTAACTAATTATGAATAAAACCCACAGTTCTACTTCGAAAATGAAAGGATTTTTTTTTCATATAACTTTAAAAAAAAAAATTACTTAACAATAAAAATAAATATTTTATTATAAATATTATATATAAATAACTTAAAATTAAAATATATATTTAAAATAAAAAATATTTTTAATAAAATATTTATTTATTAATTTTAAACAATTCTTATTAAAAAATTTCTTTTAATATATCTTATTTTTTTAGGAAGCCTATTAGTCTTTAAAAAAAATATTCATAAATAAAATTTTATATATTTAGATTTTCATGAATAACAAGAGAAGAAAATGTGAAAAAAGAAAAAAAATAATATAAAAAATATTTTTTTTGTTAAAAAAAAGTGATATAAAAAGAAAACAAATTATTTTAAAAATTAATAAATAATTAAATTAAAATTTAATATTTTTTCAATTATAAAATTATCTATATAATTATTTAAAATAATATATCTCAAAATGTTTTAATAATATATATTTATTTGTTATTATTTTAAATTTTTTCATTTATATATATAAGGAAAAAATAAATATATTTAGTAGAAAGTGATAATTTTTTTTCTACTTTTCTTATTTATGAAGAAGAAAAATTATTAGTTTTCGTTTATTCATCTGTAGTTATATTTTTTATACTACATTATTTTTTCTTGTAAACCAACAAAGTCTTAATTGAAATATCGATGTAAGTAAATATAAATATTAATACTTTACTTTATTTTAGATAAAAATCCATTGAAATATTAGTCCATTAGTTAGTTAAAGTAGTGTCATATTTTCATAAATTTGTTAATATAAAGCATGTTTGTAAGTAGATTTAAAAAAGACCAAATTATAAACTTAAGAAAAATAATGTATGAAAGAGTATTAAATAACATAAGAAAGAAAATAAACACATGAGAAGACAACTTAGAGAAACTCGAACATGATATTTTGATAATGAAATTAAGAGTTTAATAATTTTGAAACAATATGATTTTTTTAGGGATCATTTTGATTCGTCCTAAAAAAACATACATCCGATTTAATAGTGAATAATTAAAAAAATTTAAACATTATTATTCACTCATTATGCAGTAAATATATTATTCAACAAGTTAATTATTATAAGTCTCAACTATATATCTCATTCTAACTTTCTTTTATATGTATTTAGGTGTAATTTACGTGGTTATATTACAACTCTTTAATCCTAAATACTTTTAAATTAAATTAAAATAAAAACATATATCACTTATATTGACTAGAATTTAATAAATAATGGTGTATATATCAACTTTCAAAACAGAGAAAAATATAAAGAAATTAAGAGGAAACTGACTTATATAAGAATTTGTATATAAATTATTAATTAAATTATTTCAAGTAGCTTTTTATATGCATTAATTCAACCCTAAATCTTAGACACTTTCAATATTAATACTATTTTTGTCTTAATTACGCGAGAAGCATAGTGAAATCTTTTTTTTCTTCTTTGGTTAATTTTAATTTTGTTCCTGTATTTTATAAAATATACAATTTTAATTTTTAGTATTTTTCAGTGTTTTAGTTTCTTAAATTTTAATTATTTATAATTTTGGTTTCTGATCTTTTTTCCGCAACTTTGATTCTTTAGTTATATAAATTATATGTAACTTTGTTTAATTTTCAATTTTAAAAGTTATTAATTTATATTTTGTAACAAGACCATATAACCATTAGGTGTATGATACATTTTTTTCCCCAATCATGAATATAAAATTTCAAAATTTAATAAAAAAATTGTGGATAATTGAACTAAAAATGATTAATAAATAATTCAATAAATTCCTGTTTTCATCTCAGTTGAAGTAATTTTGATGTCTGAAGTATTTGGTTTAAAACTTAAAATCAAAATTACAAACTGATTTATATTAATTCTATCCTTTTTTTAAAAAATTTGTAACTATTTAACTTTAATAAAAATTAATTTTAAATCATGAAAAAAAAAACATTGCTAATAATATAGTAGTTTTACATGAATATCTAATAAAATTTAACTTTTAATTACGTAATATTAATCATTGAAAAAAAAATCTATTTAAAACACTAAAAAATAATAATCACCCAATATTAGAGTTTTTGACAACAAAATGTATCTTTTTATTTATTGATCAATTCACTTTACAATAAATAGATAGGAACTTAGCATATATATATACTTTCTACGTCGTCATTTAACGTCGGTTATAGCGGAGATGACGTAGAAAGTACTTTCCACGTCGGTTCAGGATGAACCGACGTTGAAAGTTGAATATTAAACACATTCTACGTCGGTTCTTAGTCAACCGACGTAGAAAGTACTTTTTACGTCGGTTCCCATATGTTTTTTTTATTTTTTTCACCCAAAAATTGTCACTGTCAGGATTCGAACTCGGGACTTTAGAATTGGAAACTAATCTCTAACCACTAAACTATTATAATTTCCTGATAATAACTTACAAATAAATTATATTTATATACAAATAAATATATATCCATGTAAATATATATTTATTTGTATATATTTTCTGGAAAGTATTTTTATTTTTTTTTCAACCAAAAATTCACTTAAGTTAATAAATTGTCACTGACAGCATTTGAACCGAGTATTTTAGGGTTGTAAGTTAATATCTCAACCACTAAACTACTACAATTTTTTGATAATAACTTACAAATAAATTATATTGGTATTTTTTGACCGAGGGTGAAAGTGTGATTGACTCTCGCTTGAGTGAAAATATCTTAAAGCTCACTGAAATTCACTCACTCAAGTCTCGCTTGAGCGAAAATTGGTATTTTTCGCTTGAGAGCGAATAACGCGTTTCCCAAATTTATTTTATATTATTATATAAATAAAATTATAAAGATTATATTATGTCATTAAATTACAAACTCATATAAAGATACATGCTCACAAATTTAGCATCAAATTTTGAAAACCTACTCGACACACACTTTCACTTTCGAGTGTATCCTCACATTCAACATATAAATATATAACTATATAAATATATCAAAATATATAAATATATTTGTATTTATATATTTATATATTTACACTGATATATATTTATTTGTATATAAATATAATTTATTTGTAAGTTATTATCAAAAAATTCCAAGTAGTTTAGTGGTTGGAGTATCGACCTCCAACTCTAAAGTACTTGGGTTCGAATCCTGCCAATGACAATTCTCTTAAAAAATTAATAAACTTCTAAAAAATATAATATAAAGAGATGGAGGACCTAATAAAAATATAATATAAAGAGAGGGGAGACTTCTAAATAAATAAAGGGGGTAAAGGGGTTGTAAATAAATAAAAATTATTAATTTAAAAAATTATACTTTCAACGTCGGTTCTAATAAACCGACATTAAAAGTCCGTAACTTTCAACGTCGGTTTATTAGAACCAACGTTGAAAGCCTTCCAGAACCGACGTTGAAGGCTTTATTTGTAGTAGTGATAGGCTAAGTTTGTAAAGGAAAGAAGGAAAAAAAAAAGCTTTGGTGAATATATGGGCAAGTTGGTGTTGAGAGGGAATATGAGATCCATTGAGAAATTTGCTAAGTATGAAATGACAATTCACTTCTATATGTTTTGTTCTTTCATGAAAGGAAGGATTTTTTGCAAGTTGAATGACAGATTGATTATCACAAAAGGTGTAGACAGGGAGAGGAATAGTGAGCCGAAGATCATCAACAACATACTTCAGCCATTGTAATTCACAAGCCACAGTGACTAATGTCCGATATTCTGTTCTGTTGAACTGCGGGACATGGTGTTCTATTTTTTTTTACTTCCAAGAAATGAGAGAATTGTCATAAAAGATGCAATAACCAGTTATGGATCTTCAAGTGGTGTGACATGTAGCCCAATCAAAATCAGAGTATGCTTGTAATTTGTGTGGGTTCTGAACAGGATAGAAAAGGCCTTGTCCAGGAGATGTTTGTAAGGATTCGAAAAACTGCCTGCAAGTGAAGGGTTATGGGTTGAGTCATAAACTGACTCATTTATTGGACAGCAAAGCTGATGTCTGGACGGGTGTGTGTCAAGTACAACAGCTTGCTAATGAGTCTTCTAAAATTGATTGGATCAAGGATGAGTTCACCCTCGTTATCAACGAGCTTAACTGAAGGGGTGGTTGGAGAATTCAGTGACTTGCACCCAGTAAGTCCAAATTCTGAAAGAATATCCAGACAATATTTACGTTGATTAAGGATTAAGTCAGGTTTGGATCAAAGCCCAAAAAATACTTCAAATCACCAAGATCCTTGATATGGAATTTTTTGTGAAGATCTGTTTTTATATCAGTGATCATATCAAGATGATTCCCAGTAATAACTATGTCATCACCATAGACTAGGAGAGTTGTGAAAGAACTAGTTGTGTGCTTGACAAATAAAGAGTAATTTGTTGTACTCTGAACAAAACCAAAGTTATGTAGAGCAGATGTGAGCTTGACATTCCATTGCCTACTTGCTTATTTTAACCCATATAGAGATTTGTAGAGTTTGCACACAAGTTTAGGAGAAGCAAGAAATAGTCCTTGTGGGGGTTTCATGTAGATTTCTTCAACAAGATCATCATGTAAGAAAGCATTGTCGACATGTAGTTGATGAAGAAACCAGCCAGAGGAAACAACAAAGGAAAGTAGAAACCGAACAGTAGTAATCTTAACTACGGGAGAAAATGTTCCAAATAAATCTACCCCCTCTATTTATGTGAAGCCCTTAGCAACCAATCTGGCCTTGTATCGTTCAATGGAACCATCCGCTTTAAATTTGGTTCGGTAAACTCATTTACAACCGACAACTTTCTTGTCTGGAGGATGATTAACCAATGACCATGTGTTATTTCTCTTTAGAACTTGAAGTTCAGTCATCATAGCTTTCCGCCAACAATCTAATTGGGTTGTCTCCTTGAAGGTGGTAGGATCAATAGTACCAGAGAGAGACAAACAAAAAATAGTGTGAGAAGGAGAACAATTAGCATATGAAAGATAAGCATGTAGGGGATAAAAATAGTAGCACAATGGTATTTAGCCAAATATGAAGGTGACCTCTTTATTCATGTTGAAACTTTTGGGACAGATTTAGTGATATGTGGGGATTCAAGGGGGAAGAGAGTCAATGTTAGGTCAAGATGTATCATGATTATGCATGTTATTATCATAAGAAGAATGCATTGTGGAATGATGTAATGATATGAGGTCATCAAAAAAACTGATACAGGTGCTGTCAGGAGGGAGTGATGGGTGAATGTTCTTTATATGAAAAATGATATTCATAGAAAATGACATTGTGTTATATAAAAAAGGACTTGTTGATAATGTCATACAAAATATAACTTTTTGTGCCAGGTTTGAAACTAAGAAAAATGGTTTTGGAGGCACGTTTATCAAATTTTGTTCTTCCAGTAGTAAAAGTAGAAGCAAAGGCAAGACAACCAAAAACTTTAATGTTTGTTAAATCTCGAACATGACCATGCACAAGTTCATAAGGGGATTTGAGCTTTAAAAGATGTATGGGTAACCTGTTTATGATGTGTGTGGCCTGTTTCACAACAAAAGACCAAAAACAAATTGGTAGATTAGCTTGAAAGAGTAAGACTCGACTCACATTTAATAAATGTTGATGCTTTCTCTCAACTATGTTATTTTGTTAAGGAGTCTCAACATAAGATGTTTCATGTAAAATGCCTTTAGTTGAGAAAAAACCATGTAAAAGAAATTCTTTTTCATTGTCTGACCGAAGCCTTTTAAGTTTTAAATCAAATTGATTTTCAATAAGCTGAATGAAAGAAGGAAGAATAGTTTTAACATCAGATTTAGTTTTTAAAAGATGAACTCAAGTGAATAGAGAGGAATCATCTACCACAGTTAGAAAATACTTGGAATTATTAATTAAGGAAGAGGCAATAGGACCTCAAATATCTACATGAATAAGATCAAAGAATATAGTGTTTCTATTATTACTGGTAGAAAATGGCAAACGTTTCTGTTAGAATCGCGCAGCGGAATGTTCGCGTGGTCGGACAAAAACCAAGAGGGGGGTGAATTGGTTTCTTAACAAAAATTAGGTTTTCAAAATTTTCTCCAAATTTTACCGATTAAAAACTGTGTAAATGTAAATAGAGAAGAGAAGAGAATCTTACACAGGAAATTTATACTGGTTCGGATCAAAAGACCCTACGTCCAGTTGCTAATCACTCAAACAGAGGATTAATGCTGTCACTATAATCAAGTTGTTACAAGCAAATTACAATTGAAAAGATAAAGATAAGAAAACACCTCTCTTGAAATCCACAAGAGATGATGAACAGTTTTCCCTAGAGACGGCACAACACACAATCCACTAAGAACTCCACTTAGTGATTCTTATCGCTTCTAGCCCACATCAGGTTCCAAAAGCCCATTTTTCTTGCAACAAACAGTTCTCTGACACTACAACACTTAACTTTTGTATGAAAAAGGTTGTTCTCCTTTTCTTAGTGTCATAGAGAAGCTTAAGTAGAGAAATTAGGGTTTGGGAATTGGGAATTTCGGAATTAGGGTTCTTGGGAAAAATGTTTTCGAAAATAGGGTTAATTTGAAGTTAAAATTCGAAATCTGACTGAAATAATCGATTAAATCAAGAGTTAATCGATTATTACAGAGTCAAAATCAACAGAACCCTGAAACTCACTGTTTTAATCGATTAAAAGGGGTTTTAATTGATTAAACCGCCTGTTAATCGATTAACAGGAGTTTTAATCGATTAAACCAGTGAGCAGATACAAAAAATGGTTTTTCTCACTGTTTTAATTGATTATTTCCCTATTTAATCGATTAAAGCCGAGCCTGGATGATAAATTTGAGCTTTTTGAAGCTTCTAAGGTGCAGACTATGTACCAGCTATCTTAAACACCAATATTACAGACTCAATCTAATTGAAACAGAGTTATTACAATACAAAACAAGTTTTCAACACTCTAAGTCTTTGAGTTCTTGAATCATCATCAAAATCAACAATCTTCATGTCCACCAAGTGCAACATCAAGTCCTTGAATGTTCAACAGTTTCTGCTTTGCAAAATGACATATATTACAAGGTGTTAAACAATCAACGACAATGTCAATGTATTTAGAAGCTAAAAATTGCAACACTTTATTTGAAGTATGTTCTAATCTAATGTGTCATAACAGAGACATGTTGTCTGTGACAAAATGTTATGTGTCAGTGGCATTGAGAAAGTGTGATCCACATGAATTTGAGTCACTGGAATCTTGAAGAAAAAAGAGGTCATTCAATTTCTTAGTTGTACCAATCATCTGATGTATTGATTTTTGCATAATGAAACAGGTTTCAGCATAAAAGATAACCATGTAATCAATTATAGAAACTAATTTGGGAATGGATATAAGGTTAGTAACAAAATCTAGTACATATAAGGCATCAACAAGAGTTAATTTTCCAAGGGTAATATTGCCAAAAAAATTTGCAATCACAGTGGTATTATTAGGAAGTTTTATCTAAACAAGAAAGAAAAACAAGATTGTGATGGACAGATGTGATACGTTACACCACTATCTAGAATCCAGGAGGAAAAGGAAGAAATATCACCTACAGTATTAACAGAGGAATTATTAGTGTGGTTAACAAAAGATGCCCCAAGCTTACATTGCTGAAGAAGAGCTAAATTTGGTTAATATTGTTCTTTTGAGAAGCTGAATTGGTCACATAGAGAATCGTCAACCAATGATTTTCTATACCCAAACTTCAGCCAAACTTGCAGAGGATTTGGGACCAGAGAAAGAGGCACATACAAATTTTCTATACCCAACAAGGAAACCAATTTTCCAGTAACAGGTTTCAATTGTGTGGTTTATTTTCTTACAATTTTCATAAAATTTTGTATTTCGATTAGTAGATTTTCCTGGATTGGTGGTCTTGGTGGGCCAAGAAGACCATAAAAACAAGATACAGGGCATTTACAAAGAAGAATACACCGATAAAGTTCAATTTCTTTCCACAAAATTTTTAATCTTGTGTAATAATCGAAAATGGATGAATCACCTTGTTTGCAATTCTGGATTTGATCTTAAAGATCAGCAATGTGAAATTTGTCGGAATGTAAGAATCTTTTTTTCAAATCTTTCCATATGTCTGAAAAGTTGTCCATCTATATCATGGATTGCTTGATGGAGGTGCTCATGGAACATGTCAACCAAGCCTTCACCATGCGATTGCATCTGCGCTAGGTGTCGTGAAAGGGGGTCTGTGATTGGTGTCCATAGAAGACTGCTGGTAACGAACTGCTCTTTGTTTTTGGTTTCTAGGACAACTATCATGGATTGTTTTGGCTGGATTTAGCCATAGTTGATCAATGAAAAAGGAATAAAAAGAGATGTGTGGAAGAGAAGTGAATTTTAGCAAACTAATACCATATTAGAGTTTTTAAAAACAAAATTAATTTTTTTATTTATTGATCAACTCACTTTACAATGAATATGAACTTAGCATATATAGACTAAGTTTATAAAAAAAAAAAAAACCGCAATCTTTATTTATATAACATAATCAACTACTCACTAAACTATCTCTTGTGTCTAAAAACCTCAATCTTTATTTTGTTTTTACAATTATTTCTCTCATGACAATGTAGATATATTAATTAGTAGTTTTTGTTACATCTTAAACTTTTTTTTGTCTTAATAGTGTGTAATAGTACAAATTCTATAATAATATGATATTTTTATATACTTTTATTGTTTACCACGTAAATGATAAAATTTTCATATATATATATATATATATATATATATATATATATATTATTTGAATAATTATAATTTTTAACTATGCTTTTAAAATGAGTTTTTTTTTTACTACTATTTTGTTTATAAGAAGCAACAACTACTCAAGTTATAAAGGAATTTTCATTAATAAATTACGATTTAATACATAATAATTATATTTATAATCTTTATAATAAAAATTATAAATATAAAATATATTAGGTATAGAAGTTGTCTAGTAATAATTTATGATAAAACTAATATAAAATACATAGTTGATGATATTTCTTATTTCTTAAATAGAACATGTTCTCCCCCCTCCTGAAAAGTACCATCTCCAACACATTACCCTGCAAAACAATCTCACATGCTATCAAAGCTTTCACAAACCCAATAATAAAAAATGGAAGAAGAAAGAATAGTGATGTATCCAGCACCAGGAATAAGCCACATTGTAGCCATGGTTGAACTTGCCAAACTCCTCCAAACGCACCGTTTCAACCTCACCATCCTCCTCACCACCGGTTTCCTCGACCACCCCTCCGTCCACACCTACATCCGCCGCATCTCCGCCGATCACCCCTCCATCTCCTTCCTCCGCCTCCCCCACACCCCATTCGTCGCCCCCCCAACCACCGTCAGCCTCGCCACCAGGGCCTTCGCCTTCATCAAAGCAAATGTTTCCCACATAGCCACCACTCTTTCCCAAATCTCCCAAACCACCACCGTCAAAGCATTCGTTATCGACCTCTTCTGCACTTCCGCCATGGAATCAGCTTCTTCCATGGGAATCCCAGTCTACTACTTCTTCACTTCCGGCGCCGCCGTCCTCGCGCTCTTCTCGTACTTTCCCAAAATTCACGAAGAGACGAGCGTGTCGTTTAAGGATATGATCGGCGCGGAACTGCACGTGCCGGGTAACGCGCCCTTGAAGGCGGTGAACATGCCGGAACCCGTGTTGGAGAGGGACGACCCTGCGTACTGGGACATGCTCTTCTTCTGCACGCGTCTTGCCAAAGCGCGTGGGATTATAGTCAACTCCTTCCCAGAGCTCGAGCCTCTGGCGGTTACTGCCGTCACGGAGGGCTCGTGCTTTCCAAACGCCGAACTTAGACCTCACGTTTACTATATCGGACCACTCATCGCGGAACCTCAGCAATCAGGTTTGGTCTCGTGTTTTTCCGTTAACTCGTGTTTTTTTTTTTTTTTTTAATTCTACTTCTCGTAAAAAAAAAAAAAAATTTCCCAGACGCCATGAGATTCTGTCTTCTTTCTTAAAATTAAATAAAAAATAGTTTTTCCTTATTTTCCCTTTCCACGAATTGAATATTTATGGTTTAAAATACACCCGAGGCTTGAAATTTTTGTCGTCTTGCTCTTCCAATGGGAATGCCATTGTTGACTCTTCTTTTATTTTTTCAATTTGACTTCTTCTTTATAATATTTAGTTATTCTTATATATATATATAATTGCAAAGAATAGGTATATATACTGCAGTAGAATATATCTCATAAAAAAATGATCCAATCCCTATAATAAAACTAATTCCTATAATTAACCTTGAAAATTAGCTAATGTAGCAATTCAATCTATATTTGGTAATTTACAATATAGTGAACCAATGAGAAACCTCAACACTACTCCAACACTCCTCATGTTGATTTATAAATGTAAGTCAAACTCAATTTGTTTAAAAGTTTCGAGAACACTTATTTTAAGACTGCTTTAGTGAGGATATCAGGCAACTGATCATCTATTCTAATCTTAGGCAACTCTAAAATCTTCTTATCTAACCTTTTTTTTCATGAAAATCCAACAAGTAGATTCAATCATAATGCTTCACATAGACCAAGTGTCATGCCTCTAAATTCGGTTTCTGCACTTGAGCAAACAATTACATTTTGTTTTTTACTCCTCCAAGTAACAAGATTTTCACCTACAAATATGAAATAACTTGAGATAGACCTTCTGTCATCTATGGATCTAGCCCAATATGCATCTGTATATACTTTTATGTCTTGATAATCAGTGTGTTTAGTGAATAGAATACCCCTCCCAGGTGCAGATTTCAAATATCTTAAGATGTGCATGACAACATTCATATGTTTTTCCCTTGGGTTATGCATGTACTGACTCACAATACTTAATGTATAACACTTAATGTATAAGTGAGATCTGGTCTGGTATGAGTCAAGTACATTAATCTTCTTATAAGCCTATGATATCTCCCTTTGTCAATCGGTACCTAATTTGGCTTAAGACACAATTTTAATCCTTATTCAATAAGAGTAGTAGCTGGATGACATCCTTCTTTACCTGTTTCTTGTAAAAGATCTAGAATATATTTTCTTTGGGAGAGAAATAGTCTTTTTTTTATCTGAAAATTTCTATGCCAAGAAAATATTTTAATGGACTAAAATCTTTCATTTCAAATTGTCCATATAAGTAGCTTTGTAGAGATTTCCTTTCCTCTGGATCATTTCTAGTAACCATTATATTATCTACATATATGACAAGAGCAGCAGTGATCTTACCGTGTTGTTTTCTTAGAAATAAAGTGTGATTTGAATTGCACTGATTATAGCCAAAAGCAATCATTGCCTCTGAAAATCTTCCAAACAATGTCTTAGGGATTGTTTCAACCCATATAACGATTTCTTTTTTACTATGCTTCTTTGGAACCATACATCCTAGTGGAAGATCCATATAACATATAAACTTCTTCAAATAATTCTCTATCTTGAAAAGCGTTATTTACATCAAATTGTTGTAATGGTCAATCTAAGTTTACCGCAAGAGATAATAACACTCGAACAATGTTAAGTTTAGCACAAAAGCAAATGTCTCTGTATAGTCTACCCCATAAGTCTGAATATAGCCCTTTGCTACTAGTTTTTCTTTAAACCTTTCAATTGTGTCGTCTACTTTGTACTTTGCAGTGTAAATCCATCACCATCCAATTGGTTTTTTTTCCAATGGGTAGTCAACAAGTTCCCATGTCTTATTTTGTTGCAAGGCTTTCATTTCCTCATTCATCGCATTTTTCCATCTTGGATCAGTCAAGGCTTCATGTACATTGTTAGGAATAGCTACAGTAGATAATTGATTTACAAATGACTTATTTGATTCTGACAAACGGTGGTAGGAAACAAAATTATTCATGGGATATTTAACCTTACTAAAAAAAATAAGTTCGTAAGTGGATTTAGGAATACCTCTAGTGTGACATTCTGGGAGTTACTGTAATTTGCTTCTAAATGATGACTAACTATGAAGAAACATTGTTGCTGTAATCAAATGTAGTATTTGTTTCAAAGCGGTCAATATCTTTAATGGACTCACCTTTCTCAAGATATACATATTCTTGACAATCATAGTCAAAAGTCTATCGTTTTTTATGGTTCTCTTCCTGAAGTGCAGACAAATAAATTATTTGCTTATGAAAAACAACATCCATTTAGTTGGAGGATGATAACACTGATACCTTTTTGGTGCATAGCATATACACAACGTAAAGCTTGAGGTGCCAATTTGTTTGGGTTCTTTTAAATATGAATGAATACAACACAACCAAAAACACGAGGAGGCAAATCTGCACTACCAAGAGTAACCACTTTGTTAATGAGAGTCTGCAATGGCGTTTGAAAATCATTAGAGCTAGAAAGGATCGAATTTATGGCATATGTTGCCACGGTCAGAGCCTCTCCCAATAAGACAAAGGCATATGAACTTCTAATAATAAAGAACTTATTGCATCCAATAAGTGTCGATTTTTTCGTTCGGCAACACCAATGTGACCCTTTTAAAGTAGAAATCTTAGAAGGTCCCCAAACATCGTGTATAAGCATGAAAGGAACAAGACTTTTATTCAAACTAAGTGGAAAAGGAACACAATGATTTTTTGCTTGTTCACATATATCACAACGAAAAACAGAAACAGCAATCTTTGAAAAACAGAAACTAAGTAGAATTTTCTGATTCCAGAATATTTGAGAAAATTTTGGTAACTGTGCCAGAGAGATATGAAACATCTATTGCTTCATTGGAAAATACAAAGGATTTGTTTAATATTACTTTGGCAGAAGTTCTACATGCTTTACAAGCGCAAGAGCAACGAAGATTGATGAGAGGAAATCATGGTGTTGAAGGTTCTTTATTATATCATGATGGAGGTTCTCTCCAAGCCAAGAACAACAAAGATACAAAATCACGAGTCTTTTCTGTTTATTCTTATTGCAAGAAAAATAATACACACCCAACAAATGTTGGTGGAGGCCTGATGTGAAATATCGAAAATGTGGTCAATCGGGATATATAGAAAAGATATACAAATCACAACCAGAAAAAGTCATCAAGATTATAGAGGATGGAGTAGAAGGGGAATTTCTTCAAGTTATAGAGGATGGAGTAGAAGGAGAGATTCCCCTTGCATCAACATGCTCTACAAACAATAAATCCACATGTTGGCTTATAGACAATGGTTGTACAAACCAGTGGCGGATCTTGACCAGTAAGTCTGGGGGGGCCAATTATAAAAAAAAATGTATAATAATAAATAAAAATAAAATATTTATTTAAAATTGTGCCCTTCGTTCTTTTAAATGTTTGAACTCATCAATAATGGAATCAGAACTAAAGTTTTCAGCTATTTCTTTCTCAATATAAATGATCATATTATCTCGCAAGAATTTCATCTTCCAGATCTATTTCGTAGCCTTGTTTTGATAATCTTCATTGCGAGAAAATGATCTCTCAGCTTATAGTCTGTAGAAACAAGAAGAGTTAAAATAAGACGAATTAAACGATCTATTAAGTAAAATGTACCGACTTACCTGTTTTTGTCAAAGATTGACATAATTCAAGCATGGTGGACAAATTCTTCAAATCTGGATGGTTAGGAGCATCAAGTATAAAATGATGAAGTTGAAATTTTAAATTAATCTTCTCTTGTTCACTAAAATCCAAAGGATAAAATTTGTTCACAAGTGTGCATATATGATCAATGTTAAAATTTTTATAAACATCATTTGGAATTAAAGCATTGCTTAAAGTTAAAAGTTTCATTGTTTTCTCACTAAACCTATCATTTAATTCTTGTAATTGTTTATCCACTGTAATAAAAAATATGTTCACCCTAAAATGATGTTCTATTGTAATACAATCTTTTTGATGTCGAGAACGACCATGACGTGCTACATAGGTAGAATTAAAATTAGTAATATCAATGTCATGTTGTTCACAAAACAATATTACATCTTTCAACAAATCTTGTCAACCTTCTTCTCTTAATTTTTGAATCAAAATTTTAGTCGAATAGACTAACTACATAGCATTATGTATATCCTGAGATTGTTTCTGTAAAGCTTGACAAAGACAATCAGTAATTCCCATAATTTCTTTCATCATGTGTAAAATCAATACAAACTCAAACTCAGACAAAATATTATAAGCAGCATCAGCATCACCCCTTTGAGAATAAGTTGAACCATCAATTATAATTTTTTGGAGAACTAAACAAGATGCACTATACAATTTCATCATACTACAAATGGAATGAAAATGTGAACTCCAACGAGTATCACCAACTCGTTTTAAAGTGCCAATTTGATTTTTTCCTTTACCAGTTTCAACAAGTTCTAACAATTTTGCTATTTCATCTAATTCTGCACTTTGTAATTCATCATGACGTTTACTAGATGAACAAACAACATTTATAATAAAAGCCAAATTTGAAAAAAATTGATGAACTGGAATAACTTCTCTTGAAGCAGCAACCAAAGCAAGTTGTAATCTATGAGTAAAACAATGTACATAATAAGCATAAGGATTATCATGAGGAAATAATGCTTGTAATCCATTCCATTCTCCTCTCATATTACTAGCACCATCATATCCTTGCCCACGAATATTGGAAACATCAAGATTATGTCTAGAGAGAACAACACATAATTCTCTTTTAAGAGTAGCAGCTGTAGTATCCTTAACATGCACAATATCAAAAAAGAGTTCTTTAATATTACCCATTTTATCTACAAATCTCAAAATAATAGCCATTTGTTCTCTTCTAGATTCATCACGAGCTTCATCAACAATTATACAAAAATTTGAGTCACCAATTTCTTCACGAATATAATTTCTTACTTTTCTAGAAAAAATTTGCAAAATTTCCTTTTGAATATGATGAGAAGTATATTTTGAATTATAAGGAGCATTTTCTAACACAACTTGTGCTACTTTATCATTGTATGATGCTAAAAGTTTAATCATCTCAAGAAAGTTACCTCTATTACTTGAATCCGGAGTTTCATCATGGCCTCTAAATGCACAAGCTTGAAATGCTAACCAACGAATTGTATCAATAGAAGTTTTAAGCCGTAAACGATTTTTGCAAACTTCTTCTGAATTTTGCACATTTATAATGTTGTCAATGCGCTTAGATTGATTCAATAAGTCTGTACATGCTTTTATTGCATTGTTATGTGGTGAACAAGGACTATCTCCAATATGACTAAGAAACGCACAATTCTTTCCTGAATTAACCTTTTTCCATGATCTAAATCCTTGTCTAATAAACACATCTGCCCCAGGACGACCATTTGACAGTGTACTAAATAGATAACATGGCAAACAATAAGCTCCATCACTAGTTGGAGAATACTCTAACCAAGAAGGAAACATTTTAAACCAACCATATTGAAATCTCCTAGGATGTTTCTCTTTAGAAAAAGGATAGTTTTTAAGTTGTATTTGATATGGATCACAATTTAAATAAGCTCTTCTAATTTCATCTCTTTGATTCAAAGGATATTCATGTATCTGAATACGTTTTCCTGGGTCACGCTCCAAAGAATTAATATTAAATTCATTAGTTTTAATTCTATGAATCTTAGAAAGGGATTCTTCTAATTGAATAATTAGATCATCAATGTCATGCTTTGAAACAGGAGAAGATGTTGAATTTGTTTGGTTTTCATCTCTACAAGTATCTCTTTTATCACTTTTAAAAAATGAATCTATTCTTTTATGCTTCATATCTAGTGAAAAATGAATCTATTATTAATTTTCTAATTGTAGAGTCATAAAAATTTATAAAAAACAAAAACAGTTTTCTCAAATAACAAATGTTCTTCAACAAAAATCAAAATAACAAACAATAATAGAATAAACAGTGAAAAGATGAAGAAAAAGTACATTTATCAATCAATATAATTTCAAGTATGAAATCTGAGAAGGGAGGATGAGAGACGAACAATGAATTTGAAAATACAAACTACGTAAATAACTTAATATTAATCAATTAATATTACCGTTTGTGAGTGAATATGAAAAGGTGAGAGAAGATGAAAAAGTATTTTTAACCTTTTTTATTTAATATATTCTTTAGAAATTAGAGAAGCAATTAAATACTAATAAAATATTACCGTTAATGAGAGAGTATGAAAAAGTGAGAGAAGATAGAAAGGTCGGATAATAAAATTATTTTTAATCTTTCTTATTTAATTTATTCCTTCAGCTTTTTTCTTTATGATATATTTAATATTGGGGGGCCAAAATCATAAATATACAAGTAAGTTACAAAACTTTGGGGGGGCCATGGACCCCCTTAATTACTATGAAGATCCGCCACTGGTACAAACCACATGACTCATGATCGAGAATTTTTTAAAGAGCTCAACGAATCACATAGTTCTAAAGTGAGAATCGATAATGGAGAACAAATAGATGTGAAAGGTACGAGAACAATCGCAGTTAAAAATCATTCGGGTATCAAATCAATTTTTGATGTTTTATATTTTCATGATATTAATCATAATTTGTTAAGTGTTGCTCAATTATTGAAAAAAAGTTATAAGGTGTCTTTTGAACACAGATTAAAGATACAAATAACTTGTAAATATTCAAAGTTCACATGAAAGAAAAAAGTTTCACTTTAGATTTAATGAAAAAAGAGTTAATTACAAACAAAGATATAAAAGAAAAGTCAAAGAAAAAGTATAAAAAGATTTCTTGAAGGAACTTGATGTTAAGGAGGAAAATAAAGATGTAGATGAAGAAACCGTTTTCAACGTCCATCAAAGAGTCAATGGTACTACCATGAAGAAGTTTGAAAGAAACAAAGGAGATGAAGTTGATAAAGGAAGAAATATTTTGATGAAGAAAATGAAGTTGAACGAAGATGTGATCTCATACTAAAAGGAAGATAACAAGAAGTACAAACAAAAAAAGAGAAAAAATTATAAACAAAATAAAATAAAAAAATCAAATTCAAATAAATATATATTAAAGTAAAAAGGAACGATGAGAATATTACTTTATTATCTTTTATTTAAATTAAGTATTAAGAGATTTTATTATCTTTTAAGAAAGAAGGGAAAAAGATATTAAGTTATTATTTTGATTTAGGTCGTTATCTTTTATTATCTTTTAAGAAAAAGGAAAAAGATATTAGGTTATTATTTTGATTTAAATAATTATGATTGAAATATTATTGATATTTAATATTTTGTAATATTTTTATTTTATATATACATAAATTAAATGAATAGAAATAGACTCACTTGATATATCAGAAATATAAACATAAAACCCTACAAATTTTAAAAAATATATATATACAGCAGGAACAAGGAGAATATATCTCTAAAAAAAAAAACGGTCCAATTTTTATAATTAAGCTAATTCCTAAAATAAAGTTAATTCCTATAATTAATCGTGAAAACTAGCTAATGCAGCAAATCAATCTATATTTGATAAACAATTCTGGATTTTAGTTTTAAATACTTTTGATTTTAATTATGTTTTTCATGTTATTAATAAATTAATTGTTAGATATGCTTATTTTTTTCACACTTTCAAATTTGAAAAATACTTAAAACTGTCAAACTTCCCTCGCATACATCACCCTGAATCTCTGATTAGCAACTCAGAGACACAATAGTTTTTTTTTTTCTCAACTGCATCATTGCAGCTTATCTATAGAAAAAGATAAAAATATATGAACGTGGTCTCTTAAGTAAGTCAAGAAAATAAAATCTGTAAACTAAGTATACTTGATATATTTCAGTCCTTCATGTAATTGTTTTTTTATATACCATTCAATTTATAAACTTACCAGACTCATTTCATACTAATTGTATTTACTATCTGTCTACAGAGATTGATATAGTTGAAAAGGAGTATATTTTATAAGAACATAAATTTGAATCTTACCATGTAAAAATTTTCATTAATATATAATTTGTAAGTATCTGTCAAAGAGACGTGCTATTGAAAACTGAGACACAGTTCAGCTAAAACCTTCAGTTAGTGCAAAAGAATAAACCATCGCATAATTGAATAAAAGATAGAAAAAAGACTGAAAAAACACATTTCAACTCTTGTTTATAAAGTGAAATTGGTCTGAATTTCTTCTTCTACAGTAAGTAAGTCGCACTTTGCATTGTTTTGGTTTGTACAAAATGAGATGCAGGAACGGATAACAAAGAATGTCTGAGATGGCTGGATGAACAACCGAGCAGAAGCGTGGTGTACCTGTGCTTCGGAAGCAGAGGATCGTTCACAGTGTCACAGTTGAGAGAGATAGCGAATGGGTTAGAGAGGAGTGGGCACAGGTTCTTGTGGGTCGTGAAAAGGCCGGTAGAAGAGGAGGGAACGAAGCAGGTTCACGAGGCAGCAAAACCAGGGGATGACTTCGACCTGGCGTCGGTGTTGCCAAAAGGGTTCATGGAGAGAACCACGGGTCGAGGGATGGTGGTGAAGGCGTGGGCCCCGCAAGTGGAGGTGCTGAGTCGTGAGTCGGTGGGTGTGTTTGTGAGTCACTGCGGGTGGAACTCGGTGTTGGAAGGGGTGGTGGCGGGGGTGCCGATGATTGCATGGCCGTTGTATGCAGAGCAGCACGTGAACAGGGAGGTGATGGTGGGGGAGATGAAGGTGGCTGTTGCGGTGGATCAGAGGGAGGAAGATGGGTTTGTGAGTGCGGAGGAGGTGGAGAAGAGAGTGAGAGAGGTGATGGAGTCGAAGGAGATCGGAGAGACGAGTCTGAAACTCAAACGCATGGCTTTGGCTGCTGTTGGAGAATCTGGATCCTCCACAACAGCACTTGCCAACTTGGTTCAATCCTGGTCCTGAATCACTATTGCTCCCCACCATTCTCAATATTGTGATTGATGATTTCATTATTTAACTTCTGTCATTGGATCTAAGTTGTGATTATGATTAGATTCAAGTTGGTTTGGTATGTTAGACCAATTATTAATAACGTTGAATTGCTCTCTATTATCTTTCTGATCATCTATATCAAGTTTGATATGATTCAGATATTCATTAGTGTGTTATCTAGTCATAATAGATATTTACTTATATTAGCCTAGTCTCCTTATACCAGAAAGTGCAATTCACCATGTTAGATTAACTATTTCCACGTCCTACAGAAAAGTTTGATGTTTTGGATAAGAAATTGTTAGCCATATGTGAATTTCTAATATCATAATAGTTGTTTTATGAGAAACTGTTGTTAAGATACAAGTGCATGACAGCAAAATTAAGGTATGCTCCCTTTAAAATTGTCTTTAGATCCTTGCTTAGTATGTCAGTTGTGTTAGATAAATTTTGCATTTCATTTGAAAATGTAAAAACAAGGTATGATTGTTGGAGATCTGACTTTTTGAAAGGCACAAGTAATTGACCAATCTACAACCTGAACTTTGGGAAGATGCTTTTGCACTGATTGAATGTTGTTGCAAATATTGTGGATGCATTCAGAGATGGTGTTAGGATTTGTTAAAGGGTGTATCGGAGTAGGAAGTTTTAATAGGGAGAGGAATCAATGATGATACACATTATATGGGTAAGTGGGGTTCAAATCCTAACATTGTTTTTGGAGTGGTTGGATGGACCACAACTCCACCTGGGTTAGACGAGTGGATTCTCATTCATGTTTTTCATGTTCCTTCTAGTTTTTAGTTATTCAATTTGTATCTAAATTACACATACTTGCAACTATTATATGTGTGTTAGGATAGAGATTAAAGAATGATAGAATTTGATATAATTTTAACTTTCGTTCTATTAATAAAGTAAATAAGAAAACGTAAGTGTATTTTGGAGATTTTACTTGTATTTGGAAATGGGATTTTAAAAGTGGGTTTCGAATATATATTAATATTGACTTTTTGAAGTGTATACATTAATTAATATTGACTTTTATTTATACCTAACACCAATCAATTCTCTATAAATGGAAAATGTTAAAAAAAAAATATTGCTATCAAAATTGATTATATTGATGGCAGAATTATCAAAATAAAATTTAGCCAAAAAATTTGAAGGTAGCAAAACTAAGGTACCTTTGTCGACATTAGTTGGGTGAAAGATAAATTTGTTTGAAAAAACTTGCCTCGGAAGTTGTCGGTGGCAAACCAAGAAAAGCCGAAACATTCGCTATTTTGTAATTGAATTTTGAATAAAAATAATATAAACTAATTAAATTCAGATAGTTAACATCAAAACATTCAACCACACTATGAATCTCAATCATTTTTTTTTTTTCCATTTTCGGGTCAAATTCTGACATTTTTCTCGCTCTTTGGACAAATCAGGTGATCTTAGTCGAGCAAATCTTGTGATAATTTGTCAAAGATATTGCAAAACATAATCAAATTATTCTATAAAGTTTAGTCAATGTTGAATCTGATAAAGTTTGTATCAAGAATAATTCTCAATTAAACACAATCTGATTCGTGGCCACTGATTCTTAACTTGACCTGATTTGTTGAATGCAATAAATCAGCAAAATAAACTACATATACCTTTGACATGATGTGAGGAAGAATATCAAACATTACAATGACAGTTTAATAATGAAAAAGTTCACCTATGTATGCCTGAGCATAACACATGTATATATATATATATATATATATATATATATATTATATATATGTATGTTATAAGATGTAAACATCAGTGTTTTCTTCAAAGAAAGAATCAGGGAATAAAATTTTACGTATGAGGTCCAAGAGGCATGCGACTCATGATTTCTTGGTACACTGATGACCCATTTGGCAGGTTAAGGGCACCACCGCGTTCAGGAATAGCCTCCACATTTGGCTCTCCCTTTGGCATCATGAAACCAAAATCGTTTGAAGGGCGTTGCTGTTGTTGTTGTGCCAAGAATGGATGAACAGGCATGACAGGAAGCTTTGCTTGCACATGGCCTAACCCTGACATCGCCATATTCGATAGCATCGGTTGGTTCATGCCGAAGGAGAAGCCGTGGGAAGGTCCTAGCTGCTGCCTTCCCGGTAGGTTGAACGAGCCGAGGGATGGCCTCTCAAGCCTTCCAATGCCATTGTGTACTTGAGATGGTTCAGGTCTATGAACATGGGTCGGAAGAA
The DNA here is from genome assembly GCA_963425845.1 of Sphenostylis stenocarpa. Lineage (NCBI taxonomy): Eukaryota > Viridiplantae > Streptophyta > Magnoliopsida > Fabales > Fabaceae > Sphenostylis > Sphenostylis stenocarpa. The sequence continues at coordinate 54,788,645 of OY731402.1, forward strand.
CACCAGAAGCTTGGACGGAGTTGGAAGCGCTAGCATTGACATGGCTGCTGGCACGAGCAGCAGGCACATCATGGTTGTGCTTTCCCTCGTACGTAGTGATTACTGATTTAAGGTCGTGTGATGCTCTCTCCACGTGTTTCCTTACTGTGCACCCTGCATTCGTACACTTGTAGTAACTCCTGCAGCAAAACAGACACATTCAGATTTGTACCATAAATGAAATGATGCATTGTTTGTATAACTTCTGTTGCGCATGCACAGATCAGAACAAGAGGAGAATGACCACCTTGGATTGGGATTTCCTTTGACAACTTTTTGTCCATATTTCCGCCACCGGTAACCATCATCGAGGATATCTACTTCACTGGTAGTCTGCACAACAACTCTAGGCTCCCGGATGGCTCTAGTAGCTCCACTCAGGTCTGCATATGATTCCAGTTTCCTGAGAAAATAAATCATGGATTTCAATATGTTAGACAAATAAATATTAGGTTTCAAAAATTAAAAACAACTGGTATGTAAGTACACCTTCTCTTAGACTCTGATTCATCTCCTTCCCCATCATAACCTAATGATACACTACCATGAGTGCCTTGGTCGTCTTCGTCTTCTTCGTTGGAAAAAGTAGACGATCCATCAACTGCCTCTCCTGAATCAATGTGAGTACCATTTTGAGTCTGCAAATTGGTGGACTGGTTGCAGTATTCAGGGCCAACAGATGCTGATGATGTTGCCTCAAGGTTTTCGTGTTTCCAGTTAGCAGCTCCAGCTATATTTCCCTTTTGTACATTACCCCAGCCCATGTCACAATCACCACCAATGTGTGGTTCAACATGTTCAGGGTTGTCGATTTGCATGTCAGTATGAGGGTTAACTGAACCTATACCTGACCGGCGATTTGGTGGAGGTTTTGGATGGTTGTGTGTTCCCTTGTAGATGATCTCAGTTATATGGCCCTCATGGGATCGTTCTACTTTCTTCTTAACCTGACAGTTTGGATGTGTGCACTTGTAGTAACTTCGAGGGTACTCGCTGCCTTTAACTTGCTTTTGGCCATATTTTCTCCAGTTATATCCATCATCAGATGGCGCACCACCAACACCACCGGTCATTGAATCTCCATTGCCTCTTTGATCTCCTTCTTCATCTCCATGTTCTTCAATTGGTGTAGAATGTTCAATGCCAGCACCAACAGCATCAAAAGCCCTTTGATCAGCTGGGAACATTTTAGTATCTTTTTCAGGAGGCGACTCGACATAGTCTGCCTGAAGACCAATTTTGTTCTCAGTTTGAACTTTGACAGCATCAACACTTTGAGATTGAAAAGAATTTTCTGACTGAGCCGAAACCTCAATCCCAGGACGGGATTGTTGAGGAAGTGTAGTTGGATTTATCTGCAAACAGAGGCCAGAGTAAATGACCAAAAAGGAGAAATAGATCTAAATATCATTGTCAAGACATACTGTCAAGTGTCAACTCACTACATACAATCCCATACAATGTGCATCAGAAGATATCTAACTTTCAAAATATCAATAATTTCATAACTGCGAATGACATGGGGTGTTTGACTGGAAAGTAATATGTCATGAAAAAAGTATCTATATTTCGGTAGTAAAAAAATTATTATTAGAATGTGCTTACTTTTCTTCCAGCACCATGATAAAAAGAGGAGCCTGAGCCTGTTGCAGGCTTAAAAGCAAAAGATGATGTATAGATATCCCCAAAGCCATTATCTTCACATTTTTCTGGAGCATCAGATGATAATTCTGAGCGCATGTTGCCATTTGACATGAACAGGAACTTTCCAGTAGTTGGAGATGGCTGTGCCTGAAATTAGACAGATTCATAGCTCAATATGAGGCAGAACAATGTAAACAGAACCAGGTATCAGTTTCCTACAACAGCTGATAAACCACTATTGGTTCCTCTGTCTGAATGTAAAAGGAAAAGTGATAACTTAGGACTCTAAAATCTAAATTCAACACCATGTGTAGAGCATAAAAAAGGTGCCTCATTGCACAGAATGCAAAGCAGTAAGAATATAAGCAATTTATAGTGTTCAAGTTTGAGAATGTGAGAAACATTATAAAATGAAAATCAAACAACCAAAGTATAAGCATAGTAGTCACATACCATTAGCAAGATAACAGGGTCCTAACTAACATTTTTCTCGAAGATTAAAGTACAAACGTACATTTAGATATAATCATATACTCTGACTTAATGCAATACCTACTGTTGTCACAAGGAAAAAGTCACAATGAGACATGATATTTTTTTTTTTACCTGTTCTAGAGGATACTTCAAAATTATGATGTCAGAAAGAATTATCATATTAACCAAACAGCATGCCCGTAATGAAATTCTGAGGCATTTAAGAAAGGACAGAAAAGAAACATAGGAAGAAAGCGCAGGCATGAAAATCCTAGAAGTGAATCAGAAAAGGTCACACATGACAAATTGACAAATTGAGGTCACATAGCAAACCATTATACAAATTGAAGAAATGACCTCATGAATCCTCAGATTGTCCAAATTACGACATAAATATTACACAAAAGAATTAAATACACAGCCATGCATACTGTTGTCTATCCTATCAGACATACACATGAGGTGCAATAGTGGTGTGTGCTTTGTAATGTAGTGTAGCATGCAAACAGCCACATCTAGGATCCATCCTATATCCCTTACTTTCATTCGTTCCCCCTTTTTCTCTTGGATTGAGAGGACAAACAACAAATTTGATAAAGAAATAAACAAGAACATCACAGCACAAATAAAGCAGAACTTACCAGTGAATTTGCAAGGAACACTGGAGAATCTAAAAGCGTTGTAGGACTGAGACCGGGCGGGATTGTCAAGTAAGGAGACTGAATGTCGGAATTGAGCGAAAGGTCAGTAGATCTAATGCTTTCAGTGTTCAGCCTTGGAGCATTAAACCCAGCTCTAGCAGCTATTCTTTCCACAAGACCACCCCGGGAATTCGACTTCTGCTCAGTCTGAAATCTCGGGTTGGTCAATTGGGCTCCAGAATCACCATCTTGTGCCCCATCCTTCATGTTCCCCTTCCCTTTCTCACTAGGCTCATAAGGTCCTGAAAAGAATTCCCCAGTTCTACCACTCCCAGAATGTTCTGAGATTGATCTTGTTACAGTGTCTTCCTCTAACATTCTGGAGAAAAATGTTCTTGGACTTGGGCTAGCAAGACCCCAATCACCAGTAAGGGCAACATTATCATCAATCCCAGCCATTCAGACCTCACCCTAGCTGCACCTAACCTGATAAAATAAATTTCTGAAAAATAATGCGAAAACATAGAAACCCCACCTTGAGCTCCAGCAACACAAAATGACAACTACTCAAAAGAAAAAGCAAATGATTTTGTTTACAAACATATATGCAATTTGCTTAATTTGCTGACAAAATAAAAGACAACCCCGCCAACATGCATCATCACAGGACAATGCTTTCAACAATAAAAATTCCAAAAATCCATGCCCCCCCACTTTGCTCATTCACCATTTGACAAAATCTCAAAGTTTTCAATTAAAAAAAGATCCTGTTTTTTTCTCATATATCCGCTCCTCACAACAAGAAAATAATAAAAACCAAAAATGGGACAAAAAGGAACCCAAACCGAACACAAAAAACACGACCCGATTCATCAAACGCAACGAACAACAACATTGTTTCAAAATCGTTTAAATCACCAAACAAACAAGGCAAAAATACAAAAAAAAAAAAAAGAGAAAATAAAAAATAAAAAACAAAACCAGACGGAGAGAGAAAGAGAAAGAGACAAACGAGAGAGAATGATGAATGAGTTTACCTAGAAAACGATGAATTATCGAGATTCCTGAAAGTGAAGAACCACGACCACTATAATCCCCGCAACAATAACTGTTGAACCAGAGAAGCGGATCCAGAAAACCCGAACCCGACCCAACCAGTTATCTGGGTTTTTGTTGGTTGGTTTTCTTGGTTAATGGAATTTGATCCAACTTTGTTATCTTACCATGTTGTTGTTCCTGTCAGTTGTTGTTGTCGTCTGTGTCTCTGGCTGTGCTGTGTTGTGTGTCTAGAAATAATTCTCAAAATATAGAAATGTAATGAAATGATTGTGCTGTTGAAAGAGGAAAAGAAGGAGGAAGAGGGAGGAGAATAGTTACAAAAAGAGAACCCAATTTTTTTATTGCATAAATAAATTTATTATTTCTAAAAGCTTAAATTAATACATGCCATTGTTGTTAATTTGGAAAATGAAAAAATTATTAGCAACTGTTGTTAAAGCAAAAGGGAAAGAAAGAAGGACTTTGTGGGGAAGGTGGAAGAGAAAAGAGAGATTATTGAGAAATGGTGGTGGACCTCAAAAATCAAAGGAATCTTTGACACACAAACATATCCTATCTTTAATTCTCTTTTCAGACACTTATTCATTCCCTTTCAATTCTTTCTTTTTCAATTTTAATTTTAATCAATAACACCACACCCAAACCAAATTCTTCTTTTGTTTTCTTTTAGCTCCTCTCTTAACACACTATCTTCTTCACTTTCACCCAAATTCATTACTCTTTAATCAAGTTTCATCAATTATTAAAAAAAAACATGTTTAATAAAATGTATGGTGATTTATTTATTTTTATAATAAATATTTTTTGTAAAATTAATTTTGAAAAAAAAAAACATTAGACCAAAAATGGATCCTATTATATTCTAAATTTAAAATGGTGCATATTTGTAGTGTTTGTTTCCACTCCAAATTTAGGGATTGAGTTGGTAGTTCCATTTTTGTCACTTTCACTACAACCATAACAGCTGGCCTTGTAGTCATTAGTTGTGGGAAATGAGAAACCGTGTTGTTTTTGGTTATTAGTGGAGTTAATTAAGAGATTTAACTAATTAGTAATTACCCTTTTAGTAATGACGGTTAATTTTACATGACAATGCCTTTTTTCCCTCTAACACAAGTTAAAATAGGGTGAAATGTGACTTCTTTTCCAATCATTTTTGGCATAGTAAGGTATATATGAGTTTTGCTTATTATATCTAAACTTTGGTTAGGTTAAAATGATTGAAACTGAAATTTAGCAAAGGTGAAAAGAATCATTATTACATAGTGGGTGTGAACGAAGGTGTGAGAGTGAGAAATGGGTAGTGTGTGTGAAGGTCGTAAAAGGGCTAGTTTTTAATACTGTGGCTGTCCACCACTTCCTATTTCCCAATTTAGGGTAACAAATCTCACTCCATTTGTGTCACAAATTTGGCCCTATATATACTTTGTAATGAACTGAACCAAATTGTTTTCATAAAATCTGAATAAACCCTTTGATTGAGAACCAGAGATTGTTATTCTCTTGCATGATTATTGATGAATGGAAAATCATACTTTTCCAACCCAAATTCATATAACTCTGTAAACAACTTTGTGTTTAATATTATAATAATAATTTTATTTTATTTTTATTTTTATTAAATCAGTCTATAGATTATTATATTAATAAATGTAAATTGTTTGAATAGTTATATGGTTTCTGGTTGTCAAAATATCACTAATATATGTCTAAGACAACCATTTGGTTATTTATTAAATGAGAATGAAAATCACTTAATCGACATTTTTAAATATATGAGGAATCAAGGTTCTTATTTTTGTTTAGGAGAAATATTCTAAAGTAAAAGATCCTTATTCTTATACTATTATAATTTTTTATTTTATATCCTTATCATATTTTAAGTAATATTTTGTTTTTTATTTAACAGTGATTCCATCAAAATTATCTGCATCAAATTGGATAGGACTAAAATTAAATTATCTATCTACCCATCATAAGACTATAAATAGTTAATTAAAAGGATTAAAACAAAATAATAAAAACATTTTTAAAAAAATTAAAGTAAAATAAAATACAATTATATTCAAACCAGATATCATCATCATAAATGGTAACGAATCTCGTGTTATTTTTATAATTACAAAATTAACTGTTATCCTGTCCCTACTTAAATGATCATGCCATGACTTTTTAATTTCTTAATCATGAATTTGTGTTGTTATTATTAATTATATGTGTACATAATAGTATCACTGTTTGTTTATTCATAATTAATGTGTAACTTAATGGTTTAAATTAGTTGTTTTTTTTAAGTAAATTACAGTAACACTTCCTAACGTTAATTATAATTATATATTAAATTAACTTCATTTACTATTTATATTAATTATTTTTTAATAATAATTTAATGTGAATCTGTTGACACATAATTTGTTATTTCATTTAGTATTTTTTTTCACACAATTGATTTTTTTTTCTATTTGTATGTCGTATTTTTTTAGGTATTTTTTTTTAAAGCATTAAGTATTGTTATTGAATTTTATAAATTAAAATAATCGAGTAATATATAGTTTCATTTTTTAAAAGTTTAGAGAGCTTTTGGGAATTCATTTCTATTAGGATAATTTTATGTTAAACTAAATGTAAAAGAATAATATTAATAATAAATGGTTAATTAACAAAATTAAGATAGGAGTGTCCAAATAAGGGTTAATTACATCAAATTTCATATGATATTGTTGTAATTAACTTTTTACTTTAATATGTGGGTTTTATAATATAACGTAGATTTAAATATTTGATATAAATTTCACACAAATACTTAAATTGTTAAAATAAATATACTATTAAAAGTTAATGACATTTCCAAGGACGTTTCAGGCTTATATGTAGGACAAAGAGTGGCATATATAATATATTATGTACGTAATGCGAAATAATAACCTCCACAAAACGATAATTAGAAAATGACAAATAGATGCATCTTTTTAAAACAAAATATATTATTATTATTATTTTAACATTGATTAGTAAAGTTTTAATTGAGTAGTATTTGTAACTAATATTTTCTCAAACTTGATATATTATTCTACTTTATTATTATATTTTATCGTTAAAAGACATCTCAATTAATTAAAAAAGGTGTATATAAATTAAAGATGATAAAACATCTTATTTTGGTTTATCCTACTTCTAATCCATAAACAATAGGCAGTATGGGTTGGGTCACATAGTCGGTTACAGACTCCAAATCACTAGTTTTTATTTATATGAATAATTTTTAAGTTTTTATTAATTCATATTTTTATTAGATAAATTATAATATCATTATATTTATGTTAAAATAACTAATTATAATTAATAATTTAAATTTATTTTATTAATTTTTATAATTTAAATTTTAATATTATAATATATTTATATATTTAAATAAAATAATACAAAAAATATAATATTTTTAATTATAATTATTTTATTTTAATTTTAATGTATAAATACATTTTTAAAGCATACTAGCGAATTAGCTTGTTGAATTGACATGTTAGACATAACGGGTTAAAATTACTATCTCATCCTACCATTTTTTAGACGAATTGAGAAGGTTGAACAACTGAGTCTAACACATTTTGTCATCTTAATATAAATTATCGTTAACTTTAACTCTTAACCAGATTAATGAGCTCGTTATTCACTCATTCCATACTTAAGTTGAAAATAGAACCTAATTAAAAAACCTAAGCATGAAAATCACTTTGTGTTAGTGAAAATGTAACATTTTTAGAGATTGGTAAATAATAAAGATGATATAACTTGAAATAATATGTAATGTGTTAGGGTTTGCCACTAAACAACCAATGGAGGCGGGTAACGGAGAAAGCTTCACTGAAAAGGAGAAGATAAAAGAAAAAGTGGATGGAGATGGAGATGGAAGATGAAAAGGGCATTCTAGGTGCCAATGGTTATTCACATAGAGGGGTTGTGCCCAATAATTTAGGGGTTGATGTACCTAAAGAAACAAATTAATGACGAAAAAAAATAATGTAATGGGTGAGTCCATTTCTCTTTGATTTTTTTTTTTTTTTGGCTAGAGAAAAAGAAAGGCAATTTTTTAATTTCCTACAAATATTTTATGCAAATTTTAGCAAAATTCATAGGAAAATTCAAGTTGTCTGCTGAAGTTCCTATTTTCTTGTAGGAAAACTCGTAGCAATTCCAATTTTCCTTTAAATTATGTCGTGAGTATTTTGTAATTTTTGTTTGGAAAAAAAAAATCCCCCAACACATGCAAAATTGTTTGCAGATTTTCTTGATTTTTGTTTATAATTTGCTTCATAGCAAAAACCTTCACACTTTTTTTTAAAATACTAGTTTGTGAAAAACATTCACCAGGACTACTTAACTAGTGTGACATCTTAGCTTAAATTACAGATGATTGTATATATAATTCAGTTTCAAAATTTCGGAGTTTGTTTATAATCCAGTTCAATTGAATATAATTCACGTTATTCTTTTTATTTTTATTTTTCAATTTATTATTTTATTGTTTCTCTATTTAAGATATTGAGATGTGTAAGTACAGATTTTTAAAACGGATATCCAAACACATCCTGAGTGGTTAACTTTATGTCATTAAATAAATAGTAACAATTTCAACAACGAAAAAATGTGTGATTATTGAGATGCACTGGTTTGTAATTTTAAATCTTAGAAATTTCGTCTGTGTTTAGTTGAAAATATAGGTCTAAAATAAATAAATATTAAAAGCATTCTGTTCTGCTTTTGTTTTTATTAATATTGTGAAATAGCAAGTTATATACTTTTTATTTAAATTAAATTTGTTTAAAACGTTAAGTTGATTGATGAAATTTACAAGCAAAATCGATGCCTTATGATAAAATTTGTATATGTATTTTCTACTATTGTATAATGAAGCAGTGTCTGATTTGGACCAGAATTGATTAATCCATCATTATGATTGCAAAATAAGGTAACACTGGATCACCTGCAGATTAATATCTGCAATAATCAGAGCATATTAACATAATTACAGTTGACCTACTAATGGGAGTCTGAATTATTAAATCATAAGTTTTGATGACAACGTAAGTTACTGTAAAAATTATGGACATACGTAGTCAAATTTGCATTTTGATGTTGATATGCGGATTTTTTTTGGTGTATATTCTGTTATTGTTCTTTGAACATCAAGACTTATCTTGTTTCTGATAAGTTTTTAGTATTCAGTTGACTAAATTTTCGACTTAAAAAAAAGTTCACACGAGCTATAATATTCTGTGGTACATGATGTCTATGAATAAACTTCATCACAGCAATCGTTTCTGGTTGAGTCAAGAAACATAATGCAAGGAGCAAAGCAGAGTGATTTAGAATAGATTCTTGACCAGTAGTATGATAATGCTATTTCTTTTAAGTCCAATTTATACCAATCAACATTACATGATTCGCAATTTCATCCTTGGATTTGAAAACGAATAACTGTGTAAGATGGTTCTATCTCTCAACGTATGCCAATTAGTCCTCCAAATGACAGCTAATCCATTTGACAGAAGTGCCATATACCATTCACAGACAAAAATCTGACCAAATACGTTACTTTAAGTGGCAAAGTCGATCAAACTTTGGACAATTTGAGCCACGATGAACATTGTCTTGTACCTGCTGGGACTTTGAGGACAATCTGGCTTGTTTTGAAAGTTTTAACAGACTAAATTGAATATTTTTGTTAAGTTAAAAGTGTGCATATTAGGCATTTTCCTTCTTTTGAACTTTGACTTGAACATGGCAAGCAGCTAATTATTAATTGAATTTCATAAAGATTCTCTTCAACATCGGTGCTCAGTTATAACATTTATTACTCGAACAAGATAGTGTCTCTCTTTAATCATATTTTGAGTTTTATTTTGGTAATGGTTTTTATTGTTAACATTTTTGGTTTAGATCACTAAAATTAAACTTAAATTTTGATTAGCAAACAACATAAAAATGTTTAAGAAACTTCATCTAAATCTAGTCTGAATAGGAATATATTAAAGTTTCAAATTCACTCATCTTCTCTGTACGGAGTAAAGACAGGTTGCCAAACTTCAATATGCATAACTATGATGAAGATGTTCGCTGAATGTGCTTTGTGTAATAGCAATGGATTAAGAGAATCAAATGGTCTAAGATGTAAGTTCAATAAGCAAGGTACCAACCCGGGGTCCACAGAAGGAATAAAATCAGTTCATGACTTCATGGTGTTTGGAAATATCAATGAAGGGCATTTTATAACAAGTCATTAGAAATAACTGGTATGCTAGGAAAATTGGAAGCATCAGAGTTAGGACAAAAAAGCAATTACCATTAAATATAGAGTACAAGTGTAAGGAAAAAAAATAAAATAATGCTGCATGCTATAGAGTGCAACTCCGTAGGTGGTTTTTATGCACTTCAATATTCCAAAATGCGACAAAAATAATACTACATACCATTCTAGTAATTGCCATAGCACCAGCACTGACATTCCCATAAATTCTTCTCATCATCATATGAGCAATAGTCGGGGAATATGCTTAATAAAAAGGTTATCAGGATTCTATTTGAAATTTGAGTTGTTAATAAGAAGCCTGAAAGGAGAAAATGTGTCTGTTGACTGCTATTCAAACTTTAACCTCTATTTTATCTTACAGAACATTGATCCTTGGGTGTTAATCCAGATAACATGCAGTTATAATTCCATACAACTGAGGAATAGCATGCGCAAATAAATGTAAAACCAAATAAACAGTAAGCCCATAGCAGATTTCATTTATATTTACAACAGATTCTATATTTCTACAAACAATAAAAATTGCCAGTTGCAATACCAACCAAAACACAAAATGAGCAAAACTGTATAGTATCAGAACCCAAGGGAAATGGCAAACAAAATATTGACCGTCAGCAAAAGTGGGGTCGATGATGGAGAGACAGAAGTTCATAGGAAAAAAGTCTATATATCTACCAATTTCAAGTGGCTGAACACTAGATCAGCACAAAAATAACATGCAAAACTCTGTCTACAACCACTAGTTCCAACCAACCATTCAATCCATGATTGCCTCCGATCTCTTGGTCTCATTAAGTGTCTTATATACAACAAAAAAAGGTGCAAGAACCCTCCTCCAATTTCAGATAGGATAGATCAGTGTCACCAGAATTGTCAACTTTGTCCAGCAACACTCCAAATGTTGAGTGCTTTTTTGTTTCCTCGACAACTGTCAAAGGGCTTTGAGTCATAACAGTAAAGATCCTATTCTCATGCTTCATCAATGACATGGTTTCTCAGAGAGAAGCTATCAAGCATATCATTATCTGTGTCAACCTGAAGCTCTTTGAACATGGCCATCACTTGTATCATTGTAGGACGCCGGTATGGTCTCTCGTCTAGACATTCAAAGGCAATTCTCAAATATTGCAATAGTTCACTTTCACTAGATGTTTGCACAACTAAATCAGGATCAAGTATTTCATTAATTCTTTTCTCTTTGTAAAGCTTCTTAGACCATCCAACAAGATTGCTGTCATCACCAAACTCAGATGAGTCTATTGGTCTTCTCCCTGATAGAAGCTCAAGCAGTATGACACCATAGCTATAGACATCCCCTTTTGCAGTACATCGAAAACTCTGATAGTACTCAGGGGGTACATAACCGGGTGTTCCGGCAAGTGTGCTGACAGTGAGATGAGTATCGAGGGCATTAACCAATCTTGCCATGCCAAAATCAGAAACCCTAGCCTCGAAATTTTCATCAAGAAGAATGTTGCTGGACTTCATGTCCCGGTGTATAATGTGAGGAATGCAACTATGGTGAAGAAATGCAAGTCCTCTTGCTGACCCTATGGCAATCTTCTTTCTTGCACCCCAATCAAGCTTTGAACCTCCACCTTTTGCCCTCTCATGCAAAACAGCCTCAAGACTTCCCCATTTCATGAACTCATACACAAGAAGCCTCTCCTCCCCAACTTTACAGTAACCCAGAAGCTGAACCAGGTTCCTATGCTTAATCTTCCCAATAGTTTCCATCTCAGCCATGAACTCCCTATCTCCCTGACCTGTCACATGAATGAGCTTCTTGATGGCAACAACACAGCCATCTTTCAGCTTAGCCTTGTACACTTCACCAAATCCCCCAGAACCGATCAAACTCTCAGCACTGAAACCATTTGTAGCCTCTAGAAGATGTGCAAACGTCAGCTTCCGCAAAGGCTTCTCAAAGGTGGCGACATTGATGCTCAGAGGCTCAGGAAAGCTGGAAAGCTTCCAACTACTGCTCCCCGAGGTCGGAAGACTCTCTATATACTTTTCTCTAATCTCCTCCTTCCTCTGCGCCTTCCTCACCCTGTACAAAGCCAACACAAGCCCCAGCGCAAACAAGAGGAAGCAGAGCAAACCAATGACAACCCCAGCTGCTACAGGCTGCTTCTTCTTCCAACCCTCAACGCCCACCGATCGACTTTTCGAAGCACCACACGCTGGCAACGGCAGGCCACAAAGGCCAGTATTGTTCTCGTACCTAGAAGCTGGAAAAGTTGTAAACTGACCTCCAGAAGGAATGGACCCAGTGAGATTATTATTAGATACATCAAGGTCACTGAGAAAAGAAAGACTCTCCAATGACCCAGGGATGGACCCATTAAGACTGTTATGAGACAGATCAAGCACCCCAATTGCTTTCAAACCACCAAAACTATCTGGAATGTTCCCACTCAACGAATTGTGCCCCAAATTCAACACCTGCAAATAGGCCATTCCACCCAAATTCCCAGGAATACTCCCAAACAACAAGTTGTAGGAAAGGTCAAGGTAGATCATGCTCCCATTGGAAGCAAAAGTATACACGGTCCAACCGGAGTAAATCCGCGTCAACGGGCACGAATGCACCATAGGAAAACCCTCAAGCCTCTCTGTCCTGATATCCTCAAACTCAACCAACCCACCAGCACCCCTGCAACTAGTCCCACCCTCGTTCCTCACAAACGCAAACTGCTTCCCTGAAACCCTACCCGGGATAACCAACCCCGCTTGATCAGCAAGCTCGAACGGGATATTCCCAGTTAGGTTATTGCTATTCAAATCCAACCATATCAACCTCCTACACTTGCCAATCTCCGGTGGAATCCTTCCACTCAGCGAGTTGTTCCCCAGCTGGAGAATCGCCAATGCATTCAAATTCCCAATCCCAGCCGGTATCTCCCCGGTTAACCGGTTGCTCGCCAGCGACACCCATATCATGTTGGTGCAATTCGCAATTGACTTCGGAATTGACCCAGAAATAAAGTTATTGTTGAGAATCAAAGTCTCCAAGTTCCCTCCTTTAACACAAATTCCCTCTGGGATTTCCCCAGTGAGATTATTGGCCCACATAATCAAATCAGAGAGGTTAGGCAAAGCCCAAACCTCCCACGGAATCTTACCGTTCAAGCTGTTAAAGCTGAAATCGATGCTTCTCAAATTCTTACAATCACCGAGCTGTGACGGCACCGTCCCGGAAAGGTAATTGCCAGCGAGGATCAACTTCTCCAACTCGGAAGGACAAAACGACGACGGAACATTGCCGTTTAACCGGTTCGAGCTCAAGTCCAGCACCCGAAGCCGTTTCAGGTTAACAAGCGACAAAGGAACCGGTCCCGTTATGTTGTTAAACGCCGCGTTTAGATACTCAAGACTCTGAAGCTTGCTCACCACGGAAACGAGGAAGTTTCCAGAGAGGTAGTTCCTCGCGAGGTTCAAACTCCGCAGTGAAGAACAGTTCACGAAACTCAAAGGCAACTCACCATAAATCATGTTCTCGGAGAGATCAAGTTCAACGAGATTTTCACAGAGCCTTCCAAGCTCGCTCGGAATCTCGCCGGAGAATTTGTTCCGCTCGAGAAACAAATTCTTCAAGCTCGTCAAACTCCGAAGAATCTCCCCCGGAATCTCGGGGCCGAACTCGTTGCGAGAAAGATCCAGATCCTCGAGGTTGTAGCAGCCGGTCAACCCGCGCGGAAACTCGTTTCCGGAGAGCACATTGCGCGAGAAGCTCAACCGTGTGAGGCTCCCGCACGTGAGGATATCCAGCCGCGAGAAGTTGTTGAAGGAGAAATCGAGAACCTGAACGGCGTCACTGACCAGCTGAGGCGGCACCGTTCCGGAGAGAAGGTTGTAAGAGATGTCCAACGTGGAGAGGTTCGCGCTTCGCGAAACAAGCGACTCGCTGAGTTGACCCGCGAGTCTGTTGTCGGAGAAGTTTAGAAAAACGAGAGTAGAGCTCGCGAGAGCGGAGACGAGAAGGCTCACCTCGGAGAGAAGGTTTCTGGATAAGTCGAGTTGGGCCAGTGAAAGCCCAAGCCCAGGGCCGGGCCCGGGGCCGAGCCCAGCGGTTATGAGATTATTTGAGAGGTTTAAGTAAGTGAGGCGGTTACACGGAGTTAGGTTTGCGAAAGGAAACTTGCCGGAGAGGTTGTTGAAAGAGAGGTCGAGTTTTTGGAGAGTGCAAAACGGCGAAACGGTGAGGTTGAAAGTAGAGAAGGAGTTGCCACGTAGGACGAGTGTGTGGAGCGATGGGAGGGAGGTGAGGGTGGGGAGGTGGAGGGTGCCGGAGAGGGCGGCGTCGGCAAGGTCGAGGGCGGTGACGCGGCGGGGCTCGGGGGAGCAGGTGACGCCGCGCCAGGCGCACGGGGTCGGCACGTTGGGGATCCAATCGGAGAGGAAGCCGCGGGGGTCTGAGGAAACGTATAACCGTTTGAAGGTCGTCAAGAGAAGCGCATCCGAGGTTGGTGCTGTTTGTGCTTCTGCTGTTATTACTGTAACGAATAAGGCAATCAGAAGAAGGAAGATGAGTACTATTGGTGGTTCTTCTCTTGGTGACCACGACATGCTCCTCGTGAGGTATTGTTTGGTTCTTTTCATTTCGCTTTTTTAGGGTTTTTCACTCTTACTTGATGGAAAATTAATGATTAGTTTTAGCTTATGCGTATGCATAATATGATATGCATATGCATATGCTTGCTCATGCTCCCCTGCCATTAATCAATATTTCCAAACTCAACAAAAATAACTCTCCCTCCGTGCGTGCATGTGAGTGAGTCCAAATCCAAAACTCTAAAGAATTTCTTTATCTTCTTTTTGTCTTTTCTTTTACCATTTTTATTTTGTTTTGGCACAAACCCTAATACGACACGAGACTGTACCGGGGTTGTGGCTTCCTTTTTTTTTTTTTTTATGGTAAATAGTGCATCAGGTATCTAATTTTTGTTTTCGTTTTTTAAACTATTTAAATGTATGATAATGTTATCTATTAATCATAAAACCTGCTTTATTTTTGCTTGTTGTCCCGAATTTCAGACTTGTGTGGCTGTACATGTACCTACCCTGAGCTAATAGGTTTGATTTTGGGTCGCTTTTTCAACGTTTTGTTTAGGGGGAGAAAAAAAGAAAGAAAAGAAGACGGAGTTGTTTGTTGGGGAAGCTGAAATTGCGTGAGAGGGAGGAATCGTGGCGGGTGTTATTGTTTTTAAATGAAAAATATATTATTATATTGTAAGTTAAAAAAAGATTAATGTTGGCCATTCTTTTAAAAAAGTGGTCCAAATGGCTTTCCGGTTTCAAAGACGTAATTATCACCAAAACTTTGGGTTTTGAAAATGTGTAAACGGGGAACCCGGTGTCAAACTTAGAGGAAAGGGCCACGACAAATTCAATTACCTTATGCAAGCTACTACTACCCTACTTCAATAGTGTTTCCAAAGTTCTTATTTTGAGTCTCAAGATCGTATGTAATACACTTAAGTTAATCATCTGCAATATAAATAAAAGTATTGATGGAAATCATTATGAAACACACACATTGATCGTGTGTTTGGGGAGCTTGCAATAATTCCCCTTTAAAAGTAGTTGAATGGTGATTTATTATTTGTTTATCTATTCGTGTGGAGGGAGGACACACCTGTATGCCACATATGAAAGTACAAAAAACACACCAACCTTGCTTATATGCACAAGGGGTTGTGTTGTGAAAAAATACCTTTTGGAATTTCACAGACAGTGCCTGCAGCAGGTACGATGTTCAGGTCGTGTCTAGTGGCGCTGTGCTAAATAAAAACAATTGCTAGATTTGTGGGGATGTTTCAGCTTTCAAGCAAGACAATTATACAAAACAGTTCATCATCATGTGCACCAATCATGGTGGGGTAAGGGAAACAATGGAATGAAAAAATATCAAGGTGAAGTTTAGCTGCGAGTTAAGGCATTTTATGGAAGAAATTGTGAGATTGACTTTTACAGATTGTATTTTTACAAAAGACTGAAGTTTAAATATGACACATTTTCAAACAAAGTTTAGTTTCTAATGAGGTCCAAATAACTTAGTACTGCAGTTTCACGGTGTTCATGCGAAGAAAAAATATTTAAAATTCAAATTGACAGTAATTTGCAGACATGTAATTGATGGATGATAGGGTGTAATCTAATTGAATTAATGCACAGGCAAGAAGAGAAGAGAAGGAAAGTAGTGAAAGATATTCAGGACGACAGGTTACGGAGAATAAGGGAAAGTGGTGCCCCCACTTCTCAAGATTTTCTTACTTTAATTGCTCATCTATCAAGGTTCAGTCAAACTATGGATTTGGATTTATCCCATCACCACGTGCCACACCTATTCCCTCTTTAACATTTTTTTTTTCATTTACATTTCCAACCAAAACAATTTACATACCACTTTCAAATTCTTATGATTTTTTTACAAATGTATATATTTTTAATTTAGGAAGATAACTATTTCTACACTATTTATTTTATACTACTTTTTTAAAGCAGATTACCATTTCACACTTAACACTAGTGGTAGTTCCTCTTCCCAGCCCAGTGATACCACTAGTCATTTCCATTTTTTTTTGGAAAACATTGACCAGCTCATGGAATTACAAGTTCAAAGTTACTCTCTTGTAATTCTCAATGGAATTTAAATGTGGTTTTATTTAATTAATTTTTTCTATTTATTGCTTCTTTAATGCCATTGACTACAAGTTTTTTTTTTATTCAGAGAACTTTGAGCATTAATAGAAAGTTTAATTCATTTATCTATGTAATTATAAATATATTAACTTTTAGTTACTCATTTAGATTTTATAATTACAAATAAGGGTAAATATGAGTTCTAATCCGTGACTCAATCCGGCTCACCACGGATCCGAGTCGGATTGGGTTCGATCTTTTTTTATTTCTACTTATTATGGACTAAAAATGAATTCGGCTCACTTAACCCATGGGTTAAATGGGTTCGAGTCGGTTTATGGCAGGTTGGTCCACCATTAATTTTAAATTTTAAAAATAATTATAATAACATACTAACCTTAATTAATCATTTATTTTAATTTTTAAAAATAATTATAATACTTTAATAACCCTATTTGATGTTATCATGTTTTATATCTACCCTACATTGTTGGTTGTTGTCACAAGTCAAACTCTCACTTAACTTGTTATTAGTGGTTCGTTGCACCATTACGTGCTTCACTTTAGTCACTTGTCTTATTATCTGTCTATCACATCACTACACCATGTCCACTGTATATTGTATTATTTTCAAAGATAAAAATTTGTTTCATAACTTAAACTATTAGATTGATGAATCTTTATTTGAAAATTTTAGCATCTATACATTATTTGTTGTTTGTTATTGATTTATACGTATATCTCTTTAATATATGAATTTTTGACTTCTTTCTTTTAAATTAATTTATAGTATGAAATGCGAAATAATACATCAAAGTGTCAATGTAAATTGTATTGGTAATGATTTTATTATTAATGAAAAACTCAATAAGTCAATTTCAGTTAATAAGGAAGATACCTGATATTGAAAAAAAAAGGAAGAAATCATAAGTTTTTACATATGAAATTTCTATATAATTTAAAAAATAAAAAAAATATGGGCTAGTAAATCAACCCATCTAACCCACCAACCCGTGGTGGGTTGAACTGGTGGGTTGAACTGGGTTGTAAAATTTCTGCTCGCCAAAAAGTGAGCCGGTTGACTCACTTTGACACCCATAATTACAAATATCTTCCTATATTTTAAAACTTTTTCTTTAATTCACACCTACATTTTATTTCTTTTAATCAATGTAGAGATTTAAATACATACTTTTAGAGATTGAAACTAAAACAAATTGTTTTATAATTATGAGGAGTAAATAAAAACTTGAATCTTAAAAGAATTTCTCATTGTGGATCATAATTTGGATGAAATTATATTTTAATTGTGGACAAACTCACAGAAAAGTATGTTGATAATTTCAATTTATTATATTAAAAAATGAAATTTATGTATTTTTTGTAGTAGAATATATAAATACCACATACATAAAATGATATCACCTACTACCGTGAAGATTTTATTGTACTGTCTTTGTTTTTCTGTTTTGTTACATTTCACTTGCACTCAATATACATATCCATTCTATCTTTTTTAAAGGTTGTATAAACATTCAATCCACTTAATAAGTTTTTTCGTGAAAAATATTGTTCTAATAAAATTTTCAGTTGATCTAATACAAAAATCTTCTTCTTTGGTATAATTAGATGACGTAAACCATAATGTTGACCCTGTTCTTATGCCCAAAAGCATGGATGAGAAATAATAGTGCTTAAAAAATTACTATAGGAAGACGTGGAATTAGAATCAAAATAATTGTTAAAAATTAAAAAAATTATATCAATTTTTTTTATTCAAATCTCATAAAATTATATTATTTATTATTGTCTCTTTCTATTTTGAATGCATTTTAGAAAGCGTAACATATTTAATCAATCCATTGTAAATATATACAACATTTGGAATAACAATAATATGATGACAAATGCTTAAGAGGTACCAAAACGAGAGAATTG
Organism: Sphenostylis stenocarpa; assembly: GCA_963425845.1. Classification (NCBI taxonomy): domain Eukaryota; kingdom Viridiplantae; phylum Streptophyta; class Magnoliopsida; order Fabales; family Fabaceae; genus Sphenostylis; species Sphenostylis stenocarpa. The sequence continues at coordinate 54,807,398 of OY731402.1, forward strand.
CACAAGGCCCAAAAGATCTACGTGTAGAGGCTCTTCTATTTCCCAACTTATGATCCCATTTGAGTTCAAAAATTTAATCATTCGACGCACTTTTAAATGACTTATAATTTCCCTTAGCTTAAGTTACCAACTCTTTATTCTTCTATCTTTTTCATGACATTTACACTTTTTTTCCTTCAACTTTGATTCAACATATATATTAAATCAGAGTATCATTTGAAAAAAGAAGAAGAACAAGGAATCATATTCATTAGCAACAAAAATTTCACTCTCATGTTTTAAGTAATTATACGTCAATTTCAATATTAGGTTTTAGAGTCAATTCCATATATTTAATTTTTTAAAAATGTCAACATTTAATATACATTTGAATATTTTATTACTTACTTTTTTATATGAACCAAAAACAGTAGTAAATCCTTAAAATTCTAAACCATAAAGGCGAACTAAAGGGTCATTTTCTGGGTTTTGTCCTTTCAAGGATGCATTCATGCTTCAAGTATTTAAATATTTTAACAGACTAATTAACTTTTATTATGATTATCAGGTCAATCTATTCTCACTGCTGTATAAACATTTTTTTCTTTAATTTTAAACCATGATTATAAAGAAGTAGAATGAATAAAGCAACTTCAAAAAAGCAGAGAAAAAAATTCCGAAATCGCCGTTGCCGGGGATCGAACCCGGGTCACCTGCGTGACAGGCAGGAATACTTACCACTATACTACAACGACATCATATTAATCTTTCCAACATTTATATTTATCTAGTATATAATATATTAAGTTTCAGTTTCATTTTATTTTATAATTTATTTTTTTAAATAACAAAGTTACTATTTTTAAGAAGGGTGCCAAAACATGTTATCAAGCATCGTGGTAAACATTTAGTAATTGATGATAAGATCTATAGTTTCTATAAATGATTTCACAATTAATTTGTTAACTAATTTATAAATTAATTAAAAACTTTGGAGGAAAATTTGATTTCATGGTTTTTGCCTTGAAAAGAAGAGGGGAAAGAAAGTAGCAGCAGCAGCAGGAGGGAAAGAAGAAGAGCTCAGAGCATTCTCTTCTCTTTCACGCCCCAATTCTGAAGCCAACAAACCCTAACCTAACTCCGATTTCACCTTTGAACCCTACACCCCCAAAATTCGTTGCTTATGGCCTCCTCCTCGAGTAGCGGATTGACGTTCAAGCTGCATCCTTTGGTAATCGTAAACATCTCCGACCATTACACAAGGGTCAAGTCTCAGATGAACCCAACGCTCGCACCACCGCACAACAACAACAACAATAACAACAACAACGCAGCCGCACCCAACGGCGGCGACGGCGTCGTTTCGCCCCTCCCCCCGAGGGTCTATGGCTGCGTCATAGGCGTCCAGAAGGGCCGGACTGTCGAGATTTTCAACAGCTTCGAACTTCTCTATGATCCTTCCACGCATTCCCTTGATCGCACCTTCCTCGAGAAGAAGCAAGAGCTCTGTTTAGTATTCCTTTCTCTCTCTCTTTCTCTAATTTTTTCATTTAAGTCTAATTTAGTTGAGTATTTTTTTTTTTCAATGGTTGGTGGCGTCAACATTTTTGAATCTATTACCGATCACGATTGTGGCGGCATTTCTCCACAATTTTACGCTACGTAAAGATGTCAATGAAACCGTGACCCCTGTTTTAAACCTTTAACGACCTTGATCTGACATTGGCGTTGTTTGGTTTATAATTTCGATGTGGCATTGATTTCTCTGCTTCATTTTTGAGAACGAACTGGGTCTATTTGGAACAACTTCTCTGTAACCACTGATTGGACAAGAAAATAAGAAGGAAAATGAATTTCTTGAAACTTTCTTAGATACGAAGAATTTTATCCTAACAGATCTCGTAATTTTCTTTTTTTCTTAGATATGAAAAGTTGTTTTTTATTTATTTGACGATTTTGGATATGTTGATTTTATTGGAGGCCTTTTTTTTCCCAGATAAGAAGGTGTTCCCACATTTCTACATACTGGGGTGGTATTCGACTGGGAGTGACGCGGAGGAATCCGACATGCATATTCACAAAGCTGTAAGTTTGTGTTATTACAATTTGTTTCAATTTGAGTATTCCTGTGATTGATAGGTTGGTTTAGGTTCATGAGAGTGTTTGGGACAAGTTCAATGCCCAAGGAAGAGGAATAAATGCTGGTTGAAGATGGTTTCATATGGATATATGTTTTGAATAAGGGTATGATAAAGAGAAATTCAGTTGGAAAAAAAATGCTATATTAAGATTGGGCTAAGGGTGAAGCTAATGGATGTTTATTTTGGTTAAAAGGGTTGTCACCAAATAATTTAGGCTTTTTAGCATCCCATTTCTCCTTCCTCCACCAAGGGGGGTCTCAATTCAACAGTCCGCTCTTTCTGCCTTCACTATGGAGCTCCTTTCTTCTCAACTCTCGCTTGTTTGCATGATTTCTAATTTCTTCAAGATCCTTGTCTACATACTACTAGGAACACTCCTATATCAACCTTTTTGCATTTTGATCTGTGCTTTCACCTGTTCTCTGAATTTCATTCATACTTTTCCTCTCTTAGCTAGCTGTTTGGACTATCACTCTTGGTCTGCACATTAGCCCCTTGGTAGTTGCTTTGGTTTGTCTGACCACCATGTACCTATCACATGGGGGATTTTATCTAAGTAAGTTTGCTATGTTTGACTTTCAATCTTTACCAGGTTCTGACTACTTGGCATTGTTTTTTATTTCATAAATTTTCGTCATCCCTTGGACCTTGCATAATTGGAATATCTGTCTGCTCCTTGATTTGGCTATGGCTTCTGTAGCATCTACTCTTTCATACTAAGCATTGATTTTGGCCCTACACTTTTTTCTCTTTATTGACTGCACTCCCCCCTTCTTAGAGAAGAATTGATCACAGGTCATCTATATGTTCTGACTGGCCTTGCAAAATTTTTCTTGGTCTATATGTAGTATCTCTGGACAAACAAATTATTGTGGCTGATACTGGTGCATTAATTAATGGGAAATGGTTTTGGAACGTGGGTTCGGTTAGATCTCTATACTCTACATGTATGGGTGATGGTTTGATAGATACTTTAATTCTTTAAATTGGACAACATAACAATATGGAATAAGGAAAATGGTTATTCAGTGTAAAAAGTTTATAAATTATAACGGATACAAACTATGAGTTATCACTTTTCTAGCAGAACATTAGCCCCACTATAATATTCTGTATTCAAGAGCAGGAAATTTAGTTATTTGCAGTTGTATAGGTATGCATAAACTATGAGGAAGTAATTCATAAATTTTTCATTCATTTTCTAGGTTTTCTTAGTTTTTTTGGTTCTTGGATATTTTGTCTAAAAGATGTGAATGGCTCAAGTTATACAATTGCAACACTATTAATTTTTCATTCTCTGTTTTCTTTAGTGTCATTGTCATGTTCTATGGTGTTTTATAAGACCTTACTGCACTATTATTACAAATTTTTATCACTATGCTGAGCATGATTGTAGTTTCCTTTTATACTTTATTTTAGCTTCTTTGTACTGGTTAATGATGTCATTTCGTGGTTTTAATTTGATTTACGAAATTTACATATTTGTGCCTTCGTTTATTTGAAAGTATCTTCCAGTCATTATTCAGAAAGCAAATACCTTGAAATTAAAGTTACTGTAGTTTCTGATTATATATGAACCTCTGCTTTAACAGTTGATGGATATCAATGAAAGTCCAGTTTATGTTCTTCTCAATCCTTCTATCAATCACTCTCAGAAGGATCTCCCAGTCAGTATTTATGAAAGTGGTATTTAATCTCCAACCATTGTGTTATTTATAATGTCATTTTTTTTTTCAACCACATGCAATAAATGAAAAAAAAAAACTAGGAACATCTTTAGTTACTTGTACTGTATTTCCATTCTTTTATTTTTTACAGATGTTTTTTTAAAATAGAATTTTGTTGGAGAAAGAAATAGAAGTACAAAAGGTTGGAGGATAGAAAATCCTCAACAACAGTAATACTAACAGAAAAACCTGAGATAGTGAAGTATGTTTAACACAGACCATGGGCTGAACAGTGAACACAAAATCATTCTAATTCAGAGGTGAGACACACTTTCTATGATCAAGGCATTGCTTTAGACTAATGAAAGCCATATAATCTCTTATACAGCACATTTCCACAAGATTTTACTTCCTAACCCTTGAAAACAACTTTGTAAAAACTAATCCAGTAAACTAGGACAAAAATGACTTAACCCACTGCTCAACAAGATGCCATTTTTTCAAAGGAATTGCACAGCTGTGCAATTTAGACATGAATGAGGCACATTTTCAGACATGGATGAATACCTGACACTCATATTGGGAGAGAGATCTATTTGAGTCCGTCTAACCACTATAAGTCACATTAGTATTTCTCTTGTGTAAAGCTGTTCAAGCAATATTTGTTCTTTGTAGCAGGATTATGAATTCCAAAATGCCTTATCCAGGGCAGAGAACATATACTCTATTGTGTAGTGCCTCAGTTATTCAGTGCAATTAATATTTTTGATATTATCATTGGAAGAAAATAATTTTACAAACTCCCACAAGATACCCCCTTGACAATATTGAAATATCCTTGAAAAAACCCACAGCTAAACATCAGAATGAGTATCAATCCAAGCCTATCATTAAAGTTCTACAAGAATTCACTTTTGATTAAGGTTCAAGTTGAAGCAGGCAACCTCATTTGCAATACCTCCAATATCAGTAAATAAACGCCCCTCAAATTATCTGATCAAACATTTGTTCTACCATTTTCCATTATGAGAGCTTTGTATTTGCATCCTTGCTGAGAGACCTATAAATCCTTGATTCTATTCCAACAAGTTTCTAGTAAAATCCTGAAATTTTTGCTAAATTAACATAGCTATTATGATGTAGAATTGTTAGTTTTGCGTGCATAAATGAGTTTTTCATTGCTGATAACTTCTATAATCTAATCTATTATGGCATGCATATTTTTGGTGGTTTGGGGAGTTTGTTTACATTATACGAACTTTCAATTTCATTAATGGGATTACAGAAAAAAAATTCCTCACAACCCATATTAATGTGCCTAAGTGGTGCTTTGCTTTCCTCATTTCTTTATGTAGCTGGTCCCTCAGGAAAAGGTGGGGGTTGTATTAGGTAGTCTCTACAAAAGCTACTTGTTGAATATATTTCATATGGATCAATTAGGTGATAGGGTTAATGTTAGGTAGGCTGTTATGCAGAAGAAACATGACTTGTGTACATTGTCATTGACACCTAGGTGTTGTGAAGAATAAGCAAGGTTCATGATTTTTCATGAGAAAGTGTGGACAATGGAGTTAGTTGATGTGAGGAGGATTTGTTTTAGAGCATGTAAGGTAGTCACACTTGTAGGTATGTCAATGGAAACAGTAGACACTATGATTAAGAGGATAAATTATGTTTAGTGGACATTATGTCAAGAGGATAGGAGAAAATGCGAAGGAACTAGACACCTCTGGATTTAAGTTGGGGTTCACTGGCAAAATTAAATCAAGAAATGGGGTGGGTATAATTGTAGAAAATTATTTGAGGAGTTATGTTGAGGGTGTGAAAAAGTTAGGAGATTGGATCATAGTTCTAAAACTTGTAGAGGAAGGGGAGACCTTTGATATGCTGAGTACTTCTATACACCCCAGGTAAGATTAGAATAGCATCGTAAAATAAAACTTTGGGATGATTTAAATGATATAATTCTAGTAATACCATTAGAATAATTAGATTTTAATAGGTGAGGATCTAAATGGTCATGTAGGGAGCAGACTAGACAATATTAGGGTTCACATGGGGTTATGATCTAGTATAAGCAAATGTAGAAGGTAAATCTATCCTAGTTTTTTATTAGCGTATGACTTTACAATAGCCAACACTTCATTTGTGAAGACGAAAGAGCATCTATTCATCTACAAAAGTTGGGTAATATGCTCTCAAATTTTAATTTTTTTAGTAAAACAAAGGAAAGCATTGCTTACATTATAATGTCATACCTGAGGAGTAGGACAACTTTGTGAAAACTAATCCAGTGAACTAGGACAAAATGTGATGAAACATGTCATGAAAGAAGTGTTGCTCCCTCATGACAAAGTGCTCATATGCTTGACGAAGACCCCCACCCACATGATAGAGACACCACTGCACCTACATGAGAGCCACCACTCCCACATGAGAGAGTTGTCGCACTCATGCGAGTCTCAATCTTCAATGACGATCCAATGTGATCCACCACAAGTGATTTAAAATTGGAAAGAATGGAGAAGATCATAGATGTGTATGATCTTACGTTTTAGAACGTGATTTTTACTATCATTGTCCTATATTCAACTTCAACACTTGATCGGACAATTACATTTTCTTGCTTTTCTAAAATTAATATTCCTTTCAATGAAAACACAATGTCATACGGTAGGAGATTCTTCCCAATCAACATCACAACTCTTAGATATTTGGGTATCCTCTATATCTTTATATGACAAACCTTATCTGGAGGTTTTTTAGGTATGCTAGGATATGATTGACAGGATTTCAATAGTCAATACAATGTGCCTATATAAATTGACTAATAACACCAACTATAAAAGATATTAAGAGTAAGATAAATAAGTTTTCCAGTACGTCTTATATATCTCCTTGGGTTAGAGGAAGGTTCACTCTGTTCTACCATTAATTTATAATTTGGATTCATTAGACTATCCCCCAGAGTACAATCAATCATGTCTTTGTCTTTGGGGATATCTTGAGAATTTTTTTTTTTGGAGAAATTACAATACCTTCCTTTGATTGAACCACTTCAATACTAAATAAATATTTGAGACCTCCAAGATCTTTGGTCTGAAAATGATTATTAACTGTTCTTTTAGCTGAGAGTTGTAGCATCGGTTCCTGTTATACCTATGTAAGAGATTAATGGATCAACTAAGAGATTCATCAATCTCTTAAGCCTTTTCTTTTATTTATACTCTTAAGTAACGTGATTTATGACAGAAGACTATAGTGTTGTTTCATCCATGTAGCTATCCCTTCCTAGCGTGGGAAAAGACTTTTTGTTTCTGTTATTTGTTTTCACTTTTCATACGATGTATAATGTTTTCCCCTTGAAATCCTGTATAGTCTTTAAATATCAATAATGGCATGTTGTTACCTAATAGAATCTTCATTGTTGATACATATCAGTATATTAAAAGGCTAATTTGCCAAATTCTTAATATTTCCCTTCTTTTCATTTGAACTTTTCTACTTTCTGTTCTTTTCTTTCTAATGCAGGACTATGTTTTTGTTTTATTGGTATATATTTGGTCATTTCTTTGTTGTCATATTGCCTGCTAATTGTAATGAGGAAAGTAATTGTGTTACTGATGGTGCTTGCTATTACAATTTTCAACTACAGAACTGCATGTCATAGATGGGATTCCACAACTTATCTTTGTTCTCTCAAGCTACACTATTGAGGTTGGTTTTAGGACTTCTGTTGTACCCTTTTTCATGCTATAAATCACTGTTCCTCGACAAATTGACTGACTTGGATTCCCTTTTCTCTCTCTCTCTCTCTCTCTCTCTCTCTCTCTCTCCCCTTGTTTGTTGTAGACTGTTGAAGCAGAACGAATATCAGTTGATCACGTTGCTCATCTTAAGCCATCTGATGGTGGTTCAGCTGCTACACAATGTATGTGTTTTTCTTGACTCTTATTGGTATCATGGTCTTATTGTTATGTAAGTATACTTATGTTATTATATTCTTATATTGAATTTTACTTTGCTTGTCACAAGTCTGGATGAAGGGGAGAGTTGTTTTGTGTAGTTAATAGTCAACATGAAATTTTGTAGAATTTATTATGACATTGTTCAAATAAGATCAGTGAGGGTTTCAGCAAGTAAAGCGCCCAAATTGGAATATATTCGCGTTAAAACAAGTAGGGGAAGATCTAAGTTTACTGAATTTTGTCTTTGTTGATGTCAATGGTGTTGATTGATGCACGAGACTGACTCCACCTAGTGGGATAAGGTTTGGGTTTTTTAGTTGTATCCAATAATAGACCATGTTTTCTTGTTGCAGTGGCTGCTCATCTTACTGGTATACACAGTGCCATCAAAATGCTTCATAGCAGAATAAAGGTGCTACATCACTATCTTCTAGCAATGCAAAAAGGTATTAGGGTATCCCATCGACAAAAGTTATATACATTGATAATACTTGAGTGTTTGACTAAGTTTAGAAGTATATATTTCTCTATTATTGCAAAGAGGGTGACCTGCAAATAAAATCTTCAACATGTATCTGTTTGAAATTATAATAAATTTATGATTAGTATTGAGGTGAGTCATAGTAGCAGTGTAATTTTAAAGTTATCACTGCCATATATCTTTTTACATGTCTTCCTATTCTAGAAAATTGGATCCTCAGTTACGAATTATGATATACTAAATTTTAGGATGGATTATTGTATCATAAACACTCCATGTTAAAGTTTTGAAATAATGTTTCTTTCTTAAAAAACTCTTTTTTTAACTGGTAAGAAATGTATTAAGACATTTCTTTTTTAAAACATAACCAATTATCTTTAAGGTTTTCAGAAATGGTTTTTAAAAGTAAGAAACCCAATTATGGTTTTAAGTATTTCTATTCACCTTTTGCTAATCACAATTCCAAAACAGTATAATAAAAATGTGATTCTGTGAGCAATATTTCCATTTCCTGCACCAACTATAAATCATATATGTTCTTATACTGAAACTCCAATAAATATGATCATTAACCTTACTGATTAAAAGCAGGTGATGTTCCTTGTGAGAATTCACTATTAAGACAAGTGTCAAGTCTCCTGAGAAGATTGCCTGCTATTGAGTCCGGGAAATTTCAAGATGATTTCTTGATGGTGAGTATGTAATATGTTCATTCTGAATTTTGGACTTGACAGCATGCTTGTTGGTGCGTTAAAATCAGCCTTTACATGCAATGGGCAGGGAGGGTTAATAAACTTGTCTTCTCTTGTTATGCTTTCAGCATTCTTACTTTGAATTGTGTGAGCAACCATCATGAACTGTGATGGGTCATCCTTCTATAAGCTATGGAGTGGGCTTATGGTCTCCTGAACCCTTATTACAAAATAGATATAACAGGTGAAAGCTATGTGGGTGCAGGTCTTTGTATTAATTAAGTCCACCATGCTAGCAGCATAATATAGTATATAGAGGACATTAATATCCTTCAACCATTAATCACATGCATAGTACACCCTAGGCAAGTTGGACCATAGATGCTATTCCTGCCCAAATTTTTATAAAAGTATCCCTACTTCTGAATGCCTTGGGGAAAAAGTTCACTATTGGTTCTCCCGTTCTGATGTGGTGGGTGTGTTAGGTATTTATGAGAAGGCTAACAATAGGGAGATTTTCAACAATGGGACACGAGTCAAATCATATAAGAGAATATGATACTACTTTCAACCCAAATTTTAAGGCATTAAGTTATGGGTCTTTCTTTCTTATACGTTGCTCAATTTTCTCATTTACTTAATGTGAGAGTTAGACTCATATTTGGATTTCCCAATAATCTCCCCCTCAAGTGTGTCTCTTCACATTGGTACATCTTCCTCGAGCTCACTTGTACCATCGTTCATCATAACAGAACACACTTGCATAATCCACCGTCAGGAAGATTGTTTATACAGTGATCACTCTTTACACGACTAGTCACCAAACGAACTTATACAGAGATCACTCTTTACACGACTAATCACGAAACGAACTATCGACTTTAATATCACTATTAGGTATTTTCGAGGGGGTTAACAATAGGGAGATTTTGAACATTGAGACATGAGCTAACCATATAAAAGAATATGATATCACTTTCAACTTAAAATCTTAAGACATTGGGTTATGAGTTTTTCTTTCTTATATATTACTCAATTTTTTCATTTTTACTTAACGTGAGACTTAACTCACTTGGATCTCCAACAGGGTGGATACAAGTGCTTGCTGAATATTTTCCCAAATTATGTGTAAATTGGCTTTTGTTTTGTTAATTCATGAATCAGTGGCTTCACGGTAATGACAATAATGCCAAAATTTCCTACGTAGAGGTCCCTGAACCCAATCTTGCCATGAAACCCACCATTCATGTGTCAACTTGTCGAAAGGCTGAAATTCCGTGATGTTCCTCCTTGAGTTTATTTCTGAATCTCACAATCTCTCCCCTCATCTTCAACAATGTCTGGAATGTTTTACATTCTTGGTATACCCTGACGGCCTTAGCATGAATCTGTCAGTATGTACTACCCACAACTCTAATATTGGTTTTCTGATAACAGTTGATAGAAAATATATCGAAATAATATTGAAATCGGATTGTATTGATCAAATCCATAATTCCCAATCTGTACCAGTGTGATGGCAGAATGTGCAAAGGCAAATCAACAAGAATGATAGAATGAAATCCTAGGAATTTGGGCGCCTGATTTCTACCTTACAAAATTATTTCTCATCAACTAACTCTTCCCCTATCATCTTCTGCCTCTATTTATAACAGCCTAACTAATTACATATTGTAACAGGTTACAAGGCCTATCTAACAGAATTCATCTTACCTAACATAATGTCATTAATGCAAGATTCAACGTTTATGGAATATATGCATACAACTACACACACTTATACATCCACATGTTTTTAGTTTCTAACCATGTGATGGGTTTCCAGAATAGAAACACACATACTCTGCCATAAGAATGCATTGGTTAAGTAAGCTGTTCATGTCTCTAAAATTATTCACGGATTCATGCTATAGCTTATTTGTTTGAGCGGAGTTAGACACTTGTACAATTATATAAGGACTTTTTACACTAGGTAATTTTATTGTTTAGTTCAATAATGATATTAGAGTTGGTTGTGTTGAAGATTTAATATTTCTGCAATATGATATCTTAACTTTGTAGTTGGAGTATAAATGCTTATATAAACTTCTCTCTGTCTTTTTTTCCCCTTCTAGGAGTACAATGATACCTTGTTGATTAGTTACCTGGCAATGCTGACCAACTGCTCAAGGTATGACATGTACTTTGCCTTTATTTTTTTTTCAGGTTTTGAAATTTGAGTTTGTCACCCCTTTTATAACAAAAAATGGTCCAGGTGGTTTATCTTAAGCCAAACTTCCTTGAAAATAAGTGTGGTCGGACAATTTTTGATAGTTATCTAATGAAGCATATAGTTAAAAACACCATTACCAAATTGATAATGTTTTCTTCCCTTTTACTTTCTTGCCATTTCCTATACCTTTTTAATATATATGATGGATTGTATTATGTCACTATGCTCGATCTTGTATTGTACAATCATGAAAGCTGAATTTGCCATAAAAACCCTCCTTTAGTCTAACGATCTTAGATACTTGCTCTACCTTTTGCTTCATTAAAAATGTTGCTGGTGGGTTGGAACTTAATCAAATTGTCATATTATCCCAATGTCTCTCAAGATGTAAAATATATGTTTTTTGGAAAAAAAAAGTGAACACTATTTCAGTTCTAAAGCGGGTAACCTTGAATGCACATGATATTAACAAATGTTTTTTATCTTGGTGTAGTGGAATGAATGAGCTGGTGGACAAATTTAATACGGCGTATGATAGGCATAGCAGAAGGGGTGGACGAACTGCTTTTATGTGAGAGCTGCTTGGTTACTCATTTCTGGTGGACATCCTCAAAGCACTTTTCCAACTTTGTAGGCTTAGATTTTTTTTACCTTCTTTTGCTGGATAGGCACAGGTTATTGAAGCTTAGTATTGCTATGAGAGAATAGGCAGAAAGGAAAAAAAGGGAAGTCACCATATGATTGCCCCCTCCACTTAAAAGGAAAAAGGTATTTGTTTTAGCATTTCTATAACAAGCTTGCGATGTAGAGGGCGAAAAAGAGTTCAAGGACATCATATGAATTTTCATGGTGATTCATTGTTGAGTCACCACCATCCTTCATTTTCGTGCTTTTGAGACCAAATTCATTTGCATGTCTGTTGGAGGAGTAAAACTTTTACTAGGTCATGGGGGACGTATTATGGTGAAAGAATTACAGTCACAGCATTTTCAGTCCATCTGCAGTTATTTTCGTTAAACAACTAGTCATTTTTATACTTGTTATATGTGAAGTGCTTGTCATGGTGGGAATGGTTGACATCGGTGTGCACTACTGAAAAATGGTTTTAAAAATTCGTAGTAATAATCATTCATATGACAATTTTCTGTTGGTGTACATGCAGTAGAATATAAATGGATAAAATCCATAAAATATGTATTCAAATATATTTATTTAGTGTGGATCAATTGTGTACAGAAGGTTGTTCTAAAAATGGAAAATAGTTTATATGTCTGAATGTTAGTAAAATCAGATTTGTTTTTTCATAAAGTCAAACTAAAGAATGAAAAAGAATAATATCTTCTTAATTGAATTTTGATTTTAGGCGTACGTAATTTGGCAACCTATTTTACTTGTGCTTTGTGAAGTCATTATCTTAGGCTCATCAACTCTTATGCATCCCATACACATTATCTTAGTCTACTAATGTTTTCGCAATTATTAAAAGTATCAATATATATCTTCATCTTTTTTTCTTTTTTTCTTTTTTTCCTTTTCTTTTTAAAAAAAAAAATTCATGGTATGTTCAAGAGTCAGGATAAAAAAGATTCACCCAAGAATCCTTTAGAGCATTCATTGATACTTATGTCTCATTCTTTTGAGTTTGTATGTTTTCAGGCTAAGTAGGTGCATGTCCTCATGGAATGATGTTAAAGGTAAATCTATTTGCAAAAGATGTTTAGATTTTATGTAGACATCCTCATGTGTGGGAACATGGTTTATGTTTCTATGTAGTTTATCCATAGCTCGTAATGTAGTTAAAATGTATAGTGAAAAAAAGAAAGTAAGAAAAATGGCTTATTAACTTAGAAAGAAAAATAACTTAAAAACTTTCTTCTCAAAATTGTGAATAAAAAAGTATGGACAAAGTGACATAATCGATTCGATTATGTTGCGCTTAAATCTACCACAACTAAAATTCAAACTAACCTCATAATCGACTGTGGGTATATAGTGGGGAATTTTTTTATAATAATGATAAATAAAAAATATTAAAAATAATGATTAAAAATAATTCATTTTTCCTCCTAGACATCCTTTTTCATCTAAATTAAGCCATGTCAATTTTCTACTCTAATTCTTTTCTTTTTTGTTTACTTATTCACGTTTCATCTTAACCACACAAAATATTAGTTTTTACTTGGTTTGAATAATACTATATATTCATGGTTCAATAAAGAGATAAATATCATAAAAAGTAATATCTTTTCTTTGGAAGTAAAATTTATGTCGTTCAATCTGTTTTTTCATTTTTAAGATACCGAGAAAGGGTAATAAAAAAGAGAAATTGTGTACAAAGTGAATTTCAATTTAGAAATGAATGAGCATGATCATTAGTGTTTTGAATGAGGAAAAAAAAAGAAAAGACATAGTAAAGAGGGTAAGGATGATTGAATGTGAAGAAAAATATGGTTTGGTTTGTAAAAGTAATGTATATTATATGGTACGAATGTCTTTAAATACCTCCCTCAAAATATGATATATCTCTTTTTCTGATGTAGATTCTGTTATGGACGCCACAGTATGAATGGGAAAGTACGAAAGAGCATTGCCACCAAGTCCTGAACTTTTGGCAACATGTGCAAGATACTGTTCATGGATAGTTGTTGTTTGGTCGATACGAAGACAAAGAAATAAGGTCATATTTTCAAATCAATAAAAGTAAACTGTTGAAGGGACATGCTTGGATATATTTTTTATTTTTTATTTTTTATTCTCGTGTATTTTTCATCTTATATATATTAAGACTTTTATTCTTATTTAATTTCAACAATATCCTTCTAAAATATTTAAAACTAGACATCACGTATTTTATTTATTTGAATAGCAAAATATACAACTACACCAAATTAAGATCATAAATAAGCATCATGGAGATATTGCAATGTTAGTCCAAACAAATGCATTTTATGTTTGATAAAATAAGAATAAAATCAGAGAATGTTACAAATGGGCCAAAGTGATCTTCTCTTTGATAACTCAAGATTACATCTCAATTTTTTAATTTCTTCATTCCGCGTAGCTTCCATTGACTTGTAATTTTCCTCAATCTTACGTCTACCAACTCTTTCATCTTCCAACTTTTTCCATACATTTCTACTTTCTTCTTTCAGTTTTGATTCCTCCTACATATTTAAATAAATTTATTATTTGCAATAACAAAAGAACAATGATGAAGCACTATCTAACATGTATTAATTAGTCTTTGATCTAAATATTCAACCTTTTTGTGTTGCATTTGCACTTTTGTCTTTAATTTATCAAAATGAGTTTCTATAAAATGTAAGAAATATTTTAAAAAAATTTAAACTTTTCACCTGTGATTTTACAAATATCTCATTTGTATATGGTTGCCCATGATTCTGTGATATAACCACGTTCACTAGACTCAGAAGCTGTTCAACTTGTCTTTGCTGCTTCATTTCATCCTTGGTCTTGTTATCAAAGAGCACTTTACGATTGTCACATTGAACCAAAATATCCTACAACAATATCCAAAACTCATCAACATTCAATACACGATTGAAGTATAATAACAAGAGTTACCACTCAAGAACCAAGACAAAAAATTGTATATACCTGAAGAGGTTGAGGACATTCTTGACCTAAATAATCATCCAGTGTCTCCTCATTATCTTCCAACTCATCCCCACCGGTGAAGACCACAATCATGTACTCAACAATTTTGGGACCCAATAAAGTCTGCAAAATTCGCAAAGTTGTCTGTTCTTCTTCTGAGAAACGGGTTCTAACAGAGAACACCACAACAAATGCATGAATTCCTTCACTACCCAAATCAATGCATTTCATCATTTCCTTTCTTCCTGAATCACTTCCATCAAACAGTCCTGCAAAATGTGCCAGGTTTTAGTTTTCAGATTAAATACTTCTTATGTTTACCAAAAAAATTAAAAAAAAAAACCATCTTTTTAGGTTTTGGTTTTAACAAAGTTAAAACTGTATCTGATAGATTATTATATATTACCTGGGGTGTTAATAACATTAACCATCGTTCCATCTTTTATGATGTTTTTCTGCAACTCAGAAATACGCGTTACAGTGGAGGATCCTGCCCTTGATGTAAAGGCCTTCCTTCCAAGAATGCTATTTCCGGTGGCACTCTTTCCATTTCCGCTACGTCCAACTAAAACTAGGGTTCTTACCTCATTAGACAAACAAATTTCTTCCATAGTATCAACTTCAGATTCTTACAAATTGTCTCATGTAAAACTTACATATGCTTTATAATTGAATTTTCTAACTTTATGAACCATTTTATATTTGCTCAAGTAACAGACTATGTTTGTTTATGACAGCGTAAGAGAAAAACCAAGCACATTGAAAAGTATAATCAAAGTTTTCTTGAAACTAACAAGATAATAATATACCTAAATTGAGATGTGCAAAAAGAATAGTAGTATAGTTATAGTTGTAAGTTAATTAGAATCAAATACTTAATAATTTGTGGATTCCATGTATTTTTTTTTTCTTTATGAGTAATAAGGGAATTTTCCTTCTCTATCATTTCTAACTTACCTACCCAGATCCTCCTATTTATTCTTTGTCACACTTTTAGCTTAGGTATATTATTTTCTTGTTATTTTCAAACACACTTTGATTTTGCTGTTTGAGATTCATGATTTGTGTTTACTCAAGTATAAAATGACTCTCAAAGTTGGAAAATTCAAGTAATCATATCATAGAAACTTGAAACAACCTTTGATACATATTTTATCCTCTTCCTTTTATTTTTTACATCACACGTACACAAGTTTCTTCAAAATATTTATAGGCACGAAACCATTATGTCATTTATTTTTTGATGCCAAATACTTTGATCTCAACGTGATATTAATTGCTTCATTTAACACATTTAGATGATGATTTGAAACACCTTTGATCATATTGCAAATCTTATTTGTTTCCTAAATGTGTCTCCTATTCTTTCTTCTCAAAAGAATCCACGACCATTTTGTTCTTATATTTCTTATTCAACTTTTTTTCCTTGCAGTTGTAACCCTAAATTTATTAGAATGGGAAAAGCTTCCACAACTACTGAGGCGAAGACACTGGTATTAGTTGGACGCACTGGGAATGGAAAAAGTGCAACAGCAAATAGTATTCTTGGAAGAAAAGCCTTCAAGTCAAGGTTAAGCTCCACTGGTGTAACAAGTGTCTGTGAAATGAAAACAACTGCCATAAAAGATGGACCAATTGTTAATGTTATTGATACTCCAGGTAAAACATGATAACTTGTCACTCTTTGTATGATTATTAATTTTTGTAATTTGGTTTCATTTTTAGTCCATGTGATATGTTGAAGCATTGGATTTGTTTAAAATAAAAAACTAAATTTTCTTAACATAAATGTCTAGTCTTGAATCTAAAACTGAACAAGTTTTGTAGGACTATTTGATGGAACTAATTCTGCTGGAAAGGAAATAGTGAAATGTATTGATATGGCGAAAGATGGAATTCATGGCATCATTTTGGTGTTCTCTATTAAAACACGATTTACTGAAGAAGAACAAGCCACTTTTCTTACCTTACAAGCTTTATTTGGACATAAAATTGTTGACTACATGCTTGTGGTGTTCACTGGAGGGGATGAATTAGAAGCTGATGAAGAGACACTTGATGGTTACTTAGGTTCCAACTGTCCACAACCTCTTCAGGTTTCTTATATTATCATCACTTCAGCAACATATGCTTATTTCATTCCCCTAATTCTAAAGAAAGAACACTTGTTGTCATTGCTACTTTTAACACTGTTTGCTCAAAATCTACCATGTAAAGTATGGAATTTTGTTGATTATGATGAAGGATGAACATGATTGTAGGATATCCTGACCTTATGTGGGAATCGTAAAGTACTTTTTAACAACAGAATTAAGGACGAAAATAAGCGATTGGAACAAGTTCAAGAACTTCTGAATCTTGTGGACGCGATTATGTCACATAATGGTGGACAACCTTTTACAAATGAGTTGTTTATGCAATTGAAGGTGAAATTTTTGTAAATTTTGAGAGTATTTGTTATGTGTTGAGATTTGGATAAATAGTGTATGATGTCAACGAGTTCATCATTACTTCACTGTGTAGGAGAAAGCAAGAACTAGGGATAACAATAACAAATTGGTTGACTCCATGGAAGGATTTTCAAAAGCAGAAACGTTTGGAATTAAAATGCAGCTGCAAAAAAAATATGAAGATGAACTTAAACGAATGACTGATATGGTACATGACTATGCACTATATATCTTCCAATTTTTTTGTTTTAATTTACTTGTTGAAGGTTAAATATATTATGAGTTTAGATTTATGGAAACTTATATATAAATTTGATTTTAATATATAGGTTGAATCAAAGCTGAAGGAAGAAAGTGCGAATCTTTTGAAAAAGTTGGAACAAGAGAGGGTTGCTAGACTTAAAGCTGAAGAAAATTATAGATCAATCCAAACTACATCAAATAATGAAATTCAGAAACTGAAACGGGATCTTGAAGAGGCAAATAGAAGAACCTCAATAACAAGGACCACGAAGAAGACCTGTGCCATTCTCTGATTGTACTACCTTCAAATATATTTGTATTTACCTTCACTGTCATTGTTCGTATTTGTATAATACTCTTCCAAATGGTGTGTATATTTACCAAGTATTCCGATGTAACTAAACTGTGGATCAATTACATTTGTTAATTTGTGATAATTATTATATTATTGTCGTTATCTGTTATTTCATGTTGCATTCACATTCTCTATATTTTTCTCTTTTAGCTCTCATATTTTTCTTTTACTTTAATTTTACATTCTTTGATTTTTATGTACCAGCTCTAATATTTAGGATGTTTATAAACTTTACTTTGGGTTCTTTCCCCTTTTCTTTAAAAGATTTTATTGAAAAGGATATTCTGATTCTCAACTTCTTGTGATGAGATTCTAGATTTGGGTATTTTGCTGTCTTTGGTTTAATTATAAAATTTAAAAACAAAAGCATTATTCCAGTTTGCATTTATGTTCCTTTCTTAAAATTGAATAATATAGTTTTTTCTTCAGATTAATTATTTTCCATTTCTTAAAGGTTTATAAAACTTCATTTAGTTCTATACCTTTACGAGTGTTTTTTTATTAATCCTTGTGTTACGACGAGAAGGACATCTTATTTTAATTAAATTTTATTTAGACTAAAATAACTAGAAAATTAAAATCATATTAAAATATATTTATAAGAACAACTTTTTTTTTTTCTTTGTAATAATGAGCCATCTTTTTGCATAAGTTAGTCTTGTACATAATTCGTGGGCGTAGGGTTGGATATGTGAGAAACACAACATATAGAAGTTTTTCAAGGTGCTTGAGCTAATATTTCCAGATCACAATAAATGGTGTTTGGATGAGGTTTAGGCAGTGAAGTAGATGAATAATATATGCAAGACTTTTATTCGAGAGAATATTTTTCATGATTTTTTTACTGAAAATACCTCTGAGCATTACTGTACCTTTGATATAAAAAACAGAAACTTAGATCCATTGAATCAATTTTCAAAATCCTCACACCTAGTATGTTTTCAACATGTCTATTATTATTATTCAAAACCACTTGAACCATTTTGCCACCAAGTAAAATATCGTATTCGTAAAATTGAAACATGAATAAAATTATGACGGAACTAATCTTCAAAATCATGCAATGTAACAATCAATGCATTACAAGAACATAGATAACAAATTCTATGGTGACTCACATCCAACAACTTTAATCGAATTTAGTTCAACACACAAAGTTGGAAGAAACTAAAAGAGAAATAAAGAAGTCATAATGCCTTCTCCCCCTCAGTTTCCCCTTTGCTTGTTGGTGACGGCATCGCATCACGCATTACAACTACAGAAAGGCATCTTTCTCAAGTAGCTTCAGGACTTCATTTTGATTGTTTAGCTTGGCCACATCTATAGGAGTTTTCCCGTCCATATTCTGGAGAGTACTGCAAATTTGATCAACAAGAAAGGAAGAACAATAAATGATTAACACGCATAAAGTACCAATAGTCACTACACGGTTTTGTAAGCATTAGAATCAATATTTGGAGGTTTCTCAAACACAAGATGGAGAACACTACTTACACTGCAGCACCATTTTCAAGGAGAAGGGCCACACATTCCTTTCTGCCATAACCAGCTGCATAATGGAGAGCGGTGTTCTTATTCTTGTCCAAAGCATCCACTTTTGCTCCAGCCTCAAGGAGAACTTGAGCACACTTCACCTGAAATGGTATCAAGAGCCTCTGTCAACCAAGTATTATAAAAAGCTACTTAGGATCTACAACAATAATTCCTCACGACACGAGCATTCACTTTGCTTGCACACCAAGGGGGAGGAGGGAGCTGAAGGAAGGTGGTAGAGCCAACTAGTGCCATCCATTCACCGCTGACACTACTGCCTCTCTACAACACCACATTGAACATTTATGTCACTATCCCAACATCACCACCACCAACGTCACCCCACATTGCCACCACCTTTTCCATAAAGGAATCAAATCTCAGATTTTTCTATGGGAGGAATCTAAACATTGTTTAAAAAACTTTTAAGTGTACCACCCCACTTTACACTTGTTAGCATCAGGATTCTTCATGACATGAACATATCCCAAACTTTTTTTTCGAATTGATGAATAATAATT
Organism: Sphenostylis stenocarpa; assembly: GCA_963425845.1. Classification (NCBI taxonomy): domain Eukaryota; kingdom Viridiplantae; phylum Streptophyta; class Magnoliopsida; order Fabales; family Fabaceae; genus Sphenostylis; species Sphenostylis stenocarpa. The sequence continues at coordinate 54,827,258 of OY731402.1, forward strand.
TGATGAACAAAATAGCATTGTTTAATCCATAAAGAATCTTTGTGTAGTAAAAAACGAAAATCACGGGGTTAGTTGATAACCTATTCCTTTAAAAATTAAAGGAAGCCTTGAAAACAAGCATTCTGCGAACAAGATGGACTCTGATCTTATTTTCATTTTTCTATTCATGCTCCTAACTCCCTGACCAATTAATGAATCTCACTTCGTACTTACAATTTTTTGTTTAGTTGTCAATATTTGATTGTTATAACGGAAAAAACAGACGAGATTTTCATACCAGTACCATCAGAGAATGGTTTAAACAGATAGCTACAGGTATTCCACTTGCCACTTATCCAATTGATAATTAACACATGAAAAATTGTTCTGCAGCCCAAGGTGTAAGAACAAATCCAGTATTAAGGAAGACCTCAGAGCTGATGGTTCACCAAAGAGAGTAGCTGCCTGCCAATGAAAAGAAACTAATAGGCAGATGATTCCAAACTAGCCTTGCATATAATATCATCAACTTGCCTTTTATCTCCTCATTACAACTGCATTCCCCTTTGCTCTCAAGCTTTCCTTCTTCAAATTGCAACCCACCAATTCATAGTCACTTTATGTTATTGTTTTTACTAGAACAGTCAGCTGCAAGCAGCTTCTCCATTACCCAAAGAAAAATTAGACAGTTGGAAATTTCAGATGCGTCCAATGATTATGCCATCAAACCCAAGCCGTACTCACCCCTACTTTCAGCATGGTTTAGAAATTTGTCTCTCACTTTATAACACGTTTGTCAACCCTGAATTGCCCACCGTGGCTGAAGAAACAATCAAGGCTATACAGCCTTTTACTAAATAACACCCTGAGCCTCAATACAACCTTTATCTCCTTCCCACATGGTTCTAATTAAAGTCATGGATGCCACCCAATAACAAAAATCAGCAAAATTTCTGAGAAACAAAAGGCATGATATAGAAGATGAGAAAATATTACTCTGAATATTAGCATACCTCGCCATATCCACAGGCAAAATGCAAAGCAGTTCTTCCCTCTGAATCTTCTTCATCCTTGTCACCACCTGAGGCTAGCGCAGTTTTCAAGCCCTAATTGATGAGTCAAATATTAGCTGTCAAATATTTCAAAAACATACCTAATAACAATAAAAGACAATGGTTGAATTTAACAAATGTGACTAGATAGCTTCGCAGCCTAAACAACCCTTGATAAAAGAAGGGTTTGAATTCAATTTAATCTTCTATTCCTTAAAAGTCAACAAAGAAAAGCACATAAACCTTGAAAGCAGCATATAAAACCTGTCCATGCAACTGCCATAATAAACGGCTGATTTCCATAGATTTAAAAAAAAAAGAAAAATGTGCACAAAGTTAATTAAATTTTGAAAGTCTTTAATCCATCTTTCTACAAATGATTTCACAAGCTCCAATTTATATCGTATAATCCAGAATCTTATAAGATGGATTTTTAAATTGATAAAAGAAGAAATTTGCAAATAAAAAGAATTCAGAAGAAAGTGGAAGTAAATTAACAGCGTAAAGAGATAGCATCAAGGGATAAAAGCAACCTAATCTTTAAGCATTTTTTAAAAGACTGTGTGACATTTGCACCAAATTCAACTAATCAAATTAAAAATAACCACTGCACATACCAGAGCCGATAAAACGTCCTTACAAATACAAGGTTTATGCTACTACCAACTTCACCAACCAACTAATAGCATAGATTGCATGTTGCATGGGAAATAGCCTCTTTACTTCTACCAACATAACTCTACCTAATAAAAAAGAAAATGAATCTAAAGTCCATAGGCAACCCTTAGCCCTTTAGCCCAAAATCTAGACAATACATTCCATATAGTCACTGAATTAAAATAATATCAGAACAGATGAGGATCTAATTAAATAAGAATAAAACCTATAGCACATATCCAGCAAGTCATTAAGAATATTGCTAAGCTCAGCCGTCCAAACTAATATGAAGTTAGAGAATAACTTCAAGTCTTCAATCATAAAGAAAATTTATGATTTCTTTCAAAAATAATTAAAAGCATATGCATGTAGAAAACAGTGCTATATCTTACCTCCACGTCACCAACACTAGCAGTGTGATGAACAATTGATTCATCTTCATTTCCCAAATCTTCTGTCTCATCTCCCCCAGCATTTTCGGCAGAGGCACCTACATCTCCAGAATTTGCAAGACCCATGGCTTGTCCCAACTTCCGCAAAACATCCTCATCATTCCAGTACCTGAAAATAAAGAGAATCACTTCAGAAGCCACTTGAAATAACATAGAATGGTAGGAAAAAAAATGTCAAAACAGTGAGACAACAAAGAACTAGCTTCAAAACCTCATCATAGCAGCAGGACCACCAGTTTCTATCTCCTCCAAAATATGTTTCAGTGATGGATCCTCCTTGATGCGTGCCATTCTTTCTTCAAGCTGGTCTTTATTTGATGGACTAGCAAAACTTTCAAGCATGGCAGACATAGATGGATCCTGTGATAGACAGCATCAATATTCTACCAACCAGTAAATTTGTTGGTGATATAAAAAATATAAGGAAGAAGTTTACAAAATAGTGACCTGCATCAATGCATTACCCAGGCGCTCAGCCATGGTCATAAAATTAGGATTCTGCATAACCTGTTGCATGGTTGAAAAATATTGTTGGTTATCAAAGTTAGGGACACCATCCTGTGGAGCTCCTTGAAAAGTTTTCTGAAGCTGCTCAGCCATCTGATTGAATGATGGATCTTTTGCTATCTGTTCAGCCAATTCCTTGATACTTGGATCCTATGCATTTGACAACTAAGCATTAGTATGCCAACATGGATCACTATAGATTTGAAATTGAGAGCCAACTCCGAACATATGACAAACGAGTTTCCCTTGAGAGGAAAAACAAAAAAGAAGGGTAGACAGGGTCCAGGGATGAAACCATATGAAGAGGTCCAAAAACATTAAATTCTCCTCAGCTATACTTGTCACTATATTCGTGTAGAAATGTTATAATGTTGTAAAGGAATGAAACTACCGACCACAATCTAATCCAAATCCACAACCACCATATAATGCTCACTCCTCTACTCCCATACTCTGTCTGGAAAGCTTTGAAGGAAAAGTCAAATACAATTCTGATGAATTTTCATAGCCAACAGTGAAGATTTCTAAAAAACGTTTCTAAATAGTTTTTTTTTTTTTTTCCGCACAGATCCCAGCATCATTGTCCAACCAGAGGTTCAAAATCCAGATAACCACCAGGGCATGTAAAAACAAGCATTAGTAAGAACAACAAAATCTATAAGATGTTTCGTGCTCAAGAAATGAATGAAAACATACTCAACCATCATTAACAATTAACATGGACTAATTATCAAGAAAAACAACTACACAACAAACACACATATGATACAGATAAGAAAAAACCAGAGATGCTGATTTACATTGAGCAGACCAGACATTCCCGAGAAATCAAAAGGGTTGCTTGGAAACCCAGCTGCAGGTCCAGAAGGAGCTCTTTGTCCTGCCGCAGAATCTTTAGATGATGTTTCGTCTTTGGAGGTTTTATTCTCTGCTGTACCAGCTTTGTCATCTAAGAAAATCTCAACATGAGTAAAACTAATGCACTTTCAAGGTTCAAAAATCTATGATAGAAATAAATGTAAAAGAAGCATAAATGATGGGGACAAGATTAAAAGGAATACATATAAAGAATAAATCAAATATAGAAGGCACCAATAAGCAGATAGCAAAATGGAACTTTCAAATAAAGGATTATATAAGGAAAGGATAGTCAATGCAGAATTCAAAATCATGAATTCAAAGCCATACAGTGTAGTGCAGATTTACCCATGATGATAAATGCAAACATAGTTTTTCGCAAGCAAGTACTTTTACATAGAAGTACAACTTCAAATTGCCAGAACACTATGCCTTACTCTTTGTCATGCCTACATACAAAAATGATTGTTCCACCAGCAAATGAGATGGGAGGAATGCGAAGGGAACCACAACGTAGAAAGCAATTTCTCCCTTATAGTTCTGACTATATGGAAAAAGGGAATGCAAATAACAACAAAGTAGCAAAATTATAAATTCAGGTAAATAAATAAATAATTAACTTTATTCTGATAATATTACAGCATCACGGAATCCTATTCAACTTTAAAAAAATCAAGAAAGAAAAAGGAAGCTCCAGTGTAGTACACCCAAAGAAAAGAATAAAGGACAAAAACTACTGACTTAGTATTCATATAAATATTTTTTATATAAATATAAATATTAATACAAACACAGATATAAGTCGCACATGAAAATAAACAAACTGGAGTTGTAACTTCGATTCAACGAGCAAAAAAAGTTAATCCCAAGTCCACTCATCTTCTATACAGTGACAAACAAGCATGAATTGAGATCAAAATATAAGTAAAACTTGGAAAACAGGTATTTAGGAAAAAAGATTTTTTCAATACCAATCTAAAGAAAAAATAAGATAAATAAAAAGGGACTGAATTTTTTCTATAAGGGGGAAGACAAACCAACAATAATAACATAATTACTCCGATTGATCCATTTAGAAAAGAAGATAGCACCTACCAGCAGGAAAATCCTTTTTGGAATCGGAAGCCATGAGAGAAGAAATTAAAAAATTGCTGAAACAAAGAGTGAAAACTATCTAGGTTAGGAAGATTCAGGGATTGCAGAATTTAGGGAAAAGTAAAAAATTGTAGAGATAAACCTAAGCGGCGAAAGGGAAAGAAGAGTTAGAACCTGAATCTGACTGACTGAGAGAGAGAGAAAGGGGGAGGGAGAAGTGTGAGAGTGAGAAATAGATGAAGAGAAACAGCAAAATGAAACAAAACCCTTTTTCTTATTTTCTTGTTATTTATTTGTAGGCTATAGCGATAGAATTCAATCCCACACCGAAGAGATGACACAGAATACAACACACAAATAATAGTGATATCAGTGGGCCCCCTCAATCCCCATCCTCTCAAATGAATGGCTCCCTCATGGTATGTGATATCGTCAAATTTGTCATGTAAAAGATACTTTTATAGATTATAAGTAAAAAGTACAAGTTTAAATATTAAAATTGTTTCTGCATTAAAATAATATGATTTTTGTTTTTATTATTAAAAAATGTACTTTTTTTTTCTGGCACAAACATAGCCCAATAACAAATATATGTCTTTCCATTGTATATACAATAATAAATAATTATCAATTTTGTAAATAATAAAAACTGATTTTTTAAATAAGCAATTATACAAATATATAAAAACAAATTTTTAATGTTGATATTAATCAATTGTGAATTTTGTGAGGTGTAAAAGAAATCTTAATAAATATCTAATTAAAAGTGGTTAGCTATATTTCTTTAAAAAAACAAGTGTCGATTAAAATAGGTGAATATTTCGTTATTAGAAGATAAGAAAATGATAAAATAAAAAATTTATATTTAGTTTTATATTAGTAATTATATAAGAAAATATAATTGATAATTTTGACTTTTATATATTAGTTTCTTTTATTTAATTTATTCTTTTTTGAAAATATGAAAAATTTGACCATTATATTATTTAAGAACTTTTTTATTTGTTGATACAACATTTATTTAGATTAATTAATGTCTCCCATGCTATATAATTTTTATTTATTTATTGTGTATTTAAATTTAATTTTTATAATTTATTTTAACGTAGTAATTAAATAGCCGATGTCAGATAGTTACTAAATTTATAATTCACAATCTATATTTTATAAAAATTTAATTTAATATTATAAGAATATTTATTAATGGATATATATATATATATATATATATTTTAATTTATGTATGTAATGAAATAATATGTTGATGAGATTCACATATCTTATAAGACTAAGAATAATTTATGTTAAAATTTTAAAGTGCGTGTTATTAAAACGCACATGAAATTAATATATATTAACTTCTTGTTTTTTAAAAAAATAATATTATTATTTATTATGAGATTTAAAATAAAGTTCCGCTTAATTCTCTATTAAATGAGAAATATATAAGTTGGTGTTATTAGAACGCACATGAAATTAATATATATTAACTTCTTGTTTTTAAAAGAAATAATATTATTATTTATTATGAAATTTAAAATAAAGTTTCGCTTAATTCTCTATTAAATGAGAAAACTTATATATATTTTTATTTTTTAATTTATCAAAATGTCCTTTCAAAACAAAATCATAATATATTATAATTATAAAATAAATAATATTTTATATATAAAAATTATTCCCTGTTATTATTATTATAATTAATATAAAACCAAAATAATTTCATTTTATATATTATAACCAATACAAAATCGACACATTCTCGTACTAAACACTTAAATAATTATGTTATCGAGTAAAGAAAGAATAAATGTGTTATTTTGAATGATCTGTCACAAACGTGTAGATACCACACAACAATATTTTTTTATAAAATTATCATTAACGCTACAACCAAATTTTATTCACAATTATCAAACAAAATTATGTACAATTTATCATGCAAATAACATTTCTTTTTTCATATAAATAATTCACAAATTGCCCCCAAAAAATCAATATTACTGTAAAAGCTCAAACACTTTCTCTAACGACCGAGTCTATATTTTTCTTAAGACAAGTGGAATGAATTGAAAATGAGTGAAATAAAATAAAATAATTAAACTTTTATGATTTGGTTGTGATGAAAATAAAAGAAGGAAATAATAGAAATTACGATGAGACCCACACAAAAGTTGATTCTTTTCAAAACTAACAATAATATTTATTTTATGTTGTAAAAATGGATTTAAGTTGTGAAAATTATGAATTTAAAGTAATTTTTAAATTAAATAGATCTCATACATGAATAAATTTTTATTATATTTACTTCATTAAAATTTAAAACACAATCTTCTTGTTATTATTATTTATTATTAAAAATTAAATAATAAAAAAGAAAAGAAAATGACAAGCATAGCACGCAGATAGAGATAACAAAACAGGCGAACTGGGGAGGGTGGCGGAAGAAGGGAAGAAACAACACACCAAACAAACCAAACCATCAAAAGAGGCACCGCCAATCAGACCAAGAGTGAGAATTGCAAAGGGGGGCCATGGCGATGCGCGACCTCGTTGCGGGTGCCGCCGCTTGCGGCGACTCTTCTTCTTCTTCCGGTAACCCTCTCGCTTCCCTCGCCAACGCCCTTATTGGCTCTTCCTCCAAAACTCAGGTCTCACTTCTTCCCCCCCTCTCTCTCTCTCTCTATCTCTTAATATTTCTTCACTCATCACTGATTTCAGTTTTCTGGTCACAAAACAATAACAGGAGAGGCTGAAGGAGATTCCCACGTCCACTCCCACTGACCCTGCCTCGCAGTTTTACTCCACCGCACTCCCTGCCAATCACCTTCCCGGCTCCGAATTCGATAAGCCTCTGTTGGAAGCAAACTCTCAGGTTCGGTTTCGATTGGATTCTTGTGTCTGTGATTGTTTGTGCCGTGTGTGTGTTTGTTATAATGTTACATGATATAATACTTCTTAATAATGGATGATTTGAGTGATTGTATTTTTTATATTTTTTACTGAAAACAGGCTTCGGAGTTTTTGCATAGGTTCCGTGGCGCAAGTGGGCTCGAGGAGACTTGGGATGAGATTCAGCGCGAGGGCGGGTTTGCCGGACCGCGGCAACTGGTGCCGGCGGTTCAACAGCCGCCGTTGGATGGTAGGTTGTGTTTGGATTAGTGTATAGTGTTTTCTGTTGTCCCTTTTGTGGGCTTTAGTAGAAGTGCTGTAATTAGTGGTGGTTGTGCTGTGGACTTGATTTTGTTACTTGGATGCATGGAGATACTGAACATAGAAGAAGAGCTACGGAGTTGATGTTGTTATCTCTGCAGGGACGCCACAAAGAGTTCTATCGAGTTTTTTGCACTCATTTCTTGATAGCAGCCGTGGTGGAGTGCCTTTTCATCCTACCCCTCTTCCGATGCTGGGTTTATCTGAAGGTGATAAACAATGCATACGCGACCGCAGCAGCATAATGGCCAGGCATCTCTTTGCAGATAAAAGTGAAGAATTTATTGATGCCCAAGTAAGAAAATTCATGGATACGTTCATCTGGTTTCACTTAGTTTAGTCATAATCATTGAGGGAAAAATGTAGAATAAAATTTTTAGTTGTTTGTGTATTAGGGATTTAGAGTTCAATATTGTGATTACTGATTAGGTGCAAGGATGGTCACCTAGGCTCTGGTGTGATTGCACAAGATGTTCTTCTCGTGTAACCTACCTTCAAGTTTTGCTAAAATGATTTTAGAATTTCTTTTCTGGTTGCTAATTAATCCTGGATTACATTAGATGGGCTTGGGAATTGGTCCTGTACGATAGCCCTTTTTTCATGCATTTTGGTGACCTTTTATTTTATTGAGTCAAATGTCTCACTTCTTAAGTTATATCTTCACAAAGTTTTACTCAGAAATTAGAAAAGCACTTCCTCTAGAGTATGTCAACCTTTCCTCTTATAAAACATGTGCAGTGACGATGTATTCTATCTACATGTGATCAATAATGATTTCTACCAGATATTGTGCATTGGTGTCCTGAAGTAAATTGTTGTCTTTGCCTATACATTTTTCTTGATTGCTTGACTCTGAACTCATCACATGTAACTACTTTTCAGGTAAATGCACTTCTATGCTCTCTAGATATTGACAGCAATGTCCGAGGTAAGGGACCCATGCCTGAAAGATTTCGGGAGCTTGAGGATTACTGGAATGAGTCTCAAGGCAATATGAGACCTGGTCCTCCTCCTGCAGATGGGTGGATTACTGAGTTTAGTCAACATAGGGGGAAATATGACAATCCTGATTCATGGGCTAGCTCATTTGAGCAACAGCATGGTGCGAATGGTTGGGTGTCTGAATTTGAACATGTGAGAAGTCTTTTAACTTCCATTTATTGCTGTAATTTGAAGTTACTTACTCTTTTTTATTTGCAAATTAATGTAGTATTGGGTCTATTAACAATGAAATTGAAATCCTTAAACTTTATTGAGGAGACTTGTTATACTTAGCCGACTGCTCTTGCAAACATTGAGGAATTACTCTCATATTTATGTTCCACAGTTGTATAAACTCAGATAACGTTAGACCTGCAATACCCATTTATGGTCAATTCATGAATGTCTGAAACAATTTCATCGATTCTTAGTGCCATTGGACATTGCTTCCTGGGCATCATTCCCAAGTTCAAATTTTAGATTTTCCTGAATTAGCATGATGCTTCTACAACCTTTTCCTCCATTATAGGTCTATTACTCTAAAATTCAGTTTCACAATCCCTGCATTTTTTTCTTTGTTTATGGGCTTCCCTTCCAAATAATTTTTGGATCTTTGATGCAATGCCCTGTGTCTTCTCATTGGTGTTGAAGTTGGCATCCATCACATGTAGCCCACATATGAAGAAGAATGACCTATTTGGGGAATGTCATCAGAATATATGACTGCTTTATCTCGTTTCTGTTTTTAGATTATTATAATTTCAATCAGAATATTCAAAACAAATAGAACCCAAACAAACAGGCCATGAAAGAACATATAACTAAAAAAAATGAAGGGATGCATCATTTTTTGTTTCGTGGAATGTGTCTTTGATACAATGCCTTCTATCTTCACTGGTGTTCATGTTTGTGTCACTAGGCTTGGATTATACTGGTACTTGTATTGTAGATAATAATCAATTTCTCATTTTACGTGAGTATAAATCATTATTTGTAATTCGTTTCTTTCATTTAAGGTTATTTTCTTTGCAATTTTTTGCAGTCCCAATTGTCATCAGTGGACCAAATGCAAGGTATGAACATGTCAAACTTTGCTGCAATGGAACAGACTCGTATGCTTGCAAACACGTTGGCCCAAAATGGTGACCCTAAATTTCAGGTTTCTCCTGCTATACATGGCTTTTAAATTTCTATTTAACAAACATGTAAATAATTCCAATCCAGTACTTCAAAAGATGACATTCATAATAGATAGAAGTTCGTTAGTTTTGGACTTTCAGGTTCTCAAGATGCAAATTTTTAGGTTTTGCATAATGATAGGAACTTGGGTATTATGGGGTGCTTAAGTCCCACATCGAGTAGTATGGGATGCTCGGTGGAGGAGTATTTAAGTGCTTGGTTCTTCCCACTTGATAGCTAGTTTTTGAGGGTGGGTATACCTACTTATCACACAATCTCCATCTATCTCTTACATTAAAATGCAGTTGATTTCTCACTTATATTCAATTTATTCAGTAGTGGTAATTCTAATATTTACAGTAGGGGGAAGATCACTTGGTGCTTGTAAAAATTATAGGTCAGTTAGGACATGAGTGTTTGGAATTAATATGTTAGCATTTACAGTAATCCCTCATTGATTTTATAATGGGTGATAATTATTCTTGAAATACTTTGAATTGTTGAATATATTAACAGGACTAATATGTGGGAATAGTATTCTAGTGATGCTGAGATTTTATTTTAGGCCCTGAATGTAATGCTGAGACGGGTATCACAGCTATCATGAGTTATTTGACATAGAATGGTGTCCTTGGTCTCCTTGTGTGTTAAGCTATTGCTTGTGTCTGGGGTTTTAATTGGAGCTTTTTCAAAGAGGAACTGGGTAGGTTTTGAGTTGATAACCTTGCATTATTCTTTTTGTTATATTTTATTGTGCTTTGGCTGTATTAGAAATATGGGGTTTCTTTTTCTTTAGATTATTCAAATTTTTAAAAATCAGGAAAACAGAGATGACAAGATTGAGGAGGGAAAACACTATGAAAGATTTATTTTACAGACTGTCTTTGCTATGCCATTATGTTCTATCAAAGGATATCCTTTTAAGCCATGTGGATGGAATAAACAACTTTCTGACTAATATTGATGAGTATTTTTTTTTTTCTGTGCTATATTCATGTGCCCTTGTTAAGAAGAGTGTTTTATTTTCTTGTTGCATTTCTTTCCTCCTTGAAATAAAAAATTCAATAACATGGTTTTGTGGTATGCAGAACTCAAAATTCCTTCAATTTGTATCAAAGATGAGCCGTGGTGAGTTGATTATTGATGATAATCAAGTGAAAGAGAATGCATTACCTGCTTCTGGAGATTGGGCAACAGAATATGATCAGCAGTATAATCATGGCCATGCATGGGCTGGAGAATTTTTAAATGATAAGGCATGTGCTAGAGCACGGAACAATATTATTTTGCATGTGTTTTATATAATTGATTGGCATATATTCAGTTATAAAGCTGATTTATCAAGATGTAGTTTTTAGTTATGGTTAACCTTGTATTCAGTTATAAAACTAAGTGAAAACAGGGGAACTTCTGAATACTGAATAATTATAATATACAACACAGATCTTAGTCTCGAATTACTATATGGATTAGATGACTTTTTCACTCAGATGAGGTTTTGAAGTCTTTGGCTGAGAAGGATAAGGAGATTTCCTGGCCTATTGATGCTTGTATCGAGTTTACGAGGAACTAAATCTATATGATCCCTATATCTAAGAAATTTTGGGAGATCCATGCATGAAGTCACCCTTCACTCATGATTCATGAAAATCTGATACATCTCATAGTTGATTAACTTTTGATTTGATTTTAACAACAAAGTTATGAAATCATTGATAAGCATAGAAAAATAGGATTAATAAATTGGTGATCCCTTTTCCTCAAATTTTTTAATGCTGACTTGTGGTTTCCAGGTTTATCATGGACCTGACCAGTGGGTGAATGAATTTACAACTAAAGGATTGCAGCATGATGCAGTTGATGACCAGTGGGTTGATGAATTTTCAAAGTTGAATGTTAGTGATTGGGCAGATGAATTTGGTCAGAAGTTTGGAGAGGCAGCCTTAGGAGATAGCACTTCTGATAGTTGGGCACAGGCTTATGATGAGTAAGTCAAACTTTCCTACAGACTGAATTGAAATTGTTTTTTCGAAATAAATAACTATTTACTGGATAGAGCAACAAAGAACACCTTTTCTTATTAAGTAATAAGAATATACTGAATTAATCATAACCATGCATCTTGTGTACTTCTGATTTCTTTGGGGGAACATTTATAAATAGATTTGGAAGTTACAAATTGAAAGCTGCTTTTGGCTGATGTGTATGTAGTATTCTGGATTGATGTTTTAATTTGGTTTTCTTCCTTTCTTTTTAAAGAGAAATATGTTAACCACTCTTGCTTCCCTTTTCATTGAATCAATAGAATTCCATACCTGCCCTTGGAAATTCATATACTAGACAGGAACATATGTTTCTTTGCCTTTACTCTAGATTGATGTGGCATTGAGATTTCATACAATGTAAATAAAACACTTGGAGTCGAGGACACCTGTTTCTACACATACCTATATACACAACATAGGAGGAGTGAAATCGTATGAGAGGGTGAGATAAGTGATAAGGCAGTTATGTTATATGTTGTATGGAACTTTTGTGTTTAGTAATTGTGGTAAAATTATGTGATATGTTGTAGCAGTTATATGTGTATTTCTTAAATCGGATTTGACATATTTCTGATTCATTGTGTGTTATATTGTTGAATTTTGTTTGGGCTCCTTGTTTGGGCTTAGGCCACTGTTAGTTTGTACCACAGATTCTGTGTTAGTTCCAGAATTCTTTTAATAAAACTTGTAGTTTATATGTTCAAAAATTGATTCTAACTGAGAACTGAGAGTTGGTTTTTGACTTTTTTCACTTATATTGGGAATGCCCTAAATATTGAAGATTATGATCGAGAAAGAAACTCTTTCTTCAGTGCCTAAGTAATCTGTTACTTTTCAGTTTTATTTCTACTTGAAGATTGGACTGTGAACACTAGGATGGAATCTGGAAAAGTATTGTGTAAAAATTATGCATCATTCAATGTTCATTCTGAATCAATGAGAATTGAATGTTGGTTTTTGACTTTTTTCAAATATATGCTGCCATAGAATATTTGTCCAACTAACTGCTTGCCAACTTTGCTCAGGAGGAGAATAACAATCCTCCTGAATGTACTTCACTTTTGTCATCAGTTAATTATTTATTCACTTTACTAAAAAGTGGTTGTTCTTGCTCGTTTACTATTTTTTTTTTCTCCTTTTGCTTGGGTTATGCCATATGTTTTCTCTTTACACTTGATAATATTACATGCCCGTGAGGAGGTTACTGCCTTATTAATCAAAATTTCTTTGGGGATTATATGAAGGTTCCTAAATGAGCAAGTTTCTGCCAAGCAGAAGTTAGACAGTTCGAGGGGTGTGTATGTCTTTTCAGATTTAAACCCTTATGTTGGTCATCCAAATCCACTAAAAGAAGGCCAAGATCTATTCAGAAAAGGACTTTTAAGTGAAGCAGTTCTAGCATTGGAAGCGGAAGTCTTAAAAAATCCTGAGAATGCTGAAGGGTGGAGACTGCTTGGAATAGCACATGCAGAGAATGATGATGATCAACAGGTTAGGTTATGCCTTATTGATGATATCCCCCTATCCATGTAGTCTTCAATCACATGTATTATTATGTAGCTGCAATTTTCTGGAGCCACACAAAAGTTATACAGAACAAACAGTTCTATTAATCATTTTGTTTGAATTTATATGTCAACAACAGTCTTTGGCATAGACATTATTGTTGTTCAATGAATTATGCTGTTCAAATTTGCTGAAATCATCAAATGATTGTTCTGGATATATATAAAATTGTTTTTTGCTTGCTATTCATTTTGCAAAATTTTGGTTCACTGGATAGTATATTTGTTGGCCATTTCATATATACGAATAATAATATACTACTATTTTCAAAAACATAAGTTGTAGAATGCATTTAGGTGCAATTAGATAGAAATCTTATTATTTCATGTCCTATTTTTACCTGTTTTGCTGCCTCTAAGGTCTTTGTTATAATATAGAAACTTGCCAAATCTTCTATGTACTTTTTATGCTGCCACTTCATGTGATTTTATATTTGACTATTTGGTAAAAGACTAATACTTTCTTCTTCTACCTCGTCCCTTGCTATACACTATACTTGTTAGCACTTATCACAATTTAACCATGTTTTGAATTGAATGCATCTGTATTAAAACTATTTAAACTTACACAGGCTATTGCAGCAATGATGCGTGCACAGGAGGCTGACCCGACAAATCTGGAAGTGCTTCTCGCACTTGGTGTTAGTCATACAAATGGTTAGTGATGGATTCCTTTTATTGCCTGGATTAATGATATAAAGATAATAGCATCCTAGCTTAAAGATCATTTGTCGCATTAACCCTTGATGCTTGAATTAATTTTATATGTACGTTCTTACTCAGTTTTGGAATTTTTTGTTTGATGAAAATTTTTAAAGTTGGATAGCTATTTAAATGAGTTAATATACTTTTACTTGCTTGCTTTGGAAGGATTCTTATACTCCATTTTGTACCGGTCTTCTGTTTTTCTGAATTTGTAACTGAAAGCATTGATGCGGATGACTCATAGGTTTTGTATTGTATTCCTAGACATGAAATATTGAGGTATATGCTGATATTTGCAGAACTAGAGCAATCGGCTGCTCTGAAGTATCTATATGGATGGTTGCGCCACCACCCAAAATATGGAACACTTGCCCCACCTGACATGTCCGATTCCTTGTACTATGCTGATGTAAGTGGATTGATTACCTATTGTGGGAATTATGTAAAGAATTATTAAATATAGTAGTGAGGACAGTAAAGACCTCTTGCATACATTATCTGGGTCTTTTATGATACCCAACTAATTTCCCTCTAATTGGGTTGGCCCATTTTGGGGTTAAGTGATGACTCCATTCTCAAGTCAGGAACGAATTTCAGTCCTTGGTTAAGAGACCCAAGAGCCAAAGCACTTGTGTTGGTGACTTTGGTATACACATTATAATTTTTTTAATCAACATAAATATGTATTTGAAAAGCCTTGTGGAGGTGTGTTGTTTTTGCACATTTTTGGGTATTTTGTGTACTAATAAAAATGCAATAAACTAACCAATAATAATAGTAGTACTATAATGAACTATTTAAAGCATACCATTTAATATAATAAAACTAAACATTAATAGTAATAAAAAAAAAAATTAAAATAGCAGCCATCCCACTATGTGCTTAACCTGTACCACTAGGATTTTTTGAGGCAGCCACTCCAGGCCTCTATCTGGGATTTGAAGTTATGGCAACAAAATAAGTTATAAATATATAAGAATAAATCAGATCCCTAAATTGTGGTGACTGCATCCCTCATTTCTAGTGACTGCTATTTCCTTATTTCCAACACGTACTACCTCTGGACTCATAATATAAGGAAAAAAATGGTCATGTTAAGTGGACTTGAATATAAGCAAATTCCAACTCCCAAAATTCTATTGAATGTATTATTTCAAAATACGCTTGTATTTAATTCTAGGAACCATCTGCAATAATATGACCGAGTCTAACTTAGAAAATATACTCCTATATTATTTGAGATCAAGAATATTAAATGAACCTAATGACCATTTTTAATAGGTGTGAAGTTAGTTATTTTTGCTTTCCCAAAGCGAGTGTTAGATATGCTATCTAACAGTTCGAAAGATTGATTTTCCTTTCTGCAGGTTGCTAGGTTATTCAACGAAGCTGCTGAACTCTCTCCTGATGATGCAGATGTCCACATAGTTCTTGGGGTCATGTATAACTTATCCAGAGAATATGACAAAGCCATTGCATCTTTTGAAAGAGCACTGAAACTTAAACCACAAGATTACTCATTATGGAACAAACTGGGTGCTACACAAGCAAACAGTATTCAAAGTGCTGATGCAATAATGGCTTATCAACAGGTACCGTGTATAGAATTTACTGCTGCCTGCTATTGCTGCACCTTTAATGTAATGATGCCATTCAAATGTGACATAACGGGTCAAGATTTTTGGAAACCAAATGTGTGACCACGAGACAATTATCGAACTACAAGTTAGGGAGTTCGTCGTGTCTCTTTTCAAATCCTAGATTTTGCTTATTTGATGGTAAATCATTAGTTCTTAGTTATTTTCATGTACAGGTATTTCCAACTGCAAATTGTAGTGAATATTATATATATATATATGCTAAGTAACCAGAAAAGTAAAATAAAAAATTGTAGCAATTCTATCAAATGTTTTTTTTCATTCTACACAAATTAACTGCCTGTTCTATCATTCTATTGTGAAGTCATGTTTTTGGAGGGAACGTGCAATCTATTTCTTTTAGCTAAATCTATCATTAGTTGGATGGAATTCTCCTTTTGACTAACAATAATCATTTCAGGCACTGGATTTAAAGCCTAATTATGTTCGTGCTTGGGCAAATATGGGTATCAGTTATGCAAACCAGGTCAGTTCCCAGCTGGGCATTTATCTTATTTGTATCATACATATCAAGTGAGAAGCTGAATAATGCTTGTCTCTTTTCAGTTTTTACTATATTTATGGTGACTGCATTTTTCAACTTAAAGTGTAAAAATGTAGTATGTATGTGTATGACAACTATATCAGTAAAAATACTCAACTTTGATATGGTTTTTGGTTCTGGATTTCAATCTTTGCTCCAAAGCAAGAGACAGTACATTGTAGTATTGGTGGGATTACATTTGGAAATCCATCTATGCAATATATTGGAAATTGTTAGGGGTAATTTTTTTTTGTTGTGGAATAATGATGCATGACAAGTATTTTGGACAAGTTTAGCTTCTGTTATGGAGATTTTATGGTGCAGTTGTGTGCCTTAACAGTTGGAGAAAGACACCATTTCTCTTTTACTTGTTCGGAGAAAGAGAGAGGAAGGAAATGGAGGGGCGGAAGACAGGATGAAAATACCAATTTTTTACTGTTTGAGAGGATAAATAAGAATGAATTTTGGTGGGGATCCATATAAAATTTCCCAAAAGTTGTTGCGTTCTATTCTGTGACAGATGTCAAAGATGGAGGAATGAAAATGAGAGTTATTTAAATCTAAAAATTTCCACCTTCCTATTTTTTAATCTAATTTTCTATTTTATATGCTGTATCATAACCGTCTCAATGATAGTAATTTACTATACCTACCTTACACACTTCCTACAGGGTATGTATGACGAGTCCATTCGATATTATGTTCGAGCACTTGCCATGAATCCAAAAGCAGAGAATGCATGGCAATATTTGAGAATTTCATTGAGGTATGATATAATAATAATAAATACTATTAACAGAGAGGAGTATAGCAGGATTTTACTGCCACGAATAAGAGAGTGATAATTCAAATTATGTGTTAATTTTATATTCCGATGACTTACCTTGTGTCTCATCCTATTTTCCAGCTGTGCTTCTAGGAATGACATGTTGGAAGCTTGTGATAGTCGAAATTTGGACCTTCTCCAGAAGGAGTTTCCACTGCAGTAAAGGTGAGTTTGAGTAAACAGCTTAATTAAGCGCTAACAAGAAGCAAGCACCTATATAGAAGTTATTTTTGTAATTGAAAGAGGGTAGGGTTAACCAATTTTCATATAAACTTTAGTTATTTTAAAAGTTTCTTGGAGTGCTTATTAAAATAAGTTGAAAACAACTTATAGACACATAATAAGCTCTGGTTCTATAAGTTTTCGTCAACTCTTACCCAAGTGCCATTATCATAAAATAAGTTCAAAAAAGCTATTGATAAGCACTGTCAAACGCATTCTAAGTTTTGACTTTTTCTGCAGGAGGGACTGTTCTACTGTTGAGGTGGCTGCTTGAACATGAAATTTAATTTTCCTTCATACTTTTGAATGAGTAAATGGTACATTTTCTGCCATTAAAGCTCGCAGTAGATGTCTGCTTCCGTCGAAATTTCTAGAATTGAAAGGCGATCAACTGACTAATGCCTGCAGGTGAATGAGGCATTAGTCTATCAATCTTTGAACATATGGTGTATGTATGTCATGAAATAGGCAGTTACAGACTCCATTTCTTAATATTAGAAAAGCTACTTGTTAGAGAACAGCTGCAGTACTGAAATTAAGGAATGTGGCTTTCCATAATAAAGTTGGGCTTATCGTGTATGTAGATATATATATATATATATATATCCAAGTATACAAAATTAATCTCATATTATTTATCTATGTTATTATATTATTGTTTAATCAACTATCATCCTTGTTGAAATTATAAATAACTTGATGACTATCCCACATCCAATTAGCCTTTTCGTGAACTGTGCTGTTAATTTATCTATATGTTTTAACCTAGATTCAGCACTCAACGTTAAAGCATTGTTTGGATGATCTTGTGTATCAGTACTTGTACAGCAGTAAAAGTTTTGTTCCTCCTGTGAGGTCAGCCATTGTGGATTACTCGATGTTTTTGGCCAAGTTAAAGAGCAAATCACATACTCGATGTCTTTTGGCCAAAGACTAAATCTTCATGTCAAATCTATCTCAAGTGATACATATAAGGTATATTGATGTGTTATGTTGGTTTAGTTGAAGACACTCTTATTTATCAAACCAAGTATGATAACATACCGGAGTTAATGGAGAAAAAAATAATAAGGAATATCGTAAAGGATGAAAGATTCTTTAAGGGCAATCAATCTATTACGGGTCATGGATGAGTTTTAAATCAAACTCTTCTAAAAAATTAATAGATATATTTTTCGGTTCCCTAATGGTTTAGTTGGATTGGGGTTTGTTTAGATCGGGGAGTGGAGTTGAGGGAATGAATGAAAAAGAAGAGAAAGACAATGCAAAATAAGATTATTTGGATTAAGAGTAAAATTATGTTGTTATAATATAATAAAAAGGATAATTAAGGAAAACAAAAAATATTACATCTTTTCTCTTCCCATCTTCTTAATAGAGAGAAGAAATTTATTATTGTAGAATGTAGGATAATTTCTTTTCAAATAAATGCATTTCTATTTAAGCACACTTGTTAATTTTTTCAACATCCACGCTTCCCATTCCTCCACTACAGTTACGAATGAAATATTTCTTTTTAATTTTTTTAGAACAAGTTGAAATTTGATCTTATTGGAGAGTTTTTTTTTTTCGATCAAGTCATGACGTTGATATCCAATTATCATGCATGTTTGGCAAAAAAATTAATAGGAGCACTTCAATGAAATTATAAAGTCCATACCTTATTGCATGATTAGTATAGGTTTTATAATTGCTTGTTTTAAAATTAAGTATCGTTAATTTCGATTATTTAGATTTCGAACTGTTTAACATAATTCAAGTACGTATCAAGTCATGTGAAAGAAAAAAATGCTGTTAGTAGAAAGACTGCGAGTATTGATTAATCGAGTAATTCACCAAGGGATTAAAATCAAGTTTTATCTCAACACGTTGAAATCAGATTCGTGTTCTTTGAACTTTATTGCGGGAGGAGTGTCACAGGTGTCAATCTCTACTTTCCTTGTGTTGTTCCATGAACATTTTTTAATTCAAACATAAAACGATTATATTTGTGCTGTCTATTATCATCATTTTTACTAATCAAATGGATCTAATTGATGAAATATGATTAACTTTTGTATCAATATTTCATCTTAAATTATACCAACAATGATTTCCGATTGGTTGACCATGTCGAAAAATTGTAGTGACCAAAAACGTCTATTGAACTGTTGCGTAGATATGTACACACACACATTGACATTTTAATTGTAAATTAATTATCTTGGTGGGGGCGTGGATGAGTTGTGTCTGTGTTGATCCGTGGATGCTGTGAAAGCATAGTTCCTGCACTTAGTTTTTTTATTTGACGAAGGAGGGGTTCTCTCTCTGATGTCGAAAGGCAACTAATAGCTTTGCACAGAATTGTGTACTTCGCAACTAAATCATTGTAGTCACTTAATAGCATGTCCACATCTCCAACTGTTAGCTCTTTGCTCTTTGCTTCCATGTAAGGATAATTTGATCCATGTTCTAAAACTTGAAACACTGCAAGGTGTTACTGTGATTAACAATTATTTATAAAAATATAAATGAATGAAATTAAAGAGTTATAATAAATCAAACTTCTTTTATATCACTTAAAATCAACATATGAATCTCAGGTCTTAAAAAAGTTAAATGGCAGGATTTTTCGAGAAAGTTTACACAATTTTCTTAAAGAAAACATACGTTAATTCTTTGTTTGATCTCAAAACATAAATTAATTATATTTAATCATTTAAAGTTTATTCAAAATGACTCTGCACGTTTAATATGGATTATTGTGAGAAAATAATAGCTGTTAGAAAAGCTCTTTCAAACAGTTTTCTTGTCAAAATAGTAATAATTTTTTTAAAATATAAACTAAACAGTACAATTACACATGATAAAAAAAATGACAAGGGAACCCTAAACCCTAAATAGTACAATTACACATGATAAAAAAATTACCAGGGATTAAGAAACGAATTATACTAACCTCCATCATCATCAAGCTTCTTGTGCATTTTCTCTGAAGAACTGCAATCTTTGATCTCTTGCTCGCGCATTTGACATGTAGAGGATGATTCATTCGTTACCTTACTGGTCAACTTGGCTGCTTGCATGCTCTCCTCAAATTTGATTTCGTCCATTGACAGTGATTTGGCATTTAAGTTAATTATGAATGTCGTAGCTGACACAAGATTTGTGAAATAATATTCAGCTTCTGAGATGAGTTTTGCTTGCCTTCTGTATAACTTGATGAATTTGAGGTTAGAGTGCAACTTTGGAGGATTTGCCTGAAAATGACAAACCAAAAGGAATAAATGAATCAGTGTCGAAAAGGGTAATGTAAAGTGAAGCCTATGGAGGCCTAAGACAATTTATAGGCTCAAGACAGTGTTGCCAAAATCATGACGAGGCTTTACCAGCCAGTCAAATTGCTATTACATAAGAAAATCATATGACTCAAGTTCTCTACAAAGAACCTTAAAAGTTGGACTAAAGCATTGATTATACAGCATCATGTCAGTATCTCTACTCATGAATTCGGATCTTCTACTCATCTACTTTGACACCAGATAATATGCAAAACAAGTACAATACTGTTAGTGAAAACTCCTAGAATTTGATTTTGTCCATATAATTAGGGTATGTTGGATTTCCAACATACCATCATCACACGGAGGAAGATGTCAACAAATACTAAAATAAACTCTAATGTTATGTTATAATTAGATATAAAACATCTTCTATCCTCAGTATTACTATACACTATAAACAAAAAGGGTCTGATTATCCTAAAATTATATTTGACACCCAGCAGAATGTCTTATTACCAAGGAGGGCTTGCCTTGATCGTAACATATATGAGCACAGGAAGAAAGTCATCTGCCCCAGCTGGAACATGCTCAGACATTGCAACATTTAGCAATACATTGTTGATGACCCTGCAGCAATTCAAAATGCTCTGGAGTTTCTCATGGGGAGCTTTGAAGGAATTCATTTTCAGCAATTCTTTCTCTGCAAGCTGAATGAAAAAGGAAATTGGTGTCAATATTCATCATCATACCTGTTAATTAGTTGCTTTTAGGACTGTTTTACGAGGCTAGTTTATTATCTTCATTTCTTTTTAATGTTTCAGTTTTTTTTTTTTTACTTAGCGATAGACTTAAGGAGCAAGTGGGCAGTTATCCAAGATAGCTGAAATCTTAGTAATACGTTGGTTTCCTATTCTATTTGAAATATTATAAACTGTACTAATGCTGATGAATATAATAACTCCTCATTCCTCATTAAAAATAATCCTACGTACATTCATCTTTGTTTTTTTCTCTTCCTTCACAAAGCCAACAAATTGGTATCAATAACTTTCTTCTTAGTAAAAATGGAAGCTGAATCAGATTTCTCTCAAGTCACTCTTCCTATCTTTCTTATCTTTAATGGGGAGAGATTATGATCTTTGGACTGTGAGAATGAAGGCCAACCTTGATGCTTTGAACTTGTCGAAAGTTATGCAAGAGGATTATGATGTGTCTCTCTTGCCTCAAAATCCCACCATGGCCTAGATAAAGGAATAGAGAACAAAACTAAGGCAAGGACTACTTCATGTCTATTTGCTGGTGTTTTATAAACCATCTTCACTAAATTATGACCCTCAAAACAGTAAAAAGCAATCTGGGACTATTTGAAGGAAGAGAATGCCAGGATGAGAGGATTCGAGGAGGCATGCAAATACTATACATAACAAAAGAATTTGAGATTAAAAGTGATAGAGTCCGAGACTATTAAAAATTATTCAGACCGGCTGCTTAGTATTGCTAAGAAGATTAAACTATTGGGAACAACATTTTCTGATTCCAAAACTGTAGAAAAATTCTGGTTATATATGAAGCATCAATACTTGTCATCCAAGATCACCTTGGTGGAACTATTACATGGCTTGCAAGAGCAGCCGAGACTCATAAGACAAGACTATGTAGCTGAAGGAGCTTTACCAGCCAAACATAATGAAGCTGGAAGTACTGCAAAGAACCAAAACAAAGGCAAGGGTACAATGAAAAATTATCTGTCAGCATTGCGAAAAATGGGTCACCCACCGTTCAAATGCTGGAGAAAAGTTTAGCAAATGCAACCAGCTTGGACATGAAGCTGTGATCTGCAAAGGCGAATTTCAACCGCATGAAGTCAATGCCGAAATTGTCGAGCAAGATGAAGAAAGATCAAATTTTTGCAGCAACGTGTTCTTCAGCTATGAGTTATTCAGAATGTTGGTTGCACAAAGCTCATGACATGACAAATCTCGCTTCGAGGATCTAAATCCTACCGAAATCTCAAAATGATAGATGTACAGTACATCCTACGTACATGCTTTTTCTCTGTTTTTTCTCTCTTCTTCTCTGTTCTTATTTGTAGGACAGCTGATGGATGTTTATCTAAATTTTGGAATTGGATTAACTCTTGCAATTTAAACTCCGTTTTCTTTGCAAAAATACTGTGCTTGTCCTGTTACAGTTTCACATAATATGGTGCGAAGGGTTTCTAAAATCATGAACCAACTATTCCAAAAGTTTAATTTATCAATTGAAAGACACATGAGTAACTATTCCAACTTCTATTAGAAGAATGGGAGTTCCAATGATCTAGATCAGTTAATTATAGAGAATATTATGTTAGGAAGTAAGAATCCCAGAAGCTCAAGCAAAATGCTAAAATGATTTTATATCTCATCTCTAACCTGACTAATACAATACCACGAATGAAAAGAATTTATTTTCAAAAGCTTATTAGAAAAAGAGAAAAAAAGTCATTTCTGCTAGTGTTCTAAGGCTGAAAGGTAACATTATTCCCATTTTTTTTTTCTAGGTCTCACCAATGCTAACAAATCAACAGTTTCCTTCATTGCTTGTATTAAAATAAAATTTCATTAACAACAGGTAGTAAAAGCTATATATTGTAAGAAAAAGTAATAGCATAATTTGTCTAAGTCAAAGCCTATTCAATGTAATAATTGTAATAACTAGGTAGAAATTATTAGCATTAAATTTATCTAGCATCCTAATGAAGCATACCAGCCATGAGGCTTCATTTTGAAGAGTTGGTGGTATATCCAAATGTTCAGGCTTAAGAAAGGTCTGGAGCAAGCAAATTTTCTCAGAGATTTCATTGTCAATCTTTGAATCCTCAGCAGAAGCAGAAAATGTTCGAGAGAACAATTTAATCATTATATATTTTTCTAAACCCTGCAGATAAAATACATAATATAGTTATATGCATATTGTAAATCGAAAACTTCCTCTCCATGATGAAATGGAAGAAGAAATATCACTATGCTCTGGTTTAAAATATGAGTCAATATAACTTAGTATTGCATTGATAACTTTCACTAAGGAAGTTACATAATGAATGAATTGTTAGTATTATGGTGCTTGATTTAGTCCCACATCGATTAGGATTGTGAGATGAGGTTCTCTATTTTGTTATATAAGCAACCCTATGTAAAGTTTGAGATATACACAGAAATAAAAATACTTCCTAGTGTAGTCGTGGACGTAGGCATACATATTTTAGCCGAACCACGTTAAAATTCTTGTGTCGTTTATTTTTCTCTCCTTTATTCTTTCCTTTATTATTGTCTTGTTCCTAACAATTGGTATCAGAGCCAATTTTCTTAGTATGCTCTGTGGTTGCAGCTTTGTCTGATCTTCCACATCAGAAAAGATTTGGTCTTTTTTCTTGGGAATCTCGGTTTAGAGAAACAGTGGGAGCTTTCTTCGAAAGCAGTGAGAGCAATGGCATTGGAAGAAGGAAAGGTGAGGATCGAGAAGTTCGATGGCGGTGACTTCGGGTTCGGAAGATGCGAGATGGAAGATTATCCGTATCGGAAGAAGTTGTATCTACCCTTGACGAGGCGAAGCCAACCGACATGGAGCGATCAGAATGGGAGTTGTTAGATCAGCGAGACGCTTGGTGTGATCCGGTCGACATTAGCCAAGAATGTTGCGTTCAACATCATGAACGAGAAGACAACCGTAGATTTGATGCAGGCGTTGTCAAATATGTATGAGAAGCCCTCTGCGACCAATAAAGTGCATTTGATTCGCGAGGCTAGTCAACCTCAAAATGGGTGAAGGTAACTCGGTTACTAATCATATTAGTGAATTTAATGCAATTATTGCTGCAGTTGACATCGGTGCGAGATAATATTTGATGATGAGGTGAAAGCATTAATTTTATTATCATCTCTACGGAAAGTTGGGGTGCAAGCTGTTACTACGATGAAGTAATTACGCAAGCAATAACAAGTTGAAGCTTGATAACATCCGTGACTTGATCTTAAGCGAAGATGTTCGCAGAAAAAATTCGATAGAATCTTTCGAGTTCTAATTCGGGTTCGAGCATTGAGTGCTGAAACTAGAGGAAGAAGTCGCCAGAAAAGTCGTAATCAAGGCCGAGGCGAGATCAAAATCCGAGAGGGAGATCACAAGCAAAAGTCCGGAATGATATCACTTGTTGGAATTGTCGAGAAAAAGGGCCACTTTTCAAATCGAGTGTAGGGCTCCAAAGAAGGACAACAACAACAACAAGAAGCAAGATGATGATCAATCGAGCAAATGCGACAACTGATGAAGTTGAAGATGCACTTGTTATGTAGTTTAGATAATTCTATTGACTCATGGATTATGGACTCAGGTGCGTCATTTCATACTACACCTTCCTTAGAACTATTATCTAACTATGTTTCGGAAAGTTTGGGAAGGTCTACCTTGCGAGATGGAAAATCTCTTGATATCATAGGAAGAGGTGATATTAACATCAAAACCTCTAATGGAAACGTGTGGACTTTGAATAATGTCGAGACATATTCCAACCTTAAAGAGAAACTTAATATCTATAGGGCGGTTGGATGATGAGGGACATTACACCACTTTTGGAGATGGACATTGGAAGGTAATGAAAGGTAATCTTGTTGTTGCTCGCGGAAAGAAGCAAGGATCTCTCTACATGATTGCGAGATGAGGATATGATATCGGTTGCGAAGTTGGCAACAATTCCTCCTTATGGCATCGGAGGCTTGGGCATATGAGTGAGAAAGGAATGAAGCTCATGATATCAAAAGGTAAAATACCTAACGTGAAGCATGTTGACGTTGGACCTTGCGAACATTGTATCTTTGGAAAGCGAGAAAAAGGTTAGCTTCTCCAAAACAAGTAAGTCGTCTAAAGTTGAAAGACTAGAACTAGTGCATACGAGATGTTTGGGGGCCGGCTTCAGTGAAATCCCTTGGAGGTTCACAATATTATGTAACCTTCATTGATGACTCTACAAGAAAGGTATGGGTTTATTTTCTTAAAAATAAATCGATGTGTTTTCGTGTTTAAAAGGTGGAAAAAGGAGGTTGAGACTCAAACAGGTTTAAAGGTCAAATGTTTGAAGTCGATAATGGTGGAGAATATGACGAGTAGTCAATTCAAGGAGTTTTGTTCGAGAGAATGGGATCGGAATGATCAAGACAGTTCCAGGAACACCGAGAACAAAACGGTGTGGCGAAAGAATGAACGAGAACCTTGAATGAGAGAGCAAGATGTATAAGAATCCAGTCGAGGATTACCCAAGGTATTTTGGGCGAGATGCAATAAGCACAGCGACCTATCTCATAAACGAGAGGACCATCGGTTCCTTTAGACTATAAGTTACACGAAGAAGTATGGTGCGGAAAAGAGGTAAATCTTTCACATCCGAAAGTTTTTGGTTGTGCTTCATATGTTATGTTAGACTCTAATAGTAGAGATAAATTGGACCCTAAGGCAAAACGTTGTTATTTCATTGGTTATGGATCTGACATGTTTGGCTACGAGGTTTTGGGATGACCAAAACAAGAAAATTATCGAAGTAGAAATGTTACTTTTAATGAAAACATGTTCTATAGAGACGAGATTGCAGAATCCGCAAATGTAAATAAACAGACTAGAGCAAGTATCATTAGAAGAAATTTCAGAAAGTGATGTAGTCAACCGAAGGCGGAATATACAAGTAGAGCCTATGTCGAGCACTGAGACAGAACTCGAACAAATAGTAGAGTCAGCAACTCCTGAAATCTTGGTTAGAAGATCTAGCAGAACAATTGTAGCACCACAAAGGTATTCCCCTTCATTGCATTATTTGTTGTTGATCGATGCTTGGTGAGCCGGAGCATTTCGTTGAGGCTATGCGGGGAGATGAATCTATTAAGTGGGAGCTAGCAATGGAAGATGAGATAAAGTCCCTTCGGAAGAATAAAACATGGTCTTTAACCAAGCTACCGAGAAGGAAAGAAAGTTTTGCAAAACAGGTGGGTCTATAGGTTGAAAGAAGAACCGGATGGCGACAAAAGATATAAGGCTAGACTCGTAGTGAAAGGGTTCCAACAAAGACAAGGAATTGACTTCACATAAATTTTCTCTCCTGTTGTCAAGATGACTACCATCGAGTTATCTTGAGTATAGTAGGCTGCAGAAAATCTTCATTTGGAGCGAGTTAGATGTCAAAGCTGCATTCTTACATGGGGATCTTGAAGAGGAAATTTTTATGACACGACCAAAAGGTTTTGAAGTACAAGGCGGAGAAAATCTTGTATGCAAGCTTCATAAAAGTTTGTACGGATTAAAACAAGCGCCGAGACAATGGTACAAGAAGTTTAATGAGTTTATGAGAAACTCGAGATTTCGCGAGATGTGAAGAAGATCACTGTTGTTATGTGAAGAAATATGTTGATAGCTATATCATTCTTGCCTTATATGTTGACGACATGTTGATTGTTGGAGCTAATATGGCGAAATTGACAAGTTGAAGAAACAATTGTCAGAGAGCTTTGAAATGAAGGATCTTGGTCCAGCCAAGCAAATTCTTGGTATGAGAATCTCCCGAGATAGAGATAAAGGTATTTTGAACTTATCTCAAGAAAAATATATAGAAAAATTGCTTAGCAGATTCAATGTTGGGAATGCTAAAACCAGGAATACACCTTTGGGAACTCACTTAAAGTTTTCAAAGAGGCAATCTTCTCAAACAGAAGAAGAAGAAAGTCACATGTCTAAAGTGCCATATGCATCTGCAGTAGGAAGCTTGATGTATGCTATGGTTTGCACCGGACCGAGACATAGCACATGCGAGTGGGAGTTGTGAGCAGATTTCTATCAAATCCTGGAAAGGAGCATTAGGAAGGAGTGAAGTGGATATTCGGATATTTGAAAGGCACTTCAAAGATGCATTTGTCTTTCAAGAGAAGTAATCTCATTTTACAGGGGTTTTCGATGCGAGACTTGGGAGGTGATCTTGACGGTAGAAAGAGCACAACGAGGTTATATTTTTACATTGGGTGGTACGACTATCGAGTTGGAAGTCTAAACTTCAAGGAAGGGTCTCTCTCTCAACCACTGAAGCGAGTATGTAGCTATCTCGGAAGCGGCGAAGGAGATGATATGGTTGAAGAACCTTCTAAAAGAATTAGGAAGAGAACAAGATGGTTCTCCGTTGTTTAGTGACTGATCAAAGTGCTATTTGTCTTGCTAAAAATCCAATCCTTCATTCCGAGATGTAAGCACATTGAATTGAAGTATCATTTTATCGAAACCCGATAAATGATGGAGACTTGAGTTTGTTGAAGATTCCAGGTGCGAGAGAATCCCGCTGATATGTTGACCAAGACTGTTACAATAACTAAGTTGAGGCTTTGCATTGCCTCAAGCGGCCTTCGAGCAAATTGATGATGAAGGCACTACACTAGGTGGTAACGTAAATCAAACTCCAAGTGGGAGAATTGTTAGTATTATGGTGCTTGATTTAGTCCCACATCGATTAGGATTGTGAGATGAGGTTCTCTATTTTGTTATATAAGCAACCCTATGTAAAGTTTGAGATATACACAGAAATAAAAATACTTCCTAGTGTAGTCGTGGACGTAGGCATACATATTTTAGCCGAACCACGTTAAAATTCTTGTGTCGTTTATTTTTCTCTCCTTTATTCTTTCCTTTATTATTGTCTTGTTCCTAACATGAAGAAGCTAGTTGTTGTCATTGTATAGTGTTTCTCTAAGAAAGGAAAGACGAGAAAAAAGAGGGAATAACAATTGTGAACAGGAAAATTACACTTACTCATTCGAACTTAGTTTGACTAATTCTAAATTTCTATATCTTTGTAACAATATAATATTGTATACGCTTTCTATTTAAATGGTCGCGCTCGAGCTTGGTTAGGTTTTATTAATTTAGTTAGGACTACATTTTTTAAAAGGTTAATCAATATACAAAGAATAGGTTTCAACTCATTCAAAATGGTTTTTAAAGTCAACCTATTTGATTAAATATATGTGATGTAATATTATTATGTAAGCATATGAGAATAGTATATGTACTTAATGATATATTTAAAGACTTGAACTCTGAAACATACTTTTAGACTTGTGAACCTATACAACAGGTAATAGCATCTGTATTTATTTAAAGACTAATATAAAATAGGATTTCCAACAAAAGTTTAAGTCAAACTTAGGTCTTAAATTCAGGAATCAAAAATTAAATTTCCTAAAACTTAATCTGACTCAACTCATTTTGTAACATAGACCTTCGTCGATTTGTTAATATATTAAATTGACGTAGTATGTTTTAGAATTGTGACTATTTGATGAACTAACCTCCATGGCACAATCAATGTCTTGTTCAGAGGCAGTTGTCCAAAGTGGATGATCTCTTATCGCAGCTTCCATAAACAGAAAAAAGTCTTGAACTTTATTCCCATCATTTTCAGGTTTCGGTTGGTAAAAGGAAAATGATACTATAAAGCTGATAAAATAGTTTGCCGTCAGGATTAACAGAAACGCAAAACAGAGAAAAAATTCATAAACAAAGTTCAATTTGGATTTATTTTTTAAGTTGTATTTAATGTAAAAAGATAAAATAAATCAAAGCCTTTATAAGTTAAATTAATTTATTCACCTTTAACATTTTTAAGAAGAGCTTCCTCGTCTAATTTTCTCATAAATTTGAAACACGAAAATTATTTTTAACTCACAGCGGCTTTCTGGTGCACATAAAGTGTAATTAGTAATGACAGAAGGATATATCTAAGGAAATATTGTTCTATAAGCTGCCAATTACACTAAATCATTTTCTTGATGAATCCAACAGACAAATCTGCGATCTATTTTCTAAATCTGACACTGAAATCTATTCCTTAACATTTTTCCTGTTAACAGCAACAACTACTCATCTTGGAAACCAATGTAAGACGGGAATCAAAATATCCAAAGAAAACATGTTCAACATAATCGTGAATAAACTAGAAAAAAGCTACCCATATTTTGAAGCTTGAGAGAACGATACAACATAGGACCTAAGTTAAGGTTTAATAAATTTGTTTGATGAGGGTGAGGAGCAAACTTTTGTCTATTAATTCTGAAACACACAATCACTTATTAACTAATACTGAAATAATTAACAAATAAAACTCATTAAACAGAGATTTGATCTATATAGTTCTGTAATTCAGAGTAAATTGTAGTCAATAATAAAAAATGTGTTAAAAAATATTAAAATTATAAGTCACAGCGAGTATTTCTCAGTTTGTTTAAGTGACATTGTGTCTTTTTCCTTATTTTTCCATAACATATTGAATGCAATGAAATGTGTTGAACCTATAGCAGGAATAATAATACTAATAATAAACAGAAACTGGTTTCTCTTACAACTTTGAATACACAAACAAAGTAAAAACTATGTATACCATAAGCATTGAAAATGATTATAAGAAAATGCAAAAAGAAAAATAGAGTGAAATTGGTGCTTGCCTCTTGATGGATCGAACAAGGTCGAGGGAAGCAGGGTGATGCATGCGATTGAGAAAATCACAGAAAGACGTTGATCTTGACTCCGTGACTGTGTCCATGTTTTTGATCATAGAATCCCAATTCGAGAGAGTTTGAAACTGAAGTAGAGGAAGAGGCATGATGTTAGGAATTCGAAGAGACGAAAATAAGTAGGTAATGAGACGCACGTGATTCACATTTTATGCAACTACCAGTAAGAGATCATGGAGATACACCTAATATATTCACAACGGAATATATTATTTTATTAATTTTTTTAGATATTAATTGGAACTATACTCTTTATTCACATCCATTTCAAATATCACCTTCAATCAAATTTTGATCTTTTTCTTCTAAATTTCTCTTTATAATTATCTTTTTTACAAATCACTAAAAAATAAAAAATTTAAATTTAAATTATACTTCAAAATTATTTTAAATATATTTATGAATTTATTTAAATAATAACATAATTTATTTTATATCTAAATAAAATACACATTTTAAATAAAATGAATCTTTTAATATATCTTAAATTATTTTAAACTAAAATAAACAGTTTAAAAATTATTAATAATTTAAATAACTGATTTTTATATCATCAAATGAAAACAAAATATAATTTATATTTATATTATTTCGTTTTCTCTTTGCGTTTTTTAATAATATATTTCTTTTAATCTTTCTCTCATATATAAAATAATAAAAAATATATTTTTTGTTTTACTTTCTTGTTAGTTTTTCTTTCTTCTTAAAATCTATGGCACAATTATTTGTTTTCAAAAATTCATAATTTCTAATAAAAAATTATATTTTATAAATTATATATGTATATATATATATATTAAATTTTATTAAATTAAAATAAAAAATATAATAAAAATACGAACATATACACGCGTATGCATTTGTATTTTTACTAATAAAAATAAAGACTGTCTCTTAATCTTAAAATAAATAAGTATCTCAACTCTTTCTTTATTTATAATTATATATAATGAAAAATCTCTCATATAAATAATTTTTTAGGGTTAAAATAAAAATATTATAATTTTAAATATGATTCATATATTTAAAAATATAGTAAAATACATGAGAGAAAATAATATGATAGATGAAAAAAAAATGTACATTTAAAAAGCAAAGAGAAAAAACAAAATAAATTTAAGAAAAATATTTTAAAATAAATTAATTATAAAAAAATATATAGAAACCAACACTTATCTTTTCATTGATATTATTTTTTAAAAATAATGATCAATTTTATAAAACGGTCAAATTCACTAACTTATGAATTGATAAACTTAACATTATTTAAGTCACTTAAAAAAAAGTTAAAAAACAGTAATACAGATTAATTTAAATCGCAACTTTTTTATTGATTCACTTTTTATTTTTATTTTTTAACCATATATATAGAAAGAGTTAACTAAATGAGTAAGAATTTGTAATTAACAGGTAAGAAAAATAAGTAATTATTATCTCGTGTTTAATTTACACAATGTGGATACTTTGAAGAAGTAGAAATAGTGAATGTGTATTGATAGAAAGTGATATACATATGCAAAAGCTGAATGAGAAAATTAGTTTTAAAAGAATAATATATATAAATATATATTTTTTAATTATAAATATTTTCTTAATAAAATCTTAAATCAAAATAATTTTTTTAGGACATAGGCCCGTGAATACCTCTCCTCCGCACTTACATAGTAGGTGTATGGTCTTCCACGCGTAATACAAATAGCATAATTAGATATTACAATAAAAAGGTACAAGGTTATACTTTTATTCCTTGAAATTAGGATGAATCTAGTTTGAATTTCTTAATTTAAAAATATAAAGTCTTAATTTTAAAACATGTTTTTAGTTCTTAATGCTACATTTGAAACTAAAATAATTTGATTGAGTCAAACTTTAAGGATATATTAAAAAAAAAAAAAAATTATGAGACCAAAATGAAATTAACACTAAATTCTAAGACTAAAATCATAACAAATATCAATGTATGAATCAATTATCAACTATCAATTAATAATTATCATTAAAAATGAAGTTTTATCGTCGACAAGGATAGCACATGAAAAAATTTAGAAATGTTGGAGTAAGAGCCCAACGCAATTTGCGAGTTTACCTATAAATATATAACTGTTATAGACATAAAGCAACCTGATCTTTCATTAGGTTATCAAATTAGTGAGTCAGATCGGATTGAATTATCCAGACATAGGGTTCAATACGCTGAGATCTATAGCAACTCTATATTGATTACGACGTATATCCTTTTTTATTATATCAATGAATTAAAATACTAAATCGTATATTAATTTTGAAATTATATAATACGTATATACGATACAATTGCATTTCGAGAATTGTAAGAATCAAATTACCCTCAAAAAGATGACTACTGTAATCAATAAATATATTTATTTGTGAGGCTTAGAAGCAGTAAGAAGTGATTTTTTAAGGACTGCATACACATTTACGTTCATTTCTATCATATTCCCTTTTCATCATTTATTATCTCTTAACGAGTTTATGATAGTTGTTGAAGCTAATGTGAGTGCATATGCAATTTACACTTGAAATTGTGCCGTACATCAAAATTGGATCCTCTTTCATATGATTGATAAGGTGGTGTAAACAAAAATGGACACAGACCCCACAACAAAGCCTCACGAAATTTGACAGGATAGTTTGCATGGTACTAGTATTTGCTGTGTCCATGTGGAAACTATGGGGAGTGCTAGCAGCCAGTTGAGTCAAGTCTTATTTCCTTAAAATCACACCAAATGGACCTGCCGCCGATATTCTTCAACCAACTTCATTTCATCACAAAGACATGAAATATCGGGCATTATCCCTCCATCATGATACCTGTATATCCCATCCCCTATTAGATCATTCAACAATGCAGCTGGTTCTCTGGCTCCACCATGCTGTAAGAATTTTGTTCTTAAAGCAAATCCCGTAGTTGGTGAAAGTGGATCCTCCTGGCACAGTTTCTTCCATATGGTTGCAGCAAAACACTTGGCATACAAATAGCTATAATAACCTGCATAATAAATATATTAAGTATCGACCCACACTTCAAAATTTCAATAAATGAAGAAATTCATGTTGAAGGCAAACACTTTTGGTGCCATCCATAGGATGAATATAACTACAATATTATGTAGAAAACTTCTAGCATTATTATGTCAGGTTATTAAACGGAATAACATTTTATCATTATTTAAAATTAAAATTCAAAATCTCCGGCCTATATGAAGTGCAAGATCGATGAAAGCAATCCATCCAAAGGAAATCAAGCACCTGCTAATTCAAAATTAATTAGTTCTGTCATTCTCACAAGAGTAGCATTTGTTCATAAATCAAAACATGTTATTGAGATTTTAGTATGCTCAACATAACTGATACAAGGATTATAAGAAAGTTGACCTCAGACACACCTGCACCATAATTAAGTAGATGATTGAATCGGGTCTCCCAATGTGTGCCTTCCACATGTTCACAATTGGTGTGCTCTCTTTTCAGTTCAGCAACAACAGAACTAATATCATCATGAGGAAGTGGTTGCTCTCCAAAAAGTGTCTGGTCAACAAGAGCATAGAAGATCTGACAAAAAAGACAATTAGGGTGTTAAACTGTGTAAGGTATTTTTCTTCATAAATAGAAAAATAAAGTGGTGCACTGACAACCAATGCGTACCCTACACAGGCATGAAAAAGAAAAGAAAAGAAATGTAAAATATAAAAAACCTGACGTTGCAGTTCAGTTGCAGCAAACATGTCCCTGGCACCCTGCATTGACTCAACCAACTTCTGAGGAATTTCTTCACCAGTTGAATAGTGTTTAGCAAATTTTCTCAAAACTCGATAATCCCAGGCATAGTATCTGTCATGCAAAGTTATTATACCTATATCAGCAATGAGCGGGTAGCCATATTTATTAAAAAACTCTCCCCGTTCTAAATTATCAAATGATGATATCCTAAATATCTGCAACATTACAACACTCCCCCTCAAATTGGTAAATAAATATCAATCATTCCCAACTTGCCAGTACATTCTTGAAATCTAGCAATGGGGAGTGCCCCTTGGTGAAAACATCCGTTGATTAGAGCCCCACCCAACTTATTTTTAATGTAAGTACCCATCAAAGTCTTCTTTGTTGTGTCATGTAGAACTGGATTGTGGGCAATACTATTAGCTAAATTGTTGTCACAAAACAGCCTCATAGGTCCCTTATTTTTCAGAGGTCATCTAGAATCATCTTCATCCATAATGCTTCACACTGTCATGCATCATAAGTCAGAATTATGCTTCTGCACTAAACCAAACTACATTTTCTTCTTGCTCCTCCATTACTAAATTTCCTCTGAGAAACATGCAGTATCCGGGGTGGATCTCCTCCTACTATCTATAACTGACCTGACATAATCCTTGGACAATTTACCATCTCTCCTGAATACCATTCCTTCATCTGTACTTGCTTGCCTTCAAATATTGGAAAATCCTATCAACTGCCTAAAGGAAATTTTACGGGTGACCGTGAATAAATTGACTGACCATATTGACCATGAATAATACCATGAATCATCACTCTTAGAATTTGAACTTATGACAACTAAATCACCCAAACTGATTTGTAAAAAAAGAATTAACCATGCTTTATAACCCCTATTTAAACCATAAATCTAGATGAAGTAGAACTAAACCACCAACTTTGAGGTTGCAATTAAGGCAAACCCAAAAGAGGCTGAAACTAAGGTGGTCTAGGAGTGACCGAAATTAAGGTGATTTTCCAACATTATATAACAACTTATTTAAGTGTGTTTTTCTGTTTAGCTTCGAAAAAAATTGTTGCGAATTTAAATGTCAAGAGCCACATTGAGTTAGAGACACAGTTGACATTAGTCAGTGAAAAATATCGAGCACTACTCCAGTGCCTTGCTGGGTATAATTATGCCACATGACTTTTCTGTAAGACATTGTTTTCATCTTGTTTTGATGCATAATGAAAGTCAGATGGCAGAACACAATTGAAGATAGAAGAGTCTCTGAGTGTCAGGGTTAAACTCAGAAAATTGAAATTTCAGGGTAAAACTCAAAGACAATGATGGATGTAGGGGACTAAATCAGTGTTTCGTTAAAAAATTCAAGAGGCTAAGGTAATACTATTTTAAAAGACTGGGATATCAGCTTAATTCTGCAAAATGAAACCAAAGTACATGTGTTACTGAAAATTAGGCACTTGCACAGCAAGTATCATCTAATTAAACAATTCAATCAAAACTTTTATATTTTGTTTACCATCCTGATTTAAGGGTTAAGAATTAAAGAGAATAGTTCTTGCTGCATTCTACTCACTCAAACAGGTTGGATGGTATTTCTGCAAAATCTAGAACTGCTCTGGTGCCCGAAAAATGCTGGTAGTCCTACAATGACAACATGACCGAATCTCATTACAAAAATGACAGCAGTAACCTATTACAAAAAGGCAAGTTACGTAAACAAGTGATTAATTCCAATGGTTGTGCAAATCCCTAAAATTGAGGGACTGGTTCTGTAACATTCTTAGGTGCTTAAGGGATTGGAGATCTTACCAGCCTGACTAAAATAGTTAGATATCACAAAAGTAAAAGAAGTTAACCTCGAAAACAGATATTTTATTTATATCATCAACAATTAATTTGTATTGTGAATCCAACTTGCACAACTGTTTATCTTTGATTCTATCACGTCATACAGTTTCATCCACATTTTGTAAAGCAACAATTTCTTCATGAAAAATTCAAGAGGTTACCGTTCTTGAAAGCAAAGAATGAAGAGCATGTCCAAACTCGTGAAATAGTGTTTCTACTTCCCAGTGATTGAGCCTTACAGCTGATGGATTCTGAGAACCCGAAAAGTTACAAACAAGAGCAACAATCTGCAAAATCATCAGAACCAAGCATAAAAAAGAGGAATAAGAAGTCTGCCTCATCTAGCGTGAATACAGTAAAAATGTGTTTAAAATGACCATTGTGCATTGATATTTGTCTAATAAAAGGAAAATGTCTCTGAAAAATCCATTGAATACGGAGATTTAGTCAGAAAAATGTGTTTAAAATGAGCAGTGCACGTTGATATTTGTCTAAAAAAGGAAAATGTCTTCTTGAAAAAACTTATTGAACAAAACACAAGTCTAAGAAAACCTATAAAGTTCATTCCTATTTCTTACCCATAATTATCCAATCAAAATTTACTATCTAAGTACCCTTAACACTTCAGCGGGGCAAGTCAAGAGATAAAAATGGTGGTGATATATGGCCAATATAGCATAAAACAATTAGCCACAAGAATTATAAAGAATTGAACTATAACCTAACAGACTAATATTTCCCATGTTTTGTAATTGTTTCTCATAGAATGGGATCAAAGTATAGGAAAGCAATGGGATGCTTACTGATACGAAAATCTGTCTCATAAACTGTATGTACGAGATACAATAACAGAGACAAAGGAAAAGAAGAGACCAGGGCTCTCCCTCCCAGTTCCATCCAAAACCAAAACAACCCGTCATTATGTTCTCCAAGTTATAATCTGCTCCTTTCAGTTACATCTCAAACACATAAGTTGATAGTGTCACAGCAGCTACAAATTTGTTATTAACCGATTGAAGCCTAACTTAGGTATCTAACAGATTTCCAAAGTAATAATAACTATACTGCGATCATTTCCAACATATTATGCCAAAAGCATAGCCAAATAGTAACATTTCTTTAAATTCCATTCCGAAAGGAACCTAAATGATTAAGATTAATAAGATTTAATTCTTTATGATTTAGCTTGATTTCTTCATATTTTTATTTGAATTAAGGAGGAGAATTTAGATTGTTTAGTCTTTTATAGTGTTATTATAAGCCCTGCTTCCAGTTTCTTAACTCATTCTAGATTCTAACGGGAATTAGGAAAAGGTTTCTTGTAAAGTCAAGTGAAAATTAAAATATTTAAAGGTCAATGTTTCATTTGGAGGGAAGTAAACGGTGAAAATATAACAGATAACATGTTCTAGGTCTGTTTTGCCTTATAATTTAGCAGTAAAAGATTGGTAATTGAGTTTATATATGAGGTGATTATGGTTGTTTACTAACTTGAACGTGGTTTTAGATGCAGTCAGAGCTATAGTGATTGGAGATTATTCATGTTTTGTAATTCAGGAACAGAACTATTGCCTAAGTTCTTTGGTTGAATTGATTTTTATCTAAACTGTTTTCTTTGTTTTTGTTGACAGGTTTGATATTTGTAACAAGTTGCATGCCTGTTAAGCTTTCAACATGACAAGGAGCATTTAAGAATATAAGATAGTATTAGGTAAATTCATGCTGGCAATGGACTACATAATTATTTATCTTATTGTGAGTGCACCCCAAGTAAAGGGTAGTTGTCTTCATGTAGCATAAATAGAGGGTTACGGAAGTGCTAGGTATTGAACAGTGCCAATTAATTGGTGAAATAGTATTCCCTTAGTCTCACATCACCAAGCATCATGTTTTTCCACCAGAGGATGATCGATCTCTTCTCTTTTCACTAATATAAAACCTTATTGAAAATGAAAAAAAAAAAAAAAAAAAAAACTTTCACATAAAAGGCACTACACATGAGTGACACAAAGAGAAAACTATATTCCTAGTTAGATGCCACAATCAGATTAAGAAATTGGGAATAAAGAAATTTCACATACTGGAAGTTGATATTCTGTTTGAGAAATCCTCCGGCCCCCTTTAATTGCAAAGTGAGCACAACCAGGATACTTTCCCTTTCTCGAGTATAAATCAAGGTACAGATACCCCAAGTCACCCTGAAATGAGATTGAGTCTCAGTATCTTCGAACTAATTAAGAAAAATAAAGCAAAGCATTATTGATATCAATCATCACTGAGAATATAATAGACATGAGGTGTCCGATCTTTGGCAACACATAAATTTATTAAGGTCTTAAAAATATAAGATCTTGTGTACTTAACTAGGAAAGCAAGAAAATTAAAGGTGCTCAGAGAGAGGGGATGAAAGTACATAAAAAAGATTATTAGCACTGTGTACTACTCTTCCCAACCATAGTTTGATGCAGAATCAGATAACCCCACCATGGTAAGGTCAATCATCATTTTTTGTTACAAGTGTGACAAGATTGTGTTTCAAGTGAGGAAATAAAAGAAAATGATGAGAAGTGTAAAAGTGCATGAGAGTGTATAATTTTGAAATCCATTTTGCTAGATTAACCGAAATAGATTTCTTATATTTATACTTTCAGTTGAGAAACCGAAGCTAGTTTAGATGCTATGTCTGCAGTAACAATTCTAATACACAATTGACTACCGTCAGTTGTCTTATAGTGCATTTAAATGAGATACACTCTCCCTTTTAGTATAAGCAAAAAGAGGGTAATGGCAATGGTAGGAGAGCTGACATTCTTTCAACGGGTAGAAAATGTGATAATGGACCAACCTACCAGTTTAAGAGTCCTTATAGATAAAATTACTGAAACTAGGATCAAAACTCAATATTGAATTCACATTCAACAATATAAGTAGAATACAAAAGTTAAAACTAAAGAAAAATATAATGTATGCCCAAATTTTTCTTCACACCAAATACCTCTTCGGGATGATGAAGAGATAGTTTAAGCACTTGTGGATCCCAAGATTCATTCGGTGCTAGAGGGATGCTATGAAAGGTTGCACCAAACAATGACTGAACCAGGACCTTCAAACCCTCAATACAGTTTGCGAGAGAAAAATATGAACCTACAATCTGCATACATGATTTTTCCATTTATGTGAAAAATACATACATGGGTATGTATTAGTGTTAATTACAAACAAAAGATGTAATTATATTTTAATTACCGAAGCATTCAATTTGTAAGCAGAGGACTTCATCATTGTCATGTAATAGGTCTCATCCCATGGCCTTAAATCTCCATCATTTTGACCACATTTTTCTCTCTTGAATTTCGTGAGTAGCTTATGCTCCTAAGATCATAAGTAAAAGAGAATAATTCTCAGTTACAGGCATAAGCAACTTTAACTATTACACCCTCATGCCCAAGAAATTATGCCTTGAAGGAATCTATACCTCATTAGTCTTAGACTGAACCATCTTGCTCATTTCGAGTAAAAATGACATTACAACTTTTGGTGATAAAGCCATGTTAGGCTTAATCGAAAATTCAGTATAAGAACTACACCCCATTATCTGCATGAAATAGTCACACAGTAAAATCATTATGCTATGAAGTCAAAATAGAATCAAGCAAAGTAAAGATGAATAAGCATCCCACACGTTTTTATTCAAAAATAAAATTTTTACCCAAGAGAATTCAAACCTTGCTCATAATTGTTGGAGCACATGATACTCTTTCCTGATTTCATTATTTCAGTTTTTATTCGTGAAGATTTATTACCCTGTAATTTACTTTTCCTTTGTAATAGTAATTACACAGTAAAATCATTATGCTATGAAGTCAAAATAGAATCAAGCAAAGTAAAGATGAATAAGCATCCCACACGTTTTTATTCAAAAATAAAATTTTTACCCAAGAGAATTCAAACCTTGCTCATAATTGTTGGAGCACATGATACTCTTTCCTGATTTCATTATTTCAGTTTTTATTCGTGAAGATTTATTACCCTGTAATTTACTTTTCCTTTGTAATAGTAATTATGACATCTAGCCTTTAAATAATAGGATTAGTCCCCATATATAATTGTAATTACCATGTACTCATTATCAGAAAATAAATGTTCAGCTCTTAATTTCCTTTTTCCTAGTATAATTCATAAAACAGAAATATCACATTTGTTCTATTTTTGTTGCGATGTTCTGTCCATAAAATTTTTAGTGTTTATTACTGAACAGAAATGCAGGAATTTTAAGTACATTTCTTCAGCTCCTGATGTATTTAGAACAGCTGCTTTACAGACATGCACAAAGAGATTAATATGACTAGTTACAATGTTACATTCCAAATTCCAATCTCTTAGGTTACAGTTTTCCCACTTTGTCTTATTTTCTTGAGAGTATTTCTTATTCTCTTTCTACAAACTTTTCTCTTCTTCCTTAATAAAATTCATCTCTACCCAAAAAGAAAAAGAAACAGAAGTATCAAATATGTTTCGCAAGCATGCAAATACATGAAGGGGATCTTGAAACATGTTGAACCAAACACCAACATTGAATAAGAGAGAGAACACCTATTTTATGGCATAAAACAAACTGCTTAAAATGTGTGCCTCATGATCATACAGACCTGAGCTAGCTCATGCCGAGCAGATATAAGCCTTTTGAGGACATCAACATTTGCCTGTGGAACTGAATTTCCTTGTATATATACCATTTTCCTAACCTAAAATAAAGATAGAAATTGACAGGTTTCCATTGGTTAAATACATTATTCAGATAGTTAGGTTGAAGAAATAAGGCATATTGCCTAGAAATAAGAGGAAAAAGTTAAAAGAAATTTTTCTAAAACCAAATTACTCTTTCATTTTTAGAAAACTTATATAAACATTCCCATCAATATTTTTGACTAACCAAACAGAATTTAGTCATTCCTATGAATCATAATTCTTAGGATTCATGATTCTTGGGAACGAAAATATTTTTCTTCTTGGGAACACCCCTTGGTGTAAGTAGTTACTGATATTATAAAAAGGATGTATCACAATGCATGTTAAGCAATTCTATGCAACTCTCACATTGTTTCTTAAGTTCAAATAAACCGATTTTTGACTAGTTTCACCAGTTTTGACCAGTTCACCCATATTTTTACTCATCGTTTCTAAGGTTCAATTGGGTTGGACATCTTTCATTTATTCGGCCAATCTAGTCCAATTTTTAAACCATAGGTTAGGAGAGACAGCATCCTCTCAACTCAATTAAGAGGAAACTAGAGCCTTTGGACATTGGAAATTTCAGACCCTTTAAGCTCTTCAGCATGTTATCTGTGCAAATGGGTGGGAAACAAACAAGTTTGTTTAGAAGATTAGATGTCATCTGGAATACCAACAGAGTTCATGAGTACTCTAGAGTCTTAATACTGGATTGTTTAGAAGATTAGATGTCATTACAACTGTGTTTAGTTCACATGAACTTACTGAACAGTCCTCTACAGGACTCGTGAGTAATCCTTACTACTAGTATCAATATTCGAAGGAAAACTTGAAAATCACTGAATAGAAACTACCTTATCATCTGATGAAAATTGTAGTACAGAAGCAACAGTTTGTGGGTCTGTTGTAATCCGAAATCCTTTCTCTTTAAGGGTGCCCCTGGACCCTGATAAATCCTTGGTTGTTGAAGATTCTGAACTATGTATAGGCTTTGCAAGATAATGCAAATTCTTGGGTATGCGAGAAGAAGGATATATATCAACACTTCCTGGTTCCATGACAATATTTTCATTGTACCTAACCAAACCAAGAAATTGCAAACTGATCAAGATCACAGTAAAAGTAAGCCTAATTCAAACATACAACGGACTACTTTTGTGGAGAAAAAGTAATGAAGCAATGACTGAATTGAAATCACATTGAAACATTTGCAAGCATGATCATCTTAGTCAAATACAAGTTATAGCAATAATAGGATAAGAACCTTAGGCAAACCACACACTAAAGCTAGTTGTTGTAGTTGGACTCAAGTTGGATCCTAAGTCCTAGCACCCCACCACACTCTACAACGTAAGCACCCATGCAGGGTAAATTCTGCAATGCCGACACTTTTACTTGGACAATGCAGAAGCTTATGTGTTAGTCACTTTTAAAAAAAATAATTAAAATTTTAATAAATTAAAATCATTCCTTCAATAAAATATATAAAACTGTTAGAAAATATATATCAAATCACTACATTTAAAAATTGAAATTAATTTTATTCGTGACTTAAAATTTAAAAAAATTAGCATTTTTTTAAGTTTCTTTTAAAGTTAGAATTATATTTTAATATTTTTTATTTTCTTTTAAAGAAAGTCAAAATGACTCTTTGGCCCGATCGGTCAAACCAAACATTTTTTAACCATTTAAAATATGGGCCCAACCAACGCAACACAATTTCTTAGTTGGCCCATCAGGTTAACCCAGACAGCTTGTTTTCCATTGTACCTATATCTTATCTTTGGTTTAACCAAGTAAAAAACCAATAGTTGTTTGTCATTAAGATTCTCTACTTGGGCTACCAAGATTCCAAATTCTTCTACGGCATAAGGTGTCATAAGGTGGACAAGTGTTCATATACACTTCTCATACTTCTTCCACCAAGCCTCTGAATTATCATTGTGAAGTCCTTCCATGATGACTCAAGGGTTTTCTTCCTCAAGGAACAAAACTGATGCATTATCATTGCTGCCATCCTGATAAAAGCAAGTTGCATCTTCTTTGCCTTAGCAATCCATCCCAACATACCATTCCCATCAAAGGTTGGTAGTTCCACTTTCTTGCACCAAAATCATACCTCATTACTACCATAGTTCAACCAATTACCCCATGTGTCCTCTTCATTTCTATGAATGACTAAGAACTTAATTGCTAGTCTTGTCATTGTCCATCAGTAATCCCAGTTTTGCATCATATATTCCCAGTCTGGTCCATATCTTATCAATTTTTCCCAGTTGGGCCTTGATTTCAGATAGCTGATTTCCTTGCTCCCATGTTACTTACTTCAATGTTTCCAGCTATGCACCCTTATTATGAGAAAGGAAAAAGAGAGAAATACAAAAGAATTTTGTAATGCACTCAGGAGACAAGTCTCTCCAACAGGATTTTTTCCTTCCACAAGCTAATTGCTCAAGGTTACAATTGGATTGTTCAGAAACATGCCTTCTACCGATGTACCAAATGTTTATATACAAGTTTGACTATTCTGACCCATTCTTTCCCTTTAGGAATAGACCCCTGAAGTGGATTGGGCCCTAACAGAAAGACTTACATTAGGAGGAACCATTAAACAGTAGGTTTTTTATATTTCCGATTAACATCCACTAATCCATGAAACCAACCCCACATTTCACACAGTGCGAAATAGCTTTGTGGTGGCAGTACTTATGAATCATATAACTAGTCTAAACACAGTTGAGTAATTTCAAAGTGTAGCAAATTTGTTAATGTGACTTCATGACATTTACGTTTTGGAGAACAACATTTTGAATCTTGTGATTGATTTGTCATTTACTATATAGCAGCATTTAAGGACCTTCTCTCTTTAAATGGAACCAGTTTACCAACATAAGTGAAAAAAAAGGGGAAAAGACAATAGAAATATAAACTTATGTTTGGGGAGCAGACTGCTTCCACTATAAAAGAAAATTATTCATTTTTCATGGCAACCAATGCATTGGTATCAGTTATAAACATACTCTCTGCATAGCTGAGAAATTTCAATATTTAGTGTGTTCACTCGATCTAATTTCTCTGCAAAGAAAGCACATCACGTAAGAAACATTTCAGAGAAAAAGTTTCCCACAACTTTTTTGTGAGCAGAACATGAAATTAATAGTAATATAATTACCAGGGTAGAGATGAATACCACCCCTTTCAAAATCAACCCGTAAGTTTCTAACTCCCCTTTGAGCTTCCTCAGAAAGCATATGACATTCTTGCTCAGCTTTCTTAACCGCACCATATAGGTCATGATTTGTGTTCAGATACTGTACAGCAAAAAGGAAAAATAATGTGTTTCTTAGTTTAACTAATATTAAAGTGAGTTCCTGAACATGTAAACAAAGCACACGGCCATGCCTGTGCACACACACTCAAGCTTTAAACACTTTACTCAACAGAACAACAACATCACATGTTTTTTCATTTTTCTTAGGCCATGCTTTGGTTAAGTTAATTAACAACAAACATAAAGAAAAGCAAACAGTGAGCATCACCGGTCACCTCACATGTAGATATTCATTAATTCTCATTGATGCCTTGCTGGCCTCCTCAACAAACTCTCTGATTACCAAAAAAGCAGAAACATAACTTCAATCATGAGAGAAGCATTAGAAAATATGATAGCCAAAGATCTCATTAGTTATGTACCACACAAAAAACAAGAATGAGAATTAAGTAAAAAGAGAAAACAATTACTATAATCACTAATAATAATAACATGTACTTTTATATTATAAATTAGAATTCACAACTTAAGACTGTAGGACTGTCACCCTCTATAACAGATGTTCTCAATATATCTTTCTCCTCTCTTTTCGAGGTGCATTTTACCCAAAAAAAAGTATCTTTCTCAAACTATTTTCCTGGTTATTTAAATCGTTGTCCTTTATCAATAACAGTAAAAAGTATCTTTAAATCCAATATCTTTTTTTTGAAGAAACTATCAACAGTTAAAAATAACCTTACATCAGAATTTAAATTTTTACTGTAAATCCAAATATAATTTAAATAAAATAATATTTATAACGAATTCTAAATTATAATTATCAACATTATACAGCCCAGGGAAAAGCTAAAATACTAATAAGAACAATGGTAACAAGAAGGGAACCTGTCAGGATGGGTATGCCTACACAATTCAGCAGAGTCAACAACACAGCATACCTGAGAAATGAAACATGCAAATTGCAATCCATGTAAACGAGAGA
Source organism: Sphenostylis stenocarpa (assembly GCA_963425845.1). Classification (NCBI taxonomy): domain Eukaryota; kingdom Viridiplantae; phylum Streptophyta; class Magnoliopsida; order Fabales; family Fabaceae; genus Sphenostylis; species Sphenostylis stenocarpa. The sequence goes on from OY731402.1 coordinate 54,872,196, forward strand.
GTGAATACAGCAAGTAAAGTACTTATTCTCTCAAGGTAGTTGAATCGGGATACAAAATGTGAATTATAAAGCAAGTTTTTTTAATCTCAAATTGAACCGTACCATGAATAGTAATATTCATGATCAATAATAAAAATAGCACACATACATAAATGTGTGCATAAAAGCTCAAAGCCAATGATAAAAGCAAAAAATAGGCACAAATACGTGATCAATAATTAAAAAATATAACTCTAGAACCAATCTAACAAAAAGAAACATGGGAAATGAAAAAAAGAATGCATATTAACTTAACTCTATGCCTATCAGTTAGGATTTTTAGCTTAAAATTGCAGCTCAATTAACTATATAGCCTAAAAAAAATAAAAAATAAGAGGAATTTTAAAATCTCCCATGACACTACTTAATCAACTATACGTGAGTTTCAAAAACGGCAATGTAAACTTTGAAAGCACATAATCGTATCAAAATGGTTGTATTTTATTGCGTACTAACTACCATGCCCAATCATTCTCATTAAAACAACTTACAGTGTCAGAAATCTCATCCATTGCTCGCATTATTTCAGCAGCTGGATGTTTCGTACAAATGTACCTGATGAGTTCTTCAGACCTAATAATCCACAAAAAAAATATCAATCATGGTGGTCATGGCTCCATTATTAGTAATAGCAGCAGTAGTAGTAGTGATTATGTGTGGACTGTTTAACACTTTCCTGGTTCACCAATAAAATAAATGCACATTTATCACCACACTACAATCAGATAGACATGTGTGCAACAATTACCCATAAAGCAAATTATCAGCATTTTAATACACGTCAACGCATAATGATAGAAATTGTTGTAATATACGCCCTGTGTCAACCTTTTGAAAGACTTTTGTTTCTATTCACTGGTCATTTTCAAAAGTCAAGACAGCATTGATCACTCTTTTGTCACTTATATCCTTACTCTTCGCCTGATTTTTAATTAATTTACATATATAATAAAAAAAGTATATCACAATTCTTGGTTTTTACAACAAAACCTTAAACCACACATCGTTAAAAACCGAGTGAGTATATATCAAATTTGTAGCAGCAATAATAGTACTTAAGTGTAGACTATTTTACCTTATGTAGGTTAAACAATGAACCAAATGCCCGTTTATCAAGTATAATAGCTAGTAAACGAATTATGAACAATTTAATACACATACATCAATGCGCGATAAGAGAAAATATCGATCAAATCTAGCACAACAGAAATGGGGAAACACATGCATGAATTAGTAACAGTTTAAACAGTATCATTAATATTAATTGTGTGCGGAAAATCATTCGATGAGAGAGATACCTTTGAATGGCTTCATCGACGAAAGGTTGAAAGCCTTTGGGGGTCTTCAAATGGGGGAAGCCATAGAGACCGGAGGTAGCGGAAAACGTACGGACAGTGACGGCGAGACGATTTCGTTTGCTTTGACGGAAAATCGACGAACTGCCACTGCTCACGATTCTCCACATCACCGCGCTCATGCTTCTAGTTCACTCCACTCGTTCAAAACGCTGCGCACATACCCGCTTAAACATATTATCCGCCAGGCACTCACAATACCCGAATCATCCGACCCGGACCCGAAACTTGTGTTTATTTAGTGCCAAACAAAAAATTAAAAAACCAAATTGCAAAATTGATTTTCTTTAACCACGATTTTAGTCGTTTTTTTTTTCGGGTTTTGAAAACGTTATCATATATTACAAAAAAAAAAAAAATCAACTCAATATAAACATAACATTAATTTAAGATAGTCTAAGGACATGAATCTATAATCTTAATAATGAGTTTTACATTAAAAAAAAAGTTTTAAATAGGAACTAAATATTTCATCTAAAATTCATTCTTTTCTTACATCCATTTAAATCTCTATATATTTATCTAAGATTTTGGATTTATAATTGAGATGGTAATGTTTTAAATAAAACAGGTAAAATTGTAAATGTTAAAACATCATTGTAATATAAATGTAGAAGAAATAAATAAATAAATAAATAAATATATATATATATATATATATATATATATATATTATTTCGTATTAAAAGAGTAATTACATGTATATTTTAAAGATAGATGGAATTGAGATGTAACGATAATTTAATGTATTTTTATGTATATATTATATTTATGTATTATTTGTTTAGGCAAAGTAATGATAATGGTTTTATATTATTGAGAAATAATTATTTAATTAATTATAATGTAAAATTAAAATTATTAATGTATATACAGTAAAGATTAGAGTACAATTAGAAGTATTATAAAATCACAAAAAAAAATTATGGATCTTAAATTAAAAAAAAAACAATTGAACCACACAAAAAGTAAAATTTCGAAAGAAATTTAAGAATATATTTTTTTATTCGCATAAATGTGTTTTTGTCCCGAGTATCAAACTTGTCTTTACTTATTATATTTTAAATTAAATAATTTAATCCTCTAATTTAGTTAATCTTCATATTTTAATTTAATATTTTTTTAGTGTGACAAAGTATAAATTATACGAATTAAAGCCAGATTTCATGAAAAATAAAAGCATAGATAATATTTTTAGCCCTTTTTTATATTTTTTTAATATCGATCTAATTATGTTTTTAGCATGTAAAGTTTAAAGTGATTTCAATTTTATTTCTCTTAGAAAATATATAATTTTATTTTTTAAGCGAAAAAATTGAAAGACTGAAATATTTTTTAAATTACTTTTAATCTTACAAATTTAGTATAAAAATAATATTATATTTTTAATTATAATTAATTAAATTTAAGAGATTAAAATATATTATTTTTAAAATTTGAGAAATTACAAAATTATTTATTAGCTTTAAGGATTAAAATAATAATGAAAGTTTCAATATATTACTCTTTATTAAATAATTATTTCAATCTTATTAAATAAGTTGCCAAAATAAGTTAAGTTAATTCAAAAAAATTTAGAAGATAAAGAAAGTTAGATAAAATTTGACAAAATAATATATAAAAGCTTTTAGCTAAGTGGCTGGTGGACCTTACTAACAGCTATAGCTTTTAGCTATTTTTAATTATAATTAATTAAATTTAAGAGATTAAAATATATTATTTTTAAAATTTGAGAAATTAAAAAATTATTTATTAGTTTTAAGGATTAAAATAATAATGAAAGTTTCAATATATTACTCTTTATTAAATAATTATTTCAATCTTATTAAATAAGTTGCCAAAATAAGTTAAGTTAATTAAAAAAATTTAGAAGATAGAAAAGTTAGATAAAATTTGACAAAATAATATATAAAATATTTTATTTTAATCCGTTTAAATCATAATGAATATAAAGATATAATTATTTTAAAATAAAAAATAATATTATTTTATTATTATTATATATATATATATATATATTATAAAATAATTTAATAAAATTAACACTTAATTTAAAAATAAATATAAAAAATAATTTTTTCTCTATTATTTATTTTATTATCTAATCATTAAAATGAATTATTATTTTAAATTAATATATTATTAAATAAAAATATTAATAATAATAATAATAAAATTAAAAATTATGATTCATTTTAAAATATAAATAAAACTGAATTATAATTTTTTTTATTTAACCTTTAAAATGGTAGATGACTAATAAGACTAAATCAAAATTTATTTTATTTAACGCTAAAATCGAATCTACGATGGTACCAAGTCCTTCTCTTACACATGCGTATTTTTTCTTCTTTCAACTAACATGGTAACATTCTTCTTTCAATGAACTGAAGCTTTCGACAGTTCCACCAATATTTAAAATGAAAGAAATACACAGATAAATCAGAATAATAAAAATTCAAATTTGTAATAAAATAAATAAAGGATGAAATAGATAAATATTTGAGAGAAAAATAGATATAGAAAATAAATTTGAATTGAAGTGGAAAACTAATGAAGATTAGGAGTGATGCTATTTTCCATCTTCACTTGGTTGCTTTCTGGGTTGGTGGGGAAAGGTAGAAAAGTCTCTGTATAGACAATGCAATCAGCCAAAAAGTAGTTATGGTGGTGATGTTCATATCTGCGAACCTGAAGAAGCTCACCTTTCTCATCATATCTGGCTATTTGTTCATCACGATTCCATCCCAAGACATGACCATTTTGAGTGGAAAATATTGGGTAAAATACACCAGGACGAGTTGACAAAACAAATGTCTTGGTCCAAGAAGACTGCACTTTGTATTCTTTCATGCTCCAAATTTCAATCTTGTCGTGACTCTGGAAAGACACGCTCAAACATCCATCAAACACCCTCAAAGGAAATAGAAAAGGAAATGCAAAACGTTTGATTTGAACAACCAAATCATGAGACAATGGAATATATGATATTTTCTTGTCCTTTATGTCAAATGCCACAATTGCGTAACGATTACCGTTTCCAGATATAACCAACCAATGAACAACCTCGTTCAACAACACTGACATGCACCCAAAGTATGTATAACTTAAGAGATAATTATCCGGAAGAGCATCCTCGTACACACTCCATGAATTGGTTCTCAAGGAGAAACAATTGATGACGATGCGTTGTTGTAAAACTATTACAGCCACCACCACATAGTCATCCTCTGATGAGGCATACACAACGCCACAAAGAACTAATCCAAGTGAATAACGCAACGAATTATCATAGGAAATTTGTTTTCGGAGACCTGTCGTGGGATTCCATATCATGAAAAGAATAGAATTTCTGGAAAAGTTTGTTTGTAAGAGTATAAACCCCCTACATGAACCCAAAATGTGTACCTTTCTTCGATAATGGGAAGGATTTGATAACCCTGGAATCTTGTAAACAAGTTTTCGAGCATCATCAAAAAATGGTGCCTCTGTGTCCAGGGAAATAGCAGTATAATTTTCATAGTTGAGACGTAAGAGTCTGTGGGTGGGTGCGGTACCAAAATCGAAATGAAATTTAGCAAAATGAGAATCAGAAATGTAAGAGCACCAAGACTTACACACACATTTGAAACGCAACACCAATTTCACCACCGATCTCAACAGAACTTGTTCGATTACGTCGTCAGGGAGGGTCACAGTACTCATCTTCTTCCTCTTCTTTTCCAAACCAGTATCACACTCACACACTCAATTACAGTGCAAGGGTTGGTTACTTCAAAAGCTACGTACATCTCTATATAGAATACGTGACGAGGGATTTAAGTAGGGGTCATGGTTGGGTTGCATTTTTTGGTCAAATCCGACCCAATTTAAGGGGGTTGTATCTTTACGAACCAATTTAACCCTTTAAATCAAAATTTTTGGTCAAATAATTTTTTTAAAAATTAAATTATGAAAGGATAAAATAATTAAACTCGTTTGTTCTCTTCCTGGTTTAATGTAATTATGATATAATAAATGATGGGTTGTATTCTTTAAGTACCACATAAGATGTAATGATTATTTTTAATTTTGTTTAACTTCTAAATGCATGTGGTAATAAAATGTTTGTAACATATTTTTTCAACGTTTCTCGCAAAAAACATAAGCTAAAAAAAAACGCATTCATAGTTTCCTGGAGTTTTGTTCAAATGGTGTTCCTTTTCTTATTTTTTTTAAAACAGACAATAAAAAAGAATAAAATTCGTGACTTTCTTCTTTCGGTGTAACTGTTTGAAGTATAGCAAACCACAAACCTATAAAGAAAAAGACAAATTTATAGGTGTTCAAGTTTTCATCTTTGAAACCTTGTACGTGAGTTAATATGTTCATTACCAATTTTGAATATCCAACCAAAAATTCGAATCTTTTTAGTGTCTAAAATTTCATATTTTTAAAGTTTAGTAATTTAAGTTTTTCTTTTTCGCTTTTCAAGCTTTGTTTGGTTATGGTTTTGTAGGCCAACCTTACTTGTTAAAAAACACCTACTCTGAGACCAATTTTGATCAAAAGGTATTAACTTTTGCAGAAACTAATTCTTTGGGGATGGTTGATTTTTTGGACACTTAGCAAAGATGAGTATTGATTGATATATGGTATGCACTGAACACCTCAATTCTTAACTCTAAAAGAAGCTTAAACTCTTTTATCATGTCTTCTTCCCTTAGTAGTAGCAACACCATGGATAATGGTGATTCAACCCATAACATCAATTGTTAGATTTTAACTCCTTTTCAAGAGACATTATTGGAAACCAGCACAAAAAAAATGTATTTTCTAGAAACACAATGATGAACAAAGTTTTGGAATTTGGTGACCTTTAAAAATTTAAAATATATATAATATTATATTTTATGTGGCACTTAAAAATCATATGAGTACATCATAATGTAGGAGAACCACACAATAAAATTTAATTGTACTAAATACAAAAATTTCTAATACTTGTATAAAAAACATATTTTACTCATTAATAGATTATTTAAATGATAATTAATTTATTTTATTTTAAAAAATTCTAAAAATTATATTTTAAAATTAAAAATTTGTAATAAAAAGTTATTTAAAAAAATTTGTGATCTATTTGACCCAAACTAACTCAAGATATTTTTATTAGGATCCAACCCAACTTGTATACACCTATAAATTTAAGAATAACACTTACAAATTTATTAATTTTTTTATTAATCTATTTGTCATTTAATAATTAAGAAAAAATTATTTTAGAATACTGATTTTCTCTTCAAACTTATATTTATATAAAAATGTGATTTATAAGTAAAAACGTTTTTTTTTTTAAATATCCAGGATTAAAAGTTTTTTTTTCTTAAAGACTCATTTAGTTTGAATTTTAAATCTTTAAAAACTATATCAGTTTCAATATATTATTTTCATTAGATAAATTAAAGTTTGAGGGGACGTTTACTAGAAATGAATTTTTTTATTTTCTTGTAGATCCGAAATTGTGAAAGAATGTTTCCCAAGGCTGATTAATATTTTAAAATAAATAAAATTATTAGATAGAAAGACTTCTCAGGAATTATTTGTAGTTTAAATTCTCACAGAAACATTATCGTTAAAAAGGAAAAAACTTTTTTTTTTCAAGCAAATATAGAAATTTTACCATAAGAAATCTGTGAAGTTTACTAAATCTAGTAACAATTTAAAAAACAGAAAATAAAGATACCAAATAAAAACCCAAACAAATGCCTGTTAAATTTCCCATGAATATGACATGTAGAAAGGGAATTCAAAAATTTGTTTGTTATAATTTAGGAGTAAGAGATTTTTAAGATATATTTTGTTTTCATACCGTAACATTTGATTGTAATTTATATATGGCAATGAAAACTTTCACATTGAAAGAGAAAAATCTCATATAAATTTTGAACAAAGATATGTAATTCAATTTATTTTTTAAGCTCAAGTACAACATCAAAGCTGAACCTTTCCCCTTCCACGAAAGTAGTTTCAAGATCTTCAAAGCTTTGCTCAACTCTCAGGTCCTTGCTAACTGTCAAATTTTCCTGCAATAATTTTTTCCAGAAAATTTGGTATTAACAGAAAAATCAAGAGGTTTGAAGTTCCCCATCAAACAAAAAGATATTAGAAAGAGAACAAGGTATATAATTTACAAATTTTAAATTTAAATATCTGGTAATGTACATTCGACATATACAGCATCTGATAAACCAAACACTGTTTTGAAGTTATACTATTGCTATCAACTCCACCTTAAAGAGGAAAGGGAATAAATCATTGAGAGTATGTTTGGACAATTTTCCCTGTAAAAACTTCTAAGAGAGAAAAATATGAATCTTGTAAATGTTTATGGAGAAACTTGTCCAACATATCCTAATAATGAAGAGAAAATTTTGAATGTGTATCAAACACTTACATAACCAACTGCAAATTTGAATCCATCAGACTGCTTAGATTACATATATAATTAGTTGACCGATTATCATTACATCAAAGGTATGGGATATTTGGGACATGAATCATTAAATTTGCACAAGCACTGCCAAACAAACTATTGCCTAGTGTACAATGTCTTCTATGTTCTAAAACTTGTGTGGGATGCTCCGTGCAAGGTTGGATATTGATATTTTAACTGATCTATGTTTAAAGGTTTGGAAGAATATGAACAGGTTTATTCAGAGTGGTTGAGGATTCCATTCATGTAGATATATCTTCCCACTAGTCATTATTCGAAAATATACTTGATTTTCCCCTTTTTTATGCTATTAGCTAAATAAAATGAAGGAACAAAATTTAGAAAAACTAGATTTCTCATGTGGCAAAATACCTTCTCCACATATTCAGCTACAGTTGAGTTGATTATTTTCTTGATAACTTCCTTGAAAACTTTGGAAGGTCCAAGAACCTCTAATAAAATGTCTTTCGGTATCTGTTGAACACAACGTATTATACAACCATACATTGAATTAATCTGCTATATATTTCTGCATTTCAACTTGCATATATGTAGTTGAACTAAATTGCATATTACTAACACAAGTTATTCGATACAAGCATGTACTATTTGGCTTGGAACAGACATTTTCCCTAATCCCACTATAAACTACTATGGTATGCAACATATGATTTACATAGCAGCAATGGGATTCTAAATGAGAGTAGAAAAATGGAGAGCACCACTTTATGGAGAATGGATAAAAGTGTCCACTTAAGCATTCAATAAAAGCAACAATTATGGACAAAAAATCCAAAAAATATTGGGGAGGAGGTGGAAAGCATCAAATTACGAAAGGAAAATATTTTCTAGAGATAAATTGGCAACAATTGAACCAATAAGAATCATGAAAAGATGATAAGGAAAAAAATCCCAAAAACGAACATAATTATCATGTCCAGTTTTATATATAACTGAAGAGAGTGCTAAGTGTTGTCACATTTAGTTCCCATCCCACTCCTTGAATGACTGAAGGATTCATGATTAAGTACCCTAAGAATGATGGTTTTTATGTATTAGATAACGTAAAGAACTATCATTTTCATTGGGCAAAGAAAAGGTCCCATACCAAACTCTCAAAATCAACAAAATACCGAAAAATGTCTCATTAGTTATTAATTCTATCAAAAACCCCGCAAAAAATAGTGAACACTCAGAAAAAAAATGAACTTCATCATAAGACATATAAAATAAGTCTCATTTGTTTCAACCTATCACATACAATCCTTGAGTGGCTTTATGTATACCTCTAGATAGAAAGGAGACAGGAAAAAGTAGAGTATATATCATTATTGCAAAATTACATGAGAAAAGATTTCGAATATGATAGATAACAGAAACTTACATCTGGCGTTTTTCCTGGTAGTTCTCAAATTGTTAGTGCAGCAGTTGGCCATACAAGCAAGCACAGGAAAATGTTAATTTATTGATATAGAACTTACAAAGAAAAATTTGAAGAGAGAAGGAAGCCTAAAGAAAAAAATAAAATATTTTGGAATTTGGAGGACTCAATTGAAATTAACAGAAATCTTCACTAGTTCATCATATTTATCATTGTAGGTCTTTCTCTATCAGTTACTAATATTGTTATTGCTGATATAGCTGTATTGCGGTATTTGTTCCTCAGTATCATGATTTTGTGTTGTGCTAAACTAAGTGTCATGCATGCAATAGTTTTATGGTTTGATGATGAGCTCTAGCAAGACAAGACAAGTTTACGAAGCAAACTAGAATCTCATGATTGATTTGAATCCTCGCTGATCAAATCGTGACCATGATTAAAATCAGGATCTGTCAGCTCACACTACTATTAATGCAGTGTATCCCAAGTACCATTCTCTTCAATAAAGAAATTTCATGCGTCCAGTACAAAAAATTCATGTTTGACAGATAAAAAGTGAAAATTACATACAGATTCGGTAAACTAGAAACTAAATCTCAAAAGATTGAATCTTACACCCATAAAAATAAGACAACAAAAAATATGAAATTATTATAATTATCAATTACAAGATTTACATCACAACGTATTTAGCTTTTCATCTTCTTTTTCTTTTTCCTCCTTTGATAAGGGATCTAATCCTCTTAAATAATAAAATTATGCATCAAACATCATTAATTGGCTTTGAAACAAATTGAATATGAATGGGCACCAAAATCCATGGTAAAAGTGAACACTCATGGGGAATAAGTCTGTAAAAATTATATGATAACAATTATGATTAGCATGCTATGCATTGGTGATCAGAAGTAGCAGCAGAAAACACATTATCTTTGTTTAGACTTCCCCTCCCAGAACATCTACACACACAAATAAAACTACGACAGAATACTCTCCTATTTCAGTACACATAAATACTCCACCTCCTTTTACTCTTCGAAATCCTGGGATTGGTTGTGCAGCTGCAACCATTCTCTTAAAGACATCATCAAATATCCTTTGAGTTTTGTTTCCAGATACCTCTAAGCTTATCTGGACAAAAGAGTTAAAAGAGGATTCAAAATTTATAAGCAAATGGCAACCATGAGTGTGCTAACATTTTTTAAAAGAATTCAACCGAAAATTATATATGCTATTTTCTTAGCTCCATCTTTTTGTCAAAAGACTTAGCTTCACACGAAAACATATTCAAGTTTCAGAAAATTCAAGATCTTGTCCTCGTTTGTTGTTGAGGTAAATACCATGCGTACATAGCTAAACTATAATTTCACCCTGTATTCTCTGCACAAATAGAGCTTTTCAACTCACTTGTGTATTCAATTCTAGAAGTTTTCTCTCAAACTATTCAATGCTTCATCCCGCATTTTTTGGTTAAGCAAGTTCTTTATGTACTCTTTCTACATCACAAGATAAACCCTGCCAAACTTATCCTTTTCTTAACTCTTCAAAATGGTGCCCATCTTTTTTACCAGACACCTATCAACAGTTTCCATTTCACTTCTACAAAGGTGACTTTTATTTACATTATCCCATTTTATACTCCTACTGCAGACTACATTAATCTGCTGATGACCTCCCATTCCTCCAATATAAATTTATTACTTCTGAGTTAGGATCTGGATTGATATCACTCTGCCTCCATCTAGCCCCTACAAGTGTTCCTGCTGACTCACCCTTCTGCTTTAGTGCCTCTATCTACCGTGAATCAATTCCATCCATATCCCTATAGTGCACTAGCTCTCAAAGGTATTGATTTGATCCATAATCCCACCACATCTATCATTTTCTGAGCTATCTTTGTGTATCTCCTCCATGTTACACCTTTTGTCTCCTTTTTTTTTCCTATCATCTATGGATATCTTCATTTCCTCTTATTATTTTTCAATTAAATATTATATGATACCTTTAGTTCTCTAGTATCTTCCTTGTCAACAACAGAGACAGAGAAATCCTCAAACTGATTGGAAGAAATTCCGGCATCTACAACAAGAACATCAAATTCCAAAAGAATTTATTTATGATTGAAATAAGCATGCAGCCAGAAAAGAAAAAACAGCACCTGATAATACACCACCAGCGGGAAGGCATTTAATGTCTTGCCTGTAAAATGCATATGACGTTTCAAAATCAATTTGAGTCATTTAAATAAATTCCGTTAAAAATTCTATGGACGAAAACTGTTAGAAAATTAGTTGCACTGAGGCAGCCAAGGAATGACTGCACTATATAATATAATAACAACAACAGAAGCCTTATTCCACTAGGATAGTCAGCTACATGAATTCCATAACACCATCAGACGTGGTTAAAGACCAAATTTTTAGGGATATTATTCACTATGAGATCCTTTTCAACTATTCACCATGACTGTATCATAATAGTTCGAACAAAATCTACCCAAAACTCTATCAAGATAATGATGTTTGGATCAGTAAACAGATCAACTGATACTATAATCAAGGAGAAATGTCATCATGCCCCAAGCTTTGCAGTGTAATCATGTATGGAATTTAAATGGCTCTGTTTTATAATACAGTATGGGCTGCTCAAATAACCTATGCAATTTGAAATATGATTCAGAAAGCAGAAGTGCCTTTTTAAAATATTTCTTGCACCAAGTTTAAGCTTCCATGAAAGACCAAAACGTCTACAATTCAGGCTAGGCATAATAAACTCATCTACTCTCTGTTTGCATCTGGTCACCTGAAAACAAAAAATTTATGTTACCAAAGAACACAAGCAACAAATTACAATTACTGGAATGGCTTCTTTCAACATAGGAAAAAAAAAAAAGATAAAGGGAAAACATTTTAAAAGATCAAATGAAAATGGGAAAGGGATTAACCTGTGGAGTGAGATTTAAGATGAAAGTTTGAGATGCTGCATGCATTCTTTCTTTCAATTGTCACCACAGTACTTCTCTGATTAGAATCCAGTCTTTTCCTTTGTCCAAGAGGAAAGCCTCTTTTTGTTTCTACCTATGACATCCAGATCCCAAAGAGAGGGTGTGCCAGAAGGATATTAAGTATGCACCACAGTTCTTGGAACCTGTAAGATTCCTTTCCTCTCTAAGGATAAAAAATGCACCCTGTAAGAATAAAATGTCAAGTAATCCTACTGATACTGCTTGTACAAAATCATTCATTAAAAACATCTGGCACAGCTCTATATTCACATAATGATCTCTTTTAAAACATCAGGAAATTTGAAACCTGAGGCAATCATTATCTTCCACTTGAAATACCACCAATGGGGAAACATAATAAACCAAAGGGAAAAATATGCTTATAGTTCCTGTACTTCTTGTCAAACATAGTTTTAGTTTCTGTATTTTCAAATAATGAATTAGTCTTTAAACTGAAGAAAAAAATATGTGAATTTAGTCATTTCTGCAACTTTGTAGGTCAAAATTCATCACTAAATGTTAAGTTTAAGTAAAAAAAATGTAATTAAAGGACAAATTCATCAATTTAAATATTCTGGAACCAAAACTAAGTTTAAAAAAAAATACACAAATAGCCTCTAGCCACATCCAATAGGGATTAAATATCACTAAGAAAAAGGGGAGGGGGAGGGAGATCTAGTGGAAGACTACTCTGTCAAATGAAAAAAGTACCCCCTCACTGACCATTGCAACGAATAAAATCTACGACATATAACAGAAAAACCAGAAATGTACTAAGTGTCAATAAAATGTAACTGAAACCAAACATAATAAGGAAAGCAATTCTGCAAGTATCAAGCCTTTTATAAGATCACCATGTATATGACTACATAAAGAAAAGAAGCAATAATGATTATGAGAAAATGCAACATATTATGAAATTCTCTAATATTATCTTTTGAACACATCTCTTTCGGTTGGGTAAAACTTTATATTAGCCTCACTGGTAAAGAATGGACCAAAATAATTTAGTGAAGCCCATAAAAAATTTAACAAAACAAAAAAAAAATGTTGAAACAATTCGTTATCTGTCTGTCTTCTTCCTTAAAACATAATTTAAGTTCGAATACAGAGGATGCAAAAATAAAAGCCATGAACTGAACCCATTATATTTTTTTCTAGTTCTGTGCCACCCAGTAAAATAATTTGAAGTTCCAAGATTATTCCACAATTGAGAGAGAAAAGTTATCACCTGCGGAGGCCTCTACGCGAGACTCTGCTGCGGGCACTGTAGTACTGCCTTATCTCTGTTTCACTTTTGAAGTTTCAATTTAAACAATTTTTTCTTATGGCAATATAATATGTTCGCTGTTAATCTGTGACAATATATCTATATCTTTTATAAATCTATGGCAATTCATCCTAAAAAAAATAAATGCATATGAATTATAAATGAAATAAAAAAAACAGTTATTAAGAGAGTTGATTTTTTTTATTTATTTAACATCTCAATCCAATTATAATGGATTGCATTGCGTCATGTTATTAGGTTGACTATTTAAAAAAATTATCAGCTCTCAAAGAAAAAAATAACTCAATAAATATTTTCAACGTTTCTTAAAATTTTAATTAACGACAATATTTCTAATACATTTATAACTAATATTTTATATGATACGATATAAAATTATATTTTACAGTATATTTGTTAGACAGATAATTTTCTTAGTATATATTTATTTTCATTTTGTAATCTCTTTTTGATGCCATCGGATATAAAAATAAACAAATAATCTATATCTATGTTATATATATTTTTCTTCTAAACTCTTCCATCACACATTTATCTTGTCTATTCTTTCGAATATAAAATAATAAATGAAAAATATCATTTCTTCATTATTTTCTCAACTAAAAAGTTTTCTTCAATTTCTCTCTCACTTTTTTTTTCTTTAGTTTACCTCTCTTCTTAAAACTACATCTTTTTTTTTAACAATTCATAATTTCATAGACAAATTTTGATATTTTAAAATTAATATACATATATATATATATATATATATTAAATTTTAATAAATGAAACTAAAAATATTAATAATACAGAAACACACCAATCTACGGCATTTGTTTATGCTAATTTACAATAATTCACTTTACAATTAAATTTAAATCTAGTTCTATTTTTTTTTTGGCTAAAAATAGTTTTTTTTTTTTAAACAAAACAACATCTTTCTAATTTTCATCAATACGTTTTAAATATTTGTAAGATAAACTCATTTAGTGTGTTTTCGCATTGCATTATATAATTAATTTAAACATTTCAAAATCCTATTATATTGTGTAATTTTAATTTATATTATATGATATTATGTAATTTTTATTTCATATTAATATATTTAAATATTTTTATTTGATGTATGTAAAATTAATTTAATTAGAATACATAAATTACAAACTATAACCTGTTATTGAGATTTTTTCTAATAATTATTTCAAAAGATGTTTTAGGATGAGTATAAAAATCTTTACGATAATAATGTGTGGAAATTAAATTAATGTAAACTTGTGGTAAAGACTTGTGAATGCATGTGATGTTGTAAGGCTTGAACTTTTGAAAGATGTATCAATTGTACAACATAAACAACAAAAATGCATAAACGTAGAGCATCAAAAGTGCGTTGTAGCTTAAATGAATTTGTAAGGATTATAAATTAAAACATATTGCAATAAAATTTCTAATGTGAATGCTTACTTTAATTCCATGGGTCTTACAATTAATTTACACATTAATACAATATTTTTTTATTAATATCTCTATTTTAGAGCATAAAAAAATAATAACAATTATTAAAATAAGCAAAGAAAACTGCGTAGAAGTATTTGTTCATCATATAACACATGGGATGTGGTGGCTCACAGCATGGTGACATCATCGTCACCACAATGACAAAGGATGAGAGAATCGTGTTTAAGTCTTTGTAACGCCTATTTTGCAGGTTAGCTTTCTCCATAAACAAAAGAAATCTAGCTGATAATTTTCTTCATCAAAAAAAAAAAAAAATATATATATATATATATATATATATATATATATATATATATATATATATATATATATAATAGAGTAGCACCCACTATAAAGACATGTTATAACAAAAAGATTACAATATATCATAATCTTAACTACAGAGAAATATTAATCAGTCATCGTGCCCACAGTAAGTAAATCCTGTTACTTACTTTAATCTACCCTTTACAGAGCAATCATAGTCCCTAAAGTATTTGGACCTTACTCTATTACGTTTGGGCCTATTCTCTAATATTGGGCTCGTGATGAAGTCATTTCCATAAATTTTTGCTTCTGTTTGGTCATCAGCTTCATCATTATTTTGAGTCATTACATCCATTTTTCCTTCAACAAACACCTTGTCCTCAAGGTATGGGAGTCAATTTTTAATGGCACTTGCTTACACACTATTGAACAAAGTAGCTCTTCTTTGTTTCCAACCAATACGTGGAATCCCAAAGCTGGTGTAGCCTGAAGAACCAAGTGTTTTACTATACGATCTTGGATGAAATTATGGGTACTCCCACCAAAACTGCAACTAGAGAAGTGTTGATATGACCCAATACCTTGAAGGTATGAGGTATTGAATGGTCCAACAATGCATGTAAACTAATTTGGGTTGAATAGGTGTCGAGTGAATCGGGTGGGTCATCTGACTTGGAGCATCTACTTGTAGGTAGTGGGTCGATTCTTCCACTAGTTGTTTGGAATCGTTTGGTTCGGCGATTAGCTGCATAAACTCCATTTTGCACTTATGACCAGGATGATACATCTCGTCACAATAGTAACACAGATTCTTATCATGCCGACTCTGTAATTCTGTTGGAGTTAAACGTTTAATGATAGGTTGGTTAGTGTTTGATTTTTTTGAAACGGAAGAGGAAGAGTTTAAAAACAAAGTGATTTTGGTGATAGGAAATACTAGTCAGTTCGAACGAGTGATTGTCTAAGCCTCCACAAATTTTTCTTCTTGCAGCTTTGCTAGGCTTATGCTTGGGACAAGGATATTGGCTAAAACGCTTTTACCTCCCGTTGAATCTCAAGTTTGAGACTCGAGACAAAACAGCTAAGGAAGAATGGCGGGGGTAGTCCAACAATGCGATTCGTGAGAGCCTCAAATTGGGTTTGGTACTCGCGAACAGGGGAGGTTTGATACAGTTTGCACAACGCTCTTTTTGGGTCCTCATAGTGCAACGGCGTGAAACACACCTCCAATACTTACAGAAATGTCTCCCAACTAGTGATCATGTTATTGACATGTAACCACTAAAACCAAGTTAGGGCTTCACCATCTAAGACGAAGGAAATCATACAAAGCCTCTATTCTTCTTCAGGTGCCTGATGATAGTCGAAGAATTGCATAAGTTTGAAGATCCATGACATGAATTTTGTTTCGTCAAAACGAGGTAAGTTAAACTTCATGGAAGTTCAAGTGAATGGCTGATTGGTGAGGTTATGTCCTGGGTTTTCAAATCGTGCAACTATGTGAGCTTCCAAGTTGATCATTCGAATATTCATTTTCTTCTGGAAGAATTTCTACTACTCAAGTAACTGAAGAATGATATCCATTTTGTCAACGTTTTTTGATGAAGTCATGCTTATAGGACTCTCAATGAAAGTACCACAAGTAATACCTATTTTGCAAGATAGGCTTCTTTCATAAACAAAAGAAATTTGGGTGATAATTTTCTTCATTATTCAATACCAAAAATATACATATATAATGGAGTAACACCCACAAGAAAGACACGTCATAATAGAAAGATTATAATATATCATAACCCTCACTACCAAAGAAATATTAACCAATCCCTGTACCCACAATAAACCTTATTACTTACTTCAATCTACCTTAAGAGAACAATCATTGTCCCTAAAATATTTAACTCTTTTGCGCTTGGACCTATTCTCCAACGTTGGACTCGTGATAAAATCACTTCCATAATTTTTTGTTTCTATTTGATCCTCATCTTCATCATTATTCTAGGTCATTACAGTCTTCCACCCTAACTCAAGTCATTTGTCTTTCAGAACCACATTCTATGCGTATAGACATGCCGAATATTTAATGACCCCAAACTGTACTCAAATGTTAAACATTTATATGCAACTATAGTCTATATGCAATGCGGTTAAACTTTTTTGCAGATTATAGCATCCATCAGTTGACTGAAATTCTCACAACTTGAGTAAACACCTTATTATCTGTTTAAAAGGAAAGTTTGACTTGAACCCAATTGGATTTGGATAATGGGGTTAAATGTATGGAAGAATAAAAAAGCTACGAGGAATAAATAACAAAACAATAATATCCCACTAAAAAAACAAGCTAAACTGAGCCATTGTCCCTAATTCCAAAGGAAGCTTTCAACTTGTTGGCAAGATGTGGCAGGGTCTTGATGCTTTCCTGGATTGACTGGTCAGCACAGGAAATCAAATCATCAATAGCCTCAGTACGCTGGAGCTTAGCTGCCTCAAACTTATCTTGACACACCATCAGAGATCTATTCAACCTTTCCTGCACCATGTTGAAAACACTTTCAGACCAAAGAGGAAGGTAATTATATGTCAATGTTTTCAGGAAATAGAACATCCTGAGAATGTCGGGTACTGAATTCATAAAAATAATTTAGACCATCGACTAGCAGACCAGATAACCAAAAGTAGAAGCAACTATATGTTGCAATACCTTCACCATGAAATAACAATTGATTATTTCTCATCATGAACATAATCAATAATACTATAAGCAGCTTGAATACTCAACTAGGTAACCATGAGTTGCTGTCAGCTTACATGTTGATGCAATATACAAATTTCTAATGAGAATAAGGATAAGGACAGAATGCTCAGTCAATAAAAGATGTGTAAATGCCTCTGGCAGGTAGTAAAACAAATGATGAGGGCATTAACAACTGTAAGTCTTGGTCTTCCTATTAGGCCCAAAATCTTGAGGCGGCTGGGGAGGAACTTGTACACTTTTCTTTGCACAAAATGAATTATCGTTTTCCGTTTTCAACAATATCATAGAACATTCCTTAATAATTTTATACACAATAAGATATAACAAATAATAAAAGAGAGATAGAGTAGGATAACAGACTTATGGGGTTGCTTACCTGAAACTTTGCCATCTCAGCATCAAATGTCTGTTGAACATTAGCAAGAGGAATACTGCAATTTTCGACACAATTGCTTATTTCCTCCTGTCTTTTGCTTCGATCAAAACACTCGTGTGCGCATTTAAAATAGGCTTTCTGCAATAAATCAACCAAACAATGAACTATTTGGAATTGAAAGTCTGCTTTATCAAAGAACAAAATATCAATTGTCTGCAAAACTATATCAATTTATGCTAAATTAATCTGGTAGAAAGGAAAATACATGAATCATGGTACAGAAAGTCAAACCTTTGATACCTAGAAATTATAATCCACATAGATCAATATTTTGCATTTATAAATTATTAGACCAGAAGAATATCATAGTATAATAATTTGAACTAAAACAATAAATGGAGAAATAATGTGAAATCAAAGGAGATACAACTTTCTGATCCAAATTCTTACACAATTTCTGTTATCAAGACATAAAACCATTTTCAATTCTTCTGATTAAATATTAAAAAATGGTATCAAATAGTATAAAAAAAATATGAATTACTTGTTACAGAAAAAGGACCAGAAAGAACCTGAAGAGTAAAATTGACATAGTCTTGGACAGGGGCAAGATTAGTTTGTGCAGCCACATTTACTTCTTCAAGTTTCTGCCGCATTCTCTGGGAGGCAAGTTGCTCTTCATGTGCTGCGTAGTGATCCATCTGATACTCACTGTCAACAATGAGGTCTGCACCCTTAGTTTTGGCGATAACAAAATACTAAATCTGGTTTGATTGGCATTTTCAAAAAGATGTCTACTATAGGCAAACAGAAATTCCCAAAGCGAAGCTTCGTGATATGTAATGTAGAGTCAAGCTATATACCACAGTTTTCTACCAAGTAAAGACATGTCCAATAAACTTCTCTATAAACTCTTCTGCGATAAGGAAATAAAAATAGAAAAAGAAATAAATTTTTTGTAAGATAAAATTAGCTTATAAATAAGTTAATGTATAGAATTTTTCTCACATTACAAGTTACAAGTTTATTTCGCTTTTCTTTTTATTTTCTCCTCCTGGTAGTGCTTATGGGAAAATGCTAAATTAGTGGGTTGAGGGAATTGCAGACAGAAGGAGCCAATATACAGCCGTGTATACTCTAAAAGTATAGTTTTGCTTAGTAATATTATCTAACTGTGTAAACTCCAAGTAAGAAACGAAACAATATTTAAGACCTAAAAATATAGTTTTGCAATTCTCAAATATCCCCATAATTTTCTTGTCAATGCGTTTACTTTTTTTACTTGGTCAGTGACAATATGTAATAAAAAAAAAATTAAAAAAAAATCACCAAGCATGCCTGCAAGAACAATCACTCACTTTCAGTGAACAAGGTTTCAGTAAAGGAAGTAGAGAGAGACAGAGAAAACGTGTATGAAAAAACTATGAGCAAAGAATAAATCAACGAATCCAGTATCAGACACCTTGATAAAATTGAAGCTTGCAATCATAATAAATTTAAAAAATGAAATTGAAATAATAAGAAAAAAAATCGTTTTAGCGCAATGAAGAAGAGAATAGAAGAACGAAGCAGAGAAGGATGATAATCACCTGAAAACGTGGGTGGCGGTGGTTGTGGCAAATCTGTGAAATGAATTTCTTTTGGAAAGCTCTGAATCAATCTATTGGTTGCTATTGGAACTCTGTTTTGCAATTCCGTTTGAAAGGGTTTAGGGCTCTTTAAGGGTTTATCGTCGCTATTAAAAACTTCGTGGTGTTCACATTTATGGTGATAAAAGTGGAAGTAATATATAATTATTAATATGCATAATAATTATTTTAATCCTCTCAAAAGTATTATGTAGTGAATTTAAGGTTTTAAAAATATTTTAAAAAATAATATATAATTCTATCGTGTAAATTTCTGTGTGATAGCGTATTTTGGATCTAGACTTAAATCATTTCTTATTATTTTAATTATTAAACTTAATTGTTTGAAGATGTCATTTATAAGAAGTTAATAATTTAGCATTTTAGTACCAGAATATAATGCGAAATCTAATTGTACTTTGAAATTATTTGTAAACACTAAGATAATATTAATGTTTAGTTTGATATAAATTAGAAAAATTTAATGAAATGAAAAAAAAAGTTATAAGATATGATATTTTATTTTATTTTTTAAAAATTAATTTAGTTTACTTGGGAAAGTAGCCGAAAGAGTGGGAAATCTAATTGAGAAAATCAAATAATTTTCTTTAAAAAATATTTCTACATTTAAGTCAAATTTTAATTAATAGAGTTTAATATTCAAGATAATTTTTAAAGAAAAGAAATATAATTAAAAAAAAATGAATGATAAGATGTTATTTAATCTTTCACTAAGCTTTCTTATATAATATTTAAAAAATAATGACTACCTAAAAACTAATAACTAACATATAAAATAATAATAATAAAATAAATAATATTCTTACAGATAATATATAAATATTTTATTTTTTTTCTATTTAATAAATATATATAAGATAAGAATAATTTTTATAATAATTATTGAAAGTATTTTTATAAGTGACGAAACTTTTATATCAATGTAGTTCAGATTTATTGAATGTACAGGCTAAGGTAAAAGTTACAAGTATAATTTATGTATCAATAATATTTAAAATCTATTTTTGTGGAAGGATGGCATAAGGACTAAATCCTGCAAACAAAATTTAGGATGTTTTAAAATATATTTATATATTAAAATTAAAATAATATTTAAAAATATTATATTTTTTATACTATATTATTGAAATACATAAATATAATATAATTTAAATTATAAAAATTAATTAAATGTAATTTATTTATTATAATTAATATTTAGATATATAAATATAATTTTTTTTCAATTTATCTAATAAACATATTAATTAAAAAGTAAAAATTAAAAAATTATTTTTATAATTAAATATTTATTTAAAAAAATACATATAAAAAAAAATATTTATGAAATTATTCGACAGTTTGTGAGACTATCCTTTGACAAAACGAGATAAAGTCTATAGTCTGTTTTGATTACAGCATATAAGTTCTTTATATTTTTTAAAATTTAAAAGGAGAACATATCAAAATGATGATGAATAGACTTATTTTATTATCTCTACTTGTACATTTCAAAATGTATTTTTATCAATCACTTCTTATTAATAAATCTATTCATAATATATTTTAAAAAATTATTCTAAATTAAATATTTAATAAAATTATTTATCCAATTAAACATATTTATTATAAATATATAAAATTTAATAATAAAAAATAAATTCATGTAACATAATATATTTTTTTTTCATTTATATCCTTTTTTTTCTCTTACTTTGTCTTTTTCTCTATCACTCTTTTTTTAAGTAAAAATACTATATTGAAATTTGACACAATAAATATTTTATTATTTCTAAAAACATAAAAAAATAACGTATAAAAAATATTATAAGTTAATATATTACATTTAAAAAAATTATTATATGATAAATTTAAAATATCACAAACATTATTATTATTATTATAATTATTAAAAAATTTAAATATTTATTTTAATGTAAATTTTTAATAAATATTTTTTAAAATTAGCTAATCTGACTATTTATATTTATTTTAAAGTAACTTTTAACATAATCTTTTTAAATTACTTAATCTAAATAATTATCGTACAATTAGATTAAATTATTAAATAAAAAAATATTTAATTTAATAATATTTAATATATTTTAATTAGATGAATAATTAATTTATTATAGTAAAATAATTTATCATGATTTAAAATAATTAGGTTGATATTTGTTAGTTTTAATATTAATTTTAAAAATTTTATTTTAACATATTTTTATTAATTTTTAATATATTATTTATAGTTAAAAATATAAGTGAGAAATGAGAGAAAAAAAGACGAATAAAGAAAACAAGAAGAGAGAAAAAAATATAAAAATTTATAAGAAAAAAATTATATATGAATATTAAATAAATTTACTTGAATAAATAAATTAATAAATATTTTATTTTAATAATTTAAATATATATATATATATATATATATATATATATATTATTGATAAGATTATTCTATTTTGTTATTATTTAATAGAGTTTATCAGAATTAATTATTCTCTGTAAAAATGTAATCGGGGTTCATCAACACTTAATTTAGTATAATGTTTGTGTAATCATCTAACGGGCAACTTCCTCTTAAATTTTATATGTTTGAATTTGAAATAAGTGGAACGCATTTAGTTGAATCTAATTAAACCTAAAACATTTAATAATTTGAGTTAAATATCATTAACGAGTCATTACTTATGTCACTTTATCAATGAGCATTTGTAAGTGTTTTAGAGAGTTTTTTTTTCCACAATGTGGTGTATGTTTTCATTTATTTTGCTTTTCATGTATTTTTTTTTTCTGTTTTATGTTTGTGTATTTTTTTCATTTATTATTTGTATATATTTTTTATTTTAATAAAAACAACACACTTATTAGTAAAATAGGATTATTTTAAAAAATATTTATTATTATTATTTATTGATGTGCAAAAATCTTAAACAGTTACAGAATAAACATCCAGAGTAATGATAATTAATTACAATAAGTTGATTTATTTAGCAAAATAGCAAGTTACTTATTGTGATACATTATTATTGCTCCCTGTTCACCGTCAAATCACGCTCTTTTTGCAAGGTTTCAAAGGAGAACCGCAGAGACAATCGTTGCCGACAAAAGCACTTGCCGGAAACGTGTTTTTGGGAATCTGACCACAGAGATGGTTATAACTCACGTTCAACTTCTGAAGCCCAACAACACTGTTTGGAACTTTCCCAAACAAGGAATTATACGACAAATCCAAAATCTTAAACCTCTCCCCGAACCTCAACCCACCCAAATCAAATCTCAATTTGTTCCTCGCAGCCCAAAACCCCACCAAATACCCGGTGCTGTTCACCAAACTTGTCGCGTTACCCGTTATCTCGTTTCCCGAGAGATCGATAAAATCGTAGAAGTAAGTCTCTGAAGGCTTGAAATCCTCGATCCTCATCTTTATCCCGCAGTTCACCAGCTTCAGGGAGAATATTATCGGCGAAGAAAGCACCCACTTCGGAATCTTCCCAAGGTGAAAACTGTTGTTCGACAAGTCCAACGATTCGATCCCCTTCACGTTCATCTCGGGAAACGGGTCCACGAGTAAATTGTTCGAGAGATCTAGATTGAAGATCTTGGTCAAATTCGCAAAACTCGCCGGCACAGTGCCCGAGAATTTGTTCCACGACAAGTCCAGCGTGTCCAGCGCCTTGAATTTTCCGAGGAAATCGGGGATTTTCCCGGAAAGCGAGTTGTGCCCTAGCTCCAAGTAACCCAAATTCGTCGCCAGCGTTGAAATCGAGGCAGGAATATTCCCACAAAATTTGTTCCGAGAGAGTTTGAGACTCCGAAGGTTGGAGGGAAAATCAGGTATGGTTCCTTCGAACTGGTTCCCTTCGAGGGAGATGTAATTTAGGTTAACGAGTTTCTTGAAGGTCTTGGGGAGTGTTCCCGAGAGTGAGTTGTTGTCGAGTTTGAGCTGAGTGAGCTGAGTCAACTCGGTGATCGAACTCGGTAGGGTTCCGGTGAAGCGATTTCCCACTAAACTGAGCGCATATAGTTTGGTGAGGTTACCAATGTTTTCGGGTATTCGACCCGAAAGGTTGTTGTTTTCTAAATAGATGAATTGGATGTTGGGAAGTTGGAAGACGAAATTTGGGAAAGGACCCGATATGTATTTTAGGTCGAAGAGGTAGAGTCCATCAAGAAGTTGGAGCTTTGAGAGGGAGGGTGAGATCGTACCGGATAAAACGGATTTAGGGTTTTCTTCGGGTTGACCCGATAAAGATAGTCTCTGGACCCGGGTGCTGTTATAGTGACATTCTACTCCGTTCCACTTGCAGCAGTCGGTACCCGGTATCCAGTTCTTGAGGATGCCGGATGGGTCGGATCGGATGCCCGATTTGAATCCCAATAGACCCGCTTCCTCGTCGGGTTGACAAGTGGCACCGTTGGCCCTGTGGGGTGTGAAGATTGCGAGTAGGATGCATAAGGTGGTGGCTAAGGGACGGTGGAAGAGATTCATTTTAGGGTTGGTGAGAGAGAATGGAGGGTGTGAATTGGGAGTTAAAGTGATGTTGCATAGATAAGGTTTGTGAAAGTTGGTGTCTTTAATGGGAGGGTAGTACCAGTTTGGCAAGACATACATGGGTTCTGCATAATATGAATATGGTTTTTACGTGTACAACTAGTTGACTCAACTTTAAAGTGGATAAGGGTTTCTTCCGATAGACTTATGATGTTTCATCTTAATTTATATATATTTTTATTTTTTAAATTTATTAAAACGTTTTGTGTGGGATAAAAAATTTAAAACGACATTTAAACATAAAGTTTTTTTCTTTAGATCTAACATTTTCAATATTGATCTGGAAGTAGCCACCATGATTGACTCACCACTTTGAGAACTTGTACAGTTGTCCCTCTCTTTGCACACCAATTTCCAATATCAATTCAATTTTTATTTTAATAACTACAATTTTATTTATGATGAGAACATTCTAGTTATATTCATTTATGAAACTACAAAACTTGCTTCTTCATAATTATTTTTTTCAAAACTACATGAAATTATTTTAGTGTATTGGAAAGTTTATTAGATTGGAATTAATTTAAAGTTACTATCG
The DNA here is from genome assembly GCA_963425845.1 of Sphenostylis stenocarpa. Classification (NCBI taxonomy): domain Eukaryota; kingdom Viridiplantae; phylum Streptophyta; class Magnoliopsida; order Fabales; family Fabaceae; genus Sphenostylis; species Sphenostylis stenocarpa. The sequence continues at coordinate 54,897,336 of OY731402.1, forward strand.
AAACAAAGAAAGTGAAATTCTGAAAAATTGATTTGGAGGATTTTCTATGGGTAGGTACAGAAAAATGGATGAATTTAAATTATATAATTTTTTTTTCTAGAATTATGGAGTAAGCACGTCAAGAATCTAAAAATTGTTTAGATTGATAAATCAATAAATATTTTGAAAAACTTCTGAATTCATGAATCCAAACTTTTTTAGATCAGAAAAATATTGTGACTTCTCAATTCAAATTACATGTAATTTTTTAAATGACAATATTAATCTTCATTTTAGAATCCAATTAATAATAATCATAACAATAATAGAAACTAAATAATGATTCAAATCCTTCTACTACTGAATTGTTAAAATCATCATAAGCAGTTGATTTTTCCATTTTATTTGCACCACCATCTAAAAATTTATTGGTCAATCTAAAATATATATTTATTTATTGAAATATTCAATATTTATTATCTGGTCAACTCAAAAACATCTTTATTTTTTAAATATTCCATATGTTTTTTTATCTAATAAAAATTCAGTTTCAATCTTAATTTAAAAAAAAATCCTGAAATCCAATTATTTATATATATATATATATATATATATATATATATTGAATTTTTAATTCAAAACTTAAAAAAAAAATCACCAATTCAGAATTTTTAAAAACATTTTCTATGAATGGCAGAGATAGTAAGCACAGTGAGCAAGTTTGTTTAGACATAAATGGTATTGGGGCCTTCTGGGTAGTACCAGTGAAAGATACTTTCTTTCTTATCAATTTAATCAACAAAACTTTAACATTAAATTCAAATAATTGAATCCTACCTACGATTATTATTATTATTATTATTAATTCTCTTTATATTGGTTTTGTGATTCTTTATATTGCTAACTACAGAAAGGGTATTACATGGAATTTTTTGGAGGTGAAGAATGATTTTTCCTTGGTGTAAGAAGAAAAAGCCCAATCTCAAAAATTAAACTTCATATGGACTCTACTCCATGGAACTCAAAAACATTTCTCCTTCCATCTTCAAAATATCCAATTTATGTAATTTTGTCTTTTGCTGTTTAACTTTTCATGGAGACAAGGTATAATTTGTACGACACAAGTAAATCCCATTTTTGGATTAGGTAAAAAACACATGATTATGAGAGAATTTTCAACTTAAACAATAATTTTAGTTTCTGTTAACCTTTGCAGGACTAATAAAAATATATTTAATTAAGTTAGAAAATTACAATAAACATCTCATTATGATGTTTTAAAATTTTATTAATACCACCCCCACTATCAATATGAATTTGAGTTCTGAAATTTAACAATATATATTTGAATTATGAAATCTAATAGTAGTTGTTTATGTAATAATAATAATAAAAAAAAAGTGTTTTCAGAAAAATAAAACTCTTCAAAAACGCCGCTGCCGGGGATCGAACCCGGGTCACCTGCGTGACAGGCAGGTATACTCACCACTATACTACAACGACTTCCGGTACAACATTTCCAAAGTTTAAATTTTAAATGTTTCTAATTTTTGTACTATTATATTATGTATTCACGATTTTTTTAAGTAAATATACAATTTAATTTATAAATTAAATAATATTTTCATGTTAATATAATCTTATAAAATAAAATGAAATTGTAAATTAATAAATTATAAACTAGATATTTGTAAAGGTGGGACTGATCATTGTAAGGTCGTTGTAGTATAGTGGTGAGTATACCTGCCTGTCACGCAGGTGACCCGGGTTCGATCCCCGGCAACGGCGTTTTGTTTTTTTATTTTTTATTTTTTTCAAACACTTTACAAGTCATGAACTGAAATGATACAACACCAATAACAATAGAAAAAGTAGATATATTATGTTAACAAATTGGGTTAATCAAACCAATTTAAATTTAAGTAATTTACTGTATTAAAACTTTGAGTAAAAAAAACACTACATAAAGTGACATGAATCTGTCCGAAAAACATTTCCTGTACTGAATTGATAATCAAATGTCATATTCATTGATAAGAACTCTTCTATTACTGAATGGTTGCTATTAAATCATTTTTTTTATGAAGAAGGTTTTAATTTTGAACATTCATTTGGAAATCAAATGCTTGGTTCCCATTGCACTTCTATTATTGATGTGTATCGAATCTTTTCCTCGATTCTCAATGTGTGGAGAATCTTTTCTTTGATTCTTAATCTCTCCTTTGATGTCGTGTTCATTCTTTTTCATTTGTAATTAGCATATAACACATGCGACATGAACCATGGAATAATATGACGTACAAATAATTTTGAAAACATTATCGTAAACATTTTAATTTTATTATAGTCAAATTAATTACATATTAATCATACCTCATGAGATGTGAGATTTATTCCGAAATAATATCATGACATTGAACCATGTCTTCAATGGAGTAACTTGAACCACTAACATCGAATTACGTTTAATTTATAAGTTATGTCATCCTGTGAATAAATCTAAATAAACATAAATAGTTGTTTGATAATAAAACAAGACACCAAAACACCAATGTATAGATTGGAGAAACCTGAACCACTAACCTAGGATCCATAAGTTATGTCATATTTCTCAACCACAATTTCAAAAGCTTTTAACATATACCAAACTCTTATACATTAATTATTGTAGTAAGAACATAATGTAGCTACCAACTAAAATCTATTTATATTTTAAAATTTAAATTGTAGTAAAATAGTTTTATGAATATATATGTTTATGGGTAGGTTTGGAAGGCAATAATAATAAGGAAAAGGGCCCTTGAAATTGAAGTGGAAAAGGAGGGTGTGAATGCTTGAAGGGGACATTTCACGTCACATTACACCAAGAAGTGTGAACGTGAACGTTTTGTACACTCGTTAGTTGTTTGTTGCCATATTTGCATTTTGTGTTTTTTTCTTTGACCTCATATTTTTCTAACTTCTGTTCCGTCTAATTAAGCCTCAATCAACAATAATATAATTTACAACGTTAAAATTCCCCTATTAAATCATTGCAATATTCCACATTTATTTATAGTTATGTTGAATAGGTAAATTCATATTAACTACACCAATGAGATCTAAGAATGAATTAATGAAAAAGAATAAAAAAATAACGGAGCGGAGGCTGCTTCTAGATAAGTCCAAGTTGCAGGGATCAATCAGAAGAGGTTGTGTTTGTCACATGGCTGCAGTCATCACAAGATTTTGTGTGAAACCTCCACCTGGTAGGACCATCTTCTTCGTTAATAAACCAAACCACTAATCACACATTATCTTCTTTGTTTTGTTCACACAACTCTTTATCCTTATCTTTAACCACCATCAAACAGTTTCTGAAGAGAAAAAGAACAGAGATGTCTTGTACGAATTTGTTATTAACTGTAAATGTCGGTCCAACACAAAAAAAGTGTGCTTTAACTTTTCAAAACCAAGAGAAAAGCTACACTCGCACATGCACCACTTAACAACACAAAGACGTGTAAATAATAATGCCATTCCCATTTTTTTTCTGCTTTTTGAGTAGGTATTAGGGTTCAGTTCAGACTTACACATTCATTTATTACTGCTACTATTCTTAATGAAATCAATAAATATTTTTTAACAAATAGTTCCCTAGATTTTTTGTTAACCAAGACCCCACACAAAAGGCATCATTCAATTATTTATATTTGAATATATTATTTATTGGGTTTTGATCTCACTACCCCACAATAGAGAGAGTGGTAGATTCAATAATGGGAAGGACACTGTAATTGTATGTATCCCATCTTCTATATATCTAGATCCAAATCACACTTCACGCTCAAATTCTCAATCTTTCTTTCTCTCTCCCTTCTTAATTCTCAGATCTCAAACCAAAAAATGGGAAAATTTTCTCTTCTCCTTCTCCTTCTCCTCACCACCCTCCACATTTCCCTCACTCTCTCCAGCCCCACCAACTTCATCAAATCCTCGTGCAGCGCCACCCAGTACCCCGCCCTCTGCGTGGAGTCCCTCTCCGTCTACGCCGCCTCCATTCAGCAGGACCCCCACGAACTGGTTCAGACCGCCCTCTCTCTGGCCCTCAACAAAACCGAGTCCACCAAAACCTTCGTGACCAAGTGCAACAAGTTCAGGGGCCTCAAGCCCCGAGAATATGCCGCCCTCAAAGACTGCGCCGAGGAAATCAGCGACGGCGTGGACCGCCTCTCCCGGTCCCTGAAGGAGCTCAAGCTCTGCAAGCTCAAGGGCGAGGACTTCGCCTGGCACATAAGCAACGTGGAGACGTGGGTTAGCTCTGCACTCACCGACGAGAGCACTTGCGGCGACGGCTTCGCCGGAAAGGCTCTCAGCGGGAAGATGAAGGACGCCATCAGGGGCAGAATGGTCAATGTCGCTCAGGTCACTAGCAATGCGCTCTCTCTCATCAACCAGTATGCTGCCAAACACTAGACAAAGTTTTACTTTTTTTTTTTTAGAAAAACAAAAAATGTGTGTGGTTGGTTGGTTGGTTATTTTTGTGTTTTATCATGTATGTATTTATGTACCTGAGTGAGTGAGATTAAAAGTTTTAATAGAAATATGAATCTTGTCATAACCATAATGTTTCTCCCCAAATGTGAATTTTTATTTTTTTGTTATATATGTTTTTCTTCTTCTTGTTACCTTCTTGCAATTCCTATTATCTACTAAATTCAATTGAAAAAATTTCATAGTTTGAGTTGAGATTTTCTAATGTCTCATATTATAATCTGAATGAAAAATCATAAATTGAAATGTTACAATTGATGATAACAATAATAGTTATTTGGTCGTTTACTCTTGATTTACGTAGTTACGAGAATAGTAAAAAGGATGTAACTTTAAGATGACCTAATAAATGAGGCCATAACATTTAAGACTCAAAGTCCTACAACACCCAACCGTCGTAAATTGTGGATGAAAAGATGAAATCCAAATCTGAAATTGTGAGCAATGAATAGGGCAGAATAAATAACCTACTTTTTCTTCATCTTTATTGTTCAATTATGTTGTCAACGTCAAATTTCAAGTTGAACAAACACCGTTAGGATCAACCCTGTAAAAGTAAAACATGCGTATAAATAGTATTTTAAGAATATTTTTTAGTCAAGTGTTTTAAGATTTTAGTAATGTTCGCTTTTTGTGCTTGTTGAAGAAGAAAGAAAACCACTCTTACTCACTCATTTTCTCCCTATATATTTTCAAAAAATGAGACCCTAATTATAAACGTTTAATATATTGTAAATTTGAGTCTAACCTAAGATGATAAAAAAATTTGAGTGTAATTTAATGTGTATCATAATAGTCAATTTGTTTTATTATTACAATTTTAAGACTAAATCGAAATTAAATTGAAATTACGTAAAATTAAATTAATTTAATAAAATTCTATTCTAATTCTAAATACGTTTAATTACAATCTTCTTTTATCATTAAGGAATATTTTAAGAAAGGAAAAGGTTGAACCGACAGAGAGGAACGTACGAAACGAAATTGTGGAAAAAATAAATTATTATTTTATTTTCCTCCTATCCTATCGTGACAGGGTGGAGCCAGGTTGGTGGGAGAGCTAACGAATTAAGAATTAATAAAATTAAATATATTTTTAATTTTTATTTATTTTTTCCTTCACATTTAATTATTTTAACTTAGCAAGTCACTTTATTTGAAAAGAATAAACAATAAACATAATATGATATATAAACATAGAATATATCAATTATGAGTATTAGTATTTTTTTCTATTTCTTTTTTACTTTTATTTTCCATGTATTTTTTTTTATGTTTTTTGTCCAAATATTTTTTTTATTCATTCTTTAGGTTTTTAATTATTATCATACCACCACCATTATTGAAATAATTTTTAATTAGACAAATTTTGCCATTAAAAGTTTTAGGAGAAAAAAATAATTCAAATTAAGGTTAATTTATAAAAATTATCTCGTAATATTTCTTTAAATTTTTATTTTCATATCATATATAAATTAAATTTAAATTATAAAATAGGTTAATTATTTTTTTACAATCCAATTTGTTATGTAATTAAAAGGTCTTAGACTTACATATATTGGTTTTATAATCACTTAATGGAGCTTTAAAGTCAGAGTAAAAAACTGTGTGCTTGAATTTGGAGCATAAAAAATATTTGAAATTATTATCTAACATATTGTCTATGCGTGCATCTCAGATTAATTCTGTTTGGAAACATCTAACATTTGTTCAAACATAATTATTGTTTCTGTTTTAATGTCTCTATAATCTACTAAATGTTCTGTGTTATTAGTGGTTTATATATGTAATAAGTTTAGAAATTCTAATACATTATATAATTTTATCTTAAAAAAAATAATAAATTGAAGAATGAAGATATTTATTCATTATTTTAATCTTAAATATATCAAAATATAACATTCGATTAAAGAATAAAAATAAATTAAAATTTATTTTATTTTTATCTCATGGTAAATATGTTCCACTAAACACTAATGATTAGTTCGAAATAAGAATATTTTGAGCTAATGTTTTATTATAAATAAAAGTATTTTAATCTCAAATTTGATGTGAAAATATTATTATAATTAATTAGTATATCTAAGATATTATTTATTTTACAATTTTAATTTATTATTGTTTTATTCTTAGATTATATTTTATAATTTTTTTCTCTAACACCTAATTTATATGAAAATTATAATTATATATATGAGAATAATTTTAAAATATAAAAAAATTGCTGATTTGGAAACTCAAGTATAAGTGTGTGTGGTGTGTATTGGTGGATCTTGATCATTAATCTTGAGGGAGTCAAATAATATATTATTAATAAATATAAAAGGAAGAAAGAAGATGAAATGATGAATAGATAAAATTGTAGATATATATACTTAAATATATTAAATGATTATTAAGTTTGAGAGAGAGAAAATCATAAATTATATGAGAGTTATAAAACTGATGATAGATCGAGAGGATAAAATTGTAAATATACAAGTAAATATATTAAATGTTAATTAAATTTAGAGAACTAAAATCATAAATTACATGAAAGTTATGAAATTTTTAGGTAACCACACCCCTCAACTCCCAATAAGATGCACTCGTATGCGTATAGTAAATAAGTCAAAAAGGTACATGGGCATCACATGGAATGTTGGGTTGTTATGAAAGAAGTTGAAAGAAGAGTGTATGTTGATTGTAATACAAATTTAGCACATTAATTCATTGTTGTTGTTGATCAACATTTTCACAGTTCCATTTCAATGGAGCATCATTGTGTTACCGTATCAGTTTGTCAATTAGAAGGAGGATTTCACCCTCATCATAATGTATGCAAGCAACATTAGACAAAATGAGATGCCCCATAAATACCTCGTACCAAAACAATCTTTCAATAATTAACTTGCTTTTATTTTAATCACATCAATCCAAACATACCTTCAAATTATAATCTTTGTTTCCAAAAAATTATCCCTTATATCTTTTATTCAAACAACTTGATTATAATCTAATCCAAAACTCATTTTTAATGGATTGTTTCATTTTAATTTAAAATCTTTGAATCAAGATTGAGACTCTGTTATTATATTTATTTATTAGTTTGATTCTTTATATTTTAACAAAATTAATTATACGTTATTTAACTTTAGATTTAAAATATTTGGATAAGGACCGAAATTATATTATTATATTTACTTAATAGTTTAATTTTCGTAATGTAAAACAATATATATATATATATATATATATATATATATATATATATATATATTATCTGGGAGAGAATGAAAATGGAAAAAATATAATGAGCAAACCTGATGAAAAGGGAAGGTTTTGAGGATAAAGAGTACCGAAATTTGAGACTTGTACCATATTCTTGTGGTATTTTAACCTTGTTGCGGGTCCCAAAACCGTGGAATAGATGTTATCCATCAACCAATGTATATCATGGCAGAAAATAAGGCACCCATTGCGTCGAGTTCACTTTAGGTAAGGAAGAAAAGATGGGCAAATATTCAAACTTTGTTAAATGGAAACTCAAAAAGATTTCAATAACGTGATTGTGACCTAATTCATTATAATGCTCCTACTACTACACTTTAGGTTAGAGATTAACACCAAACATCTTTGTTTGTCACGTGCTGCTTGATTCTTTCGTTATTGTTCTCGAAAATTCAATTACACTTTCATTGTGTTTTTGTTCTTGTTAAGGTTCCTGATATTAACACCAAACATCTTTGTTTGTCCCATGCTGCTTGGTTCTTTCTTTTGGCGATGCGGAACTTTCAACACACCTCTTCTAACGAAACCTTACGGATCAAGTCAATAATACTTTTGATCCAAGTAAAGAGTAACTTTTAACTTATGACAATAATCGAAAAGATATTAGGTTTTGCCTCTAATATCATGTTAAGGTTCTAACATAAAACCAATTGATTATATGTGGAGTAATTTAATATGTATTTAAACCATACTAAATGATACGAGATAAGCGATATGATACTTTCAATCATTCTTATAAAGTGTCTTTCATTAAAATAAAAAAGGTGAGTAATAATTGAAAAAAAATCTCCCCACTAATGTTAACATTAGTGCTTATATTTAATTTCTTTAAGTAGTGTTAATATATGGTTGGCAGAGTTTGAGGGTAGTTTAAGTAACAAAGCTTTAAATTATTCGCCTCCAAAAACTTACAACACACTTCTAGTTTGTAGAGAAAATGTGTTTTTATTTCTCTGGTAGAATACGTTAATTTTGATCAATAATAATTTAAAAAATTATGTTAAATCAGAAAATGTTTGTTTTACTCTCATTGTCTCAAATACATTAAATATGTTATTTATATGATCAATAACTTATCTTGATTTTGCATTCTTTCCACATAATTTTCATGATATCTTTATTTTTCTTTCAAATACTCCGTTATAATAATATTATTAAATCAATTTATATATTTGAGATATTAGAACGTTTTCTATACTCTTTCGAGACTCGTAAACGTAACACAACATTAGAAATAAAACACAAAATCTGTAAGTTCCGAAGCGGTGCGAGTAGCCCAATCCATAGCTTAGGGCTTCAGGAGCATCATTGGGCCAAGGAGCTTCTTGGGCCCAATGATGCTTACAATCTTTCTTATTTCATTCAATGTCACACACAACAATTCTATCTAGTTGACTTTAAGTGTTATACACATTCTTTTAATCTTGCATTATGATTTTAATTTCTTTCTACGTCTAACGCATATTTTTAAATATTAATATTTAGTTATGTGTCATGCAAGAATAGATCGATATTATAAATAAATTGATTTAAAATCGTCTAAAATTATTTTTAATGTTTTATCTTTTTACATGATTTTACATTCGAGGAAAAACAGATGTTTTTCAACGTCTCTAAAAATAAAAGATTCTAAAATAAGAGTAAATAAAATATGGAATTTATAAGTTTATTTGAAATGTCAAAGTAAGATATAATCCGACAATAAAAATTAAATAGAGTCGTATATTTTACTCTGTATATAAAATAGTGCAAAATTTCAAAATACGACTCCTTTAACAAAAATACTATAGGAAGATTTGGTAGTGAAAACTTAATTAATGTGAACGAGAGAGCACAGATTTTAAAGCAGTCACAAACCATTTTAAATACAATCATGGAATCATAACAGAAGAAAAAAAACCTTTTTAAACAAAAATATAAAGGAAAGGATATTCACTTATTAAGTCTATATTTTAGCTGAATGTAGCCATTGTTTCAAAATAATCACTTCCTTTAGAATTCCTTTCTGAGTACAACACTGCAACAGTCTCAGTGCATGGTTCAGAGGAAAATTACCATTACCACATAAATTCTGAAGCAATTTCATCAAACCCTTGTAAATACAATCAACACATCACAACCCAATTACATACCAAAGCCAAAGGAAAACCCTTTTCAAACAAAAGAAAAAGGAAAGAGAAAAAAAAGAAGAAAAGAAAAGGAAAACCACTTGTTATAACATTAATTAGTACATATTGTTGTTGATGAAATACAAAGCATTGCTAGTCTTCCTGGCCACATCCAAAACAACCTTTCTGATTTTCTCTGTCAAATTGGAGTTCACTTTCATCTCATCAAACCCATCTGAGCAAGTTTGGTCGTTGGTGATGGAAGCACTCACCCATGTCTTTATGTTGCTGATCTGAAATTTTCTGTCAGCCCCATCCAAATGGCCCAAGGAATCAAGGGAATCTTTGAGTTCACCAATGGAGTCCTTCACATTGCCCAAGCAATCTTGCACCACTTGTTCAGCAATCCTTGTCAGATTGTTTTTCTTCAGAATCTTTGATATGGTGGAAGATGCATTCTTTGCTGAATTATAGGCTAGGGAAAGAGACACACTGCATAGCTTCAAAGGATCTGCTTCAATGGTTTTAGCATAGGGGGATAAAGTGCTGTAGCATATTGATGGATATGTGGTTGAGTTGCAAGAGGTTTTAATGTAGTTTTTGAAGGTTAGTGAGGAAGTGGATGGAGTGGTTGTCTTTTCATAATTGGTGGCAGTGTAACCAATCTTGGTTTTGGAGAAATTGGTGGGGATAGTAGCATTTTCACAAGCTGAAGTGATGCTAGGTTTGGCTAGAAGAATGAATGCAACAATCGTGAGAACATGGAAGGAAGCCATGGCTAGATCTCAGTTCCTTCTGCTTCTACTTCTTTGTTTTAATGTTCTCTAGACCTTGATTTGCATGATTTATAGGTGTATTTCTTTGACTATTTTAAGTCATTCATGCCCCTCCTAGAGTAAGAGTGAAACTCAAGAAAAAATGTGCTGAAACATATGAATGAATTTTTCAATAATTCCACAGTTGATTTTTCAAAAGTTTACACATGACAAGTTTATAACTAAGTACAAATTATAATATAGGTATGAATTTCAAAATTGCTATTAAAAAAAACCCAATAAGTTTGTTATACATATATATATATATATATATATATATATATATATATATATATATATATATATATATATATATATATATATATATATATATATATATATAACACTTGTGATGAATCAAGGACAGTATATAATAAAACCTGAACTGTCATAGAGTTTTCCTTCTTTTAATAAAGTATAATATGAATAATAATTTCTCATAATTGAACGATCACAAAAATAAATATACGAAGCATTGATGCGTTATAATAAAATAATAGTATAAAATTATATAGCCTGCATTTTAGAGGCTAAAGGAGACAGATAAGCGTCGAACATTTACACGACACGTATGAAATTTTAAGAGTTCCAGAGGTCATTAACCAGATTAACGTGCAGGCATTTCACGTTCGCATGCGTGAAACGCTGCACAAAGAAAGGGAATTAACGATTTGTATAAAAAAAATTAAGTTAATTCTAATAATAATAATAATAATTATTATTATTAATTTATTATGTCAACAATATGGAATGGTGACGATCGACGAACAAAGACATTTGGGTTGGGATGATAAGTTGTGCATTGCGACTTCTATGTCAACTCAACTCCTTTTTAATTCCTTTCAATAATACTTTTCATTCAAATTTAATATTAAGAATAATTAAAAATACAATTTTGACTAATTAAAAGTGATTTTACAATGATAATTTTTTTTACTTGGAATTAAATTTGAAATACACTTTCAAGTGTTGATAAAATACTATGTTTTATCAACAAAGTTAAATTTGATTTAAGAAAAAAAAATATTAACCTATGATTTAACCTAATTTAGGTTTGTGAGGTAGAATATAAAACAGCCAAATATATATTTTAAAAAATAAAGTCAAAATACTTGCTGCTGATTAACACATGCGTCCCCCTTTGATATACTTTACTTTTTTATTTTATTTAATTACAATTTAATCATTCACTAAAATTACTTTTCATATACATTTCTAAATTTAAGTAATATCTAAATTAAAAGTATTCTACGTAGTTTTTTTTTTAATTTAGAAAAAAGTATCATACATTGAAATAAGTATAAAAGGAGAACATAATTAGATGTTGAAAGTTTTATAATATTAATAACTTACATGTAAAGTTGTAGTCTTTGTTAGGATACAACACATTTCTTCTTTTATCTTTCAACTATCTTAAGACAAAAATAGTCTTCAATGGCTGTGCAATATTATTGTCTTAAAAATAATTTAACGGCATACACCATTTTCCATTTTCAAAACATCCACTTAAATTAAGCATTTTTGTAATTCCGCCATTGGTGTTGGGATAACTAAGCCACAAAATGTAAAGAAAGAAAGCTACCAACCAATATCATTAAAATGCCTTCAACGAAACAAGTTATATCCATGAACGCGTTGACACATAACTATATATCTTAACAATGTTTTGTCAAAATGGCTCATACAAAATTTTGCTTATTCCTTAAACCACTGCACATGGGTTACCCTAAAATTTCAGATAAACTCGTATGCTTGAAAATGAAGCATGTGAGTACAAGCTCAGCAAGAGAAAATGATTTCTATGTTCAAAGAAACTACTCCTTCTCCTATGCTTGAACAAGTCTACTCAAGAAAGGATAATATATACAATTTTTGTTCTGCAACATCGTACATGCATGTGAAACAATAGCATACAACTTCAGGCCAACTCAACCATATTATCCACCAAAAATCAAACATTAATCGTGTGCTTCTGTTGTCACAGCCGTCACGAGAACATTAACAAGTAAGCTTCAGAGAGATGTCTCTCTGTCAAGATCAAGACATTTGTTTTTCTTGCAATCACAATTACACTTCAGCAATTCAAAAATAATTTTGAGATTTTATGACCCTTTCGTTCTTTCTTGCAATTGCATTCACAGTTTGTATCTGTGTCATTCTTCAATTCAGCTCACACGTTTACCCCTTCCACACTCCACATCCACCAAAGAAATATATATATATATACATAACAACATTTCATCACCAGAATCATTACAAAACAAAAACATATCAAACATTATTTGTTGTGCTGCAAGTACAATTGATATACAACTCTCATTGTTAGTTTCTTTAATCTCCACCGGAAATGGAAAGCTTTATAGCAAAAATATGCCTCACACTCCTTTTGACATCTACAGTCTTCTCAGTAGCCTCATCAAGAAGAGGACCAGCTTCATCCAGCAACATAGATTGGTGGTGCAACCTAACCCCACACCCTGCGCCATGCAAATACTACATCACTACTGCTGAAAGGAAGAGTCAACATTTCACATTGATTAAGCACAGAGCTACCTTCCGGGCAACGCTTGTCGAACATGCTCTAAACCAAGCCCTCATCATGGAGAAAGAAGCACTTGACTCTGATCAGACCAACATGCCAACAAGGAACCACAGAACCGTGCATGCTGACTGCTTGGAGCTCTATGGAAAAACCATCTTCCACCTCAACCGCACCCTTGAGTGTTTCCATGGGAAGCAAAACTGCTCATCGGTTGATGCACAGACCTGGCTCAGCACTGCCCTCACAAACATTCAGACCTGCCAAGATGGAACATTTGAACTTGGTGTTCAAGATTTCAAGGCTCCCAACAACAATAACAATGTCACTGAGATGATAAGGAACAGCTTGGCCATCAACATGGACTTCGTGAAACATGATCATCACACGGAAACAGCTCATGAAGATGCGTATCCAAGTTGGTTTTCAAGGCGAGAGAGGAAAATGTTGCAGTCCACAACCATAAAGGCTAATTTGGTGGTGGCAAAAGATGGTTCGGGGGATTTCAGCACTGTGCAAGATGCTCTCGATGCTGCAGCAAAGAGGAAGGTGAAGACGAGGTTTGTGATACATGTGAAGAAAGGGGTATATAAGGAGAATATTGAGGTTGCTGTGCACAATGATAACGTTATGCTGGTTGGTGATGGACTTAGAAACACTGTAATCACAAGTGGCAGAAGTGTTCAACAAGGTTACACCACTTATAGCTCTGCAACTGCTGGTGAGTGATTTTCATCTTTTTCTTCTTCAAAATGATTTTTTGGAAATAAATTTAGTGATAGCAACGTGAGTTTCATTAAAATAATATAAATGTGAATTTCTTCTAACCAATCAATCACTCTTGAACTATTGATGTCAGGCATAGATGGTCTTCACTTCATTGCAAGGGACATCACCTTCCAAAACACGGCCGGACCTCAAAAGGGTCAAGCGGTGGCGCTCCGGTCGGCTTCCGATCTCTCGGTTTTCTACCGGTGCGCCATCATGGGCTACCAAGACACCCTCATGGCCCACGCACAACGGCAATTTTACAGGCAATGCTACATCTACGGCACCGTTGACTTCATATTTGGCAATGCAGCAGTAGTGTTCCAAAATTGTTACATTTACGCCAGAAAGCCCTTGGAGGGCCAAGCCAACATGATCACGGCCCAAGGTCGGGGCGACCCGTTTCAGAACTCCGGAATTTCCATCCACAATTCTCAAATTCGGGCCGCCCCGGATCTCAGGCCCGTTGTTGACAAATACAACACCTTCTTGGGTAGGCCATGGCAACAGTACTCAAGAGTTGTGGTCATGAAAACTTTCATAGACACTTTGGTTAGCCCACTGGGCTGGTCCCCATGGGATAATTCCAACTTTGCTCAAGACACACTTTATTATGGTGAGTATGAAAACTATGGGCCTGGTGCATCTACAAGTAACAGAGTGAAATGGCCCGGGTTTCATGTGATTACAAGCCCAGCTGAAGCCTCTCAATTTACAGTCACACGCCTCCTTGCAGGCCCAACGTGGTTGGGCTCTACAACTGTGCCATTTACCTCTGGTCTTTGAGCTTCTGTTGTATGCAAGTTTTATATTTTGTAGTTTCTGTAAAGACATCTACTATTCATATTCTTTTGAACACTATTTATTTATCCTGTATTTTATTATTATCAACATATATATTTGAAATAAACACTGTATTTGTGTTCGGAAATTTAGAATCTGCACTTGGTTCCGTGGTGTAGTGGTTAGCACTTTGGACTTTGAATCCAACGACCTGGGTTCGACTCCCGGCGGGACCTAGGCCCAAAACAAATTTAAAACTTTTATCAAACTTTTGTAATTCGTGATAAGATTAAAAAAATGCTATCATTTATCATTTTCAGTAATCAAATTTTTCATATTTAAAGAAGAGTAGTATATTTACAACACATTTTTTGTTTTCTATTAGATCTTCTCCTCTAATCCGTAAAGAACTAATATGAAGATGTTAGATTTGATACCAACTGAATATGTCAGTTCTAAAAAAAGATTGATTAGATCTCTTTCTTAATAAAAAAAGTTATACTAATTTAAAGTATTATTTTAAAAATAAATAAGTAATGAATAAGATATGTAAATATATAAGATAATTAGATAAAGACACTGCACAAATACTTATTCATTTTAATCAAGAATTATATTCAATCTCTTTTAAAAATATGGTCTATGTCATCTTATTATTTATTTATTAAAATAAAAATAATTTTTAAACTAATTTTTTTCTTTGTAAATTATACATTTAACATGTGTTTCATTAAAAATATAACATAATTCATTTTTTTTTTAATTTGTTACCATTTGCATCAAAATATACATTCATACATCACAATGCATATTTCTCTTTTTTTTTTTTTATATGAGAGGTAATGTGAGATATGTCAAATTAATGAAAATAAATACCTCAAATTTACAACAAGCTTCATGTATAACTGAGTTTCACTCTTATCAACGACTCAAATTTACTTGTGCAACTCACTTACAGAATGTTATGATAAACAAATTTGAACCAATCAAATTAACTCGTTACTGAAAATTTAATTGAAGTAAATTAAAGACTACAAAAATAAAAAAGTAAATACAAATTGGTATTGAATCAACTTAAATAAGGAAAGAATCGTAATTGATTCAATCAATCCCAAAAATGTCTCACAAGCACAATAATCCAGATGTTGCAAACTTTTAACTGAGAAAACATTTAATTTTATTATAATTAATTTCAGACTTATTTTCTATTTGCCAATCCCATTTTATTTGACTGTTTTTTATTCCAATTTTCTAATTTTATTTTACTGTTTTTTATTGTCATTTGCAACTTAAAATTAGGTTTGTCTATTTCAGTAATTTTAAATTTAATTACTACATTATTTTATTTTAATTAAAAGTAATTTGTGATTTTGCACTTTATTAGAAAAAGTTTTAAATTTAATTAAAAGCACTTAGTTTTTTTTCTATAAACTCTAGTTATTTAAATTTTTATTATTTTACTTCAATTTAATTTTTGTTATTATTATGCTATAATCTAATTTTAATTTTTTTGTTATTTTGCTTTCATTTATTTTCTCTCTTTCGTTTTATTGTCACCAACCTTCAATTTTTTGTTATTTACTATTTTTAGATAAAATTATGTTTCATAATAAGTACATTCCTATAATTATGTTCCTGTGATTCGATACACAATTGCATTAATTTAATAACTTATTTAATTATTTTATCAGCATTTTGTACAATTAGAATGTTGTCGCCAGAGCATTTAAAAAATTTCATTATAATCAATAAAATTACATTGAGTAAATCAAACAACTTTTAACTATAAACAATTGCACTGAACTATTTCTAGCTATCAACTTTAATCTCTTATTGAGATTGAAAGCACGAGTATTGTTTGTTGCTACTTCTAACTACCTATTGGTTATCAACTTTAATCTCCTCTTAAAATTAAGAACGTGAGTATTATTTATTATCATTTTTAGTTACTAACGATTATAACTAGAAAGATAATTTCAAGTATTACAATCACAAAAATAATTTTTATAAAAAAAATAAACAATTTGTATCTTCACTAAATAAAAAAAATATAAAAATGACTTTTTTATGTAATGAAATAATTTTTACATAATTAAATATTTACTTCACTAAATAAAAAATATAAAAATGAGTCGTTTATGTGCTAAAATAATTTTTACATAAAAGATAAATAATTTGTACTTCTGACTAATGATTTATTTAACTAGATGAAAAAAAAATATAACAATAATTTTTCTATATATACTAAAATAACTCTCATAAATAGTATAAATAATAAACACTCGTAACTAAAGATTTAGTTCACATATTATTACCGTCTAAAAAATTTGAAAAGAAATTAAATTAACTTAAATAAATATTCAAAAGAAAAATCATTATTAAAAATTTGAAACTTATTTAATTTTTGTACAACTAGAATATAAAATGAATAAACACAGAATTTTGAACAGTAGTACTTGGTTCCATGGTGTAGTGGTTAGCACTTTGGACTTTGAATCCAACGACCTGGGTTCGACTCCCGGTGGGACCTAAGCAGCGAAGTTAAAAATATTTAAAATTTTTATCAAACAAGGATTATATAATTCCATAAAATTAGTTTTTTCAAAGACAAAATCCAATGGGCCTGACCTTAGAATAACTGGGCCTTTCTTCTTTTTCACCCCATATTTTCTCTTGCACCCTTTTGACAAAAACAAGTGTGGACACTCCTTCCTTCTTTTCTACTTGTGTTGTGTACTGAATACTTTATTTTTGTAAGAGCATCATGGTATGTTACAAAAGGAACATTCCTAACAAATGAAAAAACAAAACAAAGGTTTACAAGGAAACACATTTATATTAATTAATATTGCAGTTCATGCATATATGCAATTCTACGATGATGATTATGTGTTTGAAAATCAACCCAGTCAACCATTGCCCTTTGACAACCCCATCAAATATATGCTTCACAGAGTTATCTCAGTCAAAACCCGTTTAATATTCATGTCTCCACACCCTTCAACGTTCCTCATGAGATCAATGCATAATTAAATTCATTAATTATTTAACTGAGAATGTTTTTATACTATACATTCACAAATGAATTTGATAGATTAATATTAAAAGATTAGATGCTTTACAAGTTTCCAAAGGTGGATCAGAAAATTGATTCTGAATGTGAAACATGTCATTTGCTTGTTGGGGTTAAAAGTATCAATTTTCAGAAGGGGTGAGATAACCAAAGTTGATTTATTTGTTATAAAAAACTACAGAAAAAAAATTATCATGCTCAATCTTCATCCTATATAAAAATTTGTCAGATCAATTACTTTTATAATATCACGAACGAGATTAGTTAGTTTATAGAGAGTACATATAATCTTCAAACAATTTTTATCTTGATTTAATGATGAATGTTAAACAATCACTTTCATATTCATATACAAATTAACCTTGCCGGCATTAATCACCGCGTTGCTTTTGAATTTTGAATAACTTTTAACCTATTTATATAAGAACCCGAACTGTGTCATAAACATTAGTTCTAACAATTTACCTAGCTAAGAGAAAACTCGGCAATAATGGCCAAAAGTCTTACCCTAATCATTGTCTGCATATTCTTGTTTTCTCTTTCTTCCCCAGCCCTTTCAAGCTTTTTCTCAAATGCCATTGATTTTTGGTGCAATAAAACCCCACATCCTCAAACATGCAAGGATTTTGTCTCAGTAAATTATCATCCCCTTGAAGATGGTATCCCAAAAACTGCATTTCAATTCAAGAACCTCATCCTCAGAATTGCAATGCACCAATCAGTGAAAGCCCAAAGTCAGATCATGTGGTTGGGAAACAAATGTAGAAGCAAGCAAGAAAAAACAGCATGGTCAGATTGCATAACCCTCTACCAAGACACCATCAACCTTCTCAACCAAGCACTTCACCCTACCAAACAAAGCACAGGCTATGATCTCCAAACATGGCTCAGCACAGCCCTAACCAACATTGAGACATGCCAAACCGGGTTCCATGAGCTTGGAGTTGTCGACAATGTTCTACCCCTTATTCCCAACAAGAATATCTCAGAGATCATAAGCGACTTTTTGGCTCTTAACAATGCTTCTTCATTCATTCCTCCAAAGACTAACAAAAATGGCTTCCCGAGATGGTTATCTCCCAACGACAGGAAGCTTCTAGAGTCACCACCATCGTTATCACCAGATGTTGTGGTGGCTAAAGATGGTTCAGGGAACTTTGAGACCATCAAAGAAGCTTTGAAAGTAGTCCCCAAGATGAGTCAAAAGAGGTTTGTGATATATGTGAAACGTGGGGTTTACAATGAAAACATTGAGATTGAGAATTCTATGAAGAATGTTATGCTGTATGGTGATGGTATAAGGCTCACCATTATTTCTGGTAGCCGAAGTGTTGGAGGAGGTTCCACCACTTTTAATTCGGCAACCGTTGGTAAGAGTTTTGTTAAGAACAACCATATATATATATATATATAAAAGCTAATAGGCCAATCTTTCACCCTAACAAATTTACAGTAAATTTTAACTAACTTACACATAAAATAATTTATAAACACACTCTAATACAGTTTCTGTACAAAATTTGTTCACGTGTTTGTCCTGTGACTACACAATCATCATCGTGAGTGAGTGTATAATCATTGAACTTGAACCATTTACAGCGATTACAGGAGATGGATTCATTGGACGTGGCATCACATTCCGCAACAGTGCAGGCCCAGAAAATCACCAAGCAGTGGCAGTGCGTTGTGGTGGTGACCTCTCAGTCTTCTATCGGTGTGCATTTGAAGGCTACCAAGACACTCTCTATGTGCACTCGCAAAGACAGTTCTACAGGGAATGCTGCATTTATGGCACTGTGGATTTCATCTTTGGCAATGCTGCTGTGGTCTTCCAATCTTGCAATATATATGCAAGAAGGCCAATGCAGAAACAGAAAATCGCCATAACAGCACAGGGTAAAAACAAGATAAAACAAGTGTTATATATACTTACATAGTCTTCAGAGCAAGTATATAAATGCACCAATATTACCATATAATATATACACGCCCTATATATTAATTTAGAAACTTGCAGAACTTTCATTTTTGTATATATTTCCAACAGGTAGAACAGATCCAAATCAAAACACTGGGATTTGCATTCAGAATTCACGTGTTATGGCTGCTGAAGACCTAGCCCCTGTGCTGAGCTCCTTCAAAACCTTCTTGGGCAGGCCATGGAGGGAGTATTCAAGGACAGTGTTCTTGCAAACTTACCTTGATGCAATGATTGACCCTTCAGGGTGGTTGGAGTGGAAAGACGATTTTGCCCTCGACACTTTGTACTATGGAGAGTACAAGAACCTTGGTCCTAGGGCTTCCACGAGAGGTAGAGTGAAATGGCGTGGCTACCGTGCCATAATAAGCGCTTCTGAAGCATCCAAATTCACAGTTGAGAATTTTATTGGTGGGAGATCATGGTTACCAGGCACAGGCATTCCATTTTTCTCAGGGCTCTATGATTAAGATGATTAATTTGAAGAGATTGCATATTATATAATGTATACAAACTTGTTATTCAAGCCTTTAATTAAATTGATTACTCAAAAACCAGCACCGCAAATCCTTGAGAATTATTGATAATAAGCTCATTGATGCTTTTTCTTTTGTAAGTTCTATGTATTGAATTGCATTGAAATGATTACATCTGTTCTATATATTTTTTATTTCTTATTGTAGATAAAAATAAAACAAATGTCAGCAGAAACGTCAAAGAAGTGTTCACTTAGAAATTTTATTTGTTGTAATTGATATTGTTCACGTACTGAAAAAACCCTAAATTTTATTTAGTTTACTATTTCCTTTTCCCAAGTATGACATAGTTCAACATATAAAACTTGCCTTTGAAAGATATAACTATTTTGGCCATTTAAAATAAAAGAGTGAGTGGTGCAAATAATAATTTGGGGTTGTCAATAGCAATACCTAATGTTAATTTTTTTGCCGCAAGCACAATACGAGTATAGGTAAATTTATTAATTAGTGTTTAAGGGAGCTGAGACATTTTATTAAAAGTCTCATGAATTGAATTAATGTGTAAAAAATATTTATTATAAATTTTTCACAAACTAATTTTTATCTTATCATATATAAACTAATTAACTTATAAAGAAAATAATTTATTTTTTCTTAATTAGAACTTTAGTTTTCTCCTCTTTTATATGGAATATTGAATGTTAGGTACATAATATGGTAGTAAATAGAAAAACATGTCCATCCTTTGTAGATGAGAAGAAGTTAGCGACAGAGCCTTGAAACATATAATATTTGTATTGAGGAAATTTGAAAAAGAAAATGAAAAGATATTAGTAGAAATTCTGAGTTACATTACATATGGATTACGTACTTAGCTACAATTTTAAAGTATCAGAATACTCAATTACTAACTTTAAAGTATTGCATTCATCTATTACTTTTGTCTCACTACAACTGAAATAATTATGGCTTTAAGATTTTCACTTTTACCAAGACAATGATTAGTTCTAATTCTGCGTAGGAACCACCTTAAAATTAGGTGTCGAAAATTATAGGGTGTGCAAATACTGTATCATTAACCTAATTATATGTCGAACAACCATCACTTATGCAGAATTAATTAGAAAGAGACATCAACAGAAGGCATTAGGTGGTTTCTGAGGCTTGGCATATGATGAGGATCAATTATGAACAGAACATCCACGAGATCCAGACTCACTCATTCTCACTATCATCATCATCATCACAACAATGTCATCACAGTTTAGAATTGAAGAGGAATGTGGAAATGGTAGGGTCTAGGAACAGAGTGGAGCCTAGGAGGGGCCACCATGCCTCATTTGTGTGAGAATTAATTAACTCTTTCTTTTCTTTTTCTTTTTTTTCCATGAGGGTGTGGAAGCTGTTCCATTACGTCAACACTGGTGACAAGCAAATTAAAATGTTTTTTTTTTTCTCATTCCACCACATCGAATATGGACCATAGCAGATAGAGATACAAGAAAGAATCAGAAGAAAAATAATAAATGTTCTAAGTGTGGTGATGAGAAAATGCAGACATATGTGTAAATTGACAATATATCTATATCTATATCTATATATATTTCATTTTCACTAGGTGTTAAAGTATAGAGATGCTTATCTATCTTTCTCCATTACTTATAATGAGGAAAAGAAAGAATGAAATATCAACGAGTAAGGTGAGTGCAAAAAAGAGGAAATCAAAATGTATTTTTAATAGATTTAAAACAAATAATTGATTGTATATCTCAATGGAAAATAGTCCTAAAAAACACATAAGTTTTTTTTTTCTGTTAAAAAAATAGGAAAAGGGTTTGGTAACACTAAACCCTATTAAAGAATTAGAAAAGAACAAGTGAATATACTCATGTGGTATGATGTAATAAAAAATAATAGGAAAAATGCTAAGTGTTAATGAATGTGTAATAAGTTATTATATTAACGTGAATTTTCCCATCATCTTTGGGAGCTTTAAATTGGTGTTTGGTCTGAGCCATTAGTTCCTCTTCCTTCACCATTTGCACTTTGCCTCTCTCACATATTCACAAATAATGAAACTTATTGCTGCAGATACATAATAAATAGACAGAAAGAGACCCTTTTGTGAGAGTTTTCTTTGTTGCATTCTTCACTCTTTGTCAATTGGTTGTGTCTCTATCGGTTGCGGGTAGAGGTGGCAGCAGAGAGACTCATTTCCTTTCCTTTCTTCCCTTCTCTTCTCTTTCTCTGCTTGATCTGCCATTTATCCTCTTAAAGCTTCCCCACCAATTCAGCTCTTCCTGACAGTGAGATCTATCTGTTCCCACACATCCTATTCTTTAAGAGAAAACAAAGAGATCCATCGAATCATCCAAGAGAAGAACAAGAACTATATATATAATTCATTCACTTGCTTTTTCTTTCCTTCTTATTCAATCCCACTTCCACTCTTCAACCTCACCTTTCTTTTGCCTCTTTCTTTCTCACCCTTTTTCTTATTAATTCCTCCGGATCCACTTCAGAAACCACGTGTCTGGTTGCTTCTCTTCTATAAGTAACTTCTCAGTTTCTTCTTTCGCTTAATCTTCTTGTTTCATTCAAAATCTATTGTTTGGTCAAGTTGAAAAAGAGATATATCATATATAAATACCAGTTTAGCTAACTTGCATGATATCTCAGTGTCAAAGGCCAATTCATTTTTCTGAGACATTAAAGGATTTTATATAATTTTCATCCTTGGTGGAAGATTGTGACTGCATCACTGATCTGTGGCTTCCAAGAGAGAAATCAAGGTAGATATTTTCTTCTGTTGCTTGATCTCTGTGATCTCTCACATTTACCTTTCCTTACTTCATAAACTGTATACTATATGGTGCATATACCTAAACATATTGTTGCTTTGCACATATATACTTAAATAAGTTCATGGTGCAATTAGATATACATGGTGGTGCAAACTTTTACATATTTTGCAGATTTAAAATTTTTGCGCAAGTGCTTAAAGGACTGTGATCAATTCGTTTAGTCATTTTGAATCTCTATTTTCTTTCTGATTGATAGCATCTTGTTTTTCCCTGAGCATTTATTGTTACGAATTATAACAAGGTTCATGAACTTTATCTCTTTGGTAGCATGGGTTATGAATTAGTGGGAATCACAATGAGTGACAATCACTTGTGTGTCTTCTCTTATTGTGTAGTGTATCGTGCATGTCTACTGACGCATGTCTGTCTGTTGACTATGTAAGCATTTCACATGCATAACAATCATGTCCATTCATGCTTTTTCTACATCTACACATCTATATATCTATATCTCTCTCTCTATATATATATATACACGTTTTTTCTAACATTTTCGCATTCTTTCTTAAATACTGACATGGAGAAAAGTGCTATTCCCTCGTTTCACCATGTGAATTAGGGAATTTTTTTATAGACCCAGCAATCATTCTATTTTTCTGTTTCCACTCTTTTACGTTAAATTTCCGACTCCGAGGCAACTCTGATTAGAAATAATGGTGTTTGTCGTGTGTCCTCCATGACCAGTACTTATAATGTTGGCTAATGTTTAGCTAATTAACTAGGTTTGATTGTAGTTGAATACATAAAATCTTTGGAAATACTTTGATTTGATGCTAAGGAAATATTGAAATATTTAAGCTTAGTTTATCTCTAACTATTTTTACTAATATTACTCCTCTCATTCTTTTAGGATTTTTGGAAGGTCTAAATATTAATTACTTTTTCTTAGTTTCCACACAATCTTTCAATGCATTCACATGTATGAATGTATGCTTTCAAACCAGAATATTAGGATATAAAAACGCAATATTTATTTTTATGATGCATGTAATTTTTTTTATATAAAATAAGCAATGTAAATATAATTCCTCAAAAGAAGACAAGCGTAGGAGCAAAAGGTGAAACAATTATATTAGAAAGTTAACGAAATTTTTACGCAAACTATTTATTTGTCGCATCCTTCATGGTGAATCAGGTTAAAAAATTCATGCTTCCAGAATTGGGGTGTGCATTTAAATTTTGGATGGGCTAAGGAATAAACCCTAATAATGTTCATCGTTCAGTTTATCTGTCACTAAGCAGCTAGCAGAGTCTAGATCTGCTTAAAATTTCTAATACTTTCTCTCAATCAGAAGCTCATCCCATCATTTTATAAAGTATGATTTTATGTTAAATTATTTTGTGACGAATGAAAGCTCTTTTAACAGGTTCTAATTTCTGATTATGGATCCTTCAAAAATGTACTAGAGAAATTAATAAGAGAAACTTTCCAGTGCATTAATTCTTAAGTAGACGTGATTATTTTCAGTATCTAAATATTTATCAATTTTATGAATGATTGATTTTTATTATAAAAAAAAGTTATATACAGATTTCGAATATAAAATTTTATTTAAAACATTGAAACTCAGTTTTACTGGGACCAACATTATGTTGAAAACCATCACTATATTTTAATGTATATAAAACAAAGTGGTTGTAAGGTTTTTGTATGCATTTCTTTTTCCTTTGTTCCATATTTATTTAGTTTTAACTAAATCAACAGAAGATTATGCTTAAAGATAGCAGAAAACTATTTGCAAGGTGAATTGTGTTAGCTTTCTGTGGTTTTATAGAAGTAGATTTATTTATATATTCATGTATAATCAACTTGTCGAAAATGTGGATTAAAAGCCAAGCATGTATACTCGATAAAATAAGTTTCCAACCATCACTAACATTTAAATTTGGCACAGAAAAACACATAAGAGAATGGTATCTCATAACCATATGAACTCTACACACGCAGGGCTGAAAAAGAGAGGGAGAATATGAATAATTTTTCTCATGTTCCCCCGGGTTTTCGGTTCCACCCCACTGATGAAGAACTTGTTGACTACTACCTGAGGAAGAAAGTTACCTCAAGAAGGATTGACCTAGATGTCATAAAAGATGTTGACCTCTATAAAATTGAGCCATGGGACCTTCAAGGTGGTAAAATTAGTTTGCAGAGTTAAAAATTTAACAAGAAAAGAAAAACATAGTTGATGTAAAATGGCATTAATATTTTGGTTTCATTTTTTGAAAATATGAAGAGCTTTGCAGAATAGGAACAGAAGAGCAAAATGAATGGTACTTCTTTAGCCATAAAGATAAGAAGTATCCAACTGGAACTCGCACAAATAGAGCAACAGCAGCAGGGTTTTGGAAAGCAACTGGAAGAGACAAAGCAATCTATTCGAAGCATGACTTGATAGGGATGAGGAAAACCCTAGTCTTTTACAAAGGTAGAGCCCCCAATGGACAAAAATCAGATTGGATCATGCACGAGTATCGACTTGAAACAGATGAAAATGGCACACCCCAGGCAAGTTTCAAATATTTTATTCATATATATGCTTTTGAAGACCTATCCTTTTCATCATTTATTTTTGTTCAACAAAACTTAATGATTCATTACCATTTTTTTCATTATTCAGTTTATTATATATATATATATATATATATATATATATATATATAGTTGGTATATGTATCATATATAAGACAAAACTAATGCACTAGAAAACATGATGAGTGCGTATGTATATGATGTCTGTATGTCATGTTTTTTTATTTTAAGATTTATTTGGTTGGAATGTATATAAACTTTATGATAAAAAACATGAGGGGTTATTAGATACAAAGAATAAGTGCTTTTGAGAGTTTCTCTACGAAAAATATAAAGTTTTTTTTTCTAAGAGATAAATTTAAAAAACTTTTCTAACTTTATATATCCAAACATATTCATAAACTTAAAGAAAAAAAATGAAAATATTAGAAAAAACTTTTGTCACTCTGAAGCCATAACTTATGTTTTTGTT
Organism: Sphenostylis stenocarpa; assembly: GCA_963425845.1. Lineage (NCBI taxonomy): Eukaryota > Viridiplantae > Streptophyta > Magnoliopsida > Fabales > Fabaceae > Sphenostylis > Sphenostylis stenocarpa. The sequence continues at coordinate 54,923,527 of OY731402.1, forward strand.
TGTTTTTTGGTGACTTTATGAATGAATTCCTTTAAACCAACAAATGGATTAATCATGAAATTGAAGAAAAAAAAATGGTTATGGTTTAAAGCAGGAAGAAGGATGGGTTGTGTGTAGAGTATTCAAGAAGAGACTAACAACCATGCGTAAACTGAGTGAGCATGATTCTCCCTGTTGGTATGATGACCAAGTCTCTTTCATGCAAGACATGGATTCACCAAAGCAAAGCTCTCAACCAAATTTGCCCTACCAGTTCCCATTTCCATGCAAGAAAGAGCTTGATTTGCCATACAATTTGCCTCTCCACCTTCAATTGGAGAACCAAAAACTTCTTCAAGCTGCCTCCAACTCAATGACACCATATGGTGTAGAAGAAAGCCACCATGCCATGCAGCCAGCATCAATCATGCAACAAGTTCAACACTCTGGTCCACAAAATTTTCAGACAGTTTTTGGAAACCATGGCAATGAACAAGTGGCTGATTGGAGAGCTCTTCACAAGTATGTTGCTTCACAACTTAGTCAGGAAGATGCTCCCAAAGAGAATAGTTTCTCAAACTCTGGCAACAACAACATCTTTCATGTGAAGAACAGTAGCAATGTTGAACAGTTGAGGGACTTGGACAAAGAGGAAATGATGCCTGAAAATGCCTCAACTTCAAACTCAAGCTGTCCAATTGACATGTGGAAATAGTGGCTGCTGAAATTGATTCTGAGTTTATACTATATATCAATATTATAGGGTACTATTAGTCAATATTACAAAAATGGAAAAATACAAAAACTTATAATTTCTTGTACATAATAAATGAAATGAAGTACATGACATTAAAGCTAGTGCCTGTGAACTCTTTGGCTTCACTTCTAGCTAGCATTAAGTTAAAATTTATTGAAAGAGGAAAAATAATTTGTAGCATGTGATCACATTTCCCATAAGAGATAAACTTGCAGGATTTCTAGTTCTTGTGTGGATTAAGAAGATGGCTTGTATTTTAAATTCAAATAAAATAGTTCTAGAATAAATGATTCTTCATCCATTTTGTTGTTGTTAGTTTTATTTCTTTTAACAACTTATTGTTCTCTAAATATGGAATAAATCTTCCTCATCTCGATTGTGCAACACAAGAATCAGAACAAAGAAAATAGACAATTTCTGAGAGATTGATTTGAATAAGAATTTCACTCAATTATTAATTATTTATCTTCACCTGTGAATGTGGGCACATCCTTGTACTGTGTGTTCCCTTTCCTTGGCAGCAAAGATACAAGAAAAAGTATAATTATTACTTACAGTTGTTGGTCGAGTATCAAGGAACACTACAATCCCAAAATTAACAGATGAAACACGTTTTTCTAAACACCTAAACCAGGATATACATTTTAATATTGTAAGGGAGATATGAAGAGAAGAAAGAGAATTAAAAAAAAATGTTATATATATATATATATATATATATATATATATATCACATACATAGTATATATATATCTTTTCCATACAAGTTATATATATCTGTACCAATTTTTAGTAACATTGAATGGATTTTACAATAGAAACATTTTTGAATTTAAAAAATATATGATATCACTATTGTCTGTATATTATAATTATTATTTTAAAAGTGATATAAGTTGGTGTTAAATTTAAAAGTGTTTTTATTTGTAATAATAATAAAATTTGTTTTGAAGCTTACTCTGGGCCCAGTACCAGCAATGGTTACAGATATGCTTTGCCGCCAAGTCTGGCAACATATACAGACAAGTCATGTAATCATATGCGTTATATGAAATCTCTTTGATGTTTAGAAGGCAAGCAAAAGATCAACCATATACATTACCTAGGGTTCCAATTGGAACTACAACACCTCTTATACTTATTTCATGTTGTACCTAATCATGCAAGCAAATGATTAGAAGCATGATGAAGATTATATATACTTGACTTCAAAGACTAGTTGAGGAATCAAACTATATTGCTATGCTAAATGTAAGAATCAAATCATTGTGAATATTTTACATAGAGTGTAAAGTAGTATTGGTGAGGCATATTGATAATAGGTTTCATGTTAACTAAACATACCAACCTTGATGACAAGATAACCATATTCCTGGTCTGAAAAAGATAATTCAAATGTAAATGAATGAAAACATTCATTTTTCTTTTCCTTTTTTGTTGTCAGAAAGATTGTATGTTACTTTGGGAAGGAGTAACTGTTGACGAAGATTAAAACATAACAAAGGTTATTACGAACATAAGGTAACTTCAACAAAGATTTAAACAATAGCCACAAACATATACAAAAGGTGAATGAATATCTCTTGCTAGTGCACGCCATACAATCAGCACATAGAGGAAAATTGAAAGAAGACAAATAATTAAAGCTTTAAAAATTTTGTATTTTAATGAATTAGCACCGTCTTATAAAGGAGGTTTAGAGGAAGGAATTCAATGAAGCAGAATGCATTTGAGAGATATCAAGAATCAGAGAGTAGGTGAAGTAATTTTTAAACTGATAAGAGGAAGTTGAAATAAGCAAGAACGAGTGGATTAGAAAGAACACAGGCCACTTAAAAATCTAAAGCCTGAAGTAGATCATAGAAGAATAAAGTGCAGAAGGAAATTGAGTTGACACTGATATACACAGGAACCTACCAGAAGAAACTATAACCTAGCAATTGAACATGAATGTAAAGATTAAAAAGATGAAGAAAAAGCCATGTGGTGATGATCTTGGATTTATGATAGATACAGGAACCTAGGGTTTAATATATAAAAGAAGAAGCAGAAGGGGGTGCTGTGGGAACTGCATAGTTGAGAAATGTTACATATTTGGCTACTGTTGGATTTTGAAAAAAAAAAAATAGACATATTCATTGGTGAATTGTTACATTGCATTTGTTGGTGTTCTTATCTTATTATAAGCAAAAGCAGTCCCAGAAAACACACTCATGAGAAGAGGGAGAGATGCATAAAAACGGGAGACAGTGAATGAGTTGTGGAATCAAAGGGAGGCAAAGAAGTTGTAATTAGTCAAACCTAATATTATTTACTTGAGTTTCGCGTGCAATATTTCCTTTGACCAAATTAAGTTGATACTATATATTTTCATACTATTTTTACCAGTCATCAACTTGGAGATTATTAGTAAACAAACATTGTATGCTCCTTATTTTTACAAAATGATATCATTTTATTACCATTATAATGATAAAATATATAAAAATTGGAATATATAATGGTAAAATATAAAATATAAGAAAATTAAAAATGTGATGATAAAATAGGTGAAAAAAATAATTTTGTAATAAGCTCTATCTCTTGAAATTAATGAATCTAATGCTATCCTTTGAATAACGAAATTATTCTGAGATTATCAGAAATCTGTATCGCTGAATCAATTTTATAAATGTATTTATGATTACTTTACATTGTTTATAATGGAAGGACGGATAAAACATCATTAATTCACATCCAATTCAAACATAAGCATGTGACTGCTATTATGTTACACAGTAATCATCTAAATATAAATATCCACTTCGTGTTGCTGAAAATTATGAAAAAAAAAAATAAAAAAAAAAATTCAATTTGGATGAACTCAAACACAATTTGATTCAAAAATGTCAACGTATGAAACGAGACTTGGTTGATCCAACGTATGAAACAAGATAGAAAATTAGGTGAAAAGAAGAAAAAAGAAAATGTAACCACTGCTTGATGTCTTTCATTGACAACATTTTTTTTAAACAAGAAATAATTTGTGAAACCCCATTCGTTTGTGCATATTCCAAGTCTAACACAGATACACCCAATTTTTAGTACAATACATGACAGGATTCAGCTCAAATATGTGTAACCAATAATTTGTATACCATGGATTGAAATTTGAAACTGACCAAACCCAAGTAGCCTTTAAATGTGATAAACATCTAAACAAAGAAAAATGTGTACAAAACATGACATAACTAAACAAAAACATTTGTACTTCCTTTTGACAAAGAAATTAGTATTCCACCTTTTTCACAATCCTATAACTACATAGTTCGGAATTATAGAAGTGTCAACAGGGCAGAAAAAAACAGAATCTTAGCTAGCTTGCATGAGAAAGATCACAGCAAAAAGTCCCAGGAACAATGTGAAAAGGTTCAAGCTATGTCCCAAAGTAGAAGCAGCAGAAAAATGAGAATTCGACCTGCAGGTAGAGAGAAAGTATAGTCAAGAAGCGAAGACAAAAGGTAAGGTACTAAGCTTAGACAATGTCAACATGAGATATATGAAGTACTTCTGCAAGCTCTTGAGGGGACCACAATATAGAACATTATCTGGTGCAGACATCTCTGTATCGCCATTTTCTTCTGGGTTGACAATCCTCAGATAAGTTTCTTGGCCTAGGTACCACCTGTCCAGGTTTTCTGCTCTCAGATTCCATGATCCAACATTGTCAAGCGATATAAGGATCGCTGTCCATCCTCCAGGAAAAACCTGTTCAATGGCAACAACCATTAATACTAAACTCACTCTCAAAGCCTTAGCTAGCACATGCAAATCATAAAAACTTGAAGCATTTAACAAGTCCTGAATGGAGCATATAGACTACATATTTATTTTCAGTTTCTGACAAGAACAAAGCTTCTACTTCTCATGAACATTCGAAAAATACATAAAAAACATCGAAAACAACATCGCCCTTTTTCTTACCTGAGTTGTGCAGCGAGATATTGCATCCCACTTGTTATAAGAGCCTCTAGAATTTTCTGACCAATCCCCATAGTCCATTCTGGATTCAAGAAATCAATTCATGAACTGTGATCACAGACAATATTGTACTCCAAGAACAAACAGCAAGTAAAAGATGTTCTCACCCAACAACAAAAAAGGAGTAGCCATCCAGATGAAAGTTCTGAATAGAAGAGTCATTGTTTTGCAATATGATCTCAATGAAGCCCTTATATGTAGCATTGATAATTGATCTGTCAACTACTGGTGTTCTGTTCATTGGCTTGCTGGGAAAATCAAGCTTATATATTCCTCTTAATTGATGCTGGTCAGCAAGCCGGAATGGAACGTCAGGCTTGAGAAATGAGATCCCGTTAATTGTAGCCCGATTTGTACCATTAATCGGTGCCAGTGACGTAACCTTTAACAAATAAGTGTCAGTTATATTGATGGAGCCATACCGGAAGGATCCTTGAGGATTCGGACGAGCACCACTAGCAGACGTATTTTGTCTGCTCAAGAGCATTTGAAAGCTTCAGTTAATACAGAACTATATGCAAAGTAATAAATAATGAACAAAATACAGAAACTGTAATGTCTATGCCCTTTAAACTTATCAAGTTAATAGAACAAAATTTAACAAGGTTCTATAATCTTTCAAGAAAAATGATTTAGTGGAAGAATTTGATAATACATTAACCTCATTGACAATGACTATGAAGATCAATTTTCAATCCATTTTAAAAAAAATGAAAAATGATGGTTAATATGGAATATCAAATGAACCAAAGGATAAATTGTTCAACTGCAATAACTGTGATTAAATTCCCTATGATATCAAATTCTGAATGACAAACCTGACACTTCTTGCTTGGTTCATCGAAGCTGTCTTGTCATAAAAATCATCTGGTGGGGGAGGCAGAGGACCAGTTGCTGGTCCCTTGGAATTTGAATAGTGCAAAATTGCAACACCTGTAACCTTCTGCCACAACGATTCATTCACAAACCTTGAACTTGCAACAATATAGTAGTCTGTACTTGCATTCTGGTCAGTGGAAAGCAGAAAAGAGTAAGACTGGCCAGCATGAATATCGAAATTGGTGAAATTTGATTGAGTTGTGTAATGCCCCTCTGTCTCCACCAACAGTAGATTATGATTTTGAATTCGGAAATTCAGAGAAGTTGAGATCCCCACATTGTGGACACGAAGACGGTAAGTCTTGCCTGCCATGTACATTTGTACTTTCAGTCAATACTCAAAGGTTCCACCACTAGGAAGATAATTGCTAGATTAAAATGCCTGATAACATTTAAAGGGGGAAAATAACTTGAATTGGATTTTAAGGAACACATGAAGAAGCCAGCAAGACCAATCTACATTACCATGCTATACAACACCATTGATCACATCAGCCTCAAAAATCATAAGTAGATCCAAAAACAGGGATCCAAACTACTACAGTACAGAAAGAAAAAGGAAGCAAAAACGTACATTTCCTGTGCTAACATAAATCCTACAGCAAACAAAATCAGGAAATGGAGATGCAGATTAACATGTGATCTTTCGAGAAAGGTGCAAAAAAATGTTACAAAGAGGACAAGTGTCAAGCAACTAACTAATAAACCAGTGGAAGCAATGAAAAAAAATGGTTAAGATGACAAATGCAAACTGGAAAGATCTGCTTGGAAATAAGGAAAAGAAATCTCACAAGCTTCATTGGTGAACTTACCTTTGAAGGTAAATATAAAAAGTTCATTCCCTAAATAAAAGGGGTTATCATAATACCTGGATCAACTGTGATTTGTTCATAATTGATGCCACCAGGAACAAGAGTAGTGTTGTACTGGAAAGGTCCCTTTCCATTGATGAGAACACCATCTGGTATCCCCAGGTCTTTTCCACCATCAAGTGTTGCTCTAAGGGCCTACACTTTCAAAATGTATGCATAGTGGGTATTGAAAATATAATCACAACGCACTTCATTTTCCATATTCAAAAAAGAAACATTTAACATAGGCCAATGACTAACCGTGTGGTTCTGAGTGTACCAATCACCAATGATAACGAAAATATCTTCATATGGTTGAGGAAAAGGAATTGGGATGATTTCCCTATTATTGATAACGAAGGGACCAAAGCCACCAGAGGCTCTTTGGAAATTAAGAGAAGGGAAGTAAAAGAAACTCCCAATTTGATCCTTGACTTGGAACTGGTATGTCCAATTCCATTTGGAAGGAATTGGACAATTTGTGCCAAGGACTCCATCTTGCCATGAATTTCTCCGCATTTGAACACCCGGCCTACCACAAACATCAGTCACAAATTTGTTAATTATAAAACACACAGATGATAAAGAAGGGAAAAGTAACACAACGTAACACTGGAACCAACCATGTCATGAGAAGTTCTTCATCTAACCCATTGAACACATTCACAATTACATGGTTATTGGTTGTAACATTGATGAGTGGTCCTGGAAACTTCCCGTTGATAGCTATGGCCTGCAATCATATTTTTCCAACACAGAAATCAGCCAAATTCAGAACTAAACCATATAACACTTGAAGTAAATTTAACTTCAACAAAAGGGAAAATGTGTTTAGGCTCCTCAATTTTGGTCAAAAATGGTCTTCCTCCTGATATTTAAAAACAATGATTTTGGTCACATTTGATATGTCGTGAATTTCTTCCTCGTCAATCTCCAGCCTCACTGACAAAGTTATGGCAAGGAAAAATTCACCAAATATAAAAAATACAGAACCAAAAATCATAGTTTTCAAAGAATAGGAACTAGAACAAATTTTGACTGAAATTTGAGAGACCTAGAATATACTACCCTAAATAAAAACTAGCAAAAAAATTGCTTAAATAAAATAAACTAAAAAAAATGGAAGAACTTTGAGGAGAATGACAAAATAACAATAGTAAAAATTGGGGAGTAGTGATTCAAAAACCGCGTAAAAAAACTCACAAATCCCAATTAAAATCACACAAGGGCCACAGTTCAACACCTCCACCAGCTTCAATATCACTCATATAGTGTAAAGCACATGCTTCAACAAGTTAATAGCTTTTTCAATCTATACTATTTCAAACAAGGGAATTTTGCAAGAAAAGAAAAAACACGAGCAAAATCAAAACTAGAGAAAGAAAAAAGTTGATCAAACAGATACTACGTTTTGACCCATTCTGAACCTTAGCAGCAGCCCAATCCCAAACACTAGTTTCCCATGCATTTTTAATATTTAAACAATACTAACACACACAAGAAATTAAAACGGAAGAGAGATAGTAATCTAAAAAAGAAAAAAAAAATGTGTGCGGATTGACAAATAATACAAAAGAAAACAAGAGCAACCCAAAAGAACCTATTTTGATGGTCTCGACTGACCCAGATGAAAAAAGCCACGCGATTTCAATGGAAAAGAATGAGCAGAAGAAGAAGGAACCTGTTGAGGCACACCCAGAGGGGAAACAGTGGTGTAGGAGACGTGAAGTTCAGTGTAAACCGTTGGGTCGCCACCAAAACAGAGTCTTGAAAGCAGAGCAATGTGCAGCAACAGAGTGAAGGACGAGAGAACCATCTTCTTGATGGGTTTTCAAAATGTGTGCACAAAACACCAAACCTTACCTATGGAAAATGATTGCTATGATTTAAGAATATATATGGTATGCTATGAATGCGAAACTTTCTGGGTATTCACAAAATCTGAGAAAGAGAGAAGAAACGGCTATTTGCATATTTCTAGAGCATGGCGTGTAATAGGAGAAAAAATAATAAATAAATTGTTATTTCAGAAAGAAAGTGCTACTACTGGTGGACTTTAATTAATGAATTTTTATCAGTTATTGGTGAGTCTGTTGTTCTTTTTCAAAAAATAAATTAATATTTTAGTCTCTTTAGTTTCTATTGAGATTTTTTGTCTACAAAATTTGCAATATATGTTTTTTTTGTGTTTAATTGAATAAAAATATAATACATTTTATCTGAGGTAACATGAAGAAATTATTATATTATATTGAAGAAAAATACTTATAATACATGTATTGGATGTTACTAATATTGTTTTCAATGATATAACTATTAAAAATTATTAAATTAAAATAAAAGTTAACAAAGTAAAGATAAAAATAATAATAAAAATATTGAAATTGTAGATGAAGAATTAAAAAATTAAAATTAAATATTGAAAAAAATAGGTGTAAAGAATATTATATTCTAGAAAAATGTTTATTTTATAATAAATTTTGATAAATTTATGTAGTTTTTCTTGATTTTTGTCATGTTTTTAAGAATTACTGTAGATAAGATTTTCGTTTCCAAGTGATTTTCAGGTCAAAAGAAAAAGTCTTTAAATTTAATTGATTAATTTATTAGGAGGAATTTGACTCATTTTTAAATCTCAAAATTTGAATTTATAGGATTGAAGTGTGTGGAGACTTTTTTTTCTTTTTTGACTAAATTTTATTTCTACAATGGTTTAAAATATAATTTATTATTAAGTTATAATTAGCATAAAATATTTGAATATTTTTAATGATTTCACTTTCACTTAAGAAATCTTTGTGAATCTACACGGCAATTAAGGAATTTCCAAATATGAATGATTTTAACAAGCACAAGGAAAGAATCGTACATGTTTTGTTTTTATCAAACAAAATGGCATTCTATAAAGTCAAAATTATTTCTCAACAAATTTCTCTGATTTCCTTCTTAATACTCTCTCACTTGAAACATAAAATTTGGAAAAATAAAAGTTAAATTAATTTTGATTCATTGTGTTATTTGATTATGCATTATTACGTTATTTTATTATTGCAAGTTAAACCCCGTTACCCAATAATAAAAATAAAATCACACTTAAATTGAAAAAAAAAAGTAAACAAAATATGCCTATTTATGATTTTAAAAGAAAATAAATAATAAATTTATATTGTATAATGGTCCGAAAAAAAAATATTCGTGGGAAAACATAGCATTATTTTATTTCTTATTTTATGTGATGTTCCTAATTAAAGAGATTCGTAATTGTAATGGCAAAAATGTGATATTGAATAAAGAAGAAGAAGAAGAAGAAGAAATGGTAATGGTGGTGGATGAATTTGGAAAATTTCTTTAAAATGATAGTGATGTTCAAAACGTAGACGTTTTTGGACATTTCTAAAGAGATAATAGGAAGAAAAAATTAAAAATAAAATATTTTATTATAAACTTTATATATCAATAGTTTAAAAATGTGTAAAGTTAATTATATAAATAATTTTTTTTAATTTCAATTTTAAATAATTCATGTACATATAAATCTAGAATGAAATATTATTTTTATTCTTAAAATTCCTTTAAATTTATGTCGTTATTTTCCTTTCCACTATATATGTCCATCGATTGTGTTTCTGACTTTGAAAGAACATGATAATAGTTGCTTCTAGAAAAGCTTGCAAAACTTACAACGTTTGTAATATTTGTTTGAAATTAAGATATTATATTTAACAAATTTATCATTAAATTATTTCATGTGATATTCTTATATAAAATACACTTATTTGTATGAATTATATTGTTTAACTATTTTTTTTAAAATAGAATATGCATTTTTCAAGTTGAGAACAATAAAATTTTGTTTTCAATAAGAACAAAAGGCAAGTGACTTATTTCTAACAAATAAACAAATTTCATTTTTTTTCTTAAATTGTAATTACTTACATTTTCCTTAGCTTATATTATATCCTTAATATTCTCTTGATAATATATTTTTAAAATTATAAATTATTTTAATTTCATAATTTATATGATTGTATAGTATTATTATATTATGCATTAGAATGGCGTGGGAAGTGGGTTTCACTATCATGGTCAATGTGATGCGCGCAATAACATGCGAGTCAAAATCATTAATCAACCAAAACAAAGAGTAATGTTAATAGGCCACCAAGTTATCATCATAAATCTTGGTTTGTTGAAATTTTTCAAAGGAAACACTTTTGATCAATTAAAATTTCAAAATGAATAATATTTTATATCTCATTAAGTTCATATATTTTTTTTATTAGTAGGCTAAGAATTTCACTAAATTAAATTATTTATATTAGTGACATATTTTCATCATTAATTTTTGGAGAAATTAGATAATATATTATTAATAAATAATAAATAAATATAAAAGATAAAAAAGTAAGATAATAAAATTGTAAATATATAAATAAATATATTAAATAATCATAAAAAAGAGATCTGAAAGTATAAAATTATAAATATATAAGTAAATATATTAAATAATCATTAGAATCAAAATTATAAATTACATAAGAGTTACAAAACTCTCCCATCAATTTCTAAGAAAATCCGTCACTAATTTATATTGAATTTATCTAAATATAAACCATTAATTTAAAAATTGTAATATAATATGTAGTTTATATTAATTAATTAGAAATGATAAAATTTCTAACCGTCTATTTTATAAAGTAAGTATCTTAAAATATAATTAGTTACACTAATCTATCTATCTATATATATATATATATATATATATATATATATATATATATATATATATATAAACTTTTCTATTTCCTTCTATTACATTATTTATTTCATAAATACTTTTTCTATAATAAAGTGGTTCAATCTCATTACAATTATACTAATAAAAATTTAATTGAAATGATAATAAAAGGTTGATTTATTAGAATATACAGTAAAACATTAATTAATAAATCATTTACAATGATAATTTATGTAGTGAAAAACAACAATTTTATAGGTGAAATGATGTGTGTGGGTAAAAATTAATTGAAGCATAACCTAGCAATTGATTATACAATACTTATAGCTGATGCTAACTTATGTAATTAATTAATTACATATCCTAGATTTTGAATGAGAAAAAAAAAATAAAAAATTTCTCCAGCTAATGCCATCTTACAGTGTATGTATGGAAGTGACTCCTGCACCCTCTCCTACACTTTTTTTTTTTTAATCACTTTATCTTTGGGAAGGTTAAAAAAGTATACATAAATTATAATAAATTTATTTCAACATTTTTTTTATATATTTTTTTTCATACATAAATAAATATTTATAATTTTACAACTTTTAAATTATGATTATTTATATTTTAATTTATTATATTTATATTAAAATATATATCCAAAAAAATATTTGATATTTTTTTCCTTTGATATATATATATATATATATATATATGAAATACTCATAATAATAATAATAATAATAATAATAATAATAATAATAATAATAATAATATTATTATTATTATTATTATATACTATAATATTAAGCCTTTAAGTAAATGTATAGTTAATAATTGGATTTGTAATATTAATAAATATAATATAATTTTATAAGAAAATATTTAACAAAATAATTTTTACAAAATTAATATAAAATAATAAAAATTTTAATTATTAATTCTTTAAAATGGTGAATCATTCAAAATATAACTATTTTATTGTCACAAACTTTGACATATGAAGAATAATAAAATTTAAAAAATATCACTTAACATAATTTAATAAAGACAAATTAAAAATAAAATAAGATATTACTAATTAAAAATAAAATAACACTATATATTATTAAGATGGATACACAATATTAAAAAAAAAAATAAACAAAAATTTAACTTGCGTCTCTCAAATGAAGAAGTTAAGGAAATGTAAATAATAAAAGTTAAAAGAAATATAAGAGTAGATTGAAATGATTGAAAAAGGAGAAAAGTGATGAGTGTAAAAATAGAGAAAAAATTATATTTGTGTAGAATGTGAAAAAAAAAATAGATAAGAGAATATAATAGTTTAGAGTTTAAATTTAAATATAAAATTGAATACGACAGGATAACATGTCGATAAGTACAAAGGATGAGTATATCCTCCTTTGATCTCTTTAATTAAAAAAAAAAAAAAACTAAATCACAACTTATATCTAATCAATTGGATTTGTCCTTATTAATGTCGGTGTTGTAATTTTGGATTTAATTAACATCTTGTGTTGAATCTTCCTTTGACACCAAAAAAGAAATGGATGATTCAACCAAAATTCATTCACTTCATGAATGATGGTTGATCTATACATGACAATAATAGTACATAGATCAATAATAATAATAAATAAATAAATATACCGAATAAGATAAAAAAAAAGTACATAATTGATGTGAACATGACTTATGATAAGAACTAGAATAAGAGAAACAAATAAAACTTTTTAATAAGTATTGTTGGTTGACCAAATTGTGTTTTAGATTAATCAATTAATGAACTTTAATTTAATTTTATTGCAAGTTGTAATAAGGGTCCAATTAAAAATTTAGTTATCAGTCTTTGAGAGACCAAACTGATGTATAACTGATTGACTTTTGGTTGTTATAATTTCAGTTACAATCAGTCATTAAGTAATATCAATTCCTAGGTTAATAAATCATTATTAGTCTTTATTTGTCTCTATTAAATAGTTTTAAATTCTTAGGTTAATGAATCATTATTACCATTTATTTTTTTTATTGAATCTTTGTAATTCTAATGACAAAACTTTCACGTAGGTAGAAATATTTTTATAAAAAATAAAAAGTAAAATTTTATTTAGAAATATTAGAGTTTATCTTTTTTATCTTAACGAGAGTGATTCTCCTAAATTCTTGAGTGGTTCAAAAACATTTAGACTGTATCAAAGGACTTTCACATACTTTGTGAGTTGCCTTCTTTAGAAAAAATGATTCTTTACTTCCACCTTATCATTAAATTCCCAAGTTTCTTATAAGGTTCTAACCCTAAATATTCTAAATCAGCCCTAGTTGATGTTCATATCAATAGTACATAAGGTTTAAAGGCTCTTCATTGACTTTGATCAAAGGGAAAGGGACGAATGAAGGCAGAGTTCAATTGCCAAATCTTTAAGGAGATCTTGATGTTTATATCAGTTGCATTGTTGAATAGAAATAATCTTGCAGCTCCATATATTGCTTCTGTTGGGTAAACTCTACTTGTGATCACAGTTCTCCCTCCTTGAGCAAAGCTCTCAATAATTGAGTGGTCAACCTGATCAGATTGGAAAGTTATTTGTAACAAAAACCTATATATTAATTGAAACAAACTAAACTTAGCTTCACCCCAAACTACAGATGAATATGCATTCACTAGATGAAAACTAAATTAAGAGAGAAAAATAATAATAATAAAAACTAAAAAAATGTACTGTGACCATCTACTCAAGTGATCAAGAAGTACAATCCACACTTACCAATACCCTCATTGATAATTTTTCACCACTAAGGATTGGAACTTTGCCACCATAAATTGGCTTTGCAACATCCGAAGCCTTGGATGATCTACATATCATATCAAATAACTCATTACCATATTTCTTCTTTAAAAAGAGAAAAATTGTATTACCAAGTGCAATTTCCTACCTTCTTTCATCAACACAGAAGAAAGTGGTAGTATTACCAAGAGTAGTATCAGAAAGCCGAAAATAAATTGGAGTTTGTTCAGAAAGCGAGTCATCTGCTATTGCTAGAAGACCAAATGGTCCAAAAGCACTTCTGTCTCTGGCACCAATCTTTCCACAATCTATTATGTTGTTCTTACCGATGTTTTTGGAGGCCAATGATTCAATCTCAAATTCAGCAAATATGTCCAACTATGAATATTTTTGGGAAAGGAAAATAGTTGTTCATCAGTACAATTATTGCGAGTGACAATGCAACAAAACCATTTGAGTAACCAACATAATTCTACCGACAAACCTGGGTTGCAAGGGTTATGTTTAGTGGCACAACAGAGCCAGGCTTAACCACCACTCCCTCAAATTCATCACTACTTAGTCTTAAGCTTTCTACTTCCTCTATTGGCCACAGAAGCAAACTAGTCCCAGTCTTGTCATCAAACAACACCGTTCTTGGAATTGTCTAACAGAACAAAAACAAATGTAGTTAAACTTAATTTTCACATAAAGTTATATAATCTCATCAACTAATAAACTCGATCATGAGAACATGTGTTTGTGTATCCCTAATTACTAAAATAAACAAAATTACTTAGGTTAAAAATAAACACATATAAACAATTCATGTTCAAGAAGCAAAACATACAATTAAAATTAACAAAAATTGATACCTGAAGAGAAGCCCAACCCTTTCTCAAGTCATCACTTTCTGTATCGGTTTCGTTAACCCAACCCCATAGAATTCTCCTCTCTTTTTCTTGATCATAGAAAGTCTTCGAAGCATAGTATCTCCCATAGTCCAAAAGCAACCCTATACCCACATCCTCAAGTGGGTTATCGGGTACCCACGTGTCATTTTCAGCAAAATAGGTACCAAGTGCATAACTATCTACCCTTGTGTCATCCATACTAGCCTTCAGCACGTGCTTAACATATGGCCCGTTAACTGATGTATCCAAACCCTTGGACCCGTTTATCGAAACTGGGTAAAAGTCCACACATTCCCACATACCCGTACCCGGAACTGCATGCAAGCAGTGATCATTTAGCTCAAAATTGATGAAATCAATGGTTTTGTAAACCAACGAAAGGCCTGTTTTTCCTTTCTTTGACCCAATTGCGACCCTCCATTTTCCATCCAGCCCGATCCAACCGGTGGTCGGGTCACGGAAGTTCTTCTGGTGGGTACCGGGTGGGGGCACTATGATCGGGTTGCCCACATACTTGACCCAATCAAGAAGAAGTGGATCAGATAGATTTGTAGGGTATGCAAGGTTTTGCACCTGCACAAAGTCATTGGTGTCACCCGTGTAAAGCATTAGGATTTTGCCATCTGGCAGAAGCGTGGCTGACCCAGTCCATACACCGTTGATATCATACCACTTGCTAGGGACCATGGCAATGGGTAGATAGAGCCAATGAATCATGTCCCTTGACACTGCATGCCCCCATGTGATGTTCCCCCACACTGCTGAATCAGGATTATATTGATAGAACAGATGGTACCATCCCATGTGATACAATGGACCTACAAACATAGGATACAATCCCAATTTAATCTTACATTTTTCTTTTTTTTGTCATCTTGCTCAATCGATTAAAAAAAATTAATATATAATATATTAATATAATTATTTGTAAAGGTTTATACACTTATTAAATATAATATTTTATACTAAATAATATGTCTAAATAAATTTAATATCAAACTAATCCTTAAACATTATATATTAACAACAAAAGTTTTTACACATTAATTCAGTTTTTTTTTACTAAAATGACCATTTATTTATAATTTTTATTATAACACAATGCTGCAGATAATAAATGCATCTAACTTCATTTAATTTAACCAACTAAACTAATATTCTTGAGGACCACTGTACTCATAGTATTGAGAATTAAGGTTGGATTTGAAAACTACGTTGTTTTGGACGTTGACCACGTGAACGTTGTCGTTGCAGTTGTAGGTACCTACATTTTATTTACGTGTTAATATTTCCTATAATAATACTCATATCTAAAATTCTTAAGCATATTTAATAATAATAATAATAATATTATTATTATTAATTTCTGTTCTCTATTATTATTTTTCATATTTTCTCTCTATAATGGAGTGAAAGAGTTACTAATTTCAATAGGTTTACTTTTAAATGAGCAAATATAGTGATTAAACACAAAAAAAAAAAAAAATTAAGAGAGCATCTTAACATTTTTTGTTAAATTACAAATATTATTGTTGATAAGGGGAGTGAAAAAAAATATATATTCTATTGTCCATAAACAATTTAGAACGTTATATTTTAAATTCTGTCATTAATTCATTTTTAATCATAAATAACTTTTTTTATATAGCCCGAGAAGGATGAATAATCGTGAATGTTAAGAATATAGTTATCATAAAATGACTAAACTATGTTTAGTTGGGTTTTTTGTAATATTTATATAGTTTTTTAGAAATTAAAGAATAATATAATATTTTTATTATATATATTAATTATTAGTTACTTTAAATAATTTAATCAAAATATTATGATATTTTTTCAAAATATTTCTCGAGAAATTAGATTTTTACTTCTGAATGAATTCAATTTTATGAGAAACATAACTAAAATAGTTTCTTGAATATACATTCCCTATAATATATATTATTTTTAAGAACATATATACATCAAACATAAGAAAATAATATTTTTTAATTTCAGATTTCCAAGAAAAAAATTCTCCTTGCCAAAAGTCAAGTTATATAAAAAAAATACGTGCTATCATTTTTTAATGATAGATTTTTTATTTATAAAAAATAATAAGAGAATAATCATAATTTATTTAATGATATGATTTTATGCTCTTTAATATAAAAAAAAAAAAGTCAAAAGTTTTGCTCAAAATCTTTAATAATTTATGTCACCTCACATTAGTCAATAAATATTTTTTTAATTATATTACGTAGGATAAGATCTCTTAATGAAATAATAATAATATCAATAATAGTTTGGATAAATTTCGTAAATATTATTAAATAATAAAATTAATGTTTTTTAAAATGAAAAATAATTTATTAAAATCATAACGTCAAAAACTGTGGATCTCACGCCATCACCAAATGAACAGTTATCTGTCAATTTCAATACTTTTATCTATTTGTGTTTTAAGAAAGTGTCACTATTATTACGAAAATAATTGAATATATATATATATATATATATATATATATATATATATATATTCTGTAAAGAGAATAAATATTTTTCTCTTTATAATATTTTATATTAATTTTGGATTATCTGGTAACTCTGAATCTGAGAAAGACACACGCCATTTCCAAATTAATGAGAATAATGGAATTATCTACTTTATATTAATAATAAGATTAAGCTTATAACACATTAAAGAAAAAAATAAAAAAATCTGATTCATTAATAAAAAAAAATTGTCATATTAATCAGTTCGGATAAACTTTATCAATCTAAACAATTAAGAAGCCAAATTAATTAAATTAAATAAATTTATATTTTAATTCCAATCCAAATAAAATTAAATTTTATTGGGTTTGTGATTTATTAATTCAATTAACATGAAACAAACTAATTAATGATACATTTTTATTATTATATATAAAGTTCATGATATAGTTATATAATTTTCTATTATTTAATTTATGCAAGTAATTATAATATAATTTTTGTTATTGTTTTAATGATAGAATTATGTGCAAATTTTAATAAAAAGTATGCATTTATTTTTTGAAATCAAATTTTTATATATTTAGATTATATTATCTCAAATCCAATGTAAAGCCACTCTAGAAAAAAAAAAAAACCCTTACCTAATATACATGCATAAAAAATCACAAATATGTGATTAAGTATTACAATTAATTATTTTATCAAAGAAAAACTATTTAGTTTAGTTAATATGTAGAGAAGTGAAATCCAAAAAAATATAACAGAAAAGATGAAGAGAAAAAAAAATTGAAAAATGAACGTACCGTCAGGATCTGGAGGCAATTCAGGCGAACAGGAACACCGGTTGGTCAACCAGACATTGTTGAAGTAACAGAAACATTAAAAAGAAGAGAACAAAAGTTTGATTGAAAAAGTTAATGATGGACCAAGATCCCAACTACCATTTCGTGCAAGCAACTACTACAAAACATAGTTGTAAATTTGGCACGTGAAACAAATAAATACACACACTTACCATTCATCCAATTCTTCTGCGGTTGAAAATGAAAAGCTGTTCTTTGCCAAGAAAACATGGCGTTGGTCCAATTAAATGAAACTTTGTTGAAAAGGGTTGGATTGGACTTGGCTGAAACCCCTTGAGCCACCCCTCTAGGTAGTAACCCTTGTGTTGAGGAGATGTTAGAAAAAGGGTTGCCATTGTTGTCCAAATTTTGCAAGTGGTTTTGGCCCTTCATCATGATCAATGCCACCAATGACATCAGAAAAGCAATGGAACAAAGTATCACAAGAGATGGTTTTAGGCCATTGTTGTTCACTCTTGGTGGGTGATGGTGATTCAGCAGAGGGGTGTGTAGAAGACCATGATCAAGATGAGGGCTTGTGGTGTGAGAAAGATTGACCTCCATGTTGTGGTGGATATATAACTTTAGGGTTTGTGAGAAAGAAGATTTTATAAGGGGTTTTGAGGAGAGGAAAAATGGTAGATGGAGAGAAAATGGGTTGGATATTGGAACGGTGGTTCCAATAGGATTGGAAAAGAGGACAAGACCAAAAGTTAATGAAAATACATGTTTGGGATTGGAGAATATATACATAAAAAGGTTTAAGTCAAATAAGAGAACAGAAAGTGAACACTTTATTTTTATTGTTTTATTTTTTTACACATTTTAACTAGATTTAATTAAGTAATGGATATTTCTTAACATATTGATTTCATGAAAAGTAAATTCTAACAAATATATTCCATTTTTTTTTCAATTAACTATATTTGTATAAACCATGCTATATCCAGCAAATGTTTAATTCATTTGTATACTTTTTTATTCAATAAGTTTTATATATTTTTATAACTTATATTATTTAAGAAATGAGAAAAAAATGATGTTGGGGGTAATTAAATGTTACTATTTGTTCTAGCTTTTTTTTTTTTTCATTTATTATGAACTTTCTATTCTATACAGATACAAATAATATGAAAAACATATTTTGTATACGGTCATATTTTTATTTTTAAAAAAATCAAACAAAATATTCAAATAAAATAAGTTCAGATTTGATTTTAAATTGAATCCAAACGATTAGACGGGTGAGTGATTTGGGGAAGACAACATGTGACATTTCTACAACCTCAATATATTAACAAAGTCAAAGGTTTCAACCCTCCAACAAAGTTTCAACCTTGTGACAAGAGATAAACTATGTTATGACTAGAACTACCACGAGTTTAAAATCTAATTTGAATTCCATTTCAAATCAAAAGTTGAAAGTTTTTTTTTTTTTGACTAAGCATAGAAGATGATGCAGTGACTAAGAAGAAAAAAATGTAATGACTAAGAAGAAAAAAATGTAATTGCAAATAAATCAATTATTTTGCTGTGTTGTTAATACTTTTATGCTTTTATAAGTTTATATTTTATTTTGCAATATGAAGATGAGATAAAACACATTCTAGAGAGAATAAGAAAGTATGAATGCATAATTTTATTTACCAAAGATAATTTATATTATTTAATGTGGCATATTAGATATAATTTATTATATATATATATATATATATATATATATATATATATATATATGAAATACTTTTTAATTTTAGTAATTAAATGTGTTGGAGAACGAATTAAAGAAGTGATATTTTAATGAGTTAAATTAATTAGCGATTTTTATGAAGTTTTTAAATATAATTTGTCTTCTTCTATAATAAGGGTGTGCAAAAACACTTTCACATTTAAGTAAAATAATATATAAAATATTATTATTATTATTATTTGAAAAAAATTTATCTATTTTTCCTCCATATATGACAACATTTCGAACCATGTAAAAATAAGGTTGTAGTTATTAAGTACTCCATGTCTAAGAATGTTCATCATGTTACTTAACGAGTTTATTAAAATTGTATTTTCAATTTTATAAAATTAAATTGATCTAAAAGCAACAAAGAAACTAGGGGAACTTATTTTTAAATTTATATCTATTTAAATATCGAAAAAATATATTCTATCATATTAAATCAAATAGATTTTTTTAATTATTATTCAAACTAAACCATTTAACGTTTTAAATTTTAAATTATATTTCTTTTTATTAAAAAATGGAACCAAACTCTAATATTATTTCTCAATTATATTAGGTCTAAGATGGTTACCACACACTATTCTTGTCCTTGTACATCAATCTTTGAATCAAATATAAGATAATATGATTAAGAAACTTAAATCCTTAAGTTAAGTTAGTTACCCTTTAAAATCAAATTTGTAAAAAATATCATTGAAAATATTTATATAAATTCTCTAGAAATCAATTAGTAGCATGTTATTTTTACTAAATTTTCTAATTTGATACCACATTAAACAAAATAATTTAATTTAAATAACATGATATATTTTCCAATAAAAAATTCATTAAACTAAAAAAAGTTACACTCTTACCTCTGTTACAATAATTTTTTAGAAAACTTGTAAAAAAAAAACACTATTAAAAAACATTATTTCCTACAAACAAATATTATTTTCTGAATAATAAATAAACTTTCTTTTCCTACTTCATATTGAATAATTAATCTTAATAAAAGATGTATAATGAATATGAAGAATAATTTTCTTAAAGTTATCTATATTCTTAAAGCAATAAATTGAAATCTTACTCCACAAATAAGTATATCACAATTAAAAAGAACATTTCTAGAATAGTGACATATAAATATGAATTACAAATAATGATATCCAATCTACATTTAAAAAAAAATTAACATATGAAATTCTCTCAACAACAAAAATGAAAAAAAAAAAAACACACAGAACAATTTCATATTTAATCCCCAATGAGTGGTTAGGGGGCATAACCAAAACTGAAGAAAGAATATGAAATAAATACAATAAAAATCAAAACTTTAAATGGGGTAACAAAAAAGAAAGCCCTCTGAGCAGATTTTCCTTAATTCTTAGCCAAGAATTTACAGCGACCACACATACTTTGAATAAAACAACTTGGTAATGTCTTGCTATGGTCAGAGGTCTTCTGAGCTCAAATATGTTCCAGCAAACCTCTTGGAAAAGTCTTCTAACAAACCCAAAATTGAAACAAAAGACTGTCTCTAATATATATAGCATAGTGGAGTATGTTCTCCTCTATACACTTTCTAAGGCTCTTTATTGAGTGCTTGATTTCCATGCAGCAAGTGATGTCAGAAATTCCATCACCTGAAGATACAAAGATGCTTGGATTGGGACATCAAAAGGTTATATCAATATAAACAAACAACTTCTAATAATAATGAGTTAGGATCAGTTTCATAATCTGAAATAATCAATTGTTTATACGCGGTAAAGGTAAACAACAAGTAGTTTTTTTCTCATTTTTTATAGCATCACCATAGTTTTGTGCAGTGAAATCTATGCGTCATCTGAACACACCACTAATAAATTAGAATGAAGAGAATTACCTCTGAGGGTTCACGAAGAGAGTAAATTGCATTGCTTTCTTTTGGGACAGGGGACACTATGATGCCACAACCTTTATTAGCTTCTCTCAAAACCTGTAACAGTTGGTTTTTGTTATCAGTGTTAAGGGAATCTACAAAAAGAAAAATTGTGAAACAAGCACTTTGAGCCATGCCATCATAACAAGCTAGTTATTACTATTACCTTAAATGCATCTTCATCTGTTCTATCATCTCCAACATATATAGCTAGCACGTCATCACAATTGTTAAGTCCTAAATAAATAAGTGTTACTGTCATTTACAGCATAACAAAATTCTGATCTTCAAAGAAAGTAGCCATTAGATAAAAACAATGAACTCACCAAGTGACTCAAGTAAAAATGTGACAGCTTTTCCCTTATCCCAGTCAATCACTGGCCGAACCTCTAAAACCTGAAAATAAGCAAACATAGATTATTAAGAAGTAGTTTTAACAGTTAGATCTCTTGAAAAATGAGTAAACCAAATTGGGTGTGGAAATAGTACCTTCCGCCCATGAGTTAAACGCAAACGTGGATACTGCTTCAGAACATCATACACACGTTGTCCCACAATTTGCCAACTCTGTACATCATTTTAAGATTAGTTTTAACCAAAATTAATTTCATTCAAACATGCACATAATACGTTGGTAAGAAGAGGAAGTCATCTTAAGTTGAAAAATTCCCCATTCTTATGCTAAACATTAAGCATCAGACAAGAAGTTAGTACCTCCTCATCTACATTCCGGTAATGTAGAGATGCACAAAATTTATTGTTCTCAACTGTTGCTCCTTCAATATCTTTTGTACACTCCTTGAGCAACCCAAGTACCTGCGCGAACATGAAACATTAGTTGATCAGCATACAACTTTCCAATGCAGAAAAAAAGTGGAAAATAATTTGATTGAATAGTATTTTTCAAATATACTTACCTCATCAATCATGGGCAGGAATTCAGAAGCAGGTTGGAATAAATTAACTTCAACAACACCCTGTAATTTCAAAAGAATGAAAATCAAATCGAGACGCATTACAAGGTACTTCTAATAGACAATGCGCGAAGTCAGACACATATTCACAAACACGTGCCGGGTAGAAACTTTGAAATCGGTACCTGCTTGTCAGAATCGGGATGATCATCAGAAATAGATTGTCTAGGAGGACCAATAATGTCCATTCCATGACTACCAGCATAATAGAGCTCACTTATTCCAACAAATTCATATACCTGAGCCAATAGCGTATATAAAATAAAGGTTAAAATCAGAAGTCAAAACTAATGATCAACAATGAAACTTGCTAAGTGCAGATGTGAGTACTAGTAAAAGAAAAAAAATTGTTTCATAAAATTCTTCCACTACCTTGTCACGTCTTCTTCCACTAATTATTGCAGTTGGAAAATATTCCGCTACTTTTTTAACAGCAGCACGCATCTACAGAAGTTTAAGGGTCAGATAAAAAAGTAGTAACATGAGAAGAAAAAATATTATTGAAATGTGGACGATAAATCAATAGAGAACATTACGTACATTATCTGACATGAAAGCATAGTCAGGATTGTCCACAATGGGTGTAAGAGTCCCATCATAATCTAGAAACAATGCAATTCTCTTCCCTTTTGCACAGTTAGTAATTTGATCCAAAGATGCAAGTGCAGATGGAAACTTTAGCTGTGGAATTGAAAAAGAAAAAAGAGAGAAAATGAAACTGCATAAACAAAACATTCCAAAACCATTGAACACAAAAATTACACGGAGGAAAGTATGTTTTACCAGCCAGGCACTGTAAGCAGCATCAGGTGATCCAGTCCCATGACTGAGATCCTTGGATACTTTACCGTGAGTAGGAGAAGAAGATTTCATGGCATCAAGCCAACCGCTAGAACGAAAATCATCAAGAATTCCTGTCTTCTTCCTTGGAATTGCCAGCAAGGGACCATGATGGGGAAAGGTAGGCCCTTTTGGAGAAGAGTAAGGTGACAAACCAGAAGGCACACCCAGCCTTGACCTTGTTAAGGGTGTGGTATCAGTAAGGACAGGAGTAAGATTTGACTTCAGCTCCATCGGATCCAGGACTATGCACAGTTTCACAGTGCAGCAACAATGTAGAATTTAATGAGTATTCAGATACAAATAGAACCAAATTCTATAAAACTTCCACCACTTCACCCAACTCTTTTCTTGTCACAGCAGTTTATCAACTGATGAGTTCCTACAGACAATGATCACGCAATTGATTAGTTTGAACTCGTTGAATGTCAAGTGACAAGTAATTGAAAAACATGACAACAATAGTTTTAGAATAGAATTTCTCATAACTTTATGGTTAAAATTTGGTACAGTCCCTCTCACTCACCACCATGGTGGTCCTCTTACAGACTCAAGCAACCATCATTGCGCAAAAGTGGACGTAACCAATTGTCTTTTCAATGAAAAACACTAAAAAACAATTCAAGAGTGGTAAATCGATCGCGGATTGATGTCAACTTCACAATTTGACTTTTCTGTTTTATTGTATACCGAATAATAAATTAAATTACATAAACTACAGATAATTTTCAGCTTATGAAGTGATTTTGTAAAAATTGATTCAAATCCAATTTTTTTTTTTTAAATCTTGAGAATTTACTAAAATGGAATCAAAACCTATGTTACCGAAATACCCTAATCGAAACCAAATCTACTGTTAGAAAATACATGATTACAAGCACAGGAAGCAATTATTAAAGAAAAAACACGATCCCATGAAGAAGAAACAATTATTAGACAAAAACCCCGGTAAAAGCGAGCGTGAAAACAAACGACAACATCGCAGGAACTTAATTTAAACAGTTACAAGGCAGGCAAACCAGAATCACTTGTGGACAAAAACTGAATCAATCAATCAATCAATCAATCATTCATGTAGCGACCGCTCTCAATAAATGCACTCAAAAGAAAAAAAAAGAAAAAAGAAAAAAAGGAATTAACGTTCTCGTAAATAAGTAAAACCGGATTTTAAGAAAAAGGTTGAATAATAATACATTGAATAGCAACCATCTAAACCTAAATCACCACGATAGAAAGAATGATTCACCGGTCAAAACTGTAACCGAACCATTGAATGTCAACATATTTACGCAATCCCCATTAAATAAGAATAATAATCAAACCGTCAAAGTTCTGATTCTCAATTTGACTGGCAGAGAGAAAAGACAGCACGAGGTAAGAGAGGCACCTAATGGTTCACGGTAAAGAACACAATTCTCCGGAATCCAACAGTTTGATATGAACTCAAAACTTGCTGAATGGGTTATCTATTTTTTATTCCCAAAATTTAGGAGAGCAGATAGCACTCGAAAAAGTGTCTATATTCAAAGAACACTTGTAGAAGAATACACGTTTATTTACCTCAAAGACACAAATGAATATTAAACTTGCCAAAAACAGGACATTGTTTTGTTCCACTCAACCAACTTTTTAGAGTCTGTTAAGTCTTCCCTCCAAAAGCTATTATATTATGCCCAAAGATTAAAGGTCGACCACAGCTCCTTAACTGTTAAACCTGAAAATGACGATCCATAATTTGATGTCCATAAAAGTGTTGAATATGAAAGGTATGGACTCTTCTCAAACAAGGTTCCAAATTATATTTATCTTACTCTAATGAAAAATATAGACTCAAAATCACAACACGTTATATGTGAGATTCTATTCTTCTACTCTACCAATCCTATGAATTCTGTCAGAGATTTGAGGTGCATCCATGTTTAGTCAAACTCTCCATAATTCTTCAAATGATAAATGCATAGACATGTTGTGGATACGATCCGTGTAACTAACAAGAATCCATGTTTGTGAAAATCTTAAGACTCTAATTATAGTATTACGAGAGAAATTAATCTTTAATCCATTAGAAAAAACTTTGACAGAAAAAAAAAAAAAAAGACTTTTTTTGTCAGGTAATTCAAATTCAGACAATTCACAACCCCTCCTCCAAAACCGAAAAAGGGCATGATAGTTTACTTGGATGGACGATCCACAACCTTCCAATTTTCCAAAAAACGAAGTGGGAGATTCAGATCACAAATTACAATGCAAGTTGAAGATCAAACAGTAGCGAGGAGCTAGTGATGAATGCTACAGCATTACGGAGAAGTCGTGGTGAATTTTAGAGGAAACAAACAAAGCAATAGTTAAAAGTAGAAAAAGAAAAAGAGAAAGAAAACCTCTCCAAGGTGAAATTTCAGCAGAAGTTTCCTTTTGCAGTAATTTCCCAATTGAGACAGAGAGAGAATGTGCACGTGAGGGCGTAGATAGTTAGCGTACTTACACACTATTGAAAAGAAGAGGGTATGAGAATGGAAAGAAAGGAAAGTGTTGGAGTTTGAGGAGAAGAGAAGGGAAAGAGAATGGTTGTTTGTGACAATGAGAAAGGAAGGAACTTGAGGGACTATTTAAGAGCGTCGGTCCTCACCTAACGTCCTTACACAACTGCAGAGGCGTGGTCGTTCAATAAGAAACCACTCGCCACTAAAACATTTTCCATTTTCTATGCCTTCGTTCAGCTTCTCGCAGAGCCGCGTGAACGACACGTGTCTTTCAGCGAGGGCTGTGGGAGTGTTAGACCAGTGGGGTAGCGCGTGGATATAACGCTCTGGCTTTCGAGGGTCTTGAAAGGGGGAGAAAGGAACGGTGTTCCAGTCCAAAAAGGACCTAGAAATTAAAAAACAAAATTAAAAAGGTATTTCAAGTAACACGTGAGTTATCAAATGTGAAATGTTCCCATCTCTTTTTAAACAACTATAACTATTTTATTTTTTATAAGGGTATAAATAATTTATTATTAGTTTAATAAATATATTTATTATATATATAGAGAGAGAGTTTTAGTCTAAAGTTTAAAACTTTTTTTTCCCTCTTATGTGTAATTATTAATGAAGGATTTTTAACTCTAAAAGCTTTTTTTTTTCATCATTGAAAATGACACTCCAATATTTTAGGGTAGTTACACATTATACCCTTATTAGCTTCTTTAATACATGTTTCAAGTTAGAGCTTGTGTGTAAACCCTTATTATTTAAAATAATGGACATTGAAAGGGTAATCCTTGTATTTGTCCCAAAGGGTAATCCATTGAAGGGTAATCCTTAGCCCATGGTTTTCTTTGTCTGTTCTACTGTCCTTTCTGAGGTATTCATGATGTCCTACTCTTCAACAAGTACATTTTTCTCTACTTTAACCCTTCTAATTTTGTTAACTTATTATAACTTTTAATAATTTAAGCATAAATAATTAAGGGTAAAAAAAATGTCAATTTGTTGTTGAGTTTAATGTATAAACCTTAACTGCTACACAAAAGATAGTGGCCAGGCTCAATGTCCTGTCACCTACGATGCAGCACATGGCTCTATTCATCTTAGTCTACACTATGTTAATCAAATGCATGCTATTCGTGCTTAGTTTCATAAAAAATTTGACTTTCTCATGCACCATTTCTTTATACTTTCTTTAATTATTAGGGTTTGTGTTTAATTATTATTAGGGTTTGTGTTCCCATGTGGTATTCTCTGACAATATTGTAAGGAGAAACGTGGTATTCTCCCAACAATCTATTCAACAAAAGTAAAGACATCAGATCTTTCTAAGTTATGTTTTTTTTTTTTTTTGGGGTTAAATTTTTAAGTAAAATAGTGGTTTTTTCGATTATTTCTTAACTTATCTCGTAATTTTAAAAATTACAATAATATATTAATTACTTTCGGATTTTAAAATTTTAAAATTTATGATTAACTTTTTATCCTAAACACTAAATTTAAAATGACATTAATATATAAGTAATGTAACCAATATATTATCTCACGCATGAAAAACGTGAAAAGTTAGTTAGAGTGTCAGAAAATGAAGGATTCTTAAATGTGGAAAATAATTGTTTAGTAAATTTTTAAAGTAGATTCTTTAAAAGTATCAATATTTTCTTGTAATTTATAATATATTTTATGAATTATATTTTATCATAAAATTATAAAATCATAAAAAAGTTAGTTCAATTTGCATGTTTGTTAATAACATCGTTAAATTAATTTTCATGTCTAATATATTATCTATTTTGCAATTTTTATCTATCACGATCTTATTTTTTTTAGGATGTATGCGTAAGTTAAGAAAGAAAGATTAATATAAATTATCTTTGAATTCGACTTATAAATAATATAATACTTCATAAATTTACGGAAAATATTATAATCATAATTTGTTCTCGTCTTTATGTTTAATAATATTTTTATCATCGTAAAATTAATAAAAGAATTAAATTTATATTGAATAATATTTTTAATATGAATTTTGTAATGAGAGAATAAAAATGATTTAGTTAGTAAGATGTGGGTAATTAATATATGCATGCATCCACCTCAAGCTTGCGTGTTCTCCATTGACCATATACATTGACTAAAGTCTTTCTCTTTAATTCTCGTGGACCAAACCATTTTTTCCTTCCACAAGAGTCTAAAGAAACCATGCAATTTTCGTCAAAAAGGAAAAATTAATTAAGAAAAAAAATAGACATAAGAAAGTGACACCAATTAGATCCACCACATTTAATATACATACCTCTATTTTCAAAATACGTTCAAGAGGTAAAAATAGATCTTCACACCAATACATTTCTTATATCAGTTATATTAAGAACCTAATTTTACGTATAATTTTATTAAAAAACTAATGTGATGAGTAATTTTCTATATGTCTATTCTATTCAAAAATATATAATAATTAACTTTACATGTGAATTCTATTTAAGATTAAAGACTGATTTGAATTTTTACATATTTAAAAACAAAATTTATTTTTTTATTTTTTTTAAAAGGCTAAATTGACAATCACACACGTTTTAGAACTAAATTAACCAATTATTAAAAAAAATATCATTAATCATGGTTTGGATTTCGTCTCTCTTAAAATTTTTTACTCATACGATAGTGAAAAAAGAGAGAGTAAAACTCAATTAAGTGATTTAAATATTTAAAAAATTAATATATTAAAATTATTTCTATAAAGGTTAGATTAAAAGAATGAATATTAATTTTCATTATTTGTAACAAATTTATTAGTTTTGTCTATTAATATTCTCTTCAATTAAAACACTTAAAATAACTTGTTATAGTTTTTTTTTTATCTATAATAAATATAACTAAAAGATAGAAGTATAATTAATATAGTCTTAAACTTCGTAAATACTATATATTTAGAAATATTTTTTTCTATAAAAAAGTCACAAATATATATTTTTAATAAGAGAAACATAAAAACAAAAAACAAAATATAAAGAAAGTGAGTAGGATTTTGTTAGACACTGATAAGGTTCCACACCCCTCCAACGAAGCTCGTCGGATCGATGCAAGGGGTATTTTTGACCGGAAAAATGTTAGGCTTTGACTCGATACTCATGTTAAGGTTCCAACATAAAATCAAATGACAATATGTTGAGTAGTCTAACATGTATTTAAACCATACCAAATAATATAAGGTAGACGATATGGGACTTTCAACAGAAAGAATATAAAATAGTAAAAACAATTTAGTTTTTAAGTCAGTGATATATTTATACACTCGTTACTCGTATGTAAATTTATTATAAAATAGCAATTAACGATTAAAAGATAAAATAAAAAATAAAAAATTTAATAAAAATTTGAACAAAATTATGAATACACAGGAACGGATTTTGATTATTGATTTTGAAGGATCAAATAATATATTATTAATAAATAATAAATAAATATAGAAAAAACAAAAAAAATGAAAGGGTGAAAAGATAAAATTGTAGATATATATTTAAATATATTAAATGATCATTAAATTTGAGAGAAACAAAATTGTAAATTATATGAGTAGTTACAAAACTAAGGAGGACTTAAAAATAAAATTATAAATATATTAAATATTTATTAAATTAAAAAGGAGTTAGAAAAATAAGAGCGACATTGGTGTGCTCGACAGAAGATCATGCGGATACATACAAGAAAAGTGAAAAGTGTGTAGGTGGAGAGAGGTGTTGGTCAAATATGGTGACCATAATACACAAAATGCTGACTCTGCATTTGTCTGCTTTTCCTTGGCGATGCACCAAGTTTCACACAATAAGACGATCCATGCAACATCATCGCCTAAGTGGTCCACACCAAACTTCTTCATTTTATTTTATACTTTTTTAAATAATATCTTTTAAATAACATCTTCATGTAAACTATTTCTTAATTCCCATTTCTTCTGGGCCTCCATTCTATCATCACAAAACCCCCTAATTAATTCATTTCTCAACAATCACCGTGGTCCACACATTTATCATTCTAAAGTCAAATAACTAACAACACTTGTTAGCTTAATATAGCTCAAATTCATCATTTTATCCTACTCTTATATCTTATGATTATTTTTTTATTAATGCTATAATACCATACCCTAAAATTAATATTAACATTTATATATAAATAAATTTAGTATATCTATTTTATTTTATTATATATTTTTTTATAATTATTTTATATATTGATGAGTCTTTTGCAAGTATTCACATTTATTCTTTGTTTATTCGAACGAATGAATTTAAGAAAATTTGGATATTTTTTTTATCTAAATAAAAAAAATATTAATAAATATATGATATTGAATGAAAAAATTATGAAAAATGAAATCTTGTTAATAATCCATAATTGTAGAATTTGTTTATTAAGTTTTTAGGGGTTTGAATTTTAATTTTATGTTGGGAAAATTATTTTTCAATGTGAAATTTTCGACATCGTACACTCTTCGATACCTTAATAAGTGGCAAACAAATTATTCACGCACACGTGAAGATGACATCACCAACACGTAAAAGATGACATCACCAATACCTAAATATCACATTCACACGTCTCTAATAACTATTTTTGTTAATATAAAATTATCATCCAAATATACATTCTTTGGCATGAAAACAACTGAAGAGATAAAAAATATTATATAAAGGTAACAGTGAATATAATTTTTTAAGTGAGATTCAAAGTTCAAAATTTATTTTCAACTTAATAGTATCATAAATAAGTTAAATGTTAAAGTTTTTTTTTTTAAAAAGAGAAAGTTATAATCAAATCAATAAGGATTAATAGATGCATTATTAATAATATTTTTTATTTAGTTATTCTAACCACTGAAAACTTAATGAGAGCATTTTTTTTTCATTTATTATGATAAATATTTATGCTAATCTATATGACGTAAATGTTTAAAGGAGTTAGAAAAAAACTACAATAAATACAAAGGTCATAAGAAAATGTATTAAAAATTATTTATTTTATATTTTTTATGTTTTTCACTCACAAGTATAATCAAATTATTTTTTTCTAAATAAATGTATGTTTTCATATGTTTGTTGTATCAAATCCAATAGACATCATTAAGGTTATTTGTCCATTTAAATAAGGGTAAGATCCTCACTTGATTTCCAATGCCATTTGACAAAAATAGTTTACTCAAATCAAAGTGAACTAAAGAGTAGTTCAAGCAAAATAAACTCAATATATTTTAGTTCAATCAACCACATTCTACATTTTCAAACTATATACTACTCTTTTTTTAATACAAAACATTGATAGAAATTTTGAAAATTTCGTATTATGATTGAATGTGATAGATTGGGTAACAAGATTCTTCTCCCTTCCTTAAATTAGCTTTATTAAAATATTTATCAAAATTAATGCAAAAAAATATTATTTTTTTGAATAATTACTGTTATCACCATGATATTTCCCACTATTATTCGATTCCACCAACTCTCTACCATGATCATTGTTGCAGCTGGTAATTAGAATATGAGTTGACTGAGAGCATCAAACTTCCTAAGAAAATATACAGGACTAATCTATGCTAAAATACCACCTGTGATAGAACTCAACATGGAGCAAAAATCCTAGTTTTGTGGCAGAAATGAATTTGTCCAACCTATAATCATCACAAAAGGAATCATCTTGTGGAGAATGATGATGAAGAAGTTGTGGCAGGACTCAAGTACTATTCATCCTTCTGCACAGGTAGGAACGGATTAGTTTCACCTATGTCACTCTCATCCTCTCTCAGGCCTGTAGACGTTGACAGAACCAAGCACAACTTTTCCAACTCTTCTGTTTCTACGTGCTCTTCTGCTCATACTACTTTTCCTTCTCTTCTCAGCGGGTTGTGACAAGGGTAGAGAATGAATCCATCTTAATGGCACTAGAGCTGCAAGAGACTGTGCAAGAATTCCCATTGTCAAGCCAGAGTAATCACCGGATGTAACACCAAGGCAAGAGGCCAATCCAACACCCAGAAAGGCACTAGCTATTGATGATAGGCACAAAGCTGATGCAAGGAAAGCTGTGAGAGATCCTTCACATCCCTTTGGACATAAATTTGCAAATAAAACTGAAAAAGGAAGGAGCTTGAACTGAGCCACAATTTCTGCTAAACCAGAAAAGCAAAGAGCAAACACCTCATTGGAAATTCCCCATTTGAGATTTATCTGTTTAACCAAAATGAGATCAAGAAGGAGAGATGAAGCATATAGAATCTGCACCATGCCTATCAGCTTTCGCATTGAAATTTTTTTCCAATAACGGTTGTAAAGCACAGTTCCTGAAAGCAGCACAAACTGGCCAATCACTCGGGACAACCCGATTACTGTAGGATCAAGATTTAGGCACTGTGTCTGATAGCAAAATATAGAACCTGAAAGCATTGGGACCACGGCAATTGACCCCACAATCCATACAAGGGGCCGGGAAATGCTCTTGTCACTGATGGCCACAACAAGATCAGAGATTTGTTTCCTGATATTTTCTGAGATGGATTGCCTAGAAAGATTTTCACCTGAAAGTTGTGTTATGCCTAAAGACTCCTCTCTCGTTGATAAAGAAATCACTAGTTGCAGAGACAGTAAAGATGAAAATATGACAAACATTGTTCTGGGAGGCATTTTCTGTAAGAAATAACCACCAATCAAGTTGCCTAAGATTCCACCTGCGGCTAATGCCATGAATGCATATGCCTGCAGGCCACCAATTTTGTGCTTCTTGCCATACTCTGCTACAAGAGCATCCTGTGCTACTTCTGCAATGGATGCTCCCAAATTACCGAGTAGCACACATGCAATTAAGTTGGGTAGCACTTCTTGTGCAATGGGGACCAATGCTAGAAGACTCCAAGAAAGAACTTGCAGAAGACCTGGAGATTGAACCAAAAAGGTATTTATTAAATTGTATAAATTTTTTGGGGGCAAAAGAAGAAGTTAATTAAGAAGGAAATACAATTATAAAGAATTTATGGATAAACTATATTCACAGAAGTAAAAGGAAAATATAAACAACAAATAATAAAATCCATCAATGGAGTAAAGCTATCCAATCCCTCAATATGTGCATTAAAACCCCTTAAAATGATACAGAGTCTTACACCATATACAAGTCATTAAGCCAAAGGCCTAATCTCATCCTAACTCCTCTAATGTACCAGAGAAACTTCCATCAATTTATAGGAGTGACATTCCAACAAGATATATCAGCATGGAATATATCTTCATGTCCTACACTCACACATAATGGCAATTCTTTATAGTTTTCCACATTTTCAAATATTTTGATGTTAATATACTTATACACATGGCTATTTAAAAAGATCTAATCAAATTACTATATAAACACAAGAAACTCAATAATTTAAGCTACGATTGCATCTTTGCCTATTTCTTATGAGCCGTATACTACTCCACTACTTTCAAATCATATATATTTCACAGAAAATCATGGTAAGAGACTGGATTACTAAGTCAAATAAAGGAGTTCCGCCTTGCTTTTATTCTTGTCTTCCCGAGCACTACTCCCGTAGTATCATAATCATAAATTTTTTCTGTAAAGAATTTGTTTATACAAAAAAGTACATGATATCTATCACTGGACACAGATATCTATCAGTATATAGATAAAGAACAACCTAAGGATGCAACAACAGAACAAAACAATCTCGTAGATTTCGTTCTAGAACTCAAAACTCATAAATTAGATTTTCACTTTCAGTATTCATGTGTTCGGTCTATCTTATTCAATACATTTTCTGACTGAACACTTAGTTCCTATGACCTTATCAGCATGTTAGAGATAATAGATTTAAATTCCGATCCTGGTCTTTGCACTTGTGTGCTCCCTTTTGCACTTGTGTGCTCTCTTTTGAAACTTATCTCATTTCATTCAGATAAAGCTCAAAATAGTCGATTAGATATGAATGAAAACATACAAAAAATCAATATGTTACATGTACTCATTCAAAAGACGATTAAGAGAATGAAAATGAAATGAAAAGATATATTCCAATGGTGACTGCATGAAGAAAGGTTAGTTTCTCGTTGGTCCGTAACTCCTGCTTTTATAACACCAATTGACTCATTCACAGAAATCAAAAGACACAAACATGGAAAAAAAAAAATCAAAAAAATCAAACATTATTACTTTAAAGGAAACTCAAATTACAAAACTTAAGGGAAATTTGATTATCTTCTGCTTCTTTTATTTGAAAAACGGATTTTTAAAACAACCTCCATCGTACTCAGTAATCAATTTCCCATCCTAACTTAAGGGGATTTTTGTCTTCCTTGTTTTTTTTTTTTTTTCCCAAAAGTGTGTGTCGATGGAAAGATGTTCGGGTCTTCCTTCCAAATACAAATCAAACACATTTTACAAGATAGCAACAGTTTATTGAAAAATAGTAAAAAAAAAAAATGCTATCAACGCTCTCACTTAAACATCCTATGATTGAGTCTGTTTTTAAAAAAAAAAAATGTGTTCTTAACTCTGTTCTACAAAACAAACATGGTTTTAATGTTGTTTTTAAACCTTCTTCCAATCTGGGTTATCATTTTACTTTCATAATCTGCATGAAACTCTAATGCTGGAAAAGCATTTAAGCAAGTTACCTCCTATGGCAAGATAAGGAATTCTGTGAGCCCCACTGATATAGATGGCATCCGAAAGGATTCCATAAAGTGGCTTAGCCACCATGGGGAGGTTGGCAGTGTTCTGCACGAGCTGCAACGTGGAGGGGTGCAAGTTGAGATTGGTAGCCATGTGAAAGTTCAGCGCCAGCCACGGAAAGCACCTGAAACCTTGCACCCAATAACCCAACCCACACAACATCACCATTTGTCTGTTCCCATCTTCTCCCCTCTCTTTCTCCTCGTACTTCTCCTTAACCACGACGCGCCTCGTCATCACCGTCAATGTGGGTTTCTCATTGACGGCGTCGGCGTTAGCGCTGCGGCTGGTGGGGTTACTGTAGTTTAGGAAACAAGTCACAGGTGGCAGAAAAGGTTTTCTGCGATGTTCGTGAAACCTCGGGATGTTCCAGACCACTGGGTTCTGGGAAGAGACAGCGTAAATCATGGTTCCGGGGATTCAGAATTTCCCAAATGAAAAGGAACAATGGCTTATGATTTTGCTTTTGTTTTCGTTCAGGGTGAAAGGAATTAGTCACTCAACCGCTTAAAAAACTAAACTTCAAAAGAAAAAAAAAAAAAAGTGTTTACATTTAGTAATTAACACATGATGATAGTAGTGTTGAAAGGGTGAGTAAGAGAAAAGAGGATAATGGGTGATTTTTCTTTTCTTCGTTTTTATAGTGAATGGTTTGAGTCAAGGGGGGGTGATGGAGTGGTGAAAGAAAGAATATATGCTAGAGAAAAGGGGAAGGGTAATGGAAGAGGGATCTAGAAGAGTGTATTGGGGGTTATTTTTTGAGGGGGAATTAAATTGAAAGAAAATAGTTATTTATGTGAGAGTTGTTTGTTTGTGATTGAGAGGGATGAAGAGGGTTCCAGGTTTTAGATTTGGTGTGGAAGTGACGGATGATGACAATGCTGAACAAAGTGGGGTGCGAGAGACTGTGATGCGTTGTTTATTAGGGTGATTTCTGGGTTTGGGGACGCACGTGAGGGGCACGCGCGGGGAACGTGGGATTCCCGTGTGTGTGAGATTAAGGTTTGTTTGTCTGTTTGTTTGATTGTGTGGTGCGGACGTGATTATGAGCCGTTGAAAGTGTTGATCGAAAATTTGCGGCAAAGGAGTGGATTCACGGTTTTGTCAGAGTACAGGTATTTACTTGTCATTGTTATATGACAACAACATTACTTATTATATAAATGTTTTGTTCAGAAAATATTAAGTTGTTAATATTATGATAATGCAAAATGCAATCTATAATAAAAAGATTAGGATGCTGTTAGGATAATAATTTTTAGAAAAATTATAAAAAATTAATAGAATCAAAGATTTGATGGATTCTGAGTCATAAAAAGATAAAATAGCATGTTCTAGTTTTTTATTTCATATTTGTTTTTTGTTTTTATAATTTTAAATTGATAAATATAATATTTCAAAACTTTTTAACTATTAAAATAATAAATTTAATCTTTAATAATAATATATTACAATGAATAAAAATTGAACAATTTCACTTATATATATCTCTTAATTTTTATTAATGATTCATTAGTTCTATATTATTAAAAATCGAAATGAATGATAATTTATATAGATAAGATTAAGAGATTCTTAAAATAAATAATTTTTTTTATACTTAACAATTAATTAACCAATTTTTAAACAACAACTTATTTTTATTATGGTGAGATGTTAATTAATTCTAGACTATTTTCTTAAATGCTTACATTTGATAATAATGTTTTAATATATTGGATTAAATAGTTTTTTTACTTAAAATTGATACTTCTAATATCTTTCAATATTTTAATACCTAATAGTTAATAAATATGTGAATTGAGTTCTAATAGAAGTTAATTTACTTTTTAAATTAAGAATATTAGTATGTTAATTTTGAAATTATATGCGAATATATTTAATTATATAATTAGGACGATTATATGTGAAAAATATTAATTTAAAAGTAATAAAGTTACTTTTTAATCTTAAGTTATTTATATTATTTGTGATATTAAAACATTTATTATTGTAAGAAAATGGTTCCATAAACGCTTTTAAATACACTTTCTATGGTGACAAATTTCTGAAAATTCTTTAAAACAAGTATTTAAGGTTTAGTGAGAGGAAACGTGTAGAAACTATGTATGCTTCACTACTCTATCCCATAACAACTCTATAGTTATTGGTTAATAATTATTTGGTGATTGAAACATGATTTTGTCTATCAAATTCTGGAAGAAAATAAAATATGAATCAACAAGTTTTTATTAATTTTATTTTTTTCAATAAATATTTCAATTTTTTTAATACAATTAAATATACATTGATTTCAAGAAAAGCAATACAACAATTTAATTTTAAATTTGAAAAATTATTTATTAACGGAGATATATTAATTATATATATAAAAAGTCATTCTAAATGACAAAGTCAATATATTATATTATTTAATTTAATTAATTTGGTTCAAGTTAAATCCAATTAAGGTAAAAATATGAACCAATTTAATTATTCTTAGATTGGTTGATTCATTCAAACTAATTAATACTCCTAAAGATGAGCTCTTAAGAAGTTTTTGTGTTATACTCGTTTTCACCCTTTTTCTCAAAATTTAATTAGAAATCAATACCAATAGTATAAATTTCTTCCTTTGCATGATTAACCTTTTTGATTGAGAAGGAAAAGTACAGTAATAAATTCATAATTTCCCCAAACATCACTTTTTGGAGCTAAAAATTCCTTCCATTTGGTCAATCATGGAGTTCATGTCAATCAATATGGAAATAATTTTTAAGTATGTCTTTGAATGAGAAAACTTAAAAATTTCAGAAAATAATATTTTTAAATTTAAATTATTAGTTTGGATACTATGTGCAGAAAAATGGAATATATATTTTAAAACTATTTTTTAATATTGAACTTTATTAAAAAATAATATGAACTAGTTTTTAAATATTCGTTTTAAATAATTTAAAATGATACAAATATTTCTATAAATTAGTTACTTTTAATTTATCTTTTATTATTTTTTTTAAACACCATATTTTATCAAAGAGTGTTTTAAGTTGTCTAAAACATAAATCAACTATTAAAATTCTTGGTCCAGGTAAAATATTATCTCGATGATTTATAGTTATTAAAACAAATAGAGTAATAATTAGTTCCTATAATCTAAGTCACTTTCTGTGACATGATTACTCTAATTGAAGTTCATAGACAAGACAAATGAATTATTATTATGGATTACATAGCCATCCAAACTTATCACAAATGAAATCTAAACAGGCATCCCCTGCGAAAGCACTGTCCCACAGCCAAGACAACGGTTGCAATTTTACTATCAAACCTCCACTGTTACTAACAAATAAACAAATAAATAAATAAAAAGAATGTGCAAAACAAAGGGCCCAATTTTCTAGTTGGAGTCAACTGTGTGTTCTGAGTACATACAATTACATCTTTAGTTTGGTTCCTTATTCTAACTGCAGAAACAAAAGAACAGTAAAAGTGCAGGGGAACATGTTACCCAATTTCAACAGGGAATGAAGTTGGTTGGGCTTATACGTAATTACATCTGTAAGTGAAAGGGTAAAAGTAATAATCTCCCCCTTATGAATAATATCTTCTAATTATTAACCATCTAAACTAACTACGTGATTACATAATGGTACAAATTTCACTATAATCAGTGAGTGAGAGAATATATGTTCCTAAAACCATGGCCTAGATTCTGCTACGTAGTGAATACAGATGTATCATCATATTCTCTTGAAAAATTTACCACCTTTCTTTCCCATGCCTATGCCCATATCAGAAGGGAAAAGGTATTTTGTATCTGGCCTCCATTTCAACTCTTTGAGAGTAGAAAACAAGGTTGCAAGTTCAGGAGAGATATCGCTATCCTTTATATTTTTACATGACTCTACCCTAAGGCACTCTAGCTCCTTCCACTGCTCAATTAAGGACTCCAAACCTTCTGTTGTAAGCAACGAGCATCCTTCAACGTAAAACAATTTCACCCGCCTGAAAATAGACCAACAACAACTGTAATTTGACTAACAAATAATCTTACCATATTCATAACAAATCCGTATAACTTATCCACTAAGGATTACATAACTTGTTCTTTGATGATAAATATTTAATGCTGCAAGAAACTAAAGCTAAGTTATATATGATAAATAATTTAAACATGATTGATAATAAAGACATCAATACTTGTTCTTTGATGCAGCAAGAAACAGTACGTTTTAAAATAAAGTGATCCCCGATTGAACCTCACAAAAAGGGAAAATTTTAACACAAACTCTCAAAAACATTATAAACACCTAGATCACAATGAACCCACAAGTTATAATTACTTATTTTCAACTTCATAAAAAACTTCAAGATTTCTCCCTATACCTGCAAACCAACCAGATTAACTATGCACATAATGCTACGAACACAATTTCATACCTACAA
Source organism: Sphenostylis stenocarpa (assembly GCA_963425845.1). Classification (NCBI taxonomy): domain Eukaryota; kingdom Viridiplantae; phylum Streptophyta; class Magnoliopsida; order Fabales; family Fabaceae; genus Sphenostylis; species Sphenostylis stenocarpa. The sequence continues at coordinate 54,962,810 of OY731402.1, forward strand.
CTGCAAAAATTTCATGAATTTGATTTTATTGAAGTGTGTGAGAAGATGTTTATACAACAAGAGTATATTTTCCATAATTTAAAAAATGCTCAATTAATAAGCTAAGCTATTATAATTCAAAAATTTAAATCAACATATATAAATTAAAAAAAAAAAAATCTCTCTCTCTCTCTCTCTCTCTCTCTCTCTATATATATATATATATATATATATATATATATATATATATACACACGCATATACATACATTATACATATCTTTATTAGTTTAATGCTGTCTTGTAATATCAGAATTCAATTATTATATAAATTTTAAAGTAATTATTACAAAAAAAACTATTATAATTCACAATTAAATCAAGATTGATATATTCTTACAAATGTCAAGAACATCCTTCCTATTAATGGCAATCCATTTGCAGAACAAAAGCTCTTTACACTGCTCATGCATTCTAATTAAATCTATCTTTGTTTTCTCATATTACAATTATTTTTTCTTTTAATTCAAAAAAGTAAAACCCAATCTCACCATGGACCAATTCCATTTGCACATTTACAGATTCAAATTCAAAGTGAAAATTAACCAGAGAAAAAATAGGGACAACACTTAGATCCAGTTTCTGAAGTGTTCTTCACATAATTCTCCAATCAGAATCAGAATTCCATTTCAATTACACATGTTAACATTTAATGAAAACACCTGACGAATTGCATCTAGGTTAAAATAAAATAAAATAGAAGATCCTCAATTACATGCATTACCTGCAAACAATAGCCAAACTTAAGGTGGCATTATCCAATCCCCAGCAGTCCTGAAGAACAATCTCCCTGGCATTTCTACACACCGAAAACAACGCTCCGACGCCATTCTTATCCCTCAGCTGGCACTTCTGCAAATGCAACCTTTCAAGGGCCTCACAGCACCCCAAATGCTCCTCCAACCCAGGGTTCCCATCAATCACCTTACAAGACTGAACCCTCAAAGTCTTTAAATTTTCGCAAAATGAAACCCCCGCGAGCCACCCATCGTCCATCCTATGATCCACAATCACCAACTCCTCCAACATCACACAACACTGCCCAATCGCCTTAACCCCATCGAAGCTCCCCTCACACCCAACAAGCTCCAATTTCACTAGCCTTCTACACCCCTGCGCCAAAATCGTGAACCCGATATCCGAAACCACGGAATCATAGAACCCTTTCAAACTCCCAACCAGTTTCAAAATCTGCAAATTCCGACACGCCGCGACGCCGCGCAAAACGGCATCATCGCACCGCTGCAGCTCGAGCTCCTGCAGCGTCAGGCACTCGGAACCGACGGTCGAGATCCCGGCCTCGCTGGCACCGGCAACCTCGAGCTTCCGTAGATTGGGGCAGCCACCGGCGAGCGATCTGAGACCGGCGTCAACGGCCTCAGCAGGTAATAGGCTTCCCACGCGCCACGTGGAGTCCACGCCCAGCGAAACCTGCTTGTGACTAAGTACAATGGTGGTTGAGTTTTGCGGTGAAGCGAACGAACCCGGAACCAAATCGACATGGTTCAGGTTCGGGAAGCGGTGGGTCAACCGACCCGAGAGAACAAAGTTCCAGTCGAGGAGGCGCAAGGTTCGGAACAACCGACCCTGGAGGTTCAGCCAGCGCTTACAGACGAGAGAATTAGAGTTTCGCTGCGAATCTGGAAGCTTCTCGAAGATTCTAATGAGAAGCTGGTCGGAGAGGAGGAGGGTTCGGTCCATTAATATAAGCGTAGAATTGGGGATTAGGGTTTTGGATTTGGGGTCGGAGAGGTGCATGGCGAGGACCATAGGGTTGAGGGGTTGGGCAGCGGCGGGGGAGTTGAGCCAGGGCTTTAACGGTGGCGGAGGAGAGAAACTAGGGTTGGTTTTGGAGTTGGAGTGAAACGACATCGTTTGAAGGTAGTGGTGGTGGTGTTAAGAAGCTTCGCATTCCCGGTTAACAGTGAAGTGGAGCAGAGTGTTGGTGGTGTTGGGGTGTGTTTGGCGTTCGGCATTGTTTGTGGAGGTTTGTGTCCAAAATCTCTATCTATATCCTTCACAACCAATTTTGTTGTGGGTCTCAAAATTTTCATTATTTCGAAATCATTTTTTTGCTTTTTGTTTTCTTCTTCATGGATTTGGCTGTGGTTAGAGTGTGCACCATTTGGGGATTCAAAGCACTAGAGACAAATTTTACCATTCTTACTCTTTCTTTCTTCTTTTCCTTTTCACTTTCTTTGCTTCAAATTTCCACTACAACTTGTTTTATTCCTTTGTTTCATTATTTTTTTATTTATACTACGTTTGTTTTATCATGATTTATTTTAAAAAATTAATAAAAAATGTGAATACGTACATATAAAGAATAAAGAAAATGAAATAAATTAATATTTTAAAATAAATTTGTAGTAAAAATATTAATACCCAATATAAAAAAAATGTTATATACTAGATTGACCCAAAAGATATCAGTAAAATTGGATAATAAAATAATATTGAACATTTTAAAAATAGAAATCGAATTGAATAATAAAAACAACAACAAAACTAAAAGAGTGTGTTTCACATGAGGAATAAGGAGGTGCATTAATGTCCTCTTTTTTTAATTGATTATTTTTCCAATAATAACCCTGAATTTTATACTAAAACTAATTTTTAATGAGTAGGTTATGTAAATATTTTACACAGTCCATTCAACTCAATTAAATTTCTATTTATCATAATTAATTTTAGAGAAGATAAATAATATATTATTAATAAATAATAAATAAATATAAAATAAAGTAAGAAGATGAAATGGTGAAAGGATAAAATTGTAAATATATATTTAAATATATTAAATGATTAAGGAGGTAAAATCATAAATTATAGGCGAGAGTTACAAAATTGAGAGGACTCGAGAGGATAAAATTGTAAATATACAAATAAATATATTAAATGTTGATTAGGTTTGGGACCAAAATCATAAATTACATTAGTTACCAAATTTTTGTCACCACGCTCCCCTCGATTTCCCAATGATCATACATAATTTTTTTTATTTTCTATTTCAGTCACTCATTTTGTAGGTTTAGATGATAACATGTTGAAACCAAGAACACACAAAAAGCCTAGCATTTTAGTGTTGGGATGAAGTTTTGGATGAGTACTAATGGTCTGAATTTCAATTAACAGAAATTTATCAAAAATTAATTTTATCTTTAAATTACGATTTCAATGACAAAATCGTCACAAATAAAAATTTCTACCTCAAATTATCTTTAATAATGTTATTATAATAGTAGGTGAAATCGTGACATTCTTACAAACAACAATCATCAAAACTATATAAAATGCATTTTACAACAAAGTCAACCACATGCAGAAGAATAAAAATATTACCTTTGAACTTCCACCATATATACGTGCAAACGTTTTGCATGGCGTGGAAACAAGTACGTATTCAACGTGCTTTCAACTTCTAATTAATCTCTCTCTTCTATCTACATATTCATATACCTGCAACAATCCCAAACACTGCCAAAACCATACACTAATCCCTCCATGGAAAAACCTGCCCGCACTCCCTCCGCCCCCCACCACGTCACGCCGTTCCCACCATCACCGCTGCTACTCCGTAGTCGAAGCGGTAGTGGCGCTGCCGTGGCAGCTTTAACCACCCCGGAGAGAAGTTCACATAGGTTCAACTCTACCGAAAGATTCACTATCAATAGTATCCAACGTTCGAAGTCAGCATCAAGAGCAAGAACAACCAAAAACAACAACGAAGAAAACAACATTAACCTATGTCCCACGTTAACAACATCCATTTCGAACAAGCAAACAAATACTAGGGTTCTTGAGAAGAAAAGCAGAGATGATAGCTTTGGCAAGAAACGTGGCGTTGACCCTAAAAATAATGTTGAAGCTCCGAAGAAGGCCACATCCCCGATGAAATCACCTTCAGCATGGGCACTTTCTCCAGGAAGATGGTCACTCAGATCTCCGACGTGGTCTCAACCACCGGCCAAAGCAAATGTTAATAGCAACATGAGTGTTGGTGGTGGTGTTAATAAAGTTTTGAAGTATTTCAGGCAAAAGAAAGTGTCACCATTGCAAGAGGAAGAGTACCATCGGTTTAGGATTTTGCAGAATAGACTTCTGCAATGGAGATTTATGAATGCTAGAGCTGACATTGCCATGGCTAATGTCAAGAATATGGCTGAGGTACGTTCTTTCTATCTTTTGCAACCTTTTTTCTTTTTAGATTCTCTTCCATTGACAATTTTGAAAGGCTGTTCTTAAACTAGTTCAAACTATTGATTATTTTTCTGTCTTGTTATACTTTCAGATACAATTGTTTTGTGTGTGGGTTAGAATGGTGAGGTTGAGAAAGAAAAGAATGGAGAAAAGAGTTGAATTAGGAAAGATGAAGCATGTGCTGAAGCTTTATAAAATTGTGAATGGACAACTCCATCTTCTCAATGAATGGTCAGAAGTAGAGAGAAGAAATCAAGAATCTGTTGCCAGATTGGCAAGGAAATTGTCAGCATCCTCCACCATATTGCCTTCAACTCACGTTAAGGTATAGTTACAACGTGTTATCATGTACAAAGAATGAAAATATTTGGACATATGTTTCTTTTATATAAAACTATTTCATTGATTAATTTATGCATAAACTAATTTTAATTTAAAAAAAAACTTATTTTCAAATTAGAATATGTATGGAAAAATGACTATATTTGAAAACCAAAACATAGTTGTCCCTATATTCTACAATACTAAATTATTAGTATAAACTTTATTTTATTCGGTTAGTTAATTAAAAATGATCTTAAAGATGAGTTTTAAAACAATGATTATAAAAATGTAGCAATCTTGTCAATATTGTTATATTAATCATTAGTAATATTTATTTATTTATTATATTTAACAATAAAGTATATTGAGTAAAGGTTAACTTTTTTTCACTGTTAATATATTTAAATAATTTCATTTAATCTCTCAAATTAAATATTTAATAACTAAAATCATAATACACTAAATTTAAGAGATTAACGATTTTTTTTTATTTGAGAAAAAAATAATTTAGCCTAAATGTCACATATTAGAAATAATACACACACAGACATATATATATATATATATATATATATATATATATATATATATATATATATATATATATATATATTAGCATATAAAATAAAAATATTATATTATTAATAATTAATAAATGATGTAGGTACTTTATATTCATTATGTTATTATTGTCTTCACAGGGAGACACAGAATCCATCTTTGAGGCACTGAATTCGGCCATTAAAGTAATGGAGAGTATGGAACCTTTAATCGCAATATACCAGACAAAGGTTATTTTTTTCTTTCTTCTTACAATATTATTGGCTTAGTTTCAAATACCGTAAAATCAATAATTTAAGTTAAAATGTAAAATTGGAAACATATTTATCAAAGTCTAATTGCTTTGAGGAATTAATCTTATTTAATGATATAGGAAAAATTTAATTACAAAATTGTAATAATTAATTAGCATATATGCGTTACATATCGTGAGTAGATAATTAATTATAGGACTGTGTTATTGATTAATTTCAGCAGGTTGAAAGGATTCTTTATCAAATTACAGAACTAACCACAACACTAACACAGGAAGAAGAGTACTTACAAGAACTTCTGAATCTTCTTCCTGTCATTTCTTCTTCATTGGTGAGCCTTGCACCCTTCTTAATTTCTCACAATAAAACAAAATCATCTAAGTTATTTTTTTGTTATATATTAGTATTATGTCTAATTTACTCTTTTATATCAATATGTTACATAATAATTTTGTCGGTTCCACATACTACAGGAGAATGAGAAAAGCATTCAAGTGCACTCTATCCAAACAACAATGAAGTTCAATTCCAGCAACTATCTCCGTAGCATTGCTTAATTGTGCATATTCAGGGACCAACATTTCCTAAGAACTTGTTCAATAGTGCTACAGTTTTGTAACTAAATGGTCATGTTCATACACAACTCTTGTTACATTGATTTATGTTACAAACATGAATCCCCTTTGTTTTCCAAACATGAAACCGATTGGAGAAGGCTAATGTTATACTCATAGGATTTTGTTTCCATGAATCAGAACCACACTTCACAATATGTTATATTTACAATTGGAGGTGAGAGGATGGTTTGTGGTAGACAAAAAAATTTATGAACTTTCAGCACGACTTCATGGAATGCTAAAGGGGTGCAAATGCAGGATATATATTTATTCCGTTACAGGATTATAAAAGATGAAGAAAAAAAGGAAGAAAACGAAACATGGAAGAGAACAAAGAAAAGAAGATGGACCTGTTTGAAGTAAAAAAATAGCTCCATTTTTTACCTTTCATTTCAATCTTTATGCCATGACAGACACATGGAACCACATGAAAGAAAATATGATGTCATTCATTCTAAAGACTAATATGAGCGATCTTAAATTGAGATTCTATTTTTACATTTCTATGCTTTTAAATACCAAGCAGAATTTGTTATATAAGGATTCGAAAGGGTATTCCCTCAATTATCATCTACTCTAGCTAAAGGCCCCAAAGTTTCCATGCTTTACGCAAGAAAGTGGGCAAAAGTCATTGAATTTGTGAACAGAGCATCATCTTTTAATAAATTTATATGGTAATTACTAAATGAAAATACAAGACTAATGGAGTCATGGAATTGAAGAAGCCTAGAATAATTTAATTTAAATTATATGTATGAACGCAATTTAAGTTGACACTACAGAGCAAATGTGTTGTCTATGTGTGACCTACAAGTCCAATGTAACACATGGAACTCAACTCAACGGTGCAAGAAAGTTATTCTCTAGCAGGCAAAATTTCAAACTACATGTCATTCTTTTTTATATTAACCCGGGTAATACCCTATACAGCCTGCAGTTCCAAACCAGTATGCTCATTGCTGTAATCAGAAGATGTTTCAGGATTTTCCTTGCCATGACTAGGCTCCATCTCTTGAATGGGAGGTGCATTTACAATTGTTGTCTCTGAGAAGGCATTGTCAGAGAGCCTTCCCTTCATTTCCCTGTGCTCTTGACACAAGGCACACCAGTGCATGCAGCAGTGTACACAACATGGATCACAAGGTGAGTTCTGCAGCAGAAAAAAAAAAAAAACTAGTGAGAAAATCTCAAAAGCAAAACAATGTTTATGCTATCGGGAAATCATAAAAGCAAAAGGAGAAAAATTTAATAAAATGTTAATTGTGTGTTCGGTTTAACTTATTTGGAGAGAAAAAAAATGCATTTCCTTTTGCCAACTTCGCGAGAGATTTTGAGGAAAAAATGATTATTTGCCTGTAATAATATTTTCCAAACATAAACTACATGTTGCTAGGTAACACAATATAACAAATGCTTTGTAAATACAAAATTTGATCATTCCAGGAAATTATAAAGCAGCCATTATGCTTTTGGCCATATGGTGAACTTGAATAGAGCAGGATTGTTGCCCCCCACCTTTTTGGAGCAAAATAACCACTGAAAAAATAAAATAGATGGCCCTGTTCTACCAAACTGATGTGGATTATGAAGTTGTCTAGCCAGTTAGAAACTAGAAGGATTGTATTTTGAAGAAAGGAAACTGTCAGTGATACTAGACAAGACTAAGAAAACATCATTTCTCAAACTGCGTGGTTGGTTAAAAATTGCTGACAATTGACACTAAAATCATGTCCATAAGGTTTTCATTGTTAGATTACATACCAGCAAGCACATCTTTGTTTCTGTCAACTAATGTTGTTCAAAATATGCATGTAATAAAGTCTTATGTCATCATATATTTGTTCACATGGCAAGGCTTGGGAATAGAACAAAACTCCTACAGAAAGGAAATTGTTTGTAACATCTAATGAATTCTACATTACACATTTGCAATAAGAAGAAGCAATATTTTATCAGCAGATGAACATTTGATATACTGTTCCATCTTTCAAGTTTATTATCCAATTGGAAAGGATATTCAGCACATACCGACAAGTGATACTTCTTCTGTAAGGTTTCCCGAACCTGACCAGTGTAAATTCCACACATCCACCAGGTAAAAAACAAGCCCTCAAAAATGAGAGATGATGTCCCTGGGTCAATATAACCGTTCAAGATCGCAGTTGCAGTTGCCAGAGCAATGCCACCCTCAATAAAAATAGCATGACAAACGCATGGTGCAGTCCAAGGAGTTTCTTCATGCAAGCTTTCTACATTGCGCCCAAATAATACACAAGGACAAAACAGTCCAGTCAAGCCTGCAATGAACGTTAGATAGTATTGCAACCACAAAATTTTCTGCTTACTCATTGCAACTATGAATACTTCTAATATAGCCATTTGAGTGATTCCCCCATATTCTAGTGCTTGGCATTTCACTCTCAACTTAACATATTATTAAATATGATGAGTGGTTAATTTTAGTCTCACATGCAATAATTTGACTAGTTCAATATAGATAACAAAAAACGACCTGACTCAACCAAAATTTGACAGCTTGGTCATGCCTAACTTACAACTTTCCCCATCTTCAGCGCATCCAAAGATCCCAGTCATCCAAGCTTCATCAGCAGGAGGCGAATAGCTTTCAGGTAATGGCTGCCCACATTCTATGCACTTGTGAACAGCCAACTGCAAAGGACTAAAAACCATGAGTAAATTATTTACTAACTTGTATTAAAACTCACCAAACAAAGCACAGGCAAAATATTTTCAAATTTTAATTTTTTGCCTTTTGTAATGATACAACAGATTTGACAAGGTTGCACATTGGCTGCCAATGTCCAAACACAACCCTTTTTCCCTAGGATAAGATTGAAAAGGAATACTTAACCTTGTTTGGAACTGTAAAATTTTAGAATTTCAAACTGTCACAGTCCCAATTATAGATTTTAGTTTAGGACCTTGTTTCAATTTCAATTGGTAAAAGTGTCATATCAGTAATTCAAAAACATGCAAAAACTCACATAACCAAGTCAAACTATATACCAATTTACTTCAGAATTCATGTTCCCACCTATTTAGGGGCATTTAACGAATCAGCACATATGACATAACAACTTATGGTAAAGAAAATATAAACTGAGTATATGACATTTTTTATCAAGCAATCTACAACCTAATCTCCCCACCCAAATTCACACTCTATCTGTACAAATGCAAACCCAAACAACATTAGACCACTTTGCTGCTTTCTTTATTCACACAACTAGAATTTATGAATAAACAAAACTACATTCAGATTGCACCAAAAAACCCTTCAACAAGGTTTTCTCATAAATATTCAAATTGAGAGATTTAAAAAAAAAAAGTTTGTTAGTTCAATTTTTCAGCCAAAATATCAAGATTTCTGTGGTCTGTTTGATCACAATTGTGACTACACCGACCCACATTAACAAGGTTTTCTCGTGAATATCTCTCTATTAGAGATTTAAATAAGGATGTGCTCCGAGGTATAAACATCCAAGGTTTTTAGTGTGCCCACAACCACAATTTCAAGTACATCAACCCACATTGTCTACAATTTCCCAAAATATTGAGGATCTTGACCAAATCAAGACATGAACCGCAATTTAAAATCCTGACATTGTCAATTATACAAATCAGACAACAACCCAGAATCTAAATAAAATACAAAATTAATACATGAAATTCAAGAAAAAAAAAAGGTGGATATGAATCCAAACCTGAGGGACCTCGATTGGCTGATTCAGTTCACCAGGCGTTATATCTTCCACAGGACCATGATCCTTTGTCAGTTTCACGTAATGCGATTGTGCCCTTTCGCCCATCTTATCTCACAAATCAAACCAAACCAACAAAGAACAATGAATCAGAGGAAATATTCACATAAGATCTAAGAAAATTGGCATGAGAATAATTACCTTAGCGAGGAAGTGAAGAGAAACAAACACCAAGAGAATTAATCAAGAGTTGTTTATTTATTGTTTTAATTGTATATTTTGTAACTCAACCATATTCCAAATTTTATTACCTTAATCTTTTCATAGCATATGTTCTTATCATAATTTTATCTTCTGTATACTTAATTATTTATTAAATATGTAATAATTTAATTTATTGGCTAAAACAAAAATTAAAAACTCATCTCATGCTAACTTAAATCATCCTTGTTGAAAACTATAAATCATTTATAAGATAAACAAAAATTATGGTATAATTTTTTTCACATAAACTGGAGACACTTTAGATAATTTGTTTTAATTATTTAGTTTCTATTTTACTATTTAATAAATAACATTAATTAACGAATGTTTAAATAGGTAGTGTTTCTTTAAGCTTGTTTTATAATATATTAAGGACAATAGATCTTAATAATTTCAGTATTGAGTTAGTGAAATGCATAACATTCATTTAATGCCTATTTTAAATTTATATATTAAATTTTAATTTTATATTTTAAAATATTTAGTTTTTATTATTTTTAAATAATTAATTTTAAAAGAAAATAATATTTAATAATTAAAAAAATGGTTGAAAATCATGCATTCATTTATTACATTTTTTAATTTTCAAAAAATTAATAATTTAATTCTATTATTTAATTTTTAAAATAATTAAAATAAAATAACAGTTTCACCACTAAATAATTCTCATTTACTTAATTATATTAATTAACAAGTCATGTAATAGTTAATAAGTTTTTCATCCACTTTTTATAAATTTTTATTTTCATTTATTGTTAAGTATTGGGAGACAGTATAATGAATTTAAGAGTAATAATAAATGTGTATTCAAATTTTGTACATTTATATATTTTTTTATTATCTATTCATTCATTGTTTTTATTTTATTTTATTTTTTTGAAAATAATTAAAGCAGAATAAAATATTATTTTTTATGATGAAAAAGTTTAAATATATATTCATTTATATTTATGAAATTATTTTTTAAAGTAATAATATCACAAGTACAAAATAAATAAAAAATTATTTTATTATTTTAATTAATATAAAAAAATTAGAGATGTTTTTTAATCTAAATATTGTTATTGTTTAATAGCCTATTAAAAAAATCTATATTTTCAGTTATTAATGTATTTTATTTTCAACCATTATTATATGTGCTTTTAAATTTTAATTTTATTAATTAATAAATCTTTTAAAAGTTTAAAATATAATTGTGAAAAAAGTGTGACAATAAAAAATTTAGTTTTTCATGCTATTTTATAAATATGGACGGTGCTGTGATAGTTGATACATGTAACTTGTGTTGATTGTATTTTAAATTTTTATAATTATAATATGAAAAATTTAAAATATAATTAAATCAAATAATATATAGAAGAGAGATGGAAGAGAAAGAAAGGATTTGACTTTAAAAGCACTCATATATAATTGTGTTATTATTAACTCATTATTTATTATATTATAATATTTACTAAAATATTAAGATAATGATATTTTTTTATATGAGTTTGAAGTCTAAAATAGGATCTTTCACTGATTGAATGAGAGATTACTTAATTGAAAAGTGATTAAATCTATAATTCTTTTGTTTTAAATCTCAAATCTATTAAAAATAAATAAATGACATATTATCATTTATATAAAAAATATATTATTTTTTTATTTTCAATATTTACATTTTTATCTACCCATAATATTTCATTTGATATTTATACAAGAAATCACAAAATATATAATTTATCATTATTTTTATTATTATAATTTTAGATATTAAAAGAATATATCCTCATCTAAAGTGATAAATTGATAGTTTTAATTTGTCTCGTATAATCATTAACCCAACTTAAGACTGAATAAAATAGGATTCATTTAAAAAATATTTATATATTAAAATTAAAATTAAATAAAAAATTATAATTATAATTTTTATAAATATATTATAATAATATAATTTAAATTATAAATATTAAATGATTAAGTTTAAGTTATTAATTATAATGAAATATTTTAATACATATTTATTATTATTTTTCAATTTATTTAATAAACATATTATTTAATAAATAAAAACTTAAAAGATTTTCATATAATTAAAAATATTTTTAAAATTATATAAAAAAATATATTAACGATGACTCATTTAACTTTTATTATGTAACTTGTTATATTCTATTTTTTTTACTGATTAAAAATGGATATAAGCAAAATGGAATGTGAGGTTCCATTTTATCATCTACCATCATTTAAAAAAAATACCTTAATTTAAAATAAAATAAAATAATACGATTGTTTTCAAAGAGTGCATGATAAAATTATGAAAAAGTGAGAAAATCAGTAATTCAATCGATAAAAAGTTGTTCAATTCCATTGAATTCATAATAATTTGATAATTTTTACTCCCATCTAGCCTATTTTATGAGCTTCTTAAAAGTACATAGAATAAACTCATTTTAAAAGTATACGCTTCTGAAATATAATATTTTTTACTTATTTATAATCATTTTTATTTTATATTTTTTTTATCATTTGGTGACCTTCTATAATGTTTTTATGTTTTTTTTTCCTTTATCTTTATGTGCAATAAATAAAAATTTAAAATTTATCATTGTTATTATCAATTATGAAAGATTGATCCCACAGCTAAAAATTATTCTACAATAAATGCAAAAGGAAAACGACATGAATTATAGGAAAAGAAAATTGTGCCAACTAAATGGTGGAGACTAGTGGAGTGATGGAAAAGATTAAAAAAGTGGACAAAGTCAATAAGTCAATTCCACGCGCATTGCCAAGGCAACATCATTGAAGAGTGTCATTTGGTGCGAAAGTCTCTTTGGAATTTCCAATTCCTTTGCTCTTCTTAAACTTCAACTCTTGCATTGCTCATACCAATTTCCTTCAACATGTCTACACCAGCAGAGTACTTTCTTTTTTTCCCTTTTTCAAATTCTCTTTCTCCTAACACACAAACACGAAGAATTTCCTTTTGTTTCACATGACATATTCATGGTCAACTCAGCTTCTATGTTTTTCTATTCTGCTATATTTTATTCACAGGCTTAAGATTTCATCACACTCATCTTAATTATGTTTATTTTTTTATCCATGATGGCTTCATATTAGTTCTAGCTTACGAAAGTAATGTTGGTACCAATCATTTTTTTGAGAAAATAATGGATTTCTCTCTAAGACAAGTAATTGATTAGAATTCTCTCTCTCTCTCTCTCTGCTTTTTCAGATACTATCGATCTCTACCACCTGTGAGCAAGACCTATGGAGTGGCCTGTTTGATGACCACTGCTGCTTATTATTGGAATCTTTATGATGCATGGAACATATCACTTGATTATGGCCTAGTCTTTAAACGATTCCAGGTTTGTAATTCAAAAACTCTTCTGAATTCTCATCTGTAGCAATAGAATATCAGAATTTAGTTTAATTAGTATGCACTGTTGTCATGTAAACATGTTTGCTAACTTCTGTAGTAATTACTTTAAAAGTCACACATAAAATGGTTTTTGAATATTTGACAGATAAAAAATCTTTAAAGTGGTGGTGTATAAAAATTAAAATCTAAATGTTTATGCATGAATCGATACCATCTCAGAGTTATTTTGGATACACTTCTCATTTTCAACAAGCACTTACATTTAATATAAAACAAAAACAAACACTTATATAATAACAAGATAAAATGAATCAAGGAGGTAAACTGTATTAAGCTAAGATAAAACTAATCAACAATACCATGGAGAAGTTAAACAAGGTAACCTTAGAAAATTTTAGATTTGTAAATTGATTTGAACTTATCAGAAATGTGTTTGCATGACTTTTGTTGAATTTTTAGTTATAAGCACTTAGTAGCTGGTGAAATAAAGAAGAATAAGATCTGTCAATTTGGATAAACTTTTCACCAAATTGCTTTATATCTGTTGTAGGTTTGGAGGATTATCACAAATTTCTTCTTTCTTGGCCCGTTCTCAGTATCATTTGCAATGCGTCTGATAATGATGTAAGCTACTCATGAAACTTCTTACACCTCATTCTGCTTTTCCCTCTGATAAATAATGATCAAAGCCATTAATCCCTCATTGTAAGATAGTTTAAATTATGAAGTTGTTTATTGTTGTTTGAATGTTGAACTTTGTAGAGCAAAGTATGGTGTTTCATTGGAAAGAGGACCCTTTGACAAGAGAACTGCAGATTATGTTTGGATGTTCATATTTGGTGCACTCTCTCTTCTGGTATGTGTCACTGTTTATATAACTTTTCATCTGTTGATTTTCAGTTCTACATGCTTGATGATTTTACTGCTTAGTTTCCACTTGAATTTCCTTCCACAATGTTTTGTTCCTCTCCTCTTCCATTGACATCCACTTGCACATTGTATGTTTTGAACACAAACAACATTTGAATATGTTTTATCCTCTTCTCTAAGGTGATTTCAGCAGTGCCATATCTTCGGTATCCATTCATGGGAATTTCGTTAGTTTTCATGATCGTTTATGTTTGGAGCCGCGAGTTTCCAAACGCACGAATCAACATCTATGGTGTCGTATCATTGAAGGTATATTCAATTCCATTGTTCTATGAGAAAATTTATATTTGATTCCGTACACCTATTGGAATCCAATAATCGATAATATATATATATATATATATATATATATATATTTCTCTCTTAATCTATCTGATATAATTAAAAAATATTTATATATTTAATATCAGGTCAAAAATATAATCTCCTTTCACTTGTATTCCTATTTTTCGATTAAAAAATTATGTTTTGATATAATCTTTGTCACTCACATTCGAAATATATTTAAAGTTTTTTGAATTATCAGCACCTCTTCCAAACATCTTTTATATAATATTGTATTTTTAATATTAAAACATTAAAATATATTTTTTAATATTAAAAAATTAAAAAAAATTATATATTTTAAATTATATTTGTAAAATTTTTTTATGTTTCGATGACACTCTGATACGAAATATATTTCAAGTTTAATGTCTTTTTCTTCAACATATTTGAAAAATCATAACTCTTAATAACGTGTTATTGCTCTGTATTGTGCCGTGAATTATCAGCACCCTCTCCCAAACATTTTGCAAGGTAACTTTTATATGCATATTGTATTTTTAATATTAAAAAATTAAAATATTTTTTTTTATCTTTTAGACTATATTTGTAAACATATTTAAGTTTTATCTATTTATTATTATTTCTTTTTTATAATGAAAATAATTGTATCTTTTCTCAAAAAAGATATATTCGAGTGTCATGAATCTCTTTTCTACAAATTCTTTTTCTAAAAAAATATTATTTTCTAAAAAATTTGAGATGCTATAAATATATTTATAATCAAGTCACTTTATTAGTTTATATCCTCTATATTAATTTTATTATAATTATTTGAGTTAAAGAATATATATTATCAACATTTGTAAAAAAAGAAAAAAACTTGACATTATAAATAAACTATCAACAACATAAATTTCAAAACATCTCAATAAATAATTTTTCTTTTTATCATTTTTCTTCCTATATATTTTTCCCTTAACTTGGGTCTAATTTATAGTTTTTAGTGCAATAAAAGTTGGTAGAAATTTGTTTTCTTGACAATAAGCATTTGTAAATAACAATACAATAATTCTTTTTTCTTACTTTCTAACATTGCAAACTAATTCTTCTTCAACAATTGTTAACTACTATTTTTATAGAAGATGATAAGGTGAGAAACATAGAATTCAGTGACTTAGGCAAGTAAAGTGAGTCATATTATGAGAACTTTGTGCTAAAACTATTATACTTTAACCATTGATAAACTGTTCATCCTTTATTAATATATATTTTTTTGTGTGTGTGCAGGGATTTTACCTTCCATGGGCTTTGCTAGGTCTGGATTTAATATTTGGAAGTCCTATAAAACCAGACATTGTAGGTATGGTCGCAGGGCACTTGTATTACTTCTTAACAGTGCTTCATCCTCTTGCTGGGGGAAAGTTCAAATTCAAAACCCCTCTCTGGGTGTATCCTTTTTCTTATCATCAGGTTCTTATTCATGGACATTAAGATTAGATAAGTTGCTTTTATTTCAACACTATTCACATTCCATTTTAAAAATATTATCTGTTTGAAAATTCTAGTTCATGAATTGTTACATTTAAGATATTATCTGCTTTGAAATTTTATTCTCCGAAGTTCCATGGCATGTTGAAACAAGTTGTAATCCTTAAGTATGTACCATATACCAGTCAGAAAATAGTAGCATATTGGGGAGAGGGTACACAGATAAATTCTCCAGTGCAATCTAATCCATCAGCTGGAATTGTCTTTAAAGGAAGAAGTCATCGTCTTGGAGGGACTGAAAGAAGCACAGCAAGAGACAGTGAAGAGCAAACTGAAGGGAATGCTTCATCTTCTTCTTCTTCTTCCTCCCCTCAACAACACAGTCAAAGTAATGGAGTTGCTTTCCGAGGAAAGAGTTATCGTTTAAATGAATGACTTTGAAACATGATTTGTCTAGGTATGTGTATGAATATGGCTCTCTTTTTCTGTAATTTTTATTTCACCATTTGGTATGTGTTATGCCTTCTATCTTAATATGAACATTGCAAGGGCTATTCACATGTTAGTAGTAATTACGTTTTTCTTCCATCTCCACCATAATTTATCTCTTAATTTTCTGGTCAACTTTCACATTAGTGTCTCTTAATTAATTGCCAACTGTTTATAATATATCTTCCTGTGTATATGACTTATATAGACTTTTGATTGCGTCTTCAAATGAGTGTTAATCGTCTTTATTAACATAATTAAGCATATTATTATTTCCTTTATGAGTATGTTTATTACTAAAGAAAATAAATAATTAAATATTTCTTCAATTATAAAACTATTCATATAATTATTAATTGATTTATTTTTATTAATAACTTAATTTTTTTAAATAATACATTTTAATCAATATCTATTTTTTAATGATATATACTTCCATATATAATTATTTCAAAAATACTTATATTAAATTTAAATAAATTGACTAATTATCATCATCATTCTATATTCTATTATTATTATTATTATTATTATTATTATTGAATAAAGAGAAAAATAAAATAAAAATATTTCAGAATAAAAAAATCTGTAGATTGGGAATGATATATTTATGTGCTTCATTTATATTTTAATGTAGAAACAATATAATAAGTTTTAATTTATTTTAGATTTATAATTTAAACATAAAGACGTGGTTAACTACCAACTAATTCTTTGTTTGAAATTTGGACATTAATGTTTTGTTTATATTGGTTGTCAAAAAATAATAGTTGTTAAAGGATATACAAAATTGTTTTCAAATAAAAGTAGTGTCTTTTCACTTTTCATTTCACAACAAACACTTTTATGATCCTCCTACGAGCTCAAAAGTATGAAAAAAGTTGCTGATTTTTATGTTTTTTAATTGATCATAGAAACTTCCTAGCACAAAAAGCAAGAACAAAGTAAGTTGGATTATTTAATTGGAATTTTGTGGTGTAAGCAATAAAAGTCAACGTAACTGGGTTTTGTTTGGTAGGTCACTTCTAACCATTTTCTTTTATTATTTTTTATGCCATTTCACGAATCACATAAAGAAAACGAAGAAGGGACGAAATATGTCTTTGTGGTGCGAATCAAGATTAAGATATAACCTAAAAACTTGTCTTAAAAAAAAAGACCCACTTCAACAAGTTGAAAAATTGACAAAAAGAATAATAATAAAAAAAACAATTTATTTAACATAAGGTTTATTATTTAAAATGAATGGATTATTCGTAATTTTAATAATTTAACTATTTGTGTAACGGTGAGGACCATATCAACTAGCGGGGTCGATTTCAAAAGCTAAATTAGTCGAAAATTATGAGAAGTCAGAAACTAAATTTTCTTGGTTTTTTACACCGTATCATAGACCAAATAAATTGACTTAAAATTTAAATGATTTACTTGTACATGATTCCGAATATTCCTTTTAACACGTCCAATAGTTTTGGGACTTAGCACATGACAAAAAATAACTCTATTATTAAACCAAAGTGTTACTATTACATCTCTCATTTTCCTGGTGTAAACTAAAACAACATGTCTGAGGCGGCTAGTGCTTTTGACTAATCGCCGTTTCAGTGGTTTGCGTTGAAAATTGAAATGAAAATGCTTTCAAAAAACTCATAGCAGATGAACCTTTTTGTATTGTTGGTAATTGTTGAACTGATTAATTGCATGAACAAAAACCTGATCATGACAGTGACATTTTTCTTGGTAAGGTGGACACTGCCTGAAGGCATGGTTAGGTTGATGCATTTAATTTAAGACAAACTGTGATGGGACCATGAATTTCTGTGATTCACGTTATTTGTTCTTTTACGCGTGAGACAAACCTGTAACAAACTTGGGGTGCCCATGTGGTGTTCTTGTTTGAAACTTGGAATGGTTTCGTATTGGAGAAAAGTGATGGGAGTATCCTCTTTACCAACAAGGATTTCAAGCTCTTCATAGTTTCAACATTCAACTAAGCTGGTGTTTGATTGGTTAGTTAAAAATATTCTATGGTGTTACTTTTTGTTTTGTTTTGTTTGTTTACAATTTTGTTTTGTGTATTAAGCATATGGATTTCTGAATTTTTCTTACTCTCTCTGTCTTCTCTGTTCTGTCCATGTAGTTGGATCTTTGAAATTTTCTTTCATTTAAAGTTGATAATTGTACACTAGGTTCTTTCTGGGGCTTGTTTACAAAGATGGAAATTTGGGGATTAGGTTTTTGGCTCATGCATTTAGAGAAGAAGTTTGTCCTCATGAAATTCAGAAATTCAATTGTTTGAATTTGAAGTTTAAAACCCCTGTCCTTGATTTATCAGGTTATTTGTCAAAATAATGAGATTTTTTTTTTCCTTTAAAAAAGTTCCTACT
Source organism: Sphenostylis stenocarpa (assembly GCA_963425845.1). Lineage (NCBI taxonomy): Eukaryota > Viridiplantae > Streptophyta > Magnoliopsida > Fabales > Fabaceae > Sphenostylis > Sphenostylis stenocarpa. Next base: position 54,981,721 of record OY731402.1, read on the forward strand.
ATACTCATTTCTTCATATGTTTCTAAGGCTTCATTGTATTGAGAAGTTCCAGGTTGTGTGCCTCAACCCTTGGAATATATCTTATATATCTATTGGACATATATACATGTAGTGTAGGAGCATCAGCTAAGATAAAATGTACTTGGATAAACTTCTCCATAAACATTTCTAATAGAAGAAAGATAGGAAAATGAAATAAGCTTCTGGATAAAGTGAAAACTAACATATACACAAGTTTAAAATAAGTTTTTAGATAATCTAGCTTCTATAAATTAACTTATACATAGCTAATTTTGTCTTTTGAAAAGACTTAGTTCATTTTTTTTTCTTTATTTTGTTTATTTGAAGAAGTTTATTCTAATAAGCCCTGAATTTGGTTTGAGAAATTTGTGTTGCAAGTGTTTTAATATGAAGTTGTTACTTCAAGTGCCAACAAGTAACTCGATATTCTGATAGGACATTCATTTTTGTTGTTGTTAATTTTCGTGTGTTGCAGATAAACTTTCTTCTTTGTAGGGAAGAGAAATGGACATGATTCTGGAGGCAGATGCAAAAAATGTATCTCAGCATTCCTCGTCTTCTTCGGTTGTTGCTCTGGCAATCAAGGGTAACAAAAAAAGCAAATATGTGGTACAATGGGCACTTAATAAGTTTGTTCCTGAGGGAATGATTATCTTCAAGCTGATACATGTCCATGCTGGTATAAAAGGAGTTCCAACGCCAAGTAATATATTTTTATGTTAAATGTGTTCAATGAAGTATCAACTTTATGCATATATTACATTTACAAACTTCTAGATGTAATGATATTCTGAAGAAGTTGGTCTGGTCCATTTGTAAAGCGATCAAGCACTATCCAATTAGCAGTCTTGCATTGTCCTCTCAAAGTTAAGCAATTTTCATATCTGCATTACTTTTGTCAACATGACAAAACTTTAGAACATAATTTTAGGCCATGCATCTTATTATGTTTTCTTTTTAATATTGAAAAGTTTTCAGCAGGTGAAGATTAGTAGTTATGTGGCTTTGTTATATAAGTATTTTGATTATACACGAGACATGTAATGTGGTAGGTGGTTATGTATGAGTTAGCAGAAGATTGTTTCATTAGAATAATATAACATTTTTGTATTTCCAGTGGGAAATGTGGTCCCTCTTTCACAAGTGCGCAGTGATGTAGCAACTGCATTCAAAAAGGAAGTGGAGTGGCAAGCAAACCAAATGCTGCTACCTTTCAAGAGAATGTGTGAGAAAAGAAAGGTCAGATACGATTGATCATGGAGATTAATCAGAATTATTAATGCAATATAGGGTTTATATTCTTATATTGTTGGTGCAGGTGCATGTGGATGTTGTAGTGATTGAATCAGATGATGTGGCTATTGCAATAGCAGAGGAAGTGGCTAAGGGTGCTATAACCAAACTTGTTGTTGGAGCTTCATCTCGTGGCATATTTAAAAGGTATTTATTGAAATGCTGATGTATAGTTCAACAAGCTAGTGGTTCTTAAGGACCTTTGTTTAACAATTAAAAGAAAGTACTTACATAATGAATAAACAAATAAATAATCATTCTACCTTTTATTTTAGGAAAAATCATACCATCTAGACACCATACTGAAGAACTAGTTAGTAATCTGATAAGTGCCCAAAGAAGAAGAACCAAACACTTAATTACACATGAAGTCAATGAATTGTATGTTGGGATTTAGGAGGACCATTGTGTTTACTATTAATTACTATTTTTTTTGGCCTATCACAAATTGTACTTCATTTTTGTTTTTTTAGCTTATTCTTTTTAAATATGAAAAAACTTGGCTTCATTTTCTGAACCTAATATTTTCAATTGGAAATAAGAATTTGAGAGTTATAAGTAGAAGGGAAGTGATACAAGGACTAGATTATAACAATTGAAGAAATTCAGATTGTCTGTAGGACGGTTTTCTTTTTTTTTTTTTTTTGGTCTCCTGTAAGATGACTTAATGGCCAAATAGATTTATAACAGAACCTAAAAGTTATATTTTTATCAACCTTTGTTCATAATATGAAGAAGCATGGAAGCAACAAAATTTTGTTGCAAACTGGTTTTAGTGGCAATGTTATGCTGAGAAAAAGTTACCACTTCTATTCTAACATTGGATGAATATTTTGTTAACAATTTTTAACTTTGTTGACATATTAAGAAGAGTCCTTTCTTCTTGTTTCTTTGTAGTTTTCCTGGACAACTCAGAAGAACTTCAACTTCATTGATAATATTCATGTTAAAAAACATTTCTCTGCCTCTCTTAATACTTAGTGTGTAGGATGATTTTGTTCAATATATTAAGATATAGAGCATGGTATATTTATGGATTTTTAAATAAAAGTAAATGCTAAGACTGGTATATTTTAAAGTTTGTATGAGTACATAATGTTTCATTTCAACCAACCATCTTGTGGTCTCTATCTGATTATATTCCTCCTTTTACTACTGCATTGTTTTCAGTAAACAGAAGGGTATGTCTACAAAAATATCAGTAAGCACTCCAAGATTTTGCACAATTTATGTTATTTCAAAGGGAAAATTGTCCGTAAGACAATCGGACATGCCGATTGCTGGAAGCATTATAGACGATGCTAGTGAAACCAGTTTGTCTTCCAGCAACTCATCAAACTACGCTTCCACCTCTCAGACAGGTATGCTACTAATAGTAACTTCTGCAAAACTATGATTTAGAAATTTGTTTACCCTAACTAAGTGTTGACAGCATATTTAAATTCTTAAATTGCTATCATCACGTCTGCATAGGTACTTATCCGATACCTGAAATTTTCTAATTCAAGATTCTTGTGTCGCAGCATTGTTAGTACATAGATAGGCACCTGCTCATATATATTCCTGTAAATGGTAGACATACACATTATTCTTCAAATGATAATTTCCCAAGCACTTTCTCCTGGGTTATTAGAAATAAGGAAATATAAAAAGAAATCATCTATACTTCAACTATGACACTATTTTACGAGTTCTACGGTGAGATTTAATGTTCACTTTACTCACTTAGATTGGAAATGAAGTTAACACTGTAGAATGCTTGATTTTAAAGATATGTTTACTCTTCTCTGAATTCTAGCCTGTGGTGCATCACGGAAAACATCAAAATTTACTACCCCTGTAGAGTATAATTAATTAATATCACTTTTGGATGTGTACAGAATCTGCCTCAGTTTCATCATATGCTGGTTTACACTCGTCTTCCCTAGCAACACAACGATTTCAAGCTCTTTCAAGTATAAATAGTGCCCTTCTAAGCACAAATTCGAGTTTAACTGACACTAACCATTCTAGAGGCCAATCTCTAGATCTTGGGAGAGAAAATACTGCTACAAGCTCTGCAAGAAACTCTGACATTGATCATGCCTTAAGTCGAGTTTCTAGTTGCAAAAGCTTTATTTCAGATACTGAAACTTGGATTTATGATCAAAATTCTAGCAAGGATGTGCCACTAGCAACTACACTTCCATCTCCTAATAGGCAGGTAATTGAAATTTCTTTCATCTGGCTTGATGAAATGGTATTTATTTATTTCCAACTCATACATCAGTTGATGGTACCTTCTTGGAAAATGTAGACATATTTATACTTGTGTTGTGATATGAGTTAAACATTGGGGGTAAAGAATTCGTCACTTTTTTGGTTTTCATTGTATCCTAAATTTGACAAGTCTGCAGCAACAAAAAATTTTCATCTTGACTATAACCATAGTGTTTCATGCAAATGCAAAACTACAAATATGTTTAACCCATGTATGTTGTGCCCAATCTTAATTTTGATTAATATGCAATCCTTCGTAGAAAACTAGTTGTAGCTTGTCATACAGCTATTGCTTCAGCAAATTCCAGTTAGATACAACTCCAATTTGTCAGTGAACTTTCTGTGGTCATTTATTTTATCAGGCAAAATTTAACCTTGAGCTGGAAAAGTTGAGAATTGAACTAAGGCATGCCCAAGGACTGCATGCAGTTGCTCAAAGTGAGAAAATTGAAGCATCCCGAAAGGTAATATCTATTTTCTTATCGCCAGAAACACTTTCTTCTACCTAAGAACCCGGCACCTTGGGATACCTGATTTGTTTCCTTGTTAGGATCTCTTTCTTTGCCTTAGCATCCATAAAGATACATTACCCTATTTTAGCATTTAGAAGATGAATGCACCTTTCCATATGCCTGCAAATAAAATCTTTGCCAGAATTGTCAAATGGATTTACATCCTTTATTGCTTTAAACAGCTGAATGACCTAAGCAAGAGACGGGCAGAAGAAACCATGAAAATGAAGGAGATTATTGCTAGGGAAGAGAAGGCAAAGGAATTAGCAAAACTAGAAAGAGAGAAATATCAGGAAGCATCCAGAGAAGCTGTATATTTGAAAGAATGTGCTGAAAGAGAGGCAGCAGAAAGGAAAGAAACAGAGTTGAAAGCCATTCGTGCTGCAAAAGATAAAGAAAAGTTGGAGGATGCTCTAAGTGGTACAATGCTGCAGTACCGGAAGTTTACATGGGATGAAATAGTCTCAGCTACTTCATCTTTCTCTGAAGATCTGAGAATTGGAATGGGAGCATATGGAATAGTATACAAGTGCAATTTGTATCATACAACTGTTGCCGTTAAAGTTCTCCGCACGAATGGAAACCTCAAAAGCAAGCAATTCCAACAGGAGGTATGAAAGTTATACAAAATAAAATGGATATGCAAATGGGATAAAAGAATAAGTATATAGTGGTTCATTGCTGTAGATGTCTCTAGCATTTTCAAAGGCAAGTTTTTATTTTCTCATTTGATATATTAAAGTTTGTAATCCTAATCAAATATGATGGTTTCTTGTTGAATTGACTAATAGTGTTTTTAAGATTAACCATTCTGCTTTAAATATTTCTCCCTTTAAGAAAATTGGTTTATATATTATTGTTTTCTTTCGTTATTCTTTACAAGACAACTACTAATTCAGTCAAGTTGGTGGATGCTGTTGTAGAAAAATAGTATTCAATGTACTTGGGACATAATATCTTCATGTATTATGTTTGTTTGCATTTAGTGTTCATGGATATTAGCATCCACGGAGTTGAATCACTTATTATAATCATAGGGAATTTTCTCCACTACGTCTATTCTTAAGAAAATGATTTAAGTGTCTAATTCAACCATACAAAATCGACTTGTAAAATGAAGAGAATTAACTCCATTTATATATTATATTTTGAAACTATCTCTAGTTAGATCTGAGATTTGGGTTTTTTTCCAATATCTATCAAGAGATTATATTTATATATATGGACAAAACTTAGATACAGTTCCGTAAGTGTGATTTGTTTTGTTTCTCAATCAGAATTAGAGCTTCACCTTGGTAGGATAGTTGACTTAATGAAAATATGTTACATGGATTTATCAAAGTGAAACTCTAATTTTGATAGAAAAACAACACTAAAATACCTAATGAACTGCAATATGTGTAGTCATCTATGTTAGAGAGTTTGAGAAGAGTAAATCTAAAACGAACAACCAAATAAGTTGTTGGTTTGAGTGGCATCCCACAACAAGATTCTCTTTTCTCTTTCTTTAAGTCTCCCCTCTAAATTCAGCAGAGGAATTACAAGTTTTATGCATTTTCTAATTTCCAGCACACCTTATTTGACAAAATTTAACGATGATTATTGCAAATAATTATTAGACTGGAACTGAACCAGACCACAGTATTGATTTATATCTTTTCTTTTCTTCCAGTTAGAGATATTGAGTAAAATTCGTCATCCAAACTTGCTTCTTCTTCTTGGTGCATGTCCTGATCATGGATGTCTTGTATATGAATATATGGAGAATGGTAACTTGGAGGACAGACTGCTTAGGAAAAACAACACTGCCCCGATCCCATGGTTTGGGAGGTTTCGAATAGCTTGGGAAATCGCATCAGCTCTTGCCTTTCTTCACAGCTCAAAGCCAGAACCTATCATTCATCGTGACTTAAAACCGGCAAACATCTTGCTAGGTCGTAACCTTGTTAGCAAAATTGGTGACATTGGCCTTTCTACAGTACTCCAGTCAGATAATTTATCTACCATGTACAAGGACACAGCACCTGTTGGGACACTCTGCTACATTGATCCTGAATATCAAAGGACCGGGTTAATATCTCCAAAATCTGATGTTTATGCTTTTGGAATGGTGATATTACAGTTATTGACAGCAAAACCAGCAATAGCACTTGCTCATAAGGTTGAAACAGCAATTGATGGTGGGAATTTGACAGATATATTGGATCCAGAGGCAGGGGCTTGGCCTTTTCAAGAAACACTAGATTTGGCTTTGTTAGGAATGAGCTGTGCAGAACTTAGGCGTAGAGACCGGCCTGATTTAAAAGATCAAGTTCTTCCAACGCTTGAGAGATTGAAAGAAGTTGCTGATAGAGCCCAACATTCTGCTTCAACTGTTATTATTAAATCCAAACCTCCTAATCACTTTATCTGTCCAATACTTCAGGTAATTAAATACTCCATAGTGACAGTGTATTGATTTCTATGCCACAATAATAAAATGTATAACCTACTCATTTGGATAAAGATATTTTACATTCTAGTAACAACAAAAATAACAACCAACCCAACCTTTTTGCTCTTGATGTGGTTGGATACGTTGATAAAAACATGTCATAATGTTACATCAGGTCTTAATTACTTATTTGGTTCTTATACTTGTTTTTTTAACATTTTAGCATGTATACCTAAAAACTTAAATGTTTTGGTTCGTACATATACACTTTTAGTTCTGTTTTGATCTCTCATGTTAAGTATGTCCTAATTCCTTTAGGTAAAAAACACCACAAATTTTATAGCGCCTGTTAAAATCCCTCCAAAAATTGTTACTTTAGCAACAAATTTTTGTAGCAGTACGACATTTTCAACATCTATTTGTGACAGTTTGACCTAACAGTGTTAAGACACATTTAATGGCATGGAGTAAATCAAAACTAGGTGTACATATGTAGAGACTGAAAAAGTCAAGTTTCTAGGTATATAGACCAAAGATAAAAACCGTACAAGTATTTGGACCGTATGAGTATGTAAAGCATTCCATATGTACAACCTTTTTAATGATTTCACCTGTAGTTTTTCATGGTCTCCTATAGATTCTGGGAAAGGCCTTGATAAAAACATAAAGAACATTCTGTACATGTTAACAAGTTAATATCATAGCTTGAGCTATATTTTGTTATCCAACTGTCTTGTCAATGTCCTTGAAGATGTCTGTTCTACTTTGTGTGATGCAGGATGTGATGGATGATCCTTGTGTTGCTGCTGATGGATATACATATGATCGCAAAGCAATTGAAAAATGGCTTGAAGAGAACGACAAATCACCAATGACAAACATGGTTTTGCCTCACAAGCATTTAATTCCTAATTACACACTTTTGTCAGCAATCTTGGAGTGGAAGTCCGGAGAATCATGATATCAGCAGCTTTGCCTTTCTCCATGTTGATATTAAGACCACTATTTCTCTGATTTAGGATTCTTAGAAAGTGAGTAGGTATGACATGTAGCAGTAGTGTCTTGGATGCAGATACCTTTTGTAGTTGTACCATCCCAGATTAATTTAGGTAGATTGATTTTCAAGTGTAGATAAGATTAATTTGATTCTATTGTCTGATTCTGTGTATACTTACATGTGTCAATATTGTTCTTAGTAATAGCATAAATAAAATAAGAATCATATTTTTTTGTAGACCACAAGGTACTAAAAGATAAACAATCTTGTTTGAGTTGGATAAGATTATTATAAACGACAAAGAACTCCTTTCAAATATTTAACATAGTTAGATACGTAGGATTCAAACTCAAATATTGTTTAATCAGAAATAATAGTTCATCCATGTTGGTTGATTATAAGAACCATTCGTTACACTCAAGGCAAGCTAAAGCTAAAAATTTTATGTTCTTGGTCAATCCAAAAGATAAAAAGAAGAGTGCAAGTGATTTATTAAATACAAGATGCAAATGTTCAAACTACTTTCAATATGTAGACAATGCAAGATCCAAAATATTTAGCCATGACAGATTAAATTATACAATACTGTCCGTGACCTTACTATCACTATTCTTATTGTTTAAAATAAATTCAACTATATGTTTAATCTTTGAATTTGAAATGAATTTAGATTTACTCCAGATTTTGAAAAAAATAATAAATTTTAGTCAAGTGTGAAAAGATGTATTTTTAATACCTAAAACTAAGTTTCAGATATTAAAAGGACGTTTGAATGATTTTTAATTTCATAAACAGTAATTTTGAATGATTAAAATTATATATCTTTTAACGTAAAAGACTAAAATGACATCTAAATTTAAAGGTTCTTTGCAAATTTCATTTATAAAACATAATTAAACCTTTAAAATATATTAAAAACAACAACATCGATGACATGTAATGGCTTTGCTACGTATATTAAATAACTAGATCATATATACAACTACATAAGACCACATCTTACTTAACAATGACTATTAAAGTAAATTATATTAGATGCTGATGGTATAAGAATAATGATGTACATAGAAAATCAAGATATACAAAACAATCAAGCCTTCTTCCATTTATTGCGATCGCATATAGAAAATCATGAACAAAGCACAAAAAAAAAAATATTTCAAATGTATCAAAAGTTCCCCTCCATGATTACAAGTCCCGAACCTTCCACTTAATAGTTACATTGGTAAATAGATATATATTATATACAAGTCCTTGTTGCTGATTAAGTTTTCATCATGATTTCATCATGATTCCTGTTAATGGCATAGCCAAAACAACTTAAAGCAAGTTGCTACGTCCACAATTAAACTTCGGGGCCAGATGCAAACATGGATACAAGACCTCTAAACACTTGAGCTGAAAGTTGGTGTGCCTGAAAAATCTCTCCATCCACATTCCATACACTCTCGTTGCCGGAAGAGGTAAAAGTAAATGCAGGGGTCTGCAAAAGCTAGATAAAATTAGTAAATTATCAATGGTCATGCTAGGCGGTGGTGTGGATTAGGGAAAAACTAACCTTATGATGTTCCACAAACTTAAAATTCAAGGGGCTCCCCCCTCTTCTTGTAAGTTGAGTCAGATGCCTGCATCATTTAGTAAAGCAAGCAGGAAAGGAATTGTTACCTAAATGTGTAAACTATATTTTGATTTGTGTAGAAATGATGAGACAAACATATAAAAACACAACAAATTAAACTATATGACAAATATGAGAGGAGAGCATAGGAATTTTAAATAAAGGTTCCGCAGAAACGAACATCACTAAACTTTTTCATGATTTAGTCTTCACAAACTTGTCACATTGCTGATTTTAAAATATGTACCCTTTATTGTAATTGATTTTCAATTCAAATATTCCATCCACTCAATTATGCAGATCCTACATGTAAAAAAAATCCTAGGGTTCAAAAGATTGAAATGAAATGGCATTGCCACGCAAGATTTCCAACATATGCTGGATAAAGATTCCATTCTTAGCAAAAACCAGATGCATATTTACAAAACACTTATTGGTTTTAATAATTTAACATGCACAATATGGAAAGAAGACAGGTGGTGTTTACCATAAATAAGATGCATGAGGACAGTCTCTAATCAATATAAGATGAAGGAAACCATCTGAGAGGTGTGCATCAGCCACAAATCCATCCGGTGCTTTTTCATTTCTGCAAGAGATTACAGCAGCTCCTACACTAAGAAAGTGTCCCTTGGATCTTGCCCATCTTGTTTCTTCTGAATTCAAATGAGGTGTGAGGCTGCAAACTCCAACAGATGAATGATTTGGCTTTTCATTACAAACTTTGCAATTAGTTCTGCAGATACGTCTTTCTGATATGTGTGGAGACCTTATTTCCCTTATCAAATTACCCTGATGATCTCTTTTGGAAGTAAAATTGATTTCATCTGATTCAACATCTAGGTATGCTATTTCTGCCTCATATGACCTAAATGATATTCGTGCAAATGGCAAGTTAAATAAGCAATACGTTAAGAGTCAATAATTGAAAAAAGCACCAAACCCATTAGTTTATGCATAAAAAATGTATTCCCACAAGATGTCTTTACCCATTTTTTTATGATTATTCGTAAAAAGGTTCATATTCATCATAAAAAAAGAGGTAGAAGTAGAAGCAAAACCTGGAGTTGAATAACTCATTCCACAAAAGTTTATTATCCAAATCAAAGGAATCAATAGAAAAGGTAATCCCTCATGATACACATTTCATGGTAACAATTTTATATTCCACGAGATTATTAGGAAACTCTGCATACTTCGTTCAAGACAACCAAAGACTCTTTAAGTTATTCTAAAATACAATCAAGATATTATTGAACATTTTTCATGTATTTCAATACTAATGGAACCTATGAGAAAAACAGCATATGCTTTATGAAAATGGCATCTCTGGTAGTGGTTCAAAACAAAGAAAGAATAAACATCCCCATGTGACAGACGGAATAAGAGAGTAAAATAAGAAAAGTATGGAATTCAAGAAAACGATTTACTTAGAGATTACCTGTGCTTTAAAAATAACATTGTTCCCGCATAATCATAACGTTTGGGACCCATCCAACGATATTTCTCACTCTCTGTGATGACATCACCATAAAATCCATACCTGAGGTCAATAATGTAGGATATAATATCACTGAAGAAATCTCTATAATAATTAGTATTAATTTGTAGTATATGGAAGATGACTATACCAGTACATGTCACAATGTGTATTAGATTGAAAACAGAGTTTCTTGATGGGTAAAAAACAAAAAAAAAAAATCCCATTTTTTATATGTTTAAAAGTACAAAGTAAAGGCAGAAAGAGCTTCACATTTACATCTCTGTTCATCATGTGGAAAGAACCGTGAACATTGGAAAGTGAGTACGTTAATGATGCACATTTACAGGTGAATATAGGAAAACCTTTAACTAGTTGTCAAAACAGACATGTCATGCAAGATTTAGCAATGTAATGAAGCTGGCAGATTAAATGTGCTTTCACATATTCAGAAATTCCTTCCACTTTATTCTCACAGCTGGTGGGATGTGCAAGTGGATTCGTTCAAGATCCAACCCAAAATTATATTTATAAAAGAGGAAATTGGTAGAGATAAAAAAGAGAAGATTAAAAATATATTGCAGGATAAAATATCATCTTTGAAAAAGAAAGTCAGAACGAGTCCTCTCTTGCAGGAGGGATAGGTGAACTTAACATACAAGCAAAGCAGCGCACTCATAATACCCAAGGGAGAGCAAGAAGAAGAAAACAAGGCACAAAGAATCAGAGAAAAAGCAAAAGAATGAAAGAGAAGTATACAAGGTGTTCAAAATCCAATTAAAGAGAAAAAACAAATAGAAAAAATTAGAGGTCTACATTCATTTTATTTGTTGACAATGGCCTTCGATTTCTTTTAACAGCAAAAACACATCAAACTTGGGAGATGTGAAAAAGAATAAGGTTCATTTTTATATTGCTTCTTCAAGATAGTTTTCACAGGAGAGAACATCCCTAATCGAATGCAACAAAAAAGATTACACAAAAAAATTCAATGTAGTTAGCCTGACACTGAACATATCTGAAAGGGAAACCCATTTAAAAATACCACAAGTTTTACACTTTGTAAAACCCAATAATCATTTAGAGGGAGCTTAGAACTTCAAAATAGGTTTTCTAAGTAGGATCAAAACTCAAACTACAGTCAGCAAGCTCAATTTTAAAAAAAAAATCATGAATCAAACTAACAAAAGCTTGACAATTTAATTTCCTCAACTGCCATACAACACTTGGTTGTGACCTACAATAACACCAATTACAAAGAGGAGCTAAAGCCATTGAAAATGCTAGAATATGAAGCCGGAAAGTATGCTTGAAAGATAAAACATTTGTAACTAAAGTAAGGATATAGCAAGGGCGAATGTTAGGATACACTAAAGATATATAACAGAAATTACCCTGAAAAGGAAGCTGCATAGCGAATGTTAGGTTCGACCTCAGATCTAGGTGTCGTTTTCCACCCTACAACTTGAGCGATGTCAAGGTGCACCCTCTTACCAAGGACAATATGCAATGCAGAAGTAATAGGATCTCGGACTCCAGTTGTACTACAAAATACAGAATGCTGTACTCAGAATTTCACAAAACCCATGTGAATTGTATTAATAAATTATAAGGTTACACAGAAAAATATTGGGTGCACAAATTTAAAGTGCATGTGATTTTCAAAACTGTATGTTAAAATGTCTATAAAAAATATAGAATATCTTTACTGCATCTTAAAATATTTAGAACATGTTAAATATCTTTAGAATATATTGAGGAACAAATTAGTTGTCTAATTAATGCATAAATTGTTTCCTAATTTTATTTTATTATGCTTCTTATTATTACCTGATTTACCTCCTTTATTCAGGATTAGTAGTTTTATTGTATTGATAGGCTTGTAATATTAATACTACACTGGTACTTCTGTTATGTAGCAGTTAGTTATGATAGATTAGACATAGTTAGACAGGAGTTGCATATAATAAGAGGGGTTGGGAGGGAGTACGTTGTCTTTGGATTGATTTGGGAAGTCTTTGGGACAGAACCAGGTCTCTCAAATACTAGGAGTGTAACACAATTTCCCATCAATAAAGATCATTTCCATCTAGAATCAGATCTAGTGTCAATCAACTCAACCTAATTATTATATTAGAATATATACGATCACCACTACTAGGATAAGATTTAGTGACAAGTATCATACCAATAATTCACCATATCAATCTAATCTATCACTATTCAGATCTCTATCTAAACTTTATAATCTCAACAGTATGCAACTTTGAGTTATAGATAGATCATCATATAACATCACATTCAATGTATGTACTCTGTAGTGAGTACTCAATCCCTTAGATTTGGTTACCATGGTTAGGCTTCCTTGATTATAGCTGGTATATATTGATATATATGCAGCTCCTGGGAGTGACTGGGCACTAGTTTTGCGTTTGTCTCCATTTTTTCTCTTTCAACATGGTAACTAGTGCTTTAGAGAGGCAACCCAAAATGGAAGAAAAACATGGATACCCATAGACCCATTATCCTCTAATGCAAATAAATTATGTTCAGTTTCAATGCATGTAATCTGTAGGCAATCCTTTTATTTAGTGACCATAATTAAGTCTCCTTGATTATAGATTGTATCTACTACATGGCTAATACACGTTAAGCTCCCTGTGTGTATTGTGAACCTAATTTCTGAATCCAACTGTTAAAAAAATATAATTGTAACAATTAAATGTAATTTATGCAGAGCAGGCAAAAATAATATTTGATAGAAGATATAGCAAAATTGGTTTGATTTTTAATTCTTTTTGCATGAAAACTAAAGCAGCTTATTCTGCAGAAAATAGATTCTTTAAATTGACATCAGATCTGATGTATATATCATCTCTTGTGTAGAATGGAAACTAGGAAGGAAAAAGATTACCAGATTACAATGGCATCAGTTGAACCTGCAGGAATAATCCCAAATCTAAACCATTCATTGGGAACAGGAAATTCAGCAGCCTTATCTTCGGAATCTTCAAAAGCCACATAATAATCAAGCATTAAATTGTCACTTCCTTTTTCCTTTTTCTATTAGTAGTGGCTTTGTGTTTCTATAAAGTACAGTAGAGATGTAAAGATGGTGGTTGCAGAACTAACATATCACAGTAGTCACTGAAGAATGGAAAAACTAACATGTTAACTGACTGAAATGATACAATGCAATGAAGAGTTGGAATGATGAGTGTAATTAATGCAGCATTGAAAACATTAAGAGTTGATCTAGCATTGGAAACATTAGGGGTCTTAGAAAGTAGCTCAATGCTTATTAATTGTCTTTGTAAATATAAGTTGTATTTATTCTTTCCTGCATATAAATACAAATATGATATGTTCAAATCAGTCAAGCAATTCACAAATGACTTTTTCATTTATCCCCAAGTCTCTAGCATCTATTTTCAAGTTTCCCAACTCATTTCAGTTTCAGAGGCATCCAATAACCAAAACAATAAGTATAGATAAACTGAACTCACTCAAATTTGAGATTCTAGATCCAGATTGCTTTGGACTTGAAATCAGAGGAAACTGGTCTTCATTTTGACTTGAAGTCTCAGCTATTTCATCTTCGTCATGAACCAAGGAATCACCATTATCTTTAACAATATGAACAAAATCTGAAGGAGTTGGTGGGTAGGGAGCTTTAAACCTGGGGGAAAGAAACCCATTAAGGATTTCATTGAAAAATCCATCACCACCCTGGAACCACCACAGTTAGAACATAATTTAAAAACTGAGGAAAACCACTTGAAAATTTATTAAACGGATGCATCTAAAATATAAAGGTTTAAACATGACAAACATAAATCCTCATGAACATTGTAAAAGAATGATTGAGGAATTAGATTCATAGCAAGAATATGCATAAAATGTTCTTGGAAATCGCACTGTGCAAGACGTTATAATAAATATCAAACCCAAATGCTAATCTTAATATTGCACATGCTCATGGTATCAACAAAATATTATGACACTGTATCATTTGGCAGAGTATTTTAGATCAGCAAGCTAAGTTTTTTCATATTCATTTATGTTCCAGAGTTTAGACAACAAACAAAAAAATAGGTTTTTCCTTCAATTGATTTTATTTTATTCCAATTGTTGAGGTAAGATGAAAACAGAAAAGTGATAGAACTGGATCAAGACAAAAGAAAGTGGTGAAAATAAATTAAGAGAAGTGACAAATGTGCACTATTCTCAACTGCAACTCTCTGGTAATAGAGCCAGAGATGAGGTACAGTAGTACTTAGGGTTTTTGAATGACCCTGACCTCTCCCCACTTTCGAAGAGTCCAATCCGATCCTTTCAAAATGACAAGATATATTTCTTTGTCAACCTCTCCTCTTATTTATAGGAAATATGGCTTAGCTGTTCTCAATATCAGCCTAACAAGAATAATTTTAACTAACTCCCTCACTAGGAGATTAACTATCAGACACCTAACAAAAGAGAAACATCAAACATCAGAGTGTTCATTGTCAGGAAAAAGCAACTATATATCATACTATGTGTTAAAGAAATTATTAGATACTCTGTAAATGTGGAAATATGTACAGCTAACAGTATCCCTTATTACTCTTTAATCTGTTTCCTTATTTTGTATTCTTGATCATTATACATTGAGAATCCCTTGTGTGCTTTAACACACATTCACTAAATCCTACATTGTATAAGAACAATAGATTATTTCAATTTTGTGAGAGAAGGTTCTATCCAGAAAACCATTATTGATTTTTTAAGCTCCAGTCCAATTGGCCAACATGTTCACCAAGTTTCTCAAGGGTTCTTACGTTGACAACATTTGTAACAAGTTTGGGTCATATGATTTATATGATCTAGCGTGAGGAAGGGCCTTAAAAATATGATTGGATCCTCTGTAAATAGGGAAATAAGTATAGTTAGCAATCAAGGATTGTATCCCCTGTTACTCTTTATTTTGTTTACATAATTTGTATTCTTAATCATTATAATAGAGAATCCCTTCTGTTTTTTGACCATATTCAGTAAATCCTACACTATGTTAAACTTCAACTATGGTTTCAAACCCAGTTCTAAGCTCATGTAACAGATGAGGGTTGTCTTAGTTAGGCCTTCAGCAACAACTCCTCTTTCATCATCTTTATCTCTTATTTTTGTTCTTGACTCTAATTACCATTTCAATTTGATTTTTGCTAGTCATCTAACATGTTGTGTAAGTTATTCTATAACCATTACTTTAGATTCTTCTCTTATACAAGGCCAAAGTACGAGGTAGGCAATTGGTACTGTATGAGTAACATGGACCTTATTACCTTCAGTCTTCATCCTCCGTTGCTTGCACCATTACAAAGTCTCTTTTCATTGTCAATTATCACATTTATACTTTTGTCCCTGTTCTTTCCTCTATCACATTTCCAAATCTCCACAAGAAGCTGTTTCTTTACCTGGGTTGGCAATAAGCTAAGATTGATATGATAACAACTTTGGAATCTAACTATAAAAGTGCCTTTGTTCCTTCTCCTAGAAAACCTATAGTTGGATGTTGTTGGATCTATTAAGTCAAAGTTGGTCCAGATTGAAAGGTTGACAGCTCTCTTGGTGGCTACAAGATATATCCAAATGTTTTTTTAATCTATTTTTCTATAACAATCATGCAGGATTTGCCATTGCACTGGCTATACATCAAATACACCTTTCTTCCTGGAGACACGAGAGTATAAAGAGCAGTACGTATGTTGTCTACTTAAGATTTTGCATGCTCTCAAACAGTTACCTCAAGCACAGTTTGGGAAATTTAGTACAGTTATTCATCAGTTTGGCATGATTTGTTCAACTGAAGCAAACCACTCCGTTTTATGGATGCTCCTCTAATCAATGTTTTTAATTGGTTGTTAGTATTAATGATATTGTTATTTCAGGTGATGGTCATGATGGATAGCATAACTGAAACGACACTCAGTCTGCCATTTCCAGAAAGAAGATAGATCAGTTGCAGCACTTCCTTGGAATTAAGGTAGCTCAATAAATGGAAGAAATTTTTATATAACAAAAATACAGTTTGGATATTTTGGAAGAAACCAGTATGCTGCACTGCAAGCCAATCAATACTCTTATCATGGATAAAAATGCCAAGCTTCTATCGTATTAAGGGAAGTCTTCTCCAAATCTAGGAAGGTATTGAAGGTTATTTAGGAAGTTGAAATGTTGGATTACTTCAGCATGACAAGCATAGATATTTCATTTGTTAAAAATGTTGTCAATCGATTCCTTAATTTTTGTGATAGTAACGGGAATGTCGTGGTTAGGATTTTGAGATACATGAAAGAACCCCGTATAAGAGGTTTAGTATAAGGCAGACGTGATCATGATAAAGTTGTATACACAAATGCAAATTAGGGAAGTGGTATCATTAGATGATCCACATTAGGATATTGTTATCCATCAGTTTGGCATGATTTCATGGAGAAAGAAGCAAATTTTTTTTGTCAGATCCAATGCAGAGACTGTGTACCTAGGTACAGCTCTCATCACATGTCCGTTAGCTATATGGCTAAAAATTCTACTCCAAATGTCGTGGTTAGGATTTTGAGATACATGAAAGAACCCCGTATAAGAGGTTTAGTATAAGGCAGACGTGATCATGATAAAGTTGCATACACAAATGCAAATTAGGGAAGTGGTATCATTAGATGATCCACATTAGGATATTGTTATCCATCAGTTTGGCATGATTTCATGGAGAAAGAAGCAAATTTTTTTTGTCAGATCCAATGCAGAGACTGTGTACCTAGGTACAGCTCTCATCACATGTCCGTTAGCTATATGGCTAAAAATTCTACTCCAAGAATTGTGTTTCTGTGACGTAGACTCTAGGAATCTGATTTGTAATAACCGAACAACCCTGCACAATGCCTCCAATGAAATCTTTTATGAAAAGAAAAAGCATATTAAGATTCAGTTCCATTTTATTACAAGAAGGTTATGTCTGGAGAAATTACTACCTCATTTGTTGGTTCTACTGAGAGCAGTCAACAGATATTTCCATCAAGTTTCTTCAAGGATTGAGAATAGCTTGCTACATATGTTGCAAGCTTGATGCATACAGCCTATATGCTCCAGGTTGGGGGAGTGTTGAGATATTATGTAGATTATAGAGATGTATTAGAAGATATGACACAAGTTTGATTTAGTTGACTTTGTTCCTATATATATATATACCTATTTATATAAGATTTTATTTGAATTTATGTAAATGATATATTTTAGGAGATTTGCACCTAATGTAATTATGATTTAATTTCTATATCATCGGGTATTTAGATTTTCCTCCATTCACGTATCCTTTGTACAGTTAAATCAATCAGAAATACACTTATTTTTTCAATCATTTCCTCTGGTCTCAAGTATAGCATAATGAGTTTAATCAGCATCAAAATTTCAGAAGAATGAAGTATTAATCAGTTATTTCTGTTCCAGTTCTAACAGAATGTAAAGAAGGGAGATAAGTTCTTACAACGGCTACAACACCATCATATGAGTTAAGCTCCATATTTGTTATACAAGACATCACATCAAATGCCTCTCCTGCTCTCTCTGTCACAATCACCTAGCAAAGAAAAGCAAATTTATTACTAAGATACTGATCAATAATCTAATTTGCTTATCTGTTACCACTTAATATTATCATAAAGCTAAGTTCTCCTTTATTTTGCAGTATCCAGAGCAAACAAAAACAGTTGTGATGTGAAAGATTTATGTTAGACACGTATACGTGCAGATCTAAAAAAGTAGGAAGTAACTAAGCTGAGAAAAATTAAAAGACAATCACCTCAAGCTAATTCAAGCACAATAGATCAATCAATCTTGAGCAAAAGCTCAAATATAAGACATCAATCTTTCTTGTGCTTAAACAGATAGAGCGCAAGTTAGTAAAATCATTTGAAGAAACAAATGCACCACAAACAAAATTGCTCATTAGTTCATTCTCCCCTCTCCTCCAATATATTATAACATTCTCATCTAATAAAGTTATTTTGGTTAATTATCAACAAAATCAGGTCATTTTTGTTATGGAAAAAACTTACATTCTGAAGTTTAGGTACAGTTGGTATTGTTCTATAATTACATTAGGAGTTTCAGCTTGGGAATTTACATTTTAGTAAATGGATTACATATTTCAAACATGAAACTCCAAATTTAATTGGGGAACAGAACCAACTGTACATATAGTACGGTATATAAATTTTATCCTTTTTGTTATTTATATTATTAATTCTTAATCCTTTTTGTTATTTAATCAACTTTTAATAGGACAAGCTCAAATAGATCACTAGTGATTTTATTATGTTAGTTTCACTAGTCTAAGCTGTAGGATTGGCTGGCAAGGCATGCACAACAGAAAAGCAACATATTATTTTAAAATGAATCTACAAATTAAAATATGTATCCTTGTAAACTTCAGAAAACTATTAAAAGAATTATTTGTTAAACTCCATAAGTTAACAGAACGAAATTCATAGAAATGGAGTTAATTTATTTCTGTTACAACAGCTGAGCACAGTCCAAAAATAATATTTTAAATAACTATTGAGCAAGGAGTTGATTGCCCATTTGAAGACTTGGCTAGGAGTTAAGCATACATAAACTTAACATTGAAAGTTTATCAGGAGCTATCCATTTAGGATACTGTTAGAGATTCGAAAGTTTCACCTTTGTTTTTACTTTAGCGCGAGAAAATATAGGAGCAACAGCTTCCCAGGTTCTACAGCCATTACCTTTACCGCTCCTTGGATGAACAAAAACCTAGTGAATCAGAAATTATATCTGGGAAAAGTTCATTTTAATTAATCAATAAAAGTAAAATGCAAAATTGTAAATGTTTGACCAATGATAGAGCATACCAAAAGATTCTTTGGTCTTCCAACTTCATGTTTCAAAGAAGCATTAAGTTGATTTACCCACATCCGACACAATTGCAAATTTTTATGACCAAAAGTATAATCAGCCAGGATACACTGCGAAGGTTGATTCTTGCTCCTTATAAAACCATGCACAGTAAAGCGGTACATCTGCATAATTGCAAGGTAAATAGAGTGAAACATTGCAAACATATAAGGAAAAAAATTGTATAACCTGTGAACAAGAACAAGATCAAACCTGTATGTCTTGACCTAAAAGTAGACATTCAGTAGCAGGAGGGAGATTTGATATGTAAATTGAACCATGACCGTTTAACTCAACAGCATATATCTCAGAAAGTTTGATCTTAGTAGCAACCATAGAAAAATATTTAATGCGTAAACAAGTTGAAACATCCTGATCCATCAAACATTTAAAAAAATAGTATTAGATGAAACCCAAACTACAAGCTCAATTTAGTAATTATCAGTTTAAAAACTATGCATTGCCCATATAAGGTCATATTCTTGCCACCTATTATATATTATAAATGCATACATATATACATACATGCATATATATATATATATATATATATATATATATATATATATATATATATATATATATATATATAAATGAAAAAAATAAAACATAAACAAGCCATGACAGGGATGATAAACTAGAAGAAATTTAAACGCAAGGGAAGCTGTGCCATTTTTTAATTTGGATATGAAAAAAGATTGAAAAAATCTTTTTATTGGAAAATATATGGTTGTTACTTGGCAATGGTAGCATTTCACTCTGTTCTGCTACAAAGAGTGAGGTGTTTGGCTGTAGTAAAATTAATCTAATACTATGTGACTAAATTGCTATCCTCTTTAATATTATATGCCAAACTCGATAATTATTAAATTTCAATGATAATTACATGTTGTACATTTTATTATGACTACATATAAATCTAAGTATTTATCTATCTATTGAGATCACTGCCCATATGGAATGTATCTGTTCCATCATATTTTACAGATTAAGGTTTCAGTTTGCATCAGAGAATAAGAAATTTATTTTCCTGATTCTCAGCATGTTCATGATTGTTTTGTTCGCATATTAATAGGAACCCAATTCAATATAGGTAGAAATTTGTATTATAGATTGAAAAATAGCTTTGACAAAAGAGAAACCCTGTAATACCAGAGCATAAGTTCCTCACATAAACTATTTCTTTGCCTAATAAAAAACAATACATAATTCTTCCCGACGTACATCTCATGTTCCTTTATACGTAACCTCATTTTCTCTCAACATAACTAAGCCCTGGATATTTGGGCTTGCAGGTACCCCATAATAGGTTGTCCTGATTCAATGGAAATTGGAAACCTATCAATGCCACCTCCTTTAAATTATGTCTTGTCCTCCAGGAAGAGAAAAGAAAATTGTTCTGTAACAGCTGTTGGTCAAGCCTTCCAAGGGATGAGCTATTCAATAATTGTTGTTCCATTATGCTTGAGGCAGAAAAAGAGAAGCTTCCCCTTCACTACATTTCCTTCGTCTCATGTAGCCACTTCCATTGCTTGAACCTTCAAAAGGATAAGCCACTCAATCATTGTTTTGCCATTACACTTACTCCTTTTGCATGTGAGTAACATTTCATTACGTTTCCCAATAGATCTTGTTTCCATTGGTTTCTCAATTATGTAGCGAGAAAATGGATTTTCTGGAATATATGCATCATGTAACTCTATTTTGTGAATCCTTCCATGTAAACAAAATCCAAACTTCAGTGTCAACCCAAGAGTTTTGGTTTCAGTAATCTCTATAGAGGCTTTCTCCAAAATAATTCACAAGGAGTTGGTTTTGAATAAATGGAGCATTTGTTGAAGAATAGGATAGTTGTTTCATAGTGAGTGTTACTCTACCAGTTCCACTGCAAATACTAGATACAC
Source organism: Sphenostylis stenocarpa (assembly GCA_963425845.1). Classification (NCBI taxonomy): domain Eukaryota; kingdom Viridiplantae; phylum Streptophyta; class Magnoliopsida; order Fabales; family Fabaceae; genus Sphenostylis; species Sphenostylis stenocarpa. Next base: position 55,003,191 of record OY731402.1, read on the forward strand.
TGTAATAACTTGATTGCCCTGTAGTAGGCTTCCAAGATATTGGATTGTTTGTTTCTACAGCTCTTTTTCTCATAGCAAAACCATTTAAATTACTAAAGAAAATAATCAAGACACATGACTCAGTTAAGTTGTCAATACAGTCATATATACACAACTATGTTTGGATGTATTGGATTAATAATTACCAAAATCAGCTGAACAGATTTGAAGAATGAATCTTTAGCAAACAAAATCAAATTGTTGCCCTTAAAATATAAAGGTTGGTCTCAATCACTGTTTGGAGGTCCCATTCGGACATAAGACTAAGTCTAGAATTAAGGTCACCTAAGGGTACTAGTGCTTAGTCATTCCATTTTGTGTTCTTGTATACTAATTTCCTCCTACAATCCCTTCATAGAAAATTATATCTGTTAGATGTCCAATCAGTTGTAATTTGATCCATTGTAGTCTCCAATTCTTTAACATATTTATCCACCAAACTCTCTGGATTAAAAACCTCAGTTGAGAAAACTGATTGCCAGAGCATTGGACCCTATATCTATCAAAGAGGGCATGCTTTAGCTTCTCCAAATTCAATTCCAGATCCCTCTCTCCAGGTCTTGACCAATTGTCAAGTAATACCCACCATTTGTTCAAGCTTCACTATCGGGGTCTCATGCACCACAAAATTCCTTTCAGCTTTTGCAACCCATTCACAAATCCAAAATTTGAATCTTGTCCAAAACAGTAAACCTTGATGCATTTGGTTGGAATTGGATTTACCTTTTTACATGCGTTTCCCATAATATGGGACACCTTTAGATTAAGAAACTTACCCACTCTATAAATACCAGTTTTGTCCACCTTTATATTTGGCTGACCCATTTGTCTCAATTCAACCCCAACCTTTGCACTTTCCAAAATTTTGTTGCTATCATGTAACAACACAACAGCATACATCTCTCCTTCTCCTGCATCACCAAGCAGTGTTTTCCACCATGTCAACACCTTCGTGTATCTATTGGTGGGTTCAAGGTGTCCACAGTGCAGTGAGATAGATGAGTCTCTCTTTTACCTAGCGACTTGACTGTAACTTGAGATGACCTTGATAACCACCCACTGACCATCATTAGAAGCAATTCACAATTTAGTTGTGATTCTTGTTTTCCCAACATTGTGTCGTCTTGTCAATCTAGGTTTACCTTCATTTCTTGTTTTTCTAACAATCTAACTAATGGACTAGTCTCACCACCACTCATATTTGCATAAGAACGGGACTTGTCACTTTGATCCCCCAAACCCCATTACCATGTGGGTTTTCTTCCTCCTCATTTCTCCTGGAGCATGTAATTGATCTTACCATCCTCTATAGTCAACTCCTCAGCAATACTACTTACTGGCACTCTCTCTGAATCTTCTAATCATAGTCATAGAAAATGACTACCAATCTGCATCGAGATCCTCTTGGCACCAAGCCCATGAATTCTCATTGCAATTTATCACATAGGTGAATATCATGCTCCTCATAGAACCTTTCACCTCCAACAATCCAACCAATAGGGTCCATTGCCACAAAGTACGGCAGCTTCACCTTCCTAACCCACATGTTCTCCATCTCTAGAAACACTGGGTCTCTCTTGACCAATCCAAATATCTATCAAAATGATAGGAACCCAATTTGATATAGGTAGAAATTTGTATTATAGACTGAAAAATAAAACTGTTACAAAAGAGAAACCCCTATAATCCAAAAGCATAAACTCCTCAGAGAAACTATTTCTCTTCCTAATAACAAACAACAACCCAAAATTCTTCCCCACATACCTCCCACGTTCCTTTACATGTAACCTCATTTCAACTCTTCTCTCTCTATAACTAACTTTTTCCTCCTTCCCTATTTTCCACCTAAGGTAACTCTAGTGGGCCATGGACATCTGGGCCTGCAGGCACCCCATACTGCGTTGTACTTATTCAATAGAAATTGGAAACATATCCCCCGCTGTCTCGCAGAAAGAGCGGTAAAAATTATGATAATGGAAGTGGTTTTATGTGTTGTCTTGAAGATGGGTGATCTTACATTTATTGTTCTCAAAACAAATTTTGGATGTTGCACTTCGCCCCTCCTAGTTTTATCCGTGAACTGATGAAATGACTCCCTTAGTGGTTCCTACAAGCTTAATGGTAGCTTAAACTCAAACTTGCATTCCATTAAAATAGCCAACAAATCCATCCCTTACCCACAAATTTGGCTCCTCATTCAAGCTCTACCTTCAAAGCTCACACCCCATTCAATGAATACATTTTATCAAACATGACAACTATATCCGACACAGTCATAGGAAAATTGAGACTCGGAACCAATATTCAACCGCAATACGGGCATTGGTACGAGGTATCTATAGGTACATGGTTCGTCACTTTTTACATAATTATTACTAGACTTTTGTGTGGTACCATGAATTCGATACACAGGGTTATTGAGAGAATTCTACAATTACGATTCAACATAATCTAAACTAGGTGCGAGATCAATCATCCACCTCATCTGACAAAAATCTCAATACAAGCCAGACATTTTCACAAACACGTTGAGAGCAATCAAATGGACTTACATTATCCAACGGTTCCACCATTTTCCAAGACAACTCATCTGAGTGGAAGGTGAGGTTGACCTCCCCAACGTGATCCAACAAAAAGGTGGAGCTCAAAACGGGAGCTTCACCGTCAAAAGGTGAAACTGTGAGAGACATGTCCCCCACATCACAATCGTTTCCTTCTCTCTCCATTCACAACGGAAGAAGAGTCAAGGAAACGAGATGATGTAAGTTTACCCGAAAATTAAAATTTCAAAGTTCTTGAAAAGGTTGAAGATTTTCAACCAGGTGAAAAAGGCTCGAGTTTGTAGCGTTTGGAAAGTGCAAGGAAAGTGCAGAGGAAAATCTTTTTATTATGGTTTTGGTTGGTGTTCTGTTCTTTTTCCAACGCAACTTGTGAGGGGCACAACCATTGACTCGATTTAGCCCAAGGAAGAGATTGACCACAAATTTTGACTCACCGTGAATGGTTATTATTTTTTTCTTAATTATGTTTCTTTTCAAATTTTATTTTTAATACTTAAATTAAATATTCACCAGCTTTCATTTCAGTGATCAATGTCGTTAGATATGTGACATCTTATTGATTTAATTATTTAAATTACGAAATAATTATTTTCACAAAATAAAACAAAACAATAGCTCTTATAGTGGTATAAATATAAATTCTAAAAAAAATAATGAGTTTATATTAAGAGAAATAGATAAAAAAATTGTAATTAATTAAATTAATTTAAAAAATAATTAATTAAATAAATTATAACAAATAATTTAAATTAAAAAATTAATAAAACTAATATGAGTAAAATACAAAATTAGATATGAATTCATTTAATAAAATATTTAAATAATTAATTAAAAATGATCTACAATTTACTATTAATATTAATAGTTATTTATTATAAAAAATATTGAAATAAACAAAAAAGTATGAATTTTTCGATAATACGACCATGGATTTAAAAAAAAAACATTTCTCTTAGATTTTTATATTTTTATTGGGATTAAACTTTCTTTGTGTTTTTTCTATGCAAATATATATAAATAAATAAATAAATTTATATACAGTAATTTCTTTGCAAATTAAATTATATTTTATTTACTTTGTTCGGAAGCAAATAGAATGTAAATGTGATAGTCACAAAGTTTTTCATCGTTAACTAATTTGATATATTAGTTAAGTGTAATTTTTTTAAAAGATAAATTTTTTTATGTCTTAATCTTTTTATAAAATAAATTGTTATTTTATCAAAAAAATTAGAAATTAATTTAGTTCAGTATAATTTATAAATTTTAATCCCTATAAAAGAATATTTTTTCTATAATTAAAATTCCTATTTTATTATTATTATATATAAATAAAAGATACTAACTAACTATAATAAGATATTAGACCTCGTCGTATTATAATATATGATTAAATATTTAAAATATTCTAAAAATTTGTAAAATAAACATTATAGTATATCTTAAAATGAATATTAGAAATTATTTAAAATTTTTGGAAAAAAAATCAAATAAAAATCTTTTGCATCAAAGATTTACATATTAGAATAATTTTAAATTCTATAAAAATAAAAAATAAAGATAAGTAATATAAAAGAAGTTAATTTTGTCGTTAAATAAATTCAACCATATTATTCACGACATCACAATTTTATTTTAGAGAAAAAAACAAATATTTTAAAATTTGAAAGAATAAAAAACATCTTTTTGGCATATAAATTTTCTAAAATTAGTTTTTAAATACTAAGATTTTTCTTCAATATGTCATGGGACTCTATAAAAATAAACCTATTCACCAAGCCAAGAAGTAAAACCCTTCATTTCCAACTCCAAAACCCTCCTAACGAACCGAAAAAGACCAGGAAAGCGCCCAAAACCCTAAACCCATCTCTGAAATGGGAAGCAGCCAAGCCGCCGTATCCTTCCTCACGAATCTCGCCCGCTCGGCCTTTGGCTTGGGAGCGGTGGTCACCGCCCTTTCCTCCTCCCTCTACACTGTCGATGGCGGTCAGCGCGCTGTCCTGTTCGATCGTTTCCGCGGTATTCTCGACGCCACCGTCGGCGAGGGAACCCACTTCCTAATCCCGTGGGTCCAAAAACCCTACATCTTCGACATCCGCACGCGCCCCCACACCTTCTCCTCCATCTCCGGCACCAAAGACCTGCAAATGGTTAACCTCACGCTCCGTGTCCTCTCTCGTCCCGACACTGCCAAGCTCCCTGTCATCGTTCAGAACCTTGGTCTCGAGTACGACGAGAAGGTTCTTCCTTCTATCGGCAACGAGGTCCTCAAGGCCGTTGTCGCACAGTTCAACGCCGACCAGCTCCTCACTGACCGCTCACAGGTCTCCGCCCTGGTCCGCGACAGCCTCATCCGCCGCGCCAAGGACTTCAACATCGTTCTTGACGACGTCGCCATCACGCACCTGTCTTACGGCAGTGAGTTCTCACGCGCTGTGGAGCAGAAGCAGGTGGCGCAGCAGGAGGCGGAGCGGTCCAAGTTCGTGGTAATGAAGGCCGAGCAGGAGCGGCGGGCCGCGATTATCCGCGCTGAAGGAGAGAGTGATGCGGCAAAACTCATTTCTGATGCTACTGCCGAAGCTGGAATGGCACTTATTGAAATCAGGAGGATTGAGGCCTCCAGGGAGGTGGCCGCCACGTTGGCGAAGTCGCCGAATGTCTCGTATTTGCCTGGCGGACAGAACTTACTGATGGCTCTTAACGCTTCGCGATGATCTTGATAATGGTAATTGTGTTGTTGGCTTTGGATTGATTTGTATGCGTTTGAGTTGATTGACTGTGTATCCTAAGTTTGATATTGATAATGGTAATTGTGTTGTTGGCTTTGGATTGATTTGTATGCGTTTGAGTTGATTGACTGTGTATCCTAAGTTTGAGGAATCATTGTAATTGGTGTGTTATCACACCCTCATGGCTATTGGATGGTAATCATGGTAATCATGCAGTTGGCCTTGGTATGATTTGATCGCCTTTGAGTTGATTAATTGTGTCTTAATTTTAAGGACTCATTGTATTTGGCGTGTATGCGTTGCTCATGGTGTTCATTGCACCTTTTTACTTTCTTTTGAGATGTGTAGTGCATAATTGATTTTTGACTGATATGATTTATGTTTGGATTTCTTTTAATTCTAAAAGTCATTTAGTAGTAAAGTCAGCAAAAGATGCTTAAAGTTGTTTTTAATTCGAAATCATTTAATGTAGTGTGATGCTTGGCCCTTCATGATGGTAAATGTCTAGTTGGCTTTAAGATTAGATGCAATTTGTTTGTGTTGTTACCCGGTTAAAATTGGAGTTTTTTATGCTGACATTTGATGCAAGCTTATATCGGATTGACACTTAAACAAATTCTGATTAGAGAACAATATAAAATGCAAAAGAGACTTCGTCTAAGTTTTGTGTGTAATGGTGTGGTTGACCTTGTTTTAATTTACATTCATTTTAGATTTTGAGCTAATTTATTGGGTCTCCTTACTTGGAGGCGTGTAATGCTACGCACATGATTGACCTTGACGTGCATGAGTTGAAAGTGTAAAAGTTGGTCTTTACCTATACTGGCATTCAATCATAAATTGTTAAGTTTGTTGTCTTTTACCATATCTTTTTTGAAATTTACCTATATGATTTTTAATTCGTTAATAATGTAAAGTTCTTTATATTTACAGAATAGGAATTGAGATCTTTTGAGTAAATAAAAGGTTCACAACCACAATTGTGGCCACGATGCAAGGTTTTTGTGGTCTCTGTGAGCACATGTCCCATAGTTTTCTGCAATGGCAAAGATCCCAATGAAACTGTAACAATGAATGGAATCACAATTTAAAACCTTGTTGGTCTTGATAGTGAAGTGGGACATAAATATTAATAGAGTCTAGAGGCCTTTAGAGAAAGTAACAAAGAATGTGTTGGTATTTGTTAGCAAGAATGTGTTGGTATTTGTTTGCATTTCTCTTTGATTGGGAAACCATTAAGTGAAGAATTTCTGATTGGTGATCAGGTTTCTTATGGAATTAATGACTTTATATCAATTTAGCTTTTTCAAGTTTCAACAGAGATTATTAGACTGAAATTTAGTGCCGATCTTATTAATATAGTAGACTTTTTATTTGTTAGTGTCAGCATTAGATTTCACCTAATAAGGACAATTTCTCTCACGCACTGCCTTGGTTTTCTGACTGAGGTAATACCTCCTTGGTAGGGCTGGCTTAGTTGTCCATGAAATTACTGTAGTGAAACAAAGTTCACGGATATTTCAAAACAAAGCTATGAATGCTAAATTGTTTACATACATTGGCACACTTTTGCATAGTTTTTCTATGAAAATTTCTTGAGATGTGTTAAAGAGATTTTGGGTTATGTGTTAAGAGATAAACTTCTTCGTGTTTGCCATTTTCATTTAAATTTAAAATTATTGGCATTAGTTAGCTGTTACTTTCTGGGGCTAATTTTCTGATTGTGTCTCTTCACAAAAAAGAAATAGAATAAATAAAAGAACAAAATTTTATACCCAGTTGTTTCTAGTTTTTGTCATGTGCAATATGTTATCCGTTAAAGGCCTCTAATGATCATCAGTCTTGGCCCTAAAAGTATTTCACCATTTCCAAACCCGCCTAACATATTTCCTTGTTCATTTCAGGGCATAATAATGCGGTGGCATGAGATGTTTGGATAATTTTATTTCGTTCCGCTGTTGGAAGTATCTTTCTTTTGTTTAATTAGACTATCATTTTGAGCATAATTCAGTATAATACTTGACTTGATTGTGTGCTTAAATGTAAGTTCTTTGACCCTTATCATCAATTTACCAAAAATTTTCAATACATCAGGCGCCTATGGTTCAGTTTCGTCTATCAATATTGTGAATAAAATTTAATCCTAAAATTTAACACCAGTGTAACAACTTAAATGAATGTTCTCCTACCAACTTACCGACTACGACATTAATGAAATATCATGAGAGAAATTATTTTACAAGAATTGTTTGGCTCGAAATTTTGACAATGTGTTATATTTGTTAAATTTATTATTTTTTTAATTTTTGTAATATTATTTTTAAAAAATTATTAAATAGTGACAAATAAAATTTTAAATTTATGGGTTGTTTAATGGGAAGAGGGTATGAAAATAAAGAAAATGAATTTAATTGGATTTGTTTGGAACGAAAGAAATAGAGAAGGAATTAAAAATTATTTTTATTCTATTTCCCCTTTTTTATTAATGTTTATATTTATTTTATTTTTTTCAACTAAATACTTTTACTTTTTATACATTTTTAATTTACATCCTGTCCACCACTTTTTTTCCATCCATTCGACTAAACAAACTCTTAGAGTGAGAATGAAATCAATTTTTCCTTATTTCATTTGAAGATTATTCAAATAATGTTATGGATCTCTTTATAATAACTTTTCTATAAACATTTTTTTTAAGAATTTCCTTTTCATGAACTAAAATTAACTTGTATATAACTAAAAATGAATTAAGTGTGAGGTTGGATTTGAAGAAAATACAAACATAATTGAAAATGTTGGTTTTGATAATCATGTCTTAGTTAAAAGTGAAGCATGTTGTATTGGATGACAATGAAGAGGACATAGTAGCTAGAGTTGATGACAATAAACAAAAATGTTACGAATTACAGAGTTATAATTCTGAAACTGAGAGTGTGCATAAGTACGAGAGATTTAAAAATGAAGACGTATAAGAATTTTAAGTTTAAGTTAGGTATGGATTTTGCTAGCACTAAAGAATTTAAAAATGTGAGCATAAAGTTCAATAAAATGACAAAAAGAAGAAGGATGAGGTTAAAATGTTAACTCAATTGTGATTTTTTGTTTTATATGATGAGTAATGTTGGCATGAATGAGACTAATTTTGAAACCCAAACATAATTGTACCAAGTCTAAATGAGTTGTTCTAGAAATAAAGATGAGTTTACACAAGATGTTTAAATTAATCATATCAATAGAAGAGATAATATTGTTGATAATGAGGCTATAGGTCTCAATCACACTGTCAATGCTGAACATCCTTAATAAATGTAATTCAAGACCAACAGTTCTCATCTCAACCAAAAATAACAATCACCTTATGGATGCTGTGGTAATACAATTTTTAACTTAAAATTCTTTCTATGCATTGTGTATCTCATGATTTTGATCAATTTTCATTTCAGGTGCATAAAAAAAGCACAAGTATTTAGTATTTTTACTTGATCAGGCTATGTGATTTTAGATTTATTTTGAACATTTAATATGCTAACTTGATAAGTGGAAACTTCTGTTTACTAAATTCTAAACAAATTTTTTGAAGTCTTCTATGATGAGTGATTCTTACATCTCTTTTCCTTATTAAGAATCTTTCTTATGAAAAACTAAATGTTGTAGTAAAATTACGTACTTCAATAAACAATTTTGCTCAAACAAATGAAAACTCTCTCTTTTATCATATTAAATATTTTATAGTATTTTAAATTTGGTGAAAATTCTCCATATTCGGTTGCGCTCATTGATTTCAGAAACCTCAAGAACAGTGGTACAACCTCCATCTCCATGCCTGCAAAACCCTTCATCATTATCTTCATCCTCCCATTACTCTCTTCGGTACACTCCAATCACCTTAGCCTCCCTCTCTAATCAGAGTTGAAAATGATCAATTTTGAGTTTCCCAGCACTCAAAGTCTTAATTTTTGTCCTCTTTAGGCAAGTTTTGATGTGACAGTGTTGTTTTTAATCAGGTGGTAGGGCATGAAACCGTGCAATCGGAAGAGTACCCTTTGGTTGTGAGCACGTGGCCCTTCGTTGAGGCTGTCAGAGCAGCATGGAAGGCTGTTGATGCTGGCTCTTCGGCTGTGGATTCCGTGGTAGAAGGTTGCTCTACCTGCGAGGAGCTGAGGTGTGATGGAACAGGTTGGGGCTTGAATGTTTGGAACATAATGAATTATTTGAACCTCTTTAGCCTTGTATTCAGTGGATACTGTAGATTGGGTGTGAACTTATCACTCCATGTTGTGATTTTGAAGTATTTGATAGCTGATTTTTGCCTAGAGCTTCTTCCATTCTTATTGAGTGCTAATTGGAATGATACTAACCCTAGGTTCACAAATAATAGGCTTACATATGATACTGGTCCCTAAAACATTTTTTCAGTCTTTTTGGTTCCTCAAACCTCAAACCTCAAATTTTACTATTTTAGACACTCATGTAGATCTATGATCACAAAATTATATTTAATTCACTCTATGCTAGTAGCTTGTTAAATTATTGGCATTACATGTCAAAATTGCTATTCAAGTGTGACTTGTTGTGTTGTGGTTTATGAAGATAACTTGCTTGGAAGATTGTAATTGGTAATAAAGCTTGTTTCGCAGGAAGGGGAGAAGAGTTGTGAAAAGTTCTGTTTTTACCCAATGTTTTTGTCTTTCTATTTATGGTCCTTAACCATCTTGAGATTCGGTCCTTTTTGAGTTGTTTCTTTATGTCTTCATGACATGTACTGTTATGCATGCCTTTTGAACATCCTATTCTGAACAGTTGGTCCAGGTGGAAGTCCAGATGAGAATGGAGAAACTACAATTGATGCTCTGATCATGGATGGGGTAACTACCTATTATCATGTTCTGAATCTGCTAATAATTGTGTTTTGCATTGTACTTTTCAATGATCTTGCATGATTATTGGACCCATCTTCTGCTAAGGGGACACACAGGTGACAATGGAAGTAGGAGCTGTTGCGGCTATGAGATATGTAACGGATGGAATCAAGGCTGCCAGGTTAGTGATGCAACATACTGAACATACATTGCTGGTGGGAGAGAAAGCATCAGAATTTGCTATTTCAATGGGTCTTCCGGGACCTACAAACTTGAGTTCACCAGAATCTATGGAGAAGTGGGCCAAATGGAAAGATAGTCGCTGCCAACCAAATTTCAGAAAAAATGTATCACCTGCAAATAGTTGTGGTCCTTATAGTCCAACACATTACCTGCGGCATCCTGATGAAACATGCTCCAGTACTGGTCATATGCTGACTAGTGATTCAGGATTACTTCGTGTTGGTCTTCATAGCCATGATACTATATCAATGGCTGTTATTGATAGAGTAAGATTTAGCATAAAATTGATTTGTAGACATCAATTGATCTATGCAAATGACAAGTTTTATTTGGCATAGATGGGACACATTGCTGTTGGGACATCCACTAATGGTGCAACATTCAAGATTCCTGGCAGGTAACCTTGTAAGTTCCAGTGCCAGTGCCAGTATTAGAAGTGGACTGATTTTTTCATTTCTTGAATGCCCTCACTTCTCTTCCTTTTCAAACTAAGTATATCTTGATTTATTGAACGTTACATGAAATTGTTTTTTTAATCTTTTTATATGGTTGTGGCTAATTCCCATTAACTCTCATGACTACTGTACTTAGCATGAGAAGGGATGACTTTAGAAATTAGAGTGTCCTGTCCTTATATCACTCTGCTTGGAGTGGTTTCATTTGGGCCATGGCAAAGTGTGTCTGTCAATTCCGAGTACAAATGCTGCAGACACTGTTAGTGAAGCAGAAATCAATCACACCCTTAGTCTGGTACCCTCTATTCATTTTATAATTATGTTTTCTTTAGATTTATTTGTTTGATTATAGGGTAGGCGATGGTCCCATAGCTGGATCCTCAGCATATGCTGTAGATGAAGTGGGTGCATGTTGTGCAACTGGGGATGGTGACATCATGATGCGCTTTCTACCATGGTAGCATAGATACTCTCTAATTTCTTTAGTTTACAAACTGAGTTGCTTTTTGCTAGATTGTCTAGTATATACACACAGACAGTTTGATGATGTCTTATCTTAATTGCGAATCTATCGCATGTTAATTTTAGCAAGCAACTGCTATTTGGGGTGAACATACCTGGTCCATCTTATAATATTTATTGGTTAATTGCTAAATGGTAATCCTTTTGCAACTATAGCGCATTAAATTTTTCTAGCTACTTTGACCTGTAAAAAATATATTCATTACCTAGGTAGTTTCAACTTTCAAACAGTCTTACTTATGTATCGTTACAACTTAAATTATGCCTTCTTATGTGTTTTCTATTATGAATATCTAGAATGATACTTCTCTTCAATTTCAGTTATCAAGTTGTAGAAAGTATGAGGTTGGGAATGGAACCCAAAATTGCTGCCAGAGATGCAATAGCACGAATAGCAAGAAAATTTCCAGATTTTTTGGGAGCCATTGTTGCCCTCAATAAAAAGGGGCAGCATGCTGGCGCCTGCCATGGTTGGACATTTAAATACTCAGTTAGGAGCCCTGCAATGAAAGATGTTGAAGTTTTTACTGTGCTACCCTGAGACAGAAACTAATCAAGAAATGAATATCTCCCAACAAATGAATTCAAATCAGCATGCTAATTTTGTTGATTGAGGAAAATTGATGGCACGTAAATGTGCTTTGATTGTTATATTGTTCTTGTGTCTAATATTAACTAAGCAATTAACATTGTTTGCAAGTTGTATACAATATCAACAATGTTTGCATGAAGTTTTCAGACTACAGGATTTCAATGTTGTCTGCCTAAGATGTAAGGAAAGTGTCTCACAACACGTTACTGTTATTTTTTGAGAAAAAAAAAAAAGTGCTTAAAATGAATGTGGATGAACATGTCTCCATCGCATAGGAATTTATTCTTAGTTTTCCACCCTATGTACTGATTAAGATGAATCTCTGCAAATGCAAACAGAGTAAATCAATAATAATCATTTTTGCCATAAACTACTTTTTAGGAAAAATGTTTAGGATTTAAAAATCACCTTGATTCTGTCAACATTCGATACTCATGTTTGAACTTGATCTTTCGATCCATGTCACTTGCCAGCCAGCACCTCTTCTGTCAAGAAGGGGTAAAATTCAAGAGTGGAGTAGACTCTTTCCCATTTGAATTACATCTGCCCCCATTTTTTGTGAGTCGAATTTCGGTTCAAGGTACTCTATTTTTTTGTTAGTTTTTTAGTGAAATAGAAAGAAAACCACCTAGATATAGGGGACTTAGAAAGTTCTGACATGCACTTCATCTATACTTGAAAATAACCATATGAACAATGATACTTCAACTGGCTTACTAGCATTCATCTTACTGGCCAAGCCTTATTTTACTACAATTTTTTCAAACTTTTCATCAAGTAAAAAGGTAAAACAAGAAACTAAGCTACTCTTAATTAATATGGATAAGTCAAGATGGACTCATGTTCTACAGTGATTGATTTGTTCCTGTTTAAATCTTGTTCTTTGACATTTTGTCCATCGACTCTAGTTTTCCGATGGATTATTTTCGTTCTCTCCCCAAACATTGCTAATCACTTGGTATAAATAAAATCTAACTTTTCAATCTGAAAACAATTTTATTGCTTCTATGGTTGAGGTAATGACATATAAACAAATGCTTATGCTACATCGGTAGAACATCTGATTGAAAACTTTCTTAAAGTATCATATTTGTATCTCACGTTTATCACTCGTTTCACCCACTATTCTCTTCCAAAACCAATGTTCTTGCCACACTTTCTCCATCTGTTCAAGTGGCACGTTTTTGGTCTCTGGCAGGAAATAGTAAACAAATATAGTCATCACCACCACCCATCCTCCAAAGAAGAAGAAAATCCCAGACCTGAAGTGGCAAAGCATGAATAGAAAAGTCTGAGCAACAATGAAAGTGAAGATAAAGCTCACTGCCACTGTGATGCTTTGCCCTACTGATCTAATTTCCAAAGGAAAAATCTCACTTGGCACTAACCAACCTAGTGGCCCCCATGACCACCCAAACCCAGCAACATATATGCATATCATAACCAAAACCACATAAGCATACCCTTTGCTTAATCCACCATGATCTTTGAGATGAAAGGTCATTATGCCACCAACTATACACTGTGATGCAAACATTTGAATGCCCCCAATCATAAACAAGGTTTTCCTTCCTAGTTTATCAACTATGAACATTGATATGAATGTTGAACCAGTACCTACAACTCCTGTCATCACAGCTGACAACAGCGATGCACTTTCTCCTAACCCGATTGTCCTAAAAAGTAAAGGCGCATAGAAAGCAATGACATTGATCCCTGTCACTTGCTGGAAAAATGGTATTGCTATTGCCATCACAAGCTGGGGCCTATACCTTCTTTTCAAAATGGTCTTAAATGATTGTTTGTTGTTGGTTTTTGAAGAACTTGCTTTTATAAGATCATCAAGTTCTGCTTGCACATCTTCCATGCCTCGAATTCGCTGAAGCAGTAGCTTGGCCTTTTGATGGTCATGGTTGCGTTGGATTAAGCTGCTGGGAGTTTCAGGTAGGAAAAGTGCACCTAGTGTTAGGACTGATGCGGGAAGTGCTGCCATGGCTAGGGACACGCGCCAACCCCAGCCACCTTCAATCTTCTCTGTTCCATAGTTGATTAGGTTAGCAGACAGCGCACCAATGCCAATGCTTAATTGGAAGCCATTGTTAGTTGCTCCTCTTAGTCGTGGTAGTGCCATTTCAGATAGATACAAAGGAACTGCCTACAAAACCAGTACACAATTCGAAAGTAATTAGTGTTTTGTTATCTTGATTTGGCTCCTCTGAAGTAAGCAATGATAGGGTAACTCTTAATCATTGATGAGAAAAAAAAAAAATTGACATTCCAATATATTCATGGTTTAGTATACATTTCCACGTTTCAGATAGCTGATTTTATTGTCAATGACTAAAATTATTTACCTTACTCTTTAAAGTAAATTGTTACAAGTCAAATCCTTATTGTTGAGCAAAAAGACATTGGTAAAAGAACATTAAAAATTAATGATTTTTCTTATAAAATGTTTTTCTTTTTTATTTTCTTAACCAACACTCTTATTGTTAGGAGAAGAGGGGTTTCGTGATGAAAAATATGTTTGAATATGAAATTCTATTCAATACTTGAAATGCCTGTTGTACTATAGAAAAACGAAGGAAATGGTAGGTACCTGGTTTGCAAAACCAACCCCAACTCCAAGCAAAAGTCTACCAACTATGAGCATGTACACATTAAAAGCCGCACCTCCAAGGGCTGTACCAGCAAGGAAAGCGGCGCCGCCGGCCACGATGGATGGCTTCCGGCCAAAGGCTTTTGTGATATAAGAAGCAAAGAAGGAAGTTAAAAGACCAGCAACATAGAGAGAGGATGTAAAAGAGGTCAATAGTTGGCTATCAAATACGCAGTAGTTGTTGGCTTTGACATCTTCTTTCTTAAGGTACACTTTATGGAAGAACTTCTTCAGAAATGGCTCCATTGAGGTCACCCCACCTGTTATTCCAATGTCATAGCCAAAGATGACACCTCCCATGGCAGCCATCATGCAGGACAGCACAACATAAATTGTTATCTTACCATTGTTTTGGCCATTTCCACTTGCTATAGCCAACCCAACAACAGCCATTATTAGCCTTTTTTTTTTCTGTGCTTACACAGGTCAGGTTAGAGATATTGATTGAGGTTGCATATATGGTTCTTGATAATTGAGAAACAAAACAAGTATTGCTTCTTGACTTTTGTAGTCAAGCATACTTCAGTACAGTACAACGGTTTGAATTTTCAACATAACTGTCACTACTGAAATTGGGTTAGATTTGATCTTAGGATAAAAAAAAGAGCTTCCTTTCTTATTTTTCTCTTCTCAAAATACTTAGAAGTTTAAAATAAAACTTGCTACCTGGGAAAGTCAAAATTGCTTACTTACATTGCCTCTATGATTGGAGAAGATCAATCGTTTTATATGTGTTGTGACATTGATGTGTCTCTAAGGTCAAAATCAACCACATAAATGGTGATTGTGGGGAAGTGGACCAATAGTTCCTGTGAGTGAGTTGGCACATATTGACAAGCTTAGAGGATTCTTATTTGTGCTTAGGAACATTGCACATGATGCTGAATTTCCATAACCTTGACTGAAAATATCTCTTCTGTTCAAATATAGCGGCCACCAATTCTTATATGAACATAAACTTTTAATCACTAATCAGTATGTTATTTTACAAAAACTATTTTAAAAAATGGTTTATATATTAATGGAACCAAAGTAAATTTGAAACTTATTTGTATTATGCATTAGTCGATTTAGTGAAGTCAAGGCATATATATATATATATATATATATATATATATATATATATATATATATATATATATATATATATTGCTCAAAATAATAATATTTGGCAATTAAATTATATTAGGTAATTAATGATACTTTTTGTGACAAACTTTCTTAAAGAAAAAAAAATCAGTTATTATTCTTTGTATTAATTTTTTAGTGTTTTCAACAAATAACTTGTCAATTTAAAATAGAAGAAATCTAACATTTGATTTTCAACAGATAACTAATTCATTTAATCCATCTAATAGTAATGTTGACTTTAGATAGAATTAAAAAAAATTAGTCATAAAAATATTTTTTAACAATAAAATCCTACTACTAATAATATTTTATAAGAATACATACAATAACAATGATTATTATTTTCTTATTATTATAATGTACATGCAGAACTAGCATAATTATAATACTAAATCATAGTGATATAAAAACGATGACTACGACCAGAGGTAAATATTATTCTGAGATATATTCTTTAGAAATTTTTAAATTTTAGATTAAATTTAAAAATTAATTTATATAAGATTTGATTCAATCTAATTTGGATAACCCAAATTGATTAAGGACTATTTTAATCCATAAATATACTCTCTACTTTTTATTTTGAAGTGTGTGAATATTTTTTAAATGATTATGTTTTACTGTTCTTCTCCATCATTCCAAATTGGAGCAAGTAAAGTTGGTAAGCAAATTAAAAGAAGTTGAAAAGTATTTGAAAACTTGTGCAGTGATATATATAAAAGCATTAACTTTGTACATCAACTCTTTTCTCCCACAATTCTTTTCCAAAAAATATGTTCTCTCCAAACCCTATCCATTTGCTCAATTGGCACATTCCTGGTCTCAGGTAACAGCAAGTATACAAACACTGTCATCACCACCACGCACCCCCCAAAGAAGAAGAATGTGCCAGACTTGAAATGGCACAGCATGCTTAGAAAAGTTTGAGCAACTATGAAGGTAAAGAGAAAATTCACAGCAACAGAGATACTTTGTGCTGCTGATCTAATCTCCAGTTGGAAAATCTCACTAGGAATCAACCATCCTAGTGGTCCCCATGACCATGCAAATCCTGCAACATATATGCATATCAAGCCTAGAATCAAATATGCATATATTTTGCTTATTTCACCATGGTCACCAAGTTGAGTTGCCATGATGCTCCCTACAATAACTTGTGACAAGAACATCTGGATGCCCCCAGATATGAACAAAACTCTTCTCCCAAGTTTATCAACCATGAGCATTGAGATGAATGTTGAAGTAGTGCCTACAACCCCAGCTACAATTGCTGACAGAAGAAGTGAAGCACTTTCTCCTAGTCCAATGGTTAGGAAGAGGATTGGAGCATAAAAGGAAATGACATTGATTCCTGTGAATTGTTGGAAGAAGGGTATGGCTATTGCCATGACAAGTTGAGGCCTATACTTTCTATGCAAGATGTTCTTAAAGGGGTGTTTGATGGAGTTTGAAACGTTACTTGCTTCAACGAGGTCTTCAAGTTCTTGTTGGACATCATTGGTGCCACGGATACGTTGCAGCATTAGCTTAGCCTTGTGATGGTCCTTGCTGCGTTGGATTATGCTGTTGGGTGTTTCTGGGAGGAAAAGTGACCCCAAAGTGAGCATTGAGGCTGGAACTGCTGCCATAACTAAAGAAATACGCCAACCCCAACCACCTTTGATCTTTTCTGTGGCAAAGTTTATGAGATTAGCTGATAGAACACCGATGGCAACACAAAGCTGGAAGCCAGTGTTGATTGCTCCTCTGTATCTTGGAGGTGCCAATTCAGAGAGATATAAAGGGATTGACTGCAAAGCAATGAAATTTTACTTCCATATAAGATTATAGTGAAGGTTCTTAAATGCAGTCACAGTCTTGAGTTCATTACCATTCTTGATGTCACAGAAAATTGCAGACAAATGTGGCCATATAGACCTCAATATCCTTAACATATTTCTTAATAATTAGAAATACATAATAGGAATTAGTAAACATTCCTTACCCAAATACCTTATAAATCTGGCAAGTGAGAAAATTATTCCATGAATCCAATTAAGGTTGTAAGGAAAATGTTACCTGATTGGCAAAACCAATCCCAACTCCAAGCATAACTCGACCAAGAATAAGCATGTATATGTTGAGAGCTGCACCACCAAGAGCTGCTCCAATGAGGAATGCAGCACCACCTATGAGGATTGATGGTTTGCGACCAAAGGCTCTTGTGACTGATGAGGCAAACAAGGATGCTATGAGGCCTGCTATGTACAGTGATGAAGTGAATGTTGTTAGGAGCTGGCTATCAAACTTGCAGTAGTTGCTAATATTGGTGTCTTGCTTCATCTTGATGTGTACTTCTGGAAAAAATTTCTCCAGAAAAGGCACCATAGATGTTACTCCACCTGCACTTCTAGCAAATTAGTGAAGTTGATCAAAGTATCTGAATCACTCATCAAAATGAAGAAGAAAACTTGCAACATGAATACTAAGAAATGAAGTTATATATTCATGCCTGAAATTCCTATATCATAACCAAAGATAATGCCTCCAGTGGCAGCCATCATACAAGACAGAATCACAAAACAAGTGATCTTCCCATTGTAAACTCTTTCCTCCTTTGCAATTGGTAACTCCACTGCCATAGTTGTTCCTACAACTTCAGTTTGTTTCTTCTTTAGATTTGAAATCAACTTATACATATAGTGCTGGAATTGTCATACACACACACACACACACACACACACACACACACACATATATATATATATATATATATATATATTGTGAGTCAACTCTAGTTTAGCTGAGGACTTAAAACACAGTGCAGCCTTTCTTGACCAATCGTATATACATCAATAACATTAAAATTTTTTATCATTTTGGATAATCTATTTTAAATAAATACTTAGAAAAAAAATTGAGTGAACTAAGTTTCTCTCGCAAGATAAAATTGGTTTTTAAAGAAATTGAACTAAAAAACTTCATAAAATAATTTACTCTACAAATTAATGTTAATTTGTAAAAAAAAAAAATACTTGTTTTACGTTCACTTGTTTCAATGCTGCAATTTTTTTTTAATATAATTACATTTCAAGTTGTATTAACACTTTCTAACTTGGGAACATTCAATGAAAATGCTTATATAAAATAACTTTAAAAAAATTTATTCAATTTTCTATTTTTTATAAATATTTACTCAAAAGTTTATGTAAAGAAAGTCATTGTGATTACTATTGAGTCAATGCTGCCACTAATTTTGAATGTCACTTTCTTTGATCTCTCTGCAAACGTGCGTAGAATGTTGAACTAACTGCGTACACACGTGTGGGTATCTCTATTACACAATTGTTACATTCTTAAACCTTTCAGCAACCCAGAAAAAAAAAATCATGACTATCAATTAAGTAGAAATGGAATGTTACATTTATTATAGTTTGGTAATTAATTAATTCTTACGTTAATGCATAATTATTATTTATTTACAGTCAAAATATGAATAGTTTGATTGACATACACTTTATATTTGTTCCATTTTTACTCATAAAAAAAATCAAATTAGTCATATTTGATTAAATAATTAGGTTAACTAATCATCGATTAATCAATGCATTATGAAAAAAATAATATTACTACAATGCTAGAGATCAATATTTACACGAAATATCTTGAAAATCTTGTTAAGATTTATACACTATAAGAAAATCGCGTATTATCGACGGATATTTACCAACGGATTTGTATCCGTCGGAAAATAATTATTACTGACGGAAATTACCGACGAATATAAAATATTTGTGAAATTTGATCTTACCGACGGATATATCCGTCAGTAAAATAATAATTAGTTACCGACGGATATATCCGTCGATAAATCCGTCGGTAATTGACAGATGAATTTACCAGACGGATATATCCGTTCGTAAATCCGATCGATAAATTAATAATTAATTACCGACGGATATATCCGTTCGGTAAATTTATCTGTAAATTACCGATGGATATTTCCGTCGATAAATTATCAATTAGTAAATATTCAACTAATTAAAAAATTAAATATTTTTTATTTAATAATTTCATTTAATCATAATTAGATTAATTTATAATAATTTCTTAAATTAAATAATTTTAAAAAATAAATATTTAATTATATATAAATATATAAAAACATATAAAAATATTTAATTGTATATAAATATATATATATATATAAATATATATATATATATACATATATATATAAATATATAAAATATAAATATATAAAAATATAAATATATAAAAATATAAAAATATAAAAAATATAAATATATAAATATATAAATATATAAATATATAAATATATAAATATATAAATATATAAATATATAAATATATAAATATATAAATATATAAATATATAAATATATAAATATATAAATATATAAATATATAAATATATAAATATAATTTATTTGTAAATTATTATCGAAAAATTCTGGTAGTTTAGTGATTGGAGTATCGGTCTCTAACTCTAAGGTCCTGGTTCGAATCCTGCCAATGACAATTATTAATAAATAATAAAAATATTACCGACGGATTTTGACCGTCGTTAATATCAAAATTTCTTGTAATGATATTATTAATTGACGTTTTCATAATATTTTTATTTTATTTATTTGACGTAGATTTCTTTTATCTTTAGACATACATTTATAGCATGTCGTTATTATTTTATAAAACCAATATAGTATTAATTATTTTTAAATCACTAAATAATATTCAGCTGACTCGAATCTAAGACTTTTTATAAAAATATTTTTGTTAAAAGAAAGTTATTATCAAGACAATTCGCGTAAGTAATTACTTTTTAATTGAAAATGTTATTTCAAAAGATAAATTATAGAACTTTTGAAGTCTCTCATTATGATGATAATGGTGCATTCATCACCCCTTGAAATACACATTTTAATCTTTCACCTTCTTGCATTATTGTAGCACACACTAGCTAGTTCATCCAAAAACTGCAGTTGCAGGGGTGGGAGGGTGAAGAAGAAAGATGTCAAGAACTTGATGAATGGATACATAATTGTAATCAGGATACAGCAATGAAGCTTCAAGCTCATCTTCTCCAATGTCAAAGCTCACCATGTCCCCTCTCACAAACACACTATGAATTATGGAAAGTGGAATATTGTGGGGGGAAGGTAAACCTGCAAGATAAAACTGGAGTTTAAAAACAAAAATATATTTTAACCATAAATACAAAATAAATTCTCTTACTCTCTGAGAGTTTAACAATTTCTTCCTCAGGAATAAAAGTCTTGGTAAAAGTTTGACCACATTTTTGCTCCCATGATGATATCAACTCATTTTGTGATATGATATTCTTGGAAGGTTGACAGAAAACCACACGATTGCATGTTCTTGGATCATTTGCTGCTTTAACAGTGTACATAGCCACGTCTTCCTCATAATTCAGTACAGCTGAACACAAACTATATATCATATTTCTCATCATAACTTGGAATTTTCAATATTAAATATCTTAAAACTTTGATACCTTTGGCTTCACCATTGCCATAGACAACAATGTCCTTCACTTTCTCATGTGGTCGAAGCAAATAGTTGATGAAATATGCAGCACAACAATTTGCCAAGATACAAGTGTAAGGGATTCCAGCTGCTTCAATGTTCATTCGGATTTTTCTTTTCTCATCAAGCACAGCTTGGAATGGAGGAAGAGGATTTATTCTATCTTCTTCTGCACCAAAACCTGTTGGAATGAATCTCTACAACACCAATATTTAAGATTCATTCATGCATTTCTCACGTACTATTAAAAATACACTTAAAAAAAAATATTAGTGAAAATGTACTTAACACACCTTTATGTTCCCAGCAACTTTGATAGCATCTATGATTTTGAGTTGCTCCATGAGTTGAGGGTATGGAAGAGCACAGATCACAATGTCTACTTGTTTAACCACTGCCAGAATCTGGTCATATTCAAGTTCACCCTGCACCACCACTTCATACTCATTAGGAAAATGAAGAAACTGCATAATCTATTATGAAGAGAAACAGTGAACAAACTGCATACACAGAACCTGAACAAGAGTGACTCCCATGGAGTTGAAGTCCCTGCAAAGTTGTGTCTTGGAGGAGGCAGTGTGTGAATTGAGAGGACGAGTGTAGACCAGAGTTGGATGACCCAAAGACACACTTGCCTTCACCAAATACTTGCCTATGTAGCCAGTTCCTCCAAATACTAAAATCCTGTTCTTTCTCTCCATTTTTACTTTCTCTCTTCTCTTCTCTTCCAAATCAATGCTGAACTTCACCCTTTAAATACTTCCACACTTTCTATCCCATGCCATTTCTACCCACCAATCACTTCATGTGAATCAAGAACAAATCCAAACAAGTGGTTCCAGTTGCGTTACAGGATATTATCTTTAGGTAGAATTATTAATTTTGCCATTTACTTTTATAATTAAGTACGAGATATCATGATTTAGGAGTAATTTGTTTTTTTTTTTTTATTTAAAATAAAGTACGAGATATAAACAAACAATCTTTTAAAATATTATTTAATAAAGGAGTCCCGTTTTAATATACTTTTTTTTTTCAGTTTTTAGAAAAATAATATAAACTGTATAAAAATTAGCTTTAGTTATTTTTTAAATTATTCTACGATACTCATATGTAATTATATTTTTTCTTTTCAAATTATTTTTATTAATTTAAAAAATAAAAAAAGGTACGATCCGTCAAAAAGATAGTTGTTGAAAGAGTGGGTAATTACATATTTATCCAAAATAATTTGACAACAATCTCGACATGACATGATGTACATGTTGTTGTCACATTTTTAGGTTATTTATATTTTTAATAATATATATAATTATTTATATTTTAATAATATAAATAAGTTATATTATATATTACTAATGATTTTTTTATATTATTATTATTTTTCTATATTAATGATATTTCTAGTGTGTGCACATTTACCAAAACTTTCAACGTGTCTAATTCAAAAGAAAGAAGGAACATTTCAACGTTGGTATTAATTATAGCCAAAGAAAATAACATTTCATGTCATATTCTAATGGTTAGATTTTGAAACTTGTACGCTACCCACAAATTTACGAATGCTACAGGGTCTGAAATGAAATTAATATGTAATTAACATGTTTTAATTTATCTAACCTCCCTCTCTCTCTCATCTCTATATATATTTTATATATAAGAATTATTTTTTTTATTTTTTTTTTACTTGTGAATAATCATTTAATAAGTCTTTCTTATAAAGATGAGAATGTCCTAGATAATAGTATTATTATTACGTTTGAAGAATTATTTACTTTGAAATTTTAGTTTATTATAATTTTATTTTAAAAAATATCTTAGTGATTGAGAGAGAAAAAAAATACAAATTATTGTTTTAATGGTTAAATGATACAAGACTTATGTACTAGAATAATAAAAAAATTTATAAAAGATAAATTATACTTTTTAATGTTTACTTTATGAAATAATTTTTATAAATATTTTATCTAATTTTTAAATATAATTTATTTTATTATTATAAAATAAAATTTTATCTCTATAAATATTATAATATGTAATTTATTAAACATATCTAAAAAATATATATCATGTCACGTATATTTAGAGACGAAAACAAGAGGAATATGTACCCATACTCCAAACCATTTATTAGAATATAGTCCGTAACATATTTTTATATATTCAATTTTTTTTAATAACGTTAGCAATTCTTTTCTTCTTTCGTGTTAGTTAGTTTCTTGTACAACTGACATACTCGTTAGACGGTGTAATGCACGTGTGTATGTATATATATTATAGTATCAATTTCATTCACTCTCCCTATTTCATCTCTTGCATGGCAACGGGACAGGGCAAGTTTTGCTTATCCGATATCTATTTTTTGATTTTTTTTTAACCATTCTCATCCTTATTTCATTTTTTGTGAAATTATAAATTAAGTTTTCATCATAGTAAATTTTTACTGGATTTCGGATTTTCCCGTTTTAATCTATATTATTTTTAAAAATATAATTATATTTATAATAAATTAATTTTATTATATATTTTTTATATATAAATAAATATTTATAATTTTACAATTTATAATTATTATTAATTAAATATATACTTTAATTTATTATATTTATATTAAAATATATATATAAAAGAAATATTTAATTATTTTTTATTTATATATTAAGAAAATATTTATAACATTATTATTATTATTATTATAATACATTGAATTTAAATTTTATAATAATAATAATAATAATAATAATATATTCAAACATTTGATTACATATATAAGTTAATTCATTTTTAAGTTATTATTTAAAAAATATGAAATATATATATAGTTTATAAAAAAATTTAATAAGTTAATTCTTATTTAATTAGTTCAAAGTAATAAAAGTTTAAATTATTAATTCTTTTTAATCCTTTAAATATAATTATTTTATTAAGATAAAATTTGATATATGACAAATAAAAATAATAAGATAAAAAAATATGACATAATGAAACCTAATAATATAAATTATAAATAAAATAATATTAGTTACTACTAATATTTATGTAAAATATTAAGAAAAAGATAAAGAAAAAAAACTTTGTGTTCATCAAATTAGTTGAAAAGATTGAAAAATAAAAGACAAATTGATTAGAGAGATTAAAGAAATGTGAAAACTTGAAAGGTAAGAGAGGGAATAATGTAATAAACTAATTGATATAAAATATTAAAAAAGAAAAAAATTAAAAATTGAGTAGAAGAAAAGTAAAAATGGTAAAATATAAAAAAATAACCTTATATGTAATAGAAAAAGAAAATAAAATACTTTTAAAATATTAATATTTTAAAATATAAAGTTTGAATATAAGAATCGGGGTTGGGGTGGGGATTGCATTACCTATCCCGCCCCCCTTCCAACTTTTTAAAGCGATGAAAAACCGAACCCGCTCCCGCCCCCAGTCAACTCGATTTTTTCCCGTCAAACTCGGGGCGGAGACGAGTCGTTCCCCACGAGTACGAGTTTAGTTGTCATCCTTACTTTCGATTTTGCAAATTTTGTTCTCGTGTCAAATTTTTTCAATGGCAAAAGTCATGTCACAACACTCCAATTATCTTTCTTTGCATCCAAAGAGTTTGTATTTTCTTCGTCCTAGAGAAAATCTAGGAGCAATTCTTGTTTTTCCACCTTTGAATAATAATAACTACTATTCATGGAGCAAAGAGATGTGGCGTGCATTACTTTCAAAAAACAAATTGAAATTTGTGAGTGGAGCGACCAAATGCCTTAAGAAGATGATCCTTTATATGCAATGTCAAGGTAATATCTTAGATTACCAAAACTTTATCTCCTGAAATTGCAGAAGTACTATATATATATATATAGAAAATGTTGAAGATCTCTGGACGATTTGAAGGATCAGTGCTCAAAATAAGATCATATTAGGTTGTCGAATATGTTGCAAGAGATACACTATATGTGGGAAGAAGAACAAAATGTTTCAGGTTATTTCATAGGTCAAGATCCTGTGGGAATATCTTGAATCCTTAAGACCTCTTCCATCGTGTAGATGCAATAACATGTGTTATTGTCACATAGTTGATCTAATAAGAAAGTAAAGAGAAGCCAAATATGTGGTTTGTTTTCTGAAGGGTCTTAATGATTAATATAACACTATGAGAACTCAAATCTTTCTTATGAAGCCTTTGCCTTCCATAACCAAGGTTTTCTCACTTGTGCTTCAACAAGAAAAGCCAACGGATGACAACATTCTAGGAGATCCAAAGTTGTTGTTCAATATTAATAATATCAATGCTTCTTTCAATTGCACAAATAATCAATCTTATGCCCAATCTGGAAGAGACCGTGAAAGAGGTAGAAACTCTAACAATAATGGAAGTGAAAATAATAACTCGAAAATGTACACATTCTCCTGGAGAACAAGACACACAATGGAAACCTGTTATTTTAAACATGGTTTTTCACTAAACTACAAATTCTGAAATGGTGGTTGTTTCGTAGTGAATAACATGTCAACAAATTCAGAAATTGCAATCAATGTTACGAATGATCTCACCAAGAGTGAGTCACCAGGAGAAGGAATTATCATCACTCCTGAAATCTATCAAAAGCTAATGCACATAATTCAAAAGTTAGAAACTCCTTTATCAGGAGTTGCAATCGGCCAAGTCAACACAATTTCTATAAATCAAAATTCTGTTGAATCAAGTATTCAACCCCATACAACCATTGTTTGGATCCTTGATAGTGGTACAAAAAATTATGTATGGTATTCTTTGTCTTGTTTCAATTCTTTTCAAAAAAATCCCTCTCATTCAGGTAAAACTCCCAAATGGTACGCTCACGTCTACTTATGTATGTGACACCATCGTCTTTTCTGATTCTTTCATTCTATATGATGTTCTTTTAATATCTGATTTTCGTTTTAACCTTGTTTTCGTCACAAAACTGACAACATCTCTTACCTACAAATTGACTTTCTCTTTTACATCATATGTCATTTTGGACCTTTCTTCATCAAGGATGATTAAAGTTGCTCACAAACTTTATGTGTTCGATGATCCTATTGTGCAACTTACACCACACTTTTTCAATTTTGTTTGTATCAATAAGCCGCATGACATGTTTGACTTATGACATTTTAGGCTAGGACATCCTTCTCACACTGTCTTACAAAAATTTATATCTCATTTTCCATATGTTACTTTCAAATCCAATAAATTTTGTGACTATTGTCATTTTGCTAACAATCACATGCACATTTTCCTAACAATGTCCATAAGTCTTCCACTACCTTTGATTTAGTCCATATGGATATTTGGGGACCCATTTCTATCCTCTCAATTCATGGACATCATTACTTCTTCTTTTCCTGCCCACCAACGCCTCTTGAAAAAGTCTCTATCATATTACCACCAAGTAAAAACAAACAACATAAAATTCTCCCATAGCCAACCCCCATTCTTTTCCTGTGCACCAACGCCTCTTGGAAAAGTCCCTATCATATTACCACCAAGTAAAAACAAATGGTATAATATTCTCTCATATCCAACCCCCATACTTTTCCTGCGCACCAACGCCTCTTGGAAAAGTCTTTATCATATTATCACCAAGTAAAAACAAATGGTATAAAATTATCTCATAGTTAACTCTCATACTTTTTCTGCATACCAACGCCTCTTGGAAAAGTCTCTTCCTCTGCTTTTCGTATACTTACAAGCAACAACTTCACTCGCTCGACAAAGCTTTGGATGGAGCACTCTTGCTAAGCTCATGCTAAAGACGTACGGAGGAACGAAACCTGTAACGTCATTTTTTTTTTCAAATTTATTTAATTTCTAAAAAATGGGAATAATTTTTTTTTACAATATTATTTCTTTATGACAATGAACTTTAAAATTGGTCATGCGTGAATAAATATATATAAATAAGGTGTCGAACATGTTCATACATAACATTCATAATCATAATACATTGTTTTTCAAAATAACTAATCCAACAAGGATCATACTATAATTACATAAAGTTGGTACCCTTAAACGATTAGAACTTAATTTAAATTTATACATCTCAAAATAAAGCAAATCCTAATCAAAGCAGGTACCCAAAATTCCTAACTTTCTTATACAAGATCATACCCCTCCAGGAGGGCAGCATTCTTCCATACATATGTATATGATACTCAATCAAACTGTGGTTCCTCCACCACAATTGTTCCATCATTACCTGAAATATAACAGTAAGGATGAGTTTCCTTTTCTCATCACTCCAGAACACTAAACCGAAAATTTTTCCAACCTCCACAATCTAAAACCATATGTAACATTTATAGTCAAACATTTCATTTTTACAATAAAGTATCCCACACAGAAATTTCAAACAATTTCCACAAATCACATTACTCAAACTAAAAACACACAATACATGTTTGTGTTTCATTCGTTCATTTTTGCCACATTTGAAATGCTCATGCATCTAGGATACACTATTAATCTCATCTTTCAATCCATGAAAGGGTCACACATAACTACAGACAACTCTCACAAGCATAACAAAATTACACACGAGCATAAATGGCTCACAGAAGTATAGATAGTTGCCGGTTGATCTGCGCATCACAGATACAATGCTTACGCATAACGATCCCTTGGCAAAAAGGCAAAGTCAAAGAGTCAAGTCGGGAGTATAGAGTGTGGCCAAACAATGCACTCTATATTTCCCCAAAATCAATCTGATCTTCTCTTGTCTCCTAAGCCCCCGGTGTATCTCCGTACCATCCACACACATATCTCGTCACTGAGTGACACCACCAACTCTTTAACAACAATATATTTGGTAGGAACAAACTCTACATCATACAAACCATATCACTATAGACATAATACCCTATTTTTAGATGACCAACATCTCTGACTTAGACTCAGCACATAGTACAAACAGCTTATAGACATGATTTCCACTAACTACCATAATTATGAATGCATTAACTATTCATAACGTTTCTTTATATCATTCTTATTAAGCTTTATTTATTTTTCATCAATTTCAAAAATTTGATAGAATCTCCTTTGTAATTTGGACATTTCCCAATTTACAAATACATTCAAATCAAATTTATAAACACATTTTCCTATATCAAACAAGAACAATAAAAATTTACCGAGAGTCGGACACTCTCGGACTCAGCGCACATTGCGATCCATCAAATTTTCTAAACTCTTGTTATTCTAATCTTGTATCCCAAAATATCTCATTACACTATCATTCTCACATCATACATACTCATAAAATAAATAATAGGTACAGAACTAAAGTTTTGTTTATACTTCTCTAGAAAGAAAAGTTTATCATAAGCATTAGAAAAGTGTAACTTTGGAAAAATTCTTTGCCATTTAAACTAACTCCAAATTCTATGAAATTTTCCAGTCCAAAATACATATATTCTAGGATTATAATAAAAATTATAACTCAAAGTTTAAAGATTTCTAAGTCATTCAAAACTTTCCTCCATTTTCATACGTTTTGAAGATTCCACTATCAGGATATTACTCAAAGATATATTTTTATAAAATAAAATAATGGTCATAAAATTATGAAAATAAATATACTTAACATATACCTACAATCAAAACTATGATAAAAATTTCATCTAAAAAAAATTCAATTTCGATTTTATATGATTTTTCAAAGTTGCTGAGCGAACATAACAATTTTGTTTCACCCAACTCAAAACATATTTACTTCCAAGATTTTTCATCGAAAACCAACTGGTCAGAAAATTTTGAAATAAATCACACACAAACTAGACATATAAAGGAACATGTAATCAAAATTTTAGAATTAAATAACAAGTACATATTTTACATAATTTCCCAAAAATTCTATTCACATGCAGATTCTTGTCCAATAACATCTCTCAACACATATTTCATCATCTTCCTCTAGAAAAATCCAATTTAAGTGATTTTTATGGCTAACTCTAGGTTTTAACATCCAAGGAATCCATTTCTAAACTCTAAAATATGAAAGGAGCATTGTAGAGTATCTAAATATACTAGAATAGCCATACGAAATTTTTATAAAACATTTTAATTTGGTTCCAATTAATGTTGAAGTGAGATAAATGATGGTTTAGCCTAGGGTTGATGACAAGAAGACTCTCCTTACCTCAAATGAAGCTTTCAAACAAGAAAATGGAGATCCTTAGTTCAAGAAAAGTTTGTCTCCTATAAACATCAAAATGACTATATGTTTGAGATTAAGAAGATTTTAGGAGATAATATTGAAATTCAATGCTTTAATTTCATGGATCTTACTCTTAATTGCAAAAAGGATGAACCAAGATGGTGTGAGCAAGCAAAATCAAGCTTCTCTTCTTCCTCCCGTGCTCCCAAAATGGTTTCCGTAAGTGAGAAAGAAAATTGGTCTTTCTCTTCTTTAAATTTAACCTCCTTTCCAAAATTATCCTTACTTTTTCACTTACCAATTAAATCCTTTCATCAATGGGAAATTATATTACTAATTTTTTGCTTAATGATATTACTCTTATTATTATTATTACTTCATTTTAAACTCAATTGTAAATTTATCTATTTCACTCTATTAAAAATTTCATAATATATATATATATATATATATTATTTATTAATATCTTTAAAAATTATCAAGTCTTAAAATAACTCATAATACCATTTTATTAAAGTTAATGACAAAATATTTTATTATATTAATGAAATATTTTTGGGAAATACCTGGATGTTACAAAACCCCTTTACCAAGACTTGACAAAGTCCTCTAGGTAAAGAAATCATTCTGGATTTACTGACTATCAAAGAATTCATATTGTTCCCTCACCTATATACACACATATGCATACAACATCTAATCGGAGATCAAACATACCAAGACTCATCATATAATTATATCATATCACAATTCAAGTATTTTTTTTCCCTTAAATTTAAGGATTTTTACATATAACTCCCACAAATTCTGCACCAAAATAATACAAACAACAACAACAACAACAAAAAAATAAAACAACAACAGAGCAACATGACATGAAATAAAAACAGGAATAACATTATTTTGAAGATTCCACCACCAAGGGCAGTACTCAAAGATGTATTTTTATAAAATAAAATAATGGTCATAAAATTGCGAAATTAAATATAACTAACATATACATACAGTCACAACTATGATCAACATTTCATCTCAAAACACTTCAATCTCGATTTTATATGATTTTTTGAAGTTGTTGGATGGACATAGCAACTCTGTTTCGCCCAACTCAAAACCTAATCACTTCCAAGATTTTTCATGGAAAAACTACTTGTTATAAAATTTTGAAATAAATTACACACAAACTAGACATATGAAGAAACATATAACCAAAATTTCATAATTAAAAACCAAGTATATATTTTTATATAATTTTTCAAAGATTCTGTTTACGTGCAGATTTTTCATCAACACATTTTTTATCATCTTCCTTTAAAACAATCCAATATAGAAGTGATTTTTATGGCTAACTCTAGGTTTTGACATCCAAGGAGTCTATTTCTAAACTCTAAAATGTGAAAGGAGCATCGTAGAGTATCCAAAATACATTAGAACAGTCATACAAAATTTTTATCCAATATTTTTGTTTGGTTCCAATTCATGTAGGAATGAGATAAATGGTAGTTTAACCTAGGTTTGATGACAAGAAGACTTTCCTTGTAAATCCATGATAACAACTCAAGAAATCAACTTATTCAAAAAAATAAGAAACAAGTTTTGACACCCCTTACCTGGATATTCTTGCCGCGAGATCACTTGGATTGCTAATCTCTTTGGCTCCCAATCCACGTTGCCTATCACCCACTCTGTAGTCCCCTAAACCCTAATTTTTAAATTAGCTCTCTTGACCCCTTTGTTTTCCTTTATGAGACTATATAAATAAACAATTTAAATTAAAAATTATATATTATTATTATTTTTCTTATTGTTCACCTCCCAAGGTACACCACACTATTTACGAAAAAAATATACATTATTTCCTCATTTTTACTCTAGTCAAGATTTGAACTCACAATCCCCAAGACTCAAACATTACTCCAAACCATATCAATCATCATATGTTTCTTTTCAATCCACACACATGGTAAAAATTACAATGTACCCACACACACAATGCATACAAGAAAACAACCATCAACCAATAATTTCTGAATGTGACAATTAAAATTTGCTAATTCTCTAAGCATACTCAACGTTCAGGCACACACATGAGTATTTTCTAAATAATTATAAAATAATAGAAAAATTATAATTATTCTAATGCACATACAAGAATCAAACCCATGACCATCAAATCTCATGGCAAGGATCTAACCAAATGAGTCACTTTTCATCTCTACAATATTATTAAATTCTTAATTTAATTACTTCCCTTACTTCCAATTTCTACCTTAAAATATATAATTACTTTCCTGGGTATTACACACACAACCATCTTCCATCACCTAATTTGTCCCAATTGATCAACAACTTACTACCACTAGAAAACATCCAAAAATAGAAAAGCACCTTTCTATCTCGCTGAATTTCATTGTAACAGTCTTGTTTCCAAAACAAACTCTTCCATCCTCTATCCTTTATCATTTTTTCTAGAATACAATTCCCTCTCTTTTTCACACAAATATTTTGTCCTCTTTATCTCCAAACACAAAGAACCAATAACTTATGCTCAGATTGCCAAGTCCCAATGTTGGATAGATGCCATGAATATTGAACTTAGTGCTCTAGATCCAAACAATTGGAAGATCACAAACTTATCTTTGGAAAAGACTCCAATAGGATGAAAATGGGTATACATGGTGAAATAAAGATATGATAGCCCCATTGAGCAACATAAAGTCAAACTGATTGCCAAGGGATATACATAAAGTGAGGAAATTGACATTTTTGACACTTTCTCAACCGTTGTAAAGTTGACTATAATTAGATTATTACTTACATTAGTTGCCACGCAAAAATGACATTTTTATCAATTAGATGTCAATAACACTTTTTTATATAGGGACTTACATGAAGAGGTACTCATGGAGTTACCTCGAGGAATTTCTACCTCCAAGCCTAACTAAGTGTGTCACTTACTGAAATCTATCTATGGTATGAAACAAGCAAGAATACAATGGTTTGCTAAGCACTCCTCATTCCTACTGCCATTGGTTACGTCCAATCCTAGGCTTATCCTTCTAAACAAGATGACTTTTTCTTTACCATCTTGCTTATCTACATTAATGATGAAATTTTGGTCGGTAATCATCTTCCTGAAAATTGTTCATTAAACAGAAACTAGATCTTGTCTTTCGTATAAAAGATCTTGGTTAACTCAAATACTTCATTTGTTTGGAAGTGACTCGATCCCACACTGCAATCACTGTCTATCAGCAAAAGTATGCACTTGAGATCCTCTTAGACGCTAGTCTCCTAGCCTTCAAACTTGTACCAAGTCCCTGTGAACAAAAACAAGTAGGTTTTTCTGTGAAAAAAATGCTCACTTGTAATCTGTTATTCATTGCATAGCATAATACATTATTATAGCCGAACAAAGCTAACGACCAGAACAATAAACTAAACCCATTACACATGCGTGGGTGTCAAAACTGCTAACACCTAAGTAGCTAAAATTTAGCTACTCTTCCCTAAAGACCTAGTCAATAAACTATCATTTATTAAAACAAATCTGTTAATTAAACAAAACAAAAACAATAAATATCTATCAACATTCTCTCCCTTAACCTAAATGCTCAAAATCTAGTTTGCTTCTGATGCTTCAACTATACCCACCATGCTTTTGAGATTTAAAAATTGCTCAAAGTTTAATGGTTCGGTCATAATATTTACAACTTGAGACTATGAGCTGCAGTGCTTTAGTTCAATGCTTCCATCTTTAACAAGATTTCTTAATAAATGAAACTTTACTTCTATGTGTTTACTTCTTCCATGAAAAACTGGATTTTTTGACAATTGAATTGCTAAGTTGTTGTCACATAAAACTAACATATGATCATGATTGTTAAAATCGAGAGTCTCCATAATTCTTTTGATATAGATGCAATGACTTGCACAAGAGGCAACAACTATGTATTCAACTTTTGTTGTAGATAGTGTTACTATTGTTTTTTTTAGATGACCACGACATTGCTCCATTCCCTAAGAAAAACACAAAGCCTGAAGTGTTATTCTTATCATCAATATCTTCAACAAAAGCACTGCCTGTATAAGCTCCCAACTACCTGTTTGAATCATGTGACATCCACTTTGGTCTTGCATCATTTCTTAATAGTTTTGTTCCTGACACAATTGGATTTTTTTATTGCATTGCAATCTTTCATACCAGACCTAACTAACACATCTTGAGCATATTTCCTTTGATACATAAAGATTCCATGTGTATTTTGCAAAATTTCATTTCCAAAAAAATATCTCATCCGCTCTATATCTAACATATCAAATTTTAACATCATAGAAGTTCTAAAATCATCACACTCACACATGCTCTTATCATTTTCAGTGTATATTAAATCATCAACATATATGCTCACAATTAGAATTTTACCTCCCTTTGATTTTGCAAACAGTGTGTGTTCAAAAATATGTCTCTATTTTGTTATACCATGCTTTTGGTGCTTGTTTGATCCCGTACAATGTCTTTCTTAATTTGTAAACCTTTTCTTCTTCATCTATCTTCACGAAACCAATTGGTTGTTGTACATATACCTCTTCCTTGAGTTCTCCATGAAGAAATGTACTATTTACATCAAGTTGATATACATTCCAGCCATGTTGAGCAAATATGGAGATTAGAATGCGTATAATGTTCATCTTAGCAATTGATGCAAATACCTTAGTATAGTCCACTCCATATTGTTGTTCATACCCTTTAGCAACTAGTCTTGCTTTGAACTTATCAATTTCTCCATTTTCCTTAAGCTTGGTTTTGTATATCCATTTGACTCTGATTGGTTTCACTCCTGTGGACAAGTTTGTTAGCTCCCAAAATTTGTTCTTCTCTATGGCCTCCATCTCCTTTTTCATTGCATCTCTCCATGTCTGGCTCTTGACAACTTCTTCATAAGTCACAGGATCATCTTCTGTCACAATCATTGCATTATCTTCATTATCTGATAAGTCATTTCTCCTCTCATAATCAGCTATCCAAATCGATTCTCTACTATACCTTTCAGCCCTCCCTAGAACTATAGTATCTCTACAACTTGCTGTTCCAAATTTCCTGCATCATTCTGCTCAAATTCCTCAACATCATGCTTATGTGTTTCATTATCGCCCCAATCCAGATTCTCATGTGGTTGATGCACCTATAATCTAAAAATTACTATGTTTTTCTTCTTTAAAATTTATGAAAGCCATTGACAAGAGCTCATCCTCTTGTTCCACCTTACCCTCAACTTCAACATAAATTTTCATTCTTCTCCCACATGAGACACTCATATTAAAAATGCTCAAGCTTGTGACATTAATAGCATTCAACTTCAACTTTGTTGAATGATTGTCTTCCTTTACCTTTGTCTCGAAAGGATCCTCTACTCCTTCCTCGTCCTCTTCCTCTCCCATATTTTTCATCTGTCACAATTTGTAAAATTTGTTCTTCCTCTACAGCCAGCAACATCCTTTGTTCATGAACCAGTAAACTACTCTGTAGTTCATCTATGGTCATGACTTCCATGTTGTTGGATTCTTCAATTAAGCATACTACATATTTTAATTTTGTTATCATGGACCATAAAATCTTTGTCGTTATGACATTTTCTTACATATTTTCACCACAAGCCTTCATACTTTTAGTTATCTTCAAAGTCTGAGTGAAATATGAATTCACGGATTCTCCCTTCTTCATTTGCAACAATTCAAAGTGTTTGTGCAATGCTTGCAGTTGGGCACATTTAACCCAAGTTGATCTCTAAAATTTATACTTCATTGAGTCCTAAATGTTTTTGGACGTATCATCATTTATGATAGTATCCGAAATTTCTTTATCAATAGTATGATAGAGATGATTCTTTATTTTAAGATCCTTTAACTTTTTCTCCTCCATTAGTTTGATTTCTTCTTCTGATTCATTGGCTTTATTGGAAACGCCTATAATGTCATGCTCCACCAAGTGCCAAAACTCCTTTGATTGGAGAAAGTTTTCTATCAATTTCGTCAAATGATCATATTGTCCATCAAATTTGAGAATTGTCGACTACACATACTTGCTAGTATCTGTCATGACTATAGAATAATTATCAATACTCACATTTGCACTCTATAGGTGTTTCTCTCTCTCACACCCTAGTGTATACCCCTCGTGGCAGATGCTCTCTCACGCTCACCCAATCCTCGAATGAGTTTTTCTGGTTTAGGCCCTGTAAAAGAGCTCTGATACCAAATTGTGCAAAAAATCAAGTAGGTTTTTCTGTGAAAAAATGTTCACTTGTAATATGTTATTCATTATATAGCATAATACATTATTATAACCGAGCAAAGCTAATGGTCAGAACAAAAAACTAAACTCCCTATACATATACTATACATATACGTGGGTGTCAAAACTGCTAACAACTAAGTAGCTAAAATTTAGTTATTCCTCCCTAAAGACCTTATCAATCAATTGTCATTTATTACAAAAGAACTGCTAATTAAATATAATAGAAACAATAAATATCTATCAACAGTCTTATGGTCAAGACTTTGAAGTTACATTATAACAACAGTCCTTTACTTACTGATCTAGCCAATTATCATAGGCTTATTGGTTGTCTACTCTAATTAACAATAAGCAGATCAGATATTACTTTCACTATTCAAAAAACTATCCCAATTTATGCATGCTCCAACTTAATCCCATCAACAAGTAGTTATAAGAATCTTTTCCTATATAAAGGGTTCCTAGGTTAGGGTCTTTTCTTTTTCCACTCTTTTGTTATTCAATTGAAAGCCTCTAGCGACTCAGATTGGGCTAGTTGCTTTGTCATCCGCAAGTCCATCACTGGCTTCTGTATATTTTTTGGAGATTCTCTTATATCTTGAAAATTCAAGAAGTAGACAACAATTGCTAGGTCTTTTTCTAAAGTAGAATATTATACTTTGACTGTCATAATTTGTGAGCTTTTTTGCTTCATGATCTTCATGCTCCACTTATTACACCTATCATGTTATATTGCGATAATATGTCTCTTCATCACATTGTAACGAACTCCAACTTTCATGAACAAACAAAATATATTAAAATTGATTGTCACGTTGTTCAAGAGAAACTCCAAGTCAAATTATTTCATCTTCTACCCATTCATATTATTGCTCGACTAATTGACATTTTCACCAAACCTGTAAATCCTCAACTATTTCCTGGTCCAAGTTGGGAGTGATTAATATACACTCTTAACATATATTTTTATGTATTTAATTTTTTAATAACGTTAGCCATTATGTTTTTTTTCCTTTTAGTTAATTTCTTGTCTAACTAGTATGTTATTTAGATGATGCAGTATATATATATATATATATATATATATATATATATATATATATATATATATATATATATATATATATATATATATATATATATATATATTAAGAGAAAGAAAATAAAAAATTAAATTTTATTTATATTTATAAATAATTTTATTTTTATTTTTTAAATTAATATATATATATATTAATTTAAAAAATAAAAATAAAATTATTTTATAAATATAAATAAAATTTATTTTTTTATCTTTTTTTCTCTTACTTTTTTATTTATAATAAATATCATATTTATTTTTTTACAACAAATTTTACTTACATTTTTTTTCTTTATTCCTTCTATTTTTCAAATTTTTATCTTTTTTTTTCTCATCCTTCGTTCTTTCCCTACAATTTTTTTTTCTATGGATGCACATTCTATCTAACATATTTCTATATTTCATTTTTATCACTCATTCACTCTTATATTATTAGTCTGATTTCATCTTTCAACATACAAATTATAATTTTTTTTATTTTTTATTTTATCTCTATAACATAAAGACAAAAATAAAAAAATAAAAAATACATCTAACAATAATTTTTGTTGAAGTAAAAATCAGTAAACAATTTTTTTATAAGAATTAACATGTGTTTTATAATATAAAAAATATGAAATATTAATATAAATATAATTATTTATTATAAATTAGTTAATTATTTTAAAATTTCATTATATTTTATTTTGATGTTAAAATATATAAAAAAAATAAATTTAAGAATATTAAAAAATAAAATTGTAGAAACCAAAGCTTTCCCAACAACCTTCTCATCAATTTTTTGCCACACTTTCTCAAAAAGCTGCCACCGCTTCAGCATCTACTTTTATAGGAGACTTTTATTCAAAAACAATAACTAATCATATATCTATTAATACCTAATAAATATCTTTTATGTATACAAATAAAAAATTAAACTCTAATCATATATATATATATATATATATATATATATATATATATATATATAAATTATGTATTAGTCGTATTACACATTCAATGGTATGTTACATATATGTAATGATTATTAGATTGGAGAAACAATTTTTTATAAGTTACAAGATTTAATAAGAATGATGATTTCTTATCTCATTATATATTAATTTTATTATCACTGTAATTGGGACTCATAAGTTTATTATAAAATTTAAATAAGCAAAATTATTAATACGTATTAATTGACATAAATATTATATATTTATTATACTTATTATATTTATAATATACTAATTTTTTACATATAATATAGATAAAAAAAATAGAAAAATAAACTATTTTTT
Source organism: Sphenostylis stenocarpa (assembly GCA_963425845.1). NCBI lineage: Eukaryota > Viridiplantae > Streptophyta > Magnoliopsida > Fabales > Fabaceae > Sphenostylis > Sphenostylis stenocarpa. The sequence continues at coordinate 55,041,367 of OY731402.1, forward strand.
TAAATATTTATTTAAAAATAATTAAAACTTAATTTTATAATATACAAGAAAATAATAAGTATCTATGATAAGATGTAAAATTAATAAAATAATAATAACTTATCTATTATTTATTAAAATTTTAAATTTTACATCAAAAGTTTAACAAAATTATTAATTAAATTTTAATTTCTTATATATAATTAATTAAAACTTATTACTCAAAAACAATATTGATTAAATTAATTGAAATATAATAAGAAGAATTTTTTATATAAAAATATTATAGTAATAATTAAAAACTTTAAAACTATAATAAAGTAAAAGTTTTTGGACTATTTTTTTAAAGCATATAAATTTTTTATCTTGTTAATTGAGTTTAAATCTTTATTCATTGAGGAAAAATATTTATTGAATTATTTTATACTTTAATTTTACATAAAAAAATTTGATATTTATTATTAATTAAAAATACTAATTAGATAAAAGAAACTTGTTTTTTATTAATCTTATATTTATCAAAATCAACAAAAATTAATAAAAGAATTTTTTTCTTTATCAACTTGGTCCAATCTGGTGATATAACACAGATAAAGTATTTTTTAAAATATTTGTTTATTAACTCAATTACTTAAAAAACAAAAACTTTAACTGTTAAGTAAAAAAATGAATGAAAGTTTATTCTTAGAATTTGAATTCAAATCAATGTATTATGTAACTTTCTTTTCTTTTCTTTTTTCTGTAAAATTTATAGTTGAATTCGTGACACGCTGTCCAAATAGGTTGCGGGTGTTGAATTTTTGTTCAAAGTTCAAATTTCGTGACTGCGCGACACGGACAGGCGGATTTTTTTGGGAGTTGGGGAAGTCGACCTTTAACTGTATTTTAAATTTAATAAATATTTAATATATTTATTTATATATTTGTGATTTTTTTTGAATAATTTTTATATAATTTATAATTTTTTCTTTATTATTTAATATATTTAAATATATATTTATAATTTTATCATTTAATTTTTTATTTTTTATATATTTATTTATTATTTATTAATAATATATTATTTCGCAAAAAAAAAAATTATTGGGGAAGTTCCTCCACTGAAAATATCCATGTGCTGAAATGTGTGGTTGGTTTTGGCAGCCATTCAATATTGAGTAGAGGTTATAAATGAGGGTGCACGACGGTAGATCCACGCAGTAAGCATTTGCAGCAGTTGTTTACAAATGGAGGGAATGAAGAGTAGGATTTTAGTATTTGGAGGAACTGGCTACATAGGCAAGTATTTGGTGAAGGCAAGTGTGTCTTTGGGTCATCCAACTCTGGTCTACACTCGTCCTCTCAATTCACACACTGCCTCCTCCAAGACACAACTTTGCAGGGACTTCAACTCCATGGGAGTCACTCTTGTTCAGGTTCTGTGTATGCAGTTTGTTCACTGTTTCTCTTCATAATAGATTATGCAGTTTCTTCATTTTCCTAATGAGTATGAAGTGGTGGTGCAGGGTGAACTTGAATATGACCAGATTCTGGCAGTGGTTAAACAAGTAGACATTGTGATCTGTGCTCTTCCATACCCTCAACTCATGGAGCAACTCAAAATCATAGATGCTATCAAAGTTGCTGGGAACATAAAGGTATAGAATTGATTATAGTTTAGTGTAGAAATAGAAAAAATTGAACAGTATACAGATCAAAATGATTTATAAATTTATTATTTTAAGATTGAGTTAAATATAATATTATATTTTTTGTATAGTTAATTAACAGTTCCATAACGTTGGATATCTTTTTTAAATGAATTGGTGTTGCAGAGATTCCTTCCATCAGATTTTGGGGTGGAAGAAGATAGAGTAAACCCTCTTCCTCCATTCCAGGCATTTCTTGACAAGAAAAGAAAAATTAGAAGGGAAATTGAAGCAGCTAGGATCCCTTATACCTTCATCTCTGCCAATTGTTTTGGTGCATACTTTGTTAACTATTTGGTTCGTCCTTATGAAAAAACCACCCATACTAGGGTCTATGGCAATGGTCATGCCAAAGGTACATTTTATTTATTATTTCACAGTATTCAACTCATCTGCATGACACGTTACCTTGGGAATGAAGTCATGTTTTAAAAATCTCATGCAAAAAATATATATTCTTCAGCTGTGCTAAATTATGAAGAAGATATCGCCATGTACTCCATCAAAGTAGCAAATGATCCAAGAACATGCAACCGTGTTGTTATTTATCGACCCCCTAAGAATATCATATCACAGAATGATTTGATATCATTGTGGGAGAAAAAATGTGGCCAGAATCTTCTCAAGGATTTTGTTACTGAAGAAGAGATTGTGAATCTATCAGAAAGTAAGACATTTTATTATTAACTTGTTTTCCTTTACATGAAGATGATGGTTAGGTTTTATTGCATGCATATCTTATCTTTTCATGATTGGTATTGTTGCAGCCTTACCTAATCCAGACAATATTCCAGTTTCCATTCTTCACAGTGTATTTGTTAGAGGAGACCTCATGAACTTTGAGTTAGGAGAAGATGACCTTGAAGCTTCACAACTATATCCTGATTATAGCTACACATCTATTGATCAACTTCTTAATCTATTTCTTGTTCATCCTCCACCTCCTGCATCTGCTGCTTTTGAATGAAGAAAGTTTTGGTACACTGTTCTAGTTTGTTACCAAAATAAGGTTGTCTTGTCATGTTGACCATTCTATTTATATGCAAAGATAAGACTGTTCAATAACTCTTTTAAATTTGCATAACTAGGAACCTTCTGACACTAAATTATGCTAGTCTTCTTTTGTTCTTGGTTACAATAGAATTTCTGATCCTCCAAGTACCAACGAATAGTTTGTGAGCATAAAAAATCTTTAGAATGATTTTAGTTCAATATACATTAGTATAAACATGTAAGATCAACTAATAAAAACTAGGTTAAAAAAGTAAATCAATTGATAAGCCCAATTTGAACAAACAATCATTTTATAAGTATAATAATAATAATAATACTAAAATTATGTCTATTTTATAATACCTTTTGTATATAAGCTATATGGAAAATGATTTACAATATATATATATATATATATATATATATATATATATATTAAAGAAAAATATAAATTTTATTATAATTATGACATGACTAGAAAAATTAATAATTAATAAATTATTTTAAAAAATATGGAATATACATTATGAGAAAGGCATCTTAAAAACGCAACTAAATTGTCTGGAGTGTGTACGGACGCCACTGTTGCAACAACCATTTCTTTTCGCAGCCATTTTTTTTTTTGTAAAATCAAACACAAATTAAACATTGATAGCTATTTTTTAATACAAGTTGAAGAAAGCAAATTAATTTCTATCAAAACTAAATACATCCAAATATCAGCACTATTTAACAAAATATTCATCTTGATAAAGATAGCTTGTAATTCTGATACATCAGAAATGAACTACTACTCTAACAATGAAATGTAGTTGAATTGAACTGCTATCGGAGGCACTAAGGCTGTGCTTGTTTCTGATATAGTCACAAACATTGAAGATGCAACTCATCCTGAAAGAATCAAGAGCTAGCTATAGTCTTGCATAGCCATTGCAGCCATATATGCGCGTGTCTTGAAAATTAATGCAGCGTGAGAGTGCAGTTGCGAGGTTTTCCAGATCTTGCCTTGTGTGGACTGCACTTAGGGCCACTCGCAGCCTAAAATAAAAAACAGAAGTACACATGGCAAAAACATATAATCAGTTCTTCAGATTGTAATTAATGTAAATATATCATAGCCATAGTAAATCTCTAAATTAATCCTTGAAATAATGTCATGTCAGCCATTCTAAGGTGAAGAAAATGACCAGAATGAAGGACCTTTTTGTAAAGTTATAGGGCTAAGTGAAGATTTCTAAAATCTTCGGGACTAAACATCTGACCCAAACTGCATGACAAATCTGGAGGTTTACTCATAATCATATAAAAAGATACAAACCTGCATGAATTAGGAGGCACAGTAGGTGGTCTGATTGCAGTCACGTGGAAGCCAGATTGCAGTAAGTACCTGTTCCAGAAAGCCTGAAAACGCTTAGTACTAACAATGCCTTCATGATCAACTTAAGTAATATTTTTATCAGCTTTTAAAAAAGAAAAACTATTATTTTCTCATAATTAATATTTCCTAAATATGCTGGAAGAGGAGGTTGAGTGATAGAAGAATGAATTATGAATACATATTCGAAGGTAGTTTGCTTATAAAAAGTACTTGTAAATAAAAAGTATTATTTTAATGTAGATTAAAATTGGAAAAAGATTATATCAATAACTTTTTTTCAATTTTCAGGTACTCATATTCGCAGGATAATTATTAAAAATTATTTTTATTCTTAAGTAAGAATTCTCTTTGAAGATGTCACAAGTACACAAAAAAAATATAAAGTTTAACGGTTAATTAATGGAGGAAAATCTACCGGCTTGCTTGAAGTGCTTTGTCTTCACTGCCTACTACTAAAGATATAATGTGACTTGTAACAGGGATCCCTGTAAGTAAATGGAAGTCTTTCACCCGGTTCCAAATAGCCTCTCTACGCCATGTCTCAAGTTTTGCCACTTTAACCGCAGCTGGAAAATTGCACCATGCTTTTAACAATAAACAATTTCCACAAGACATGGAGAGCTGAGCAATAGCAAAATAATGGTAGAAGATCAATTTAACCATGAGAAGTATATCAAGCAATTCTTCCTTAGCATCAGATTGAAATTACTAAGTCTCGTCTAAATCACTCGTGTAACAAAGAAAAAAAACGCACAACTGTATTGATTTGCTCCATCTGAAGTGGTCCCAATTTAATATTCTCTGTTAGAATTTAAAAATCTATAACAGAACAATGTTGTGAATGCAATATTCAAGCAAATAGTGGCTCAATAACATGACAGTTTTTTGTTTTTTCAAATAAATAAAACAGTAAATAGCGTTATTCCTCTAAATTATTCGATGATGTTAGATGTGAGAATGATAGACAAGAATGGTATCATATATAAGGGTATAACGTGACAAAATAAAGGCTAGCAACTGTAGGCTCTATACACTTTTAAACACATTTTTTATTATTAGTAAAAAATAATTGAGAATCACAAAGTTGTGAGTAATATTCCTTATTTAATAAATATCCACTCATGATTTTATAGGTTTCAAACACTTTTAATGAACAAATAAAGAGTGTATTAAAAAGTTGTGATAGAAAATGTGTTGCTAACATTTATCAACTTGATGAATATGAAGGACGAGAGCAAGTAGTAAATAGAAAGAAATATAAATTATAATAAAAGCATAAAGTGCAATCTGAGTATATGAATTCATGTATCACACTGTACTTTACCATGAGCAGCAGCAGCAACTGGAACTGGTGCAGAAGTTGAAAATATAAATGAACGACCCCTTGACTGTATTAATAATTTCCACCTTTTGCTATAAGAATACAAAAAAAGCAAAATTCGTTCGTGAACTATTGTTGAAACATAATATATGTTTTGTCCCTAAGTGGTGCAGAAACTAACTTCAGGAGCAAGTGCACTCAAATAGTTACCTGCATGCGATAAATCCTCCATGGCAGCCAGCAGCTTTACTTAGTGTACCAATGCATATGTCAACGTCCTTCTCACAGTTGAACTCCTCCGCAACACCGCCACCATTTGCGCCACAAACAAATGTTCCATGAGCCTGGACATACACAGATTTTTATTTTGATAATTTATAGTTAAGACTTTGTTTGTAGCAAGGAGAAGCCACTTGTATCACATAAATTCAATCAGGAAACAATATATGGCCAAGTGGGTGATTGCTATCTAGAACAAATAATGTAATGCTATAACTGTATTATGATTATTATTGTACCCTTATATGTCTTAATCCAAAGATCAAATTCAGAACCATGAAAATATAATAGCTTATAATAAATAGTCTTTATAAAGAAAAAGACATTTGCTGAAACATATCAAGAGGTTTTACATCATCAATGACTAACAAAAAGCCATGCTTCTTGCGAAGGTCAGCTAGCTCAACCATAGGTGCATAGTCTCCATCCATGCTAAACAAGCTGCAAAAAATTGGATGAACCATAATGCACATGAAAAATTATTTGCATAGTATAGCCAAAGTTCATTGTCATCAGAAATATAAATAAACAATTAGAAATAAGATAGCATAGCATCTCAATCAACATTCACAAGTAATCTCAGGTCTAGAAATTGAAATGATTACCAGATAACCAATTATGTGAAAATATACATTATTTTATCACAATGACATTAGAATTTTCCAATAATGCACTTGAACACAGCTTCATTATATCGTTTAGGTAAAAATGAATAGTGATATGACCCCGTGTGTGTCTAAGACAGAGAGGGATGAATATAGTAATTAACCCCTCAATATTGAAAGTTTTACACAGAGAATTATCAAGGACCAACCCCAAACTACTTCTTAAACAAATTCTTATGAAAATCTAATCAGTTAAAATTAAGGTACTGTTAAGATTCTCACTACAGAAAAAGGTTCACTCTTGAATTTTCCACTGAACCAAAAGAAGCAAAACAGCTTAGACAAGGGAGTTGTCTCCTTTCACACTGGAAAACCCAGTCACCAAACTAATATTTCAAGACCATCCCACTAAAACAAACAGAAACTCTATTTATAAACATTCTATAACAGAAAAGACTAACATCGGTAATTGTCACTCAAACTACACAAAGAAAGCTTAATTCCTATTTTAAACTTTGTCCTATAATAAACTCGCCAAACCTTCTCCACAACTGGAACATTGGCTTGTCTAACAGGTACCCTCCTAATCAAAGATATTTTTCAAGAAAAATCATCAATATTAATCATTATCAACTAATTGCTGCCAACGACAAACATATAAAGCAAATTTGGAGAAAATTCAAGCATAAAAACCATAAACAAATTATTCATTAAATATACTTTTAAAAATTTGTTAACCCCAAAGATAGCTTAAGAAGGACAAATTTATTCAGTCAATTCCACAACATGCAAATATTGTTTAGGCTATGTGTGAGGAAATATATGAAATATAACACTGCGGATGTTTAACCTAGAACAATTTATATTTTCCTAGAAGCACAATGACTAACCTGTCAGTCACCACAACTTTCTTCCTCATTCTGCAATTAGATCTGTGAAAATCATCAATGACAATGTCAACACATTGAGTAATTACCAGAAGTGAAAAAAGATGTGAATATGCAAATTTCAGGAAAGGTAAAACCTACAATAGCTTATTGAGGTGGGACATGTCACAATGTCTATATATATACACCTTTACACTTTTTTGCCGCTCAGCAAGACGAATGCCATCAATTATTGATGCATGATTTAATGCATCAGAAAAGACAGCGATCTTTTCATCCTCTGAAGGTATTCTATTCCCAGCTAAGAGAGTACCAATACTTCCTATAGCTATCATCACGGCCATATTGGCAGCAAACCCTGTGGGACAAAGAAGGCAATCCTATAGCATGGATTTTAAACCAAAACTGAGTCAGCATTTCAGATAATCCAAACTTATTATCATTATTTGGGTCCTTTCTTCAATTCATTACAAGAGGTGGGTCTGAGAGGTCGGAAAATATAAGTGGCCAGATTATGTAACCCATAAACCAAAACTTGATCATAGCAATCAATTAATAGTTCTTCAGTTAGGATTCAAAGCAGAACTAAAAACAAAACCAGAACGGTTTAAGTAGTTTTTGCAAGCCAATTGTTACCTCTTTCTTTTTCAAGTCTGCCAGGCTCAACTCAAGTAGCCTATGATAATTGGTATAACCACAAATAAGAGCAGAACCCCTCGGTCCCATTCCATGTTCCAGGGCTGCCTGATTCACAACAAGGAACACTATGGCAATGAACTCAAGTTAAGGCTAAAAAAACAGCAGAAACAAAGACTAGTATACTTTAACTCAGAAATAAGAAGGAAGACAGCTAAAACTCATTCAAAATTCACAGGCGCACCTTTGCAACAGCCTTTCCAATAGTAGGATGGGAACTCAGGCCTAGATAATCATTTCCAGAAAACAAAATTAATTTCTTAAACTTTTCATAAGATGCCCCTGCTTCGTCATCCCCGCCAGCTGCACTACAAACAATCTCATCACCTACCCAAAAGAATTTCAATATTACTGTCAGAAATTGGAACAAAACACTTATGCTCAATATACTTAAAAAAAAATCAATGAAACTGCATTTATGCAGAAGAGCAGAGCATAGTGGAATCTAAAGTTCCTTTAATTGCAGAAATATTGTTTGAGTTCAATTTATATGCATTTTTTATGTAAAATATAGTGGTCAAACAATTAGGAACCATAGTTGACAGAACTTATAAAAATAATTATTATAAAAGTAGACGAATGTTTTGAGGTGTAATGATAATATAAAAGCTCTTTATTCTGTGAATGCATACAATCTTTACTTTTTTTGTTTTCCCGTAAATTACTATATAGTATGTTTAATTTTAACTATAAATGTTTAAATTATAAAGTAAAAATATAAATAATGTGACATAGAGAAATCAAGAGTCCCCACCAATTTAGCTTCTAAAATTACAAAAACATGATTTCAGTACTTAGAATTACGAAACATCACTTTCCCCGTATGATTGCTATATCTTATATACCATATCAATTATAAATATTTAAATTAAAAAATAAAATATAAAAAGTGACGTTCAAACGAAACATTAACTAAAATTACAAAAACTAGATTTCAGTCCTTAAAAATTACGAAAGATCAGTCGTTTTAGTCTTTGTTGTTGCAATTTTGGATAAAACGACGGCTGCTCAATAATCTCAGGAACTTAAAACATTTATCTTTCTCAATTTTAAGAAATAAATTGAGGGTGTAACTTCAGTTTACCTTCACGAACGAGTAAAACCATTAAAAGAAGTAGAACAATACGTTTTAGGGGAAAATGTGTCTTTAGTGCATGAACCTTTAGAAAAGCTTGGTTTTGGTCTTTATGCTTTTAAATCCATGAATTAATTCGCAAACTCTAAAAACTATGTGAATATGGTCCTTTTTTAACTTTATGGTATTAAAAAACCAAGTTTCCCAAAAAGTTGAGGAATTAAAAAAACTTTTTTTTTATCATATGCTTTAAAAAAATTAAAAAAAAAAAGTGGGCGAAATATGAAGCGTACCAGCGCTTGGGGTGTCATGCATCCATCTACTAAACGTGTTCTCCGAAATTTCTACTTCAACAGAGGAGCGGTCCCAGTACTGCATTTCATCAAACACCTGAAAGGCAGCGTCATGGAGGCCAAATTGAAGAGAGCTGTCGCGGAGGCAAATGGGTCTGAGAGATCGGAGGACTTTGAGGGAGTGAAGGGTGGCGAGAGCCTCTCTGACCCAGGAGTCCCAACATGCAGTGGGATTCTCCGCCATGATGGTGGTGGTGGTTGGTGGAGACAAAGAAGAGAAATGGGTTGGGTGTTTGGTATGGCAATGCAGAAACGAGAAAATGTGAAATGAAATGAATGCATTGAAGTGTTGGGGTTGGTTGGTTTGGTTTGGGGCTGCTGGGTCTCATGTCAGCTGAGTCACGTGTGCCATTCCTCTGCATCATCCTCTCAACTTTATTATACTAACTTCCAATATATACCTTTCAACCTTTCAAATTCGATAAAAAATATATATTTTTATTAATAATAATAACAACATCTTTTTTAGTATACTATAAAAATTATTTTTAACTAAAATTATCAAATAAAATTTTTAATTTATTTTTATAGATAATTTTAAAATTTTTAAAATTAAATTAAATCAAACAAATCTTTTATAGTTTTTTTATTATTTTTAAGATAAATTTAAAATTATTATTATTTAATTTTTAAACTGATTTTTTTATTTGACCCACTTTTGACAAATTTGCATTGATTTTAGTAATTTGACATCAGTTATGTACTTTAGTGTTTGATTCCATTCGATTCTGAGAATCATTCTCGTTTCTCGTTGCTTTTTTAATCTTTTTTTTTTTTAAAATACATTGCTATCCTTAGATCACTAATTTTTTCATACTAATGTGAGTTAGGAATATTGGAAAATATATTTTTAAAAATTACTTATGTTTAAATGGTTGAAAATAGTGCTACAAATTTGCAAACTTCAAGTACCTTCGAGTAAATTATACAATTTGAAAACATCAATAAATGTGACTTTAAAATAATTTTATAAGAATATGTGTTTTACTTTGATTGAAGCAGAGAAAAGAAAATTAATTTGTTAATAAATTAGGTAAAAATATATTGTAAGGTGAGAATATCGGTCTTTTTTTTACAATATTAAAATTATAATAATTGTGGAACAAATGCAATAATCTTCAATTCCAACATGATTGCAGAGTTAATCATTAGAAAAACATTTCATTTTTACAAAACTTTCCACCTTTAAAGTGAACAAAATCAACAACACCCATAGTTTCTACTTTTTTTTCTTAAAAATAAAAATCTTTTAAATTAGATCTTTTGAATGAAACCCTTTTCTTTTTGTTTTCTTCCCCCAATACGATGCATGATCACTTTCCCCTCTTAATTTCAAGTACAAAGATACCTTCATCGAATTTACCATGAAAGTAAACTTTATAATTATTTTTAATCACGTACAATTTGAGTTTATGGACCAAGAATTGTTTTTTTACCCAATTCAAGCACTTGAATGGTGTTTTTGTCCATGGATTAGGGTGGTTGTAATGAATGAAGCATGATGCATAGAAAATGACACGATGATTCTTTGATTTTCTTTTTCTTTTTGGTAGATGGTGACGCAAAAGCTTTGTAGGCGGAATTATAGATGAAAAAAAAACAAAGGATAAGGTGATGGCGGAGAAAAAGAGAGTGATGAAGTTGAAAGAAAAGAGAAGAAAAGAATAATAGTTGTAACTTTTGTACTTGTTTTGGGAGAAAGGGAATAACAAAGGGTGCTTCTCTCTTGATCAAGTAAAGTGGATTTTGTGTCTTCCTTGAGTTGAAAGGCAAGCCATTAATTTGAACATATATATGGTGGTGTGTGTGATTAGAAATTTAAGATACTGTGTGCATCATCCGTCACTAAATGGAAACCAATTTCGGGTTGGTCGCAGGCTCTCACAACAGCAATGAATTCATTATCATACGTCAAGATGGAGATTTTGGGGTAAGTTTTTTATTTTATTTTTTTTCTTGTACAACATGATACATATATCCACAAAAGTTTTAGTTATTAAATAATAATATATAAATAGAGATTAATTAATCACAAGATAAAGTATTGTAGTTGCTCACAAGAGCATTAATCAGTTGAAGCACATCCATAATAAGTATGAGAATATTATCCATTAATTATAATGGAATGTAAAATATTAAAGATAATTTGGTGGGTGCAGCAAAGAAGGTTGAAAGAGTTAGAGGGCAAAACATGCCAACTATGTGGAGATGATGTAGGGCTTAATGCAGAAGGTGACCTCTTTGTGGCCTGCAACGAGTGTGCCTTTCCTGTTTGTAAAAGCTGTTATGAGTATGAACGCAGGGAGGGAAACCAGGTCTGTCCTCAATGCAAAACAAGATTCAAGCGTCTCAAAGGTATCTATCTATCTATCTATTTCTATATATATATATATATATATATATATATATATATATATATATATATATATATATATATATATATATATATATATATATATATAGAGAGAGAGAGAGAGAGAGAGAGAGAGAGAGAGAGAGAGAGAGAGATTATTCCCCTTAATCACCATCATGCATTTCTATATTCATCATCATGAGTACCTTGCAGGGTGTGCTAGAGTTGAGGGGGATGAAGAAGAGGATGATGTTGATGACTTGGACAACGAGTTCGATTTTGATGGACCAAATAAACAACATTTCAACACCTCCATGTCTCATCAGGTAATGCTTAATAAATGTCTTCTCCTTAGATAAAAATAATACTTATAATATATCTTAGAAGTTGGCTACTTTGTTTCTTAATAAATTACATTTTTTTGTAGTAGTCATTTACGAAAATAAGTTTAAATCTGTCATAACAAAAAACATAAGCAGAGATTACTTGTTCTAGTTTCTTACTTTCATGTATCTTTTGCATGCATGCAACGTGGTTATAGGAACAGGACGAAGAAACTTGTGAAGAACATCGTGCTTTGGTTCCTTCAAGTTCAACCACATTGAGCATAGAGATGGTTTCATTGCAAGCAAGATCCATGGATCCTTCCAAGGACCTAGCTGCTTATGGCTATGGTAGTGTTGCATGGAAGGAAAGAATGGAGATATGGAAGCAAAGACAAGTGGAACTTGGTAATGAGAGAAAAGAAAACGACAAGGAAGATCCAAACAACCTTGTAGATGATGACACTGAATTCCTTATGTAAGTGTTTTTCTAGAATTCCTTCAGCAATAAAGTAAGAGTAAACCATTATTTCAATTCCTCAAACATTGTGGTATTTAAGCAAGAAACACCAAAACAAAGTCTCTATTATTAACCATTTAGTCCTTGAATTTAACTATTCTTGAAATCATGATACTGTTATCACTTACACTCACGGAAGATTTTAATTATTAACAGGTTGCACTTCCAAGACATATAAAATTTTATCACTTTCAAGAACTAAAGCGATTGAACTTCAATAGATAATAGACACAATACATAGTTGGGAAGTTCTATCTATTTAACTTTCAACCAAAGATATACAGACATGCCCTCACACTCACAATGATATATTATGAGATTACTTTATAATCAGATTATATGTTTTCTTATGTTGATCAGAATGGATGAAGGAAGACAACCATTATCAAGAAAGTTGTCCGTTCCATCTAGCCAAATTAACCCTTACCGTATGGTCATAGTGATCAGACTAGTTGTTCTTGGTTTCTTCTTCCATTACCGAGTTATGAACCCTGTGGAACATGCCTATGCTTTGTGGCTAGTGTCAATAATTTGTGAGATTTGGTTCACTCTTTCATGGATTCTAGACCAGTTCCCAAAGTGGCTTCCTGTCATGAGGGAAACTTACCTGGACAGGCTTTCCTTGAGGCAAGTAATGTGCAAAATACTTTATCCATATATATATATATATATATATATATATATATATATATATATATATATATATATATATATATATATACTGTTGTATTTCTTGTGCTTTCTTTCAGTACAAATAAAATTCATATATTAAAGCCTATGCCACTTGGAACAAGCCTAACCTATGATTAATCATTGATACGTAATATGTTTGTGATGTTTATTTTGCAAGTTAGTTAACAAATTTTAATTTACTTCTTCATTCAGGTATGAAAAGGAAGGGAAACCTTCTCAACTTTCTCCAATTGATATATTTGTGATCAGAATGGATCCACTAAAAGAGCCTCCTCTTGTGGCTGCGAACACAGTTCTTTCTATTCTATCCATGGACTACCCTGCTGAAAAGGTGACATGTTATGTATCTGATGATGGGGCAGCGATGTTAACATTTGAGGTTTTATCTGAAACTTGTGAATTTGCAAAGAAATGGGTTCCTTTTTGTAAGAAGTTTAGCATTGAGCCAAGAGCTCCTGAATGGTACTTTGCTGAGAAGATAAACTATCTGAATGACAAGGTGCATCCATCATCTGTGAAAGAGAGAAGAGCAATGAAGGTAAAAATGTTAACATGACTTGGATACTTCATCTAATGAATCTTCATGGTATATGATAAAAAGTTATTTTCATAATATTACAGAGAGAATATGAAGAGTTTAGAGTTCGGATTAACTCTCTAGTTGCGAAGTCTAGGAAGGTCCCAGAAGAAGGGTGGACAATGCAAGATGGAACACCATGGCCGGGAAATAATGTTCGTGATCACCCAGGAATGATACAGGTTAGTAATAAATTAAGAGTAAAAAATATATACTGATCTCAAATTAAATAACATATCTTCTGCATTTTTTGCATAATTATCTTTGTGATTGTCAATGCCGATTCTTTCTCAGGTTTTTCTTGGAGAAACTGGGGGATATGACATGGATGGCAAGGAATTACCACGCTTGGTATATGTTTCTAGAGAAAAGAGGCCAAAATTCAATGACCAAAAAAAAGCAGGAGCATTGAATGCATTGGTAAGCAACACAAAAAATAATGAAGGGGATAAGAAGCTTGAGAAATCTCCACAATTTTATGAAATCTCAGTTGACGACATGAATACAAATCTGATATATTTCTATGTTGACGATTCCATGAAACAGGTTAGAGTGTCTGCAGTGCTTTCCAATGCGCCGTTTGTGTTGAACTTGGACTATGATCATTACATCAACAATAGCAAGGTTATAAGAGAGGCAATGTGTTTCATGATGGACCCATTATTAGGAAAAAGGGTCTCCTATGTTCAGTTCTCACAGAGATTTGATGGTATTGATGGCGATAAGCAATATGCCAATCAAACAAATGGATTCTTTGATGTATGAATGCTCTAAGAAAAACTGAATTATTTCTTTGAATTTCCCTTCTAAATGGACTTCTAATATACTAACTCTCTTCTCTTTCAGATTAACATGAAAGGCTTGGATGGTATACAAGGCCCTACATATGTTGGAACAGGATGCGTCTTTAGAAGGCAAGCACTTTATGGTTTTGATTCTCCAAGAAAAGAGAAGCCTCCAACCAAGACATGCAATTGTTGGCCAAAGTGGTGTTGTTGTATGGGGAAGAAAAAGAAGAAGAAGAAGTTAAAGAAACCAAAGTTTGAGATAATGGAAAACGGTCATAGTAAAGTACATTCTGAAGCAGCTTTAGTTGAAGGTGCTCTGAAATATATTGAACATGGAACTGAAGATAAACATAGCACATTTAGTATTTGCCAGCATATTATATTAATGGAAAACTCTCTTAAACATTGTCACATATCATCATAATAATGGTTATGCCAAGAAGCAAATCAGAATAGGAACACTTTACTTTTCAATTGTTCTTTGGAAGAAAATATAAGATTAAGTGAAGAAGCTTATGAAGTAGGAACCAAATGATTTTATTTATCATTGTCTAATATAAACAAGTAAAACCTTGAATGTAGGCATAGAAGATGAAACTTCAGCGCATATTTCAAATCCAAAGCTTGCCAAGAAATTTGGACAATCTCCTATTTTCATTGCATCTACTCAACTGGTGGATGGAGAGACACTTCAACATGGAAACCTTGCTTCTAAACTTACAGAAGCAATCCACGTCATTAGTTGTGGTTATGAAGAGAAAACAGAATGGGGAAAAGAGGTACGAAACCACTTCATTACTATGACCTTCTAAGGGTTTGATTGGACCAGCGTCTTTATAAGTACTTCTAAGAGAAAAATTAACTAAAATTTGCTTATGTATGAAGTTTAGAGAATTTATGAGAGAACTTCAAAACATTAGCTTATACATAAGTTAATTTTTAACTAATGGAGAAGTTAATTATAGCTATGGAGAAGTTAATTTTAGTTTTTCTTATTTTCTCTCTCACAAGGACTTCAGGCAATGCCTGTCCAAACATGCCAAAGATTTCTTGTTCAAGTTGTAACTTACACCCATTCTTTAAATTTCCCAGGTTGGGTGGATCTATGGTTCAGTTACAGAAGATATATTGACAGGTTTTAAAATGCATTGCCATGGATGGAGATCAATATATTGTATTCCTCAAAGACCTGGATTTAAAGTATCTTCCCCAAGATACCTTTCTAATGGTTTGCAACAAGTCTTTCAATGGGCCCTTGGATCAATGGAAATATTCATGAGTAAACATTGCCCTCTTTGGTATGGATATGGAGGAGGACTAAAGTGGTTACAACGCATTTCTTACATAAATTCCATATTATATCCATGGACATCAATACCTTTGGTGGTATATTGCACCCTACCTGCTGTTTGCTTGCTCACAGGGAAATTTATCATTCCTGAGGTATGAAGCTTTTTATTTAGCCAAAAGAGCTATCCAATTATCTAATTTCATATGATTGCAAAGAAAAGATGTGATTATTTAGTATATTAAGAAGTTGGTTATTCGTGGTAATCCAATAAACTCTACAACTAGGAACATGTGTAATCTGATTCTATCCCCACATACTACATCCTTGAAGAGAGACAGAGAGTTTTATGTGTGACTAAACACGATTCAAGAATTAGTCTAATACTCAGTCTAAACAACTGAAACTTGTACATATTCTTCAGGTTCTACCAGAAATTCATGAACCCTGATCCCCTAAAAATCATGAGTGACTAACTTTGAACAACACATTAAAAAGTGTCACATGATTAAAAGTAATACTCCTCTGGTTTTTAGTTTTGTGGCTCATGTATCACTTTTTAATTAGGGGAACAGGGAAGGAGATATTTTTAAATTGAGGGGAAAAAGAGATGGGAAATAAATGGGGAAAGGTGACTTGGTTTCTACATTTTTATTTTCTTATCAATATTCTTGTTGGCATTGCAGCTCAGCAATACAGCTGGCATGTGGTTTGTGTCTCTTTTCTTTTGCATGTTCACCACAAGTGTGTTAGAGATGAAATGGAGTGGTGTAACAGTTGATGAATTGTGGAGAAATGAGCAATTTTGGGTGATTGGAGGGGTGTCAGCACATTTTCTTGCAGTGTTCTTGGGGATGTTTAAGGTCTTGGCAGGTGTAAATACAAACTTCATAGTGACATCAAAAGCAGATGATGAGAAAGAGAGTTCTGACATGTTTTCTTTGAATTGGACTACTTTACTTATCATACCAACAACATTGCTGATACTGAACATAATTGCTGTGGTTGCTGGAGTCTCAAATGCAATAAACAATGGCTTTGAGGCATGGGGGTCTCTACTTGGTAAACTAGTGTTCTCTTTGTGGGTGATTCTTCATTTGTATCCATTCCTCAAAGGTATGGTGGGTAGGCACAACAGGACTCCTACCATTGTTATTGTTTGGGCAATCCTTCTTGCCACTTTCTTTTCTGTCTTGTGGGTGAAAATTGATCCATTTTTACCCAAGTCAGATGGGCCAATTCTGGAGGAATGTGGATTGGATTGCAATTAGCTTCAAACTTTCCTGATGCATGGATGATCTTTCCTAATGCAAACTAGAAATTGTTTTGGTTGTGGAGGAAGATTGTTTGGGTTGTTGCCATTTTTAACTTGTAATAACTTGGATGTTTTATTCAAATCTTGACTCTAGTTTATGGGACATAATTAGTTGAAAGAATTTTTGGGACTCAAGCCAAGTGCTCACTAGTTGATTCTTTACGTTTTAACAAGATACAGCATGATTGTAATCTTGTATTATAATTTTAAGTTTATGAAACATCTATGCATAGCACAATCTTGTAGTTTTTTATCATTTATAGATTAATTGAAGTTTCTTTCTAATAGTTTTTTTTTATAATTTTATTAATATTTTTTATATTGATTTCATCTTGATTCCGTCCCAGAGTACAGTAACAAATTTATTGTGCATCCTTCCAAAAAAATTAAAAAATTTATTGTATTCAAATATTTACAAGACTTCAAGATAAAAGATATTTATAGTCTAAGATCACCGATATTCTATTAAAAAGGAATTATATTTTTATAAGTCAGGTACAAAATTAATATATATTTGTGAAAACAACATTTAACTAACAACTTTACTTTCATTTTCATTTTTAATTATCAAAAAATATTGATTGGAAATAATATCTTAGGACATTTTTTCATACCATAGACTTTAATCTCATGATTCCTTCCTAAGATTTAATGGTTCTTCACACAGTAAGACCTTAATAGAATTAAATTTATCAATTATTTTATTACAATTTATAATTAGACAATATGCAACTACATCATACGAATATCCTTTTCATTGCAGATAATTTTAGAAGGCAAAATAAATCAAATTTCTCTTGACGATTAAAGTGTTTTTAGAAAGTGTCGTGCTAGCACTCAATTGAATATAGATTTTAGAAGAGATTAGAATTAGATATTTTGCATGACCCACGTTGAGTCACTTGACGATAATTGATATGTATATTTTATGTATATATAACCGTGTCTCTGCCAACCCCACAAAATGGAGTGGGGGAGTGAAAAGAAAAATACAAGATAATTTGAGGTAGCAGCAGATTCAAAATTACAATTGAAACGGAACAACGACAGATAGGAACTTGCCCAAATTTGGAACATACCCCACATTTATTTTTACTACAGATTCAAGGAGAAGAGAGAGAAAGAGAATGCCTATATATTTTCTGCTATCTTTCTTCAATACAACAGATTGAATGTGCTGACTCTATATACACAAAATGAAGCCTATGCCTTTTGCAAGGACATCAAATGTAGTAGCTCTGCGTCCTTCATTCTTCATAATTTCCTTGAGGAGTATAATAATACCTTAATAAGTCACATTTGGAGAAGATTATTCACAGTAACCATGACTGAATTTGTCCTTTGCAAGTCCTGCAGTATCAAATGCTTTATATTTAAATACATGTTACATCAAGCAACCAATCTACACAATCAAATAAAGGACCCAAAATAACAAGTAAGATCACTTAACCATAAACATTTGGAAAATAAAGCATTAAAACTTTGAATACATTGAGAGAAAATTATATATACATGCAGTGAAGTTGTAGAAACAATTTTTCTCAATGTATTCAAGTTTTAATGCTTTTGCCCAAATGTTATATTATGATCTTACTTACATTTTTAAATTTTGTGTAGATTGTTGCTTGATGTAACATGTATTTAAATAAAAGCATTTGGACGTAGACTTGCAAGGATAGAATAATCTTCTCCAAATGTGACTTATTAAGGTACTCAAGGAAATTATGAAGATTGAATGTGCTGACTCTATATACACAAAATGAAGCCTATGCCTTTTGCAAGGACATCAAATGTAGTAGCTCTGCGTCCTTCATTCTTCATAATTTCCTTGAGGAGTATAATAATACCTTAATAAGTCACATTTGGAGAAGATTATTCACAGTAACCATGACTGAATTTGTCCTTTGCAAGTCCTGCAGTATCAAATGCTTTATATTTAAATACATGTTACATCAAGCAACCAATCTACACAATCAAATAAAGGACCCAAAATAACAAGTAAGATCACTTAACCATAAACATTTGGAAAATAAAGCATTAAAACTTTGAATACATTGAGAGAAAATTATATATACATGCAGTGACGTTGTAGAAACAATTTACATTAGCATCCAAGTACACCCCCATCGAATATAAGAATTGAAAAAATAAACCCTTGAAACTTTGAATAAATAATTAATTATGCACTATTTGTGTAGGTTTTTTACATTCCCTGTATGTAAATTTGTTGACTTTAATGATAACTACCTTTAAAAACCCAAGTCTCACATCAACTAGAGACTGTGTCGAAACAATATATAAGTGAGGGCAATTCTCATTTCAAAACAATATATAAGTGAGGACAATTCTCATCTTACAAGTGAATTCTGTGAAGCTGAGTTGCCTAACCAACTTTCTCACATGACGTAAGAATATATCCTATTGAAATTTGTTATTTTGTCACCCGCTATACCTATAAGTACCTATCGGAGATATTTATTATAGTCCCACACCAGAGATATTATTCCTCAACATAAAGAAATGTGTTAAAGATGACAAGTTGAATAGAGATATATCCAAAATATAATATATCCGACATCCATTAAAAAGGTCAGTCCCCGTGTTATACATGTATCAAGCCCAATAGTGCTGGACGTGAGGGGTGTTTTGGGAAAAACCCAAGTCCCACATTGACTAAAGACATCAAAACACAATATATAAGAGGAGACAATCCTCATTTTACAAATTGGTTTTATAGGGTTTAGTTAGACCTAAACCACTTTGTGAGAATAACAACCTTAAAATCATATTAAACATTTTTAATTGATTGACAATAGAAAACTAACACTGACAGAAACACTTTATCTAAGTCTATCAACAACTATAGGATGCTGAGAGAGCAAACAATGGTGGTAATCCAAGATGATGAAAATTTTCAACAGTTTCTTTACTTCAGCCACAAGAAGAGCTTACTTTACTCTTGACTTGACAAGTTGAAAATGAAATCTGATGATGACATGTATGCTAGAGAAAGCGATCACGTGTCCATCTAGTGTCATTATTTCATTGACAGAATTTAAGATATAATTCTTTCACAAAGAAAGTTTGAGGGTATTACCAAGACAATTTTTTAGTTCCTTGCTATAGCCATAAGTAAATTTCATGGGTTTGTGACATTACAGATAGCCTCCTATTACTAGAGTCTGCATGAGGATAAAAAAAGAGAAGGCAGTAGATTAATGTCTCTGGTACGCTAGAAGGATGAGGTTGAACGAATATGCTAGGAAGAGGAAGGAGTAAATTCAGATACAGAAAATTATTAAAGGAAGGGAATGCAGGAGGTCATTCGGTATGGTTTTGGCACCTTCATAAAGGTTGCAGACTTGTTAGACCTACAGCCAGTTTTGCTTAAATTTTTCCTATCACAAATTTTATCTACCATTTTATAACATGATATCAGATTCAGAGTTTGATTAACCCATGAATACATTGTTATAAAAGTATTGACCAAGTCATAAAATGCAAATGATAGTGTATTACCGATAATATACTGCTTTGTGAAATCTATCATTTTCAAAAATAATATACTTTGGTGACATTAAATAAACAAGATACAGTGAAGAAATCAAGACTAAATTACCAGTACAAGTGCACTCCTAAACAGATGGGGCATCTATATAAGTTGTAACTATAACAGAATCTTAAAGTACAAAGTTATGCTTTAAACTGCTTTTATCGATCATCAACCATCATGCATGCTTAATATTAAATGCTCAGCCAAATTAGTCTAAACAAATTGAAATAACCTTGAATATCATATTATGTTGCAAATAATCCAAAACACACCTGGAATATCATGTCATCTGGAATATGAGGTAGAACCTCCCGAACAGTCTCAGCCATAGCAAGTATATTCACGACATTATCATTTGAAGGCTGTGAAGCAGTCCTTAAATGTAAACTACCAGTTCGTACTGGTGGTCTTCCACCCGGATGAGGAATGGTTGAAGCACTTGCAGAAGCCTGAGAGGGATTAATGGGCCAAAGGTTCCAAGAAGAATCTTCAAAGGCAGTCTGAGCATAGGTTTCTCCAACAGATGCAAGATGCCTCATCATCATTTGAACTCTTCCCAATCCCACTGTTCTGATAGCAGTAGAAGGACCAGCCCCGTCAACACCTTGATTTGGCCAAGGATGCAACCAACCTGAGTCCAGCCCTGCACCCCTAGATAAGAAAAAGTAAAATCAGTAAAAAAGAATGCATCAATACATGCAATATAACATATCTATATATTTTGACTGCAGATAACTACTAAGTTTATCTATAAAAAGTAAAGAGAAAAGGGATAATCAGTCATTCCTTTCATGCAATAAATCAAATATGAGGAAGTTAGGTACTATTTCCTTACATCAGTTCTTCAGATAATTTAGTATAGAGTCAGTATCCTTTAACTTTGATTCTTTATCATATTTTGTTTTAGAGTCCAATTGATGGATACAGCTTCTTCATACAAAAAGAATGAAGTTACTTCAGTAAGAAAATAGCTTTCTGTAGAGCTAAAATAAGATTCTTAAGAATCTGATGCTTGTCCTTCTCATCGTATTTGATTTGAAATCCAACTGCCGAAAAATTTCTCTACCAAATCTTTTTCAAAAGATAAAGTCACTGAATGGAAACTTGTTCCCACCTCTACTCTACAAAAATCTTGTAAAGACTAGTAGACCAAAAAAGCTACATCCCCTGATATCCATATCATGTGTTTTCAAAGTTAACCACACTCAATTTTTTTCCACCTTGAGAGGTGACCAGGCAACATCAGAATTGCCACCTTGGAATTCTTTTTCTTGCCCTGAGTCTTACCAGCCTCTATAATCACTTTTGATGCCTTTTGTCAGAGGTTTTGGCAGAAAAAAAGGAATACAAAGATTGATGAGTCCATCTTATCAAGGACATGCTGCAGTGTCCTCCTTTTTCAGGGTTGTGGTGTTTATGGTTGAAGCAAATATAGATCATAGGTCTCCAGCAGAGATTCCACTCATGCTCCTTTTATTGAAAGAACAGTTTTACTGGTTACCACAAGGATTGCAGGTGCTTCTTGATTGAATTCAACTGAGTGATTCAGGGATTCTATTGAGTTGATTTCTTTCCTTTTATTATTAGTTTTTTCCTTTGTTAGGCAGTTACGCTTCACTGATTTTATATCACCTTCACTTGTGCTTAATAACTTTTCAAATTAAAATTTTTAACAGAAAGATAATAGTTAAATTCAAAAGAAAGACAGAAGATTGAGTATGAAGATTGAACCTCCAATGAACTCCTTCAGGAGTGTTTAGTGCCTGATTTGGATACAATCCGGTAGGCATGGTATGTCTAGCAGGGTTTGGCCGATCCAATCCAGCACTAATTTGGCGTGCAAGCTGTTCATCACTAGATATAGTCCCAGCATCGGAACTTGCTTCATTTTCAGGCACACCTGCAAAAAGTGGCTTTCGACAAGTTGGACAAGTATACATCTCAGTCAGGCCTTGATCCAACCTGAAATCAGTAAATCAATCAATAGTATCTAATGGAAATTAACCCAAAGAAAAAAGGATAGATATTTCATAGAAACAACTATACCAAGATCTCAAACATGCAAGATGGAAGAGATGTTTGCAGTTTAGTTTTTTAGCCTTAGCCATTGGTTCCTGTCATTAACACATTCATGTGATTATTCAAAAGTACATCCAACCAATACCAAGATTAATCAGAAAGGAAGAGGACAGAAAACTAGCATACTCTACAAATAGCACATTCATCATCATATGCCCTTAGCTCCTCAGTTGTTGCATCAGGGAGAGCTGCGTGAAGTGTTCCCAGGGCTAATCTTAGCTTGATAAAGCCTTTAATGCGATTTACGATTGCACTAAGCAATGCCTGGTTAAAACAACACCATTGATTACAAGTAGTTAATATGCAAATTTCAGTTAAATTTCTGAAGATCGTAAAATTCAAAAAAATTAAGAATGAAATAGTTACACGTATATTTAGAAATAGCACGGCATCTACAAGATGGAAAGCCATGCCATGAAGCCTCCATATATACAAGTAATGGCCAAGTGCCATAAAAAATGTTGCCATGTCGAGGAAAAACCCCAAGTTCCGAATAAGAACTCCCTTCCATTCTAACAATGAACCTGCAGTCATGCCACTTAATCAGGAAGCTAGAATTAAGTTCCTCAAAACATACAGGGAAAAGTTGTGTCTTGAGAAACCAAGCTGCATACTTTCATTTCATCCAGACAACCAAAGAAAATTAGTGATCTTTTATTTCAAGCAAAAAGATTTATATTTCAAAAAGGTAACAACTTGTTAGTATTGGAAAGCTCCAAACTACAGAGAACACCCAGAGAAAAAAGTTGTTCTTAATACCCCATATCGTATCAATGAGTTATTAAATGTTTAAGAAACAGACGTTTATCCAAACTACCTGCAGTTAATGTGTCAAGCAGTTTAGGTGTTCGGAAATCACTGCTATTGCAAGCTGAATGATGCAACCATATGTCAAGCAACTGAAATCCATGTACTAAAATGGCCTACAGAATTCATATCACACACAAAACATTAAACAAGGCATCACTTCCCCACTGGAATCTAAACAGGTGATGAAAATGTATTCAGCATTCTAAATACCTGTAGGGTCTCAAAAGCAATACTGAAAGGCTCAAAGAATAATAACAGATACATAGGGGACCCGTGTGTTCCATATATTGTCAGACAAAACCTTATCCTAGGAGCATAAAAAAGTTAAGCGTCAGAAGCATTTTCTGAAACAATCAAATTACAATAATAACAAAGATTGTTTCAGCCTTCATGAAATTAAGTATAAACAAATTCAACATGGATTGATTATATTATGAATTCAAAAAGGAAAAGCATAAACTCTACACCCTTAGCTCCCCACAAATACACATTAGATACTAAAACTGGTGATTATCATGACGCAGTTACAAGCAATGTTAAAATTAGGATCAATGAAGACAACTCAAAAAATAATAGCTTTCAGAAAGAAGCCAAATGGGTAAAGTATCAATGGAAGCTAGTTTATCAAATGAGGTTAAGCATAGAAGGCCCGATTTAACCACTAGGAGTTGATTATTAATCCCAGATAGCTGCACAGAATAGACAACTCCATAACCACTACAAGGATTGCCACTATACCGAAAATAAGATACAAGATAAATAATTATAATTCATCAAAAATTAAAGGTATGTTCATAATTTATAATCAAAAGTCTTTATAGGCTAAGGGATGAAGGTAATTAAAATAAAGAAAGGAAGATAATGGAATTTATAAAAAGAAAAAGAAAAATTAGGAATACATAATGTGAAGAACACACTCCACAACAACAACAAAAATACAAGCATGTTGCACATACCCCATTGTTAGGTAGAAGCCATTAATAAAGACACAGCCCATAATCACTCCTATGTTTTTCAAATAAAAGCAAGTGTAGAGTTGTAAAAGAAAAATAAAGTCAGTTCCCAAAAACGAACAGTTAATAGCATGTCTTTACCAAACAATAGGTTGCCTAAGTGTTTTAGGTTGAAATAGAAACAAATTAAGAAAATGGAAATATAAATTAAATGCTGTCTGTGCTTGAACTTGTATTACAAAATAGATAAACCAGAACACAAAAAGGATATGGAGACATAACAAGAATTAAAAAGGCAGATAGCAACATAAAAGATAAGAGAACAACAACAAAAGAAGGAAACGTAAAAAACAAGACAGGAAGATGGAAAGGAAGCTATCATGGAGAACAGAGGAAGCTTAGCCAGAAAAGGGATGGGTAAGGATTAAAATTTGCGGGCTTGGCTGAAATGTGAGTCATCTATCAGGGTTGGTTTCAAAAATGGAACGGGGTATAGCTGCACAGCACTAGCTTCCACAATTCCGCTCCAGTTCAAGTTGCTATATATGCATGCAAAAAATGTTTCTTGTAGTTGCCAGCAGCCACCATGCTCCATTATGGCACAATAGCTGTGTTGTTTGCCTATACTGATAGCTGAGTCTCAGTTATCAAACTGAGCTCCATATGGGCAACCTTTAGGGCAGGATATGAATCCCATGGAAGCATTATGTCCAGGACAAAAGCTATGCCCAAGTAGGTAATAGAGGAATATCAAGTATCATATATGGTAATTGCAATAGCAAGAATATGAACAAGAATATTCTTATAGAAAAATAGAGAATTTAGTACCAGATAACATCAACTGCGAAAACAGATAACAATGCTGAGTATACACGAAGATACGTCCAGGGTGTAGCAGAAGGAGATGCATTCAGCCGTTCCAAACGATCTCTAGCTAGAGCTTGAAACATCTATGCAATATGTTGAGCATATCATAGCAAGTTACTAAAAGAATTATTACATTTGATCTTATTTAGTATGATATTTACCTTCAGAGAACAAAGCACAGCCAACCAAGTTGACCAAAGACCTGCTTGATAAATTGTTGGTGGCACAATTAGTGGTAGAAATGTCCCCTGTCCATCCACAATTAAATACAAAAAACAATTAAGTAGTGTCAGTTTCTGACTGATAAACATCACACAGTTCCTCAATTACATTTTCACTTTTCTAAGTTGACATCATACATATTAACTGGCTGCTCACAATGTTTTCCTTTAAGTAAAATTCAAAACAAACTTTATTGATAATGTCTTAATGTCAATAAACTTCTCCATTACGCAATGTTCAAAAGTAAAATAAAAAATGAAGTGGAAAATTCAAATAAGAATTATGATGATAATGATAAAAATGTTTTCCTTAGCATCCTAGCAAACCAAACTGGCTAGTAAAAGAAAACACATTCATAGCAGCTATCCTGCCACTTATGGTTAGATATGTCACAATATGAATTTGTTTATCCAGAGCACCAGAATTTACATATCTAAGAAACATTGGCATTGGTCATGTGAATTTGATAATCAAATCTTGCTTAAAGACACATCTTAGGAGCAATGTCCAAACACCAAACAACAACATCAACAAAAATTCTGTATCCAACAAAACAGAAGAATGGAAGACATGAATAGATGCTAAGTCAATAAAGTAGATCCTATCTATACATCAGGCACAATAGACTCAATAATAAAATGATTTAAAAAAAAAACATATACTTTAGTAATTTGCATTGTCGATAAATAATAAGAATAAAGTCACAATGACATGTTTTGTAAAACCAGTGAAACAGAAAAGCACTAACCTTGTAAATGATATAATTAACAAGACGCTCAATCAGTTTACGAGTTTCAGAAGCATATAACTCTGTGAAAAACACAGCCTGCAAGTGATAAGAGGGCCCATAAACAGTAATAAGTATATTAACTGATATAAGATATTAGCAGTATTTATACTACCATGGACAACCTAGCCTACAAGATTGCTTAGAAAGTAAAGAAGAAAGAAAAAGAAGCATAAACTGAACAATGTGTAAATCATTGTTGTTACTCTTCTCTAATGAAGAAAGTATGTTCCCAAATCCCCTGCAGTAAAAAGATTGGCCATAATTGAACATTAAAAATTTAGAAAACTATATTAGATTAGGCTATCTTATTCATGTATTAACTCACTAGCACAAATTAGGAAAAATGCCACAAGCAAATTACACCAAAGCACCAGGCCATTCTACTTCAGAGCTACTTATCTCACTCTCCCTCTATCCTATTTCGTAACGAGGCAAGAAAAACTCTTGATACAAAGTTAAGCATGCAGTTATATTGAATGATATTATTGTACACAATCTCAACCTGGGAAGAACATACAGGCCATCACAAATCAACATCATACATTGGCAACTCATATAAGAAACTAATATTCAATACAACAAACTCACCTTGATACAAAGATTGAGAAGCACAAATAAATTAACCGTGCAATTCACCAGTAACCCTATGGTGGTGTACAAACCCAAAGGCAACTCAATGTCTTGGCTGGCATTATCCAAGTGAATTAAATTCCAGCCTATTAGTCCATCTGATCTAACTTTATCCAAAGAAAAGTCTGTGCAAAACTGAAGACCCACAAAGCTTAATACTGTAGAAACAGCCGAAACTGCTATAACCCTCAAAGCCATTAGTAATAACTTCAGCCTCTTTGCCCACAAATATTATCTGAATTTTCATCTGACTTTAATTATCACCATCCTTTGCCCATCATAAAAATGGTTCAAAATCCAATGGAACCAGAGGGCAAAGTCAATAAATCAGCTTAAAGCAATACTATCATTCTGTTACGGCTTTACCATGTCAGGTCTCCAGATAAAATAGGATACCCTAAAAGAGAAAGAATGAACCAAATGAGCATTTAAAAAAACAAGTAGAAAGGAAGCATAATAGAAAACCCTCAACCCATTGAAGGTAATTCCACAAACCATTACCCAGCTAGGGAATTTACACAACCAAAAGGAAAAGGTAATATTCAAATTGTAATTACAAACACTAAATGAATTGCAGAATCAAGGCACATGTGAATTTCGAATTTTTCTTAGGGAATTATCGATACCCAAAATCGAAAAACAACTTCCCTTCCATTTCCAATTCAATACCCACAGGAAAGAACCGAAATTGAAACAATCCCCTTTCTCCACAACACAAAATCCTCCCACCGATCAATGAAAAATCCACCAATCAAGCTCAAAATCATTGAAAACCCTATAACCACGGTTCTCAGATGAAGGGGAATTTGCAACAAACCCAAATCAATCATAAAATTCAAAGGGTAATTGATGGGAAAGTTAATTATGAAAACAAATTTTATTGTGTCTGAACATGGATAAAATGCAAAAACAAAATTGGAAAAAAGGAATGAAAATGAAACACGAAACGAACCTGACTCGATCTAGGCGAAGGGTGAGGAAGGGAGCGTTGGGGTTTCTGCAATTAACATTCGCATAGGAATCAAGACAAAGACAGGAGAGAGAAGGAGAGAGAATTTAGGTTGAAAGAGAAAGTGATAGAAAAAGAAAAAGTGAAAAAAAGAAGATAAACTATATATATATATGATTTCGTGTCTTGCGGGAATTTTTAATTTAGGCTACTTGTCAAATTTAAAAGCAAAAAATTGTTACATTCAAATATTATTCAAGTATTATAATATTTTTTTTATAAAATTACATTATTATATTCATTTAAATAAAATTGTACAACTCAACTGATATCAGAAAAAAAGAGTTATAAAAATTATGAATTTTGTTTGAAAAATAACTCCACAAACTGAAAACTATGAACTTAGATATTATTTATTTATTGTTAGTTTTTTTTCATTATTTTTGTCTTGATTATCACTTCTTAATTCAAATATATGTCATATATATATAAAAATTTCTCATTTTAACGTCTATAAAATATTAAAAATAATGTTTTAAAATTAAAACAATTTCAAAGGATCAAATTGCTTCAAATTTAAAAATAAATAATAAAAACGAGTTTTAAATAAAAAAACTAAAATATAATATAATCAAATTTTACAATGTCAAGTAATGAAAAAAAAATGTATCTGTATAATCTTAGAATAATATTTGACATAGATAATTTTTCAATCATATAAAAATACATTACCAAACGAAATAATAACAATCGTTTAGATGGTTACTATATTCTAATTAAATTATAATATAATTTAAAAAAATTAAATTATCAATTACTTTTATATGATTTAACTATAGTATTAATATATTATTTATTATTAAAAATAATGACTAACTTCATCAAAACTTTAAACATAATTTTTGTGCATATTTTTTAATATAATTTATTCCATATAAATTACTATAAACCAATTTGTCACATGTTTTTAACTTGCAAATTTAAATATCTTATTTGATCATTACAAACACCGGTTATAATTTTATATTTCACTATTATTTTATTAACATTTAACTATTATAAAATAAATTTTCATTTTTATTTTAAAATATGAGAAACAATTAAGGAACGATTCAAGAAAAATGAAAATTTCATGAAAACAAATTCTCAAAATCAATATTTGACATTTAAATTAAAGTATTTTTATAAGTTTGATTTTCAAACTTAACTATTACAATATGTAAATTTTATACATTATAAGCAACTCAAACACCAAATTGAGCTATTCACTTAATGTTTAAATATTGAACTTTAAGACATGATATATATGTATATTTGATCATGTGCTTAAGACACACAAGGATTCCATTCATATAATCCAATTGCTAAACAATACTCAAGGTAATACATAACATTAACAAACCTTATAATAAAAGGCAAAATTGTTATTTACAATTTTTTTTTTCTTTGTATTAGACTATAACTATTAGGCTACAATAAAATCATATAGCCATCTGTATAAAAAATAATCAAAATTGAAATAAAATGTTTAAAAATAAGGAAATCTAAATAACCCAAAACCCTCACTAGTATCATTCTATCTATTAAAATTGGACAGGGTAACTTGTAAGGGGATCAAGATTCCTAATATTAGTGCTATCTATTGCTTCCTTTGCCCCAAATTCTTGTGCAATGATTGGCCTTACATCATCCACATCAACAAGTTTTTCCAAGAATGGGAGCAGGGCAAGCAGAGCACAGTCAGTAGGGTCATTGTACCAACTTTTGATTGGAATCCCATTGTTAACTTGAAGTCTAAATACCTGTCATCAAAACACATTCAAGGGTTTCAGTATCATAAACCATGAAAAGAAAAACTCCTAGCAAAAAAATTTTGACACTTTCTTCAATACATTGTGTTATTGAATGAAATGGATTAAAACCACAAAATTTTGTTCACATATAAAGTATTTTCCAAAGAGGAAGATAAATCTAGTGGAGCTTCATAACATTGAAGAGGACATATAACAAATAAAGGAGAGCTTTTCAAGCAAAATCATAAATGGAATGTTCACAATAGATACATCCTTCCAGACATGCTTTCTTTTATTAATATGTGAATTAAAGGAAAAGATTGCATGTTAAATATGATATTAAGACTGTTGCAAACAAACAACTAGCATACATGGAAGAAATGATGAACAGATAAACCTGGCAACAGAAGAACAAAGAAATAATACCTCTGGAGTGTTGTCAATTATGAACACTTTTGCCAGGTCAATTCCAAGAACTGTCAGATCCTTGACGCAGCGGCGATCATTCCAGGTGCACGATTCTCGGTACATGCGTCGCATGAAGAGCTTATTATCAGGATCAAGAACATCCAGCAATTTTGCAGCATATGTGCTTTGACTAGCTGTAAAAATGATGACTTCAAACATCTCAGAAACTTTCGCCAAAAATTCTTGGAGAAAGGGTCTCTTTCTTACATACACAGTGGCCACCCTATCAGTGATAATTTGAAATGTGAAGTCAGCATCGCATTGCCCAAAGGAAGAGTGGATCAAGGTTTCTGTAAAGTAGTATATATAATTTAGGAACAAAGTTCATCATCAAACAAATCACAAATCATAAAATTGTATAAAGAGAACTAATTAGTAGACAAGATTTTAGTCCTCTAACAAAATTGTTATATTTTCATCCTTCAAATTTGAAAATACTACATTACTTTTGGAGTTCAGACTGCATTTTGTAACTGTTTATAGAATCATTAAATACTGATTATAATCACTTTAGGACAAAAAGAAAGTGCATTTAGAAAATTACCATCCAAGTCAAGAACCAGGGTAACATTCTTCTTTTTGCTCACTTCCTGGTTTACTAATGCAGGCAATATGTCAGCTTCATCGTCTGATAGCACTAAACAATTCTTAGCAAATGTCTCTTGATCAATATGATCCACTCTGTCTGAATCAGGCTGACTGGAGTTGACATGAAGTTCTTCAGTGAATGGAATGACCTGCTGGCACAACAGGTTATTAAACCACAAAGGATCATAAAGTTGTTGAAACCCTTCATAGGATCCTCCAAAATTGTAATCTGCAACTCCTAGTGTCTCCTCCAGGGTGGGAAACACCATATTTTCCTCAGCTCCACCGTCCTTAAAATTTGTCCCAGGAAATGCAAGATCATGAAGGTTAAGATGGTTTTGACTGTTGTCAAATACAGTCAGTTCATCACTGGGAAACCCAATCTGACATGCTTCATATGCATAGGAATCTAACGTGGCAGGCATTTGTGAAAGGGTGAAGAAACTGTTATCCTCCTGAGGTGCCCAAGTTATTTGTTCCCTGTTGACTGCAATGATATACACAGAGAAATACATATTACTGAAAAGAATAAAATGATATTATGTATCAACAAAGGACATACTAGAATTAACAATAGGTCACTGCATTTTCAAACTTCACAGGTCTTGAATTCTACAATAACAAATATTAATCTAAGACATTATTGGCCTGCGAGCTAAAAACTTTGTTTTGTCCTGATTATGGTGAGAATTTTCATGTTGTTATCTCTATTATCTCAAAAAGAAAGAAAAAATATTTTAACTAGTATAGTTTCAATTTGGGTACCCGTTTCAAATTGCTGACTATGGGGATAATTAGGCCCATCAAAATAAGGCAACAATGTTTCTGAATCTGAGCATGTAGAAGATAGCATAGAATCCTGCAATAAACAAACCATAATTGTAAGTAATGCCAACCAAATAGAGTATTCATACGAAAAATTCTTTGGTTTCCCAATCAATAAAAAAGTAAATCGATATACACATAAAATCACATTAGATTTCAAACACATAAAAATGATTGATGAAGTGGATAAAATAAGAAAATACTTAATGTAGTCATCCCAACTGCTATTCCCAAACTAATATTACAAGACAACACTGAAGGTTCAATAAATTTTTACAGTTTACACATTAAGAATTATAATCGACGACATGCCCTAATGAGCAAAAGTAGAAATCAGATGCAACACTCAAACATAGACAAAGACGCATGCAGTACACAGAATCTGAGGCTACTAAGCATAGTAGTATAATGCAGAAAGCTAGATGTACATATCCCCACTTGCATATTAAAACTGAGTCCGAGTCTTACGGTTACTACTATTGAATCTGTACATCCATTCAATGAAAGATTGGTATGCCCCATTGACTCTGTACATCCATTGAATGAAAGATTGGTCTGCCCCATTGAATCTGTACATCCATTGAATGAAAGAGAGTTCTGCCCCATTGAATCTATACATCCAGTGAAAGAAAGAGAGGTAATGGGGTCTGTCCATCCATTCAATGGAAGGGAGGTCTCCCCCATTGAATCAGTGTATCCATTCAATGGAAAAGAGGTCTGCCCCATTGAATCTGTACATCCATTCAATGGAAGAGAGGTCTCCTCCATTGAATCTGTACATCTATTGAATGAAAGAGAGGTCTGCCCCATGTCTCCTTCGCTGACATGATCTTGGAAAGATTCTTCACTTTTGCAAAAATCTACATCAAACATGTCCAATTAAATAATGAAAGGCTTTACTTATTCAGTATGCTCTAAGCAAATTCCAAAAGATTCCATGGAAAAACAAAATCTTTGCCATAATAGCTTGTATTTAATTCTTTTCATTCCTTTCAATATGTTAAGGTATCAACGCTTACCATTTTTAAATGTTTGGCATGAGGTAGCTATATTTTCTTTTTCATTAGTTACTCTGACCATGGACCATGGTGCTTTATATATATTACTTGAAGTCAGAGAGACGTGAGGGTAATTTCCCACTTTTTTGGAGATTGCAGTTGTCTTTGACTTCATTTAAACAATCTGGACTTCGCAAGCATAGCCTAAAGCCAATTCAAGCAATTGAAAGCTCTTAGTTCCATTTATCTAAAGAGAAAAGAAAAAAAAATCAAAATGCAGGTCATACAAAACCATATATGCATAAAATGAAATCTAATTTGATCATAGACAAACATACTAATTTGCCTCAGCATTCATGCTTCACACCAATATACAGAACCAAGTTTCCAAAATGCTCTCAAATAAGTTGTAAAATTATTAAAAACTGATAGGTTTATCTACTTTATGACAACAAGGTTTTAAAGCTTTAATCTAGAATAAAATGGCATACACCCAGAAGTTGTTCACACACTCTACCCCAAGTTCCTTGTTAGCAGCTCAGTTAGCAGAAGCCCTGCAGCAAGATCACTGCTTCAATTCCTATGGATGATCTTTATCCCAATCAGCTCTCTCATGTCACACTCCTCACCCTTCACCTAAGGGCCTCCCAAGACCTCACCTAAACAAATTTACCCAACTTCCTACACCCCATAAAAATTATGGCATCCCCTTTCATTCTGGAAAAAGGCCCTGACTTCCCAAATGAATAAATATTCACCTTTTCTTTACGAGGTGCAAGAAGAAATGTCCCCAATTGCCCAACCCCATGTACTGAAAAAGTTTATACACCCACAAGCTAGTTTCCCAGGGGAAATTTAAACCTCAAAATTAAAAGAGAAAAAAAAAACTAAAGTAAAATCATCCCTACAGAAAACCAACAGCAAAATCACCTGTACCAGAACAAGTACAGTATAGGAATGTCTTTACTATTAATACTTTGAATATATTTTTTAAATGGAGATAAATAGATAATAATTAACGAGAGATGACTTTTAAAACTAAAAAATCATAAAAAAAAAAAAATTATTTCATTCAAAAAACCATCGTCACTAGGCATCACTTTGACAAGACTAGCAGATAAAGCATAGCTGACACTGAAATTGCTAGTAACAGTTAAATTTAAAATAATATACAAATAATATATCTATATCTTTTTTATATAAATTATTTTTATTTATTTGAATTATTTATTATAACCACAAAAAACTTTAAACATACACTACGTTTAAGTTGCTAACCTGCAGATTTGAAAAATCAAAATCTGGGGTTTTAGAAGTAGTACTGTAAAACATAGCTTAACAGCTGTCAAAACACTATTTCTGGAAAATAAATGAATATACTATACATTAGCAAAATCAAAAAATATTTCAAATTATTTTGAATTAATTGGCTATCCAGAAATTAAAATAACGTTCAATAGAACGTTAAATGAAAATTCATTAGGAAAATGAATAAAGAATAAGAAATGGCAACAGTGGGAAAAGAAAACCAGAAAACCTGCACCCATAGTAAAACATAAAACAAAACATCCCAAAAGAATTCGTTAGGTAACAGAAAATCCATGAAATACCCAAAAGGTGTGGAGAACAACAATGGTGAGAGTGAAGGTAAGTCACGTGACACGTAACACCGTGTTTGGGGCTTAGCTTAGATTTTATTTGTTTTTTTATTAATATACGCCGCAGGAATTGAAAAAGACACAACGAAACTCACATGAATTCGACACCTTAAAAAAGACAAACAATTTAAACGTTTTCGATTCATCTCTCAGCACAACTCTAAAAAAAAAACTTTAAAAATAAATGAAAATAAAAATTCTTAATTTTCACTCTTCCGGTAACCTTGGACATTACAAACAGCTACCGAGAAGAAAAACCTATTCAAAAAATAAAAACAACCAAGAAAGATAAAAACTTTAATTTTCACTTAATTTTTGCACTTTGGGTACATTCATAAAGGTATCAAGAAGAAAAATGAAAACAATTAAAAAGAAACACCCCAGTAAGATTTGGAACCTTAATTTTCACTCTTTCGATATCCTTGGACATTAAAACCAACTATCATGAAGAAAAGCCGATCACAAAGCCCAGAAAGCTTGAAGCCTTAATTTTCACTCTTTCGATAATCTTGGACGTTGCAAACAGAACCCAGACAGAAAGAAACCTTAATTTTCTCTCTTTCGATACCCTTGGACATTGTAAACAATTCATAGACCAAACAAAAACGAAGTAAACAGAAACTCATTGAGGTAAAACACCCCAGAGAGCAAAACCTGAAGAATCAAGAGTACATGAGGGAAAAAATGAAGAAAATTCACATTCACGTAGAAAATCGAAACAAAGGAGCTTAACCTCAGTAAGGAAAACCATAATTCAAACAACTTCGCACAGAAAAAGAAAAAAGAAAAAACGCACCTACGATTTTGTCTCTCTCCTTTCCCTCTCTTTCTCTCTCTAACTCGTACTTTCTCTCTCTAGCGCACAGAGAAATGAGTCAGAGAAGCAAAAGGGGTCAACGGGATATTGTTGTTTGTGTGTGAGAATCTGTTTATATACTCAGTTTGAAAAACAAAATGTTCAGGATCACAGTGGACGGCTGCGATTGGATGGGTTTTACTGATCTAACGGTAAAGTGACTGGGATGTGGTTTTACCGATCCAAGGGTTATGGAGAATGACACGTGGCGGAGTGGGAGGCACACAGCTCTGAAAATCATGGGGGAGCTGGAATGACGGCGCCAAGTGTCATTTTTTGGTTCTGGGCCTCAACTTGGTAGGCCCAATATACAATTTCTTTCTCTTTCTTTTTTTCTTCTACTATTTCAAATATTCAATTTCCATCAAATATCATACACACTTCTTTCAAATTAAAAAAAAAAATACACAATTTTCTTTAAAATTTTTAATATAATAAAATTTCAATATTTTAAATTTTTAAATAAAAATCATTTTTTATATGTTTTTTTTATTTTTAATAGATAATATTCATTCCTTTAAAATGTATCGATTAAAAAAATGAACAAAAATTGATATTTTTTTCTTTGTCTCAATCAACCTGTTCTTTTGAATTTTTAATTTAAAAATTTAGAAATATGTTAAATTGTTAATTTATTGAAATATCACACACACACATATATATATATATATATATATATATATATATATATATATATATATATATATATATATATGTTTGAATATTTTTATATTTAATTTAATTTAATTTATAATAATATATATCTTAAATTATAAATTTTGATTAGTTTTAAAATTTTTTATTTTCATTGTCAAATCAAAATTACATGAAATTAATTTTAAAAATTTCCAATTAAAAAATCATTTTGATATTTTTTATTTTTTATTAATTTTATATTTTATTTTAAAATTGGTTCCATTTTACACCCTTCTTCTTAAATCTGGATGAACTAATGAGACTGAAGTATTAAAATAATACATGACAAAAAAAAACATAAAAACAATAATAATAAGTTCACTAAAAAAACAAGTTTGAAAATTCTATAGAGGTAAAACTACAAAAATTTATTCAAAGAAAATTGTGAAATATTAATTTTACGTAATTTGAATTTTATATTAAATTAACACAGAATTCAAATTACATTTAATTTTTACTTTTGGGTTAAATGATTTTCTAATAAAAAATATAAAACTTTAATATAAAATTATATTTATCTCTTATATTTTATTTAAAAGTAATATATTCACTGAAACTTAAAAGAAAAAAAATATATGAGAATTAAAAATATAAAGATTAAAGAATCTATTTAAAAAACGAAGGATTTAATTAGAGGAAATTAAAGCATGAAGTTTTATATGGTCTTTTTACAAAAATTTGTTTTTTACAAAAGAAACTTGTCTGTTAAGAAATCTCTAGGACCAAAATTTGACATCACAAAATCTAAATTAAAATATATATATATATATATATATATATATATTTAAAGTAAATAAATGTAATATATTGATGAAAATATGAATTATTTGATTAAGTGATATATTTATTATTATGCTTAATTTGTGGGAAAATTTTAGAATATAGTCATCCATATTATTCTGATTTCTATTAGTAATTTGTCTCAATCAATGTATCAACAAAGTGAAATTAATGATAATTAATTACACTTGATCATTTGGGGTGAAGTAGAATTGAATTTGACTCTTGTAGATAAAATTACACAATATTGCACATATCATTAAATAAATGTAATTTAAATCTTCAAAAACAAATCAAATTGACTTATGAAATATTAATGTATTTAGTAAAATTTCTATGCCTTCTTTCCTATTTTATCCGTAAATTTTTTATTAAGAGAATGCTTGTATCTACAACAAATAAAAATAGGCATTTATTTGTAAAAAAAATAATTTATTTTAATAAATAATATATAGTGTTCTAATATTTTGAACTGCATATGAAAAAAAAATCGTTTGTGTCTATGCACATGTTACGGATAACCAACCCATAATTTAGTATAATGTTGCTTTGATGTTAAGTTTGATTAATTCATCTAATGGAAGAATAATTCAATTTCAAGAAATTTTAATGGTTTCGGTAAGAAAAGTTTAAGAGTCTTATATCACTTAGAAGTGAAGGATAATGATAATTTATATACATTTTCTTTTCTTAATCTATGGATATACATTTTAAGGATAAAATTTCAAGGGACGAGAGCTCCAAAGTGGATAATACTTAGGACATGAAGATTTATCTTTAGTAGTGGATCTTGACCATTGATTTTGGGGGTCAAATAATATATTATTAATAAATAAATATAAAAG
The DNA here is from genome assembly GCA_963425845.1 of Sphenostylis stenocarpa. NCBI lineage: Eukaryota > Viridiplantae > Streptophyta > Magnoliopsida > Fabales > Fabaceae > Sphenostylis > Sphenostylis stenocarpa. The sequence continues at coordinate 55,078,838 of OY731402.1, forward strand.
AGTAAAAGAAGATGAAAGAGTGAGAAGATAAAATTGTAAATGTATAGATAAATATATTAAATGATCATTAAGTTTGAGGGGACAAAATCATAAGTTATATGAGAATTAAGAATGATGAAAGGATAAAATTGTAAATATACAAATAAATATATTATATGATCATTAAGTTTGGGGGGTCAAAATCATAAATTACGTTACAAAACTTTGGGGAGGGGGAGGGGTCACGGTCCCTCTCAGTTCCGAAGAAGATTTGTCATTGTTTATCTTAATGTTGTTATCATAGTAGACACGAAACTGAAACACTCTCATTCCTAAGCGAAACATTGACACTCATTGTGAAGCCAAGAGTCAAGTCTCGTTTTTCTCATATATTTTACTCCTTGATTTGGGGGTTATATTCTAGTACGCTTATGAGTTTTACATCGTTTAAAAGTCAAGATCAAGGATAATTTATATACACATTTCTCTCTCAACTCACCGATGCGCTTTTTAAGGACAAAACCGTACCAAATAATACTTCAAACATGATAATTGACCCTAACGATGTTATCATAGTGAACGTAAGACCGAGACACTCTCATTCTTAGATGGAGCATTAGCGTCCGTCATGGGCTCGAGAAGAGAGTCTTGCTCCACTCATACATACCCATTTGTCCTCGATTAGGAGGTTTATGTTCAAGTAAGCTAATGAGTCTCATATCGCTTAGGAGTCGAGACCAATGGTAGTTTATATACACTCTCCTCTTTAAACCTATTGAGACATCTTTTAAGAACCAAACTGTGACAGACGAAAGCTCTAAAGCGGACTATACCTCAAACTTGAGAATTGACCATAATAATATTATCATAGAGAATATGAGGTCAAGACATACTAATTCCTAGACAAAACATTATATGAGACTAGAACACTATTGTTCCTAGACGAAATATTGACACTCACCGTAGAATCGAGAGTCGAGTCTCACTCCACTCTCATACCTCGAGAGATTTTTTAAAGGTAAAATTATGACAGACGAGAGCTCCAAAGTAGACAATACCTCGAACATGGGAATTGACCGTAATGATGTTATTATAACGAACATGAGACTAAGACATACTCGTTCTTAGACAGGACATTAGTGTCCACCGTGAGACTGAGAGTCAAGTCTCCCTCCACTCATACCCCTTAGTCCTCGACTGGGGGGGTTATGTTTCGGTACGCTCATAAGTTCCACATGACTTAGGAGTCGAGGGTAAGGTAGTTTATATATACCTTCCTCTTCCATAGAGGTGTCTTTTAAGGACAAAATCGTGAAGGTGGTAATGATAGTATCTTGTACCTGAACCAGTGACTCACTTTTTCTAAGTAATGGGAAAGAGGACTGAAGCATGCCATTGAAAGACTCTATTGAGACAATACCTCGAATACATATGAGAATTGATCATAACGATATTATCATAGTGAAATGACACCGAGACACTCTCATTCCTAGATGGAACATTGGTGCCCACCGTAGAACCGAGAGCATAATCTCAATCCACTCATACCCCTTAGTTCTCAATTAGGGGGCTTAGGTTTCGGTACACTTATGAGTTCTATATTGCTTAGAAGTCGAGAATAAGATAGTTTATATACACCTTCCTCTTTCAATACACAAAGATGCATTTTTAAGGACAAAATTGTGACGGACGAGAGTTCCAAAACAAACAATATCTCGGATATGATAATTAACATTGACGATGTTATTTTAGCGGACATGATGTTAAGACACTCTAGTTTCTACATGGAACAATGGCGTCTACTGTGGAGCCGAGAGTCAAGTCTCGTTTCACTCTCATACCTCGAGGCGCCTTTTAAGGACAAAATCGTGATAGACGAGAGCTCTAAAGTACATACCTCGAACATAAGAATTGATACTAACGATATTATCATAGCGGACTTGAGGTCAGAAATTACTCTTTCCCTAGATGAAACATTAGTGTCCATCGTGAAGTCAAGAGCTGAGTCTTACTTCACTCATACATAAGGTCCTTGATTAGGGGACTTATGTTCCGATACGCTCATGAGTCTTACATCGCTTAGGAGTCAAAACTAAGGATAATTTATATAAATCTTTCTCTCTTAATCCATCAAAATATCTTTTAAGGATAAAACCGTGATAGACGAAAGTTTCAAAGCGGACAATATCTCGGATATAGAAATTGACCCTAATGATATTATCGTAATGGACATGAGGTTTTGACACTCTTATACATCGATATGTCTTTTAAGAACAAAATTGTGAAAGACGAGAATTCAAAAATGGACAATATCTCTAAAATAAAAATTGATCTTAACGATATTATTATAATGAATCCGAGTACGTAAATATTCCTCACATTTGATTTTTAAACATGTCAACTTTTCATCTGGATTAAGTAGTGTTATTTACTTAAAAAAAAATTGGTGGAATTTTCTTGGGCTTATGTTTTGTTTTATTTATGAAATTGTAAATTCATGGTTATCGGTTTTATTATATTGTTGAATATTTTCACTATAATTTATTTATTTAATTTATAAGTAAATTACTTCAAATTATATATTAATAATAAATTTTGGATTAAGTTTATCTTTTATGAATAGTTAATGATCTATTTACTATTCTCAAAGTGAATTTCGTAGTCAATACTTATTGGATTGAAATTAATGCAAATATGTTATTAGTCAAAACTTTTTAACTCAATCCCAATTAAATAATAATCACTTTTTATTGAATGAACTCAATATCAATCCATGATAATAAAATAAGAAAAACATGTTTTCTAATACATTCATATCTATTATCCAATTAGAGGTAAACTCGTATCTTGATAATTCACATCATCTTTTAACACAAGCGTAAAATTATTAAGACTGTATGTTTCGAAATATACATGCTAAAATAGGATCAAATTGTCTTCCGGAATTACCATTTCCAAATTATATAAAAAGAAATACCTTACATTACATACATAAGACATTTAGAAAATCATCTTCTAAAATGTGTAATCTATGTTCATACTTCCACTATTCTATATATGTCTAAAAAAGAGGACAAAATTAGAATTTTTAAAAAATGGAAGTCTAAGATGAAAAAACCTACTCCTAGACAAGATTTAACCCATATTTCATATTACTTCATTTAACTCACACAAAAGAAATAATAAAATTAATATAAAATATATATCATTTATTAAAAAACTTTTCAATCTCTTGACTACATGGCAAAACAGGTTAAATTAATTGACCCACCAATCTATTTAAAAAATGACAGACGCAAATTAATTTTAACCAATAAACTTATTTTAATCAACTCCAATTAATCCATTAATCCACCAATTCATCGAACTAAGAACGAAGCTAATTTATTTTAAAAAAATTATCTATATATTAAAATAAAAATAATTAAAAATATTATATTTTTATAATATATTAAAATATTATAATATTATAATTTAAATTATAAATATCGGTGACCATTTTGCCACGTGATGCTAAATGCATCGGTTCAAAAGTTCAATTCATACTACTAACCATGACAATTTTTTAAAATACATAATTTTTTAAGTTAATATTTTCGTATCGTATGAAGTTTTGTAAATGAATTCTACAAATCTCATCTCTAGTAAAACATCATTAAAGTCACATCCCTCTGCTCACATTTTACCATCAGAAAATAATATTCTCAAACAAACTCACAAAATAAATGAAGCCTAAGCCCATTAAGGGTAGATTAGAGCTCTCGTCAAGAAAGTATAGCATCGTTGACGATAATATGCATGCCGACCCACCCCAATCTAATTAAAATTAGAGAAATTCAACCAACTCAGTGACATCTACAAACTCCGATAGTCAATCACAGTTACTTCGTCTTCTGGGGCATCCAGATCTTGATAGCTGCACCACCGGTGAGAGAATGAGTAAATGTTTCATACAATAAATAGAAGACACAAGTAAATGTCCATATCCTTAAGTGATAGATGGTTATTTTGTTACATGGAAATCCTTGAACTCCAAACAATTTTTTTCAGTAACAAAAGAATAAAAGAAACAATTTCCAATGAACTTTCCTTTCGAATATGTAACTATGCCAAGACCTAGGTGAAAAAGGTTATAGAACATTGCGATGCAGATTGAAGTTTAAATATCACACATATAAAAAGGAAGAGGTAATATGATTTGGTATCCTGCAAGGGAATATCTAACTAAAAGTCAGCAGAATAATTACCTGCGCATCCGTCGAGGATCTGGTCTAAAGGATGGAGGGACAGCAATTATAGGCGCTGGTCCACCCATATGAGGACCAGATCGCATCTTCCTTCCTGAGGCATCATACGATGAAGGTCCTCCTTGCTCCCTTAACATTTGCATTGCAACTTCTGGTGGAGCAGGGACAAAGGGTCCCAAGGGACTGGAGAATTGAAAAATTATATAAGCACCAACACAACCTCAATTAAAGAAATAAAGTGAATGGGATTAAGAAGAATGAGAAGGGAAACTAACCCAGCACCAGGTACAGGCATCAAAACAGGTGGAGGAGGGGGCATATCTGAGGTAAATGGAGGTATACCTGGCCCTCCATATGCATCATACATTGCTTCATCATGGTTTCCCATTTGCCTTTCATTGGATGGGGAACTATCAGGCCTATCTCCATTCATTTTGTCACTCCTGTCCTGGTCTCGCCGGTTACCACGATCATCTTTCAATCGGCCCTCCAAACCTCCTAATCTTCGCTTTAGAGGCTTATCCTTCTACAAACAGAACAAAAAAGGAACTGAGCATTTAAAAATCAAACCACACTGACATTGTACAGAATACATTGCTATGCTAAAGTCATAAATTCCTAACAACTGATATATCAGGCTACTTTCCCCCACAGCAGCAAATATGTAGAGGGAAATGCAAAAAACAGTACAGACCCCATCGGTAATGTTGCTAAAATGCCTTGATACAGATAAACAACCACCAAAACCTGGACATCAAAATGTTTCTAAAACATGCATGAAGGAACAATGGCGATAGTTCTATCATGTCACGAACCATTACTAGTAATATTTTTCTTCTAGGTATACAAGTGCGTGGTAAATAAAATAATTAGACTACCTGAGGTTGCTGCATGACAGGTGTTCCACCAGGAGCATCAGGATCACTACAATAAGAGAAAGGGCACCATAAGTATTATGTCCACCAACTCCAGTAATGCTAACCACTAAACAAAAGAAGCGTTACTTAATACTTACTTCATGTAATTTTGAAAATAAAGATCCTCACGCAATTTTGAGGTCAGTTCCATCACAAGCTCAGGATGTTTTAGCTTCAAATGTTTGTGCACAAATTCAGCCGCATGAAAAAGCTTTGTGCAGCCCTTAGCTCCACAACCATACTTCCAACCATATTTCTCATCCCTAATTTTTCTAACATATGGATCCAACACATCAGCTGCTGCAGCATCTATCTTCTCCTTGGCAGTCATCAATTCCAATGGATCCTGACCATTCAACCTTCCTTGCCAAAATGAATCAAGTTTCTTCTCCCATTCAGAACCTGATTTAGTTGTTTCTTCATGCCCTTCTCCTTCTGGTCTCACATGTCTAAAACCCTTGGCCTCATTAATCTCAATCATTCCATAATAATCAATACCATGAATCCTCCAAAGATATGTAATAAGTGTGTCCAATAGCTCAACACCCTCTAAGCCCTTAACCGATGTTAATCCCCGGATAATTATTATGGGCCCCACAGACCCACTGTGAGACTTATCATCATTTCTATTGTGGTCACTAGTACATAAAATATTATCTTCAATACCCTTCTCCATGTCAAGCTTTCGAACGACAGACTGAGCTTGTAAAATATCTGCTTGAATCCGTCTGGGTTCAGAGGTGATAGGGTGAGCCTTTGGTGCTGCTGAGAAATCATTATCTTTATTAGGTCCCCTACCATGTCTTCTTCGCTTAATGCCACCATCTGTTTCTTCCTCTGAATTAGGTTCGCTGGCTTGCCCTGATTTACTGGATGAAGAGGAATTCAAACCAGGATTTCTGCATTGATTCAAATTATCATGAGGCAAACAATATTGATAGGACAATGAGGAAGAACAGGCAGAAGCAGACTGTGAGAAAGAGAAATAACATACAGATCTAGTGTTCCACTTTGCAAATCAAGCAAAAAATCCTTTGCAAGCCGTCGAGCATTTTCATTCCTCCTAAAAGATGAAGTGACAGAGAGGATCAATAAAAATTATTTCAAAATATTAATTTACCGTCTAATCTATTAACCACCCAATTAAAACGCTAGTACATGATCCATCAACATAAAGAGGGTGCTTCACTCTGTTTTTCATTAGGAATACCTGCAAAACTCACCTTTCAATTACTGTAAGTAAATTTGTTGGATGATATTTATCTTTTAACCTACATAAAAAGAATAAAATAAGTAAAGAACACAAGATTGCATGTAATTGAAACAGGAAAGCAACCTACAAATCGAATACAATGTTAGCAGTGGATAAAGAAAATACATACCACTCCTCATCCTTATGAGCATTAAAATAAGATCGTTTTTGAGTAGAAATATATTCTGATTTGTACTCTTGATACCTATAAAAATAAATTAAGAATATAATTAGTCAACAAGTATCCAATAGATTATTTGTATTTAGAGCTTAGGTGAATTGAAAAGGATATTATTTCCCAACATTACCTACGCTCAGCTTCAGCTGGCAGTACATCATCTTCAAGCTCCTGAATGAATTGTTTATAGGACATCAACCCCTCTCTGAAATCATTCAAAAGCATCCAAGTGTTAACAGACCTTCCCGTGATACAAAATATAGCTGGCAAACACAAAATATTCACAAATAGAGAAAGATAAGGCAACACACATCCCGTGAATCAGTAAGATAATAAACATTGTAAATTGAAACTGCCATAACAAACCTTCAAGAAAATAGAAATTAAGAATTTAAATAAACGTAATACGTTACTTTCTCTGCTTACTGATAAAACTCAAAAGTGGGATATTCCTTTAGGTAGAGAAATTATGCAAAATTTAAAGCATAAGCATGAAACACAAATTCCCACAAGTTTGGGCTATAAGCCTAGTAGGGAAGAAAAAAATAATCAGCAGGCTGCTCCAGAATCTCTTTAGAAGTGGTCAGTAATACATATGTTACAGTGAGACATAGTATACCATCCAGATTCCTTTCTACAATAGTACATTTATAGCAGAATAAAGCAGGACACAAGGTTAAAAAATGGCATATTTAACTCCATGGAAAGGGTGGAAACAAGGAGAATAAAAGAGAGCAGAATATTCCATTGCTGTAACTTCTTCCATTGATTATAACAAAATATGCCTTCCATTTGTACCTAAATGCATACTAACTCATTCACATGGACAGACAATCAAATAAAAATGAACTGTTTTGCAGATTTCAAAATAACTCATTAAACAAACAATACAAGTTTGCACAAAGTTCCAATTAAGTCTGTCCAGAAAAAAAAAATTATTAACTCTTTAATTAAATATTAATGCCATTGCTTTCGGGCATAAGACAAGAAACAAATGCAAGCAGAACTTTTATCTTGCAGAAATTCTGACTTTAAAGTTGAAGCATAGGACAACATCTAAGTTTCTCTAACCACCTAATTTCCTCCAGAGAATGAGATGATGATCTGCTAATCAAATCCAAAGGAAAAGAATAAAGCTAGACTTAATGAGAATTCTAAAAAGATGGAGAGAAAAAAAAAATCAACTGATCAAACAAATTATGATGGTTTAGACATGTCCTATCTAGGTACACAGATGCCCAACTATAGGTAGTAGCAGACAACTACAATCACTGAAATGGTATTGATTATAAATAAAACAAAAAAAAATGATGATACAAAATGGATATGGTTGCAACTTGCAAAACCTTAAAGATTAATGCAAGAAATTAAAGTAGAATGAAGGGTCCACAAATTAACATTTTGATGCAAACCTGTTTGACAATCTAGCATAATTTTTTTAAGGTTTAATTACTAATTTGATCTCAATATTTAAAGAAGAATTCTTTTCCAGGACTCTTGTACATGGTAGATGAATTGGGATACAAATCATGAAACAAAAGGCCAATTTTCCCAATCATGAATTGAATTGTAACATTCGTGATGGCTAATAAAACATAGCACATGCAACTAACAAAGGCATAAACACATTCATGATTAATAACTAAATATTACTCTAGGAGCATGTGATGCAAGAGTTCTGATCAAATTTGTCATGCTAGAATGATATTAAAATTTATAATAAATATTCCACTATGAAAATTATTAAATTATAATTTTTAATAAATACTCGGTAATTAAAATCAGTATATGTTAAAATTTATAAAAGATATTCTGCAATTAAATTTATTATTTGAAAAACTATAACAGATTTTCCTATGTTTTATAACAGATTTTATTTATGATAAAAAGATATTAGACAGTAATTAAAATAAAAATTACCACATCAAGGAAATATTTTCTATTGATAGTAGACACTAAATAATAATTAAATATCGGGTCAAACTTAAGGCTGAAGGTCCAAAGTTGGAACATGTTTCATCTTGCTACCGAATCAAAAATGTTGCTAGTTTAAAAAAATACAAAATGCTGTCATTGAGGGTGAGATATGGAATTAGGTCATTTGTAGCCATGAACGTAACAAAAGTTAGAATGGTAGTTTGGCTAGATTGCCATTTTGATCATGAAAAGCACCACCATCAGCCAGGCACAACAACAAAGGAACGGTAATAGTCTCAAATCTCCAAAGACCTAATAGAAAATATGCATAATTTAAGTCTAATTCAAAGTCCGATTAACGCACCAAAACCATTGGTTCACCGATTTGTATTGCCAGTTGTATAAAATCATACATATCACATGGCTAATTGTGTGAAAAGGACAGTACTCCTTTTGGGGGTAATTTTTGTTTACCCTGGTGCTTTGATGTGATTGTGGGAAATCTGAAATAATACAGAAGTATTTTCAGTTATTGTCACAGCAGCAAACGGTGTATGTTTCTTTGTTATGATTTCAGGTTATTTCTGTTGTTGCAGTAAGTGAATTCCAATCAGATTTTCTTTTAACCATTATCCTGTCTAGACTGATTGTTTGTCTAAATATAGTTTTGCTTATTAAGTTCATAATGAAAATGGAAACAGCAATCTTCCTCCAGAAACCAATCTTCTCCAAGTAACACGGGCAATGCGATAAAGACCCAACCATCAAAGAAGACTCAGGGCCTGTTTGAAAGAAGTGGAAAAGGAAAAGGGAGGGAAACCGTACTTGTTGTAAGCTTTCCCCTCTTTACCACTTCTCCCAAAGAGACCCTTAGTGTTCTCAGACAACAACTGTTTCTGTTACTCTCCAGAAATTTACTTGTCATGATAGAATAGCATCTTTCTAAACTTTTCTTTGGCAAACAGTTTCTTGTATTTGAATGCCATTTCACACACCCGTGTTTTAATCCAGTACTTCAGTGTTGGCAGAGTACATTTGAATCTGTATTTCAGATGCCCATTTATGGCTAATGGAGAACTGAGGTGCATATACTAGACATCCTTGTAACACATCAAATTCCTCTATTAATCACATTTCCCAAATTGCTCAACAAATAGTATCAGCGATCTGGTGTTGTGTTGGCCTCATAGAATGAATTTAAAGATGTGTCTGCGATTGAAGCTTCCCACTCAGGGTGTAAAGTAAACAGTTCATCTAAGATGATATAAAAAATTCTCAATAGCATGAACCTATAAACCTTTTGTTTCAATCCTGCACTGTTATAAGAGTATATTGGCTCCTTTGGAATATTTCCTTTATCAACTACCATCCCGGTGAGAGACTATCTTGTAGCATAAGAAATACATGAAACAAGGCTGTACACTTATTCATGCATTGTTCAAATTAAAGAAAAAGAAAAAAACTGACCTTTGTGCACCTCCACTTGGCAAATCTCCATAACCACGGTTGATATCCATATCTGTAAGATGAATGCACAACATAGAAACATAAGCTGACTTCATCTGGGAAAAAAAATGAAGGTATACATATATTTTATAGCATAAAAGTGTCTATCTACAACAAACCTTTTAAAAGAAAAATGAACAAATTTAGAAAGGGATAAAAAAGGGTAAACATGAAATAATACACCAAACAAGGATACCAAGTCCCCCATCCCCCCAAAAATGGAGGATAAGAAAAGAAAAACAAAACAAAAGTTAGTGTATAAGAATAGGTCAATATTCATTTAAGTAGGGCATAGAAGAGATAGTGTACCCTTTAAACGGACTGAGAAAAAAAACAACTTTTTGAAAAGTCCAAGTTCTATTTTCTTTGCTTGATTGCTGGAAAGTCATATGCAAGTCATTGAAGAACACAATCACATGCTACATGAAAATGCTTAGTTACAAAAAAAAAAAACTAAAAAAATTTGAATGGCATGAGGGGGGAAATATACAAACAAGATGTTCCGATCTAATAACTTTTTAATATAACAAATTAACAAGAATAGTTTTATCCCACTAAGTGAGGTGAACAAGAAATCCTCAGTACAATTTATGAATGAACAAAATTTAAAAGGACTTTGTAATTGTCAAAGATATTAGTTACTAGCATTTCTTCAAATCCTAAGGTCAATAGTCAATAGGAGTGTTGTCATGAATTTTCACCAAGAACAAAGCATAATTGAAGTTATACAGATAAAAAAGTTATTAATTTTTTAATCCATGAAATTAATTCTGAACATACTATCAATAAATTATCACATAAATTTTAAATAGAACTGTGAAACACATAGAAACAATAAAATAGAAGATCCGTTATGGTGATTCACAATTATTAACATACCAGACATCCCATTATGATATCCCCCAGCAGATCGATGCGCAAGCCTGCCATAAGACTTCTCATCTGCATAACCAGTCCTTCCACCCACTCCTCGTTCATAGCCACCAAAATACTCATAGCCAAATCTGTGTTAATCACATTCAATTAATTAAGTAAATTAATCAATAAACTATCAGCATAAAGAGTGACCCATAGCCTAGGGTGAAAATAAAGTAAGGCAACAAATTCAAATGTAAGAGAACACTTCTACTGTATTTCCTATAAACAAAACTTTAAATAATTTCATGATAGCATGAAATCATATCACTCAGTGAACATATAACCATTCATCTCTGAGTAGATTGTGTCCAATAAACATAAACAATTTAAATAATCACAGAATAGCATGAATATACATCACATCATTCAATCAGCATAAAACCATTCATCTTTGAGTAGTAGTCATGATACAATAGGTGAAATTCGTAACAAATAAGAAAATAAATAAGTTTGAAATAAAACAGTTCCATATATACATGTAGTTCAATAAACCTGTAGAAGAGATACAAATTTGTTTTCACAATCGCAAAAGTAAAAAGAAAACAGAACAACTAAAGCACAATATGAATAATTAAAAGACAGTATACAGTTAAGAATACTGCAAATTTGGCTGAAAGTCGAAAATGACAGGAAACATCAAAGTATTAACCCTTTCTCAGGTGAGAATGTCAAAAATCAACGTGTATGACAGAGACGTCGGTTTAGAAAAGAAACATATTGAGATTGATACAACAACACCTTATCTTATTAGGTGAGATCAGCTGCATAGATAATATGCATGCAGTCATTCAGCATAGTTAAAAACCAAAGCTTCAGAAATATTATTTAGCTTGAGACCGTCCACGTCCTTTTTAATCTCTACTCTTTTTCACATAACTAAAATCATACTATCTACTTTTCTAACAAGTGGCTCTTGTGGGTTTCTAAATAGAATGAGATTGATAACCAAAAAAAAAATTGAAATTAAGGGGATAACATAACAGGGAAACCTCTAACATCAAGCCATGGGAAAAGAGAAGGAAAAAGAAAAGGCACAAACAATAAAACATAAGAGTGAATTATTAATGCATGCTATGTTTTCCACCTCGACCCTAACAAATAAACTGCAAATATGACAGACTGACATATGTCTAAGCCCTTGACAACAAAAGCTGATTCTCTTCTACTTCTTTTTAAAAGCAATCCACAATATTAACAACTGAGACGATAGAAAAATAATTTGAACAAAGGTTTCCAAAATCCATGCTGTCAGAACAGTCTAACATCCATCAAGACTTCCCAAATCCTCATTTTTTATTTCTTTGTTGGATTCACAAAACGAAAATAGGCAGAAAAAAAAATAACTACAAGAAGCGAAAAAACAGAAAACAACCAAGAAAAAAATTATAAATTCAATGAAACAATTGCTCAATCTTAATCCCTCAAACAAGTCTAACCCCATCAAAAACCTCTCCATGTGCTCTAGGCCCATTAAACACCAAATACCCAATCATACCCTAACCTGAACTCCCTAGAGAATTAGAGAGTTGACTTCCCATCCACCCAAATGTACTTGAAGAAAAAAGGATACACTCCCCATCCATGAGGGTTTTCAATTTTTCAACAACATGAACAACCAATTCAACCTACACTTTCCACCACAACACAAAACACAACATTTTACCTCAAAATCCTAAATTAAAATAAGCTAAACTAACATACATGACCTAATTTCAATGCTACTTTAGTATTGGCAGTTTTGACTTGAACAAACCATGTGCTCAACCCAAACACAGTCATTATTAAGGAAATCTTATGCTTTTAAAAAAAAAAACTAATCTCAAATATTACAAACAAAAATTCTATCTATTTCTAAATTAGGGTAAAGCCTGCAACACCTGTCCTCGGGTCCATAGCCACGGGGGCTTCCCCTCCGGGACCTCTTGTACGGTGGAGGCGAGCGGCGCGACGCCGGTGGGGGAGAGTAGCGGCGGTCGCGGTAGCCGGGGCTGGGGCTTCGGCGGCGCTTGAAGTCCCTGTCGCGGTCGTAGTAATCGCGGCCGCGGTTGGGTTGGCGGTCTATATCCCGATCATCCCGGCGGTCCCGCCGTCGCGGAGGAGGGAGATCGTCGGCGGCGGCTGGTGGAGGAGGAGGTGCGGAAGCGGAGGGAGATTGATCCAGAGATTCAGGAGGCATGTTGATGACTTCGGCCATTGAAGAGAGCAGAGGAATAGATGGAAAGTAAAACCCTAATCCCAATTCAATTTATGAGTGTGGATTTTTAACCTTTTACTTGTTGGGAGAAGAATGTAAAGTTGCAGTGACTTCGGCTCACAGAAATATCAAAATCGGATAACTCTTAAAAAAGATGATGACAATATTAATTCATGTTCAAAATATACAAAATTAAAAAGGTATAAATATATTTTAAATTTTTAAACTGTGTAATTCAATTTCTTTATCTTTTAAATATTTTATTTTATTTTATTTAATATAATAATCAAATAAAATATATAATTTAATTTTTTTATATTCACACATCAACCTTCTACAGCATACCTTGATTGAAACTCACTATTGTATTTCAATAAACCACCTCGTAGATAAGGATGGATAATATTAAAATATATTATTAATAAATAATAAATAAATATAAAAAGATAATAAAATATAAAATATATTTTTTAATATAATTAATAATTTATTTTAATATTAATGAAAAAATTTAAATAAAAAAAGATAAAATTATAAATATAAGTAAATATAATTAATTATTATTAAATTTAAAAATAAAAAATTAAAAATATATAAGTAAATTAAATAAAAAAATTATAATATAAAAAAATAGATTTTAAGTTCAATTAACCTTTAAAATAAAAAGATAATAAAAATATAATCATTTACACTATATTATTTTTCTAAGCTCGTTTTTATTATAACCTAACTTAACGGTTAAATTTTCTATATTTTATAAGAATTTAAATAAAAATTAATTTATTAATAATATATATAAATTGATAATAAAAAATTTTAAAAAATTAAATTTTATTAATTTTTTTATAGTACTAAAAATATATTACATCTAATATTTATCTTTCTATAATTAAAAATACTTATCTACATAATTACATAATTGTTTAATGATATTAAATATTTTATTAAACTTTTAATTTAATTATCTTATATATAATTTTATCCAATCAAAATATTTAATAAATTTTTAATCTAATTATTTTTATTTTATTTTATTTAACAAAACTTTTTTGTAAAAATAAAATGTTTTACAATAAAAAATTGACATCAATACGATCGATCTCTTGACTTGTCGACCTCCAAATTTGTCCAGCTTCTAATCTTCAAGTTTTCAACTAACTTACTTTTCAATTTGTTGAGTATCCAAGCTGCTTCCATCTTTTAACTCGACCAATTTCTCACAATTCTCGAATAACATAATAGGCAATGACTTTGTGAAAATATCAGTAACTTAATCTTGGCTTATCAAATCCACAAACTCTACATTTTCTTTCCTTCAGGTATTCTCAAATTAAATGAAAACGAACATCAATATGTTTGTTCCTTTCATGGTTGATCGAATTTTTTGTTATTAAATCGTCGACTTGTTATCAACTCGGATCACCGTTGCACTGAATTGTTTTTCCTTCAAGCTCAGCAAATTCTCGATTTACATTGCGTGACACACATTCCACGATGCTGCTACGTACTCAGCTTTAGAGGTTGACAATGTCATAATGGATTGCTTCTTCGAAATCCAAGTAAATTTCGTGTTTCCCAAGAAGAATATATACCTCAATGTATTTTTTCAATCATTCACATCTCCACACCAATCATTCTCTGAGTACCCGATAAGTCGGTAATTGTCCGATCTCGTGTACAACTATTTGAATGACATTGTACCTCAAATATACCTCAATATTTGCCTCAGATTTTCCATAAATTGACTAACAATCTTAACACTCAACAATAAGTCGGGTCTTGCACTTTTAAGATAGCAAAGACTTCACACTAAACTCTAATATCTGCTTAGATCAACTCGGTCTCCTCCATGAAATTTTGAGAGCTTCATTCCTGGTTCCATGGGGGGTTGAGACCGGATTACACCTGACCATCTTAAACTTGTTCAAAATCTCCTTTCCATATGCCTCTTGGAGCACAAATATCCCCGATTCCTCTTGTCTTACTTACAAGCAAAGAAAAAAACTTCATCATGCTAAGATCGATCATCTAAAATTCAATTGTCTTTATGCTTTTGAACTCTTGAATCATTCCAGGATTATTTCTCATAAAAATGAGATCATCGACATATAGTGCAACAAATATCACATTACCTCCATTCTTCTTCACATACAGGGCATGTTTATAAGGACACTATATGAATTTGTTCTTCTTGAAGTAGGTATCTATCTGATTATTCCATGTCCAAAGAGTTTGCTTTAGCTCATAAAGAGCCTTCTTCAACTAGAAAACTTTCTCCTCCTCCCCTTTCATCACGTATTCAAGTTATGGCTCAATATACACCTTCAACTATTACACACCATTCAAAAATACCAACTTGACGTCTATTTGCATGCTCGACCATTTATATTGTGTTGCTAGAGAGATTAGCAGCCGAATAATCTCCATCCTCGTCATTGAGGCGAACACCTCATCATAGTTAATCCCTACTTTTTGTATGTAGCATTTTGCAACCAATCGAGCTTTATACTTCTCTACCTCGCCTTATACATTCATTTTCTTCTTGAACACCCACTTCAAGCCAATAGGCTAAACATAGCTCGACAACTCGATCATTGCCCAAGTGTCATTCTGATCTATAGTTTGGATCTTATCATCATAGTAGCTTGTCACTTGTCATCGTGCACTGTCTCCTTAAATGTGATGCCCTCGAAATCTGCTAAAAGACAAACAACATGAATTTCATCAGTTGAATCATACAAGTCTCACAAACTTCGTACTTCGGGTAGTGGTTCGTCGTCCTCCTCGCCTTCCAAGCTGACAATAGTTGGTGGTGAAGTAGCTCGACCTCCTCTATCTTCCTCCGATTCTTCCCAATTTCACTCACTTGCTTCATCAAAACGAACATCTTGACTTATGACCACCCTTTTATTGATCAGATCTAACAACTTATAGGTTTTCGATTTTTCACCATAACCAATAAATACATATTTCTTGCTCCTATCTTCAAGTTTCGTCCGTTATTGAGAAGACACTACTCCATAAGCAATACTTCTAAACTTTTTGAGATGAGACACGATTAGTTTTTTACCACTCCATGCCTCTTGTAACTTTACATGTTGACATCTATTTTGAATATAGATGGCACACTGTACTGCTTCTGCCCATAACTCATTTGACATATGTTTTCTCTTCAACATCTATCAAACCATGTCGAGAACGGTTTGGTTCTTCCTTTCAATCACACCATTTTGTTGTGGTGAATACGAGACTGTTAGATACCTCCTTATACTTTTATCTTCACAGTATTTTATGAGTTGTTAATGTAAATTCTCTACCTCTATTAGATCGGATTGACTCGATATGCCTCTCAATCATATTTTCAACCATTACCTTGAATTTCTTGAACACCTCATATTTCTCTCTCAACAGGTACCCTCACATATTTCTAGAAAATTCATGACAAAAGTCATAAAATATTTCTCACTACAAAAGGATTTAGGGGTAATCAACCTACACAAGTCGATATGAATTAGCTTGAGTTGTCCATTTGCCCCGTATTTGGCACTCCTTAAAAAAGGGGTCCTAATTATCTTACGGAGTACACACTCTTCTCAAAATCTTCCCTCATTTTCCAAGCTCAGTAGTCTGAACACCATGTTCTTCTTTGATAGCTCGGCTAGTTCACCAAAATTCAAGTGGTCAAGTCGATGGTGTTAAATCAACAATGTGTCCTATATGTTAAGTGTCAAACACTTTCTCCAAATACTTTTCAACTACAACTTATACATTATGTTCCTTTTTATCTTAACTTGGGTAATCAACCTTTCGAGCTTGTTTTTCAACTATGGTACTCGGTCTTTCATGAAAGTCGAGTATCTTGTCTACATTAATTGTCTCATACTCAAAATGTTATTTTTGAGGTTAGGAACATAATACACATCTTAGATCGACCCCGACTAGATCATCCTTCTTCAAATAGTGGATTGTTCGTCTGCCTTTTACCAGCCTCTGCCTTCTTGAGGCATTGCCAAATGATACACTACCAACCTCTACCCTTTTTAGCTCTTTAAAAAATGCTTGTCGCTAGACATATGATTACTTACACCCTTATCTAGGCACCAAATCGAACTGTCCAAGTTGTAATATGTTTCCAAGTGTATTGTTGAGTTGTAGCTGACAATCAATAATGTTGGTTCTCCTACTTTTGTTTCTTCTACGAGATAAGTCTCTCCCACATTTTAATATTCTTTGGCAAAATACCTCACATTTCGATAATTAAATCACTTGCCTGAGTAGCAATATTTCTCATAGTGACCATATTTGTCAGACTTAAAGCACTCAATATTTGAGTGACTCATCGATCGACTTCCTCTCTAACCACATCCTTTTGCTGATCTCCTTCTTCCTTCTCACCACTTGAGCTAACTCGCTCTCAACCTTTATGTCCTCACCCTTTTCCTCTACTGTTATGAGAATAAAGGATTTTCTCCTCTTTTGTCTCGCTCTGAAGTACTTGAACGATTGTCTCCTCTTTCGTTTTCTTCTTTTGATACTCATAGACTCCAAAAGAACCAGGAAGCTCCTGTGTAGTGAGCTCAGACAAGTCCCTCGATTATTCTATTGCACACACTTTGTTCTCAAAGTCACTGGTTAACCACCTTAAGATTTTTCGTAAAATAAGACTTTCAGAAATTGCCTTTTTATCTCGATTAAGCTGATTCACTACAGTTTAAACACTCACGATGAACTACCAAACTCTTTTCGACTTCTTCGTTCTCATGCTTTCAAATTCACCATATAATATATGTAATCACACCTGTTTAATTTGATCATTGCCCCTGTGTTGTTTTCAACATTGTCCATGCTTCTTTTGCAGATTTAACTTCTACTATCTTCTCAAAATTAGAATTGTCTGCTCGATGCAATGTATACAAAGTAACACTGTCCTTCGAACGTTTCTCCTTCAATTTGAGTGTGGATGCTGATAGTCTTTCAGTGCTTTTCGATTCTTTAAAATTTTTCTCCACTACATCCCAATTATCTTAGACTTTGAGAATAAACGCCATTGGATACTCCACCTATTTATGGATGACAATTAAACTTATACCTGCGGGAATCAATTCGTCATTGTCCCGAGTTTGACGGCAAAAATCGAGTTACCGGAGGCGAGTTTGAGTTTTTCCCGCTTCGGGGGTAAAAATGGGTAATACAATCCTCACATCGGTTTTATCCTCATCCCTACCTCGACTTTATATTTAAATTTATATTTTAGAATATTTCTTTTTTTCTCCATTATATATAAAGTCATTTTTGTTATATTTTTTCATTTTTACTTTTCTTCTACCCATTTTTTTATTCTTTTATCTGTTTTAGTCTTTTACATCAATTAGTTCATTATATTATTCTCTTTCTCTTTCCTTTTACCTATTCAGGTTTCTTTTATCTCTTCAATCAATTTGATTTTTTAAATCTTTTCAACCAATTTGATTAACACAAAGTTAATTTTTCTTCTTTTTTATCTTTTTCTAAATATTATACATAAATCTTACTAGTAAATATATTATTTTATTTATAATTTATCTTTATTAAATTTTATTATATCATTTTTTTTATCTTTTTATTCTTATTTGTCATATATCAAATTTTATTTCAGTAAAATAATTATATTTTAAAGGATTAAAAAAAGTAATAATTAAAACTTTTATTACTTTGAACTAATTAAATAATAATTAACTTATAAAATATTTTCTAATAAATTATATATTTCATATTTTTAAATGAAAACTAAAAAAAATGAAATTATATATATAATCAAATGTTTAGATACAATATAAAACAATAAAATTATAAATATTATATTTTTGTATAAAAAATGATTAAATATTTATTTTACATACATATTTTAATATATATACAATTAAAATATATATTTAATTAAGAATAATAATTATAAATAGTAAAATTATAAATATTTATTTATGTATAATAAAATTAAAATTATTTTATTATAAATATATATTTTTTTTTTAAATAACATATACAAAGGACGGGACGAAGACATGAAATGTTGGCGGAAAAACCTAAAAGTTAAAAAATTTAATTTTTAACATCAAAAGACAGTAACGGTTAAAAAAAGTTAGGGTGATAAAACCCGTTACCATTGTCATACATACACCTATCATAAATGACATCTTTTGTAAACAAGGACACCCGATAACATTAGTCAAACAAACCATTTTTACACTCAAATTCAAAATCTAACTCTTCTGAAAAATCTTAACTTTTGATACTAATTTAACAAAAATATTTTAAAAAACTGAATTTTATTGATTATTGGTTATTCCAAATACGTATATTACATTCGTATATATAAAGAATTTCTAAAACTTTAATATTATCTTTTTAAAATCAAGAATAACATGTCGTCATATAAAAATATCAAAATATTTCAATAAATTTTTAATTTAATTATCTTTTATTTAATTTTATCCCATCAAAATATTTCTACAAATTTTTAAACTAATTATCCTTTATTTAATTTTATCCAACATAAATTATATATTAATATTTATTAATATAAATTTAAGAAGTAATTAAAAAAATCTTAAACTCTATAATTAATTTATGTAAAATCATAATTTTGAGGAAAATTTTAATAATAACAATTTTATAAATATTTTATATCCATAAGATTTATACAAATTATAAAATATTTTTTACATAAATATTTAATAAAAAATTAAAATGTATATACAATTAATAAAAATAATAAAAATATTATAATATATAAATATTTTTAAATATAAAAAATAATAAAGTATTATTAAAATTAATTTATTACAATATAAATATGTTTTAAATAGAATAAAACTGGAAAAGGTGGAACAACAAGACTGAAATAGTAATATGATATTATTAAAAAAAAAGTTAGTTTAATTTATCATTTTATATACTTTTAGCACTAATGTGATTTTCGCACAAACAATGAATTGCTTCATAGTCGCATAAAAAAATGTAAATGATTTTTTCTCACTGGAATAAAAATCAGTGGTGAATATAATACTATGTATTTTACAAAATTGATTTCACATGGCAACCAATATACTAGTGACAATAAAAAACTCAAGTAGCAAAATGCATTTTAACTTGTTCTTGATTGGAAAAGATTCATGAACTGCATTTCTTTTCAGGAGTCTATATACATTTCACGGAGTGCAGACCCGTAAAAATTTTGTCTGAATGATTATATGATTGATTGACTGTGAATAACAGTCACTAATATTTAAGTAAATGTGAAGGAAAATAATCACTCAGCTTCAAGGGCAGCAATTTCATATCTGACTTCTTCTAGGTGTTCATTTATGGTCATGACAACATCCTGAACACCTCTAATAGCTTCATTTAGAGCATTGTCATACTCAGCATCTGCTTCTGCTTCTTCAGTTCCAGAGGCTTCAGTAATCTCCTGAACATGAACACACTCATGTTCTGTTGGTTTTGCAAATTTGCAATTCTCATGGCTCACCAAACGTTCAGATGGCCGACCTGCTTTCTTTAACATCTGAATGGTGACAGTCTATAAAGTAGAATAATTGTCATTTTCAGCAAAGACTAAACATTTTAATTAATTGAAATTCTTATTGCAATACAGTAATCTGAAAAATAAGGAGTTGCAGTCATAAAGACTTAAGAGCCAGTAGAATAACTAATTGATGTCACAAGTAACACCACCTAGGAGAAAGAGGATAAACAAAATAAAATCACTCCATTCAACCAATATGCAGCGAGAAAGTAATTTTTACATTGCTAAATATAACCATAATTTTAAAGGCACGGGATCACATCACTTAAAAATGTTATGACATTTAAGAAAACTCAGGACTTTTTGTTTTAATCTTGACTACTTGTGATAAGATTTGATGGTCAGTATTCATTCGTCTTACTCTTAATATGTGCTCTAGAAATCAGTTGTAAATGGAACAATTCTAGAATCAGTTGTAGAATATTCCTGGTGACCATGCGATAAAATATGCCTAAAGTGCTGCTGCCTCAATTTGAATCATGAAAGGTTTCAGTTATTAAGTTGGAGAAAGTAACCTAGTCCAACCAAGAGTATTATTAAATGCATAAACTTCAGTATTTCTTGAAAGACTTAGTTTGAAGCTTACAATAGTTATGTGAGTCACGAAAAAGAAAAGAATCCTAGGCTTAAGTGTATACCGGGAAGAAATATTCTAACAACATCAATTTATTATATAACTACGTATAGTGAATTTAATAGTATTTCTATTTACAATCTTAATGAAACACTTAAATAAATTAAAACAATAGAAGAACAACGGGATATACAATATATATATACAATAGATGACACACAGAACACATTAAATTCAAAACATTTTTGGTAACATGCTTTATTTTGATAAACAATTCAAGAAAGAGAGAAGTTATGAAAAGCAGAGTACAACATCATAGATTTATCAAAACAATTAAAACATTGAATTTTGTTTCACTAAAGGAACTACTTTATTCATAAAATTAATCAGTTACATACCAGAAGCAGATTCTGCTTTTCTTGATCTTGAACAGCTCTAAGAAGCTGTGCTAGATCGGATCGGCAGTAATCAGAGCTCCTAAACAATGCCTCCATTTCAAGAACCTATGCTAAATCAGGAAAAGAAGAAGAAAATATAAAAAGTTAAACTAATGCAGTATAAAACAAAACCCATTTTTTTTGGAGTAGAAAAACTAATTATGTTGGGATCATGGTCCCACTTTTTTCGAGCAATCATTAAACTCTATTGTCATTTCACCGCAAAGCTGCTTATAAGCCAATTCCCCTCCATTTGCCATGTAGTCAGAAAACCCCCTGAGAAGTAAGATATCAAACCAAAGTGTCAAATTCCAATGCAATTAACTTTAGTAAACACTATAAAGACAAACTCCAATTATTAAACTAGTCATGGAAAAGTAACATTGACTCGTTTAGGGGTTTAATTTCTATAATAGAAAAATACATTGCCAATTTATCAAAACTCATTCTACCTACGAAATTTAAAGCAGTTATTACAAAAATAAACAAATTTATCATACATGTACTCATATATGTTAATCTAGGATTGGATGACAATACATTCTAATTCAGTCACAGGAAAAATAAATTAAATGAAAAAAAAAATCTCAAAGGTGCACTTGTGCTTCTATTTTCCTTTTTCATTTATATATCCACTTTTTAATCACATATTGTCACCTAATTTTAATATATTTCCTATTTTCAAATAGTTGTTCACGGATGTGAAAGAAACTTTTTCTTGTTTTCTCTGTTTTCTGTATAGTATGGAACCCTTTTCTATCAGCAAATTAAAAAAAAAAAAAAAAAAACTATTTTTCCCTATAGCTCAAATATGTGAACCCTAAAGTATCGGTATCAATAACATCGGCGGAGCCATGGATTCAAACAACTCGCAGAAAAAAAGTGATTTGACATATAATTTGACGGAAACCAAAAAGCTTTGTAAGTAATTAATTAACCTTTTGAGCTTGGAATATGCTTCGGCCCTGCGTTGCTGAATTGAGAGGAAATCGCGAAGCAGAAGAAGGACTTTGGATTGATCGACCTCCATCGTCTCCTTCAGCGAAACCTTCTTCTCGAAATCAAATTCTTCTTCCGACATCGCTCGCTGCGACGTTTCTTAACTCATTTCCTTTTCTTTAAGAAATAAAGCGACAGTTTTATACCACCCACTACCGTCGTTTCTTTCTCTCGCTCACTCTCCCCTGAAAACGACTACGTTTAGTTTTACAGATAAGAGTTTGTTTCTCTATCTAATTAAAATAATTTCTATTTTTTTAGTTTTTAAAAATTAAAATATTTGTTTGATAATTAATTTGTTGACAATAAAAATATTAAGTAATTAAAATTAATAAAAAAATGTTTTTAATTTTTATTAATTATATCCACATCTTTACCTATAATCATATTATATTATTTATCTTTTTTGTTACAAAATTTATATTTTTTATAAAAATTAATTTTTAAATTAATGTTATCAATATTTTTAAATTTTTTAAAACTAATCTAAAACTATTTTTATAAACTAAAAAAATAAAACTTATCTATTTTTTTTATATGAATCTCTTATCAGAGTTATTTAACAAAAATCAATTTTATATTTCATATTTGCAAATTCTATTATTTTTAAATAATTATTTTTATTTTATTGCATTTAGTATTCATAATTTGACATATTTAGATAAAAAAAAACAAGAATTGAGAGGTTTAGATGAATAAGATGAAACTTACTTAATTTTCAAAGTAAAATGAACTAAAAAATGGAAAAAACTAAAATATTTACTCATGTCATAAGCTAAAAGAAAACAAATTAAATATTTATTCCCATCTTTCCCTGTTGTTTAGTGTTATTATCATCATTATTTTTTTACCATATCAATAATTGTTATTATTATTATTATTAGTTGATTATATAAATAATAATAATAATTGTTATTGTTAGACAATATTAATTATTATAAAATTACTAATTTAATGTGAAATCTCTAACAACTAGCTTCGGCTGATGATCATTAGTGACATTATGATCCTAATCTCCAACTAAAACCTGAAATAAACATTTTAGTTACAAACGAGTATGAAACAGGGCAGTTTCTACGATGTGAAGAAGCATGTAGTGTTCTATTATTTAGGCCAACTTTGTTCTATGCGTCATGAGAATTATGATGTGAAGCCTCATGTTCAGAACAGAAAGTGAAGTAGAAAGATGAATAAGAAACATGGAAAGGAGTACTTCATGAATAAAGAACCATGGGCAAAGCTAATTTATGATAAATAAAGTTCAACTTTTCTTTCTTTACTTTTCTATTTTTATACAAACAATAAGATTCTATGTGGATGCAACTTACATCATGCAAAGATTTAGAAAATGATCTCAGAAGCAACAAAATGGTTGTTGTCTTGCATTTACAAGCACCGCATACCTTCAAGTTAGAAAAGATTACACAACATTGAAGATAGAAGAACTAAGCCAGAACTACTAGAACAATAAATAAACAAATGCACCAGTTAAGAATAGCACATATTGATAATAAGATGAAGAGCAAGCCAGGAAACAAAAAATAAGAAAATAGAGACGCATTCATATAAACAAATTCAAGAGAGATAGTAGTCATACAATGAGAATGGCAGAATATTTGGCACCATTATAGGATAGTTGCCACACATAGCAAACTACAGATACTGACAATTTTCACTCTCACTACACACATGCACATCAGATCTAATCAATTAAGTCCTAAGTTTCACATAATCGATCACTAAGTAATTGACACTATCACATTGAGATAAGTATTAAATAGTACGCACAGTAGAATATCAAATACTTCTTCTCATGGAGTGGAGAATTGTCGTTCATTATCCTGTAATCAATTTGCAAGTTATCAAGTATAAAGAAAAGTGCATAAATGAAGAATTCAAGCATTACATAGATATAAAATACAAAAATTTTGAAATTCATTCAAATTATAATACCGCCAAGCATCAAACTACTCATTCTAAAACAATACAAATAACTTTTTACAAGGAAATGCTTTGGTAAAATTAAACTATTTTATACATGATTAAGAATTTCAAATACAATTGAAACAGAACAGTTAATAAAAAGACGTCCCACATATCATTCTGAAGCAATACTGATAACATACATTAACAGCAAGAAAGGGCTCCTTTAGCTAAGATATTTTTTATGTCTTTCGCCAGTGGAAGACAAGAATGCAAAGGTTATGAACATTAGATGTTTCCAGGAACAAAAAAAAATAATTCCTGCAAAAAATATATTAAGCTGTTAAATTTATGGAACATTACCCTTATACTGAGCCTTCCTGGCTATAATCAGATGCTTTACAAGTACAAACCCATGGCCAAGGTATCATCATCATGTAGCAGATTTTCTACTCTCAAATCATGATTCAAATAATTAGTATTTTGCAAATCATTTGAGCTAGTGGATGAGACAGGTCCCCTTGGTCGAATATGGGTCCTTCCAGCTCTATTGATCCAGCTACAAGCAGGAATTTTAACCAAACCTAAGTCCCTCATTTTTGCTCTAATAGATGACAATCTATCAACCATACCAAGAGATTGATAGATACCACACAAAGCTACGTAGTTGCTAGCATTATTTGGTTCTAATTGGAATAGCCGATGAGCTGCAATTTGTCCAACTTCAACATTTTTATGCATTACACAACCAGCAAGAAGGGCACCCCACATGCTTCCTGTCTCTGATGATTTCATGCTTTCTAACAATTGAAGTGCTTCCAAAAGATACCCACAGCGACTCAGAAGATCCACCATACAAGTATAATGCTCAACAGAAGGCTCAAATCCATAGTCCGAACGAATTGAGCTGAAAATTTGCTTGCCTTGATCTATCAAACCTGAGCGGCTACAACTGGCCAAGATTGCCGTGAGTGTGACTGGGTTTGGCCTAAACCCTTCATCTACCATCTTCTTAAATAGCAAAAGAGATTCCTCCCCCTTCCCATGTGCCCCATAACAAGATATCACGGTGGTCCACGTGACTAAATTCAAGCGGCTCATTGTCCTAAAAACCTTTTCCGAATCTTTCAAGCATCCGCACTTGCCATACACATCAATCAACGCATTCCCAATGGCAGCATCTACATCAAAACCAAAACTTCTCACCACATACCCATGGACTTCTCTCACTTTCAACAAGTCTCCTTCCTTTCCACAAGCATTCAAAACGCTAGGAAGAGTCATGAAATCTACCCTCATCATCCTATCCAAGCTTAGCATCTCCCTAAAACAACTCATTGCATCCGAACACAAACCGGCCCTTCCCAAGCCCAAGATCATCAAATTCCACGTCACAGTATCCCTACATAACATATTGGAAAACACACAGCAAGCCTGAAGTACAGCCCCATACTTAACATAAAACTCAAGCACGGAATTTGCCACAACAACATATCCTTCATACCCAAGCCTTATAACCAAACCATGACACGTACTTCCAATGCAACCATCATCCACTCCCACAGAAGCCTTGAACAACGGAGGCAGGGTATAGTGATCAGGCCTAAAGCCAAAGTACTTGAACTCGCGAAAAACCATCAAGGCATCAGAATACATGCAATTCTGGGCATAGGAGGCAATCATGACATTCCAAGGGTACATGTTCTTTCTGTCGAGCATTCTATCGAACACTTTGCGAGCTTCATGGAGAAGGCCCAGTTTAGAGTACACCAACAGGAGGTCAGTTTGGAGAACGGTGTTGGGAAGCAAACCTTGAACGAAGCTCTGTGCGTGGCATTGCAAAGCAGCGGAATGTGCTGTGCAACTTCGAAGCAGGAACGACAACGTTTTCCTGGTTTCCAATAGGGTGCAATTCATGGTTAAAATTATTGAATTATATAGATCATACTAGAATAATCATGCAATATTATTATCAAGAGTCCGCTATAGTCATGCTATTACTTCTCAAATTGTCTTAATAATATGAACTAGTTTCTTTCATTTTCTTTCACGAAAACATGACAAAAGGAAAACACAAGTACAGAATTTATGTTGGAGACAACTGCAAAGGTGGTTTCACAAAGCAAAGGAAGGATCATGAAAAATCATATCAAGTGAAGAAGAATAAATGAATAGTGAAACTAAAAGCCTTGGAATCATATAGTATAATTTTTAACTAATAAGAAATGATGATTAAATCTAAATCATTTAATAATATATAATGATACTAAAAATTCACAATAAGACGGAATTAAAAAAATATATTAATAAAACATAGTTATTTAACTTTTCTAACGTAGAGTTTACTATTTTATTTTATTTTAGAATAAAAAGAAATATTAATTCTCAATTGTATTTTTTGTAGTTTTTTATTCTCATAATATTGATGAATGGAAGTTTTTGTTTTTTTCATACATGTTTCCCTTTTTAATATTCATGTGAATAAAACGTTTTGAAAAATTCCTTAAAAAAATGTGAAGCTTTGGAAAGGATAAAATATGATTTCATTATATAAACTTTTGTATTTATAATATAATAAATATATAATAAATGTATTAAAAATAATATTTTTTATAAGAAAATAATAATAAAAATTTCTGATGATCATTGAATAAAAATTAAAAAATATAAAATATATTAAAAAAAGTAATATGAATAATTGTTAAAATAAAATAATTATTATTTAAAATTAATGTAATTAATATGTGATAAAAGATTAAAATATATTATATATTTTTATAAAAAATATATATTAAATTCGATTTTAATTTTTTTATTAAAATTAGTTAATCCAATTATTAATTATTAATTATATATTTTGAAAATCGAATGATGAATTTTATGAAATGAGACAAAGCCCTAAAAACAAAGGGTTAGTTAGGCTGTCATAATCATTACATGCATTTTATTTTATTCATACATAACATTTTTTTCTATTATTTATTAAATAAATTTTTACATAAATTTACTACACCAAAGGTTAAATTAAAAGTTATTAATTATTAAGTATATAAAGTCTACAATTTTTAAAAAAATTTTAAATTATTAGAACATAATTAAATAAAGTTAGCATAACGAATAAATAAGCTTATTTATGGGTATATTTAATAAACATTTTCATCTATTCTAACGTAACTATTCATTTGGTTGGTCGCTCGTTTAGGTAAAGTATTAGAATTATGTAATTGTTGTCTAAAATATTATTAAAATAGCTATTTTTTATATAAAAAAAATTAAACTAATTAAATATAAAAAAATATTATAAATTGATTTTTTTAATTTATTAAAAAAATCAATTATTTATTTAATTAACTACAAATCAAAAATGACATTGTATTGTACCAACTACGATATATGTCGACAACACCAAATCCATTTTAACAAATCATCACATCAAATCGATTTATTATAAAGGCTCTTCCTTTAAAGCAGCCTTGTTCTTGTCCTTTCTCTAAACCATTATTAGTGATTTAAATTATAATAAAATCAAAATTATTAAAAATTAACCAACAAATCTAAATTAATCTTCACATTTAAACCACACAGAGAGGCGGCTGCCAATAAAATAATAATTTTGTTCCTATTTACTTTTATTATTTTAAAAAATACACTTTTTTGACTTTTTGTTTTATGTTAATTTAATGTAATTAATTTATTACAGATTTTGATGAAAAATCAGATATTTAATTTAAAGTTTAAACTCATATTTCAATATATTTATAAATTTTAGACAAAAAATAATTTATATATATATATATATATATAATATTTTTGTCTTTTAAAAATAAAATCATATTTTATAAAAATTTTAAAGTGGATAATATTAAAATTGATCTTATATTATGAACAACACTCAATAAAGAGTTTATAAATGTTATATTTGATAGGATAAACTTATATTATAGTTGATTTGTTTTACAAGAATAAATTCAATTAATTATTTAACATGTTGGTAAGAATTTTTATAGGATATGATTCCACATAAATGTAAAATCTTACCTCCAATGATTATAATCCCATTTCTTAAATTAAAGGCTCTTTTTTTCAGTCAAATTCTAAAATAATAATAACAATACTAAATAGATGATTTTCTAGAACATGATCCATCTATGCCAAGATTCATTCACCAAAAATATAATAATATATTTTTTCCAAGATTGAATATATTTTAAGTTGGGTATTGACCCAAACATGGCATATCTTCATTCTTCTCCTTCAAGAATGACTTTTTCTCCCAATTCCACAGATAAACACAACACAATGGAATTGTATTATTATTATTAATAATCAGTAGTCAAAGAAACCAAAGAAACGTTTATTATCTTCATTTCTCTCTCTAAATAATTACTTTTCAATTATGTAAATATTTAAAACTTATTTAAGCAAAAAATTTAATATGAGTTTTTAAAATTAAAATGGGTGAAATGATTTACATCACTAATAGGTAATTTGAATGAGAATAGGCTATTGATCAGTTTCGACTAATGCGAAAGAAAAATAATTATTTTTCTTAATTGGATATAAATTACAAGTAAAAGTAATAGTATGTGAATAATTTAATTTTTTATTGTGTGTTTCTAGAGAAACATGCTGTCGCCACCCATTACGACTTATTCTTCAAAGCTCCTTCTTCTTCCCTCAACAACGTCTTTGACCTTAATCATCTTCCCCATCAACACGCTTCTTCTTCTTCTTCTTCAACAATCTCACACCTCTTTCTTATATACCCTTTTCTCTCTTTTCAACTGCTCTTCTCAAAGTGTTCATGTTAAAACTGCTACATACATATACAGAGTTGTTGCACAACCACGACATTAGTTGGTTAGTTCCTTAATTTGTCCAACGTTGAAGTTTTGTTTGTTTCTCCAAGCCTTCACATGTTTTCATTCTCTTATGCATCATGGGTTCTAAGAGGCCACTTGTGATCATGACACCACCAACAACAACAACACCTGATAACTACCAACAAGACCCTCCCGCTGTTATTGTTCCTGAACTTCCAACGTCGAAGTCAAGTTCCAGCAACGCCTTGCACCCATTTGAGAACACTCTTGTTAACTCATCATCACGCAGAAGTTCCATGTCCATTCACTCTTCTGGGAGCAAGAGCAACAACTCTATCCTTGAAGTGAGTTTGAGCGGTTCAGGATCCAAATCCATACCTGTTAGGTATGGCTCAAAGGGTGCAGATTCTGACGGGCTAAGCGTGTCACAGAGGGAACTCAGAGATGAGGATGCGAGGTTAGTGTACATAAATGACCCTTTGAAAACCAATGAGACCTTTGTGTTTGCTGGAAACTCTATTCGTACAAGCAAATACTCCCTCCTCAGTTTCATTCCCAAAAACCTTTTTGAACAGTTCCACAGGATTGCTTACGTGTACTTTCTCATAATTGCCATTCTCAATCAGCTTCCTCAGCTTGCAGTGTTTGGAAGAGCTGTTTCCATCTTGCCATTGTCCTTTGTGCTGTTTGTCACAGCTGTGAAGGATGCGTATGAGGATTGGAGAAGGCACAACAGTGATAAAATTGAGAACAATAGGTTGGCATCAGTTTTGGTTGATGGAAACTTTGTGGAGAAGAGGTGGAGGGATGTTAGAGTTGGAGAGGTGATAAGGATCAAGGCAAATGAACCCATACCCTGTGATATTGTGTTGCTCTCAACTAGTGATCCAACCGGGGTTGCATATGTGCAGACTATTAATCTAGATGGGGAGTCCAATTTGAAGACAAGGTACGCAAAGCAAGAGACGCGTGGTAAAGAGGGGTTTGGTGGGGTGATTAAGTGTGAGAAACCCAATAGGAATATATATGGATTTCTGGCTAACATGGAAGTTGATGGCAAGAAGTTGTCACTTGGATCCTCCAACATTGTGCTTCGTGGATGTGAGCTCAAGAATACTAATTGGGCTATTGGTGTTGCTGCGTATTGTGGGAGTGAAACCAAGGCTATGCTCAATAGCTCAGGAGCTCCTTCCAAGAGGAGCAGATTGGAGACACGCATGAATTTTGAGATCATTTGGCTTTCTTTCTTCCTCGTGGCATTGTGCACAATCACCTCAGTTTGTGCTGCTGTGTGGTTGAAGCGCCACAAGGATGAGTTGAATCTGTTGCCATATTATAGGAAACTAGACTTTTCAGAAGAGGGGGAAGTGGAAAGCTACGAGTACTATGGATGGGCGTGGGAAGTTGTCTTCACATTCCTCATGTCAGTTATAGTGTTCCAAGTCATGATTCCCATTTCCTTGTACATTTCCATGGAGCTTGTGAGGGTTGGTCAGGCCTTCTTCATGATCCGAGACAACAGAATGTATGATGAGGAAACAAAATCAAGGTTTCAGTGCAGGGCTTTGAACATTAATGAAGATTTGGGGCAGATTAAGTATGTTTTCTCAGATAAAACGGGCACACTAACTCAGAACAAGATGGAGTTTCAATGTGCAAGCATCTGGGGGGTTGATTACAGTTTTACAGAGAGCAGCATGGAGGGTGATCAACTTGAACATTCTGTGGAAGGTGAGATTTATTTACTTCTAGTACACACCTTTTTAGCATTGCCTTTAATGCCTCATGGTTTTGTTTATGAGCGAAATAATAATACTAGACGTTTGTTTTGTGTTATTATCTGCTTAGTGGATGGAAAGGTCTTCCGACCAAAGATGAAGGTGAAAGTTAATCCAGAGCTTTTGCAGCTAGCAAGAAGTGAATTTCTCAATTTGGAGGGTAAACGGATTCATGATTTCTTTCTAGCACTGGCAACATGCAACACTATTGTGCCTCTGGTTGTAGACTCACCTGACCCTGATGTCAAGCTGATGGATTACCAAGGAGAATCACCAGATGAACAAGCATTAGCTTATGCTGCTGCAGCCTATGGTTTTATGCTAATTGAACGAACCTCTGGCCATATAGTCATTGATATTCATGGACAAAGACAAAAGTAAGTTGAGATTTTCTTTTAATCGTTCTTTCCTCTCTTTCTCCACAAATTGTTACTGACAAGCTTTATACTTTTTACAATGGAGATGATGAAACAATTTGTAGTTCATAGTCCAATATTAGTGTTGTTTAAGCATATGGGAAATCATGTCTGAATATTTTTGTTGGATTTTCTTGTCTTTTTTATTAGTAACATATATGATGACAAGTAGTGGTGAAGAAGTCTTCATTTTAAAATATGATATATGCAGTTTTTGTCTTCCTTCTTCCCTGGCTCTGCAGTTATTTATGTTATAATGCAGGACAGCACATAAAAAATTTACTTATTTTTTTTTCTTTTTGGTGACTTTAAGTTTACTTATCTTGACGATTGGGTAATAAACATGAGATTCAACCCTCTTTAATGTGGCACAATGGTTATTACCCTTTTTTTCCCCTAATGAATCTTCCTATTATGAGCATTGCAGGTTCAATGTTTTGGGTATGCATGAATTTGATAGTGACAGGAAGAGGATGTCAGTTATATTGGGGTACCCTGACAACTCTGTGAAAGTGTTTGTCAAAGGAGCAGACACATCAATGCTTAATGTGATAGAGAAGTCATTTAGCATGGACTTAGTAAGAGCCACTGAAGCACATCTTCACTCTTACTCTTCCATAGGTTTGAGGACACTTGTTATTGGGATGAGAGATTTGAATGCTTCAGAATATGATCAATGGCATTCATCCTTCGAGGCAGCGAGCACTGCTGTGTTTGGCAGGGCTGCGATGCTCCGCAAGGTTTCTAGCATTGTAGAGAATAGTCTCAGCATATTGGGAGCGTCTGCCATTGAAGATAAACTGCAACAAGGTGTACCTGAATCCATTGAGTCTCTAAGGATTGCAGGGATTAAAGTGTGGGTTCTGACTGGGGACAAACAAGAAACTGCCATATCCATTGGCTACTCCTCAAAGCTCCTAACAAGCAAAATGAATCAGATTATAATCAACAGCAATAACAAAGAAGCATGCAGAAAAAGTTTGCAAGATGCGCTTGTCATGTCTAAAAAGCTCATGTCCACATCTAGGGTTGCCAACAGTGCTGGAGGAAGTTCAGAGGAGACTCCAATAGCCTTGATTATTGATGGAACCAGTCTTGTGCATATTCTTGAAAGTGACCTTGAAGAACAGGTTAGTTTAGTCCCGTTAAATCTTGGTTGGTGTTTACAGTGTACTTTACTTCTTGCTGATTTTGGCTACTTCTGTTTATTCAGCTATATGAACTAGCAAGTGGATGTTCTGTTGTTCTATGTTGCCGAGTTGCTCCACTTCAAAAGGCTGGAATTGTTTCCCTTGTGAAGAATAGAACATCTGACATGACTCTAGCCATTGGAGATGGTAACTGATTTGCTAGAACTTGTCATTCCCCTTTTAAAATTTTGATAGCAATAGAAAACATTGAGTAGTATTTTATCAGTTTGATTTATATGGAGTTGTGTATTAAATTTATTATGCATGTGCTACATTACAGGTGCTAATGATGTCTCAATGATCCAAAAGGCTGATGTTGGAGTTGGCATCAGTGGACAAGAGGGTCGGCAAGCTGTAATGGCATCTGATTTTGCAATGGGGCAGTTTAGGTTTTTGGTTCCTCTCTTATTGATACATGGGCACTGGAATTACCAACGGCTGGGTTACATGATACTATACAATTTTTACAGAAATGCTGTCCTTGTTCTAGTCCTATTTTGGTAAGTTATAATCCAACAATGTTTACGCGTGTGTAACTGGTAACTTCAAAATTATTCCAGCAACTACACCTTCAAAAGTCTTTGTTATTGGGCGCTGGTGGTTGTAAGCCTGTATTTTATTCAAACATGAACCAACACTGTGATTGAAAAAGATAGAAGCACATGGTTTTTATGATGGTTTTTGACTTGTTCAATTTTCTCCTAAAGTATGATAATAATTGTCTGTCTTTTGGGCTGTTAGATGTATTCCTCCAGATTTTAACATGTTAGTAAATTTGTTATGTGTA
Organism: Sphenostylis stenocarpa; assembly: GCA_963425845.1. Lineage (NCBI taxonomy): Eukaryota > Viridiplantae > Streptophyta > Magnoliopsida > Fabales > Fabaceae > Sphenostylis > Sphenostylis stenocarpa. The sequence continues at coordinate 55,112,437 of OY731402.1, forward strand.
TGTGTTTCTAGGTATGTGCTCTTCACTGCCTTCACTTTGACAACTGCTATAAATGAATGGAGCACCACGTTATATTCAATAATCTACAGTTCATTGCCAACCATAGTTGTTGCTATTCTAGACAAGGATCTTGGTAAAAGGACTCTCCTAAAGTACCCTCAACTTTATGGGGCAGGACAGAGACATGAGGCCTACAACAAGAGATTGTTTGCGTTGACAATGTTAGATACTTTGTGGCAAAGCATGGTCATCTTTTGGGCACCTCTCTTTGCTTATTGGCATAGCACAGTTGATGTGGCCAGCATTGGAGACCTTTGGACTTTTGGGGTTGTCATTTTGGTTAATTTGCACTTGGCCATGGATGTTGTAAGGTGGTATTGGGTGACCCATGTTGCCATTTGGGGTTCTATTGTTGCAACTTTCATTAGTGTCATGATCATTGATGCTTTCCCCAATCTTCCTGGCTACTGGTATGCATTATCCTCTGCTCCATTATTTTGCTTTCTTCCTTAATTTTACACCACAAATCTTATGTCCCAGCATTCATATAAAGGTTATCCATATTTTCTGTTTTGAAAACTTCAGATGCAACTACTATGCTTGTTCTGCAATTTTGCTTAATATATTATTGATTACTTTTGTTCTTGCTAGATTTGCTGCATGCCTTCCCAAGGAATATACATATATTTACCAACAACATCTAATGTTAAACCTAATAAGATGCATCTTGCATTGCAATTGTTAGTACTGTGAGTGGAAACGACAATTCCGCATCTGAATCATTTTCTCACAGCAGATTTATGTCTTAGGCTTCCTGACTAAATATGCTTGCTACTTATTTTACCTTTCAAACCTAAGAATTAGAACAAAACTAAACAAAGCTTTATGAGAAACCATTAAAAAATATCTTGATCTAAGTGTTTTGTATTTATTTGGTTTTCAAATGACATAATTTGATCCATGTGACCACCTCAACTAGTGGGATAAGACTTGTATTGTATGACTAATCATGGATTCATGGAGAAAACCATGTCCAATTCATAGATATTCTATGTTGCCATCGTGTGCATGTTAGATTTGAAAGCCTTTGCAATCCTACATTGTTTAGTTTCTATATGTACAGACTAACCTTTTGCATCTCCTTAACTATGCAGGGCCTTCTTTCATGCTGCAGGAACTCGATTGTTCTGGTTATTGTTGCTTGGAATCATAATAGCAGCATTGCTTCCACGTTTGGTTGTAAAATTTGTTTATCAATATTACTTTCCTAATGATATTCAGATTTGTAGGGAAACTGAGAAGAATGGGTATGAGACAGTTGTTGAAAGTAGACAAATAGAGATGCTTCCTATCTCAAACAATCCTCCAAGATAAGAGAAGTGATTTTCTGTTTTTATTTGATTTTTTTGTAAAGTTGCATATTCTTTAGTCCACTTTAGAGTACTTCTGTTTGTGCCGGATTTCATTGGTTGCTATCCGAAGGATAGAGGTTTTGTTATCACTTCAGAGGTTTGTTGAATCTTCATTCTTTTGTATCTTAAAGTTTTGTATGTTGTAAATTAACATTGATTAATGCATACAAGGAAATAGTTCATTACATCTTACCTGTTACGTGAAAGGTTCAATTCTGCTGAGTTCATCTTTTGTTTTGGTTCAAATTTGATTAGAGTACTAACAGAGTAATTATAGTACTAATAGAGAACTAAAATTTGGATCATGTTGTTCATTGATTAATGACACATATTGAAAAGTTGGAAAAGTTGAGGCAAAATGCACAAATAAAAATTGGATGCCAAGTTTGTGAAAAGGTGATAATTAGAACAAGAAATACAAAACTACACAATTATTTTAGCTTGTGTATTACACACAATAAATTTTTATTTGATATTACTAAAGTGTATAATATATAAACAATTTTAAATATATACATTATATAATTGTAAAAATTACAGTAAATAAATAATTTTCATATAAAAATATATTTTGATTTATGATAAACAATTTATATTCTCGTATAATTATTGACAGTTTATTTTGAAATATTGAAATTCAATTTAAAACTATAAATATTAAGATGATAAACTAAAAGATATTAAGGGAAAGAAAAATCTAAATATTATTGAAGAATAAGGGTTAAATAAATATTATAATTAAAATATTTAATAAATAAATATTTTGTAAATATAAACTATATTTAATTTATAAAAATAAATAAATTAAATCATAATATAAAATTATTTTTGACATGATTTTAAACTTAAAAAAATTAGATATTAATATTTAAAAGAAAAAAATCTCCCATTAAAAAGAAACTCCTAACATGCTATTAAATTAAATACACGTAATTATATTTTTTTATTCTATCAAGTTTAGGATAATTTTAATTTTTGAATTTAAATAAAAATTTAGAAAAATATGTGTTTAGTTCCTAAATATTAGATTTAAAGAATGAAATGAATTTTTCAAATTTTTATTATTATTTCAATTACAGTTTTTAAAAATTAAAATAATATGTCAGGGGAATTAATACATTTTTTTTTAATTTGAAGGACTTAAAAATAATTTATTCTAAATTTTAAATAAAAAATAATTAAACTAATTAAATAATAACTCTATCATCATTAAAGATAAATAGTTGTTGAGTTTTATTTTTATCCTAAATCTTTAGCCCAATAATTTCAAACCGTAGGATTAAAATCCATCGAGGTGGTGCAGAACCTACCCTATCATAGCAATTGCGATTAGCGTCACTGTTAAGGGGAAGCAAAAGGGTCACTGATATTTTCGCTCTGACACAAAACAGTATTCAAGGATTGAGTTAGAACAAAACGAAGACCCCCTCTAAGTTTTGACCTTGGATTCTGATCCTCTTCAACCTCGTAAGTTCTATTATTCATTTACTTTTAATTCAGCAGAGTCTGTTCAGATTGTGCGTGCAACTGTCTTAATCTTGATTCCAAGCTGGTGACTAGACATTGCATAGATTGAAACGATTTAATTATTGGGGTTCTTCGGTTGGTATTTGTGTGTTATTAATTTTCTCAATCGAAATCTGGTTATATGCCCTGAAATATTATGTTGTGAGTTTTATTGATTATGCATGATTTATTTGGTTCATCTAAAGATTAAAACTTTATTACTGAAGTTGAATCAATAATTAAGCTATTGAAGTTGTAGGGTTTATATATTTTGCGTGGTTGTGTTTTTTGTTCATCAAAAGATTCAAACTTTACTATTGAGTTAGTGACAATTGTGCATGTTTGGATTAAGAGATGCAAACACAAACAGAAGTTTGAATCAAATGTCTGTTGTAAACTTTTGATAGAAAAAATGAGTTTACACTACTGTCATTTAGGTTCGAATTTTTTTTTTTTTTTTTCAAAAGTAAGGCGATAAAATAAAATTTATTTGATCACCTCCCTCAAACCAAAGCATTTTTTAACGTGACTAAGGGTAGTGATCTTATTTGTAATGTTGTTGAACACAATGGGACTGATATAAAAATAATGATTCTCTTGTAAAATACAAATAAAAAATACTTTTAATTTAAAAGCAACCTTGATGTTGCTTTGTGCTGAAACTAAGTTTACTTGCAAACTTAGGTGAGAAGACAAATGAAACTAAGCTGGAGGTGATGCTATTGAAGTTGTGGGGTTTACTGATTTTGCATGATTTTTCTTGTTGGTGCATGGAAAGATTAAAACTTTACCATTGAAGTTGCAATAATAATTAATGTTAAATCTGATTTCTATTTTGCTGATTAATGGAAAATTTGTGTCATGGAATCATGCTCCTGTGAAGGTGTCAAATTCTTGCTATTAGGGTTTTTTTAATCCATTGACACCTTCAAACTAATTAGGGATCATAAAGAAATTTCTATATAGGACTGTCATCCTTTTTCTTCATAGGATAGGTCATGTCATGTAATTTTGTTGTGTTTGTAAGACTGCCAGATGCAGTTTTAGATTTTACTGCCATGTTACATAGTTAATGTTGATATGATTTTTAACCTTTTTTTTTGGTGATTCCTGCACAGTTTTTTAATTCATATAATGTCTGTTTTCTTTCTTAATGAAAGATATAAACTTTTAAAGCTCCTTGGATTATCTAATATGTCTGTTTTCTTTTTACATCTTTGGTCTCTAAATGTTCCTTGAGAACCTGTGATACCTTTCTCTGATTATTGAAGGTATAAATACAATTTTTTAGTTTGTAAAAGGCTAGTGGTGTTGACTGATGTAATTGTTATGTTTGTATTGTAGGGTAGAAATAACCAAATGGATCATGATAATATTATGTTATGGTGAAAACTTCTTTATTTCATTGATATATGAACTAACAATATTTAGTCAAAAATCTGTTGTGCTGTGTTCTCTCTTCTTGTATCTGTTTGTGCTAGTTAAAAAAAATTTCCCTTGTCCTTTTCATTCACTGTGATGGTTATTGGTAGATATTCCATAAGTTCAGTCTTGTAGAAAATTTGGTTACAATAAAATTGCTGAATGCATAAACTTGATAATAAACAATTTCCATTGTCAGGAGGAGTTACTTCGATTAAATGCTGAGAAATAAATGAACTCTATGTATCCGAGATTCATCTTTTATGGAATTTTACGAGAAAAAATAGGCAAAACATGTGTTGTTTTGCAATCCTTTGGATTTGCTTTATCGAATTATGAATGATGTTGTTATTTATTTGTACTGTATATCTCCTCATATAATGGATAGCACTGAGTGAATAGGATTATACTGAATTGAAAGAAAGATAAAGCTAAAAATATTTCAAATATTTTCCCCGAATACTTGTGCTATTCTTATTACACTTTTTCTCTTTCTTTACCTTGAGGATAGTTTATTTTCATTAGTGTAGAATCATGGCCAAAGCTGAAGGTGGTAAGGAACCAATAAATGAACAAGCAGTTGCAAATATGTATGCTTCTATGAGGTCTGAGCTCAACCAAATTTACTCCAAAATAACTGAACTGGAGATGGAAGTTAGTGAGCACATATTGGTCATCAATGCCATTCAGCCACTTGACCAATCTAGACGATGCTATCGAATGATTGGAGGGGTGCTTGTGGAGAGAACCATCAAAGAGGTCTTGCCTGCGGTGCAGCGAAATAAAGAGGGTCTTGAAGAGGTTGTTGCAAGGCTTAATGAGGCATTGGAAAAGAAGAAAAAGGAAATTACTGAGTTTGAGACTAAATATAAAATTAGGATAAGGAAGGCTGATGCTGAGGTGAAGGATGAATCTGGAAGGAAGGAAGGTTCTGCTCAAGGAGTTCTTGTGGGTCCTGCAGGTGGAAGTGAATGAGTTGTCTAATTTTATTGTTGTGTTTCCTCAAACTAGAAATTTCCTGCCCTTCTTTACAATTGGTTGCAGGAAGTATGATGATTTGCTTTTAGAGAGTATAGACTAAAGTATGTATAACTTGACATGACCTTCAGTTTAATTGCTTTGGGCTGAAAAACTGTTGTTTATTGGGTGGTGCTCTTGTAGATTTTTGTGTGCTAGACTAGAGTATATAATAGTGTGGTCAAAGCTATTTTGTCTCTCATTGTCATGTTTCACCAGGGGTAAAATTTGTTAACCAAGTGATATCTAATATGTAAAAGCTTTTAGTTGCGATACGTAAAATCACAATAGTAAGGGTGGCAACAAAGTTTAGAATACTAATTCACTAACTACGGCAGCTTTGAACTCAAAAGCTTCTGTTGCGTGGAAGGTGAAGAGAAGAAGTGAAATATTAGCAAAAGTACATGCTCTCCATAAGTTGTTGGGGAAGAATTGGTAATGGAGTTGCAGCAGAAGATGTGCCTCCACCCGCCTTACTTCGTTCATCACACTGGAATCAAGCCCGCATAATGAAGGGGAGCAACTGGAATCATAAACAAGAGTGGATCATAATCACACTCATTTTCTTAAACTTTTATTTCTATTCATAAGATAGAGAATACACGAGTTCCTACAGACAACAAAATATTGTGTCTTAGAAATTTAAATCCACAGCTGCATTCTCTTGTAAAAGGAAAAAGGAAAGGAGAAAAATACATCATAACGGAAGAAGTGGCCTTTGTTCCTCCCTATATCAACTCTAAAATGGTATTATTTATTTTTTTTAAGCAAATTAATTTAGGCTCCAGTTGAGTGCAGTGCCTCAATAATATAAGTTAGTAGAACTATTTTACTATTTTCAGCTACTCTGCTTCTAACAGAAGCAGTCTCTAAGTAATAACATAAGAAAATCACCAAACTGGAGATGCTCTTAATTTAATATTTAAGGTGTATTTCATTAAATAAGATAAAATTCTAATTCTAAAATAGAATATTAAATATTAAAAGAAATAAATGCACAAATTGCATCTTCCTAATAAAATGTCAATTGCCCCAGGAACAAAACAAAAGGCAGGGACGTGGTCCTGCCCGAGCAAATTGAATTTGAAAACATCTTCGATAATTAATTAGTTTATATGTGTTAATTAAATTAGTTACTATATGGTTTAATTATATGTGTTAATTAAATTATAGCTAATTGAAATAATTCAAAATAAATTTTTATAAACTTTCTATTATGGATATAGTCAAAACTACACCTCCATGTAAAATGAAATGAAATTTTGACTCAACTTAAAAAATAATAATTAAAATTTTTAATGTGTTTAATCACTGATAATTTTCATGTTATATAAAATAAAGATTTAGGTCAGAAGAGAAGTTCATTTGAAATTATCATTTGATATTTTTTTAAAACACATTGTTTATTTTTTAAATTAAAAAAAAATAGTTTTTGTAATAGTGAAGACATTATTTATAATGAATTAAAATTATGAAAATTTATGAAATAAAGAAATTTAATGAGAATAATTTCTTGTTATTATAAATGGAGACAATTTTTTGAAAAAATAATTATATAGATATAATCGAAGAAAAACTTTTCACGTCACAATTCAATTAGAAAGAAATTATGATAATATTATTATAATTTTTTATATAATAATGAATGAGATTTGTAATATTTTCATTAAATTACACGAGATCAAATTATTTTACATAAGAATATTCATAAAAAGAAACATGTATACTTTTGAATAAGTAATCATTATTAAAAATAGTGTAAAAAACTTATATTTCAAAGTTTACTAAATTTGTTTTATCAACGTGTTACTCATATAATAAATAATAATATTATGAATATCTATATTTTGAGATGTAAATTAATATAAAGTGACTCTAATAAAAATCAAAATCATAATAAATTAAAGTTTTTGGGAAGAAAAAATCTTAAATAATATAATTAAAACAATAGATGACATGTGAAGAAAAAAAGGTGAACATAAGAAGAATAGGCGAAAGAATTATAAAACAACAACTAAGATTGTTATCACTGAAGGTATTCTGATTATCGAAACAATAATAAATTTTAATAATGAAAAATATTTGTATGAAATATGGATAATTAATAGAATCAACTATAATCTAACACATAACTTACAAACTTATCTTAAAAGAATCCAATTTTTGAGTTATATGAGTTAATATTATTAAAATAAAGATGTATACACAATTCAAGAGATTTGTCATGTGAAATACTTTAAAAAAAATTACTATCTATTAGACATCAAAAAGGCAATGAGAAAGAATTTGGTAATCATTAGAAAAAAATATGATAAATTTATATCATGTTGTAAGAAATAAGTTACAACATTAAGTCAAGATGAACCCGTAATCATTTGAAATTTGAAAATTCTTGCATAAAGTAATTTTTTATTTAGATTCAAAGAAGTTATTTTATTTTATTTTATAAATATTACGTAATAAAAAAATAATATATATCAAATTTCTTAGAGTAGTACAATAAAAAGAAAACACATATTAAATTTTATCCATTCTTTATAGATATCATTAATATTATTATTAAGAGTTGTAAAATACTTTGTTTCATTGATAATTATTCTAGATGAAGTAAAATATATTTTCAAATTTCAATAATAAAAATTAAACCTAAAATTTAGGAAATATATATTTATATACTATACTAACAACGTAGAGATATTATTTTTCTACCTATAACTTTATTATTCGGCAAAAAAAAAAAAAAAAAAAAAATATATATATATATATATATATATATATATATATATATATATATATATATATATAAACTAGCAACTATAATAGCTGAATATTTTTGAAGTATTTAATCAATCATCGTCTATTTGTGTTTTTTTATTCCACTTTATAACAAAATAATTTTAAATATAATACATTGTTTCATTAAAATTAGTTAACTAACTTTCCAAAAAAAAAAAAAACTCAAAAAATAATCGAAACATAACACCAGAATCCTTTTTGTCAGGTCATATTTGACCAGAGATCATAAACGATGTTTTTTTTTTTTTTCGCTTATTCCCTCTTTCTTCCGGTTTCAATTTTGCTTCTCTCGATCTTTACTCCCTACACTTGTGCACCTTGACCCCTCTCTCTAGCAACCATGATGAACGTCTCTATAATTGGTTCGTTTTCTTCTTTTCTCATTTTTTTTTTCCATGTCACTCATGTTCATTTTTTTTCCTTCCTCTGCACCCTTTTCTCCTGACTGACATTGTGGTGTGCACCATGTTGAAGATCCATTGCAGGGTGATTTTCCAGAAGTCATAGAGGAGTATTTGGAACATGGATGTATGAAATGTATTGCCTTCAATCGTCGCGGTACCCTTCTTGCTGGTAACCTCTCTCTTACTCTTCCATTTTTCATATTCAACTGCCGCTGTGGTCCTTTCTGAGTATTCTCCTTTGATGCATTTTCGCGCAAAGTTTTTGTCTTCTGATTTTTGGGGTTCATGCTAGTAGTTTGGGTTTAGAAAATGGGTTCTGGGTAAAAACTGTTTTTTAATGTTTTAATGGCGATTTAAAGTAGCGAATTCAGTGAGTATGTCCCTTTTTCCCTGATGACCCAGATAAGAAAAGAACATTATTTTTACTCAGATTGTAAAAGCAGTTTTTTTTTTTTTGGCAGTTTTCCTTATGGGGTATGTTGAGTTTGGGATTCTAGCATCAGACGTGGGATTGGGTATGGAGAAATAGCAATGTGTATTCATACGTTTTTCCCTAACGTAGTAATGATGCAATTGGTGCTCAATGCACTGGATAAACATGATATGCATGATGTGGTTGACGTTTACTTTTCGCCCGTTATGCTTGGATTAATTTATGAGGATGTGACGGGTATGTGTGGCCTTGCTGTTTAAGCAAGGGTTTCCTTGCATTTTTTGAATATTTGGTTGGAGAATTCAAGCTTACTTTGTGTCCAAGTAATACTCAATTACAAGGCTGAAAAATGCATTGCCATTTTACGTACTGTTTGATTCGTTCCAATGTTTTTAATGTTAATCTCTAAGCTTCGTTTCATGTTGAAAAATAAGTTAATCTTTTATGCAAGTCCTGTTCATTGTATGGTTTATTGAATTTAGAGAGAAACAGTACTGAACAGAATATTCAGAGGGAATTAAGAGAAATATATTTTTTATTCTTTTAGAAATGTAGTGGTTAGGTTCTGCGTATCATCATTATGTAGACTGTTGATATACTAAGTGGAGACTATTCCCTAGGATTAAAATAAGCGATGCAAACTGCTTCTGCTAGACACTGAAACTGATGAACATAAAGTCACTTTGGCATGTGACACATGAACCACGTACTCTACCAACACAGTTGACTGTTAAACATTTGTAATTATTGCATGCACTTTAAAGTTAATGGTATGAGCGGTTCAACTTCATGAACCAAGTATGAAATGATTGCAGGCAAGAGGTAACTACTAATCAGTTACTTTGAGTTTCGGTTTATTTTGATTGCACTAGTTGAATCAGATTCTTTCTGAACCATCTATGATCTGGCTCTCGCCTGAATTTTTGCTCATGATGGAACAACTTTTGTTGGGTTTATATTTTAAGGTATCCATTTCGGTTATGGACTTCGCTAATCTGATGGTTATTCTATTTTTATATTCAATTTATCAGTAAGGAGCTTGGACAGACTCGTTAAGTTCAAGAATTCTGAAAAAACATTCTGATTTGATTTTATTTAGACATATTTTCCTTTTGGGATTGGATTTCAAGAGAAATGATTAGTGGATATTCTCTTTGAAATCTGTGGTACATCATTTTCTGAATCACGAACTTATTTCCATGATGTGTGCTATCCATTCAAAAGTTATTGGATTTATTCTATGATGCTATCAATTTTCTCATTTTGATATTGATTTGCTCAATTGAACCAGCTGGCTGCAATGATGGAAGTACTGTTATTTGGGATTTTGAAACCAGAGGTATTGCTAAGATTCTTCATGATGATGAATGTTCTTCCCCCATAACTAGTATCTGTTGGTCAAAGTATGGTCATCGAATTCTGATATCAGCTGCTGACAAATCATTGATTTTGTGGGATGTTATGAGTGGTAAGAAGATAACACGAATAGTGTTGCAACAAACCCCTCTACAAGCTCGTCTTCATCCAGGATCCTCAACATCATCTCTTTGCTTAGCATGTCCTCTTTCATGTGCTCCTATGATTGTTGACCTGAATACAGGAACCACAACTTTGCTTAAAGTTTCTGTATCAGAGACAAGCAATGGACCAATCCCTCCTTCACGCAATAAGTCTTCTGATGGAATTACCTCCTTCACTCCAACTGCTGCTTGTTTTAACAAGCACGGGACCCTGATTTATCTGGGGAACTCAAAAGGTGAAATTCTTGTTATTGATTACAAAAATGGTGATGTGCGTGCTGTAGTTCCAATCACTGGTGGTTCTGTTGTAAAGAACATTGTGTTCAGCAGGAATGGGCAGTATCTCCTCACGAATTCAAATGATCGAATATTAAGGATCTATGAAAACCTTCTGCCCTTGAAAGATGAGGTCAGAGCCCTTGATGACCTGAATGAGAACCTTGGCAATCTAAATAATAGTGAGAAGTTGAAGGCCATTGGATCAAAATATTTAATTTTACTCCGGGAATTTCAAGATTCCATCACAAAGGTACATTGGAAAGCACCTTGCTTCAGTGGTGATGGTGAGTGTGTAGTTGGTGGTTCTGCTAGCAAAGGTGAGCACAAGATTTACGTATGGGATAGGGCTGGACATCTTGTGAAAATCCTTGAAGGGCCAAAGGAAGCTCTTATAGATTTAGCATGGCATCCTGTACATCCTATTTTTGTATCTGTTTCCCTGAATGGCTTAGTTTATATATGGGCAAAAGATTATACTGAGAATTGGAGTGCATTTGCTCCTGATTTCAAGGAGCTCGAGGAAAATGAGGAGTATGTAGAGCATGAAGATGAATTTGATCTGATTCCTGATACTGAGAAGGTAATGTTATTTTATTAGATTGGTCATCCATGGACATCTTTGTTTCTTGCTGCCCATTCTTCTTTTGTTTTGCAGGTTAAAGGACCTGATGTAAATGAAGATGAGGAAGTTGACATTGTATCAGTGGAGAAAGATACCACTTTCAGTGATTCTGATATGTCTCAAGAAGAGCTATGTTTCTTGCCAGCAACGCCTAGTCGTGATGCTCCTCAACAGCAAGATAAGTGTGTAGAAAGTTCTTCAAAGTTGTTGGACAGCAATAACACTGTATCCCCTCTTTCAGAAGAAGCTGGACCAAATGGACATATGATGAATCATGCATCCAGTAATCTTGAAGGTAATAACATGCTTTGCGTTATATGCTTCTAGCTAAGTATTTTAGTTCTTACCAATCATAAATTCTAATTCTAATCCCACTACTCCAAATAATAAAGCTATGGAATCATCATCTTGTAACTTCACCCATAAATTTATCCGTTAGACTTAATTTTGGAATTTGCAACTCCACTTGATTAAGTCTATTTCTGAAAGAAATGGGATAATTACATGTCTCTGTTTGAATGGAGAAAAAATAACTGGAGGAAAAAAAATTTGAAATTTGAGATGAAGATAATGGAGGAGAAACAAATTTCTAATCTTGTTTTTTTATGTCAACTTCTCTTCAACCACCTAAAAGGAAATGCATCATTATTTGTGCCCTTTCTCTCTCTTTTTTTTTTTTTTTCTGTATTTCTTATTAGCCAAGTATAATGCTAGGTTGTTAATTGCAGTTTAGGACCAATTAGCTCGGTGATTAAGCTTCTATAAAGTTTCGAAATCTCCTCAAATTTTATACCCAGTGTGGTTGAAATGTCAATGTATTGTGTGTGCATCTTTCTGATCTGGACCCCTGACTCTTATGATGCCTTTAATAATATTTTATTTTTCCATTTTTATGAAGACGATACTGGGCGCATTAAAAGAAAGCGGAAACCTTCAGAGAAGGTGTTGGAATTGCAAGCAGAAAAAGTTAAGAAATCCTCAAAATCTAGCAAATTGGCAAAACCTAGGAGCAAATCTTTGGTTGGCCAAGATAATGGTAACAGTTTTCATGGTGATGGCCTTTCTGATGAATGATTGTAGATTATGAAATTCTTGTTTACAAAGGCACAATTTTTTTATCATTTTTTTTCTGTGGTTTTCATTTCTTAAAAATCATACGTTTGCATAGCTTTAGTTAAACTTGCCTCCTTTTTCTCTGTCCTTGACCTATGTTTATAATTTGGTGGTGGCTACTGAAAACTGGCGTGTCCTTTAATTAATCTTTTTTCTGGCCATCCTCATCGATAATAGAGTTTTTTGTCCATGTAGGTTTGAGTTCATGTGAACATGTTTGAATGACCAATGTTAGCTCGTTGAACCTTTGGGTTAGCAATATTAAATAAATATCTCAACTAATTTTTTCATGAGAAAAATTTTAGTTCTTTTAATGCCGTTTAGTTTGGTACCAATTTAGTTTAGTTCAGTTTTTAGTAACCCTAGTTTTAAAAAAGACATTATTGTGATTTATTTGAGGGGCTTATCTAAGCAAAGTGCTGTTTGGTTGATTTGGACGTGAGGCCAACCATGATGTATGAGGGTATGGATTGGGCAAACGAGAATATGCAAAATGCCTTTCATGGTGTCACTAAAAGGTAAATAAATTACCAATTCAGTTTAAATTTTGTTAAATCTTTGTTTGAAAAGTAATCATTATTTTTTCATTATTTAGATATTTAGATATATGCATTATCTCATTAATGAATCATTAGACAAACAACTTAGTAGGAAATTGCATGTTTTCATCCATTATCTTATCTCTCAATCACACTAGTCCTAGATATAAAGTTGATTTTGAAGTTAAAAGTTTATGTATGACTAGTAAAAAATGATGGAGGTAAGTGTTGTATATTGATGCTTAGTTTGAAGGCTTCAAGAATAAAAGAAATATTTTGATAGCCAAAATTGTACTTAGTACCATAACTATAGTGTACGTTTTTTTGAGATCTTCTCTACTAGAAATGTGGATATTTTTATTTCAGAATTGACAAGTTTTAAAAAAACAGTTTTAGTTTTGTATCCAATCTTCATAATGACGTGAATATTATGTGAAGGAACATATAGAGATCTAGAAATGTTCTTTTTTCAAATATTAAAGTTGACATGCAATGCATATTGGTGAGAGCATAATTTGAGTGTTTCTTTGAAAGTAAAATTGAAAAGCATAAATCATATTTCTTTTTTTCATATGCTTATTTACATTTGTTTATTTTTAGGTCTTACAAATAATTGAACCTATTTGAAAAAAAAAAAAGCTAATTAAAAAACATGTATATAATGTGAATGATATTTCATGCGATGATATGTTGTTATAGATAATGATGAAATTTCATATAACATTCAGAGATGGTGATGGTAGTACTCTGATGATTTGAAGATTCTTGATTTACCTTAAAGGAATGGAGTGAAGATCATGTGGAAGATGATTATTGTGATTTGAGCTTGAATTAATTGTTATAATAATGATTTAGATTTTTGCTTTTGCTTTTGGTATTGAGTAGTGATCAAAACTTGAAATTTTGAAGTTATTTGAATGAGTGTGTTACATGTAATCTATATGTACCAGATATTTAAATTATATTATGTAAGTGTTTTATATTTCTATTTGTTTTAGTAAATCCTGATTTTAACTACTTTGGGGGTTTATGAACAACAGTCATATGATATGGATTACATCATCATTGGGATTGAGGTGTGATTTTTTAGGGTTTATCCTAATAACATTGATGTTCAAAAGTTTCTATTGCATTAGAAGTAAGTGTATGGCTTACAAGAAATTCACTTATTTTATGAATCTTATCATATAATTTACATAAATGGTTAAAAAATAAAGTAATAATGTTTCAAGAAACAATAACATCACTTTATGTGTTACTTTCTATCAGTTCCTTAGATATCCATTTTTAAATATTTATGGGGAAATTAATGCTTTACTTTCTTTAATCCATCTCCTTTCAGTTTTTACTCAATTTACCCCATTGGCTTGCGCATCCAATGACTATATATTATATTTTTATTCATAAAAATTGACATATAATTGAGTTTGTCATTTAGGCATAGTGTGGAAATCAAGAAGAAAAGTGCAATCAATATCTGTGATATTGCAAGTACCACAAATATTATTACTAAGCATATGGTTTTTCAATTGTTATCTCTCTGGTTTATTATCTGTTGAGTACAAACCACACACAATAGTTAGCAGAGGCATAATTGCATACATAGATAGTCCTTATTTATTGAAAGGAAACTTTCTATAACAAGAAACCATGTGATTAGTTTCCCTATGGTCTACGTAAACGAAGCTTGTAGGTAGCATAAACTCCTAGTGCCACCACGAGAACTGCTGCCCCCATGTATATTATCCTTTGTTTATCTTCTTCATTGAACCTCTTGGCTAGACTAGTCACAGCTTGAGAAGCAGAAGCAGCTACTTCCTTAATTCTAGACCTTGTTGCTGATTCAGGCATGGCCTTTTCATCACTCTTGTATCCAACATCATTGCCAATTTTACCATTCATTTTCTCTCCTTCAAATGTTCCCAACCCTTTACTTTCTTCTTTGATTTCCCTTTTAGGGGAATCCTCCACCCCATCCTTTTCATGTGCCTTTCCTGATTCCAAATCCTTCTTGGAACGGTCTTCGCTTTCTACCTTTTCATTAGACTTCTGCTTTTCCTCATTCTCATCATTTTCCTCTGCAAACTTTTCCTCTCCTTGAAGCTTGGCATTTGTTGAAAAGGTAGTTTTTGGGGGAGTTTCTTCTTTACCCTTTTGAGGCATAGATTCTTTTGTGTGTTCTTGTGGGGTTGAAGTTGATCCATCATGACAAACTTTTGTACTATCAGCTTTTGGGGGGATTCCTTCTTGACCCTTTTGAGACTTAGACTCTTCTGTGTCCTTTGTTGGGGTTGAAGTCTCTTGACCAACTTGTTTTCCACTTTCAACTTTAGTTATTGTAGCTTTTTGTTGATCTCCCTCTTGACCCTTTTGATGCATAGGCTCTTGTGTGGCATTTGGTGGTGCTGAAGTCTCATGATCAGCCTCTTTTTTACTCTCAGTTGTTGATTTGGTTTTCTCTTGATTATCATCTGTAGGAGTAGGGGCACCTTGTTTATCATCTTCAGGGTTTGATTCTGCTTCTTGTGCTGGTTCTTTGGGAGGTTCTTGTGGCTCTTTTTTAGGGACTTTACCTGGAATAGTTGGTATTGTGATGATGACAGTTTTTCCATCGAACTTTCCCTTAACCTTTTTTATGTCACAATATTCTGGAACTTGATAAAATGTATTGAAACGGACCTTTCCTCCGTATCCAAGAGATCTTTCACCATGAACTCTCACCCTTGCAAGATCGTATTCAACCTTACCACCAATATGCTCACGTTCAAAACCTGTATCATGAGCAACAACATGCACATGGTTATAGAATGGAAATGTTCAACTTAACCTCCAAAAATGAAGAAAGAAATAAAAAGAATATATAGATATAATAAATGATCTAACTCATAAATAAGAGACTTGTTACACACATGACAATTTATACCATACCATCTTGTAATAAATGAATTATAAGAGAAAGAGGTTAAAAAATGTATGAAATGTGGTAAAAACAACCTTTCTCATTAAAAAATTAAGTTAAAATGAGATGAAAAAGGAAGAATATATACAAAGGTTTTGTTTTTTAAAGCAAAAACTGCTTTAACAAAAAAATAACTTTAGTATCTATATAAAGGGTATGATGATTAAAACTTAGATTTACTAATATTTGATACAGAAAGTGATTCATGTGTAAATGATTACTTTAACAGAAAATCAATACTTGATAAATTTAATAATTGAACAAATGATAAACCAAACGAACCATTAGGAAAGTGAACACGCAGCATGAGTGATTCTGGCGTTTCCTCGGTTTCATATTTGGCTTCCAAATCTTGATAAGTGGACATTTTCCAACCCTTTCTCTTCGATTTTTTTTTTTTTTCAAATTCAGGAAATGCTAAGTTAGAATGAATCTTTCTTGAACATGATTTGGTTCCTCTCATTTTATAGTGAATAGTTGAGATGTTGAGTTTTCTTAAAGACAAAACGATTCCTTTTTGGTTTCTATGATTCTCCTACGTGATTAAACTTTGTGATTTTCCCCTACTCGTATGTGAGGTATAACTTCTCCAATAAATAAAGTCAAAAGTTCTTTGTTTGGCTCATACACTTCATAAGGGTAAACGTGCTTTATTTTTACACATACACACAATTAACTAAACATATTATCCATGACCTTACTTGTACAGTTTCACTGATTATTTTAGAATGCTTCAAATTAAACATTTAGAATTGGAATAGAGCATCTTAGAAGAGATTTAGAGATTTTTTTAATCAGAAAAAAAAAACTACAAAAAACACTTAAAACTTTCATCCAAACATTTTGTTAATAAGAGAAATTACTTCTAGGTTCATATATAAAAAATATATATATAAATATTACTCTATTTACTTAAATTAATGGAAGAAGAAGAAATTATAAAACAATATAAATAAAAATTAAATGAACCAAAAATTTTAAATAACACGAAATTATTTTTCATATATTATTAAAAACTTGTTTCATCTTTTGAAAAGAATATATATATATATATATATATATATATATATATATATATATATATATTCTCCTCAAATTTTATGTCTCTTGAAATAACATTTCAAGAAAAGCGGAGGACTAATTTTTTAACCAATTCAATTGAATCACATACTCAATTTAAATCTTTTTTTTAATAGAATCGCTTTTTATTTTTAAATATAAGTTTCAATTAACTCTCAATAATACATAAAAAAATCAAGGGAAAAAAATATCAGTTTGTATTTTTAATAATATCTTTTCGTCCCAGTTTTCTTTATTTTGTTAGATTTTCTGTTGTATAATAATTTTTTGTTAGTACTTAGTAGGTCACGTGGCAGAACACTGAACACGTGGGAACGATGAAGTCAAAGAAATCCAATCTCATGAATTGAAATTTTATTTGTTTTTGTTTTTGAAAGCTGAAACATTGAAGTGTACCCTCAAAGTGTGGTGGCTTCAATCTCCACTTTCGTACTCACAAATCAACACAAATATGAACATTAGAGGTTGTGCCACTGCTGGGGTGGTGGCATGGCATAGAACGCTCAGAAAAGCATTGCTTGGCCCCAACCTCCCTGATGTTTGGCTTCCCAGAGAGCACACACCCTCTCATACCCTCTCCCAAGAAAGTCTCCAACGTAAGTCCTTTGATGTAAATTTGAAATTTTATGATCATTTGAAGCCTCTGCTTTGGTGTCAACATGTTTTGTTTCTTTTTGGTTGTTTGCGTCTTGCGATTCCTTTAGGTGCTAATGAGCACAATGCTGTGATTCTTGAGGGGAAACCAATTGCTAAGGAGATAAAGCTTAGAGTGACTGATGAATTAAGAAGGATGAAGATTAGCATTGGGAGGTTTCCTAGATTGTCTGTGGTTTTGGTGGGTGATAGGAGAGATTCTCACACTTTCATTCACATTAAGTTGAAGGCTTGTAATCAAGTTGGCATTGAAACTGTGGTTACCCAGTTGCCAGAAAACTGTGCTGAAAGTGACCTGCTCGATGCTGTTTCTGGTTTTAATCTGGACCCGGATGTACATGGAATTATTGTGCAGCTTCCTCTGCCTCAAGTAATTCATTCATCATTTTAACTGCTTAATGATTGTTGTTTTTGATAATATTTAATTTCCCATTTATTGACTATATTTTTAAAACTTTACCTTTGTCTGTTTTAGAAACATCTCATGTCATATGTGAGAGTTCGTGTTACTCCACTGGACCAACCCCTTGAGGTTGTTTAATAATTAATTGTTATTAGTAAACATTATTAAAAACAATCCTATTGTCTGATCTGATGGAATGATTTCAGTTGTGCTTTAAAAAATATAGTTCCGAAGGATTCGATTATAGGATTTTTGGTTTTTTTGGTGATTTAATCCTGTGTGGTGGATGTTGATATTAATGCCTTAGTTATTCTAACATATTTGATGCAGCATTTGGATGAGGAGAAAATTATCAATGTTGTAAGTCCTGAAAAGGACGTGGATGGCTTTCATCCCTTGAATGTGGGAAATCTTGCAATAAGAGGAAGAAAACCCTTGTTTATTCCGTGTGCCCCCAAGGGCTGCATTGAGTTGTTACTTAGGCATGGTGTGGAGATCAAGGGGAAAAGAGCAGTGATAATTGGAAGAAGTAAAATTGTGGGGTTACCCACTTCCTTACTATTGCAGGTAACATAAATGTTGTTGCTGAGTGGAATGTCTCAATTGCTAAATGGCTGATTCATCCATCATCTTTTTAGTAGAGGCACCACGCAACAGTCAGCATGTTACATGCATACACAAAGGATCCACAACAAATAACTTCTGAAGCAGATATTGTGGTAGCAGATGTTGGAATCCCCAACATAGTTCGAGGAAATTGGCTAAAGAAAGGAGCTGTAGTCATTGACATGGGATCAAATCAAGTTAAGGTGATGACTTCTTTCTTTAGTATTTTAGATGTGCTACAATTTGAAGTCTTCAGTTGAATGAATCGCAAATAAGCTTCTGTCACTACTACATAATCAACTGTTGTAGTGGATGAAGAAACAGTTTTCTATATCTACAAGACCCAACAACAACTGTAGTTCTAACAATAAATATGTAACTAGTGGTACTTCTTCAATAATCAATTTTATCTACTAAGTTTTCATTTTCATAGTCTTGTACTTTCAATTCTCCTTTACCAAAGTACAAACACTTCTCTAGTGTCTCATAGATACATCAAAATCAACTTAACTATTTTCCAATGAGATTTTCTTGGATTTGACATAAATTTGATAACAACTCCCATTACTTGGTTGATATCTGGCCTTGTACAAATAATTGCATACACCAAACTTTCAATGGTTGAAGCATATGGAAAGTTGGTCTTGAATTCTCCTTCTTCCTTTGCTTGAGGGGATTGGTCACCGGTGGTGAAAGGTGTGGTGACTAGTGGTTTAGCATCACCCACATTAAATATTTGAAAAACACAATTGATGCGTTCTACTTGAGATAATTACAATATACCTTTTTCTTACCCAAGTTCTTCATTTCAAATTCTTTTGACAATTGTTTCTCTAAGCCTTTGATCTCGCTATATCCAAACCAGCTACTAATATATGATCAATATAAAGAAGGAAAATAATATAACC
This sequence comes from Sphenostylis stenocarpa, assembly GCA_963425845.1. Lineage (NCBI taxonomy): Eukaryota > Viridiplantae > Streptophyta > Magnoliopsida > Fabales > Fabaceae > Sphenostylis > Sphenostylis stenocarpa. The sequence goes on from OY731402.1 coordinate 55,132,110, forward strand.
ATACTCATATATCTCTGGAAGAAGCAACAAGACATTGCAATCTGGAAACCTTCCTTGTGCATAAACCCATCATATTTACTTTTTAGGCAGAGGAATAATAGAATTCATGACGTAGGGCTCATATGCTCAACCATTGGAATTTTAACGAAATGCAATGGTTTGTTGAAGTCAGATATGGATGATATAAAGGGTGTTGTCAGCAGGTTTTGTCAAATCCAAGTAAACCTCATTGAGAAGAAATTAAGTGGATTTTGAGGTATCTCTGAGGCACTACATAGAAGTGTTTGTACTTTGATAAAAGATTTAATAGTACAGGGTTATGTGGATGCAAATTTTGTAGGTAAAGTTGATCATTGAAGAATTACCCCTAGTTACACCTTTTTAATGTTGGAACTATAGTCAGTTAGTTGGATGTCATAGATACATAAGATTGTTGTTTTATACACAATAGAGGCTGAGTATATAGCACTAATAAAAGATAGTAAATAATTATTATAACTTAACAATTGCTAAGAGAATTAGGATTCATTCATGAGAAGAGTGTTTTGCATAGTGATTGTCAAAGTTTGATACATTTGACAAAGTTCAAAATTTCACTTTAGAATAAAGCATATTAATTTTTGTTATCACTTGAATTGGTCTCTCTTTAATGATAAAATGTTAATATTGAATAAGATTCAAGGAAGCATAACCTAGCAAATATGTTGGCAAAGGTGGTGATTGCTGACAAACATAAGTTGTCTACAGCTTCAGTTGGCTTGCACGAGTAACAAAGTAGAAAATGTTGCTGCATTGATTGAAGTGTGAAGTTAGATTCAATTCATTCTTCAAATTGGAGATTGTTGATCAAAGTAGGAAAACCAAAGAAGAAATACTTGGCATAAAAATAGAAAAAAAAAAGAACTTATGGGTACCAATATAAATTAGCACCCATTAACATCTTTGTAAATTCATTACAATATCTTGAGAGAGAAAAACCTTTAACGAGAGAAAAACATTGGTAAGAGAATCAGCTTCACTAGTACATGAATATATGAAATATACAAATTTATATTTCTTCACTTAATTGAATACATGAATATTTACCGAGCTTGTGAGCCAATACTTTGACTCAAAATAATCGCCAAATTAGCTCATTATAATCATTGCATAACGGTTTTCCATGATATCAAATCCTACTGCTCTCTGTGGTTGTTTGTAATATTCAGATACTCATTTTCTTTATTATCCTTACAACGCATAAGCTTGAAGAAAATGGATGTATGAAGGTAAAAACAAAGATGTGACAGTAATAGTGTAAAGATACTTTAGTGTTCCTTTACTTAGAGGTTCCAAACTGGTATCAGTATGGATCACATTTCATATGAACTTTGTTTCAAAAATCTGTTAGAGGCTGAAACAAGACCTGAAGGTGTATGTATGGTATCAAGACAGAAGGGTAGCTCATTATGAACTTAATATTATCTAAATGCATTTAAGTACAATTTTGTAGGACCCCAGCGGCCATGGCTTTCGTGTCTCAGGAGATGTATGCTTTGAAGAGGCAGTTAAGGTGGCATCAGCGATTACCCCTGTTCCTGGAGGTGTGGGACCAGTTACAGTATCAATGCTCCTCTCCAACACCCTTGATTCTGCAAAACGTGCTTTTGGAATGGTTTGAACAAATGATGTTTTTTCCTACGAAGTTCTATATTGGATCTGCCATCCATATATGCACATGAAAAAGGTTCATTTGTCATGCTATTTTTAAGAGTGAATCAATATTATCCCAATGCTTCAATAACATCAACATTTTCTCTGTTGGAGCAACTAACTAGAACATCTGCATGTTACTTTCGAACAGGATTTGTTGAGGTCAACTTGCCGCAGGACTTATGACATTGGGAGGATCTACGTAGACACCACATAGGATATGCAAATTTGTCGTTTTGGATTCATGTTTTGCTTGTTCAAACTCCCTTCTTGCAATCAAAAAAGAGAAGAAAGATGCGTTTTTACTGTTTTGCTCATTCAGTGAAACTAATTCATGGTTTAGTCAGTTATTTGAGATGCACTCCTTGGCAGCATTCCTTTTATGGATAGTTAATTAGATTTATTAAGATTGAGTGAGGAGGAATCAATGATGTGCATAAGTGCAATACAAATTCACACACACACACACACACGTCTCTTATATGTGATGAGAGTGGCTGAACAAGATTGAAATTCCAACAAAAGGGATTTTTCATGAATCCAACAAAATAACCAATAGTATTAAAGTTTAGAAAGAAAATAGAAAAAGGGGTGAGAGACTTTCTTACTGCCAAAGCTTAACCATGATGACCTTTATGGTATGGGAACCACCACCACCACCACCACTTGAAATCAGTTGACTTGGATGATGATTAAAAGGACAAAAATGACTAAATGATGTGTCTAGGTTTATACAAAAGCTAAGCAATTTTGGTCATATTTGGCACAAGCTAATACCACACTACTACAATAAATTATTTTTTTTATTTCAAAATCATATGTAATTTACAAAATTTAATATTATTTTAAGATACTATATTTAAAAAAAAAAACTACACAGATTTCCGATAGTATAGATACTCCAAAAACCTGCTATCTTTTTTATATTAAATGATTTGAGAGTTATTTTACATTCATATTTATATTTTTTTTACTTTTAAAATTTAGGGAAAAAAAACTTGAAATAGGCCTAGATTTTTCAGTCAAAACTTAAAATATATTACAATAAAATTCCAACTAATTTAAAATGTAATTTAAAGTGAGAAACAATTATTATTTTTTTTGTTAGTACAGAATGAATAAAAAGACACCCTTATCTTTCTAACATTCAAGTAATTAATGCCCTAGAATGGGTAATTCCCTGGACTTCAAGTTACTCCAACGCATTAACTCATGAATAAATATTCTAAACAAATATTTTCTTTCAATTATAAATTCTTTGAGTCACATCAATGCTATTCAAGGACCTCGTATACAAAATTTTTCTTAGTATTCTACTTTGACTTTTTATACAAATATCTTACAAGAATTTTCAAGAATAAATAAATAAAGCTTACACCAACGTTTGTACTGCATTAAAAAAATATTAGATATTCAAAATAAAAACTAATTATATATTAAAGATGTAAAGTTTAATCAAGTTTAAAATATTTATAGTATTACTTTGTATAATTTTAACTGAATTAAAAATTTAAGATATATTTGGGTGATGGAATTAGAACTAAAAGTCAGAGGATTAGAAACGTTGGCTTTTCTTTTTTTGCAGAATAAAAAAAGTAGATATATATACTCCATTAATTTTTATGTTAAAGAATTTGTAATTGAAAACGACTTAACTGATTATTTTATAATTTTCTTATGAAATCATGACTTTATTCTAGAGAAGACTTATTAAATGGAAAGAATTACTCATAACCAACATTTTCTTATGTATACTTAATGTTTGATCAAATAATTGAAGGATATGTGTTCATCAATTGACCCAACAATTAATGTATGTGATCGACAAAGATGGCTTGGAATTTGTTCATCAAATTTCCTCTTCAATGACAAATAATTTATTACTCTGGTGCCGTCCATTGACCGCCATGAATAGAATGTTCCAATGACCAGCACACCTCTAGCCAATTTCCATACCATATACATGTTTCATCAGTTGTGCTCAATAGCATGCACCAGCAATCAACACAAAAATGGCTACTCATTCATTCATGCTTGCTATCACTATTTCAAAGCTACTACTAATCTTCTTCTCTCAATTGTCCACTGCATTAGACACCATCACTCAATCTCAACCACTTCATGATGATGGCAGCACCTTAGTTTCCAATGATGGAACCTTTGAGTTAGGGTTCTTCAGTCCTGGTAGTTCCACAAACCGCTACATAGGAGTATGGTACAAAATCATCCCAGTTAGAACCATTGTTTGGGTTGCCAACCGTGACAATCCAATCAAAGAAAACAATAACAACAACAACTCCAGCATGTTAACCATCACCAAAGAGGGAAACATGGTGCTTCTCAACAACAACAACAATCAAACTATTTGGTCAACAAACATCACAACTCAGACTTTGTTGAGTCCCATGGTGCAGCTCTTAGACACTGGAAACTTGGTGCTTAAAGAAGGCAACAACAACAACAACAATGAAGAAAGTTTTTTGTGGCAAAGCTTTGACCACCCTTGTGATACTCTCTTGCCAGGAATGAAGCTTGGATGGGACCTTAAAAAGGGTATTGATAGGAAACTAACTGCATGGAAGAGTTGGGATGATCCATCTTCAGGGAACTTAACTTGGGAAATGCTCCTAAGTAGTAACCCTGAATTGGTTCTGAGGAAAGGTTCAGTTGAGTATCATAGGAGTGGGCCGTGGAACGGGCCTGGGTTTAGTGGCCAGCCCGTATTGAGAATCACTCCAATTGTTGACACCAAATTTGTCAATGATTCAAATGAGGTTTATTACTCATACACCCTTGTGAACAAGTCAGTGATCTCAATAACTTACTTGAACCAAACTCTTCTTCATCGCGAACGCATCACATGGATTCCTGAAAACAAAACTTGGAGGGTTTATGAGTCTGTGCCTAGAGATTCTTGTGATCCTTATAACCCATGTGGCCCAAATGGAAATTGCATGGTTAATGAGACACCAATTTGCCAGTGTTTAGAAGGATTTGAACCAAAATCTCCTCAGAATTGGAACACGTTTGACTGGACACAAGGATGTGTGCGTAGTGATCCTTGGAGTTGTGGGGTGAAGAATCAAGATGGTTTTCGTAGATTTGCTTCAATGAAAGTTCCTGATACGAGAAATTCTTGGACTTATGGAAATTTCTCACTTGAAAATTGTAGGATCAAATGCTTGGAAAATTGCTCTTGCATGGCTTATTCAAACTTGGACATAAGGGAAGGTGGCAGTGGTTGTTCCATTTGGTTTGGTGATCTTATTGATTTGAAATTGGTTCAAGCAAGCCAACAAGATCTATATATTCGAATGGCTGTTCCAGGTTAACTATGTTATATGCTATCTTCTTCTAAATTTTAGAGTTATTTAATTATTGTCTCTACTTCATCATCATACACATGAAATTTCACAAGTGCAGCTTCAGATGAAGATTCAAGAAAAAGGGCTTTAGTAATTACGATCCCACTTGTGTCTGTCACCATTTTGCTACTTGCAGTTGTCTTCTTTTATATTTACAAGGCCAAAAGAAAGAATAGAAGTAAGTTTCTTAGCCAAAAATGTTCCATTGAACAACCTAACTGTATGCTGAAAAATAGATGTAAGGCTGATAACTTTCATTATTTTATTTTATTTTTTAATGATTTTGTTCTTATATGTATATAGGAATAGAATATGAGACAAAGAACTTCGTATCAACAGAAAAGAAAGATGAAGACGAAAACCAAGATTTTGAGCTTCCTTTCTTTGATCTCCCTGTCATATTCAATGCCACCAATGGCTTCTCAGAAGACAACAAGCTTGGAGAAGGTGGATTTGGACCAGTATACAAGGTACACTCACATGGAATGCTTTTGATAGTAAGACAAACTCCTTTATCAATTGACAAATTATCTTAACTATAAAATTTAGGGAACACTACTAGATGGAAGAGATATTGCTGTCAAAAGGCTCTCAAGGAGTTCAAGACAAGGAATGAAAGAATTCAAGAACGAAGTTATATTGTGTGCAAAACTTCAACACCGAAATCTTGTTAAAGTCCTTGGTTGTTGCATTCAAGAAGAAGATATAATGTTACTTTATGAATATATGCCCAACAGAAGCCTAGATTCATTTCTTTTTGGTTGGTATCTTTAATAATTTTTCTAATTATTTGATAAACGTTTGATTTATTTTATCTTTCGTTGTTTTGAATAAAATACTAATCAATGAAATGGATATTGTCAACAGATCCAACTCAAAGTAAACTTTTAGACTGGTCTAAGCGCTTCAACATCATATGTGCAATTGCTCGTGGACTTCTTTATCTGCATCAAGATTCTAGACTAAGAATCATACATAGAGATCTGAAAACAAGTAACATTTTGCTAGACAATGATATGAATCCAAAAATTTCAGATTTTGGCTTGGCAAAACTTTTTGGAGATGATCAAATTGAAGGGAACACAAACAGAGTGGTTGGAACATAGTAAGTATATTTTACTACATATTTATAATGAAAACTTAACTTCAAATAATTAACTTATTTGTGGTTCTTTTCAGTGGATATATGGCACCAGAATATGCCACTGATGGGTTGTTCTCCATAAAATCTGATGTATTCAGCTTTGGTATAATATTGTTGGAGATTGTGAGTGGAAAGAAAAATAGAGGACTTACATATGCAAGTGATACTTATAATCTCATTGGACATGTGAGTAACAAAATCAACTATATATATATATACATACTTAAATTTAATGAAATGTTTATAACAATTGGTTTTGAATTGCCATAGGCATGGAGATTGTGGAAAGAGGGTGACCCAACAAATTTGATTGACATTTGTTTGGGGGAGTCGTATGTTATATCAGAAGTCTTACGTTGCATTCAAGTTGGTCTTTTATGTCTGCAACATCATCCAGATGATAGACCAAACATGGCATCTGTGCTTGTTATGTTGACCAATGAAACTATTTTAGCTCAACCAAGGGAGCCTGGTTTCTTGATAGAAAGGGTGATTCATGGTGAAGTAGAATCTTCTTCTGGAAACCAAATCTCTTCTTCAATTAATGAAGTGTCTATTTCACTATTGGATGCTAGATAATGTTTTTATTTCTTACACTGCATATAAGCCTAATAGGAATGTATATGTTTGACTTTTATCCTAATGAAATATATATTATAACTCTCAATTAAATAATAGAATAAAATACTCATTTGGGTGATACAAAGTCATTGAAACTTTCCTATGTAATAGATATCGGTCTTTTCTTACTAAGATATTTTTTCTTTTGTGCTTAAATCATAGTATAGTTAGAGTTTTCTGTAATGACTTGTTGTGGCAACATGACACTAATCCATGTCCCACTTTAAATAATTCAACTTCAACAAAATTCTAAAGTTAATTTATTATTCAAATGTGTGTATATTTTTTTTATGCATTCAAAAAGATCATATCACATGGAATAACATATTCACATCCATGAATAAAGATATCTTCATTTGCTTCTTCAACATGACAACCGCAGATGATATGTATTAGTAGTTATAATAAAATGATGAAGATAATGTTTTCTTAAACTGACATAAATTGTTTAATGTAATTAACAACACTCATGTGGTTAATATATATATATATTGTCATGTGTGAAAATGATAGAAGTGATTTGTCATAAAATATAATGATGGGATAACAATTTCAAAATAATTACTAACATGTTGACATTTTCCAATTTTTTTTATTATTCATTAGTTATAAATAGTTTAACACCAAAAATAAAAACACAATTAATATAAATTGTAGTTAATTGTTTTTAGTTACATGTGGTAAGAGACATTAAAAATCAAATACTAGATATATTAATCACTTGATCAGAGTCCATTTATAATAATATAATAATAACTTTTTTACTTAATTATTAGTATATTATTATATGCGGGTTATAACTTGGTTTTAATATTGGATTGTGAAAGTATCATCACCTTTATTATATTGATAGTAGAAGTTATGAAATAATTATTTTGAGCATGTGTGGTGAATTGCATGCAGTGGCAAAGACAACTCAACTTGAAATGCAATATATGTAATCCTTTTAAAGAATTCAAACCTTTCAAACATTTTATCATTAAAATTACATTTTTAATCAATAGCATGATTCCAATTACACTCTCAGATTCCAAAGAAAATGTTGGAAGGATTAAATCAAGCACATAGAACAAGGTTCATGCTCTGCTAGAAGAGGTAAACTTGTAAGTCACGTAAGCTCCCAATGCCATAATCACAAGAATTGCAGCACCCATGTTTGCAACCAAAGGCTTTTCTTCATCATTCAAGTTTCCTTCTCCAATTTTAGTCACTATCTCTGAAGCTGAAGCAACCACTTCTTTTATTCCCTTCTCTATTGTGTACACCTCCTCCTCTTTTCTCTTTCCTTTGTCGATGCTTCTGTGGGTGCTTTCTTTTCCCTTTTCTTTTGTAGCAGTGGACCCTTCACCTTCCTTTGGTCTTGTCTTCAATATCTCTGCTCCTTTCCAAACCTCATCGTGATTAATGTATCTCTGACCTGACTTCATTCTCTCATTAGGGTTATTCCGATCTGCTTCATCTTCCTTTTCATGTATTCTCTTCTTCACTTTTTCTATATATGTTGCAATGTCATTTTGCTTATTTTCCACCACATTTTTATCTTGTATTTTTCTGTCATGACCCCTTATTGCTGAGGTGGATTTTGGCTCAATTTCCCCTTGACCTTTTTGAGATTTACCTATTTCCTTTAATGGGGTTGAAGCAAAAATTGGTGTGGGTTTCAACATGGTTTCCTCTTGAACATTTTTAGGCCTTGGTGACTTATCTCCAATAGGTTTTTCTCTTAGTTCCATTCTAGGGAGTGGAGATTTTGGAGGCATGGCTACTTCTTTAGGCTTTGATAGATCAAGCACAGGTTTCTCAGAAGAACTAAGTGGTGGAATTGGAGGTATTTGGTGAGGTGATTTGGGAGAAACTTGTGAAACAGCAAAGGGCTTCTTTGGCATGGTAACAATGAGAGTTCCAAGCTCATACTTACCGTGAAGTTTCTCCACCTCGCAATTTTCTGGAACGGGATATGTTTGCTCGAAGTTGCTTATTCTGTTGCCTCCCAGTGTTCGTTCTCCTGTAACCCTCACCACTCGAGAAGATCTCACAAAATTTATCTTTATCTTCTCCTTTATGAAACCTGTAGAATGCAAAAGATTATGATGTGTGAATTTTCCATAATAGTACCTTAAAATTTGCATGCATGTCACATGTATGTTCTACACAATCTTCTGTGTGTTTGAATAAGAAAAACTATATATATATATATATATATATATATATATATATATATATATATATATACACACATATGAGACCTTACAAAATTAATATAGCATTTTCTAGACATAATTGTATTAGTTTCTTTGCAATGCACTAATCACGTTAAAGCGTGTAATTAAAAAGCTTTGATTCGGGGCATATAATAACCATAAAAAAATAAAGTGACATGCAATGAAAAGTACTGACCAGGAATATAAACATGAAGAAAATATGCATTTTCATTTTCCTTCATCTCTGACTTGGGCTCAAAAGTTTCATACAAAGGACGAATGGAAGCTTGTGTTCTTGTTGTTCTTGATCTAGGTGTTCTTGGACCAGAAGCCATGACTTTGCACGTGTGGTTTGACCTAGCTTTGAATCTCACAAATAATCAACTCAGATGTTTGAGATAGGTTTCTATATATGAAGGTTATTGAATTGGATTTATATCACATATATACATGGAGCTAGGTTACCCTTGGTTTTCTTGTTCAAGAGACTATTCCTTTTTGTGTAGTTTGGTTTGTTAATGTAATAGGGTTTGATTTTTCCCTTCCCTGGTTAGGGAATTTGAGGCATAACTTCTTTCCCAAATAAAGCAATTGTTCTTTGTTTTCCCCCCACACTTACAAAACCATGTCAGAATGTGAAAAATGATATATGGCTTTGCTTATGATTTTAGTTTTTTTTTTTTTTTTTTTAACCCAATTCTGCCAAGTTATGTGTCTGTTCTCATAAAGAAAACACTTTTGGTTATGATCTTTTTTCCTCTCTATGCTTCCATTTCTTTCTTGATGCTTTTATGTCAAGTTTTCTACCAAAGTTATATCTTCAAAGTACTCCAGTAATTTCAGCTTATATATGCTTTTGATTCCTATATAAATTCAGTGAGAGAGGGACTCTCATTTCAACAAAATTGTTTTTTCAGTAATATTTGAAATATATTGTTGAAAAAATTTACCATTTTCATTAGTGACATTTTACCAAGTATACAATTTTAATAATATCTTTTAACATATTATTAATAATATTTAAAAAGTGTTGTTAATTTATTTCTTTTTTTTTAACATTCAATTTTTTTTATTATTTTAATTAGAGACATTTATAAATGTTATTAATTTACTTATTTAGCAACATTTTTAAAAATATTATTATTTGTTCATAATTTAATACGTGTAATGTTTAAAAAAGGTTAGTTATATTTTTAGTAATATATAAAATAAAAAATCTTTGTCATACATATTTTAAGATATAGAAATATAGACTTCTAAATATCTAGATATTAGGTTATGCAAACCAAATAAAATGTGATGAAAAATGTCATTCGCAGATAGTAGTACATCTTTCACATATCAATTTACGTGTCATAAATATTGGATATTGGTCACTGACTGGTGGGGTGTCAAATCATCTCTTGATAAGAAGAAAAAATAAAAGAAAAATCAAGTAAATCCCTTCAAGGGACATTCAGTTTCTAAGTAAGGGTCAGATTGTGAATGGAAGAATATGTCTCCAAACAACTGAAACATTTACAATTCCTCTATCTTTTGTTTTAGATATTTTTTCGTGACATAACCAATCTGAACTAATTCATATTACTTTCCTTGCTTGCGACTCTATAATGTACACTACTTCTCCTCCGAGTTTAAAATAAACACGTCATAACACGTATAACTTGAGAATGCAAATAAACTAAGTTTTAGTTTTATAAAATTTAGTTACTAATCACATTTTTATTTCATATTTATATTATACTTAAAAATAGTTCCTTAAGTTAAAAAATGAACTATCACGACTTAATTACATATATAAAACTATATTTTTTCATATAATTAAAAATTACAATTATTATAAATATTACAAAACCATAATCGTATATATTAGTTGATAATTATTCTAAACATATTATATTATATTTAAACATAATAAATAATTAAAATTGATTTTAATAAAAATGTAAAATAGAAAATGCGATATTTGTTTTATCGATTGTAGCATAATGTATATCAAAGTAAAACTCGAAATTTAATTGAAGAATAGCACCAACTCTCTAGAAGAAAACCATAACCCTGTAAAATGGAATGAACAATGAAAAATACTGAAGTATTCCACACAATGGAAGAGGTAGAGGTAGATAAATGGAAGAAATACATGTTATAAACGTCGATGTCAATTTAATATCAAAAATTGTCAAGAAACAGCTCTAACTGTAAAAATAATATCCGGTAGTAATAATTGAAGAAAAAAACCAAACGATAATAAACAACAAAAGTTGGGAGCCTGATTAAAACTAAACAATTGCCTGGGACTTGTTTAGGATGACACCTTCATATTTAACTTGGAACCACTTCATGGCATCCTCCTTCGTCACACGGTGCTGGATTCCAACACGAGACTTGCAACGACGACGTCGTCCCACACGGTACCCAGGGCGCTCCAGAACAACAAAGAAATCCATTCCATAAATACCAGTAGAAGGATCGTACCTGACGCACACAAATGTAATAAGCATTTTTTTCTTCCTATAGAAATAGAAAGGGAAATCATGAAATAGAAGATATAAATATCAAATTTTCAATTGAATATATTGTTACAAACATTGTTACTACAAAGTTAGAAAGGAAAAATGTGTGATCAAATGATATTTTACACTACTTGCATTGTGACTAACATTAGAATATAATGACATGAAAAATTATGTGATAAATCTAATTTTTTTAATTAGTAAACTTATTTCTTCCATCGTTTCCGTTCTTCCCTCTTTTTCAAACAAAAACTCGGAAATTTTCCCACTTCTTTCTTTGGTTCTTCCTAATTCCCATTGTTATCCATCTAAACAAACCAACTTCTCTATTCTATTTCTTTTTGTCTATAATTCATAATTAGTTAATTTTTTTTTTCTTCCCCCTGTTTCAGTTTTACATACACTGAGCACATATAGGAAAACTATATGTAATAATTTAAATTGTAAGAGACGTACCACCAACATACTAGATGACTAAGAAACAGAAATTGGTGTTCAAACATGAGCAAGCAGTTATGTTATGCATAATGAGAAAATTACTTGATTCCCAAATCAATGTGCTCCTGAATGCCGAAGCCGAAACAGCCAGTGTCGCTGAAATTTCTTCTCAGCAGCTCGTACTCCTTCACCTTCAAACCACTTTCCAAAAGCTGCATCGCCTTGTCGCCTCTCACAGTCACATAGCACGCGATCTTCTCGTTTCTTCTAATCCCAAAGGATCGCACAGTGTACCTTGCTGCAATGCAAAAATCAATCAATTAAACAAAATTTAAAACTATGGCTTTCAAAATTCAAAATAAACAAAAACAATAATAACACAGATAAAACTTATATGCAGTTCTGTAGGAACCTTTGGTACTGCTTTTTTATTCAAAATACAGTTTCACCTGAGTACTAGAGCACTAACATTTACTATATTAATCGCTGAAGTGAAACTTCAATTCTATTTTAATCACAATACAAAACTACCTTAAAATACGGCATCGAAGTTTTTCAAATTATAGATAAGTTTAGTATTAATCCAAATTGATCTTTTAATCCCTTATTTCAAACACTACTAAAGATTTCACTTACATTACAAGCAAAATTACACGAAATCTGAATTTATATACCTTGATTTTATATTATTATCATCAAACACCTCACCACATTGTTGTTTCCGATGGCATGAAGGAGTTTTGATTGAAGGGACTAAACCGTACTTTTTACAAATTACAAAGAGTTAATAAGATCAATCTTAAAATTGAAAGACAACAAAAAATAAAGCAGTTTCAAATATAAGAAACTAAAAGTATATATAATCTTTATAATATTAATTACTGCTTTTTTACTCAAAAGTTGCACTAAATATCGAAATCCAGAAATTCAACAATGCAAAAATAACAATAATGATAATACCTTTGGAGAAAACAGGGGTTTGACCACTAAGTTGTTCGAGGACCTAAGTAGAGAGAGAGAATGAAGACAAGAGAGTATAGGCGAAGGTGATAAAATGAGAAAAAGAGGATGTTATGATAAACTATCATCAAAATTAAAATAAATAAATTGTTCGTGCCTTGGCAGCGCGAGTGAGACGATCACCGCTCTCGCCGACGGAGATGTTGAGGACGAGTTTCTGAACTTTGATTTCTCGCATCGGATTCGACAATTTCTTTTCGGACGCCTGCAAAGACATAAGCAAACCAGAGAATGGTTCATTTGGCTCTAGAAGATAGAAAGAGAGAAATGAAATGGAAGAAAAAAGAAAAGAGAAGAGTTATGGAGTTTACCATTTGGGACGGAATGTTATGGAATCCCGCGGTGAGAGAAGTTCTTTTGCAGCGGCAGAGTGAAGAAATGGGACTAATATGGGAACGAAAGAGAGGAGCGTGACTAGGGTTTTGCTTTCATGGATTCCATTCGGCCCGAATGCAATCATTGCCCAAAGGCCCAAAAGGCATGCGGGATCTAACACTGTAAAGCCCATAGAATAGGGAAAATGAAAACACATTGCCATTGGTGGTATTATTTTGTATTTATATCTTATTTACTTATTGTGTTATACTTCAATCAAACATTTTAATAATTGACTTTGTACATGTTGTTTATGTTTGAATTCCATAAAATTAAGAAGACAAAGTTTTTTTTTTACTGAATATTTAATATAATTATAATTTAAGAATTAGATTATAATTATAATAATTAAATTTGGAAATATCATTTACATTGAAACAATCTTGTACCAATTGTTTTACACACTCATGATATATTTACCCAGTGAATAATAATAGTTTAATGAAAAAAAAATAAATCTGCCTTCGTTCTCTTTTTTTCTTTTTCCCTCCCTCGCTCGTTTTTAGTCTCGCATTGCATCTCTCTTTTATTTAGTTTTTTTCTCTTTTGTTTCTCCTTTGTGATAATATTAACGTAAAATGTCTACATTGACAAAAATTTTAAAAAAAATACCTCCTAAGATTCAAACATTTTACTAAGAGATAGTTATATTAAAAAATAAGATCTCAAAACACAATTTATTTTATTTTATTTTAAGAAAAAGAATATTTCAATTATCATATTTAATAAAATAAAATATCTTGTTTATAAATACAAAATAAAATGCAAAAAATAACTTATACTTTTTTTATATACAAAAAAAAGACAACTTACATGTAAAATTTAAATCTAGAGAGTAATGTGAAATTCAACTTCAATTGGGTAAGATTTGATTCAGCTTAAGGCTAGAATTGGATCATTGCCGCCTGATATTGAATTACCTATGGATTGATCCATTTTAGCCCAGAGTTGTTAGAGTTAATTTAGAAACGGTACACTCACACCTGGAGCTATAGCACCCCAGAATGCGATGATATCCATAAAAAAAAAAAATTTCCCTCTGGCATTCATCATTAGATACGAAGAAAGATACGGAGAATACATATTACCTACGCTACAGCTACGGTTCAGTATAACACAATCAGTTATGTCCCTATTCTCATTCTCATCTTACTTGTTAATACTATAATATGTCGTCGTCAAAGGGATTGTCTAAGAAACCTAGGCTATATACTACTCTATACACAAAGGTACAAGTTACATCTGATGGGTCAACTTTGTTCTTTATAAGGCGTCCAGATCAATTTGCTAACATCAACCTCCAGGCCCCCCCTCCCAGCAGCTTTAAGATGGCGATCCAACACTTTGGGATCTGCGCAGATCACATGTTGACCTTTCCTGTATTGAATCAATTCTAGACTCTGCAGGGTGGTTAATATATCTTCAGCTTTAATGGCAGTCATATCACTCAGTTCCTGTTAAAAAAGAAAAAAAAAAAAAAAAATTCTTCAATAGCACATAGCCTTTGAACAACAGAAATAAAGGTTAGAGGAAAAGGAAAACATATGGAAATGTTTAGTTCACCTTTTACATAGAGTGTCAAGGACCCTAATTGATAAACTATATTCCAATAATTCTTTATTTGTAAACAGAAAAGTAGAATTCTTCATTTCTCTAGAAACATTAATAATTTAAAGGAATAAGGTACCTTTATTGAAATGTTCCCCTTGTGCTTCTTCAGAATATCTAAGAGAACCCTGGTCCAATATCCTCTGTAGCTTAGCAGTCCAAGGTCTGAAAGGGGTCTTTCAGGTGTGCCAACTTTGCCCTCCTTCTTGGACAGTTCATATGCTATTTAATAATTGAAATTTCAATGAGTTTCAGTCACACTTTATCACATATACTCCAAGCACTAGTAAATAAAAAGAGGCCCGTTTTATAGAGAGAGAGCGCTTACAGAAAGCAATTAGAAATTTGCCATAGCCTTTCCTTTGGTAAGGTGGAAGGGTTAAGATACATGCCAAATTGTAAGATTCCTCAGAGTGTTTTTCCTTCATAACAACAATGTAAACAAAATCAATAAGATTAACCCATAACGTAAAGGAAAAAATGAACATATATGTAAGATTAAGAAATAAAAACTTTTGAAGATTAAATATATTTAAATGAAAACAACGTTCTTTTATCATAACCATAACTAAGGCCTATTAATGAATAAATGAACATCATAAACTCAGCTATCCGAAATAGAACTTCATCATTGTACAGAGGGTAAAGCCTTTAGTCGATCGAAAATAAGAAAATGTTCATTTTTGTTCCCTCCAAAATAAATTCTCTCTTTTGGTCCCTCATTTTTTTGGAAATGTATTACTATTACATGTGGTCCTTGCCCTCACAAAAGTTCATTTGTTGTCCATCGTTTAAAAAAATAGGGATCATAGAATTTCAATAAATGAGAAACGAAAAGGAGACCTTTAGATAACAGACAAAAATTAAATGGGTATATTACCAGTAAATATAAAATTCTAGAAACAGCACTATCATACTTTACCTTGGAGAAATAGCCAACCATGTGACAACCTCGATCATCACATTCACACAAAACATAGAACAGAAACAGGTCTACATCATAATAGAGGGTCTTGTGATCAAGGAATAACTTTGCTAAATAACAAAGATTCTGCCCATAAACCTTGTTCTTTTTTCCATCAACCTGTTTCCAGATATAAAAATAATTAAAAGCAAAAAAATTTCAAATTTTGATAATAATAAAAAATATGCATAGATAACTGTTGCAACTTGCAAATGCCAGCCAAATAACACAACTGTCATGTTCCTAAAACGAAATAATTTCAAATATTTGAGATTTTAACTTACACTAGAAATCATTTAAATAATTCAATGAAGGAATAGAGCTGATGCTCATCAAGTAATAGTAGGAGCAGCAGAAATTTGGGGAACTGATATCAATGCCTTTAAAAAAACTCTACCAGGATTAAAGAAGGTTAATATATTTTTGAAAAAAAGAAAGAACAAAGTACAAAAGAAAAATAAAATTCAGAAATACAGCGCACTCTCTATACATGTCAGAATCAAAAACATACTTCAAGCACCCATTATCAAGGTTTTGATTGATGTGGGTGTTCCATATTCTGAGAAGCAGATTGCAGTCAATGGTTTTAATTTTCACAAGCTGACAAATTATATTAAAAGCATCATATTATTAAGACATAGTAAAAAGTTTACAATTTTGTACTAATGGAATATAAGCCAAAATTTACAGTATTCATTGTACAATGATTTGAAGATAAGTGAGAAAAAAAACTAAATTCATTTTGAACTCAAAAAGTTAAACATGATGAAATGATGTACTGATGAAAAAAAGAGGATTTTGTGATATTGAGAACATAAGTGTTAAAAATGTACCTCAAACATTGACAGTGTTCCACTTCTATATATCTCATCACCAGGAGGATGCTTAAGATCACATTTCCTCTTCATGAACAGGAAGCCAATGTTAGAACAAGAGGATGAAAATGGTGCTTAAGTGATTTGCATTGGTATATAAAACTGGCTTCTTTCCTCTACTTTTTTGGGGTCCCTAGGGAGAGTGAAGAATAAATACCACCAGATATTTTTCATAGACTATTTCATACAATACCCTTTTTATCAATCTTCAAGTGCTCAAGAAACTAAAAACAGTCATTTCAATAAAAAAGTTCCTTTACAGATAAGTAGAGAGAAGAAATAAATTTTAAAGATGACTAAAAGATTAAAAGCACAATCCTGAGTAAATTTCAATGGCAAACAATACAAAACCACATATTGCTTGGAATCCATAGAAAGCTAAATAAAATAGAACTTTAAAAGAATACTCATGATTGGTGCAGATTACTATCAATAAAAACTAAGCTGTATTTGTGCAGTTACTAATAGGAGGACAAACGTGGTAGCAAGAATTTTGTTTGGAGGAAAACAAACTTTACCCATAGATAAGTTCAATGCCTGAGTTTGTTAACTAAAAAAAAAAAAAAAGAAAAAAAAAAAAGCTAAATAAAAACCAATAATCCAAAAAACTCAGCAAATTCCAGGGTCCCTTGATGAAAAAAAAAAAAAAAAAAAAACTGCATACACAACAAAGAAATGTAAAATGAAAGGATTTTTTCAGGCATAGCTCACCATATGCCTCTGAAGCTGTTCTTTGCGCTTCATGAAATTGAGGCAAAACTCACAAAAGTACAGCTTCAAACAGTCATTGTATTCTGGTGGGAATGGGGAGAAGTACCATGTCTCAATCTCATATCTTCCAAGCTCAATGGTAGCTATATTTTTCACTTTTGTAAATTCCTCATGTTCCCGCAAACTGGCAGCATCAAGCTCCTCATGTCCCTGCAATTTAACAACACATATAAATTTAAAATACAATGAACCAGTCATTAAAATATATTGGTTTAAATTTTCACGTACAAGAAAGCAATGATCAGCATCCAGCTCCAACAAAATAATATCATAATTACTTTCATGCCACTTCAATCTAAATATTAAAGCTACTGACATGCAAACAAGGTTAGTGTTTTGGAAGCACTATAATCGTGGTATCAGTATGTTTGCAATTGGAAGCTCTAAGATCTTTGACAAGCAGATTATTTCATGAAAAAACTTCTATAACATAGATCCATTATCCAATAACCACATATCATACATGTTTGACAATTGTTAGAAATTCAGCTTATGATCTTCAGTTTTTCTTTACTAAGGAAACAGAATTTTCAAAACAAGCAAAAAAAATTTGGAGCTTATGATTAACCTATCAGCTTATTTTCTAGGCAGCTAAGTTTGGTTTCTCATTTTATCCCCAACAATTGATAATGTCAAATACAAACAATTGTAAATAACTCCAAACCCTTTTTTTGTAATTTTACTACAGAAAAGTAATTCTTTTTACAATCCAAACAAAATAAATTTTAAAACCATTGTTCACCTCACACATGTCCTCAAAGAAAAACTTCTTTCATATAACCAATCAACCAATAATTAATTATACATGTAATATTTTTTGAAAGCTAATCCAAAAACAATGCTATGCATCAAGTTGAAGTAACACTCAAATATTGATAAGATATTCAATCAGAACAGTATGAACAAAGAGTTGTGCCAGTGAAAAATTAACAGCTTATAGCATTCAATTTATTTAATGCCAAAATAGCACCTACACACTGTTGAAGCATTTTGTATGAAAGGAGTAAAAGTATAGCATGCGTTTTGTTGTGTGTATTTGTGTCTAACAGCTTATGTGGAAGTTGTAACTGAAAAAGTAATAAATCTACCTCTACATGTGTCTCATCAATCTTCCTTTTTTGGTGACGTGTCATCTTCAAGCCAGTCGCACCCTAGAAGTCCATATGTACAATTTTCTAAATGAATTCAGTCACAAAGGGAGAACATATTTTGAAATAGCATAATTGAAAAAGTCAACAACATTCAAGATACTAAATTGAAGAATGGTCAATTCCAGTGACTACAAATGTATATTTAACTCCAGACACAAAAATGAACATGTCTGCAAGTCACTAGGGTACCAGATCATTTTTTGCACCTACCAACAGGTCCCACAAAAAGGAGAAGCCATTGAAAAGAAAATATGTCTGCTTTAAATATTATAAAACCATGGCTTTAATATAATTCAATGGCACCATTTGTTCTATGTAATGAATCCATTCTAGTGGGAAAAGATTAAGTTGTGTTTGTAAAGCACAAGAAAAAAAAATCTGGACTACATTATCACTTCTTTGTCAGGAATCCCCATAACCTAACTTCAAAAATAAATTGATAAGGTACAAAAAATGCTGCCATACACAATTTTAGATTATATGTGTTACCTTCTCCTCCACTTTCTCATCAACAACAGCCTCCACTGAATCAAGATCAAGCTGTTCAAGCTTAACCCACTCATCAAGTCTTCTATTGACTGCAAAAGAAAATGTAAAAAAAAAAAAAAAATACAATAAGACTAAGCAATTATTATCTTATCATCATCCCTCCCTACCAGTGCTTTAAATCCCAGATAGTGACATGAAGCATCCAGCCCAAAACACTATAATAGGATAGCCACTATTTTGAAATTTTTTATATAGCATGGATCTTCAATTCTCAATAATGATAAAACCCAATCAAAATTCATGACATTCATAATTAACAATAAAAAGAAATAGGTGTCCTAAACAAAACATACAAGCTAATACCAACCAATTCAAATACAACTTTCCTAGATAGGAAACTTCAATAATCAATCATCGTCATCTAAACTCAAGTTTTCTTCTTTACCATTTTATTGTTTACAGTTGTAGAGATCATTTGAATAATTGAAATCCCAAAACTTCGAACCAAAATGTCCTAATGCCTCTGTTCATAGCATGTTTTAGGAATCAACACATAGTACCACTACTGCCACCATTCAGCCCGCTATTTAGTCTGCTACAGGAACTACACTAAACCACTCCGCCACGGTAACCCCTATTAGTTGGTGGCGCCGCTCCACAACACTCTACTATTGCAAAGCAAGTAATATCCTAATTTGGGTTTCCAAAAAAAACCAGTTATGCACACAAATGATTCCTTTCTCTGTAACTTGCTACTTTCCGTTCAGGAAAACAAAACCCCAAATCAAACATAATCCTCACTCTCGTCACTAAGAAATTCATAAATAATAATTCACAAAAATTCAAGTTCTGGCAAAGCTTCTCTAGTATTCACATCATATTCGCAGTGGACCCTGTTCGTGATAAGACATCAATTCCAATCACAGCCACCGACACAATCCTCACCGTTAACCCAAAACAAAACGTGATACAAAACAAATTCAAATTGAGTCTAAACAAACCCTAAATCCACACCCAGCTCAACCAACCAACCAACCCTTGAAACCGAAACCCTAGCCGTTCACTCTATTCATTCAAATCCAGCAACAGGACGAAGATGGAAAGACGAAGGGTCTTACACTCGGTGTAATGGACGTAATACTCGTAATCGCTGGGGATGGCGTTGGGAACCTTGCGGCGCTCGATGACCTTGACGGGATGGTACTTGCCATCCCTCCATCGGCACATGACGCGCGTCCCGACCTCCAAGGGGAGTACCGACGATCTCCGCCTTTTGGTCGTGTCGGGCTCCGGCGTCGCCTCCGTGCCGTCGACGGACATGGACTTGCCGTTGCCGGCGGAAGGAGCGGAACCGTTTTCCGCAGCGGATGGGGTTTCGAGCGAGCCCATGAAAGAAAGAGCACTGAACCGTACGGAAGAGGATTGGTTGAGTTGGGATTAGATGTTACGAGTGAACCGAGTGAGCGTGCTTATCAAAATATGATTCCTCAAAATAATAATCATCGACTATTTTTTTCATAAATAATATTATTTTTTTAAATATTTTTTAAAATAACAGCATTTGAAAGCATTATTTACACGATTAGCGACTTTTCATTGTTACATGTATAAAAATAATCAATTATTTTATATTATGATCGATTATTTAGCATAATCAACTCTCGCCAGTTGAAAAGCAAAGAAATATGTAACAAAGGGGTAATTTCAGGTAAATTTCGCTCAGCGATGAGTTACTCAGCTCGGCGAGAATTGATTAGGTAATTACGTTGGATCGATATCCATCGCTTGAGCGAAGAAATTTATAATCGATTATAATTTGAACAAATTGATCATATATCATATATGTGTCACCTTTAAGAGCGGTTAATATTTTAACCGCTTCTTAAAAGTGAACATATAATAAGCGATTCCACGTTAACCGCTATCTAAAATATACTTTTAATAGCGGTTAGTTCTAGAACCACTATCTAAAATCTCGGGTCAATTCTCGTTCGGCGATGGGGACTTTCGCTTGAGCGAAGTGATTGAAATATGTGGTGACCCGAGTTGCATTATATGGCTAACTGCGTTGGACGTTTAGCCTATGGTCAATTCTCGCTCAAGCTTCCAAATACCCATAATATGTAAAGAAACAAAGAAAAGAAACTAGAACAATCAAACTCAGATTATGCGGCTCCTGCAGAATGAGTTTCTTCAAAACTTTTCAGAAAACTTTCTAAGTTATTTTAACCGATAACAACAAGTTTTAATCGATTAAAACAAGTTAGCAAAAAGTTCCTTAAATAACCTTTGACTTCATCAAACCCACAATATCTTTGTTTTATCAAATGATTCAATAAGATCTTCATCACTTTCAATTAATTGAAAAACTCCTAAGTTTCATACATTGAGACATTTCTTAACTAACACAATCTAATGATGCGAAGTAGATGCACGTGCAACATTGGGACATGTTCTTACTGCTATGACCAGGGGTATGACAAAATGAACATTTTTTAATCCTACTACTTGATTTTATGTAATGTCCATCTCGGTTCTTATACGACTTGATTTTGGTCGACTCTTTGAAGTTCTTTTCATTTCTGGATTTGCACACAAAGTAGGTCTTGTGTATGTTGGCCAATATTTTTCATTTCGCAATAACCCAAATTGTGTTCAGTATACCTTTGAAACTTGTTGTAAGGTATACACTCGAATTAATATAGTTGTTGAAGTCATGGTGTGCATGCTTGCATGCAGCAAGAACATGTGAACAAAGCATGTGAAATTTTTGGAATTTCCCACAGTCACACCATAACTCATCAAGGTGAGCCGCAAACTTCCTGTCTGGTCGAACTTCACTTGGGTTTTGTGTTTCTTCTACTACAAATTTTGTGGTAGACTGTCAAAAGTTATGACCCTATGCGTGTTTACTGTGTTTGTGTTTCCTCTAAATTTGTGACCAAAATTTCGGAGTATACATGACCGACGATTGATCATGGCATCTATCCGCCTCCCTCTTTCAATGAAAAATTTGTTGCGACGGGTGTACGTTGCGTTGACCATGGAGCAAATAGGTAGATTTCTTGTTTTTTTCAAAACGAGTTGATAGACTCTGCTATGTTAATCGTCATGTGGCCCCAACGTCGTCCATTGTCACATGCAAGTGCCCATTTTCTCTAGGTATCTCATCCAACCAATTAGTTGCTTTTATGTCACATTGCCTCAAGATGTTGTAATAATAGTAGAATCGTGGTTCGATCATCCCATACGCTACAACAATATTAAAAAAACATAGTTAATATACCACATAGACTTGAGTGTGTTGGGGTATGAAGAAGAAGAAGTTTTAAATGAAGAAGAACATAGTTAATATACCACAATATTAAAAAAACATAGTTAATATACCACATAGACTTGATTTAAGGGTGAAATTTACGGTGAGTGTGTGTTGGGGTATGAAGAAGAAGAAGTTTTAAATGAAACAAAAATTTCAATACCACATAGACTTGAGTTTGAATCATGAACATCGAACATGGCCTCCACGTCGTCATCATCTTTCAACTCAACAGCAATGAAGTTGTTGATCCCAACTCCAGAGTCTAGTTGGGCAGCGAAAATGGATGGTTGCTACATTTTCGTGGGGTTCTTTCTCCAATTTCTTGTGGATCAACTTCTTCAACCTTTGTAGAAAAATTCCTCTCTTTAAAGGAACAAGTTTTGCAGTCCCAGTATTGAAGGTAACTCCCTCCATGGGACATGGGTTCATGAAACCATCATAGTGGACAATAGTAGACACTACACCCATTTTAGGAGTGTGGAACACAAAGAAGACTAAAGGTAAGAAGAAGAAATAATGCAAATAGCTTCAGAGATTTAGGAGTGTGCAATGTGAGAACTTCAAAGAATGAAAGTGGTCTATTTATAATGAAGTCCATTGGTTTGAATCCAATGCTCCCTCACATGGTTTCGACGCACACAAAACCCAAGCAAAGTGGGTGGGTCAACATCTCTTTAAATATATTTGGATTCTTACGCTTTTGTCTAACCCAATGTAGGGAATCCAAGATTGGAATCCTAACTTAGGTGGGTAACTCAGCATTGGATTCTTTACTTGTGTGCATCGAGAAAGACATGGGAATTCTGACTTGGGTGGGTGACTCAGCATTATAAATAGTTGCGGGTTTCCTCGCTCAAGCGATGGGTTTCTCGCTTGAGCGAGAATTGACCACAAGCTAAACGTCCAACGCAGTTAGCCACATAATGCAACTTGGGTCACCACATATTTCAATCACTTCTCGCTCAGCGAAAGTACCCGTCGCTGAGCGAGAATTGACCCGAGATTTTAGATAGCGGTTCTAGAACTAACCGCTATTAAAAGTATATTTTAGATAGCGGTTAACGTGGAACCGCTATTATATGTTCACTTTTAAGAGCGGTTAAAATATTAACCAGCTCTTAAAAGTGACACATATATGATATATGATCGATTTGTTCAAATTATAATCGATTATAAATTTCTTCGCTCAAGCGATGGATGTCTCGTTTGAGCGAGAATTGACCACGGTCCAACGCAGTTACCCAATCAATTCTCGCTCGAGCGAAGTAACTCATCGCTTGAGCGAGAATTTACCACGACTAAACGTCCAACGCAATTAGCCACATAACGCAACTTGGGTCACCACATATTTTAATCACTTCTCGCTCAAGCGAAAATACCGTCGCTTGAGCGAGAATTAACCGGAGATTACCCCTTTGTTACTGATTTCCTCGCTCAAGCGAAGAAACCCTTCGCTTGAGCGAGAGTTGATTATGCGAAATAATCGATCATAATATAAAATAATTGATTATTTTAATATGTGAATAATAAAAAGTGTTAGTTGTGTAAATAATGTTCAGGATGTGCTTATTTTGAAAAATATTTTTAAAAATAGTATTATTTATGAAAAAAAGTCGCAACTCATCTCCTCACCAAACATGATACTGTTAAACACTTTCTACATCCCATAGAAATAGTTTGTAAATAACTTATTTATTAATTGTGCATGGAGGTGCTAACATAGATTAATTATATGTTAAAAAAAAACATATTTATTTTTTAAAATTATTTATTTAATTGTGATGATTTATAATTAAATGAAAAAATATATAAAGCTATACAAATCATTTTATTTACATTCTGAAATAATAATTATTAAAACTAATATATTTATTTATATAACAAGATTATGTATCAAATATTTTACTCTTAAATGTAAAATTTATAAATTTTTTCTTTAAAACACCTCTATCAATTTGTTTAATTCATTTGATAATACGTTTTAAATAAAATATGCATTTGAAAGTATTTTATTTTTCATACAAATAAACATTTTTAATCGAGTATTCATTCTTTTTTCGAAATATCTATTAAAAAAATTATTCTAAATGTAATTAATAAATACTAATTAATTGATAAACACTGTTTCCAATATTAAAAAAATCTGTATTAATTATTAACATTGTTTTGTTCTGGGCTATTAGTGAATTGTGTTTCAATTTACAATAGGTAGTTTCACCAAAATTTCCAAAGATCCCGAAAATATTTTTTGCCATTATTAACTTCTAAATTTTTAGTATTTTATTATATAGCTAGGATTCTTATTTTATATCATTGCAAGTTTTTATGCTTTTTTCCAGCAATAGCATCGCATAACTTTACTTCAACAGACTTCAATGATGAATAATAATAATATTGATAATGATAAATGAAAAACTTTATCTACATAATGAGTGTAAGATTAGTATCAAATTAGATTGATTTATATTTTCTCTTTAATAATTTTTTTAGTATCGGAGGTCAATTATAAGAAAAACAAAAAGAGAAAGTAAAACAATACAAGTGAGAACAAATATATAATCCTTAGGTTAAAAATAATATAATTATTTCCTTGAAATTGAGGAAGAATTAGAGATATAGAACGGAATTCGTCGTACAAACTTGCTTCTTCTTGTAGGTGTTGGTCTGGATCATGGACGCCAATCTCGACCTATACTAGCAAAGTAACTGCACTTCACTGACAGTGTCTGGCAACCTCTTGTACGGTTGCCAATCTTGGTGCTAAAAAGCACACGAAGGGGTGGTTTTAATGATTGGAACAAGTTACCAAGGCAAAGAAGTCTATTTAATTTTGAATTTTCTACTTGTGTTTCGAAATGAGCAACCGTATCCGTTCTATTGAAGCAAGGCAAGCACATGGCCAACCCTAGGCCTGCTCATGGTTTCTTTTTGAAGAAAAACTAAATCTGGAAATATGGTTCCACCTTTTTTGGCACCAACCAGTTTCAATTTTTGCGAACCAATCCAAAAGCAGTGTTGTAAAATTGTTTCTGAGGCAACCTGATATTTTCAGATACTTCAGAACATAGACTGAACATAGCTCTAACTAAATATTGGTTTATCAGTTCTGCACTGCCAATCAGGTTGCATTAAAAAGGAGAAAAAGATAAGATTTGCAAAATTATAAAAATAAACATGACACCACACAAAGTTCCGGATGCAGATCCTCATAAGGGAAGAAGAACATTTAATCAAACCACTATAGATTATATGGAGTAGTATACATCCATGAAAGAGCTCAACAAAATACAATGTTTGAGAAACAGTTTTTCTGACACCACTCTTGGATGAATGCAGCCTAATGATAAGACTAATTAGCAAAATTGTGTAGATGCAGAGAGTGGAGAAGCTGTCAAGAAAATTGACCATCTGAAATCAGCAGAAGTGTATGCCAGCTTTGTTAAACAGAGAAAGCAGGTATAGGAATTCCTGTAATGTGAGCTTGGACGACCTCTTTTCTTCAAAATCTCCCTCCCTCAGAACAGCCAAAACCTTGTCCTTGAATTCAGATTGCACCTCGTCTGCTTCCCCATCTTCAACTTCCATTTCATCCTCATCTGCTCCATCATCATCCATCTCCATACCTTGATCATCACCAAAACTAGCAAAGTCCATTTTGGTATCTGATTCCTTCGAGGAATCTACTGGTCCAAGTCCCAGCGCCAGCACAGTTCTATAGTTCTTTTCAAGCAAGGAGATCACACTCTTCTGCCTAAATATCGAACCAAGTGTTTTGTTCTTTCTGTTGAAACAAATTCGCAAAAACCCATCCCATTCCTTTTGCTTAACTTCAATACGGGGTTTCCTAGGCTCAATACGCACTACAGAGGAATCAACCTTGGGCGGGGGCCTGAAGTTGTTTCTTCCAACTTTTAGGAGGTGGAAGACTCGAGCATGGAGTTGAGTGTTCACTGTTAGACGACAATATAATTTGTCACCGGGCTGAGCAACCAGTCTCATGGCAAACTCTCTCTGGAACATTATGATTGCAGCCCTAAATGCAGGCTGGTGATTGAGTAACTTGAATGTGAGAGGAGAAGATATTTGGTAGGGAATGTTTGCAACACATATATCAAAATAAGGAAGTTCAGTCTTCAGCACATCGCCTTGGATAACCTGTAACCATGAAAAAATAAAATAAAACATAATACAATAAGATGTTAGAAAAAACAGGTAGCAGTACGCTCTTACAAGTATCCATTTATAAAATTCGCTCAAATGTAAACATGCTTTTCCAAACACGTTTTTTCCAGGTGCAAGTTAAAATAAGTTGTAAATAAGCACTTCCAAACAGATTCTATGTACTTAATAGATAACTAAGTGAAATAAGCACTTGAAAGTACTTAATAGATAACTAAGTGAAATAAGCACTTGAAAGTACTTAATAGATAACTAAGTGAAATAAGCACTTGAAATATTTGATGTAAACTGTTTTTAAAAGCTACCATAAAATACTTATTGAAACAAGCTACCCCAGATTTTAAAAACCAGTCACAACCACAATTTTGGGAAGAAGGTCAAGGTTTTTGGGGTCGCTGTGACCACAATGGTCACATTTGTCCGGAAATTCCCCCAGTACCAAGAATCACAGCAAAATAGTAACCGTGGCTGCAATTTGAATCCTTAAGTAACCTCTACTAAATTGACTCTAAATGTTTTTCGTTTTTCAAATTAAAGAACCCCAATCCTTAAATAACCTTGTGGTAGTGGTACACATACTAGAATCCCATTCTTAAGATTCCGTGCTCGGGAGAAAAAAAAATCTAAAATACAACTCTATCGGAACATACTCTCTAGCATTTTCTTTAGGATCAGAGGACTGATCACATTTTGAAGCATCAATTATTTTTCTGAAGCACTCCAAGAAAGTGAAATTGTTTTTTATTTTTTTTACACACCGTAAGGCGATTGGAGTGAGGAGTGCCCTGGAACCGTCGCTGGAGCTCGAGAACCATGCGGGGATCGATCTCAACGGCGACGACCTTCTTGGCGATTTCTAGAAGCTTCTTGGTGAGGTTTCCAGTGCCAGGACCGATCTCGAGGACGACGTCGGTGGGTTTGACGCCGGATTTCTGAACGATGGAGTCAACAAGCAATGGATTTTTGAGAATGTGCTGCCCCTTCGATTTGTGGAAGGAGATTCCTCCCTGATATGGCATGTGCTGCTGCGGCTTCGCCTTCTCCTTCTTCGCTTTCCCTCCCGCCATTGAATCGCGCGTTCACACAAAGCACTGTTTGTTTCGATTCAAAATTGTTTAGAATGGAATAGAGTGCTGAAGAATGAACGCAGAAACGCAAAAAAACACTTTCGAATTGCTTACCGTAGAAAAATCTCACCCTAACTTCTGCGTTTGATGCCTCTCGGGGCGCGAGAAAAAGAAAGGAACAGAGTGAGCTTAGAGCTTTAGGGTTTAGCACGACAAATAGGTTTCTAAAAATATCATTTGATTCATCACTTATTTATTTTATATTTTATTTTATTTTAATTATTATTTTATTCATATTATTATTGTTATAAATAATAATTATTGAAATATTAAATAAAAATAATAATTTTAAAAAATAATTAGAAAAATGTTAAAAATGGTTATTAAATAATAAAAATAAATTATAATTTAAAATAAAAATAATTATAAAGGCAGTTATATGATATGAAGTATAAAATACAAAATAATTATAAATATTAAAAACATCTTAGGTTCGCATTTAAAAAAAAACTTTATAAAAAAAATATAGAAAATTTTGGTTTTTTGGGAGTTGTGAATTAAACATTACTTTTAATAGTTTCTTCTTAAATTTTTAAAAACAGTTTTAGTGATTAATTTTAAAATATTATCTTTAAAAATAGGTTACAAAAAATAAAATATGATCACTAACAATGCAAAGTTGTAATGAAAAATAAAATTCTAATTTGATAACTTTATATGTGATGTAGCGCAATGGTTACTTATATATTTTTAATAAAAATAGAAAACTAAAATAAAATATGTTTCTTTATTTAGTTAAAAAAAAAAAAATTATTTTTCATAAAATATGCAAACGATATTTGTATATTTTTAAATAAAACTAAAGCTGTTGTTCATAAGAAAACTAGTGTGATAAAACAAAACAATTACCATTTTTAATACATTTTTAAAATGTTTAATTTTTCCCTATTCTAAATTACTACATTAAAAAAATTAATTTTTCAAAAATTCTCATTCATAAATATTTGTGTAAAAAAAATTGACAAGTTTTTTGAAAATAAACCTTCTAAAATTTTATATTATAATTATTGTGATGTTAATAAAAAAAATAATAACTATATTTTTGAATATGACATAATACAAGTCTTTATATATTATAATTAATGTCAATTTTTCCCCAAAAATCAACAAAAGTTTCTCTCTTGGATTGAATTATAAATTTCAACCTACAACGTTTTCAATTTACATTAAATAATATTAAAATTTGTATATTATTATTACAATGGTTTGTTTCATTTAATGTCACGAAATTACAATATTACATTTATGATCTATATATTTTTTAATTTATAATTTTGTAGTTTATAATAATATATATGTTTAAATTTATAATGATATATATATATATATATATATATATATATATATATATATATATATATAGTTTCAATTGTACTCACCACCCATAAAAATTTAATAATTTAAGTATATTTTATATGTCTTTGATTATTTGTTATAATATAACTTTAAAAGAATATTAAACTAAATTCATCAAAATAAAATAAAAAATTTAATATTTAATTTAAGATTATCATAATCTTCAAAAATAATTATAAACCTAATATATTATTCATTTTATAATAATATTAATCTCAATTAATATCATTAAAATTTAATAAATTTTCATTAAATTTAAACAGAATAAAATATATTTTTAATTTTCAATATATATCGTTTGACAATATTACATAGTTATTTGCTGGAACCTTTAATTATATTTATATAACAAAAAATAATATTAATGTTAATTTCTCAAATTACTAAAAATATATTATTTTTAAAAATAATATATTAATTGTAATAACATTAATAAGAAAAATTTTTATAATAATAATAATTTTAGTTATTATAAAGAAAACATATATATTTAAAATATAATAATCTTTTTATAATATTTTGTATTTTAATTAAATATCTTAGAACAATAAGTAACAAATTTTATTATAAATAATATATTGAATATAAACTGATATTTAAATTAAATTATTATCAATAACATTTTCTAAATATACAAGTATATTTAGTAACAATAGATATAATTGTTATCACATAATTCATTTAGAATAAAATAGTATAAAAAAATAACAAACTTTAAATGCATTAATTAAAAATATTATTTTAAAGAAATAATAAAACAATATAAAAATAAAAATAACAATAATTTATAAAAAATGTTTTATTTAAAAGAACTAAGTGATAAATGTTAAAGCGGTTGTAAAATAATCAAATAAATATAATTTATATGTATTAATTATATGTAATAAAAATAAAATTGATAAAAAATAAATATAATTAAAAATTGATGAATACATTTTAATATATTTAATACATCTAAATTTGATTATCCATTAATAAATTAAAATATTTTGAGTTTAAATAATTTTAGACAAATAATTTAATAATAACATATATTGTTATTTCAGGTGTCGGAACACTTTCAATTACTATGTTAAAATAAAAAAACTTATTTTAATTCATACAAATAACTCTTTTTTAACACTGTATTCATGACCTATAAAAGGTTTTATTGATTTATTACCGTTTAAATTTTGTAAATTTTGTACGTTATTTACTGTTAGTAAGTTGAGAGTTATTTTATTTTTTAGTTTATCAGTTATAAAACTAAATCAATACATTTAGTTTTTTATTTTATAAAAAATAAAGAAACTAAGTTTTTTGAGATAAAATAAATAACGGAAATAAGTTTTGTGAGAAAACATGAGGTTTAATTACCCTGATTTTTTTTTTCAGTATCAAGTTTAAAGGTTAGAAAATTCAAATCATGTGATCTTTTTTCAATAAATTAACATATTGTTTTTATTTACATCATTTAAGAATATGAGAATGCATGGTTGATTATGCTGAAAATTTGATTTTATTTCGATTTCTCCAAAGATTAGGTTTTAACCAATTTTTAAGTATAGTAAATTCTCTCTATTTAAGCTAACAAACAAAGTTTTTCAATCAAAACATATGAAGCGATAAATGAATTTAAAAACATACAAACATCGAGTATACTTTCGAATAAGCAAGTTATACAATCGAAAGAAAGGTTGTTTAGATAAATAAATTATATTCATTAACTTGAAAATAAAAGTTCTTTTTTGTATTTTTTTATTAAGAGACTTGCGAATAACATGAAAAGTTATGTGAAATAAGAGACATGCAAATTCATATAAAACAACTAAAAAAAAAGGACATGATCATATGATACTTGTTGATTGAAATAACTTGAAAGAAATACGAAATGTAAATTTAAATTGACGAGACAAAAAAGTAATACATAATTTTAAATTGCATAAGAATAAATTACCAAGGAATTGAAATAAGCTGGAAAGAAATACGAGAAGGTAAATTTAAATTGACAAGGCGAAAAAGTAATACATAATTTTAAATTGTACAAAAATAAATTACCAACGAATTGAAATAAGCTGAAAAGAAATAAAGGTAAATTTAAATTGACGAGGCGAAAAAGTAATACATAATTTTAAATTACACAAGAATAAATGACCAAGTAATTGAAATAACTAGAAAGAAATACGGAAAGGTAAATTTAAATTGTATGTAAATAAATTACCAGGGAAAATAAAGAAAGTGGTAAAAGGTGTCGATAAAAGCGAAAATCCAGATTTTTAGAAATTCCATGATCGTCGTCGTTCTCCGAGTAAGCTTGTACAAGCAATTTCGATACCCGAAAATCTTCTTCCTTCTTCACGTTTTGTTCTATCTATAACCTTGCTTAACATAACCACCTAAGAACAACCGCTACCCCATGTTCCCATGTGCATGGATAATTGTTTCCCTCAATTTTGACCCAGGACATTGAATACTTGAAGCTGCCTCTAATTTTTCTCAAACTTAACACTCGATACTTATTATCGATTTTTTACTCCCAATCATGGTCATCGAATTTCTTCCATCCACTTCTCGATTCATATATCGATTTTTCCTACCAACACATGGTCATCGAATTTCCTTTATCCACTTTCGATTTATATCTCAATTTATCCACTTTTTGATTCATATCTCGATTTTCCCCACCAAAATTCCTCTATCCACTTTCCGATCTATATCTCGATTTATCCACTTTTCGATTTATATATCGATTTTTCCCACTAACACATGGTCATTGAATTTCTTCCATCCACTTCTCGATTCATATATCGATTTTTCTCACCAATGCCCCTTGAAAGAATAAAAACATTGTGCAAATTTTGTATTCTATCAAAAAATGTCTACCTTAACTCTTAAATGTTCTGAAGTCATACAAAGTTGTTTTTATTATCACATGTCAAATTAAGTCATTTCCCTCATTAATATTACTTGATTCTCCAAAAACATGTCTTTTCTCAAAAGTTTGTGTCACGTCTCCATTTAATTTCCTTCCACGTTTATAACTTGATGAGGCGAGTTGACATCTTGAATACTCCAAAACCTTCAAGAAAATTTCCTGGTCCTATATGGTTAATCCAACTTTAGCTAACTTCGATTTTCGAGAGTATCCTCCCCGCATCGTCCAAAATGCCTTCGAGTTTCAATTTAGAAGGGGTTTGATTATCGTCTCGACACCCTCAACCATCACTTATTACTCCCAACTCTTCTCAAGACAATTTGGTTTAAGTCAAGCTTTACCGTTTTTTCAAATCAAGAATTTCCCAGGACTCAAGCCCAATGAATCGAATGTGAGAATAGAGCATACCAAATCATTACCACAAGACTCATTTCATTTTTTACCCTTATACTTTCGAATCGAATTACTTATCTACTCATGAATTTTTCAAATGGTGAAATGATTGATTTTCAAGAATTCACTTTGACTTTGATATAATCCAATCGAATTTGACTGAGCATCATTCTCTCATTGTGCGGGATAAATCGAAAACCAAGAAAGGTAAAAACTACCACTATCTTCAAATATCTCGATTTGAAACCTTTTATCGAGAATGTTACAACCCACCTAAACTAGATTTCTCTAAAACACAAAGACAAAGAAATTTCGATATTAAAACTATCAATGGTTTAAGAAACTGACGTGTTACTCTAACATAACATGGTCATCATGATTTTTTTTTTTACTATTTTCTAAATTAATAATTATATTTTAAAATAATAATAATTTTATAGTAAAATTAATATCATTCCTATGATTTAAATTTAAAAATACAGTTTTTGTTAATTTTATTTTTTATTTGTAAGGTGAGTAAAATGTCTATTGATAACCTTTTTACATGAATATTACATAGGATAAAAAAATATTTATGTAATTTTTTATAATTTTGATTTCATTGTAGGATATGAATGTTATTGTATTTAAATTTTATGATATAAATTATTTATAGGATCTTAATTTTTAAAATTGTGTTACATTAATAATTTTATATAAATACTTGCAGAGTGTGAAATAAAGATAATAATATTCTAATAAGTAAAATAGTTCTAAATATCTTTTTTCCAATAAAAAATACAAATATTTTTATTATAATGTAATTATGTTAAATATATTATTAGGTATGTTGAGAAAAATATTTTTTATATTTTTTATTTTAGTTTTTTGGATAAAATTTATTAATCACATGCTGTTAACAAGCACACTATTAATTTAAGGAATTTGTAGTTTAATATGTTGATAAATTTAATGATGAACTTTGTTGTTAATCATTTTTTGTCATGTGATTTGTAGCTAATATGTTGATAAATTTAATGATTAACTTTATTGTTAATTCGTTTGTAATTTGTACTTTAATATGTTGATAAATTAAATGATAAATTTTGTTGTTAATCAATTTTTGTCTTTTAATTTGTAGTTTAATACATTGATAAATTTAATTATTAGCTTTGTTGTTAATCAGTTCTTTTATTTTTTATTTTTTATATAAGATTATGCGTGCGATTGAAAAGAGATGTAAGATAATTAGTCTAATTTATAATATAAGTAATTTTAATAACTTTTAAAATTAATTTAAAAATATTTAATATAATAAATCTTAACTTTTTAAATCACAATAAAATAATTAAATTTATTTTCATTAACTTATTTTTTAATCATTTAATTATTGACTATAAATATAATAATTTTATCGTAACATTATAATTAAATCAACTAAATACAACACGGTAATAATTTAACATTGAACAATTATACATGTTAAAAAAATTTGTGATATTTCTCGTTCTAAACTATATATATTATAATGCTTTGACACTACATTAAAAAAAATGTAAGGATTTTAAAATATCATTTTCGTTATTAGTTTATAACGGGAAGATCTACAAGAAAAGATGGGAGTTTTCTCTCAATAAAAGAATATAAACTTTTTAAACTTTTTATTTATTTTTTGCTCTGCCCCTCTTTTCATTTACGTGTCTTGTAACTAGAACTTTCCAGTTACTCAAAATATTAGGGTTTTTGAAAGGGGTTGTAGGGCTATTGCTCGCAACTAGAAATCCTCAATTTTCCTTCCAAAAATTTGACATTTCTCATCCAAGACTCTCCCATGTTTCGCTCCAATGGCGTTCGGATACTCCGATTGCTAAATTCCTCAGCCACGCCGACGATACTGTA
Source organism: Sphenostylis stenocarpa (assembly GCA_963425845.1). Taxonomy (NCBI): domain Eukaryota; kingdom Viridiplantae; phylum Streptophyta; class Magnoliopsida; order Fabales; family Fabaceae; genus Sphenostylis; species Sphenostylis stenocarpa. The sequence goes on from OY731402.1 coordinate 55,166,503, forward strand.
TTTGACAATCCTTCTTCTTTCCCATCTCTTGATTTTTTTTTTTTTTTCACATTTTAAGGATTTAATTAGCTTTAAAAGTTTTATTTAGCTAGCAGTTACATTTTCGATATTTTTTAATCTTTATATTATCTAAAATTTTAATTATTTAAATATTTTCAAGAAGTAAATATTTTATGATTTTATAAAATGATATTTTATGATTTTTTTAAGATGTGAGTTAAGTTTGATATATATATTATTTTTTTAAAATAAAATAAAATATATATTTACCTCTTATGACACAGTATTTAAGTAGCTTTAAATTTTTTATTTAATATTAACGATTAAATTTTTAATATTTTATAATCTTTATATTATATAAGTTTTTAATTATTTAATATTTTTTTAAGACTGTAACATTTTATAATTTTATTTTGTTTAAATGAAAAATAAATTAAATTGTATATATTATTTTTTTAAATAAAATAAAAAATTATATACATTAAATATTTTTCTTAATTTTAATTAAATAAAAAATAACTCTAGAGTCAAGTTAAATAAAATATCTTAGTCTATAATCAGTTTGGATGTTAAATATTTTTTATCCATTCTTATCTATAATTAATTAAACATATTTTTTATATTTTAAAAATATTTATCTCAATTATAAATAATATAAAAATTATTTTAAATAAAAATATTAATATATTTATTTGATATTAATTTTAATTTAATATTAATGTTTTTTTTCAATAATTTCTACTTTTATTAATCTCTAATGGGAATAAGAGTTACGTAATTATTTGTGAAACATATTTGGGAGTTGATAATTTTTAATTAATTATTAATTCTAATTAAAGTTAAATAAGTTTAATATAAATATTTTTTATTTTTATTATTGTAAAAATTTTATTAATTTTAAAAAATCTTTAGAGTTGTACATTGTTTCAACATGTTATTTAACTTAAAATTTTATTTTTTATAATTATAATATATTTGTTTTAAACATATCGTGTTAAACTTTATTCAAAAACAATTTAGGTTAAATTTAATAATTAAAAGATTTCTTAATATATATAATTTGTAAACGTTATTCTAATTTTAATTGCTAGGTAAAACAAACAACTTGATTTTAATGATTATAAAATATTTTGTTTGTAATTTTAATTTTTAGGTAAAACAAAAAATTTGATTAATGATTATAAAATGTTTTGCTTAAAATTGTTATTGGTTTCATTCTATGAGCTTTTAATTTAGATAAAAAAATTTAGATGAGAAGACGTCACGTTCAAATAACTTTTTCTTTAATATATTTTTATTTCTAATATTTATAAATTTTTTATAAAATTTAAGTCTAGATATTTTAACTAAAACTGAAATATTATAAAATAAATTATTTTAAGATATCATAAAAGTTTATACTGTATTTATTTTAAATTATTATTATTATTATTGATAAAAAATAGTAGACCTTTTATCCTTTTCAATTTCAGGATTTTTTTAATATTAATATTTTTTATATTAATTTTATGAAATCAATGTTTTTTTTTAATATAAGTGACTGATAGTATAGCATTAAATTAAAAAATATATAATTTTCTTGAGAAAAAAATTAAAACAGAGAGAAAATTAAATAGTAAAGATTCAAATTACAATAATCAAATATAAAAGAAAAGAAAAAAGTAGAACATATGAATGAGATTTGAATGAAAGAGAGGTAGAAGGTATTTTTCCAGAGGAAAAACGGTAAGAAAGAGATGTGAATATTACTTAATATAATCTCAACTAAAGTAGATGTAATTTGTCTTAAATTTTCTTAATATTTTAATTATAAGTTTTAATAATATTAAAATAAATCTTGAAAATAACAAGCATTGAAATTTTTAAAAAAATATATTATAACCACAAATGATTTAAAAATAGTAAACAAACACCTTAACAATGATGATATACTATTTGAGAAAATAATTTAAATTATAAAGTAAAATAAGTTGATAATAAAACCAAGAAAATATATAATTAAAGAAAATAAAATTAAAATGGTAAATTTTTGTTAACTAATTCTCACTCTATAAATTAAAAAAGTAATTATAAATTATTCTTAATCTTAATGTAAAATTTATGAATATATATTTTAAAATTGTCATTAAATTTAAATTCAAATTATTCAATTAAGATACAACTAAAACAATATAATCCGTTGAAGTTGAGGCACTAGATTATTTGAACTTGGTGAAACTTCAATAGTTGCCCTAAAACACAACAGAATAGATTGATAATTAATAGGATACAAAGAATTTGTTTTATTTTTAATTTTTAAAATAATTTGAGGATCAATTTTAAACATTTACTTGGGAACCAAGATCCAAAATTTATTAAAAATTGAAAGATTAAAAATTGAACGTCGTATAATTTATCCTAGTTTAAAACATATTACATTATCATCTATATAATAAATTTGTTAAAAAGTGATAATATCCCAAAAGTGATATGTAATATGTAGAAACTTTTATTGACAGATATGTAGAAGAGTTTCATCACAAGAGTAAGGGTAGCAACAAAGTTTAGAAAACTAGAACACTAAGTATGGCAGCATTGAAGTCAAAAGCTTGTGTTGCGTGGAAGGTGAAGAGAAGAAGTGAAATATTAACAAAAGTACATGCTCTCCATGAGTTGTTGGGGAAGAATTGGTAATGGATGTGCAGCAGAAGACGTGTCTCCACCATGCCTGCGAGAAGCCTTACTTTGTTTATCACATTTCACAAATTTTGCCATCTGTCTAGCCGCCAAGCCCGCATAACGAAGTGGAGCAACTGCAATCATAAACCAGAGTTTATCACACTCATTTTCTTAAACTTTTATACCTATGCATAATGAGCGTAATGAAAATTTTACCCAATGATACAGCAGAAGTGCTAATTTGATACCTGTAAAAGTTTACAAAAATCCACTAATTAGTATAAAATTCAAAAGGGTTGCCAAAGATGATTGTAGAGTTACGTGACTTAACAAAGAAAAAAACTAATTCGTTAACTACATGTACTTACGAGTAAGATAGAGAATGCACGAGTTCCTGCAGTTCATCAGTTGAGAATCCGATTTCATCGTGTAAAACATGGTAGTGAACAGGTCGAGTTGTTCCCTGTTGGCGAGTTGTTCCCTGTTGGCGAGTTGTTGCCTGCTGGCGAGTTGTTGCCTGCTGGCGAGTTGTTCCCTGTTGGCTAGTCGTTTGCTGTTGGCAAAGACACGTTTGTGACAGTAGAAAATTATGAATATGTAATTTAACTTGAATCAGTATAAATAAAACATTACTTTTGTGATCTTGTCCCTAACTTGAGCATACAAGTAGAAGTCATTGTTTTTGGGATCGCAGACAGTGCTGTCAATTACGGTTCCTATAGACAACAAAATATTGTGTCTCAGAAATTTAAATCACATCTGCATAGTTTTTTTTTTCTCTGTTGAGGTCACAAACCAATTGGAATATTATATTCTTTATCTGCGGGGTTGAAGAACCTAGTATGATGATTCTTTTGGGCAACAATCAAAGTGAACTTTGGATCCCAGTCTTCGTCAAGTAATTTGCATGCCTGAAAAATCCAATTTCAAGTTCAATTCGTAGAATAATCGGATCCGATATATAGTTTAGTATGAATGAATATATATATATACCTGTATTATTTGATTCAACTCATCATTGAGTATTTGCTTGAACTGTGATTCACCCACTCCATCCCTAAAATAACAAAAATCTATCTGGATGAATACCTATTTAAGATAAAATAAAACAATGCAGAAATGATGGTAAAGGAAATCAAGAAAACATATAAAGATAAAGAAAGGAATGCTGAACACTAATTAAGGAATTCAAAGAATAAATTTACAAAGCATACATTTTAAGATGATGTTTTTCTTGACTAAAATCCAGATTATTGATATTTAGTTTAAATGCACCTGAAAATGAGAATTTGTTGAGGCTTTATACTCTTTGAACTTTCGAAAAATTCCAATAGTATCTCCCTACAAATTGAAACAGACAAAAAACAGATTGGTAAGTGATATATAAGAAAGGACAAACACATACAATTATAAATCTGCATTAGTAGACACTCCCTTGTCTTGGTTCGAAAATATGCTGGCACCTGATGATACCCGTGTCCTCTGAAGGATGATCAGCCTCATCAGGCATGAACAAAGATTGAATCATCTGAGTTTTTGCTGACTGTGCACGGACAGCAGCTCTATAACGTGTAATTTGAGGCCAACATCTTGAGCCCACAACCTAAGTATATAAGATAGGTTAAGGATTCGTTCAACTACATAAGACTAAATATATCAATCTTTATTTAGTGAAACTAAAATGATGCTTTATGCATATAATTAAATATCATACCGCAGCAATGGATGGCACATTAGACCTAGCAGGAGATCCATGAGAAACATGCATACCAAGAACTATGGTGGGTTTATCAGAAACCATAGGAATTTTCTTCTCATGCTCCCTTGAAAGATTGGTATTCATCCCGCCAAACTGCATCAAAGTAATTAATTTTTTTTAAGAACAACACATTTAAAATAACTAAATAAATGCATAATTACTTATTAAACAGAAGTATGTAACATCGAATATATACCTTTAGATTGATTTTCAAGAGTACATTAGTAATGTAGCGACGATCAAAGTTTTGTTGTGCACTAATACACTGTGTTACAATCCCGTCATCAACCGAAAATTTCTTTTTCCACGGACCTACAGCAATCGATATATGTTATTAGAAAAATGCTAACTAAAAGTAACAAACAAAAACAAAAACAAAACCGGTTGAGCTTTGTTGATCTTACCGTAAATATCAGAATTCTTGTTTGGAAGAATACACAGCAGAAAACTAGGTGTTCCTGGAAGAGTCTTGTGCAGCTTTTTATGCATTTGCTCTACCCTGACATGTGCTGGTTGAGTTATAAATCTGAAATTCTCTTCAATTACCTTGTTGTGTAGTATATTCATCATGTTCTGCAATGAAATAATTAATATAGAACATCAATGAAGATTGCTGCTATTTGAGGAGTGACTTGGATAAATTTTGATGATAGAAAAGGTCAATTATATCTCATCTCATAATTCACTCAGAAGTTTAGAGACTAGTAGATGTCATTGCAAACTCAATTTATGAAAAAAAAAAAAAAAAACTAAAGTTGATTTACAATTCTAGTGAAAACTTACCATTCCTAGAGCAGCACTAATTTCCTCAATTTTTTGTATCAGCAGTGTTGTGTCACAATCAATTGAGAAGCTAACAACGGCCCATTTGTCAATTGTCATAGGGGCAAATAGTTGCTGAAAGATGATAGACGATACTCATTGATAAAATAACCCAAAACATGATTCAACTACATAAAACATTGACATAAGGTGAATGTTAAAAATGAAAACCTTATCGATAAAATTCCAGCGCCCATCGAGGGGAGTGATGTGCCTCTTGTTTCCAACTACAAGCTGCAAAAATATATATTGACATGAAAAAGTAAGTCATACATTCATGCAATAAACAAAATTAAGATTACTGGCCATTTTCCATAAACTTTTCAAAGAGAACATGAAAAAAAAAATCAAAATAACTTCTACAATGCTCATTTTTAACTTGTAACCTTAAACATGTATTTGGTTTTTAAAATGTAGTTGTGTTTTCTTTTTGTCCTTTCAAAATAAATTTATACTTTTTTTAGTTTTTTTTTTTAAAAGAACCAAAGCCATTTTTTTACAGAAAAATTGTTTGAAAAAGAGATACCATATTTTAATTAAAAAAACTTAATAAACTTAACTTACATATAAATTAATGTTGTAAAAACATTAATTTGTCTCGTAAAAACAAATTTATCTAAATAGGTCAGACATACCTGTGGAGGTTGCAATACACGACCCTCAAGCCTTGTTATGTTATGATCGATGTTAATATCAAGAGAGCGAAACATAGATTCATTATCATATTTGTTGCTTCTTAACAACTGAAAATTTTTTAACAAGCAGTTCATACAACATTAAGAATGTACCAAAAGAATTATTGAAAAAGTGTTACTGGGTTACATAAATTTTAAGATTTTCGTCGTACTTTTTCAACATCAGCTTTCCTCTCTTTGGCACATTGCCTTGTCTTTTTCACTACCCGAGCCTTTTGCAAATTTGTCAGTGCCTTGGGGTACCGCTGCAACGAGACCATTTCACATAGCTGCAAATATAGAATTCCATTATGAAGTTCTCCAAAATGGAAAATGTGTAAGAAAGAAAAACATATTAGAATAAATTATATTAATCAACTCTTAAATTTCGTACACTACGTAAATGCTTCTTGTTTAACACTCACAATAATCTCCATTATAGTAGTACAAGATGTAATGTTTTTCAAATGCTTAAAGGGGTTAATGTAATGTAAAAAGGTATTTGTGTAATGTTTTTGAAACAGTCAAGGAAGATAGATAGGAAAACTAAGTGTGATTAATGCAATGTACTCTAGATCGACATGAAAATATAAAGAGTTTCATCACGTTTGACACCAAATAAGGAGATTAAAAACACGTTCTCTAAAAAAATTGGCAATATGTGGATATTTGTTTTAGCACCTCTATTGGAAAGTAACGCGGGCATTGTGGTTTGTCAACATTGATGCACGGCAAATCAGCAGAAATATACAGGGAAATCATTTTATTTTTTGTAAAGTAGTCATAAACTGTGATTTCATTTTCCTTCTCTTCACCATTTTTCCTTAATAGAAATCTGCAAGAAATAAACAAGCCCCATCATTTGCATTGTATACAGTAAAATGTGCATAGTTACAATGTATCAAAATTAAACTCGTTCTAATAGTGAGTAAATGGAGAAAAAGATACACAAGAAAAACATACTTCTGAGTCCTGCAAGTGTAGTCACTCAGTCCAGTGATTTTGAATTCAACACCATTAACCTCGATTCTAAGGTTCTTAAGCATTTTTTTTGCCTGGACAAAAATAAACATAAATTTAACGGCCACAGTTTCATGTAGTACATATATATGAAACCTCTACTACTAGATATAATGGCAATATCTGTCTATCACCTTCGTCCAGTCAATGTTTTCAATTTTCCCAACATTTTGACTCTGGATAAGAAAGTTCAACAGAGGTCCAGGCTTTACAATCACTGTATTCGACACATCTATAAAGAAAGAACATCAAAAGTAAACAATCATCCATGATAAAAGTAGCATAAATTTCCAATCCTTCCACTTGAGAATCTTACCAACGTTGAGAGATAATCCTCCTTGTGTGGCTCTAAAGGTCGAGCGAAAACCAGCGCAGGCTAGCACACCGCCTCCAAGATCCTTACAATTTATCTTATTGTTTTGAAAGAAGGAATTGCGAACAAAAAGGCATCTCCTATCAATAAAACATCCAGAGTAATTACTACTTCAGCTTTCAAGTTCGAGAAATGAAAACGACATAACCTACAACGTTCATTTCTATAATACGTAATCTAACATTTTTAAAAACAATAAAATAATGAGTGAAGTTACGATTTGTTTTGACATACCTTTCTGCATCATGCTGCCTTAGTACAATGTTTAGAACTCTCAGTGCTTCTTGAAAGTTTCCAGAATTCTGATCACCCAATGCATTTGCAATTTGCTGCAGTGGAATTTTTGTTACATAGTTGATATCCACATTGATAATTTTCAACCGAGATTCTGATAGTTTTGCTGCATGTTGTCTCTGCATGATGTTTAGAACATCATCCGGTGCTTCCGAAGAGTTTCGAGAATTCCGATCATCCATTGTATTCTCAATTGCTCGCAACAGAGTTGTGGTCTCGTAGTTGATATCACGGCGTCCAGTCCTTCCAACCCTGGAAAACATAAATACGACATAAAGAACTCGGTATACACATAATCACAGTACTTTCATGATGACAACATTGCTTTTATTGTTTACCTCTTTGATAAAATGTCCTTTAACTCAACAGTATACTGTTGATGCTCACATGGTAGAGGGTCAAGAGTGAATAAATTTTGGTCACCGTCATATGCAAAACTAAACTCTTCCAGTTCAGTATTTGTTCCCCAAACCTCATCTAGGACTTTTCTCCTTATGCCCTTGGCTTGAACTGGTTTCCCATCGTCATAACGGAAGGCAACCTAACCAACAATGTGCATAATTGTTCATGATGTTAATTCAGGAAGCATTAATATAAAGATATGATCAAACGAAAAAAAGATGAAAGGGAAAAAATACATCATAATGGAAGAAGTAGTCTTTGTTCCTCCCAATATCAACTCTAAAATGGTTAGCAAGAAGCCGTATCCTCTTTCCCAAAGATCCCGTTCCTCTCCTAGCCATAGGCAAACGTTTAGGGGCCTCCATTTCTAATATCCTGCTGAAAGGAAAGACAGAAAATAATATTATTGAATTTTCTTAATGCAAATTAAGTTGGTAGAATATTTTTACTATTTTTTCTGCGTAGTAGCACCAGTCTCATAAATACCGATCAGCTACTCTGCTTCTAACAGAAGCAGTCTTAAGTAATAACGTAATAATGCAAATTGCACGGTATATTTCGTTAGAGGAATGATATTAGCCTTCTATTATACAACCCAATTTAATAATATAATAATAATAAATATAAAAAACTAAACTTTAATTATTATTATAATATTAAAATCAGTTGTTAAATTGACGTTTCAAAGGATGTTTGGAAGAAACCAGATGTGTAAATAGTATTTTCCATTTCATTAAATAAGATAAAATTCTAAAATAGGATATTAAATATTACAACAAATATATGCACAAATTGCATCTTCCTAGTAAAATATCAATTGCCACAGGAACAAAAGGCATGGGCGTGGTCCTGTCCAAGCAAATTGAAATTGAAAACATCTTCAATGATTAATCAGTTAAAAGAAAAAAGACTAAAGGCAGAAATGAAAATATTGATTTAATAATATTAATTTTAAAACTAAAAATAATTTGCATGGGGGCATTTAACATCGAGAGCATTGAATTAAATGTTCTAAAATAAGAAAATCTACGGAAGAAAAAGAAACCAATAGATTGAATAAAGATGAACCCGAAACGATAATATCAGTACATTTTAATTCGTAAAACTATGAATCAACACGTTAAAGCCATTTTCAAACGTGTAATCGAGCCATATTTATGTTGTTCTTCAAAAGGAGAAGAGCAATACAAAGGAAATAAATATAAAAGAACGAAAATCAGAGCAAAACAATTCGGAAATAAGTAAATGAAAGAAACAATAGAAGAACTACGGTTGAAGTGCAGAGTATGAAACAGAAATAAATAAAAAAACACTGTGAGAGTGAGAGTGAGTGTCTCTCTTTCTCTTCTCTGTTACAGAAATCAGAGCAATTGAAGTGCAGAGAGAATGGATGAAAAATTAGGGTGGAAATGCCATAACGCTTCAACTTACAAGAGTTGGTTGAAGAGACAATGAGACAGAAAACAGAAACCATAAGCAAGTGTGATGTGAGCAAGAGTGCCTGAGTCTCTCTATTTATAGTGTCGCTTGTGTGAGAGAGTCACTGTTTATCTCGTGTGTGTACAACGCCACGACGCTTTATTTACCTGCCAACCAATCATAGGCTGCCACTCTATTATTCGGAATTAATTCATATTTTTCTTATATTTTTTAATAAATTTTCAAAAAATTTCTTGTCATATCAATAATTTGAGGTAAAAATATTTTAATTTCGCATTCATTTTTAATTAAATTATTTATTGAATATACGTTAGATATTCTTCATTTATAATTTTTTTTATCAATTAGTGACATCTTATTTCTTTTAACTTTATTCCAGAAAAGTTAAATTAAAAATTTGGATAAATTAATAAATTCAAACATATTTAGAATTTTTATAAAATTATCAGTTTCTTATTTTAGTTTATATGATAAAATTATTTTGTTTTTATGACGTTTAGGTTTCACGAGAACTTGAATAACCATTATGAAATTAAAGTTTTACAAATAAATTAAAGATTCAAAATATTTTTCTTTAAACCTAGAATTTTTGTCTCCCATTTTTGTTTTTCCAATCCATAAATGTTGTCACTATTATTAATGTTGTCGGATAAACTGTTAATGTCGACCTACAGTTGACAATCTAACGTGTATTTTCTAACTGTATTATTCGATTTATTGTAGTTGTATAAAAGTCAATGTTAAATAGTCCAAATTGTTCTAAAAAAATAATCTTAGTGTATTTTTAGAACGCGTCACGTGAAAATTAAAATTAATAAACAGTAGAAATTCTTAAAATATTTTCAATTATATATATATATATATATATATATATACATATTTAAACTTATTCATCGAAGGTAAATGCAAGAAATAATTTAATTAATTGAAAAAAAAATGAATATGAAATTAAAATATGTTGTACCTCAAAATATTAATAGCAGAACAATATTTTTGAAAAATCATTAAAAAATTATAAGAAAAATATAAATTAATTCCGAATAAGTGGCAGCTTATGATTGGTTGGAAGGTAAATAAAGCGCCATGGCGTTGGACACACACGCGACACTATAAATAGAGAGACCCAGGCACTTTCACTCACACGCTCTACGTTCCACTTGCTTTCGGTTTCTGTTTTCTGTTTTCTGTTTCATTGCCTCTTCAATCAACACTCTTGTAAGTTGAAGCGTTATAACATTTCAGCCCTAATTATTCATTCATTCTCTCTGCATTTTTTCATTGTTTATGCACTTCAATTGCTCTGGTTTTGTAAGAGAAAAAGAGAGACACTAACACTCACACTCATTCATCAGTGTTTTTCATTTCTGTTTCATACTCTGCACTTTAATCGTAGTTCTTCTATTGCTTCTTTCATTTTCTTATCTACGAATTGTTTTGTTCTGTTTTTCATTCATATTATTTTTGTTTCCTTTTTATTACTCTTCTTTTTGAAGAACAACATAAACATAGATATTATCTTTACTTTACTCGATTACTTACTTGACAATGGTTTTAACATGTTGAATCAAAGTATTACGCATAAAATATACCGATATTATCGTTTCGGATGCATCTTTATTCAATCTATTTGTTTCTTTTTCTTCCGTAGATTTTCATTCGTTTCTCAACTACCTACTAACGATAAAGAGTTTCTTATTTTAGAACGTTTAATTTAATGCTCTCAATGTTAATGCTTCCATGCAAATTTATTTTTAGTTTTTAAAATCAATATTATTAAGTTAATATTTTAATTGATTTTTCATTTCTGTCTTTAGTCCTTCTTCTTTTTAACTAATTAATTATTGAAGATTTTTTATATTTCAATTTGCTTGGACAGGATCACGTCCATGCCTTTTGTTCCTGTGGCAATTGATATTTTATTAGGAAGATGCAATTTGTGCATTTATTTCTTGTAATATTTAATATACTATTTTAAAAAAATTTATTTTTTAACGAAATATACCTTAAACATGAAATTAATAGCATCTCCAGTGTCGTGATTTTCTTATGTTATTACTTAGACTGCTTCTGTTAGAAGCAGAGTAGCTGAAGCAGTATGTGTAAGAGTAGTGATATTATGCAGATAAAAATAGTTAAAATAATTCTATTAACTTGTATTATTGAGGCACTGCACTCGACTGGTGCCTAAATTAATTAGCATTACAAAAAAATTAATAATATTACTTTCTATCTTTTCTTTCAGCAGGATTTTAGATATGGAGGCCCCTAAACGTTTGCCTATGGCCAGGAGAGGAACTGGATCTTTGGGAAAGAGGATACAGCTTCTCACTAACCATTTTAGAGTTGATATGGGGAGGAACAAAGGCTACTTCTTTCATTATGATGTATTTTTCCCCTTTCTGTTTTTCCTTTTACCATACCTTCTGTGTGTGTTTGCATGTGCATGTGAAACATATCTTTATATTAATGCTTCCCGATTTAACACCATAAACAATTATGCACATTGTTGGTTAGGTTGCCTTGCGTTATGAAGATGGGAAATCAGTTCAAGCCAAGGGTATAGGGAGAAAAGTTCTAGCTGAGGTTTGGAGAACAAATACTGAGCTGGAAGAGTTTAGTTTTGCATATGACGGTGGCCAAAATTTATTCACTCTTGATCCTCTACCATGTGAGAAGCAACAATATACTGTTGAGTTAAAAGAAAATTTATCAAGGAGGTAAACAAGAAAAGCAATGTTGTCATCATAATAGTACTGTAATTATGTGTATAGCGTGCTCTGTGTTGTATTTATCAGAAGAGTATTATTTGTTTCAGGGTTGGAAGGATTGGACGCCCTGATATAAACTACGAGACCACAATTCCGTTGCGAGCAATTGAGAATGCAATGAATGATCAGCATTCTCGAAACTCTTCGGAAGCACCTGATGATGCTCTAAACATCATACAGAGACAGCATGCAGCAAAACTATCACAATATCGGTTGAATATTATCATTGTGGATATCAACTACGTAACTAAAATTCCATTGCATGAAATTGCAAATGCATTGAGTGGTCAGAATTCTAGAAACTTTCAAGAATCACTGAAGGTTCTAAACATGGTACTAAGGCAGCATGATGCAGAAAGGTATGTCAAACCAAAATAGGACTTTCACTCAATATCTTATAGTTTTTAATAAATGTTAACTAGTAATCTAAAGTGCGTATTATAGATTATGTTGTTTTCATTTCTCTAACTTGAAAGTTGAAATAGTATTTAGTCTAGCTGTATTCTTTTCAGGGGATCCCTCGTTGTTCGCCATTCCTTCTTTCAAAATAATGAGATAAATCTTAAGGATATTGGAGGTGGTGTGCAAGCCTGCAGTGGTTTTCGCTCGACCTTTCGAGCCACACAAGGAGGATTATCTCTCAACGTTGGTAAGATTCTCAAGTGGTATTCTTGGAAATTTATGCTACTTTTATATGACTGATTCTTTACTTCTGATGGTCTTTCTTTAAAGATGTGTCGAATACAATGATTGTAAAGCCTGGACCTGTGGTGGACTTCCTTCTCCAGAGTCAAAATGTTGGAAAGATTGAAAACATTAACTGGACAAAGGTGATAGACAGATATATATTGCCATTATATCTAGTAGTAGAGGTTTCATATATATGTACTACATGAAACTGTGGCCGTTAAATTTATGATTATTCTTGTTCAGGCAAAAAGAATGCTTAAGAACCTTAGAATCGAGGTTAATGGCGTTGAATTCAAAATCACTGGACTGAGTGACTACACTTGCAGGAATCAGAAGTATGTTTTTCTTGTGTATTTTTTCTCCATTTACTCACTATTAGAATAAATTTAATTTTGATACGTTGTAACCATGGAAATTTTACTCTATACAATGCAAATAATGGGGCTTATTTATTTCTTGCAGATTTCTATTAAGGCAAAAAGATGAAGAGAACGAAAATGAAATCACAGTTTATGACTACTTTACGAACAATAAAATGATTAGCCTGCATAGTTCAGCTGATATTCCGTGCATCAATGTTGCCACACCACAACGCCCGTCTTACTTTCCAATAGAGGTGTTAAAACAAATATCCACATATCACTAAATTTTTTTAGAGACAACTTGTTTTTTAATCTCCTTATTTGTTGTCAAACGTGGATAAGATCTGTATATTTTCATGTCGATGTAGAATAAGTTACATTAACACTCTTAGTTTTCCTATCTCTATAATAACTTCTTTGATTGTTTAAAAAACATTACGCAAATATCCTTTTTACATTACATTAACCCCTTCATGCATTTGAAAAACGTTACATCTTGTACTACTAATGGATATTATTGTAAGTGTTAAAGAAGCATTTATGTAGTGTACGAAATTTAAGAGGCGGTTAATATAATTTATTCCAATATGTTTTTCTTTCGTACACATTTTCCATTTTGGAGAACTTCATAATGTAATTCTATACTTGTTTTGCAGCTATGTGTACTGGTCTCCATGCAGCGGTACACCAAGGCACTGACAAATTTGCAAAGGGCTCAGGTAGTGAAAAAGACAAGGCAATGTCCCAAAGAAAGGAAAGCTGATGTTGAAAAAGTACGACGAAAATCTTAAAAATTATGTAACCCAGTAACACTTTTTTTTCAATAGTTTTTTTGGTACATTCTAAATGTTGTATGAACTGCTTGTTAACATTTTTGCAGTCATTAAGAAGCAACAAATATGAGGATGAATGTATGCTTCGCTCTCTTGACATTAACATTGATCTTAACATAACCCAACTTGAGGGTCGTGTATTGCAACCTCCAAAGGTATGATAAGTTTGCCTATTTAAATAAATTAAATTAATTTATATGTAAGTTAAGTTTATATATTAAGCTTGTTTTTAACAATTTCCTTTGATTTTTAGTTTTTGTAGAAAAAAAAATTGGCCTTGTTTCATTTTAGATGAAAAAGAACTATAAAAAATATAAATTAATTTTAAAAAGGACAAAAAGAAAACACAACTACATTTTAAAAACAGAAAACATGTTTAAGGTTACAAGTTAAGAGCATTGTAAAAGTTCTTTTAATTTTTTTTTTACATGTTCTCTTTGAAAAGTTTATGGAAAATGGCCAGTTTCTTATTTTTATTTTGTTTATTGCATGAATTGATGACGTAGTTTTTCATGCCAATATATGTTTTTGCAGCTTGTAGTCGGAAACAAAAGGGACATCACTCCCCTCAATGGGCGCTGGAATTTTTTTGATGAGGTGTTTATTTTAAGCATTCATCTTACGTTAATGTTTTATGTAGTTTAATGTTTAGGGTTATTATTTTAACAATGGGTATCGTCTATCATCTTTCAGCAACTATTTGCCCCTATGACAATTGATAAATGGGCCGTTGTAAGCTTCTCAAGTGAGTGTGACACAACACTGTTGATACAAAACATTGAGGAAATTAGTGCTGCTATAGGAATGGTAAGTTTTCGCAAGATGTCAACTAAAGTTCGGAATTGCATCTACTAGTCTAAATTTCTGATTGAATTATGAGACGATATATAATTGGGAATCATAATTCTATAAGGATTGTTTTTCAATTCAAATTAAATTTTTTATCCTTATATAATGTACTAAAGAATGGTTTGCATTAAATTTTTTTTTGTTTGATTTGATTTTAGAACTAGACTCATCACGTAAGATAAAAAGAATAATGGAATTGACTTTTTTTATCTTTAAAATTATTCAAGTTACTCTTCAAATAGCAGTAATCATTATTGATATTCTATATGTATTATTTCATTGCAGAACATGAAGAATATACTACACAACAAGGTAATTGAAGAAAATTTCAGATTTATAAATCAACCAGCACATGTCAGGGTAGAACAAATGCATAAAAAGCTGCACAAGACTCTTCCGGGAAAACCTAGTTTTCTGCTGTGTATTCTTCCAAACAAGAATTCTGATATTTACGGTAAGAACAACAAAGCTCAACTGGTTTTGTTTTTGTTTGTTACTTGGTGAACTTTTTTCAAACAACATATATCGATTGCTGTAAAATCCTATTGTTTGTAAAATGTAGGTCCGTGGAAAAAGAAATTTTCAGTTGATGACGGGGTTGTAACGCAGTGTATTAGTGCACAACAAAAATTTGATCGTCGGTACATTACTAATGTACTCTTGAAAATCAATCTAAAGGTATATATATTCGACGTTACATACTTCTGTTAATTTGTAAAGAGAATTTTTATAACTAAACTCATTTATGACATTAATGTTAGTTTAATAGGATGAATTTTTATAACTAAAAGTGTTTATGAAAAAGTACTTACAAAAATTAATTACTTTAATGCAGTTTGGCGGGATGAATACCAATCTGTCAAGGGAGCATGAGAAGAAAATTCCAATTGTTTTTGATAAACCCACCCTAATTCTTGGTATGCATGTTTCTCATGGATCTCCTGCTAGATCTAATGTTCCCTCCATTGCTGCGGTATGTTATATGCATGAAGCATCATGTTAGTTTCACAAAAAGTTTGATATATTCAGTCCCATTTAGAGTAATGAAACGTTAACCTATGTCGTATACTTAGGTTGCGAGCTCAAGATGTTGGCCTCAAATTACACGTTATAGAGCTGCTGTCCGTGCACAGTCTGCAAAAAATCAGATGATTCAATCTTTGTTCATGTCTGATGACGCTGATTATCCTTCAGAGGATAAGGGTATCATCAGGTGCCAACATATTTTCTAATGCAAATTTAAAATTATGTAAATTATAGTTGTATGTTTGTCTATATCTCACTTACCAATCATTTGTGTATCAATTTGTAGGGAGATACTATTGGAATGTTTCGAAAGTTCAAACAGTATAAAGCCTCAACAAATTATCATTTTCAGGTGCAGTTAAATTAAATTCCAATAATCTGGATTTTAGTCAAGAAAAAAAAAGTTTTTAAAATGTATACTTTGTAAATTTATGTTTTGAATTCCGTAATTCGGGTGCAACATTCCTTTCTTTATCTTTATATGTTTTCTTGTGCAATATTCGTGTGCAAAATTTTTAGTCAAGACCATTATTTATATTATATTTTAGATTGTTCTCTGCTAGACAATAACTAGTATCTCTTTACCATTTTCTCAATTAGAAACTCTGGACATCATTATTCTATGAAAGATATGCACTGTTTTATTTTATCTTAAATAGGTATTCACCTAAATAGATGTTTGTCATTTTAGGGATGGAGTGAGTGAATCACAGTTCAAGCAAGTACTCAATGATGAGTTGAATCAAATAATACAGGTATATATATTCATTCTGACTAAATTATATATCTGATTTGATTGTATACTATTCTCTGAACTGAAATTGAAATTGGGTTTTCAGGCATGCAAATTACTTGACGAAGACTGGGATCCAAAGTTCACTTTAATTGTTGCCCAAAAGAATCATCATACTAGGTTCTTCAACCCCAAAGATGAAGAATATAATGTTCCAATTGGTTTGTCACCTCAACAGAAAAAAAAAGAAAAAAGAAAAAAAGCGAATACAAATGTGGATTTAAATTTCTAAGACCCAATATTTTGTTGTCTGTAGGAACCGTAATTGACAGCACTGTCTGTGATCCCAAAAACAATGACTTCTACTTGTGTGCTCAAGTTAGGGACAAGATAAAAAAAGTAATGTTTTATTTAACCTGATTCAAGTTAAATTATATATTCATAATTTCTACTGTAACAAACGTGTCTTTGCCAACAGGAAACAACCCGCCAACACGGAACAACTCGACCTGTTCACTACCATGTTTTACACGATGAAATCGGGTTCTCAACTGATGAACTGCAGGAACTCGTGCATTCTCTATCTTACACGTAAGTACATGTAGTTATCGAGTTAGTTTTTTTTGTTAAGTTACGTAACTCTACAAATATTTTTGGCAACCCTTTTGAATTTTATACTAATTAATGGATTTTATTAAACTTTTACAGGTATCAAATTAGCACATCTGCTGTATCATTAGGTAAAATTTTCAATAAGTTCATTATGAATAGATATACAAGTTTAAGAAGATGAATGTGATTATGATCCACTCTTGTTTATGATTGCAGTTGCTCCTCTTTGTTATGCGCGCTTGGCCGCTAGACAGATGGCAAAATTTGTGAAGTGTGATAAACAAAGTAAGGCTTCTCTCAGGCATGGTGGAGACACATCGTCTGCTGCACATCCATTACCAATTCTTCCCCAACAACTCATGGAGAGCATGTACTTTTGTTAATATTTCACTTCTTCTCTTCACCTTCCACTCAACAGAAGCTTTTGACTTCAATGCTGCCATACGTAGTGTTCTAGTTTTCTAAACTTTGTTGCTACCCTTACTCTTGTGATGAAACTCTTTTACATATCTCTCAATAAAAGTTTTTACATATTACATATCACTTTTTAACAAATTTATTATGCATTTTCACATAGATGATAGTGTAATATTATACGACCGTTAGCATACGGCCTAAAACTTAAAGGTATAAATTTCTAATTTTTTATGATTTAAACTAGGATAAATTATACGACGTTCAATTTTTAAGTTTTAAACTAGGATAAAATATGTTTTTAATCTTTCAATTTTTAATAAATTTTGGATCTTGGTTCCCAAGTAAATGTTTAACATTTGATAATTATATAAATCTTAACTAAATATAATATTCCCTATTTAAAATTGATCTCTCAAATAAAATTTATTTTATTTTAAAAATAATTTACTTTATAATTTAAATTATTTTCTCAAATACTATAAATTAAAATTTCTAACTTTGAGATAAACTTTCATGCTCTCGATTAGTGTTAAAAAAGAAAAATAGCTGATAAAGTATTTGATAAAGAAAGGATAACTCACACTTTTATTCATGTGCTATACGAAATATATATAGTCAGCTTACAAACAGAAAAATATCTAAAACCAAATTACTATGTTGATATCCCGCAACTACCCAAAAGATAAGGAAACAGAACTCTAGTAAAACTAGGTGACTTATTCAAAGCAAGCTAACAACCTCCAGTATTCTAGTAACAGTTGGAGACTTATTCAAATATATCTAATATTCCCACCCTTAAACTAAATCATCACACATATTCAGTTTACATTTGCGACAACTCCTAACTTCCTTCTCATTTGAACAAAGTCTTCCAGCTTGAGCGGCTTTGTCATGACATCAGCTACTTGTTCTTGTGAACTACAATGTTGCAGCTCAACAGTTTCATTCCTTGTAAGATCCCTTAGAAAATGAAAACGTACATCGATGTGTTTACTCCTCCCATGCATAACTGGATTCTTTGACAACTTTATGGTAGAACTATTGTCACAATAGATAATAGTAGGGCTTGTTTGATTTCTTCCTACTGCCTCAAGTATTCGTCTAAGCCACACGACCGACAAGAACTTGCGGCAGACTGCTATAAATTCCGCTTCGCTTGTTGATAGACTCACCATCGGTTGCTTCTTCGAACTCCATGAGATAGCAACCTCACTCATCATGAAAACATAGCCTGATGTGCTTTTTCTGTCTTCAACGTCATTAGCATAATCACTATCTGTATAACCGATCAGATCTTTTCCTCCATTTCTTTGATAGAATAATCCAAATTCGCAAGTTCCTTTGAGATAGCGTATGATTCGCTTTACTGCTTGAAAATGAAGCTCCTTTGGATTTTCCATAAACCGACTAACTTGACCCACACTATACATGATGTCTGGCCGTGTGGCAGTTGCGTACATTAAACTACCGACCATCTGCTTGTAGAGTGTTTTATCAACTCCTTTTCCTTTTTCATCCTTGCCTAATTTGCTTCCTGAAACCATCGGATTATGAGCAAAATTTGAATTGCTCATTCCAAATCTCTCTAGAAGATCTATCACGTACTTCTTTTGACACACAAAAATACCATCAGATTTTTGTGTTGCTTCAAGACCGAGAAAGAATTTCATTTTTCCCATGTCCGTCATAGCAAATTCTGACTGCATTGATTTCTTGAACTCCATCATTAACTCATTGTCATTCCCTGTATAAATCAAATCATCCACATACAAACTTACCACCATAATACTGTTCTCCTCCACCTTAGTGAATAAAGTGGGTTCATACTCACATTTTACAAATCCACGGCTCAAAAAATAGCTTTCAATGTGACTGTACCAAGCCCGGGGGGCCTGTTTTAAGCCATATAGAGCCCGATTCAGCTTGTATACTTTTCCTTCTTCCCCCTTTTTTTTGAATCCTTGTGGTTGTTCAACAAAAACATCTTCAGTTAATTCCTCATGCAAGAAGGCAGATTTGACATCCAATTGGTAGATGGGCCATCCATGATGAGCAGCTACAGCAATGACCAATCGGATAGTCTCCATGCGTGCTACAGGGGCGAACACTTCCTTGTAATCTACTCCATATTCTTGAGTATATCCCCGAACCACCAATCGTGCTTTATACTTACTGACATCTCCTTTCTCATCACACTTAGTTTTGAAGATCCATTTAACTCCAATCTTCTTAGCACCTCCTGGAAGCTCAGTTAAATACCAAGTTCCATTTCTTTCTATAGCTTCAATTTCTTCTTTCATGGCTTTTCTCCAAATTGGATTCTTTTCTGCGTCTTCATAGTGGATAGGATCATTTCCGCTGTCGACAGTCAAATGTGACTCAAAATCAACATCAGACAACCCTTCACCTGTTACATAATCGTGCATCCAAGAAGGTTGAGTGTGCTGCCTTCTTGGAAGTTGTTGTTCACAAGCCTCCTCTTCTTGTTGGGCCACTTCATCTTGTTGTGCAGCTCCTTCTTCATCTTCTTCCATCTCTTCCTCCATACCATTATCCCCTTCAGCATCAGTTTCATTGTCATGCCAATCCAATTCGGATTGAATTGAGCTTGTGAATTCTTCTCCCCAATTCCAGCATCCATCCTCTTCAAATACAACATCCCGACTAATAATTATCTTTCTATCAATGGGATTATAGAGTCGATACGCCTTTGATTCTTCACTAACTCCCAATAAGACGCATGTTACACTACGTTTATCCAATTTAGTTCGAGAGTTATATCCCACATGCACCTGAGCCACATATCCAAAAACTTTAAAATACCCAACAGAAGGTTTTTTTTCCACTCCAAGCTTCCTCTGGTGTCTTACTCTGCACTGCTAATGTCGGACTTCTATTAAGAACATGAACTGCCCAATTAACAGCTTCTGGCCAAAAGCTCTTCGGGATACTTTTTGCGATCATCATGCTTCGAACCATATTCATAATGGTACGATTCTTTCGCTCAGCAACGCCATTTTGCTGAGGCGAATACGGAGCAGTGAGCTGCCTTTTTATCCCATTTTCAGCACAGAAATCTGAGAATTCTGATGAAGTGAATTCGCCTCCACGATCTGTTCGAAGACCCTTAATTTGCAAACCTGCTTCACGTTCAGCTTTGACTTTGAACTCTTTAAAGAACTTGAATGCTTCTGATTTCTCATGTAGAAAATAGATCCATGTCTTTCGAGTACAATCATCAATGAAAGAAATGAAGTACCTCTTATTGCTGTTGGAAATTGGTTGAATAGGACCACATAGATCGGAATGAATCAGTTGTAAAGGCAATTCAGCTCTCCAGGCACTCTTCTTAGGGAATGGATCCCGTTGTTGCTTCCCATTCAAACACTCCTTGCACACTCTTCATGGTTTTATCAGCTGCGGCAGACCCACTACCATTTCTTTCTGCTGTAGGGTGTTGAGTCCATTGAAACCCAAATGACCATAGCGGCAATGCCATAATTGACCAACATCTTCAGTTATCGTATTGAAGCAAGTTGTCCCAGATGCTAGAGACACTGCTGCAATTTTGAACATGCGATTGGAGGACATCGCAGATTTCATGATAACACCCCTTTCAGGATGATAAACCTTGCAACTGTTATGTTGAATAAGCACAGTCAAACCCTTCTCTTGAAGCTGTCCAACACTTAGCAAATTATTTCTCAAATCAGGCACATAAAAAACTTCAGTTATTACCTGTATTTGATTGTTAATCTGCAGCCGCACATTTCCTTTTCCTTTCACCACCAAGATTGCATTATTCCCTAGCTTCACATTGTCTGCAAATCGCTCATTGAGGTCTGCAAAATATTCTTTTCTATTGCACATATGATTGCTGCAACCAGAGTCTAGAAACCAATCGTCGCTCTGGAGTTGTTCATCTCCAACTTGAGCCATGAGCAACATTTCTTCAGAAATCTCCGTATGATTGCTTTCTTTGCTTTGACATTCCCACTTGAAGTGCCCTAGTTTGTGACAATTGAAGCACTCAACAGTGGATTTGTCGAAGTTTGCCCTTCCTCGTCCTCGACCTCGTCCTCGATAGCCACTATGATCTCTTCCTCGATTAGAAGATTCCCCATAAGTCACCTTCAAAGCTTGTTCCTCTTCCGGGCTAATCATCCTTTGCTCATGCACTAGCAAACTGCATTGCAATTCATCTATAGACAGTTTGCTAGTGTCTTGGGCCTCCTCAATTGAACAGACCACGTAGTTGAATTTCGGAGTCATAGATCGCAATATCTTTTCCACTACTTCTGTGTCACTTTTGTTTTCACCATTAGCCTTCATCTTGTTCGCAATCGTAAGTGTACGTGCGAAATAGTCATTCACAGTCTCGCCATCCTTCATATGGAGTGTCTCAAATTCCTTCCTCAATGCCTGTAATTGAGCTCGCTTAACCCGTGTCGAACCTTGGTACTTCGTCTTCATAGAGTCCCATATGTCCTTGGCGGTGTCCTTCTTGAGAATCGTCTCGAGAATGGAACGATCCAAGGCTTGAAAAAGATAATTCTTTGCTTTCATGTCCTTAAGCTTCTGTTCATCAATTTGACGCTGCTGCGCCTCAGTTGGTGTCGTTCCAGCAGATACAACTGAAATTCCAGTTTCCACCAAGCCCCAATATTCTTTTGAACGTAGAAAATTCTCTATCAACATTGCCCAATGATCATAGTGACCATCGAACCTAGGAATTGCAGGTTGCACAAAAGTATTTTCTGTTGCCATCACTCTCTGTCTGTCTTACAGATTAGCTAGCTGCAGCTATGCTGTATCAGGCCTACGAGAGGCTCTGATACCACAATGTTATAAAAGAAAAATAGCTGATAAAGTATTTGATAAAGAAAGGATAACTCACACTTTTATTCATGTGCTATACGAAATATATATAGTCAGCTTACAAACAGAAAACTATCTAAAACCAAATTACTATGTTGATATCCCGCAACTACCCAAAAGATAAGGAAACAGAACTCTAGTAAAACTAGGTGACTTATTCAAAGCAAGCTAACAACCTCCAGTATTCTAGTAACAGCTGGAGACTTATTCAAATATATCTAATAATTAGAAAGTATCCACACTCCTTCCTCTTGGAGAATTTCGCACATTATTTTTCTCCATCTTTGCAATATATCATTCTTGTTAAGGTATTGTTTACTATTTTTAAATCATTTGTGATTATAATATTTTTTTTTCAATGCTTGTTAATTATTTTGAAGATTTATTTTATTATTATTACAACTTATAATTAAAATATTAAAAAAATTTAAGACCAATTACATTTTGCTTTAGTTGAGATTATACTAAGTAATACTCACATCTCTCTAATTTTAAATACATTCTCTTTCTTTAAGTTATTAATAAAATAACTTTTTTAATCACATCTAAGTAATACTTTAGTTTATTTTTAATCAAAATTATTTCCTTTATTTTTTTTAAATATTGTAATGATTTAGAAATTTTAGAATTCCCTATTTTTTTCATTTGTTATACTAAAATTATTTCTTACCGTTTTTTTCATATACTTGATTATTATAATTTGAATATTTACTATTTAATTTTCTCTCTGTTTAAATTTTTTTTTCAAGAAAATTATCTTTTTTTTTTAATTTAATGCTATATTATTAGTCACTTATATTAAAAAAACATTGATTTCATAAAATTAATATAAAAAATATTAATATTAACAAAAAATCATGAAATTGAAAAGGATAAAAGGTCTACTATTTTTTTATCAATAATAATAATAATAATATTAATTTAAAATAAATACAGTAGAAACTTTTATGATATCTTAAAATCAATTATTTTATAATATTTCAGTTTTAGTTAAAATATCTAGACTTAAAATTTATAATTTTTTTTATAAATATTAGAAATAAAAATCTATTCAAGAAACATACATTTGAATGCGACATCTTCTCATCTAAATTTTTTTATATAAATTAAAAACTCATAAAATGAAACCAATAACAATTTTAAACAAAACATTTTATAATCATTAATCAAATTTTTTGTTTTACCTAAAAATTAAAATTAGAAACAAAACATTTTATCATCATTAAAATCAAATTTTTTTGTTTTACCTTGTTACAAGTAACATCAATTGTCCTGTGTGCAGAGGCTAAATGGACTAGAATACAATCGAATCATGGTCCTTAGATTATTACTCTTAAATAAAAAAGTTACGCTCTGACTAAAAACTATAACTTTTGATCAAGTAGTAAGCGCTCGATTCTAATATATTTAACAATTAAAATTAGAATAACGTTTAAAAATTATATATTAACTTAATTAGATGTGAATCTTTTAATTATTAAATTTAACATTATGATAATTTGTTTTTGCATAAAATTTAACACGAATGTTTTAAACAAATATATTATAATTATAATTAAGTAAAAAGAGTTGCGCTTTTGACTAATCAAAATTATAAATTTTGGCCAAATGATTAACATTCGATCTTAACGTACCTAACAATTAAAATTAAAATAACATTTAAAAATTATATATTAACTTAATTAGATGTGAAATCTTCTAATTATTAAATTTAACGTTATGATAAGTTGCTTTTCATAAAATTTAACATGATATGTTTTAAATAAATATTATAATTATAAAAAATAAAATTTTAACTTAAATAACATGTTAAAACAATGTACAACTCTAAAGGTTTTATTAAAATTAATAAATTTTTTATAATAATAAAAATAAAAAATATTTATATTAAACTTATTTAACTTTAATTAAAATTAATAATTAATTAAAAATTATTATTAACTCCCAACTATGTTCCACAAATAATTACGTAACTCTTGCTCCCATTCGAGATTAACAAGAGTAGAAATTATTAGAAAAAAATAGTAATATTAAATTAAAATTAATATCAAATGAATATATTAATATTTTTTATTTAAATTAATTTTTAAATTATCTATGATTGAGATAAATATTTTAAAATATAAAAAAATATGTTTGATTTATTATGAATAATCATATTTAAAATGGATAAAAAATATTTAATATTCGAACTTATCTATAGACTAAAATATTTTATTTAATTGACTTTATGTTACATAACTGAACTAATGAGTCATTTTTTTATCTAATTAAAATTAAGAAAAATCTTTTATTTATATAATTTTTTATTTTATTTAAAACAATAATATATAAAAGTTAATTTATACTTCATTTAAATAAAATAAAATCATAAAGTATCATCTACAAAATCATCTCTTTAACAAAAATTATTAAATAATTAAAAATTTATATAATATAAAGATTAAAAAATATTAAAGATTCAACTGTTCAATAAAAATTTTGAAGCTACTTAAATATATTTAAGGGATAATAAGAGGTAAATATATATTTTTTGTTTTATTTAAAAAAATAATATAACAAACTTAACGTAAATCTTAACAAAATAAAATTATAAAATATCATTCTATAAAATCATTAAAAAAAAAAACTTAATTGGAAAGTTCTAGTTAAAGGGCGTAAATGGAAAGAGAGGCAGAGCAAGGTTAAATTTTATTAAAAAATTCTTTCCTAGGGAAACTCTATGTTTTCTTCGTAGATCTTCCCGTTAGAAAATAACAATGAAAATGATATTTTAAAATCCTTGCATTTGTTTTTAAGATGTACATGTTCTCAAAGCATTATAATATATAGTTTAAAACGAGAAATATCACAATTTTTTTTTTAACAATCACAAATATTTTCTTATTTTATTCTAAATGTAAAAAAAAATTATTAGAACTGTTAAATGTTAAATTATCATCATGTTGTATTTATTTGATTTAATAATAATGTAACGATAAAATCATTATATTTATAGTCAATAATTAAATGATTAAAAAATAAGTTAATGAAAATAAATTTAATTATTTTATTGTGGTTTAAAAAGTTAAGATTTATTATATTAAATATTTTTAAATTAATTTTTAAAGCTATTCAAAGTTACATCTAATATAAATTACACTAATTATCTCACATCTCTTTTCAATCACATACGTAATCTTATATAAAAAAAATAAAAGAACTGATTAACAATAAAACTCATAATTAAATTTATCAACATATTAAACTACAAATCAAATGGCAAGAAGTGGTTAACAACAAAAATTATCATTAAATTTATCAACATATTAAACTACAAATCACCTTACAATAACTTATTAACAACAAAGTTCATAATTAAATTTATCAACATATTAAACTGCAAATCATATGGCAAGAATAACAATAAAGCTCATCATTAAATTTATCAACATATTAAACTGCAAATTCATTAAATTAATATTGAGTTGGTTGACGCTTGTGATTAATAAATTTTAAACTGAAATAAAAAATATAAAAAATATTTTTTTAAATACTTAGTAAATATATTTAACATAATTACATTAGAATAAAAATATTTGTATATTTATTGGAAAAAAAAAGACATTTAGAACTACTATACCTATTAGAACACTATTATTTCTAGTCACACTCTGCAAGTATTTATATAAAATTATTAGTGTAACACAGTTTTAAAAATTAAGATTTTATACATAATTTATATCATAAAATTTAAATATAATAACATTCATATATCCTATAATAAAATCAAAATTATAAAAAATTACATAAATATTTTTCATCCTATTTAATATATTCATGTCAAAAAGGTCAATAGACATTTTACTTACCTTAAAAATAAAAAATAAAGTTAAAAAAACTGTATTTTTAAAATTAAATAATATTAATGATATTAATTTTACTATAAAATTATTATTACTTTAAAATATAATTATTAATTTAAAAAAAAATCATGATGAGCATGTCAGTTTCTTAAACTATGCATTTTCATGTTGAGAATATTGATATTCAGGATATTGATGCCAATGTCTATGTTGAGAAGCATAGTAGTCATGATCACCCTTAAAACAGCTAGCTCATATATAAATGATACCTATAAATTTAGGTATATTTAATTTTTAAATTTAAATAAATAAATTATGATATTTATTTACTGTATTTAGTAAAGATTTAACTATGTTTCAATTAATCTCTAAGTGACATTAAGCTTTACATTTTTTTAATATCAATGGAACAATACA
Organism: Sphenostylis stenocarpa; assembly: GCA_963425845.1. Lineage (NCBI taxonomy): Eukaryota > Viridiplantae > Streptophyta > Magnoliopsida > Fabales > Fabaceae > Sphenostylis > Sphenostylis stenocarpa. Next base: position 55,193,375 of record OY731402.1, read on the forward strand.
AATCATTAAATTTGACACACTAAAAAGTCTAAAAAAACTAAAGGTAACTAAGTAGTATATTATATATTATCTCATAAAACTTTGGATTCATTGTTTTTTTCGTAAAATAAAAAAACTAAATATATAAATTTAATGAACTAAAAAAATAGAAAAAATAATTTTAAATTTTCACGTACTAACAGTTTTTGAACAAAGTACAAATTTTAAATTTTCTTTATTCTGTTTTTTTTTTTCAATTTTTTTTTCAATATAACCTAAAATTTTAAATTCTGTCTTTTCTTAATCCAAATTTTTAACATGGAAAAAATTTTCATTGATTTGAAATTATAAAAAAATAATGATTTTTTCATTTTCTTAAAATAAAAAGTTGAATGTATTTTTTTTAATTTTCAAGATTTATTTATTTTGTAGCATAGATAGATTTTTATGATATCTCTTAGAAAATTGAGAATAATATCTTAAATCCAATTCGGTTTTTTTAGTATTTTCAGTATTTTTAAAATTATTAGAAGTTTTGTATTTCTTAAAAAATTATATTTATTAATAAAAATGACTATACACTTAATTTTTCTACAATAAATGTGAGAATTATCTATTTCAATTTTTTCACCTAATTCTTTCAAATTTCCACATTTATATGACTAGTGGAAAATGTTTTTAGATATTTTGTTTATTTTAATGTACTTTGTTTTATTTCAATTTATTTTTGTTTTATCGTTTAGAGAAGTACTTATTCGATGAACATCGAGGTTAGTTTTGAAAGTCGATAATTGAGCAAATCTCTTCTATATAGAAATTAGATTGGATGATTCTTCCTCGTAAATGTTCTTCATCTTGGAACTGTAAATCACGTGATAAGAACTGATTAACAACAAAGTTCATCATTAAATTTATCAACCTATTAAACTGCAAATTCATTATATTAATATTGAGCTGGTTGACAACTTGTGATTAATAAATTTTAAACAGAAATAAAAATATATTTTTTAAAATACTTAGTAAATATATTTAACATAATTACATTAGAATAAAAATATTTGTATTTTTTATTAAAAAAAAGATATTTAGAACTACTGTACCTATTAGAATACTATTATTTCTATTCACACTCTGCAGGTATTTATATAAAATTATTAATGTAACACAGTTTTAAAAATTAAGATTTTATACATAGTTTATTTCATAAAATTTATAATGAAATCAAAATTATAAAAAATTACATAAATATTTTTCATCCTATTTAATATATTCATGTAAAAGAGGTCATCAGTAGACATTTTACTTACCTTAAAAATAAAAAATAAAGTTAAAAAAAAAACTGTATTTTTAAATTTAAATAATATTAATGATATTAATTTTACTATAAAATTATTATTACTGTAAAATATAATTATTAATTTAGAAAAAAAAATCATGATGACCATGTTATAGTAACATGTCAGTTTCTTAAACTATACATTTCTATATTCTTATAAGAATATAATGATGTAAACAAAAACAATTTGTCAATTTATTGGAAAAGATAACATGATTTGAATTTTCTAACTATTGATATTCAGAACATGGATGACAATGTCTTTGTTTAAAAGCATAGTAACCATGATGATCCTTAGAACAGCTCGCTCACATATAAATAAATGATACTTATAAATTTAGGTATATTTAATTTTCAAATTTAAATAAATAAATTATGATATTTATTTACTGTATTTAGTAAAAATTTAACTATGTTTCAATTAACCTCTAAGTGACATTAAGCTTTACATTTTTTAATATTAATGAAATAATACAAATCATTAAATTTGACATAAAAAAAGTTTAAAAAAACTAAATGTAACTAAATAGTATATTATATATTATCTCATAAAATTTGGATTCGTTTTGTTCGTAAAATAAAAAAATTAAATATATAGATTTAATAACTAAAAGATAGGAAAGATAATTTTAAATTTTTACGTATTAATAGTGCAAAAGACGTACAAAATTTAAATTACGTACAAAATTTAAATTTTATTTTTTTTATTCTATTCTTTTTTGCCAACTTTTTTTCTTATTATAACCTAAAATTTTAAATTCTGTATTTAAATTTTTAACATGAAAAATATTTTCATTGATTTGAAACTATAAAAAAATAATGATTTTTTCATTTTCTTAAAAAAAATTGAATGTATCATTTTTTTAATTTTCAAGTAGCTGTTGTAATTTTGTAGCATAGATAGATCTTTTGATTATGTCTCTTAAAAAAATCTGATTATTGATTACGTCTTAAATTCAATTAGTTTTTTTAGTATTTTCAGTATCTCTACAATCATTAGAAGTTTTATATTTCTTAAAAAATTTATATTTATTAGTAAAAATGATCACATATTTAACTTTTTTTAGAACAAATTTAAAAATTATTTGTTTCAATTTGTTCACCTACTTCTTTTAATTTCTCCATAAATTTATATGACAACTGAGGTATGTTTTTAGAGATTTTGTTTATTTTAATATAATTTATTTTATTTCGATTTACTTTTGTTTTGTGGTCGAGGTTAACTAAATTGAAAGTCAATGATTGAGCAAGTCTCTTGGATATAGAAATTAAATTGGATGATTCTTCCTCTTAAGTGTTGTTCATCACGGAACTGCAAATTATATGGCAAGAACTGATTAACAACAACGCTCATCATTAAATTTATCAACATATTATACTGCAAATTCATTAAATTAATATTGAGCTGGTTGACCGTTTGTGATTAATAAATTTTAAATTGAAATAAAAAATATAATTTTTTTAAAAATACTTAGTATATATATTTAACATAATTACATTAGAATAAAAATATCTGCATTTTTTATTGAAAAAAAAGATATTTAGAAGTACTATACCTATTAGAATACTATTATTTCTATTCACATCCTGCAAGTATTTATATAAAATTATTAATGTAACAGTTTTAAAAATTAAGATCCTATACATAATTTATATCATAAAATTTAAATATAATAACATTCATATCCTATAATGAAATCAAAATTATAAAAAATTACATAAATATTTTATTCAATATGTAATAGTTACATTAAATAAACCAACCATTAAAGTAATGATTTAACGCACAATTACTACTTTAACGCACAATTTCGTACATAAGTATGTATATGTAATAGTTACATTACATAAATCAACCGTTAAACTAGTAATTTAACGCACAATTTCGTACATAAGCATGTAATAATTACATTAAATAAACAAACCGTTAAAGTAGTAATTTAACGCACAATTTCGTACATAAGCATGTATATGTAATAATTACATTAAATAAACAAACCGTTAAAGTAGTAATTTAACGCACAATTTCGTACATAAGCATGTATACGTAATAGTTACATTAAATAAACCAACCGTAAAATAGTAATTTAACGCACAATTTCATAAATGTTCTCGTAAAAAAAAACGAAACTTACATTCCTATTTCGTAGAGCTAACCTTGTTTTACTACTCACATTTAAAATTGGAAGATAACCCACCCAACATTTATATTAAAGATTTATATTTTTGAATAAAAAATAAATTCAAGAAAAGAGAGGAATCGATAAAAGAACCCAACATTTATCTTAAATATTTATATTTTTGAATAAAAAACACAGACAAGAACAAGGAGAATCGACAGAAGAACCGAATGCAAAAAGCAAGTAATAATTCAATCAATCCATACAAAATTACCAATTAATTTGGAGGAAAAAGAAATAGCTAGAAACAAACCGTTACAGTCCTATTTCAAAAAACTAACATTGTTCTGGTACTCGCACTTGAAACTGGGAGTATAAACAAACCCACCCAACATTTATCTTGAAGATTTATAGTCTTGAATAAAAAACAAATGCAAGAAGAGAGGGAATCGAAAGTAAAATCGAATACAAGAAGCAGTAATAATTCAATCAAGAAATGTATTCATACAAAATTACCAATTAATTGAAAAAGAAAGAAAGAAGAAGCTAGAAACAAACAGCTAGAGTGCATTCTTATTTCGTAGAGCTAACCTTGTTCTGTCATTCATACTCGAAACTGAAATGATGAACAAACGCATCCAACATTTATATTAAAAATTTATATTTTTTAATAAAAAACAAATACAAGAACAAGGAGGAATAGACAGAAGAACCTGATACAAGAAGTCAGTAATAATTCAATCAAGAACATACAAAATTACCAGAAAAAAGAAATAGCTAGAAACAAATAGCTACAGTGCATTCCTATTTCATAAATGCATTCCTAAAGCTAACGTAACCTTGTTGGGGTACACGCACTTGGAAGTATAAACAAACCCCCAACATTTATCTTAAAGATTTATATTCTTGAATAAAAAACAAATACAAGGGAGAGGAATCGACAGAAAAATCGAATACAAGAAGCAATAATAATTCAATCAATATTCATACAAAATTACCAATTAATTCGGAAGAAAATGTTGTAAAAGCTGACAGAGACACGAACAAACTTTATTCCTGAGGCGTGTATAATCACTGCCCTTAAGGACTTATCCGCGGTGTATTGCGCAAGTCTCCCAGGATACAACAGGAACTTATCGGGATATCCGAGGATCTCAGAAACTAGAAAGAACTCTCAAAAGAGTAAATTAACCCAGAAACACAGAAAAGATCAGAGAAGAGAAGATGAGAGAGGTGTGTTCTGAAGAGTGTGAAGTGGTCTCTATTTATAAGAGAAAGTCTGTAACAGTTATGGAAGACTTGGTAACTCTGTAACGTTCTCTGAAAAGGTCTTGTGCAACGTGTGTGAGAACACGTTCTATGAAACGGTCTTCTGCAACGTTCTCTGAAAAGCCTTCTGCAACGTGTGAGAACACGTTCTCTGAAACAGTCTTTTGCAACGTGTGCTCTGAAACAGTCTTCTGCAACGTGTGAGAACACGTGTTCTGTTTTGCAATACCCCTTAATTTACAACAATCCCCCACATATTGCAAAACAAAAGGGATAAAAGAAATAAAAGAAGAAAATTCTGGGTCTCATATAAGATGTAATGCATCAGAGCTGGTATAGCAAACTATATGAACCAGTCTTAGACTAAAAAACTTAACACACAGTGTAGTTGGTGTAGCAAGCTATATGAACCAAAACACTTAATGTGTGTTAGCGGTTTTAATAATCACAATACACATCGTTGTGTTGCGCTTACTAGGCCATGCGCGTGCCCGGTATTCATGAGTGCTCTAGAAATCTTGCAAAGATCTCATACAAGCGGCCTCACTTGACACTCATATAGGTGACTTCATCAAGCGTATGCTGCAAATCATACACCACCCTTAAGGGATATGAAAATCGTTTAAAAACTTTATTTAGACTAAAATTCGTACACTACATAGAATTTTAATTACAAAGTTTAACCTCTCAATGATGCAGTATCTAGCACTTTCACATATACACCATAGGAATGGACATAATTGATTTTAATCAATTTTAGTGCTAGCAGAACTAACAAGTGACTTGTTTTTACCCATATGAACCTTATTCATGGGATCTCCAATCACAAAGGTTGGGTTACCATCACCTGTTTGTTTGCAAGTTGCTTAAGGCCCATTCCCCTCGATGTTTCTAAAATCATATTTCTCGCTAAGGGTTTTGTCAGAGGATCTGCTAGATTCCGTTCTGACTTCACATAGTCAATGGAGATTGTTCAATTCTTTAGCAGCTGCTTCACTAAATTATGTCTCAACTGTATATGTCTATTTTTTTTTTCATTGTAGTTCTTATTTTTTGCTATAGCTATTGCCGATTGACAATCACAGTGTATTGATACAGACAGGATCGGTTTCATTCCTAATGGAATGTTTACTAAGAAGTTTTTCAACCACTCAGCTTCACTACCAGCCATTTCGAGAGCAACAAATTCAGATTCCATTGTTGATCTTGCAATAATTGTTTGTCTGGCTGATTTCCATGTAATCGCACCACTCCCGAGTGTGAATACATAGCCACTAGTGGATTTTGTCTCATCTGAATCAGAAATCCAGTTAGCATCACTGTATCCTTCTAGTACAGCGGGAAATCCACTATATTCAATGGCATAATCCATTGAACCTCTTAAGTATCTCATAAGTCTTGTAAATGCATTCCAATGTTCTTGATTAGGACATTGAGTGTACCTACTCAGTCTACCTACTGCATAAGCAATGTCAGGTCTAGAAAAGCTCATTAAATGCAGTAAGCTCCCAATTACCTGGGCATACTGAGGTTGAGAGATTGAGTCTCCTCTATTTTTCTTTAACTTAGAGTTAACATCATAAGGGGTATTCACTGGTTTGGCGTTATAACACCCAAACTTCCTAAGAAGTTTCTCAATATATTGTTCTTGGGATAGAAAAATACTATCGCCCTTCCTTATGATTTTAACACCCAAAATCACATTGGCTTCACCCATATCTTTCATTTCAAATTTAGATCCCAGAAACAACTTAGTTCTGGAGACAATGTCAATGCATGTACCAAATATTAGCATATCATCTACATATAAACATGACACATTCACCACTCTCAAATTTAGAGTACACACATTTATCAGCATCATTAATTGAAAAACCATTACAAAGTATAACACTATCAAGTTTTTCATGCCATTGTTTTGGTGCTTGTTTTAATCCATATAAGGATTTTAAAAATCTACATACTTTATTCTCTTGACCTGGAACAACACAAGGTTGAGTCATATAAATTTCCTCCTCTAATTCACCATTCAAAAAGGTTGTCTTAACATCCATTTGGTGTATAACTAGTTTATGAATAGCTGTTAGAGCTAACAAAACTCGAATAAAGGAGATCCTAGTCATAGGGGCAAAGGTGTCAAAATAATCAATGTTGGATTTTTGAGTAAAACCCTTTGCTACTAATCTTGCCTTATATTTATCTATGGATCCATCAGAATGATACTTTTTCTTAAAGATCCACTTAAAACCAATAGGTTTTGTTCCTTTAGGCAAATCTACCAAAGTCCAAGTATTATTTTTCTTAATTGAATCAATTTTAGTCTTAATGGCCTTATCCCAATGTATTGCATCAGGAGCCCTAGTAGCCTCTAAAAAACTCATTGGATCATTTTCAACTAGATAAGTGTAGAAATCATCTCCAAAGGAGGTTTCCTTCCTCTGTCTTTTACTTCTCCTCAAATCCTCATATATTTTATCATTATTAATATCTATAGATTGTTTAGGTGTCTTACTAACCTTTAGAGAAAAATATGTTCAAAGAACTCAACAATTTTTTTTTCTCCACTATAGTATTATGCTCAATTATATCACTTTTGAGGACAAAAAACCTATAGGCAGCACTATGTTCTGCATAGCCTAAGAACATACAATCGAAGTTTTAGAACCTATTTTCCTTTTCTTATGATTGGGTAACATTACCTTAGCTAGCACCCCCACACTCTTAAATATTTAAGATTAAATTTATAACATCTTCATAACTCGTAGAGAGTTTTACCAGTTAAAAAAAAAAACACACTGTAAGTGTATCTTCTCTTAGAGGTTATTTGGTGCACTAGAGTTCTTGATTAAGTATACTTTGGTTTATCTAGAGTAATCATCTATAAATGTCACAGATCATATGAATCAATATTATAAGCAGAAGAATAACAATCATTAACAATATCCCTTCCCTACAAGGACATTATTTTTTTTTTTTTGTCATAACAATCTTATCAGATTCGAATGACACTTTAACCCCACTTTTCCAATAGTGCTACAGAGATTAGATTAACTTTGATTAATGACACATGTAGCACATCATTCAAGACCAGAGTCTTCCCAGATGTGAGCTTTAGAAGAACTTTTCCTTTTCCTAAGACAGGAGTTGTCCTGGAATCACCGAGATAAATATGTTCTTCTCCATCCCCACACTAGTGTAGGAGGTAAAAGCACTTCTGTTTGCACAGATGTGCCTGGTAGCACCAGAGTCTACCACTCATTTGCTCACATTTGTCACAAGGTTTATTTGAGAAACGACCGCAATAATTGTATCTTCTCCCTCGGATTTTCCTTAGGAGGATTGTCGTTTCTCATTCTACATCTGCACTGAGGTGCATGATGACATAGCTTTCCACAAAAAGTAATTTTTTTTCTTGAACGTAAAGTGGGGTTAGATCCACTGATTTCATACAGTCTCAACCCTTTCTTATAAGTATGTACAAAATATTATGGGGACAAAATAATATTCTACTTATACGTATACGTATGTACAAAATAATATGTAGATCTAAGTCATACATTGTATACATGTAATTGCTAATTCTTCACAAAGAAAATCTCTCATAACATATAATAATTTTGCATAATTTCTCTCATAACATAAAATAATTATGCATAATGCATTTTTCATTTTCTCTGTTATATTGGTGTAATAAATCCGTAAAAGGAACATGTGTTTGACACATGTGCTCTATGGACAAGCTGCATGATGTATGTTGATAGCATTTGATATAAAATTTTACCTTTTTTTTTCATCATAAATATAACATGCAGTACTTAATTTTATATATAATTCACCGTTAACCCAATCACGTAATTTGTTTTTTCAATTAAAATCAATTACAGGGTCATTCACATTTCAATAAGAATTATAGTGTCATTCAAATAGGGACTATGAAATTAATTTCAATTTAAAATTGATTGCAGATTAAAACATAGATTATCATTTATTCCTTTATGCAATTTTGGGGAAAAGCATAATTTAAAAATTATCATAAGAGAAAAATCATAAATCTAATAAGTATAGCTCTGATACCACATGTATTTTAATTTGTAGTTTTTATACGTTATTATTTCTATAAAACTACTCTTCACATTTAAATTCTTTATTCTCACGTAATAGCATACATGAATCATAATTATATAATAACATACATGAATTGATTCTCACATAATAACATACATGAATTGATTCTCACATAATAACACACATAAATCATAATCAGAAGACTAACCTTGATCCATGAGCACTTCATACTTCCCTTTCTTTCACTATCAAATATTCTAAAACTGTTGAAGGAAGTTGTTGATGTTCGTACTGTCAGCCGTAAGTCCTTAAGATTGTTGTAAAAGCTGACAGAGACACGAGCAAAATTTATTCCTGAGACGTGTATAATCACTGCCTTTAAGGACTTATCCATGGTGTATTGCGCAAGTCCCCCAGGATACAACAGGAACTTCTCAGGATATCCGAGGATATCAGAAACTAGCAAGAAACTCTCAAAAGAGTAAATTAACCCAGGAACACAGAAAAGATCAGAGAAGAGAAGATGAGAGAGGTGTGTTCTGAAGAGTGTGAAGTGATCTCTATTTATAAGAAAAAGTCTGTAACAGTTATGAAAGACTTGGTAGTGGATTTGTAACGTTCTCTGTAACGTTCTCTGAAAAGGTATTGTGCAACGTGTGTAAGAACACGTTCTCTGAAACGGTCTTCTGCAACGTGTGAGAACACGTTCTCTAAAACAGTCTTTTGCAACGTGTGCTCTGAAACAGTCTTCTGCAATGTGTGAGAACACGTGTTTTGTTTTGCAATACCCCTTAATTTACAACAGAAAAAAAAAAGCTAAAACTTAACCTTGTTCTGTCGTTCATACTCGAAACTGAATGATGAACAAACTCACCCAACATTTATCTTAAATATTTATATTTTTTAATAAAAAATAAATACAAAAACAAAGAAGAATCGACAGAAGAAGAACCGAATACAGGAAGCCAGTAATAATTCAATCAAGAACTATATCCATACAAAATTACCAATTAATTTGGAGGAAAGAGAAATAGCTAGAAACAAACAGCTAAAGTGCATTCCTATTTCATAAAGCTAACCTCTGGTACTCCACTCCAAACTCGAAGTATAAACCAACCCACCCAACAACATTTATCTTAAAGATTTATATTCTTGAATAAAAAAACAAATATAAGAATAGATAGCAATCGACAGAAGAATCCAATACAAGAAGCAGTAATAATTCAATCAAGAACTGTATTCATACAAAATTACCAATTAATTCGTAGAAAAAAAAATGCTAGAAACAAACAGCTAGAGTGCATTCCTATTCCATATAGAGCTAACCTTGTTCTGTCATTCATACTCGAAACTGGAATAATGAACAAACCGCACCCGATTTGGATTCTCTAAAAAGCCTAGGTCTCAGGTGGAAGAGGGTCAAATTGAGACTTGGGATGTCAGCAAGAAATACGAAAGTTGCTATAGGCAAATGCGAATTTAGTTGTGCTCTGAGTAAGATTATATTATAATAAAGAATATTGGGAATCATTTTTTTTTTGAAGTGGCATTAATTATTTTTTTAATTATTCAAATAGTACACTGTAATTTTTATTTATTTACGTAGCACTGTTTTTTTTTTTAATTGAGAATTTGATTTTCTGATAAACGAAACTTAAACGTGGATGGATGTTTTTTTTGAATTATTTATTTATTTTGTTAAAATAAGAAAAACTAATTAATATATATATAATATTATAATGTTTTATTCAAATTTATAGAATTAAATTATAATTTTAAGAAAATTTATATATTTTTTAAATTAATAATATATTTAGATTTATGGTTAAAACAGTAAAATAATACTTTTAAAATATATTATTAAATATTATATTTATATTTTATTTGTATGGTTAATTTTTTTAATTCTTTGATTTATTTGATATTGTAATATTTTTTTTAGAAATGAATAATAAATTAGGAAGATAATAGAAATCTTAAAAATTATATGTATATAAAATAAAATAATATTTTGATGTAAAATTATATTCTTGATGAAATGTATTTTTTTTGTGTGTTTTGTAATATTTTGAAATATATATATATATATATATATATATATATATATATTATAGAAATGAAAATAAATTATTCTTTGAAATATATATATATATATATATATATATATATATTAAAATATAATTTATTTTTAATTTGATAATTTTTATTTTAATTTATGTAAAATATATATGTATAAAATTAATTTGAAGTTCATATATAATTTTATATGTAATTTTAATTTATGTAATATATATATATATATATATATATATATTTATTTAACATTAAAAATAGTTATATTTTTAATAATTTTATAATTATAAAATTTTTTAAGGTTATAATTTTAAATATAATTTTTTTAACTTTATATTTATAATTTATATAATATATAATTTATAAATAATTATTTTTTTTAATTTTAATTTAGATATGTTTTTATTTATAATTATTTAATATATATTTTAAAAACTAATCAATTATTTTAAAAAATATTGAAAAATTAATCGATTAGTTTTTCAAATAATAAAATTATATATATATATATATATATATATTATAATGTTTTATTTAAAATTTATAATTTTAAATTATAGTTTCAAAAAAGATTTATATATTTATTAGATTAATAATATATTTAGATTTATAGTTAAAAGTATTAAAATAATATTTTTAAAATATATTATTAAATATTATATTTATATTTTATTTGTATGATTAATTTTTTTTAATTCTTTGATTTATTTGATATTGTAATATTTTTTTTAGAAATTAATAATAATTTAGGAGGATAATAAAAATCTTAAAAATTATATGTATATAAGATGAAATAATATTTTGATGTAAAATTATATTTTTGAAATATATATTTTGTTGTGTTTTGTAATATTTCGGAAGATATATATATATATATATATATATATATATAATTTTAGAAATGAAATTAAGTTATATTTTGGAAGATATATATTATAATTCTAAATATAATTTTTTTTAAGTTGAAATTTTTTATTTTAATTTATGAATATATATATATATATATATATATATATATATAAAATTAATTTAAGTTTGGTGGAGGATCTAAGTTTGGTGGAGTTACTACGGCAAAAGGAGGTCTTGTCCGAGATTTGGAGTGCACGAAGGAGGAAAAAAATGTTTGATTGCCCAGAAGGCGAGGGTGCGTTGGGCTAAGTATGGTGACTTGAATTCAAAGTTCTTTCATGCTTGTCTCCGGGGGCGACGACGCTGCAACCAAATATATGCTTTGTCTATTGGTGAGAGGTCGGTTGAGGATGTTCAGGGTATTCGAGGGGTGGTGGTGGATTATTTCTCTGATCACTTTTCAGGCAGGTTGTGGCATAGGCCTAGGCTGGATTTCATGGGTGTATTTGACATTTCTTCTTAACAGAATTTGACACTTGTGGCTCTATTTTCAGAGGAGGAAGTAAGTGCTATGTTGGCAGAGTGTGATGGAGATAAAAGTCCGGGCCCAGATGAGTTTAATTTTGCCTTTGTTAAGAAATTCTAGCGGTTGATGCGTACTGAGGTGTTGCAAGTTTTGACTGACTTTTATAATAATCTTACGCTTCCGAAGGCCCTATTGTCTTATTTTGTGACGCTGGTTCCTAAAGTCTCTTGTCCTCAGCACATGTCTGATTTTCGGCCAATTTCTCTTCTTGGATGCCCTTACAAAATATTATCAAAGGTGTTGGCGAATCGATTGCGTGGTGTGCTCCCTTCGATTATCTCGCACCGTCAGTCGGCTTTTGTTCCAGGTCGTAACATGCTTGATAATTTTTTGGTTGCAGATGAGACGATTGATTTTGCGAAACATTATAAAAAGAGTATCTTTGTGCTTAAAATTGACTATGAGAAGGCATATGACTTGATTGAATGGGACTATTTGTTATATATGTTGCGTAGTTTTGGTTTTGATGAGAGGTGGGTTAGATGGATGGAGGGGTGTGTTTGTCAAGATAACTTGTCAGCACTGGTGAATGGTAGTCCTACCTCGGAGGTTAGTATTGGGAGGGGCTTGAAACAGGGGGACCCGTTGACCCCATTCTTATTCTTAATTGCATCTGAAGGACTGCGGTTGCTGATGGATAGGGCACTAGAGGGGGGGTTGTTTATTGGTTTGCAGGTTGGGGTGATGGGGCTTGTGGTGTCTCTCCTGCAGTTTGCAGATGATACTTTGATTATTGGGGAAGCTTTTGCATGTAACCTGTGGATAGTTAAGGCGATGTTAAGAGGGTTTGAACTTATATCAGACATGTCTATTAATTTCCATAAAAGTTGTGTGGTGGGAGTGAATACTGACGATGACTTTGTGGAGCTTGCAGCAAACTTTCTTCATTGCCGTAGGGGTCAACTGCCGGTGAAATATTTGGGGCTTCCCCTTGGAGTGAATCCTAGATTGCGAGCTACTTGGCAGCCGGTGTTGGATAGTATGCAACGTCGGCTTTCATCTTGGAAGTACATGTATGTTTCAATTGGTGGTCGTGTCACTCTTATTAACTCGGTGCTAAATTCTATTCATATCTACTTCCTCTCCTTTTTCAAAGTCCCTAAGTCTGTGGTGAAGGATATTATCTCTATTCAAAGGAACTTTTTGTGGAATGGGGTTAAGGATCTGTCTAAGATCCCTTGGGTCCGATGGGAGTTGGTGTGTCGACCGAAGGGAGTGGGTGGGCTTGGAATTAAGGATGTGAAGTTATTTAATTATGCTTTACTTGGTTCTTCAGGCGCGATATGGCCTGACCCCATCATGGTTGAATGTGTGTTTGGTGGATCGACGTGCTTCTAGTTGGTGGCGGGATTTTGTGTCTACTTTACAGTTAGGAGGACAATGAGTTAATGAGAAGATATTACGGGACTGTGGGAGATGTACTTCGATGAGATTTTGGGAGGATAGGTGGCTGGGTAGCTTTAGGATAAAGGAGGTTTTTCCTAGATTATATTTTTTTGCTCTCGATCCCTCTTCGATTGTAGCGCATAATGGTTATTGGTCTGGAGATAATTGGGTTTGGGGCATTCCTTGGCGCCGCCTTCTCTTCTCATTTGAGTTGCCATTGGTAACGAGTTTGATGGAAATTCTGGATGGATTTGTGTTGCGTCCTCACCTGGAGGATCACTGGTGTTGGTTGGCTGATGCTTCAGGGGTATATTCTGTTAAGTCTGCTTATTGTTGGTTGTTGACTCTTTTGGTTAATATTCCGACTCTTGATGTTAATCTTCAGGAGGTGTTGTGCAGACTGTGGAAAGGTAAAATACCTATCAAATGCTTGGTATTTTCTTGGCAGCTTTTCTTGGATTCTGTTCCCTGTAGGTTGCTTCTGCAGGGGCGTGGTATGCAGTTGGATTCTGTTTTGTGTCCTATGTGTGATTTATTTGTTGAAGATCCGATGCATCTTTTTGTTTTCTCCCCGGTGGCATATAGTACGTGGATGGATGTTTTTTTGCTGGCTTGGTATTAATTTTGTTATGCCTTCTTCTTTGGTGTCCTTTTTTCTTGTTTGGTGTGGCCAATGGAGGAGTAAAAAGCGATCCCAGTACTTTGTTATTATTTGGGTTGCAGTCATCTGGTCCATTTGGTTGCATCGGAACTGTGTGATCTTTAAACAAGACATTGTGGATCGGTTGAAATTGCTTGATTCTATTCGTCTATTTTCTTGGAAGTAGATCTCTTCGGCTGGTATGGGAATGTCTTGTAACCTTGTAGATTGACACAATAATCCTTGGATCTGTTTTGTTTAATGTGTTTTTTAATAACTTTTCTCTATTTTGTATTGTACTCTATGTTTGGGATTTGAGTACCCCTTGTACTCAGTTTAATTAATTGATGTTATTTGCTTATATAAATATATATATATATATATATATATATAACTTATTTAATATTAAAAATAGTTATATTTTTATTAATTTTATAATTATAATTTATTTTAAGGTTATAATTCTAAATATAATTTTTTAACTTTATAATTATAATTTATATAATATATATCATTTTAAAATATTTATTTAATTTAATTTTGATTTGATATATATTTTTATTTGAAATTATTTTATGTATATTTGAAAATTTAATCAACTATAATGAATTATAATCTATTATTTGAAAAAGTAATCTATTGGTTGAAAAATTAATCGATTATAATCCAATAATTGAAAAACTAATCGATTAATTTTTGAAATAATTGATTAGTTTTTCAAATATACATTAAGTAAAACAATATATATATATATATATATATATATATATATATAATTATATTATTTTATTTGAAATTTATAGTTTTAAAAATATTTATATATTTATTAGATTAATAATATATTTAGATTTATTGTTAAAAGTAATAAAATAATATTTTTTAAAAATATTATTAAATATTATATTTATATTCTATTTGTATGATTAATTTTTTTTAATTCTTTGAGTTATTTGATATTGTAATATTTTTTATAAGTTAATGATAAATTAGGAGGATAATAAAAATCTTAAAAATTATGTTTGTGTATTGTAACATTTTCGAAATAAAGTTGTGTTACTTGTTAAAATTTTCATAATTTGTTAAATTCATATTAATGTCTTAAAAAATTCAATCAATTATCTTTATTGCTTGGAATATTACAAAAAAGCATGATTATCTCATTTTTATCACACTCACAACCCCATTCATAAGTTCCAAAAAGTCACTCTTATTATAGATTTCAGCTTTCTTAAGTTACTATTATATGATTAAAGAATAATTTATAGTAAAAATATATTTAGACTAAATGAAATATATAGTTAAAATGTAAAAGAAAAAAAATTAAGATGTAAGTGAATAAAACTTTTATTGAATGGATGAAAGATAGTACAAAAGGTTAATACAATTAATGATGGGATATGGATCCTCTAATGTCGGGGTTGTGAGGACAATGATGAAAACAATAAGGGGGAGATTGATGGAAATGTCCCTACATTCCCAAGAGATGATTTTGATGATGATTCAAGTCAACTACATTCAAGTCAACACCATTCAACATGAATTAAGGACAAGCTGAATTTATGACGTTGGTGACGATGTGAAACATTTTCATACATGCCTAAGATATGTTTTTGATAAAGATGATGATTCAAGTAAGCCAAGATGATTCTTGAAGACTAGATAGAGTCTTAGAATACTTGATGTGGAGGTACAAGTTGATGAAGTAATATTATGCATAAGCCTCCAAAGCACAAGTGTGATAAAATTCATAACATGATATTTTTCTCTGTCATAATCAATTATGATGCATCAGAAATGGAAAAATGATTTTCTCTGTCATAATTGATTATACTGGTAATATAATCAATTATGACAATTCAAATTTGAAAAATGTATTCGTTTTAAAGAATAAATATTTTTGAATACATCCTGATTTTTTCTATGATATTATTAATGTCCAACGACCATTTTCTGATGTTATTTTTCTATTTAATTAAGTTTTGATGAAACATAAAAAACACACAATTATAAAATTCGAAAATACAATTTACATTCAATTAGTTTTGAGAAAAGAATTTTGAGCAAGACAATAGAGATATTTTACACCGTTTGAGAAAACCCTCTTCTCTACTGCCTTATATGCTCTCATTGTTAATCACACTTGTTCTTGGAAATTGATATTCTACAGGCTTCTACAATTTGTTGTCTCCATTACCCAGGCGTAATTGTTCTTATTTTTATTATTGCCTTCATACTTTGTGTATTGGTGGCAAGGGAGGTGTTCATCCTTAGTGAGATTCTAAGGAGGTGTTTTCATCTTTTGATTTGTTCAAAGGAGGTTTTCATCCCTAGTGTGATTCTAGGGAGATGTTCATCCTTAGTGGGTTTCTAAGGAGGTGATTGTCTTTTTAATTAGTTTACTTTTTACTAGTTCTTCTGCTGAGTTGATTGTAATTTGTAAACTGAATTTGAAAGATAGTGAATTGGGAGTCACTCTTGTGTTAAGAGTTAACTAAGAACTGGATGTAGGGTTGACTATACCCGAACCAGTATAAATCTATGTGTGCTCTTCTCTTTCCCTTATCTCTTTCTCTTTTCCTGATTATATTATCGCTTCCGCTTTATCTGTGTTCAAACAAATTATTGACTCACAAATAAATTTTTAATTTGACATCTACTTTAATTTGTGCATCTATTCACCCCTCTCTATATGTCATTTGTCTAACAAGTGGTATCAGAACTTGGTTAGATAAGATATTTCTAAATGATCTGTCAAGATGTCTATGCAGAATCAGGTTTACAGGAAAGGAGCCTCAATAAACAGACCACCATTATTTGGAGGAGAAGACTATCAGTTTTGGAAGGCGAGAATGAAAATATTTTTACAAACACTAAATTATGGTGTTTGGGATGCTGTACTTAACGGTCCTTACATTCCGATGAGAAAAATGGAGTCTGGAGCTGTTCCAAAGACTTTTGATCAATGGACGCCGGATGAAAACAAGTGTGTCCAATATGATGTAAGAGTCTGAAACGTTATTGTTTCTGCCTTAACTTGTAATGAATTTTCTAAGGTCTCACAATGCAAGACAACAAAAGAAATATGGGACACTCTTGAAGTAACACATGAAGGAACAAATGAAGTAAAGCGAGAACGTAAGAACACACTCATCCAGGAGTATGAATTATTTCAAATGCAACAAAATGAAAGCATCACGAATTTCTAGACACGCTTCACACATAGTAAATCACTTGAAAGCATTAGAAAAGAGTTTTGACAATGAGGAGTTGAGCACAAAGATCTTAAAATCCTTAGACAGGAATTGTCAACCAAATGTCACTGCTATTACAGAATCAAAGGATCTCACAAAAATGAATATTGCTACTCTATTTGGAAAGCTGAGAGAACATGAGATGGAGCTACAAAGGTTAAAGAACGGTGAACAGAATCAAACCAAGACGATAGTTCTAAAAGTAGAAAAATCTTCACAAGAAAAAAGCAAAAATGAAGGTAAGTTTTCGGACTCCGATATGTCTCTTTTTGTTAAACAATTTTCTCGCTTTATGAAGAATAGGAAAAAGAGACAACAAAGAAAGGAGAAAACAAATAAATTCCATTGCAATGAATGTGAAAAACCTGGTCATATCAAACCAGACTGTCCGGAACTTAAGAAAGAGAAGAAAGATGTGAAAGAGAAGAAGAAAGAGAAGAAAGATGTGAAAGAGAAGAAGAAAGAGAAGAAGAAAGAGAAGAACGATACCTATAAGAGCAAACACAAAACTTATATTGCTTGGGAGGATAATGATTCTTCCACAACACAAGAGAGTTCTTCCGAAAGCAGTGATGGAGAAGAAGAAACAAATCTTTGCTTGATGACAAAAAGTGATGATGAAGCCTCATCACAGGTAAGTAGTACAAAATCCTTAAATGAATATGATGAGTTGTTTAATGAATATCAAGATATGTATGAAGGTTTTACCAAGTTATCTAAGAAATACAATGCACTTAGGCAAAAGTTTAATGCATTAGAAATACTGTTGGTATTCTTGAAAAAGAAAATGAGTGCTTAAAGAAAGATGTTGAGAAATTTAAAACTTTGTCTACAAATAAAGAAGTTGCTAAACCTTGTGAAAATTGTAATATTTTGGAAAATGAGATTTTCAAGTTAGAGAAAATAATAAGCAAGTTTTCAAAATCTTCTGAAAATCTTGATTCTATATTAGGTTATCAAAGATGGAATTCTAGCAAAGCTGGACTTGGTTACAAACCCAAAGAAAGTCTAGAACCTCATAAAATTATTTTTATGAATGAGTCAAGGAAAACAGATGTGAACCAGTTTAAAAAACTTTAAGAAACTCATTTAGACCTTTTCAAAATAAATCAACATGTTTTTATTGCATGAAAATAGGACATACGTTAAATAGATGTTACATAAAACATTTTGGCATATCTAATGGCAAATATGAATGGGTGCCTAAAGGAACAAAGCATTTATACATGTCTAGATGATAGTTTGAGTATGTAATTGATTATCAGAATCAGAAATTTTTTCTTGTTGTCATAATCAATTATGTTGAAAGTTTGAATTTTGAAAGTTTAAATTTATGAAAATTTGAAATTATTAAAGTTTGAAATTTTGCAGTTTGAGATTTTTTTTTAAAATTTACAGTATGAGATTTTTTTTAAAATTGAAATTTTGAAATTTGAGATTTTTGAAATTTGAAATTTTGTAGTTTGAGATTTTTGAAATTTGAAATTTTTGAAGTTTGAGATTTTTGAAATTGAATTTGAATTGAAATTTGAAATTTGTTGCAATTTGAATTTGAAATCTGGAATATGAGTGCATTTAAATTTGAAAGCTGCCTAAATAAGAAGACTGCAATTGGGGAAAACTATTGCATTTCATTCCATTATCTCTATAATCATTCTATTTCCCTATCTTTCTCTCTCTTCATTTGTCTTAGGTATCCTAGATATTGTCTTCTTAATATGATATTCTTCTCTATGACACTTTGTAATGCATTATCTTCTCTACCTTTATTTATGTACTAATATGTGCAAATTTGTTCTCAGTTTCTCTTGCAATATTTTTCATAATTATCAATGAATCAGAGAGATATTTTGATGATATTAATCTGTGTGAAACAGAGGGAGATTTTTTTTCTCTTATAATATTTTTCATAATTATCAATGAAACAAGAAGATATTTTGATGATATTAATGTGTGTGAAATAGGGAGATATTTTATTTCTCTTATAATATTTTTCATAATTATCAATGAAACAGGGAAATATTTTGATGATACTAATCTGTGTGAAATAGGGGGAAATTTTTTTTCTCTTATAATATTTTTTTTATGATTATCAATGAAACAGTGAGAGATTTTTTGATGAATTAAAATCTGTGTGAAATTCTTTCCTATCTCTAAATTAAACAAGGGGAGTTAAGAGAAGTCTTTGCTCATATGAGTTAAGGGAAGTCTTGTTATTAATATATCCAGGGGGAGATTAAGAGACTCTGACACTTGATACAAATTTGTGCTATACTGTGCTAATCTTGAGCTGACTATATAGAGTCAAACATTTTAATTCATTTCAGGTGTTTCCTTGATCATCATAAAAAATGGGGAGATTGAAAGCAATAACGGGGAGATTGATGGAAATGTCCCTACATTCCCAAGAGATGATTTTGATGATAATTCAAGTCAACTACATTCAAGTCAACACCATTCAAGATGAATTAAGGACAAGCTGAATTTATGACGTTGGTGACAATGTGAAACATTTCCCTACATGCCCAAGATATGTTTTTGATAAAGATGATGATTCAAGCAAGCCCAAGATGATTCCTGAAGACTAGATAGAGTCTTAGAATACTGGATATGGAGGTACAAGTTGATGAAGTAATATTATGCATAAGCCTCTAAAGCACAAGTGTGATAAAATTCATAACGTGATATTTTTCTCTGTCATAATCAATTATGATGCATCAGAAAATGTAAAAATGATTTTTTCTGTCATAATTGATTATAGTGGTAATATAATCAATTATGGCAATTCAAATTTGAAAAATATATCCGTTTTAAAGAATAAATGTTTTTTAATACATCCTGATTTTCTCTATGATATTATTAATGTCCAACAGTCATTTTCTGATGATATTTTTCTATTTAATTAAGTTTTGATGAAAAATAAAAAACACACAATTACAGAATTCGAAAATACAATTTACATTCAATCAGTTTTGAGAAAAGAATTATGAGCAAGACAACAGAGATATTTTACACTTTCTGAGAAAACCCTCTTCTTTACTACCTTATGTGCTCTCATTGTTAATCACACTTGTTCTTGGAGATTGACATTCTACAAGCTTCTAAAATTTGTTGTCTCCATTAACCAGGTGTGACTGTTCTTATTTTTATCATTACCTTCATCCTTTATGTATTGGTGGCAAGGGAGGTGTTCATCCATAGTGAGATTCTAAGGAGGTGTTTTCATCCTTTGATTTGTTCAAAGGAGGTTTTCATTCCTAGTGTGATTCTAGGGAGGTGTTCATCCTTAGTGGGATTCTAAGGAGATGTTTTTCATCTTTTGATTTGTTCAGAGGAGGTGTTCATCCCTAGTGGGATTCTAGGGAGGTGATTGTCTTTTTAATTAGTGTACTTTTTACTGGTTCTTCTGCTGAGTTGATTGTAATTTGTAAACTGAATTTAAAAGATAGTGAATTGGGAGTCACTCTTGTGTTAAAAGTTGACTGAGAATTAGATGTAGGGTTGACTATACCCGAACCAGTATAAATCTCTGTGTGTTCTTCTCTTTCCCTTATCTCTTTCTCTTTTCCTAATTATATTATCGCTTCCGCTTTATCTGTGTTCAAACAAATTATTGACTCACAAATACATTTTTAATTTTACATCTATTTTAATTTGTGCATCTATTCACCCCCCTCTAGATGTCATTTGTCTAACACATTCAAGATGAATTAAGGACAAGTTGAATTTAAGACATTGGTGACAATGTGAAACATTTCCCTACATGCCCAAGATATGTTTTTGATAAAGATGATGATTCAAGCAAGCCTAAGATGATTCCTGAAGACTAGATAGAGTCTTAAAATACTGGATATGGCGGTACAAGTTGATGAAGTAATATTATGCATAAACCTCCAAAGCACAAGTGTGATAAAATTCATAACATGATAATTTTCACTGTCATAATCAATTATGATGCATCAGAAATGGACAAAATGATTTCTTTGTCATAATTGATTATATTGGTAACATAATCAATTTTGACAATTCAAATTTGAAAAATATATATGTTTTAAAGAATAAATGTTTTTGAATATATCCTGATTTTTATTCACGAAAATATTAATGTCCAATGGCCATTTTCTGATGCTATTTTTCTATTTAATTAAGTTTTGATGAAAAATAAAAAATACACAATTACAAAATTCGAAAATACAATTTACATTCAATCAGTTTTGAGAAAATAATTCTGAGCAAGGCAACAGAGATATTTTACACCTTCTGAGAAAATCCTCTTCTCTACTGCCTTCTGTGCTCTCATTGTTAATCACACTTCTTCTTGGAGATTGACATTCTACAGGCTTCTACAATTTGTTGTCTCCATTACCCAGGTGTGACTGTTCTTATTTTTATTACCTTCGTCTTTTGTGTATTGGTGGCAAATGAGATACTTTTCATCCCTAGTGTGATTCTAGGGAAGTGTTCATCCTTAGTGAGATTCTAAGGAAGTGTTTTCATCCTTTGATTTGTTCAAAGGAGGTTTTCATCCCTAGTGTGATTCTAGGGAGGTGTTCATTCTTAGTGAGATTCTAAGGAAGTGTTTTCTGTGACGTATGCTTTTTACTGTGCAAGAAAACTTCGTAATGAAGTTTTCCTCATGCACAGTAAAATTCTTCTTATATATGTGCATACTGAAACGAGGAGGAGACAAAATCAAAATTTTCCTCTCATCCTTCTTCTTCTTTTGTCTAAAACAACGAGACTCTACTCATACAGGATCTGGTGAAACGAGAGAAAACTTGAATTAAATGGGAAAACTTCGGTAGAAATACCATACCAAGTAAGGGGAAGTTTAATTCATTCAATATATGAAATTGAATTGCTGGGTACTTTGGGAATAAGGAATAGGAGTAGAGATATGAATTATTTGAATGTCTGATTTTGAAGAATTTCTGATTCTGATGAACTGATCACCGTTTTAAAGTTTTCCAAATTCTTAAAATTAAGGATGAATTATATGGTAAAATTGTTGTTTTCAACTTAAATTAGATATAATTAATGTTTAATTTGAATTTGAGACTAGTTTGGTTGTCTAAAACCGAGTAATTTGAAATCTGCTAAAATCTGCAAATTTTGATATCTGTATCTGGCACGAGGAAGAAGAAAGGGACATGGAAGGAATTTTCGAAAATGTTCAAGGGTAAAATAGTCATTTTACATCCTAGGGACGTAAATGGAATTTTATAAAATGTTCAAGGGCAAAATAGTCATTTTTGGGACATGGAAGGAATTTTTAGAAATGTCCAAGGGTAAAATAGTCATTTAGGGACATACATGGAATTTTAAGAAAAGATTCAGGGTAAAATAGTAATTTAATGATTTCGAAAATAATTTCGGAAATATATATATAATATAGAATGAAAATAGCAGTTCTAAAGAATCAGCAGTGTGTTGTGACGTGTGTGGGTCAGACTGAGCCTGAGGGATGATGCCCAGAATCGAGTCATGAGACGTTATATATTGACTAGACTGAGGCGGATGGTTGGTGCACGTAATCAGTCAAATATTATTATTTATTGAACCAAATGAGTTGAAGGGTTGGTGCCTAGAATCGATCAAATACTATAAAATACAATTTTTGAAATAAAATTTCAAATTTGAAATATCAATAATATTTATAATAAAAAATGGATTTTTTTTATAGAATAATAGATATAATAAAATATAAATTTTTCTATTCTTTTCTTTATTCTATTTTTTTAGAGAATTTCCATTTGTTAAAATATTATCCTTGTCTTTGTTTATATCTTGGATTGAAACAAATTACTATAATTCGTCTTCGTTTTCGAATTAATCGACATTTTTAATAAATTTTAAGAACCAAGGCGTTTATTTTTCATATTTATCATTCCTTAATAAGTTAATCCCATATTTTGGAAGAGAATAAAGTTTCCTTATATATTTGAACTTAGAATTGTGGTATTTTCCATAAAATGAAAAGAATGTTGAGATTCAAAAACATCCTAATTCATTTGAATGACTTATCTTTTTTCTTTTTTTTTCTTATCGTATGCCCGGAAAAAATAATTGAATCGTTAAATATATATATATATATATATATATATATATATATATATATATATATATATATATATTAGGGGTAAAGTTCTATTATAAACTTTTTTTTTACTTTTTACATAAATAGAGTGGAAGTTTCACATATAATTCGGATATTAGGAAGATTATCATATATAACATAAAACTTCTCCTCCGATTTTTTTCTACTCGAGTCTCTCAATTTGTCATTATGCCTTTAGAAGTTGAAAAAATTACCATTCTCATGCCGCCTAAAATTCGAGGAATTCGTTAATAATTATAATATATTCGTAGACCTGGTGTACTTATTTGTTTTAAATTTAAAAAACTTTTATAGGATTCTTTTCTATTTCTTCTGTATCGTAGAGTTAAAACTAAAAAATAATTATCGTTTTTTTTATGTTTTCTGACGTTTTCAACAAAACAATCCTAAAAGTATTTTTTTACAGTCTTTTCTATAATATTAGTAAAAGGTAATTGAATAATTCTTTTCTTATTCATGTCAAGCATCTCGTATTATTTTGGCGATGCTTGCCTGTCTCCATGTTAAACAAAAAAATCTTGTTATCTCACTACTTTCTAATCAACATGCTCCAATTCTATTTTTTTATTTGATTTTTGTATTTCTTTTCTATCTATATCTATCTATAGATCTTTATAACTCATTATAGTTCATTAAGTTTGTTGAAATTTCTATTGTGACTAGCATTAAAAAAACAATTCAAAAAATCGAATAAAATAAGATATTCAACTTAATAAAGTATAAATTCTAGTATCATATTGTTTTCTTTATGTATAAATCACATTAATTACTATTTGTACATTGTGTTGTAAACAGACATGAACCTTTTATTTTTATTTGACCAAAAGACAAGGCTTCTTTTTGTATAGAAGTTCTCTTGTATAGAAGTTCTTCTTTTTTACAAGAATCAAATAAATGAAAGAAAATATTTTATTTATTTAATTCTTAATTAAATTCTTAATTGAAAAATAATTTAATTATTATTATGAATTATTTATTGAATTATAAAAGAAATGATTTGAATTTAATTTGACTAATAATTCAATTTTGTAATATTTATTTATGCATTACTATTTAAAAATTTATGTTAAGATGCACGTTAATGACGATATCTATTGTCATTTTTCGCATGTCTTCGAAAGTTTAGAGTAGGTGAAAATTCTTCATATTTATAACCTACCATACAATCTGTTATATAAATAGGTAAATATTCTTTTCCATTATGGATAACAATCTTATAACCAATCATTGTAGGTATAATGGTATGTGCTCTAGACAAGTTATTATTATATTTCTCCGCTTTTGTGTTAAGCTTATTTATTTTTTTTAATAAATGATTCGCTACAAAAGGATTTTTTAGTAAACGTGTCATAGTTAATTACTCCTTTTCTTGTAAGACGAAGAAACAATTTCTATTTTCTCTACTATGTTATTTAGTACGACGACGAAGAATCAAATTATCACTATATTTCTTCATTCTTCTACTTCTTCTTCCAAGTGCAGGAAAACCCAAAGGAGTTGCAGGTTTTTTTCTACCAATTGGGGCCCTCCCTTCACCACCCTCATGCGGGTGGTCTACAGGGTTCATAACTACTCTTCTTACTATAAGACGTTTGCCTAGCCAACATTTAGATCCTACTTTACCTAAATTTTTCTGGTTTACCCCAACATTTTCCACATATCCGACTGTTGCCAAGCAGTTTTTGGATATCAAACGGACCTCCCTAGAAGGTAATTCTAATGAGGCCGATTTTCCCTTTTTTGCAATTAGTTTCGCTACAACATCAGCTCCTCTAGCTAATTGTCCACCCTTTTCGAGTGTGATCTCTATGTTATGTATGATCGTGCCTAAGGGCATATCGGTTGAGGTAGATTATTCGATCAATCAAAACCTCTTCCCAAACCGTACAAACTTCTTACAAAATATACGGCTTTCTGGATGTAGCTGATGATATCTGTACAGATAGATCTTATATATATCGCACAATGAAGTACAACACGATTGGGTATATAGGAATCAAAATTTGCCGCTCATGTTATGATTTTCTACATCCTTGGTCTTCTCGTTCGTTCATCTGACTTATGTTCTTCATGTAGCATTCAGACTGAATGACTATATGAAATTACGTCGCTACTTCCAAATGGTAAGGATAACGTAAGAGACATCTCTCTTTTCTTCAGGGGGAATCCTTAGAATTACCATAGATTAACTTTTCATTCGCCTCTGACCATCAAATGAAATGTGAATAACCCGCCTTCCCTTGTTTAAAACAAAGGGTGCTTCCAGTTCTGTCAGTGCTTGAAACAATTTTGTCTTCTCCATATTACTATATCTCTAGAGTCAATAATTTGATATGAGGAACTACTGAACTCAATCACTTGCTACCATTACTCTTCAGTCTATGTCGAGGTCTATCTTATAGAGGTACTCTAATTGGATCAATGATCGATTTCTAGGTTTCGTCGTAAACCTAGTTGGTTACTTCAAATTACGTAAATCAATAGTTCAAACCACACTTAAAGGTAGGGCATTTCCCATTTTTGTAGGAACTTCTATACCAGAAACAATGGTATCTCCAATTATAGCCCCTTCGGGGTGTAAAATATATTTTTTCTCACCATGCCCGAAGTGTATGAAACAAATGGATGCATTTCGATTAGGATCATATTCTATGGTTACAATTCTACCATATATATTTTTTCCATTCCATCGAAAATCAATTTTACCGTATAGACGCTTATGACCTCCCCTCTATGCCATACGAAAATTATTCCTTCTGCATTACGACATTTACTATAATGATGTTGTCCATAAATTAAATGATTTCGTGGATTAAATTTTACTTGACTGACTCTAGATTTAAAAAAAAAAAAACTATTCCCACATTCAAGGTTTAGTCTTTGTTCATGTATATGGTTGATGATTCTTCAAGAACACTATATTAAAAAATATAAAATAAAAATTTATGAGTAATTTATTATTAATTATTATATTAGAAATCCTTTTAATAAATTTTTAAAAAATTATTTTTTTTCTTATTTTCCTCATTTACTGTAATTTACCATAAAATATCTACTATAAAAACTTATCATATGATTCTTTTAATAAAAAAATTACTTTAAATAATTAATAATTTATTTAAATATCTTAATAAATATTTTTTTATTAAAGGTACTTTTAATTCGAATTTAAAATTTGTAAATATTTTCAGTAGTGTTAAAAAAGCTGCTAATGTTTTGTACTAATATATATATATATATATATATATATATTTATTTATATGTAAATAAAGTAAATAATTAAATAAATTTTAATATTTGATAGTTATAAAAAATAATATTTATAACTAATTTAGTAATATATTTATCTTAAATTTTTTATTTTATTAAAGGGGTAGAAATAGTAAGAATAAAAAAATATATGGTCACTCTAGAAATACACAATAAAAGAGGGACTATAAACTAAATATAAACGATAAGTTAGTCTCGTCATCATCATCCACATTTTCTCTCAGAACCATCGCAGGATTCTCTCCCTCACACAATCAAAAACGAAGAAAGAAGACCACCATACCAGCTGCAACGTCGTTGTTCTCTGCAACTCTCAGTTTCTTCGTTTCCCTGGATCCTGTAATCTTTTCATCCTTTTAAATTCTCGAAATTAAGAAAAGGGGTTTCTATTTGTTAAAAAAATTGAATCTTTGTTTTGATTCAATGTACCCAGTTCGGAAATAGATGATTCTAGAATAATTGCGGCACAAGGAAGTGTGCAAGTTTTGTAAGTTCATATGCAATGCAATTTTTCGCTTTATTGTTACTTCGTTTGAGGAATTCTTCCTTAGATTTTGTTTGTTTTAGGTATTTTGGATTCCAACAGTCTTGGCAGTAAAAAAAAGTTTAGATTGAATTATTAAGTTCGTCGTGTAGAATATTGATAGGATTTGAATATGTGTCTAATCAACGAGTTTTGGTACAATTTTTTCAATTGGACTTTGGTTGTAAATTTATTTATTTAACAATGATCAAATCTTCGATTGGTTAAGGAAAAATGGTGGAGAAATAGGTTCGAGAGATTGTCAATGTTTTTTTTTTCTTTTCTTTGAACTGCAGCTTTTATTAAGACGAAGAGGCCAAAGGCCTTACATAATCGATAAGAAACCGTCATAACCTGTTATAACGTTGAGGAAAATCAACTGTTGAATGAATCCATTATCTGGAATTTTTTGTTTTTCTTAGACGAAATACTCTTGTTTTCACTCTATTTCTAACTTGTTTTCATTCACTCTAAACTATTCGGCTTTCTTACCAATCGCACCTGAAGGAATCACAAGTGGAAAGTTTTATTGAAATGTGTAGAATTAAATGTAAACAATGCCTGTACTGTGATTTCTTATAAAAAAATTTATTAATTGTTTCCTCAATCATTATTCTTAGGATATTGGTTAGGAAAACTGTTATTTGTTTAGAAAGTTTTACTTAAATAAAACCAAATGGTGATAATAATGCCTCTTTGTTTTTATGTTTTGGTAGGCTCTTGTTCTTTATGAATATGACACCAGTTTGCCCCTTTGTCAAAGCTGCCCGACCTGATGATAACAATGCCTCTAAAAAAACGGGCGAAAACTCTATGAAACATCAGGTTGAGTCTGAGAGTAAGGTGAAGAAAGAAGCTAATGATTCAGCTAGTGTCTCACCAAAGTGCCCTTTTGGATATGATCCACAATCTTTTAAGATTGGTCCTCTTAGCTGTACAGTGTGCCAGGCTCTTTTATTTGACACCAGCAAATGTGTGCCTTGTTCTCATGTTTTCTGCAAGTATGTACCGTGTCCCATGTTTATTTCTTTAATCTATGATGCATTGTATATTCTATTTTTGGCTCATATTCTTCTTGTCTGAAACTAGAGCATGCATTTCGCGCTTTAAAGACTGTCCATTATGTGGGGCTGATATTGTGAAGATTGAGCCTGATGCTAAGCTTCAAGGTGTAGTTGATCGCTTTATTGAAGGTCATGCTAGGATCAAAAGGTCTGTTAGTTCAGATAAAGGAGAAGAAGCAGCAGAGAGTAAACAGGTCATTTATGAGGATGTGTCTTTAGAAAGAGGTTCTTTCTTAGTGCAACAGGCCATGAGGGTATGCATGACCTTTTCAAATGTTAATTTTGGATCTTATTATATATGAATGATTAAATGGTGAAAGATCCTTGAAATTGTTTGTCCTTAATTTGATTGGCATTGTTGTTAATAACTTTTGATAGATCCTGAACTATTATATATGATTCGATGTGTTGGAAAATATATTTATCTGGAAGTGACAATGATGTCAATAGCTGTTGCTCTGCTGATGCTACTGCCTTTTATTTTAGTAAATTACAATTTAAACTTTGTTGAGTTTGTACTACCAATTGATAATGAGTATTTTTCCATATGCAATGCAAAAACAGGCATTCCGAGCTCAAAATTTAGAAAGTGCGAAATCAAGACTCAACCTCTGTGCACAAGACATTCGTGATCAGTTAGAAAAAGTTGGTAACACTTCAGAGTTATGTTCCCAGCTTGGAGCAGTGTTGGGTATGCTTGGTGACTGCTGGTATGTTTTCTTTCTTTCTACCCCCACCACCCACACATGATATTTATAGCAACTGATTAGTCAGTCTGTTACTCTTGTTTTCCTGTTTGTGCATATATCTATATTTTTTTAAGTATTCTCATCGCTGCAGTCCGTTCTCTTATATCTTTTAGATTTGGTCCTATAAAAAATAAATGAGAGCTAGAAGTACGAAGGAGAGAGTGTTAAGTGAGATATTATGGTGAATAAAATCCCTTAAAAACTGTTGTCTTTAACTGAACTACATGACTTTTTTATCCATGTAGCTGACCTCACAGCTGATAAGACTTTTGTTGTTGTTGTAGTAATTCTGGTGATATTTAGTTTTTGGTATTTAAGTTCATCTTGGGTGTTTGTGTTGACATTGAAAACTGGGAATTCAGAGGCAGAGGAGCTCCTACTTAGTAGTGGACAGATCGTGAATATATATATATATATATATATATATATATACACACACACATGTGGCATTCACCAAGGTCATGGTCAAAATTGGAACCAATATGATTTTTCTGTAAAAGAAACATATTCTTATAAATGTCACTAATGTTGATCTACATAACTTAGTCACTATTGTCTTCCTTTCATGATTTTAAGATTAATTATTAAACATGAAGTCATAATAACCAAGTACAAATCAAACCTATTATTAATGATAAATATATCTTAAATTTTGAGAAAATTTCAGTTTTGATTATTTATGTGCATTAGAAATTGTTTGCACTGTATTTGCTATCTTAGTAGGTGTTTTGGTTGGTGTCCAGTGTTAATTACTACAACCAGAAGTAGTTCTAAGTTGTTGTCGTTTTGGTAGTTTTTGTACTCCATCATGATTCTGGGTTATATACGGGGAAAAAATGTCCTTTAACTTATTATTGTATGGTTGCAAATTTGTATTTTAAAATTATTAGCTGGTTTAATACATTCAGAAAACTATTGCCTTTCTTTGTTTTATGGCAGCTTCTTTTAGGTGCTTAGCTAATAATCATTATTTTAGAGGGGTTTTGGAAGTTAACATTTAAAGAATTTGTATCTTTTTGTTGACACTTTTTTCCTGGCATTGGTATTTTGTTTTCTCATCCAGTTATCTTGTCTGATCTTATCTTCACTGTTTCTTCTCTGATAATATTTCTTATTGTATGACAAAATGACAAAAGAATATTGTTCTATGACATGTTCAATGGAGGCAGATTCTGACCTACATGTTAACATTGTTTTTCTGCAGCCGAGCAATGGGTGATGCCAGTTCTGCAGTTTCTTATTTTGAAGAAAGTGTTCAATTTCTGTCTAAGTTGCCAAAAGATGATTTGGAGGTCTTTTCATTTGACCTTGCTTTTCTAGACTACAGAGTCAAAAATCATAACATTGCAACATAATACCTTTTTTGTTTGCTTGTTGTCAATTTAATTTTTGAAATTTATTGTCCTACAGATCACTCATACACTTTCTGTTTCACTAAATAAAATTGGAGATCTTAAATATTATGATGGAGACCTTCAAGCTGCAAGATCTTACTATTTTAAATCTTTGGATGTTCGCCGAGATGTTGTCAAGCAGAATTCTGACGTTCCATCCCAGGTTGGATATTACTATCTGGATACATATGATTTAATTTTTTGATGCTATGTAATTTATCTTCATTCAAATCTCTTGCTTTTCTTTGGGCCTGGTGCAACCTTTGCTTTGTTGGTTTGTACATAAGGTGAACCAGCTAAGATGATTTATTTAAAGCTAGGAGAATCGTGCAAAAAATTAATGAAATTAAATCTTTCAGGAAAAATGCACCCTTCATGATACTTGTTTTACAGTTCTGCTTAGAGTTTTTTTATGAGTGTTGATACTTTGCAGTTTTATTTTGATTCTCTTCCTACACAACTAACCGCATAAAAGAAACAAGCACAAATCATTTTGATAATTAACTGGTCCACTTTTTTTTTTTAATACCTTTTTAGGTTCTAGATGTTGCTGTTTCTCTTGCAAAAGTTGCGGATGTGGACAGAAATCTAGGGGAGGAAAAGTTAGCTACTGATGGATTTCAAGAAGCCATAGATTTACTGGAATCACTAACGTTGAAGTCTGAAGCTAGTGGGCTTGAGCAACGGGTAAGATGTCTATATACAAAGAAGTAATATATACATATATAAGAAAGAGAGATACCAAGTGAGTGCACCATTTTTATTTGAGTGACTGAAGTAAATCTATACGAGTAGTTAATGATTAGAAGTTAAATAAAGATTATATGTTCACTTAGAAAGGTCGCAGGACTTTATGTTATAATTTTGAGCATTCATCGGAGATATAGGGCTTAAGATCTGCTTCTTCTCTCAAATTAAAAGTCTTCTTATTTATTTGTTAAAATCATCAACAACCATATCTGTGAACTTCTCAATATGGGACTACCCAATAAATATATAAGTCATCCTCCAAGACTTGAGACAAGTAATGTGGAATTTCTCAACACCCCCAACTTCTCTCCAAGATGTCTTTTAAGGGGGTGTTGAAAAGTTCAACTCTATCTGATATATCTATTGAGTAACTTAGTTTAATGGCACTCAATTTTAAGATGAAATCAATGTTATATATACACACAAATGGTTTTGCGTTATGCTGGATTAACTTATTAAATCCTGCAATTAATTTCACTGTACAGCGACAATCAGTCCTCGAGTTCCTTAGAAGCCAACTTCCAGATGAACAAGAACAAGCTGAGACAACAGTCTGAGATAGGTGCTCCACATGAAGAAAGGCAACATGAATTCAGATGCAATAAATATTTCTGTATGCCACGGGAAAATCTTGTAAAATAAGCTCAGCTTAACAAAGGCACTACTGTTGGAGGAAGAGGAGATTTCAGAGTAATGAATATTTCAGTCATTTCTGGCACCGCAGTACCTTCCTATATGCCAAAGATTCTCAGCTATCCTTTGTGTGCTTTCTTATGCACCACTCTTTTTTTGTTTCCACCTCTTTAGTTGCTTATATCTTGGTGCATACTGCTGACAGTTGTACTGGGCTCTTCCTTGCATCATTGTTACTAAATATCCTACTCTAATAAACTAGAAACCAAAAAGACTTGTACTATAGGTTGTGCATTTTGCGTTAGAACTTTGTGAATACATTCTATACCGTGAAAATTTATAGAATATTTTTCATTACCATATTTCTTGCACTTGATGGTGCCAAATACACTTTTTAAACATTGTCGCAAATGCATTTTAATTTCATGATTCCATGCATTCGATTTTTTACGCAAAAGTGGTAAAGACTCTTATTTATCAGGGTGGACTTGTTTGTATTTAATTCTCAGTCGTTTATCGAACATAATTGTCTTTACTTTGTGGGGGAGGGGAGAGTAGTAAAGTGAATTCATGGAACTGAACCAGGGTGAATTAACAATGAGTACTGAAAATGAAAAGTAACTTGATCAATTAATCTTGGTTATAATTAGAGGTGAACTCAATTAACTATGAGAAATGAAAATGAAAGTTGTACACCTTATGCATCTTGTAATTCTATTTGTCCTTCATCCAGTGCATCTTCTGATTCTTCTGTGTTTTTCCACATTTGCCATTTTTTATAACTTTATTTGTTACAATATATATGCTTCTAACTTTCTAACCTTTTTGTTTTCAATCAAACATTTTAAAAATAATGTCATTTTGTAGAGCAAGCGTGCGCGTGTCAATAATTTCAGACAATAAGATAAATCTAAGTTATTGTGGTTTGTTTTGCTCAAAGAATGATTTACATGCATTTGAGGCATACGATTTGTTTGTTTCATTTGTACCGTTGTTAAAGATGGGAACATTAATGCAGGTTTCAAAAAGACACATAAGATAGTTTTAAACTAATTTACTCGTGTGCATAAGATCTTTCACCGCATTCTCCCATTGATAACCTTGATCTGAGAGCTTCAAATTTTTTTTTTTTTTAATCTTTTATGGTTTTAAAATTTTTAATTTTGAAGAATAAAAAATAATTTCACTCGATAGGCAGATGACATTGCTCCAGGCATTGATGTTTTAGCTTCCATAATTTCTCAAAGTACTGATCAGGAAGTAGTGTTCTTACTAAGAAGAAATAATCTTAGATTGGCATAAAATCAGATACCTCTATGGCTTCCCCACATACGACACAGGTAATGAAGCAGCAGAAACACGCATTAAATCTGCTCCTAGTTAGATGGAATCCTTCAATGATCAAGTCAGCCTCAACGATAGGTTCCAAACCCACATCTCTTTTATTCTTGTATGGATTATCAACAACAACGTAAAAATAACATGAGGAAGCCTCTGATGAACAGCTCCAACAACTTTGCCAACCCCATGAAATAGGAGCCGGGTTAATTAATCCCCTCAACCATGTCTTATCTGTTGAACAGCTGGAACAAAACAACTTCCTATATGGCTATTCACAAAAACTCATGAGATCAATGTCCAAGACTAACTTCAGTTGCCCAATAAACACCAGAGGAGATCCTATCTCCAACATCATCTACCTATTCATCTCCATCAAGAGTAATGCTATGGAGCAAGCGTAATCAGAAAAACAGTTACCAACCAACATGAGATCTGGGGGATACGATTTCTAAGCTCAATTTTATGTTACAGATTCAGTACACAATAGAATAGAGGTATTGAGTTTGGTTACAGAAAAATTATCAATCAACAACAGAACGGGAACCTTTTTTTTGTATCAAACTATTAGTGTGTGTATTAAATTCCAAACTTGTAGCAAATTACTTACACTTCCATTTTCATCAACATAAAACGTCAGGCAACAACATATTCAAGGATGAAACAGAGATGTAATTCCTCAGGCACTTGTAGCATGTTCCCAATCTAAATTATAATTTCATCAAGACAATCTATGCAAGCAAGATTAAGTTAAGAAATCAACGTACATTATCGAAGAAAATATTCAATTGTGATAAGAGAATAGTATCAAAACCATCTACATCAAACAAATAGGCAACATGATGCAGTTTCTTGGTGTTTACAGCGATATTGTCTAATCAAAATTAGAGTTACATATCAATAATCTACTCAATAAAAATTTACATTAAACCATCAAAGTAATACTTCAGTTTTGATTGGATTAGAGTACCAAAGGCATAAAAAAATTGCTTTTAAGTTTCCAATCACACTAACTCAACCTTCATACATAGATTAATCATCAACCATCAAAGTCATCATCATCACTCTCATCACTGAAGTACCCGGCTTTCTTCTTTTTCTTCTTACTCTTCAAAGCCACAGCATCATCGTCGTCGCGGTTGCCCGTCAACAGCCTCTCGTCGGCGCCGTCATCCACGACGGACGCCCAATTGTCATCTTCGAACCGGGCAGCGGCTCCAACACCGTCAGAATCCTCCCCGCCATCGTCGTTGTCGTCGTCGCGGCGGTAAGGCCCACGGCGGGGGCGTTTGGGCTCGGGGCGCTGGCGGGGGCCGAGCTGGTTGCGCGGGCAGTCGTACGAGAGGTGTCCGTCGGCGCCGCACTCGAAGCAGCGGGCGTTGTCGCGGTAGACGCGCTTACGAATGAACTCGGGCGCGCGGCCGTTGTCGGCGGCGATGGAGGCGGTGAGGGTGCGTCCGTTGAGGACCTTGCGGTGCATCTGCGCAGCAGCGTTGCGCGCGTCGTGGCGGGAGACAAACTGGATGAAGGCGACGCCGCGGCTGAGGCGCGTGTGGCGGTCCTTGAGTACCGTGACGCGCGCGATGCGGCCGAAAGTGGAGAAAAGCGTGTGGAGATCGGAATTAGTTAGCGAGTAGTCGATGTTGGAAACATACAAAGTTGATTTGGAGGGTGCCAACGACGAGGATCCCTTGGTATTGGTTTTGGGATTTGGATTGGGATTGGATTGCGCATGATTAGGGTTTACACTGCTATAGCGGTAGTAGAATACGTCGTCGTCTTCATCGCTGTCGCTCTTTTTCTTCTTTTTCTCCTTCTCTTTCTCTTTAGACATATTGTTTCTTCTTCTTCCGCCTTAACTCCTTCTTTCTCAATTGTTATCTTCTCTTCTTCATCCTCATATATCATATAATTATATATTTTTAATAAATAATAGATAATTCGAATAGATATAAAATAAATCATGTTAACAAAAGAATATTCACATTTTATTCAAGATTATTGACTATGTTAATAATAAGTTTTTTAATGAAAAATCCATATTAATATAATATCTACTAAAAAAATAGCTTGAAATTTAATATAGAATGTTGCAAATTTTCAAATTAATATATTCATTTATTAACATTAATACCACATTTATAATTTACTCATTAATAATTTAGTCCAAAATATTTTATATTTAAAGTTTTTCAGATATATTATAAAATTGATCATTCTAAAAAAAATAGTATGTATTAATGAAATTTTTTATGAAAATATTCTTATTTTCTCTTAATTTCAATAAAAATATTTTAAAAATTTTAAGACATCAATATTTATTAAAAAATTAGAATAAATATGAGAATCTGATTATTTTTATTTACCTCTCAAAATGTAAATTTGAAACTGATTAATTAATTTTGTTTGCTCAAATATTATAAAATAGTCACATTTCATATGCTTAAATAATAAATAAAGTTTATATTTTCAACAAAAAAAATTGATATTATTATTTAAAAACAATCTTATTTTAAAGATAATAATTAAATCTAATAATTATTCTTAAGAAATATAAAGGATATAATTTAAGAACGGATATTTTTATTATATGAAGACAAAAATATTAAATAATTTTAGTATTATTAATCAATGTAAAAGTAGTTATAGTTAGATTTAGAGAAACAGTGTTTTCCTTGAAACTTGTTTTTAACACAGTTACACTGTGTCACAGGAGGTATGCACAGTAACTTTACTACATTAAAGCACGTGTTCCCCTGATGTGACAGAATATGACCTATTTTATAACCATTTTTCTCTGCACACTGTTTCGACTCAACTTAACTCAACTCTGAACACACTCCTCTCTCCATTGTACCCCCAAAACTCATTTCCCTGGTCCTTTTAACTTTCAGCCTCATCCAACTCCTTTGTCGTATCTTTCAATCTTCATCAATTATGCACCCAGCAAGGTATCTACAACAAATTATTCTTTCATGCAAAGTTTCTCTCTTTCTGTGTCTTTTGTTTTAAGGATCCTGTACTTGTCCAGTTCCTTTAACAGCAAACTGTTGGTAGTGTACTTTGAGTGAAAATTCTTACTTGTTCTCATTTTCTTTGTGGGTTTTATCTGCAATTAATTTTCCTGAGATCTTTTTAATTGCATGACCCTGTTTTGTTCTTCTGCAGAAAATGTTGAAACTTTTCAAGTTGGGTTTCGAAATGAATTAGTGACTTCGATAATTTTGTGGTGACTGGACTGAAGGGAAAGTGAAACAAAAAGTTGAGATGGATTTTGTTTGAGGGTGAAAAGGGTGAAGTTTGTGAACCAAAAAAAAAAAAGAGAGGAAATTTTTGGGCTAGTGAAGGTTGATTGAAAGGGGTTCTGTAATGGAAGGAGGGTTAGGGCAAAACTCAGTTCCTGTTCATGGTTCCATTGATAAGTCTAGGATCTTGGATGTTAAACCTCTGAAGAGTTTGATTCCTATTTTCTCCATGTCATCTCAAGCTCCAGCTCCTGGCCAGTATCCTTCTGGGTTTTCTCCATTTTTCCCCTTTGGTGCACCTCAGCAAGCTCCAACTGAAGGGACAGCAAGGGGTGCTGCCATACCTGCTCCAATAAGGGCATATAGGAGCCCACCACGAGCAGGAGATACTAGTTCAACAATGGAAGGGTTGAAAGATCAACATACTTCTGGGAAGAAAAAACGTGGATCACCGAAGTCAGGCAGCGCCAAATCATCTTTTGTTAAGACTAAGAAAAGTCAGGAGCCAATTGTTGATTTAGGTGCTTTAGTTGGTATTAGCCCTGCTCAAAAGGAGGATGGTAGCCGTGAAGTGGTTAATTTTGTGCTCATGGCGTTTGATGGGCTACGAAGAAGGCTCTGCCAACTTGAAGAGGCCAAGGAATTGAGCTTGGGTCCGATCAAGCGTCCAGATTTGAAAGCTTGCAATACTTTGATGAGCAAAGGAATCCGGACAAACATGAGGAAGAGAATAGGAACAGTTCCTGGGGTTGAGATTGGGGACATTTTCTTTTACCGAACGGAAATGTGTGTTGTGGGTATGCATGCTCCCTCCATGGGTGGAATTGATGCCTTGCATATTAGGGATGAGTTTGAGGAGGAAACTCTGGCTGTCAGCATTGTTTCATCAGGAGAATATGATGATGATGCCGAGGATATCGATGTTATAACTTATACTGGTCAGGGAGGGAACTTCTTAAAGAAAGACAAGCACGCCATTGACCAAAAACTTCAAAGGGGTAATCTTGCTTTGGATAGGAGTTCCCAGCAACACAATGCAATAAGAGTCATCCGAGGCATTAGGGATGTTGTGAATCCAAATGCAAAAATCTATGTCTACGATGGTCTGTATAAAATCCAGGATTCATGGATAGCAAAAGCAAAAGGTGGTGGGGATGTATTTAAGTATAAGTTGGTAAGAATGGCTGGACAGCCTAGTGCCTTTTCTGTTTGGAAATCAGTTCAGAAATGGAAATCTGGCTCTTCAAGGACTGGACTTATTCTTGCAGACATTTCCAATGGAGCTGAGAGTATTCCTGTATCACTTGTCAATGAGGTTAATAATGTTAAGGCGCCTACTTATTTCAATTATTTCCATTCTCTTAGGCATCCTAAATCATTCAGTTTGATGCAGCCTTCACATGGGTGCACCTGTACTAAAGCATGTGTCCCAGGTGATTTGAACTGCTCTTGCATTAGGAGAAATGAAGGTGACTTCCCATATACTGGTAATGCCATTCTGGTGAGCCGGATGCAATTGGTTCATGAATGTGGCCCCACATGCCACTGTTTTCCTAACTGCAAAAACCGAGTATCCCAAACCGGTTTAAAGCATCAAATGGAAGTGTTCAAAACAAAGGATAGAGGGTGGGGTCTTCGGTCGCTGGATCCTATTCGTGCTGGTACTTTCATCTGTGAATATGCAGGAGAAGTTGTTGACAGAGCCAAGGTAAGTCAGCTTTTGAGGGAAGGAAATGAGTATGTTTTCGACACAACCCGGATTTATTGTCAATTCAAGTGGAATTATGAGCCTAGGCTTTTGGAAGAAGTTGATCCTAATGACTCTAGTGAGGATTATGCCATGCCATATCCTTTAATCATAAATGGCAAGAATTTGGGAAACGTGGCTAGATTCATGAATCATAGTTGCTCCCCAAATGTTTTCTGGCAGCCTGTTGTATATGAAGAAAACAATCAATCGTACCTCCATGTTGCTTTTTTTGCACTCAGACACATTCCACCCATGACAGAGTTAACATATGATTACGGAGTTGCCCGATCTGACCGTGGTGAGGGTAGCAGTGCAGCCAAAGGTAGAAAGAAATGCTTATGCGGATCATCAAAATGCTGTGGTTCTTTTGGTTAACATTTGGTTAAAGTTGCTCAAGAACAACGTGGTACTGGCAATGCTTTCATGGCTAAGAAGGTTTCTAGAACTCTTTCATGTTTCAAAACTTCCCCTTATTTTGTTTCTTTCTCTTGCTATCCTAAATTTGGCATTAAGTAAGAATTTTATGGTTTCTCAACAAGTAATGTATGCGATATAGATTAGATCTGTTAGCTACCAATTTTACCAATGATGAATTCTAGAATAGAAACATTAAGCCGGAAGAGATGAAATGTAGTAATGTAAAAATTCATGCATCATGTTTCATTGTCAATTTTTGTTCCTCCTATTTTCTGCAAATATTGCATAAGAATTCATTCCAAGGTACAATTAATTCAACTTTTTATTCTGCTTCTCTGGGATCATTGGCAGGCATGCTAGCATTTGACTTCATAATGCTTTGAATTTTCTTCAGGTATATATAATAGATGTTGATTAAGAGTGTTATCTTTCTTTGTTAATCTATTTATTTGTGCATGTGTGTTTGTGCTTTGTTTGAAATTTTTTCATTTGTCTTCATCTCAAATTTTCAATTTTTGGTTTATGGAGCTTTTCAAGTTTTTATGGATGTGTAACTGAAGCTATGCTGGCAAATTACACTTGTTCTGAATTTTATCTATGGATCTTACATATTTTGTAGCAAATGATATTACACTTACATTATCTCACCCAGTAAAGCTAAATAGCTCATTGTTATTTCCATCTTTCTTATTTTTGTTTTAACAGAGGATGATCTTATGTTGAGAGCCAGATCCAGTTTAGGAGTTCAAGTTTAGGGGATGTATCATGTATGGTTCCTAATCAAGTGTAAGTGTGTTTTGACTATAAGTAATGTGACTCTCTGGAACTGGCTATTTTTGGATCCAGTTATATCATAAATTATGAGTTATGTGTAATATCAAAGTTGTTAATGGCCATGATGCACCAGAGAAGTATATAACTAGCCATGGATATATTGCAGTGTAAGTTATATATAGCTAAGAAGGTTAGAATTTTCTTCTGCATTTTTTATTGCAGAAATCATGGCATGGATCATGTTCTATGCTAATTGCATTGGTCTGAGATCATATTTCAGGGTCCTTTCACTTCAGCTGCACCCATCATGGTTCTTGATCCAGTGAACTTGCTTCTACATAGTGTTTATTAATTACTACTCATACCTTAATATATGATTTAGCAAAAGATTTATTCCCCAACGATGACAAAAGATTTATGGTTCTACTTTTCATAAAATATGATGAGCAAATTGAAAAAAAATAAAAATAAAATGAAGTTATATCACATTGATGTGTAAACTATTAGACTGGTTCAATTTAAAAATTAAGTAATTTTATCTTATTAAAATAACTATATATAAAGTTAAAATTAGTTTAATTTATGTAATTTAAATTAAAAATGTATATTTTCATTTTAAATATGATCAAAAGAATTTATTAATCCCACTAAAATCCTAAAAATTAGAATATGTTAAAATTTGGATCGTCTAGACCCATCACAATTTTTTTAATTTGTACTCTTTGTTTTTTTTTTTTACATTTTATATAATCCCATTTTTCTAATTTTTTTTATTCATTCTTTTTGTAGTTCTGTTAATATATAATTAAAAAACGTATATTAAATACCAAATTTATTATCAATAATGCATTTTTTTAAAAAACTGAGTTATAAATACACACTCTTGAATCATCCGCAAGAAAAAAAAAACACATTCGCAAGGAAAAAAAAAACACATTTGGGAAAAAAAAATAAAAATGAATCGAACGTGACGATAGAAGGTAAAATAGAAGCAGAGAAATGGCGCAAAAAAAACCCTAGAATTGCTAAGCATAATCTAAAGGGGCATAAATTTAATGTTTCTTGCATGAATCAACATGTCTAAAGAAGCTTTTGTTTGCGATGCAGAATGTGAAGAAGAAAATGATGATGATGAAGAGAGGAGACATAGTGTGGGTCAGACTCCACGTGGCTCACAAATGGCTTCCCGCATTCGTTCTCTCTTCAGACAACCTCGGCGTCAATGTCACCTTCTCCTTCCCCCCAAACGACGCCGTTTCCCCCTCCTACTTCCTCCACTCCCAGCTTCTCCCCTTCGAGGACGCTTTCCCCTCTGTCGCTTCGCGCCACCACCTCGTTGATATGCCGCTGCTTCACTCCGCGCTCCGCTTCTTGGGCCAGACGCTCGTTTCCGGGCTGCGCTGTCGCTGTCTGACTGACCGGGCCCAACGGCCTTTTAACGGGCTGGGCTCTTCTTCCGGGTTTGACCCGGCTGGGGTTTTGGGCTTTGTTTTGGACGCTGCCGTTTCGCCGTGGGTCGAAGTCCCCTGTTTTGCCCGTGCTGTTAGAGTCGTTGCTCAGGTTCACGCTTTTCGGAGCTATTCTTCTATCAAGCACAAGAAATTGTACCAACAAACTAAAATCGCAGGTAATTTTGAAGTTTTTTTATTTTAACTCCTGTTTATTGATGTTAATCTATGAAAGTGGGTCTATTGATGTTGTTTGTGAATTGAAATGGAAGTATTGTAATATGTATACACTTTCACGAGTTACAGTTTACCATTTTCTTGACAGAACTAAGCTGCTAGCTAGTCCCATATGATGAATACCATGCTGGATTTTGAAACTTCTGTTGAGATAACTATGTTGGTTTTCCAGTGTTATTTCTGACTTTAGTATACATTGTACAGAACTACAGAGGCTATGCACTGATTTTATCTCTGACATTTTATAAAAAAAAATTTTCAATATGTTTTTAATAGGTGATAAGGTGAAGCTGATTTCAAGTTCAATTTTGGGTCAGAAGAAGCATTTAGTTACTCAAGAATCTATTTTTTTGGAACCCGTTGAAAAATGTCAGATCATATCCATAAACGAAGAGTCAAACAAAGCTATTGGTGCTGTAAAGAGATTGAACTTAATGGTTCCAGTTTGGGAAGGAAATTCTGCACACTTGTTTAAGAATAAACAACTGATTATTTCAGAGAGTTTTATGGACTGTCCATCTTTAGATCCACTTTACATGGTGCTAGAAAGCTTAAAATCTTCAAGGCAGAGCCTTCTGGGATTCAAAAACATATCAGACCTGGGCTTAGTTGATTTTTGCTTTGTAAACTTTTCTACTATGAGTAAAACTCACATCTTAGTTCCTTCCGATTTAATGATTCATTTGAGAAACTATATTGATCAAAGAGAAGACAATGTCGTGGAGCTTTGCTGGAGATTGCCTGACAAAGAAACCATTGACCTTAACAGGAAAAGAAGGCGACTAGATAAATCAGCTTCATATCTTCAAATTAGTGGAGTTGAAGAAAGTGAAAGGGATGCATATATTCCGAAACGTACCAGACCTAGGATCTCACACATTAAGATGCTTGAACCAGAAGGAAGTATCCAGAAAGATAATCAGGCCTCAACATACGTTTGTGAAACTAGTATGAACTTCACTGACAAGGTTCAGAAAGTGTATTCGAAAAGAAGTCAAAACTGTGAATCGTTGTCTAACTCAGTGTTTGTCTTCCATTCTGATAAGGTTGATGCTAGTGCAGCAAAAATTGAAGGTATGTTAGGATCTGACTCATCTGTTTACCAAGAAAGTCTGCAAATGATTTGCAGTAGTGTTGCAACAACTCCCAGGTCAAAGAAGTCTACAAGAACGGAATTATTATCAGAGGGTTGTTTGGTGGAGCGTAAGGATCGCATTCAAGGTGTTGCTTCTTGTTCGATATTCAATTCAAAAGTTGAACAGTTATCAGGAACGCATGTCCCCGCTTCTAAATCTCTTTACATGAAGTTCCCGAAGAATTTCTACCTTCCGTCCAATGAAAAGCTAGTAAAGAAGTTTAGTGTATTTGGCTCAGTAGATTCCTCCAGAACAAGAGTGTTTTGCTACGCTGGCTCGGCTCAGGTGGTTTTTCTACAAGAAGCTGATGCAGTTGTTGCATATAAGTATGCCAAAAGGAAGGCACTGTTTGGTAAGGCTCCAGTCCACTTTTGGCTTGACCCTTCTGAGCATAAAAGAAGAGGATTCAGGTGTTCTCCTCACGTGCCCCCATCAGCTAGTAAACCAACAGGACCACCACTGAAATCATGTCTGAAAAATTCCAATACCTCGACAAAGGAACACAGAAAGAAAAAACGCAGAGTAAGATTCACAATTGAAACTTAGTTGACATGAATTTACTGAATGAAAAATCACAATAGAAACTTAG
The DNA here is from genome assembly GCA_963425845.1 of Sphenostylis stenocarpa. Taxonomy (NCBI): domain Eukaryota; kingdom Viridiplantae; phylum Streptophyta; class Magnoliopsida; order Fabales; family Fabaceae; genus Sphenostylis; species Sphenostylis stenocarpa. The sequence goes on from OY731402.1 coordinate 55,236,364, forward strand.
TTGACATGAGTTTATGAATGAAAATGTCTTGCCGTATTTAACTAACTTCTTTTGAATATTTTTCTTAATTAGTTTATCTTTGTTCCTTCTTTCAACACGGCATTTCCTCATGCAAGCGATGAAAAAGAGAAAAAAAAAAAAAGAAAGAAGCAAACTGGTAGCATATACATGCAAGGAGAAAATGTTAAATTGGTAAAATCGAAGATCTTTAAGTTGAATCATTGAAATTATCTGTTGTGATGTCTTATCTAATCAAGTTTATAATTCATTAAGTTAGGGTCACAAATTAATGAGCCTTGTTAGAGTTGAAAATGCTGATATAATTATTAAAGGTTATACAAGAATTTTTACATGTTTGTTTTGGAGTTTTTTTTTACTTATTTGACTTAATTCTCACCCTAATAATAATTTTGTGTAAAATTTGATTAGTATAAATTTAATAGTTGGAATTAGGGCTGTCAAAACGGGTAGTTCCTGACCTGGCGTGAACTTACGGGCCAGGAAAAAAAATCTAAATTTTGCTTAATGTTACATCGATGGACTATTTTTTATTTAATTAAAAATATTTTTTATTTATATATTTTTTTAATTTTATTTGAAAAAAAGATATGTTATTTATTCGATTACTTAAAATTAATTCATAATTTTTTTAAGTGAAATAAAATAAATATATTTTATATCAGAAAATAAATATATTTTATTAGAAATATTAGATAATATTTTTTTTCTAGTTAAATATATGTTCTAAATTTTTGTAATCAAAGTATTTTTAGTGATTGATTTAAAGTATTTACCAAAAATATTATATAAAACATTTTTTAGTTTTTTTTTAAATACATCTTATAAATATATGTAATTAAAATATTTTTAGTAATTGATTTAAAATTAGGATTTAAAGTTTTATTTACCTTTTAAAAAATGAAGTCAAATTCTCATTATTTCACCAAATTAACCTTGTTATCTAACCAAACTTTAACATCACAGTATTTTGGAAATACACTTTATTTTAGAATATTATCTTAAATGATTGATCCTTAAAAATAAATACGACAATAACAAAAAAGAAACAAAATGACAAATCATGGTATTTTGAAAATAGACTTTATTTAAGAATATTATCTTAAATGATTGATCCTTAAAAACAAATATGACAATAATAAGAAAGAAACAAAATGACAAAAACAAATAAAAATTATATTCAGAGTTTATTATTCTTTTTAAATTATATATATAGCAAAATATATTATCAAATTAATTTATTATACATATATTTTTTAATAAAATAATATTACTTTTATTATATTAGTAAAATTATTATTATTTTATAAAAGGTTCAGATCTATAAGTTTATGGGCTAGTTTGACCTAAGTTCATTTAAGCCTAATCTAAATAGATCAGGTCAAATTTTGTCCGGTTTTGTTTAGGTTTTAAATTTTTTGGTTTAATCTAAGCTATTTTTTTAATATTTTAGACTGACTCATGGTTAAGTTTATTTTGACTCTAGTTAGAATATAATTAAACATCTTATACTATTTGTAAACATTGATGATCAATAAAAAGAAATTGATTAAATGGTTTTTATTTTCTTGGGATATAAAATCAAATATTACATTGAATTTGATGGAAATAAAATAGCTGTTAAAATTTATGGATTAATATAAATTTCTTATTATCAAATAAGATAAAAATATTTAGAAATGAGTTTCCTAATAAAATTAGGGTTAAATATATTTTTGTTATTCCTTTAACTTATAAAAAAATATAATTTAAGATTTTTCCTTAAATTTAATATTTAATAATATTTTTAGTATTATAAATTTGATAAAAAAGATTACATTTATTTTCTTAGTTTGAGGATTAATTAATTAATTTTTAGATGTGAGAATTAAAATCAAATTTAACGAAAAATATAAAGATAAAAAATATATATAACCAATAAAATTGTATAAAGCTTTTAATTGAACTTCTATATTTTATATAAAATATATGTTTATTGAGACAGTCTTTAATTATTTTGTTCGGTATGTTTACGAATTTAGTAAAATATATGTGTTTTTTAATTTATTAAAATATATTTTAAAAACAAAATCATAATAGACTAATATTTTAAAATAGATAATACATGCAATAATGAATTCTAACGTTACTATCGTATCAAAACCGTCTTTTCTATAGGATATGGATATTGTACATATATTTTTTCATTATATATAAAAATTAAAGTTAAAAAAAAAATATAAAGTCTAACACTATCTTATTCTATTTTTAATCATTGGAATCTATAAACGAGTCTTCTTGTTTTTAAACGAGTCTAACAATAGCTTATTTAATTACAATTTTATTAAGATAGTTTCTAAAATTTATTTTTCAATTTTTATTTATAATATGTGCATTTTAATATCACATTAATTATAAACAATGAAATTGTTAAAATTATATTTCAAATTTTATTATAAATTTATCTTTTAGAGGATATCATTTTTTTTTCATTTAATATAGTTTTTAAATTAAAATTATTAAATATTTTTTAGCTCATTTTTAAAATTAATTACTTAAAAAAATTAAAACTAAAAAATAAAACTATATCAATCAAACAGTAATCCATTTATAATTTTAGACATTTTCCCCCCTTGAATTGAGTTATTGAAAATACTAATAAAATAAATTACAATCGTACAGGAAATATTGAACTATACAATTAAAAAATTATTAAATATCAATCAATTTAGAACAACAAAAATCATTATATTAATTAAACTAGAAACTATTTTAGATAAATTAGTTTTTAGTAATCTAAATTTGTCTCTAATTTTATCTAACAACATTTTTAACTATTAAAAATGAACATATCTTAATAGAAAGCTAAAAAAGTAAAATAAAATGATAGATCTTCTAAATGAAAAAGTGATAGATATAGTCACTTGACAACAATAATGACATAAAGCACTTGATATGATGCCTAAAATCTCAATCATAGTTGTTGAAACTTTCAAGATGCAAATGCACTGCACACACACACACACAATCATCCATCACCAGTTCATCATCTACAGGCCTTAACATCTCAAAAATCAATCAATACAATTTATCCCTAATTGCTTCACCCTTCATACTATATTTATTAACATTGCTGTAACTGCTCTGATGGTGTTTTACTCTTTACACTCAAGAATGGTTTGAACATCAACAGAACCGCAAGTCCTTCAACAACATTCAGGGCGAGGAACACTATATGGTTGCCTGTAGTCATATGTAGCAAGTGAGTTTGTAGCAATCTAGCTAGCAAAACAAAAACAGGTTCCTTCTAAAACCTGCATTTTCATTCTTTAGTTGGCTTCTAAGAAAATTACATATTACTTTCCTTTTTGTTAAGGAAGAATAAGTGAACCAAAAATAGCACTTAGATTTAGGGATTTCAATATTCAACATATGAAACAAAAACCAGTTCAAATACACTAGCTAAGAAACAAACCTGGCAGAAAAGAACCATTTATATGCTTTTGCGACAAAGATAATCTGCATTGGCCAAGAGCAAAATTAGAAATCTAGATAAAAATTTTAGTATTCAATTGTAGATAAAAGGTGTTGTTGATGAATGTTACATAAGAACGTAACATGGATTTTCATATGCAAGAGAATTAAGATTTATCTACATAACTACTTGGTACAATGGATAAATTTCAAATGCTAAATAAATGAAATGGACACTCACAAGGCACCAGCACTAGCAGGACCAATTGTTTTAAATGCTGACATACCAGTCATGGCAATGCTATTAGCTGTCCCTCTTTGATGTTGGTCCTGTTTTCCAAATCAAAATAGCATATGGTCCACAACTCTGGAAAAAATAATCTTCTTGAAAACAAATGAAAGAAAAGGAACCAAAGATTTACCACAGCTTTATTCTGCAGAACGAATAAGCTAGTTGCAATTGTCTCCTAAATCAAACAACAATAATGCATTAGGGAAGTTTACAATGAAATGACCTTCTTTTGTGATTAAAATGATTTCTTGAGGTTTAGTGAAGCCAATGCAATTCATTTACATCCTCAATATCACTTTTAATTGGCTAGACAAATAGAGTTGCACTTACGATCATTAAATTCTTGAGGATGGAGACAATATTGATCACTAGGTCTAGTGTGAAGCCTGACAACATAGTCATGAAAGGATAACATTGCAAGAGAGGTATGGATAAAACCTGCATAAAAAGTCAAATAACAATACATAAAATAATCAAACAATGGTAAATCAAATTAGTTCACACACAAGGTGGAAACTAACCCCTGTGATCTTTACTAGAGTGAGAGGTCCAAAAGCTTTTTCCACTGATCGATAAAGGGTAAGCTGGTAGATTATAATAGCAACACCTAATCATGTTAAAAGATATTAGTAATTTAGCAACAAATGTGCTAAGTACTACACAAGGAATACACTACATATGTTTGTTCCTATGCAAATTAAAAGGAAAAGTTTAATACAGTTTAAAACTATTTTGTATTTAGAGATATATACATGTATATGCGAAAAACAATGTACCTGAAATTGCTAGAACAATACCAACATGATCACTTGAAAAGTTCAAACCACCCAATCTAACAGGACTGAGAGCCCACAATGAGAAAACCTAGGGCAGTGATATGAATAGAAGATGAGCAGAATCATGAGAGAAAGTGGAAATAGTAAAATCCATTAGTGGGAATACTACCTCTTGATAAGCAACATCATGTAGTGAAAAAACACAGTAAACAATTATGGATGAGATTAAGGGCCAATTTTGAAAGATGCTTTCATCTTTCTGGATCATCTTATCTTTGTCTTCCCCACAACTTTGTATTTCCAAAGCTTCAACATTTATGGTGGACTCAATGCTATCATTGTGTTTGTGAAGGGTCTCCTGCAATGATGCAAATATTTTAGAACAATAATATATGTATAACAGAACAAGAGAAATAATATATAAAAATCAAAACAAGTCAATTTCTAAGAAATAAAATATTAAGTAATATGTGATTGATGATGTTATAAAGCATGATTTAGAATACGTACCGGGAGCCAAATGCAAGCAATTGCTGATACAAACGCAAAAGCTGATATTATGAAGCACGGCAAGAAGTATGGAAACCTGCAGAGAAATTCATGTTTTTGACAATGAAACTCACCACAAAACCAAAGCAAAACAAAAAAGATAGAGAGAAACAAAATTGAAACATTGAATATTTTTTTCACACTTGGAAAACAAGAAAAATAAACATACCTATCCCAAAAGGATTCCTTTGGAAATACATGTGGGTATTTCAACACTGGCTGTAATGATATATTAAAAGAGAGAGAGAACAAGTGAGTGAAGGATTTTTTTTATGGATATTAGTTTGTATTTTTTAAAAATTATTTTATTTTTTATGGTTGCTTCTAAAAAACAAAAAAATATTTTTTTCTTCTGTTATAAGTTTATTCATGTTAAAAATTATAATAAATAATACTTTTATTTGAAAAACAAATAATTAATCAAACACAACCTATATGTGCAAATTGAATTTCAGACACCAACATATTCTCGGAAATTGCTGGATTAATTAAGTTCATCTCTCTCAAGTCACTTTATGTCAATGTTCAAAATCCATGGCTTTTAGAAACAAATAAATGACAAAAAAAATATAATCAATAATAATAAAATTAAAGAAACTATGAAAATTCAGTCTTTTATTACTTTAATACAAAATTAAAAAAAGGTTGTTTAACTTAATATTTTCAGTATAATAAGAAATTAAACTTAGGAATATAGACTTATTTTACTTTGGACATTTTCAATAATTAATGTAACAATGTTTCACTCTTTGCATACCAAAACATTAAATAATAATAATAATAATTACCTGAGCCAAATAACCTCCCAATGCTGGACCTATGACTAAACCTACTCCCCAAGCGGCAACCACCTGAAATCAGATTACACTCAATAATTACAATTTAAATATTGGCACATGCTTTCTTAAAAACATTCTTAAAAGAAGGTTTTTGAGGTTTAATTAATTACTGTTGAGAGTCCTAGAGCTTGGTCCTCTTCTCTGCAAATTTCAGTGGCATAAGCCTGTTCATAGAAAATGTTACATAAACACACCCACATGAAAATTACACATTCTGCAATTTTCCATATATATGAAAAGTTATATAAATGGAATCTACAGAAAACAACACCTTTATTGGTCCAAGTAAACCATTTAAACTTCCAAGAAGAAATCTCATGCTAATAGCCATCCAAAAACTGGTGCTAAGACCGAATAATGTGTTGAAAATGACACTGAAATCAAGCAAGGATCGTGAGAAAACATATATAATTGTATGGCCACAGCATATGAAAGAAACCATCCACCTCAGTGAAATGTATACTTACACAGCGATAATCCCAATAATGATAACAGGTTTTCTACCATAGCGATCAGAAATCATACCCCACAATATGGATGTCAAAGCCCTACCAAGCATCATTGATGATCCTACAACATGATCATCATTAAGAATTTTATTTGAAAATAATGCAGACAAGACACCAAATAATTCAAAGACAAACAAACATCTTACCCACATAACCAGCATAGGTACTTATATCTTCTTCTGTATCTGCAATATTAAAATCTTTCACCTGAAATTATACATTTATTGTTGATTGAGGATGTATATAACATGCAAAAGGTAATCATCCTATGACTTCCCAACAGTAACTCATTATGATTGCAACAGGCGAACTAGTTTTAGTTGTTAGTTGTGTGTAACTAATTATAATAGTTAAGATTTGCAGATTAAAAACAAAAGTAATACTTGGTAGAAATTTGAACCCACCATGAAATAAACGAAGGGATAAAGTGATGCTACAGGCAACGCTGTGCTTGATTAAAAGAGACAAAGATATCAGTGAGAAATATAATCAGTCCATTTTTTAACTAAGAACACAATTTCAGATGTTCAAGAGAAAGATGAAACCATGTCATAGAGTTCAACTAGCCACCACTTTTTTTTAGATTATTTTCTCATCTCAACATGGAATACAACTTGAAAAACATAAACTAGAGTTTAAACTTTGGATGAAAAGTCTTTCACTTATTGCTCTATGCATGAATCAAAGTGGGGAGTAATGTTGAGTTTTGGCAATTTTTCCATGGCAAAGCTTAAAAATGGTAGACTACAAAACTCAGCACTCAAAAAGAAAACCAACCCAGAAGAGAATTTGGGAAGAGAATTCAAGTGCTTACTGCCACACAACACAGCCAACCATATAAAAGAAAGATTTATGAAGGAAGCATCATTTTTCAGCTCCTTGGCTTGATCCACCTTACAACCAGGACAGTTCTCATAGTATCTTTTCTTCAACAATAATGGACTTTCTACCCTCTCTTCTTCCATCTTTCTAAGACAACCTCACTTCTTCTTTCACACAGTTCACTCTTACCACCACAAATACCGTGTTTATTATGCAAACAACACTGTCCTTATGCCAATGATTTACAGGGTAAGAGTTAAAGTCAATCACTCATTTTTCTCCAGACAGGTTCGAGATTTCAGTAAATTACGCTAACACAGATTCGTCAATTTCCCTCCATCATCTCTATCAGTTTTTTACCTTACCCTACCACTTTTATATATTATTTTTCAGGCATATAAATCTCATATGAGTTCACATGAAGTGTAGTCTTTTACATATATATTACTATTCTCTGGTCTTTTTCTATGTCCAATCATGTCCTCACATGAGTTACTATTTCTATAAATAAGCCTCTGTTACTTTCCCACGTGTTACATCAACAATTCATTTAGGCAAAAGACAAAGCTACTGGGTTGTCGCTGCGCATCATGTTTTACTTTACTAAAATCAGAGACAAAATAATAAAATATATGAAAGAAGTATTTGGCTCCATTCCATCAATAATGAACTTAAAAGCATAATCTAATCATGATATACACTACTTTCAAGGCATCAGTAAGTTATAACCTACTGATGTGGCTACAGAAAATTGGAAAAAGTTAATACGATTTCTTGTAAAATAATCTTTAGAACTTAACTTTCAGTCAATGTAAAATTTGCTATTTTGTAAAAAATAATTATATATAATACTCTTGACATTTTTTTTAATGTCATACTAAATTTATTTATAGGTTAGAAAAATAATATTTTAAAAAAGAAACGTCATTAAGGTATAAAAGTTTTTTGGTGTACCTTAGTTGTTGTAAAACTAAACACAGCTTATAATAGAATGAAAAATATATGATTAAGATAATGTAAAAAACCAAAACATTATTTATACATATATTGATTATATTCTTATTTATTATTAAATAAAGTGCTATATGTTAACATTTATTAATAGTAAAGGAATTCTCTCCGGTTGTAAAATACTAAAGAATATATAATAGATGATATTTTTATATCAGTAGTAATAAATAATATGAATTGAAGATTATAAATTAAGTTCAGAAAGAGTATTTAAGTTATACAAATTGACCTAAGAATATTGCAGATAACAATCATTCATATCCTGATATAACATGTTGCAGATAACCAATTAATTTTACTGAAATTCGTAGAAATCCAATTTTGCAAGTCCCCTCCTCTTCTCCCATTCAAAGGATTTGTCTCTCCCCCACTAACTTAATGATTCGTATTTTCCTAGCTTATCGGATAAATTTTGTTAAATAAAAATATTTGAATGTGGAATCTTACATTTGTGTCAGGTCAGTTTTAAAAATGATTGTATTTTGAGAAAAGAAGGTCAGAAGTTTATATACGCATGATATATGTTCACCGAAAAAAGTTCCACATCGAACAATACTAAAAATTTGTAAATGTTTATAAATTCCAAGTCAACCCAAAATAATAATTGGATCATGAGGTTATGTGAATGGGCTCATGCATATTGCTGGGCTCAGGAAAGTCCCCGGGCCTGATCCGTAGAAATGCGGACCCTTAAAGGGTGTACCTTTGACCTTTAGGACTTGTCTTTGGTCTTCGGACTGAAGGGGCTGAGACACGTGTGGAGCCTAGTCTTGTCCGGTCGAAGAATTTGGCCGATGCCACAGTCATTCACATGGTCTTCTCGACTAACTGAACGGGGCTTATGCCCTTGTGATCCAGTTAATTTTTCTGGATAGCAACTATTTTAAATATTTTTTTATTATTTCTAATATAAGGTACTTATGTTATGACATTATTTTACTTTTAAATTAAATGAATTATTACTATTTAAAATATATTTTTAGTTTTTTATGTATGGAAATATTTCATAAAATTTGAATTTTGGTGTTATAGACATTATACTTAGTCTTACAACAAACATATCATCAACTTCCTTATTGATATCAAAACCTTTGGAGTTGGAAAACGAAAAGTAATTTGTTGCTGACCACCGTTGTGACTCTGCTGGAGATTCAGAATGAATCTCCACATCACCATGTAAAACATATATTATTTCAATAATAATTTATATAATAGACTATTATTACAATTATAATAAATTTTTCAATAAAATTTCTTAAAAAAGTATTTCAGATAATTAATTTCATTTAGACGCAACAACAAAATAATCAACTTCTACATAAAAACAAAAGGGAAAGTGTTTGAGTAAAATTAATTTAAAACGTGAGAGTAATCATGAAGTCTTTGTGCAAAATAAAAAGTTTCATAGCCTTGACTTTTTTATTTACATTGTGGATTCTAGCTCTTGTTATGTAGAATGTGAATTGGCTAAGTCAAAAGCGTGAGTAAGGTGTCTTCCTTTCAAGAGCATGCTAGTTTAATAAAGGCCATTTTTTTTATTAAATTATACTTAGTAAAGATATCTTTATAAACAAAATCAGAAGACAATAAAATATATTAGAGGACAATATTTAACGAACCATATTAATTATATTATTATTATTATAATAAATAATCATGAAAATAATTAACAGATCAAACATAAGTTAATATATTAAAAACTTATATATTTATAAATCTAAACTTATTGGTACTAATATAAAGTGTTCTGAGTCTCTATAATGATGAGATCACTAAAGTAATGGTTTGTACCTGTAATGCATAGTTTAATGGATCGGTGTGGTGGCTGAATTGGCACAAACAAATCATGGTTTGATTAAATTAACTCGTTAAATTTGTGGGTTAACAGTGAGCAAACAATCCAATCATATAATATTTGTCAGAAACATGATCAACTAACTTTAGTTTTGAAATCATTGGGTTTCCAAGTATAAACAAAATAAAAATGGAAAAGGGGTATGTGTTTTTCACTGTGGAAAGGTCATGTTCATGTGTATGGTGTGCCTAACATTAGAGCCATTGAGTGCAACAAGTGGGGGACATGGCATGTTACACCAAACACAATTAGTGTTATTGGACCCCATGCACAACAAGAATGCTTTAGTTTCATTTTTCAGCACGCTTAAACCCCTCTCCCCCCAACCCCTTTCAATTCTTTTGCCATTTTGCTTTATTTCTCCATGAAGTGTCATCATCATTCCACGCCCAAGAATCATTTCTTCTTACCCTTTTCTTTGTTGGCAATGGCACATTCACAGGCAGAAGATGGGTGTCCATCAACAGTTTTTTCCCGTTCTCATTCAGGTTCAATACATACGTATATTTTTCTTCGTTTTTTTTTTCTCATTATGGTCATTGAATCTGACTGTGCCACTTACATCACTACAAGAGGCAGTCCTTTTGACAGGAACGGCATGTGTGAGTTCTGTTGAGGGAACATCTCCAACAAGCAGAACAAGTACTTTGCTGCTTTAACCTTTTCCATTTCCTTGATCTGGTGTGTACTACTACTACTACCCTTATATCCTTCTCATCTATTACCACTCTACTATCTTTACTCTTTACGGTTCATTCCATAGAAAAAGAGAAGGATTTGGCCTTGGTCTTTCCTTAGGAGAAAAACAAATATCAATGCTTTTTACCTTTTGGTGATGTAGTAGAGAATACCAGCAAAAGGGGTTCACCTTGACACATTGTTAGTGTTATAATCAAGTTTGTCAAATAAGTTTGGCCACAACGTCAAGGTTTTTAGGATCTGGTCACAATTGTGATAGCATCGACCACATTTGTCTGCTATTTCATGCTATATCAATGATTGTGACGAAACTGATCACAATTTCATGCAATATCAAGGACTGCAACAAAACTAGAACCGTTACATTGGCCACAATTTAAAGCCATTGGATATATTATCTTGGCTCCTTTGCCTCATGGACTCTGCTTTTGGTCTGATTTTGATGTTATTTTCCTGGGTGTTATTTACATTTCCGGGATCTGATGGTCAGAGTGTGAAATCAGCTCATATTCTTGACCTCATCATAAGAGATCACACGTTCAAGGCATTGGACAAGAACTTGAGGACAGCAATTCCAGAATCAGTGAACTTACCTGCAAATCTTTCAGGCATTGGAGTTGATGCTGTGAGGTTTAGATGTGGCAGTTTGAGAAGGTATGGTGCACAGTTGAAGGAATTCCATCTGGGTACCGGTGTAACTGTGCATCCATGTATTGAGAGGGTCATGTTGATCAGACAAAACATGGGGCACAATTGGTCTTCTATCTATTATGCTAACTATGATCTATCTGGGTACCAGCTTGTGTCTCCAATTGTGGGGCTCCTAGCTTACAATGCTGATGATGATGCAAACTCAAGCAACCCTTTCCAACTTGGGATTGTGGCTGGAGAAAGTCCGATGACAATTGACTTCACCAATGCCACAAAATTGAACAAGGAAGATGGGATCAAGCCCTTGTGTGCTAGTTTTGAAGGTGATGGAAGAATGACTCTAGCAAAAGCCAACCCTTCAACACCACTTGTTTGTGTTGCAAAGAGGAATGGTCATTTTGGTTTGGTTGTGGAGTCCCCACCAGATCAGTTCAGGAACAAGCCCATAAGTAGGTGGAAAGTGGCAGTTGGGAGTACCATTGGTGCAGCTTTGGGGGCTTTTCTCTTAGGCCTGCTTCTTGTGGCAATGCTTGTTAGGGTGAAGAAGAGATCAAGAATGGTGGAGATGGAGAGGAGGGCCTATGAAGAAGAAGCCCTTCAGGTGTCAATGGTTGGACATGTCAGAGCTCCTACTGCGCATGGAACTCGAACCACACCCATAATTGAGCATGAGTACAGACCTCATCCTCGTTGATAGTCTCATTGTGTTCCTCATCAATCAATTTTGTAACATTGTAAGATGACATTCAATCAAATATATCGTGGGCCAAAACTATGAAGAGTTCATCAATCAGTTTTGTAACTTTAAGATGACTTTCATTCAATTTCATTGTGCTGCTGATCAATCAGTTTGGTAAAATTAAAATGACATCTAACAGTATTTACCATTACCCAAAACTAAAATTTAATTTCTAGTTCCTTCAAGAATCTTTTGGTATCTATTCTTTTAATTCATAGGAATTAAACAGAGATCTCAGAAGATTTACAACAATTTATATACCCTTATAGATCATCTAAGCTCCCTCCCTCCAGTTTATAAGTTACCTTTATATACAGACAACTTTTTTATTCCTCAAAATTCGGTGCCTCCATGTGTTGATATTGAATGTTTTGCACTAAAGTTCACATATTTGAGATTGTTCAACATGTATTTAATAGTTCTATACTACTATCTGGTGATTGAAAACTAGTCATATAAGTAGAAGTCATACAATATCACCAAGAAAATCAGTTCCTGTTCCAGTAAATTGGAAAATACTCATAATAACAATCACATAGTATCGAGAATTAGTTTCTGATACAGTGAATTGAAAAATATCCATACCAATCAGATAGTATCTGGAAAGAGATTAGATTGTGATTCATTGAATTGGAAAATAAAAAAGAAAAAAAGGTGGTGTAGAGCAATGTTAAAAAAAGTAGCAGCTTTTTTGTCAGAAGTAATTGTGCACGAGAGTTGGTTGAAGGCAGAGACATGAAGGGGCTTTTTACGATAAATCGTGTATCTAAACACGATTTAAAGAAATCGTGCTATTTCTTCTTCTTCTTTTTTTCAAAATCGTGATGTACCACGATTTTTACTCTATTTTTAAATAGTTGAAAACATCTTTTTCAGAAGTACGTGGAACTTAGAGGAAGTGCATCAATACTAGCCAAATTAATATATTTTTATTTTTAAAATATTATATTAAATTCTGTCTTAGGTATCATAATTTAAGAAAAAAAATAAACTTGAGCTACCCAACCTAACTTAAAAAAAAATAAAAAAAAATTATTACATTTAAAATCATGCTATGATTTTAGTTTTAATTATATGTTAAAATTCATTTATTTTTTTAATTTTTTAAAATTTGATAGATATTTTTAACAAAACCGACATAAAGGATTACGATGTTGTTGCAAAGTCAAAAGAAGCCAATTTATGAGAACAAAACATCATCACCAGTACCATTCTGCAACAGATGAGTTTCGGCTACACCATCGTACAATTTATGACCATATTTGTTATTCTTAAGAAAAATTTATCTTGCTCAAATTAGATAAATGAGATAAATTATTTGAAAATACTTATATAATAAGGATTTGTTTTTTATATTTTAAAAACAATTTCAATGATTAATTTGGAAAAACTATTTCTAAAAATAAATTAAGGAAAAAAATTGTTTGTTAACATTGACTTAAAAATTCTTCAAACTAAAGATGACTTCAATGACTTTGAATAATTCAATTAAAGTTAAAAAAAATGAATAACTTTGTAATAAGGAAGGCAAATAATATAATAAAAATGAAGACGTAAATATTATTAATGAAAATAGAAATATTTTTATTAATTTTAATTTTTAGATTTAAAAAAATTAACGAAATAATTATTAAATAATTTTTTTATTTTTTAAAAATTAAAAACCAAAAATCAACCATTCAAATATTTTATTTATAATTAATTCAAACCTAATCCAATCTATAATACAATTTACTAAATTGATGAATTTTGTATATTTAACTTGAGATTTAATCCAATTTATTAACAAAAATTATTATTAAATTTATATGATTATTATATTAATTAAATATATTTTTTGAAATACTAAATAATGTAGTAATTTTGAAAGGAATAATTCCAAAAAAAATTAAAAGTGTTTTAAATTAAAAAAATATAATAAAATAATTTATTTTTAAAAATATGTAGTTCAATATTGATCAAATTTAATTTAATTTGATTGCATATATATATATATATATATATATATATATATATATACTATTTAATTTTTTTATTAGGTTAGGTTATGAGGTTTGTTAATCCTTATTTGGGATACATCCCTAAAAGTATTTAAATAAATTAGGTAAGATTGTGACTAAGAAAAAAATGTTATCCGCATTTAAGTCTACACCAATTTTATGGGTTCTTTTATATGCATGAGATATAATATTTTTTTATAGTTATCTTAAAATTTCATTATGAATTTTATTGTTAAGAACTTATAAATATTATGTTAATATCTAAAAATATTTTATTTCGAACTTTTATTTATTTACTTTTATGAATTTTATGCTTATGTAGATGTTATACATTCGAATATAGATCTTAACCTTTTTATTTTTTATATTTTGTTATTTACTTAGGAGAAATTTTTCTGAGGTGGAAAATGTTTCTTTCAAGATATTAGTTATTAAATCGGTATTATAAAATGTATGACCCATGTATTATTAAATATATAATTTTACATTACCAATATATTATAAAAATATCTTTATATATATATAACCAATTTAAATCACTGATGAAGTAGGTTCAATTTTCAACCATCCATTTTTTCAATTAAATCATACATATTTAGTTGATAAAATATAACATTGAGATGCGAATCATAGAAGAACACAAAAGAAACTAAGACGCGAACACATTCATACTTTGTTTGCATAATTAAGCATAACATGTTTTTGACACTGATTAAGAAGACTCCACTAAAAGACATACATTAACAGTTATTCTTCATCCTTAATGTCAAAGGAAAACAACCCTACTTTCACAATTCCAACACAGTAACCCTTTTAACCAGAACCCTTTGTCAAATACACTCCTATTGGAGTTTCAGTTTTGCAAACAATATTGAAAATTTTCAATATGGAAAATAATCAACCAGTAACTGTTCAATTCTAGCAATTGCTCAAAATTTTCAGCAGATGGCAAGATATTTGAAGCACGAATTGAAGTAGTTTGCCAAAATCAAGACCATAGGGACTATTTAGGACAAATAATGGAAGTTTAACTTGAGAAGACCAAAACCAATGGAGGAAATTTACAGAAGAGTGAAAGTTAAGGCAAGTAGTTTCTTTTTTTGTAACCTTTTTTTTTCTCCTAACTGTATGGCCAAAGGAGTTCCGGGTCTGGTGTTGTCAACAAAGGAGAGTCCAAAAAGTCAGGTTGGGAATTGTTTGCTTCCCATTCAAAGGGAGAATCTAATATTGATTTTGACAAATTGCCATGCCCTGGGGAAATATTGGACACTTCAGCATTCAAACTAAATCCACTGTCACCTCCAACATTTTGCAGCTGCTGCTGGTTTTTGCTTGCCATAGAAGGAACAGACATGTTGTTGCCAAAGATATCCTTGTCCAAACAAATCCTTCCATCAAAGAAATTATTATTGTTCACCTGTGTTAGAGATATTAAATGTTAGTTATAGATTAGCTAAGTTAGAAAGTCAGTTATATTCTTATGCAAACAAACCCTTCCATCAAAGAACTATTATTGTTCACTCGAGTCTGAACAGTATGCACCTGCTGGTTTTGGCCTGCAAGTGGAGGAACATTCATGCTGCTGCCAACACCTGTGGGTTGCTTCTGCTGCACATTGATGTTGTGCATCACGCCAGACCCCATTTCTCCAGCGTTGTCACTGATAATACCAAGAATCTGATTTTGATTCAGAGCTGGTGCTGGAGTGTGCCTAGGTTGACCAGCAGTGAAAGTTTGATTTTGATTCATAACTGGTTGAGCAATGTTGGTAGATTGACCAAGGGGCAGATTTACATTAGGATTGCCAAGCTGAGAAGGCACTAACCCTCCAACCCCAACCACTTGCACAGGATTGTTGTTTCTGTGTTGACATGTCAGCTGATGATTGTTCCTCATATTCCTGTCACTGAACCCAAGGCCAGTCTCGTGATAAGGGCACTCTATGCTATGACAGGAATAGTCCTCATGAGGAAATGTAATACCTTGAACAGCCCCAGCCTTTCTCTTCTCAGAAGCATGATCTAGTGGCATAACAATGCCATTGTTCATCATTGTAACCATATTATCATTATTGCTATTACCAATAGCAACATTGCTTGGTGGTGGTGGTGAGTTATATTGGCCCGCCAGAAAATCTCTGAGTCCACCATCAACCAAATTGCTTGTTGGTGTTGGTGGATCGAACTGCCCCACAAAGAAATCTCTAGCTCCACCATTAGCAACATTGGTGGTTGGTGGAGATTTACTTTGGCTCCCGAGAAGAATTCTAGTAGCATCAGTTGATTGGTTATTCTGGCCGCCAAGAAAGCTCCAAGAACCACCATTAGCAACATTGGTGGCTTGTGGTATGTTATTCTGCCCCCCAGGAAAATTTCTTGCAGCACTAAGGTCACTTTGTTGCCCCCCAAGGAAAGTTCTATCACCATTTGCAAGAGGAATGTTATTATTATAAGCAATATTAGTGGTTGGTGGTGGGTAGTTACCATTTTCCACCCCAAGAAAATTTCCAACATTATCATAACCAATAGTTGGTGGGGGAGTTTGGAACAAGTAAGGGTACAATCTTCTAGCAAGGGACTCCTCACGCTTCACAATACCACTCCAAATGGCAGTTTCTTTAGCAGTGAGCTTGTCCTGAAGGGTCCTAGACTGACGCACAATGTTGCTGATCTTTGCTATGTCAGGGGACATGTGCTTGATGACTGCAGTGAGCACACACATCTTCCACACCTTCTTCAGGTCATGGGGCTTCTTGTAGGGAGGAGGGCCTGGGTCCACTGTAAAGCCCATCTCAGCCCACCACCACTCCTGCCCAGTGGGCCACCAGGGAGGGGCAATACCCTTGTCCAAAGGGTACCTCCTCTGGGGAGGCTCACAGTTCTGCATCAGAGATGACAAGAGTGACCCAAGAGTTGTGTCTGGGAGATCACTCATCCTGTATGCTGTTGATGGCTCCCCATTGAATGCATCACCAATCATGTCTTCAAACCCAATTTCTTCATCGTACCTGGCGACAGGATCATCAAATATGTGATGTGATTCTTGAACACTATAAACATTCCAATCTATCTAATTCTATGGCAAGGAATACAAACATGCATATGTAGTGTTTTCTCTACTACAAGTCTACGAATTTTTTTACTATGAATACTTCTAACACATTTTATTATTGATTATAATTCACTGTAATTATAAGATTCAAATACACAACTATTTTTATCCAATGAGAAAGGTTTAGATAAAAGTGTACGTTATATTGTTAGTATTTCTCTTTTTATATTCTTAAATTTATTTAAAGCTTTTTTTTTTCTCAATTACTAATAATTTTAAATTATGAAAAGAGGATGTGTTTTAATATGTAATTTTGCAGTCATGGAAAGAGTATAAAATGATTTTTTATCATTTTTCTTTATTATATTATTTTTATAGAAAATTTTATGTTAATTAATAATTATAATTTTATATTTGTTTTTTCGATTATTTCAGTTCTTATATTTATTTTAATAACATTGTTTGTTAATTACCTATTTCATTACATGGTCTTCTCAAAAAAAAAAAAAAACTTTTACTTTTGCAAGTTTTAAATTCATTTTTCTATAACTCTCCTATCCTTTTTTCTAATAAGAAAACTAATTTTGAAATTCTCTTGTAAATTGTCCTAAAATAAATCTTCAAATTTTACTATAAATTTGAAAAAAATGTGATTAAATTCTGAAATTTGATGAAAATTCATAGAACTTGTTCTTAAATACATTTTTGTTCTGCATAATAATGGTTAATATTTCTAACATGTTTTTCACAAACATATTTACTAAGAAATTTTCTAATTGTTTTATTAACAGTAAACAATTATATAAAAGCCTTAAAATAAAAGTAACCTAAGACAGCCACAAATAAAAGAAAAAAAATACTAAAAGGTGTAATTAATATCCAAAAAAACATCATTAAAACATAAGCTCTGTCACTAATCATATAATGATATGAAGAAGATAAGATATTAAAGTGTAAAAAATGATGATAAAAGAAGTTAAACCTGAGCATAGCAGCAGGACCATTACGATCAAACTTGACCCTGTCCTTCCACCAACCTCTCAGATTATCAGAAGCTCCACTCATTGGCTTCCCCTTCTCAGGAACGATGCCATAAACGAACCCACGAACGCCACAAACCTCCATCATCTTCAGCATGTTCTTCAGCACTGTGTCTTGTGCACGACTCAACGCTTTCTTCTTCATCATCTCCAACGTTTCTCCTTTCTCCTTCTCCCTCTTCTTTTCCTTAAGCTTCCTCAACATCATGCGATCTCTCCACATCCTTGTCTCCAGTTCCTCGATCGTTATCTCTTCTTCTTCCTCCTCCTCCTCACTCCCTTCTCCCACCCTCATTTCTTCTTCCACGTTTCTCATCAAAGCGTCGCAGTCATAATCAGCACCACTGTCAACACCACTCATTTTGTAGTCATCCATAGAATCCATTGTTGTGCCTCTCTTTTGTTTCACTACAAAGTATAAAGCTTTTTCAATGTTTGGTCAACCATACCATGCATTGAGAAACATACGTGAAACTCTGATACTCATTCTGAAGGAAAAGAAATGTTTTAACCCCAGAAAATCATCATGCAAAGAAAAATAACGTGGATAAACTCTTCGAAAGTGTGAAGCTTAGTTTTAAAATTCACACCGATAATTGACCTAATTTTATTACCGGTTTAATGATGTGAATAATAACATGTTCGATTATCAGTTCCGATTGAACCGTTTCGAACCGGTTTATAGAAAACTGAACTGTGGTGAAGATATATGGAAGAGTAAAAGCAAAAGAAAAATGAATTTGAGCATAAATTTTGAGAAATCTTACGAAGAAAACAAGTTTTTTTTTTTTTCTAAAAAAGAGTTAGTGAAAAATAGATTTAGTTGTATGAGTTAAATATTTGATTTTCGAATTATAAAACTTAAAAAAAAAAACTGGAAGTGATGTTATATGTGATATTCACCCAATGATAAATTAAAAGAAAAAAAAGTTAATATTCATGCACTTTTAACCAAAAATATTTTAATGAAAAATGGTAATAAATCTGATTGTTAAGGTAATTGTTGCAAAAATTGATGAAATTTATTTTATACGAAAATGTTATTAAAATTGTTATATAATTTTATTATAAATGAATCTAGGTCTATATATATATATATATATATATATATATATATATATATATATATATATATATATATATATATATATATATATATATATATATATATATATATATATATAAACATGTTTTATGCAAATTTACAGTAAATTAAACAGTGTAAGAAAATATGTATGGAGTTAATCAAATTTAATTGCTTTAAACATAAAACATATCGTGACTTGTTTATTTTTCAAAAGAGAGGAGTAAACAAAAAAAAATAAAATAAAATAAAAACACAAAACGCTAGAATAAAAGAAAAATAAATAAATAAATAAATCGTAATTACATAACACTAGTTAAATATTTGCAAAAAAAAAAAAAAAGGAAACAAAAGGCATAAAAAATGTTCTTAAAAAAAGATGGTAAATGAAAAAAAAAAATTACTCTTAACATTTTAACACCACAGACTCAGTTTCTGGTGTTCTTGATTTAACATTTCCGATATGGTTTTTCTCATCTGAAGTATGATTTAAAAAGACAGACATATAAACAGTAAAAACATCTAAAAGATTTTATTCAATATTCGATAAAAAAAATGCAGCAAAAAGAAATATTATTTAAGGAGTAATAGATGGATGTGTTGGATGCGATTATAATACGTAAAAATAAAGAAGTTGAACATAATATAATACCAACAAGATTCATAATTCAATGTTTTAAAGTTTTAAATTAAGAATAGTATTAATCTTTGGATTTGAATCTTTAGTCTTATTGGGACTTGAATGAAAAGTGTTTGTATTTTTTTTCTTAAAATTTTTTTCTTTTCACATATCAAACATATATATCTCAACTTCTAGAAATTTGTGTAGCAAATCATGTAAAAAAAAATGAAAAAAATTAGTGTAATGAAACACAAATTATATATGCAAAGAAAAAATGTATGAAATATATTTGTCAATAGCAAAACAATTTTGTGATTCTTCATGTCAACTTGAAACTAATCAAGTAAAAAAAAAATAGTAAATGGAAATGGAAGATGATGAAATAAATTAAGCAAAAATGATGAAAAAAAAAAAGATTGAATCATACCAAAAGCCCTTGTAGGAGACAAGAAGGAGAACAAAGGGTTGGGAGAAAGGAAGAATTAATAAAGAGGGCCACAAAGGAAAGTGAGATAATTGAGAGAAAAAAAAAATGGCATTGATTAATTGTCACAAGCACACTAAGTCTTATATAGAAAAAAACAAAACAATTATGGAAACATAATCTTTAACCATGGTTGAAATAAAGGTGTTAAGAAAATTGTATAGTGAAATTTATTTTGATTGTAAGAACAAGATGATGAAAGGCCTCCACAAAACAAATAAAATATTTATTTTATGAATGATATTTTTACTTAGAGAACATCTATTGTTTGGAAGAAAATTTGTTCAAATTTGATACTAAAGATTAATACACACTAATTTATTTATTTATTTTCTAAATAATTTTACATTTCATCTGTCATATAAAATGATAGGACACCTGTCCTTAAAAGATTAATTATGGTACTATTTTAGTAAAAAAAAAAACAAAATTTAAATAAAGGATTGTGTCATTAATCTTAGAAAAAAAAACTTATAACTTTCTTTTTTTTATTCTATTGTTATATTTACTATAAGAGAATTCAACTTAATTATTTTACAATTTTGCAACCAAGGAAATCTTGAGTTTATTTCCTATATTTGTTCAATTAGTAACCATTTTTAAACAACTACCATTCATTAAGGTTTTTTATATACCTACATTTTAAACATTAATTATTTTCTATGAATTCAATGTATTTATTAAAATAAATAATAAAGTAAGGAATATATGTATATTTAATATTAATTAGGCTGAAATATAATTAGTCCTATAAAATGAGTGGTTTTAGTATAAAGTGAACAAAATTTTCTTTTAGTTTCTATAAAATATATTTTTTAGTTTTAATCCCTCTAAAATCTGAAATCACAATTTTGGTCCTAAAATTTATTTTAAGATAAAAAAAACATTTAGTTTAACAATCTAAATTACTTATTTTTAGGTATTGGATGTTGATAATTAATAATAATACAGATAAAAAAATTCAACATTTTAAGGGATAAAAATCATATAAAAAATAATAATTTATTCTCACTCTCATTTTCACTTATCTAAATAAGTTAATTTTCAATGTTTATCCATTAAATTAACGCATCTTTTGCAATTGTAGGATTATTATTGCTACATTAATATTAATCTATTTTCCTACATATATTTTAAATATTTAAAAAAATTTATTAATGTGAGGCCATTGAGATAGGAAATGTTTAATGACGTGACATAGTGAGTTAACTTGGATTTAGTTTTTTTTTTTAATTTGATTTAAGTTAATTGGGACAAATATTTTTTTATTAGATAGCTAATTAAATATTATCTTATATTTATGAATTTATTCATTATTTGAATAGTAAATATTAAAATATTTGTTTAATAGTGTATAACGAGTTAAAATTGATTTTGATTTCATTAAAATTGAAAATTAGTTTTTTAGTCTAAAATTAAAAATTATCACATTTTATTCCTAGCTAGTATTATATCACATTAATTAACTATGTCAAACAAAAGGTTAAATAATCATTCCAACTAACGTATATTAGTCCATGACATAATATCGGAATTTGTTACCTCAAATAAAATATTAAAATATATAAAATAAATATTATTTATTTATCTTAAAATAATATTAAAAACTAAATTTTGAAAAAAAATTAAAAAAGTATTTTAGACATAAAAATAAAAAAGAGTAATTTCAAATTTTATAAATGAAAAATAAATAATTTTTTGAAAGAAACTAAAATCAAAATTTACTAATTTTAAATTGATTTAAAATATATTTAAATACTAATTACTAAGTATTAATTTTAAGTATTAATTTTAAGTATTAATTGTTAATTATCATCAATTATTAATTAAATACTAAATTATTGAATATTAAATGGTCAATATTTTATTATCAAATATTCGATGTTAAAATTAAAAAACACAGAATAATATTTATGGTAAATATTGAATATTAGTAAATATAATATTCAACCTTCAATCAAATAAAAAACATTTAATAATAATTATATTATTAAATAGAAATAAATTTAAGTTAATAAATATACATTGATAATATAAATTAATAAACTTAATTACATATTTTATCATTTTCAAATACTGACATTTAGTTAATGTAATATTACAAAATAATTAAAAAGTTAATACTTAACTTTCTTTTAAATATTTTTTTCACCATTATTAAATATATATGTTTCGTACAATTTTTTTATTCTAAATTTATATAATATTATTTACTTCTTTAATTACATAAGAGACACGTGGGTTTTTTCAAACAAGAGTTTGAGTCTCTAATTACAAAATCATCATAATCTTCTTCTTTAATTTCTGCCTAATATTCTCGGAGATTTTTATTCCAAGTTGTTTATTTCGTGAGACTTCTACATTGCATGGAAAATCTTGCATAGTAGTTTGTGTTCTAGTTTGAAGGAATTTTTTCTCTCTTGTTTTGATATACATTAATTCATATTCAAATAGATCAAATGCATATGATATATTCAAGATGCAAAACATAATTTCTTTGAAACATTCGTTTCAATCTCAAAAGACTTAAATTTAAATATAATACAAATAAAACATTTAAAATATATTTAATTTTTAGTGCGATGGGAATGGAGTATTGAACAGTATCGCACCGGATGATCCATAGGATAGGTTCACAAAGATCTCAACCGGGTTCACAGAATAGTTCAAAAACTCCCCCGAAGGAATTATCAGGGTTAAACATTGAAGCTGAGATTATCTTATATCTCATGGTCTCATGTAAAAAGTAAAAATAACGGGTTCTAGCATAATGGAGAATATCAGCTGATGTAGTTGGGTTTAAACTAGGTGGATAGACTTTGATGGTTTTGGCTTTGTTGGAGAGAGGTTTGGCCATGAAGATAAGGGGAAGACTATGAGTGTCGACTATTAATTGGACAGTCTTTTTGGGTTTGGACAAAAAGTCAGGGACTGTGTTTAGATTTCCTTTAATGTGCTTAACAGTAAAATCATACCTGGAAAACCAGTCTATTAGCCGGAGAATCTGAGGATTAGGAGTCATCTTGCTCTTGAACTCTAAGATCTTCGGGAATGAAAAGTTTTCCATTTGTACCTCAAAGTGATATCCTTTAAGGTGGAAGTCAAACTTTTTTATTCCATTCTTGACAGCTAAGGCTTCTTTGAATGTGGTGTGGTAATGTTTCTCGGTATCCTTGAATTGTCCGCTTGTATGGCCACAATAGTATCTTCTTCCATTTTCTTCTTCAATGAGTACTGCTCCCCAATATTCATCACTAGCATCAGTCTACAGTATTCTTTTTTCGTTGCCTGGAATCTTCAGAGCTAGAGGAGCTTGGGCTATTTTCTTCAATTCTTTAACGGCTCTGGTCTGTTCTGATCCCCATGGAGGTGGATTCTTCTTTTAAAAGCTTGGATAAGAGACTTGTACTCTTGGCAACATTAGGGATGAATTCTCTAATGTAATTGACTATCCCGAGAAATTGTTGGATCTGCTTGACGGTCAGATTTCCATCCGGGAAGTTGAGGAGTTCCTCAACAATATGAGGTTGAGGTTGATAAGATCCATGACAGAAGTGCATCCCCAAAAATTTGATTTCTTCTTGGGCCAAATGGATCTTTTTCTCTGAGAGCATAATCCAATGTTGATGGACTATTTCAAAAAATTGATCCAATAACTGTTTGTGGGAGTCCATGTCTCTTGAGAACAATAAGATATCATCAATATATATGATTGTTCTATCTAGTATGGACTCAAAGATTTTTGTCATGACTTTTTGGAACAGTGATTGAATTGTCTTAAGCCCAAAGGGCATTACTTTCCATTGGTATTGGACATTGGGTATACAGAAAGCAGTTTTGTATCTGTCGGTAGGATCAATGCCTAATTGCCAGAATCCAGACTTGAGGTCAAACTTAGAAAAGATATGGGCTTCTTTTATCAGAGTGGGTAAGGATGAGGCTTTGGTTATTGGAAATTTATCATCCTTAAGAAAACAGTTAAGAGGCTTGTAGTCGATTACTAACCTCTTTTTCCCTCTGATTTTTTTCTGACCTCTTTTCCATATAGAAGGCTTGACAGGCCCAATTGGATTGTGTTGGTTTGATCAGGCTTTGTTTCAACAGTTCCTGGCATTCTTGTCTTGCTAGCTGTAGGTCTGAAGGAGACATTCCTGGGTAAGTGGCCTTTGTTGGATTGACATCTTCATTGAACTTAAATGGTAACTGTACAAAGAACTTAGAATTTTTCCGTAATGGCTTGGGATGAGAAAATTCCTCATGACTGTTGACACATAGAGAGGCTAACTTTTGCTTTATTTTCTCAAGATCTGGAAGAGCTTCAGAGAGAGAGAGGAGTCTAGGTACATCTGTAAAAGGTTTGAATTCCCTCTTGAACTTGATCCCTGTAGGAATAATTTTTAATTTGTTCGTCATGGAGAAGATGTCCATGCCTATCAGGATATCTTTGTTGGGAAGCTTGCTCCCAATTACTTTACTCCAAACTATATTCCAATCGGAGTTCTGGTGATCAGTTCGGTTTTAAAGACTTTTCCATCAGCTGCTACGAAATAAGAGGCTTCTTTCTTCCAAAATTCTTTAGGGAGAATATCAGGATCCATCATGGATTTTTGGGCTCCTGTATCAAGGTAATCTATGGCTTGGATAACTTTCTCATATTTAGACGGAAGGAGTTGGATATCTAAGCATGATTGTGGAGGAGAGACATTGATAAGATGAGTCTCTTGAAAGAAGAATATTGGAACAGTATCAATTTCAGATTCCTCATAATATTCTGATCCAGATTCATCAGAGGAGATATTAAGAGTGAAGATAGTTTCTTCATCTGCGGAACTCTGTTTAGAATAGAGAGATTTTATGTCGTCTTTATCATCAAGCTGGAGGGTGGAGATGAGCTTGATGACTCTATCAGCTTTGTGAAGACAGTTCTTGGAAAAATGTCCCTTTTTCTTGTAAATAAAGCACCATTGATCTTGTGCTTTTCCTCTAAACTTCTTTTTCTTAAAGAATTTAAAATTCTTTTTCTTCTTTTTGCGGAAAAGTGGCTTTTCCCACTTCTTCTACGTCTTGCAGTTGCCTGAATAGGGATTCTTACATTTAATCTCAAGATAAGGTTTCTGACAGGCTTTACTGAACTTACTTTTCTGAGTCATGATGTCAGAGAAGAACTCATGTTGTCTGCATAGTTTATCAACAACTTCTAATGTCATCTGATGAATTTGTCCCATTGTCAGAATAGTAAAGTCTTTCTGAATGGACATGGTCATCCTGTTCAGCTCTGGTTCTATCTCAGCAGGAAGAGATGCAACATAGGTGTTCTTCAAGCTTGGATCATTGAGTCCGTTGAGATGGTAGAATCTCTTGCTCATCCTCTGGTAGTGTTTTTCCAAGTCTTTGATCTTGATTGAGCAACATCTCATTTCAAAAATTTCTTGCCTCAATTTTTTATCTATGATCGATCCATCACCTACGAATTCTTCATGTAAAGCCCCAAGTACTGCTGAAGTTTGACCCAGTTCATGGAACTGGTTTTGTCGAACAACTCCCAAATTATGATACCATCCTTTTAAAGTTCATGTCATTCTGCAACAGAATTCTTCAATAACTTTATAAGAGTCAGAATTATTGACGAATTTGGTATCTAACCATGCTCCAAATTCGATTAATCTGGTTCTCCATTGGCTGGGAGGAATATCATCAATAGTGAACCAGGGTCCACCATTTGTCTTTGAAGACACATTTGTTCTTGTGGTCCAGAGTCAGCTTCTTCGTCTGGAGGGTCATAGATTGATTCATGTCTTACTTCTGATCTGGAGGTGTTGGTCATCAATATTTGCGTAAGATCCTCATAGCTGGGAACTTCTGTTTCAGATCCTTCAGAAGTAAGGACTTCAGTTTCAGACTCCTCAAAAGCATGAACCTCAATTTATGATTCTTCAGAGGACTCTTCAAGCATTATAGGAGTATCCGGAGTTGGAGTTGCAGGATTTGGAGAAGGAAAGGGTTCTATGGTCATCTGTGAGTAGGGATCTTGGGAATCTTAAAAGACTGGGTCAAATGGTTCTCACTGAGTTGGTCATTTAGGTGAAGGTTGTTCTTCGAAAGAAGATTCTGAAGAAGGTTGTGCAACCTTCTTTCCTTTGTCTGGATTGGGTGCTACTGGTCTAAACCTAGACCTGTAAGCCGTTGCAGTTGGTAAGGACCATGTAGTTGGTGAAGCTGGTCGGAAATAAGAAGTTGGATTTTGAAAAAAAGAATAGGCTGGAGTTGAAGAGAATAGAGACGTATATTGATCTTTCTCTGGGTTTTATTGCCTAATCTTTTCTTTAATGTAGTTATCCATCTCTTGAATCTGGGCTTTGAGCTTCCTGATTTCCCTTTCTTTGGTGTGAGATAATTCTCCGAAGACGGTGTTTTTCCAGTCTTCCTCTAACTTTGAGATTTTCGCAGAGAGTTGTTTGTAGTGTTTCCTCAAAGTAGAATTAAGGTGTTGGAGCTTGTCGTCAGTCTCCTCAAGATGTGTGAAGATCTTGTCTATCTTCTTATCAATTTTCTGCAAGATAGAATTTTGAGCACTAGCATTCTCTGTTTGCCAATTTAGGACTTCTTCAGCTTGGCTTAATGGTTTGGCCTTCCCATCTGGTCCAATTTCCTGACAAACAACATGTGGTTTGGTTGTTGTTTTGGACACAGGATCAACATTTCTTTCTAATGGAGGAAATTCCTCCTTGTAGGCTGAAGGGTTGATCATCATGCATGGAATGGGAGGAGCTATAGGAACAGGCTGAGGTGGCATGGCAGAGGTTCTGCACTTTTCTTGTTTGGAGAAGAAGAGGTCTTCCTCTTCAAGGATCTCAACATATTGCCTATATTTCCACAAGGGATTTGGCTCATATTGGCGGTGAATTTCTATCCACGGGCCTTTTCCAGGTTCAAATCTCCTGGAGGGAGAGAATGGAGGTTTGCAAAATCCTCCTTTGAAGTTATCATCACTATCACTATCTGAGTCATCATCATCCTCGTCACTAGTGTCTTCATAGTGGTCACAACAATCACAGTCAGAATTGCACATGTCTGGGTCAGCATCCCAGATGAAGTGTCCTACTATCTTGTCAGTAAAGATAGGTTTTCCATCAGGGCACACACTGGCGATTGGGATTTTGCCCTCCTTAGTGGCAGGTGTTATCATCATTGACTGGAATATGGAGGTGCTAGAACTTGGAGCATCTTCTGGATTCTTGAAGATAGTTCTGACAGTGCCATCTATAGATCTTCTAAATGTTGATTCTGTGAACTGGATGAGTTTATGGTTATTGTGGAGCTTCTCATAATTAGTTACCCACTGCATCAGAATGAGTTTATGAAGCTCTTGTGAAGAGATATTTCTGGAGATTTGAACTATGGAAGGTGTCTCATCTTGGTTATTGGCCAAGACAAATAGTGTTCCATCTTTACAGGATGGTAATGCAAGATTTATCGCATGATCTTGCAACCTGTATATGATTTGATGATGAAGAGTAGCCGATAGTGCATCAACTACTTGTTCAGCTCCAGTGATCTGGATTTGAACCTTCAATCTGGTAGATTGTGGGATCCTTCAAGCTAATGTTGAAGTTGGGAAAGATGGTGAGAACTACACTTCTAGCATGAAGAGTAGTTAGAACAGTACCGATAACGGCATGCTCATAATGAAGGTAGCTGGAGTCTAAGAGAGAGACTCTGGCTGAGACAGGTAATTCCCATCTTCTATGGAGAGAGAGGACAAGTCGGATTGCTCCATAATAGAGATGAGTATAACCCTCAGTTTGTCAATGTCTGATGAGATCTTTGGGATCTCAATGTTGACATATTGTTCTTCTGTAGTGGATGTTAAGGCACACTGGTTCATCCTCGAGGATTTGACGTACTCCTTGATATGCGGTCTTCTGATGGAAAGAAGACGAGTGATAGATCTAAGGGTAGATCTTTGTCTCCTAAAAATATTATAAGGACTAAGGAGAGAACTGAACGTCTCAGAGATCTGAGCATCTTTTGGGATATAGGAATATTCTATGAGGTTTTCTATTTTTGAAGAAAGAGTTTTTGAAATATTTTTGGGAAGAGAAAGAGTTGAATTTAACAAAACGGATCAACGGGGTCAGACTCTGACAGTGGTGTTTGGCTATTCATGTTTAAAGGTTTCTCTTACTCACTTTCCACTTATAATTCCTATTATCATACCTCCTTCTGAAAGATGGTTAGAATCTTTCATATGGTTTGTTTTTCTATCAAGAGGACAAGATGAAAACTTGTCTTTCTTTCTTGTGAATATTTTTTTTAAAGTTGTTAGGAGATAAATTCTTTTCAAAAATGGATCTTAGATTATATTATCATTTGGTAAAAGAGGAAAATAGATTTTATAAATAATTTTATCACGCTACTTGGAGATCATTTTTAGTCTTAGGTTCCTTTACCAATTATTGTCAATGACCTGCAATATACTATTCAACCAAAAACACTACTTCAATCCTGAGTTATTTTAAGAGATCTCAACATATTCAACGACACTTAGGACCATGGAAATGAATGAATGTATCTAAAATTACTTGGCGAAGACCACGTTGTCTTACAATCAACTTTTCCTTATATGTAGTGAACATAAATTAACAAATTAACAAGAAAATTGAAATTTCAACTACCACAAACCATGTATCAAACAATTCATATGGTCCAACATTCAGGTGCTATATATATATATATATATATATATATATATATATATATATATATATATATATATATATATATATATATATATATATATATATATATATCCTTTAAATTATAAAATTTTTATTATTTAAAAACATTAAAGGTATGATTCGTAAAAAGTAAAACTTTAATAAAAACAATATAATTTAAAAATAAAAAATACACAATTTTAAATTAAGACAATACAATAAAAACCATTAAACTCTTTTTCACACTGATTTATTAATCATGAAAGGCAACTAATTAATAACAATATTAAAACCTTATATATAATAGATAATATATTTGAAGATAAAATGCGAAATTTTTATTCTTTTCATGACACTCACATTTTTCTTTTCAATATGTCTTTTTTTTTTTTAAGGGTTGTGTATGTTTGAATTTGCCTTATCTCAGTTGAAGTTTTTTCAAAAATTATTCCAATATTTTATTTTAAGTCAGTTATTTCAATATTCAAAAAGAAAAGATGTAAGATTCCTTGAATCATTTTTCATTTACAAGATATGACTTAAACAAAAATAATAATACTACTGTTTCTGGTGGAATTTCGATCGATCTCGATTCTAAGGGTGTTTTGGTCCTAATCAAAATTCTACCACGTAAGTTCTTTTTGTTTAGGCTAGCAATTTTAATTTTCAATCGAAAACGTGTGTGAGAATCGAAAACTACAGGATATCGAAAATGCTTGTCTTTGGTATTTTGTTTTTAAAGTATCGTAAGCATTAAGACTATCGAATCGAAAAACAGAATTTTAAATTGCGAGGAAATGTAAAGTGCGAAAACCCCGAATTTGCATGAATTGTAAATAGCAAAGAATCGAAAACAGCGCAAATATAAATGACAAGAAATCGATGATTGCAAGAATGTTAAATCATGGAAAACTAAATGTATAAACTTAAATTTGCATTGAATTGAAATGGGCAAGGAATCGAAAATACAGAAATATAAGACTGCTGAATTTAAGTTGCATCAAAGTAAATTACCAAGGAAAATACAGAAAGCGGTAAATGTACTCAGTGAGCAAGGAAATCCAGATTGCCAGAAACTTCATGGTGTTCGTCGTTTCTCCGGTAGACTTTTCACTACTGATCCTGTTCTCTGCCAATTTCTGCCCTCTTGTTCCTTCTTCCTTTGCTCTATTTATAGGGCATCCTTCAAACCTTCCTAAGAGCAGTTAACACGACTGCTACCACGTTCTACGTGCGTATGGCAGTTTATCTTCTATAGTTTCCCACGTTCTCATGATCTCCGACTTTTTCCTATGATTTCAAAACTGCTCTTTATACGTGCATTCGACTCGCTTCCTTTCGCGATTTGGCCAAAATCTCGATGTCCACATTGGTTTTCTTTACTCTCGATTCTGTATTCTTTGAGAATTTCGAATTGCTTACGATTCCTTTTTAGCCTTGGTCTTATATGACTTAGTCTTTATTTGACAACAGCATTCGATTCTCGATTGTGCTTCTCGATGCTATATGCTACGTGTTTCTAATTGGACATCGAATGGATTTTTGTTTATCTTATCGAGTCACATTTCTTTTCCTTCGATTCCGATCGTTTTTCTCGATTTGCCACTAACAAATGCCCCCTTGAAAGAATATGAATGATTTCAGTTTATATTCTTTCAATATTCCCGCTTTAATGTTTGGAAGGTCCACAGGGTTTAGGGTTTAGGGTTTCTGGGGTTCTAGGTTTAAAAGGGGTTTTAGGTTTCTTTTCTTCTTTACGTCGCCATCATATCAGTCTGCTGCTTTCACAGTACGCTGCATTTATTACCTTTCACCTCCGTCGTTCCATCTCCCTATACGATTTCCTTTTAACCTCTCAATCTATCTTCACTTTGGCTTTACGCGAACTTTTATCCTCTTTTGCAATCTTGTCTTCTTCCCTAAGCTCCTGCCTTCGTTCCTGTTACCTTACCTGTCAACTTCCTTACTATTTCTCTAATCTTATTATAATGGCCTCTTCATCCAAGTCATCTGATTTCTCGGCTCCTCCTCTTACCTCATCTACTTCTACCTTGCTGGAGATTAACAACCAGCAGTTTGCTCCCTTGCCTCCGATGGAGGAGGCCTCCAAAAGGATTCGTTGAAACTCGGGTATTAGTTCCTTACACTCGTTGGTGGGGTTGGTTTTGGTTTTGGGGGCCCCATTCTTTACGGTAGTGGAGCCGTTTCTCCTCTCACCCTCTCAAGCGACCTGCTCTCGTTCATCAGCCCGAAGTTAGAATCGATTTTTTGAATTTTGTTTCCAAGGTGTATAGGACAGGCCCTCCCTCCAAAAAATCTTTATTCACTAGATGGTTTGATAGGGTCAAGGCTAAATTCGGGAACCATTGGAAGAATGTGGGGATTTTCGATTTTCTACACTTATCTCAATGTGACTTATCCAACCTCGACATGGCTATGTTCCTGGCTGCCGTGCATTTATGGAATAAAGAGAT
This sequence comes from Sphenostylis stenocarpa, assembly GCA_963425845.1. Taxonomy (NCBI): domain Eukaryota; kingdom Viridiplantae; phylum Streptophyta; class Magnoliopsida; order Fabales; family Fabaceae; genus Sphenostylis; species Sphenostylis stenocarpa. Next base: position 55,268,049 of record OY731402.1, read on the forward strand.
ACATGCATTGGAATTACCTTGCGGCCCCCTCTCACCTACTCTTCTCGATGTCGCAGCCATCACTGGGTTAAAACCTATAGGGGAGAGATACTTTCAGGGTGCATGTCCCTCGGATAATTCGTTGAAGTCTAAAATCGATTGGGAATCGAAGGCCTACGGGCATTTTATTGAGAAACATTTCGTTGATGATCCCTCGATAGATGTTACTGATGAAGAACATGTAGCGTTTTTGGTGTATTGGCTGTGCACCCATGTGTTTTGCCCCCGATCGATCCAAATTTCCCTCCATCTCTTCAACCTTGCGTATCTCCTTCACTTAGGTCAACCTCGCCTATGTTTGGCCAAGTTTTTGTTAGCACATGTATATACTGCTTTCGACGAGGCTGTCGAAATCTTAAGTACTCCTAAGGCATCGGGGAATTTTTCTGGCCCTGTTTGGTTCATACAGCTATGGTTAACATCCATTTTTGAGAGTGTCCTTCCTCGATATTCTACTGTCCCCCTGAGTGTAAATATAGAAAGGGCTCGATTATCCTCCCGCCACCCTCGCCATAAATCTGATGAAGCCACATACTGTAAATACCTCCAATTTTTGTTAACCAGATTTGTTTTCGATTCAACCCTGGCCCCGTTTACTGTAAATTTTGAGCGAGTAAGTGACCAACTTAGGGGACCGATCTGGTTCAAGTCAAGATTTCCCGCCTCAACTCCCGGGTTACAATTAGAACTGGTCGATATATGGAGTAGCTACTTGACCCATGATGTACTAGTATCGGGTTTCCATCCCAGGGATTTTAAGTTCGTTACTTATTATCCTCAGCTTTTTTCCAGACAATTTGGCCTGAGCCAGTCTTTACCCTTTTTCCCTTTAAATACCTTCTCCAAATCCAAGTTGACTGAATCGAACATCGGTCGAGAGCTTACCAAGTTTTTGCCAAGAACCTCGATGCATCTTTACCCATATGTGTTCGAATCGAATTATTTATCGACTGTGGAATTTTCTCAATGGTGGACCACTTGGTTCTCGAGTAATCACGCTGTTTTTGACGAGGTTCGACAGAAACTGACTGCTCATCCTTCTTTTGTGTTGCAGGACAAGTCGAAGGCGAAGAAAGGTAAACATTCCCATTATCTCCAAATAACTCGATTCGAGAATTTTTATCAAATCTGTTACAACCCATTGAGATTAGAATCGACCTTTTATGACGCTGTTATTTCCCTGTCTCACAAAACCACCGCTAATCGAACCGATCGCAAAATAATCAATCCATTAGGAAAGACCCCTTTTGAGATATATTGTCCCAATCGCCTTCCTACTTTTCTCAATGCTCCCTTTGGAGTTGCTGAACCTTTAACACATCCTAAATGGGTTCGAGAACTGAGAACTTCGAAAGAAACATTACGTCCCAAACCCAGAAACAAAGATATTACTGTGTCAAGACTATTTTATTTCCCTTACCTTAATCTCCCTGAAGCTTTCCTACCTCCCTGGCTAGTACATATCGATCGAGTCAAAATTTTGACTCCATCACCTTTTGGTGAGGTTTTACTTGTTTTTTCTTAATTTTCGATTCTGTGTTTTGAAAATTAACTATCTTTATTCCTCGACAGTTGCAAAATCTACCAAGGTAGTCGCCTTCGAAAAGGTGCAAGAGAAGGAGAAGGAAGCAAGTTGGGAGTCCCCAGATGAATCGGACCCTCTGGCCTTTACTAGAAAACGAAAACAGTCGGCCACCACCACCACTTCGTCTTCGAAAAAATCGAAGGTTCTTTTCGATCTCTTTGTCTCATTCATTCTTCTGTTTATAACATGTTTCCCTATGGAGTCTCATACCTCTTTTCGATTTCTGCCCTACAGAAAAAATCGAAGAGTCTCCGATTAGTCCAACCATCCACAGCAGGTCCATTATCGATGGATTCGAACACCGTTCCTTCTACGGGTCAAACAACGCCCGTCACCTATTCCAGTCACGTGAGTTTCCTTTTTCTCTAACCTCCATGTCTTAGATTTTGATAAGACTTGTATCATGCCTTACATTTTCGATAAATTTTCTAGGATAATCCATCGGCGACTATATCGACAAGCTGTCGAAACTCGGCTTCGACCTTCAACACCGATCCACGAGGTATAGTTCTTTTAAACTTTTCTTTGTACCTTGACTTGTATATATTTCCTCTTCTGATTCTCTGATTCGATTTTACAGCAATCTGAGGCTGTACAAAGTCCTCCCCTTGCCTCGACACCACTTACTTTACCTCCCCCTGGTATTTTCCTTTTTTCCTTTATCATTAGATTCTTCATTTTATCTTTTATTTAACTCCTTACCTTACCTTTCAACTTGTTTTCTTTTTTAGTAATTATTCCCACGGTTCAAATCCCAGACTCCCCATCTCCTACTACCACAGAGCAAATAGGTTCTCACCCATTCTCGATGCCTGCGGTTGGGCTGATTTCGCCCACGTTGCCTATGCTGACCGAGCCTACTGCCACCAGTGTGCCGAAATATCGAGCTGCCATCGAGGAAGACCCTTTCTCGATCCTCGATATTTTGGTATCGAGGGATGCCACTTCTTCAAGCTAGTCTTCTCAGCCACCAATGACCTCTACTGAAGGAGTGTATCAACTCAAACAACGTTTCAGAACTTTTTTCTATTCCTCGCCTCTGGAGGTCTTAGTAGAATCCGTTGAAAAGAAGAAACTTTTTAAAGAGATTCTCGCATTGATGGAGACCTTCCCTGAAGAGGCTCTTCCAAAAGGCTTCGATGCGGAAGTCGCGACGGCTATAGAACTGTTCAACCAGGCCTATGCCGCAAGGAAGAAGAGGCAGTCGATTACGACTGAGTTGTCTGAAGTTGCTGCTTTCCAGGCTGAGAAATCTGCTTTATTGAAGACTCAAAAACTCAGTCGAGGGGAGATTTTGACAACGTTGCCTTCGGTCGAAGGTGAAATCGAAGATTTAGAGAAGAGGCTTCAACAAGCTGAAATCGCGGGAAGAGTTCCTCACTTCGAGTTAAACAAGATTAATTCTTCTGCGAAGGAAATGGCGTTATCCCTTGGCCAGAGCATGGAACGTCAACATAAGTTGGTCATCGAGGAGAGTTCGATTTCAGCGTCCTGGGCGCAATTGTTAATGGATTTTGATAGTTTAAGATCTAAATATATATCTTTGTAAACATGACTCCTTTCATTTAAATGTCAATGCTTATTTCTCTTATTCGAGGTTTATATGTCTTTAAGTATTTTCCGTTTATCGATAACACTTTATCTTTGTTATACCAATCGACAATCGAATAAGCATTACCCGATAAAATTTTAACAACCTCGAAAGGACCTTCCCAATTTGGTGACCATTTCCCATAGCTTTTACATTTCTTGTCCATTGGTAAAATTGTTTTCCACACTAAGTCACCTTCGTTAAACTTTTTCTTTCGAACTCTTTTATTATATATTCGAGCAATTTGATTCTTCTGCAACATCATACTATTCAACGCCTGCACTCTTACTTCATCGAGTTCATTTAATTCATCATACATCAAACTCCAATAATCACAACTGGGTAAATCATTCTGCCTCTGTATTCGATTCGATTCAATGTTTATTTCGATGGGTAAGACTGCGTCGTGTCCATATACCAACTTGTATGGGGTATTTTGTAAGGAATCTTTAGGTGAATTTCGATAAGCCATAAAATTTGTAATAGTGTTTCGTGCCATGTTTTTGGTTTATTACCAACATGTTTTTTGATTAACCCGATAATCACCTTGTTAATTGCTTCGACTTGCCCATTAGCCTGAGCATAATATGGAGTTGATGTTAATAATTGAATATTTCTCGATTCAGTATATTTAACTATCTTTCTGCCGGTAAATACTGTCCCTCTGTCTGTAGTGATGGATTGTGGGATCCCAAATCGATAAACGATGTATTCTTCAATAAAATCAATTACATCCTTCTGATCGACATCTTTCAGTGGTATTGCTTCTACCCATTTTGAAAAGTAATCGACAACGACAATTATATACCTATGTCCTTTCGATGATAGTGGGAAAATCTATCCGATTAAGTCTATAGCCCAACCTCGAAAAGGCCAAGGTTTAATGATCGAGTGTAATTCGCTCGCGGGCACCTGTTGTATCGGACTGAACTTTTGACATTCTTCACAGGACTTGGCATATTCGATACAATCTTTTAAAATCGAGGGCCAGTAATAACCTTGTCGAGTTAATGTCCATTTCATTTTCTGACCTACCGTATGGGCCCCACATATTCCATTATGTACTTCGGCCATTGCTAAGTAGGCATCATCATTTCCTAAACACCTAAGTAATACTCCATCGATTCCTCTTTTATATAATTCATCATTTAACAAAACATATTTCACTGCTCGATATTTAATTTTCTTGTCAATTCTCCCATTGGGATTTTGCAAATAATTTATAATCGATTTTCTCCAATCTTGATCGTCTAAGTCATTCATGTACAAAATCTCATTTTCTTGAGGTAATTTTTCTTTGATTTGAATCATTTCTTGTAACCTTTCTGGGGATATCTTATACTTCGATGCAATTTGTGCTAAGTCATTTGCTTCTTGATTGAATTCTCGAGGAATATACTCGAATATTATGTCATCGAACATTCTACTTAAAGTCATCACTCTTTCCAAATATCTGATCAAGTTGATATTAATGCATTTATACTCTTTTCGCACTTGTTTGATCACTAATTGCGAATCACCTCTTATAACCACATGTCGAGCTTTTAATTTGATTAAAGTCTCGAGGCCCGCTATCAAAGCTTCATATTCAGCTTCGTTGTTCGAACATATGGGTTGAACTTCAAATAATAACTTAGTTGGAATGTTGTTTGGAGAAATAATCAGCACTCCTACTCCAGATTTATCCGATGTACTTGAACCATCGAAATACATTATCCATTTACTTATTTCAATAAATAAATTCTCAGTGGAATCAACTGTATGCTCAGCCATAAAATCGGCAATTACTTGACCTTTTATCGATTTTAAAGATTCGAAGGATAATGAGAATTCTGTCAAAGCTAACACCCATTTTCCTATTCTATTATGCATAATTGGTTTCGACAAGAGAAACTTCAAAATATTATTTCTAGAATAAACCATTACATCATGAGGCTTCATTACATACTTGAGTTTCGTGCACGAGAAATACAAGCATAATCCTAATTTCTCGATATCACTATATCGAGTTTCAGCATCATTTAAAATTCTACTTAGATAATACACAGCATATTCTACACCATTTTCATCTTCTTGTGCTAATAAACTGGCTATTGTATGATCTGATGCTGATACATATAACTTTAATGACTTGTTTCTCTTCACTGGGATCATAATCGGAGGATTTGTCAGCATCCTTTTGATTTGCTCGAAGGCTTCTTGATGTTCCTCCTTCCACTTAAACTCTGCTTCTTTTTTCAACTTTAACAAAGACGAAAAAACATAAGTTTTGCCAGCTAGATTAGAAATAAATCGTCTCAAATAATTTATTTTTCCCAAAAAAGATTGTAATTCTCTCTTAGTTTTTGGAGCAGAGGTATTTATTATTGCTTTGGCTTTATTTTTCTCGATCTCGATACCTTTTCCATGCACTATGAATCCTAAAAATTCACCGCGAGATACACCAAAAGCACATTTCAAGGGATTCATTTTTAATCCATATTTTCTCATTCTCTCGAAAGATTTCCTCAAATTGCTCGAGATGTTGATGTTTTTCTTTCAATATCACAACGATATCGTCTATGTAAACTTGCATAAACTCATTAATCAAATCATGAAAAATTAAATTCATTGCTCTCGATATGTGGCTCCAGGCATTTTTTAATCCAAATGGCATCACTACCCATTCATAAGTACCTAATGCCCCGGGCATCGAAAAGCTGTTTTAGCTATATCATTCTCGAGACACAAATATTTGATTGTATCCTGAATAACCATCTAAAAGACTTCACATTTCATTACCAGCTTACTGCATCTATTAACATATCAGCTATTGGCATAGGATATTCATCTTTAGGAGTGGCTAAGTTTAAGTCTCGATAATCGATGCACACTCTTATTTTACCATTCTTTTTAATCACGGGTACAATATTAGAAATCCAATCGACATACACAGCGAGTTCGATGAATTTAGCTTTCAAGAGTCTCTCGACCTCTTCCTTGATCTTGTTCATTATCTCAGGTGCAAATCTTCTCGGTGCTTGTTTTCTTGGCTTTCTACCTTCGATGATGGGTAATTTATGCTCGACGAGACTTCGATCCAATCCAGGCATTTCTTCGTATTCCCAAGCGAAGCGATCCTTATATTCTCTTAACAAGGAAATCATGTCCCTCTTTAATTCTTCCTCGAGATATTTGCTGATATACGTGGGCTTCTGTTCCTCTTCACTTCCTAAGTTAACTTCTTCCAATGGATCTTGAGCTTCGACTTTTTTATAATTTGATGTAATAGATTTTTCGAAACCTAAAGGAGAATAATCATAAATACAATCAAGTATAACTTGATCGCTATTATTTGCAACTACGGTCGAGTGAATCGACTTATTTATCCCTATTTTACTACTACTACTACTTTCTTGGCTCTTCTTTCCGTCTTCATATTTTCCCAAACGAGCCAAGAACTCTTCGTATTCTCTATTCATATTCACCGGCCACTTCGAGGTTGGCCCCCTCTTTGATCATGATGAATCCTTTCTTCTCATTCATCTCTAGGAAACGCTCCTCATGCAGTTTTGAATTAAAATCTTCGACTGTTTCGAAGGTGAATGGTTGAGCAAGCGCCAGATTCGCGGTGCTCGACCGGCTGAGATACGAATGTTACAAATTCGTGCTGATCTCCTGGGATTACTTCGAGATGTCCATCTCGATTCCACATAAATAATTTTTGATGAGCTGTCGAAGGCACAGCTCCTACTCCATGAATTCACTCTCTGCCAAGTAATGCATTGAAATTGGCATGCGACTGGACCACAACAAACACAGTAGGTCTCGAGTAAGTGCCCACTTTCACGTCTAAGGCAATCATACCTTCTGAACTTGACGTTTTCCCGCTAAAGTCGGAAATCATAATATTGTGCTTGACTAAGTCTTTTAGTTCAATGCCAAATTTCTTTAGCATAGTAATTGGTAGTATATTCACTGCTGCTCCACCATCGACAAGGACTCTATTCACCATCTGTCCTTGGATCTCTATGTTCAATAATAATGGTTTCAAGTGGAACCTCATTTCCTCCGATGGGGGATCGATGAAAGCAGCGTCTCTATGAGGAACTTCACATGATGTTTGTGTAACCCATATTACTTTTGGTTTTATATTTTCTAAGTAAAAGTCATCTTCTCGATTGGCATCACTCTGTTCTTGGTACTCTTGATATTCACTAACATATTCTGCTGGTAGTATCGATATTACTCCGATTTGATGCTCGTCCCAAGTACCCTCATTCTTATCATCGAAATATTCTCTTGCATATTGACTATCCATCGGTACAATATTCTCTTCGAAATTTCTATAATTATTCCAATAAGGGATCCTTCCTCCTCTTCTCCAGGGCCTTCCTCGGAACCTTCTTTGGAATCTTGGGAATCCAGTGTTTGACCCCTCATCGTATGACAATCTCTCGAAGACATCATGGCTTTGCAGTCTGCCTTTTCCTCCTCGAGAATGATACATTTCTCTTCTGATCCATTGCCTTTGGTTTTCACTAACACCAGAACCAACGGATTTCTGTTGACTTTCTTCGATTGTTGGTCGGACTGTTTGATCTACTTTGTCATTTTTCCTTTTGTTTTGGCTCTCGATCTTCTTTATTTGCTCTGACTTGAAAGCTTTAGCAGCCGATTTATCGAACACTGCACTGCATCGTGGGCATAACGACACATCTTCGTCTTTTTCTTTCTTCCTATTCAAAAATTCAATGAGAGAATCTCCTGATCGAGGGTATACTTCCTTCTCGAACTCTCTCTCGAATTCACTCAGGTCAAATTCCATATCTTCCTCAGATACGTCCATTCTAACGTGCTTAGGATCGATGTCTTCAGTGACATCTACCATGCCTATAAAGGCCGAATTTGTTAATCGGGCATCATCAGTAATGCCTATTTGGGATTCGAGGTATCCAACTTGGGCCTCGAATGGACTCGTGTCAACTTTCATTGTCATTTCTTCGAACCTCAACCTTCCTTGGTCAATCGCATCTTGGATGGTGTTCCTGAAATGTATGCAATTGTTAGTCCAATGTCCAAAAACATTATGAAATTTACAATATTTTCGACCATTTCTTTGTTCTGCCGAAGGCAGTTTATGATCTTCGCTCAATTTAATTTGTTTGTCTTTTAACAAAACATCGAAGATTTTATCAGCTTTCGTCACATCGAAAGTATATGTTCGATTTGCCATTTTATCTTTCACTTCATTCTTTTGTAGCAGTTTACAAGTATATGGAACCCCTACTTTGAGTTCTGCTATGTTTACTTTCTCATCGACAGTTTCTTCAATATCACCTTCTGTCACGTTATCTGTCTCATATACATCATTTATGTATGTTATTCTTTCTTTTTTCAAAGGTTTCTCATATTTCTTATACCTTTGTTTCTCATATTCTATTTGTTCCACTCTTCTCACTTTATCAGCTAATTGAGCCATGTCATTCAATGGTAAATTGACTAGTTTTTTCCTAATCGAGAATTCTAAACCTGCAGAGGCCATTCTGACTAACTCATATTCAGCAATTTGAGTAAAACATCTTGATTTCATTTGTCTAAATCGATTCAAATAATCATCTATGTTTTCATGATTGTATCTTTTTATATTCATCAAGTCGATGAGACTCACTTGAGTTTCTCCTCTAAAGAATTGCTCATGAAAATTTCTTTCCAATTGCAGCCAATTATATATCGAATTGGGTGGCAATGATGTGAACCAAGTAAAAGCACTCTTAGTCAAAGAACTAGGAAAATATTTCATTTTTAATTCTTCACTCATCGCTAAATCCCCGCATTCGATCTGATATCGAGCCACATGCTCGATAGTCAATTCACCAATTTCTCCAGCAAATTTAGTGAATTTGGGTACTTTATATCCTCGAGGCAATTCTGTCTCGAGAATCGCATTCGGAAAGGGAGACACAAAATATGTCTGATTGGGTGGTCTAAATTCCATCCCTTGTAAATTCATCCCTTGTCCTAACATGTTATTCTGATTGTGTATATTTTGAAATCCTTCGTTCAAATTCCCATACGGGTCATTCCTCACATGTTGGTATTCATTTCCCATACGCTGCTGTTGATCATTGTTTCTATTTCTTCTCAATAGATATGGGGGATTAATATTAGTATTCTGATTAGCATGATTTTCTATCCTCGTTTGTCGAGGCACAGCCAATGCATCCCCGATTCGTGACATTTGGTCTGCTAATATCTCAAAGCTCGCAGTAGTGTTTTGCACTAATGGATTTAAAACTGTAGTCAATTGTTGTGATAACATATTCACCATTTCAAAATTACTCTCATCCATTTGTTGTCTAACTACCCCTAATGAATTACTAGATATTCCGATACCCATATTTTCGATAGAATCAAAATTAGATCGATGATAGTCTCTATCGAATACATGTCTCCCATGATCTAAGTATCCCCTCTGATCTAGATTTGGAGGTATCTGTTGTGTGCCTAAATTCTGTCCATTCCCTGAATTCTGTGGAATTACTAAGTTTTGCGATGTCCCTAAATTCGGAGGGATTCCAAAATTTTGTGGCATGCCTAGTGTTTGGGACATTCCTAAGTTATATCTCGAATTCCTATGCGTTGAAGAAGTTCCAACCCCACTCACATTATTTAGTGAAAACCCGGGCGGTCTTACACTCATGCGTGGCCCTACATATGTGGTTGTGGGATTTCCTATAGTTTGCATATTATTTGGTATCACCGTACTAGATCCTACTTGGGTGTTTGCTAATGTACCTGAATTTTGTTCACTATTCACAGGTATCGACATGCTCACAGTTGTCGATACTACAGGTGTGTTCCCATTATGACTTTGCCCCCCAGTATTTGGTGGGTGTGACACATTTAATCCCTCACTGTTACTCTGGTTACTTGATGAACTGTGACTCATGACTCTACCACTCCTTAATCTCATACAATTTCGAACTAACCAATTTTGTGTTTCTCAACACAAGACCCCCTACCTGGCGCGCCAATTTGTTTCTGGTGGAATTTCGATCGATCTCGATTCTAAGGGTGTTTTGGTCCTAATCAAAATTCTACCACGTAAGTTCTTTTTGTTTAGGCTAGCAATTTTAATTTTCAATCGAAAACGTGTGTGAGAATCGAAAACTACAGGATATCGAAAATGCTGTCTTTGGTATTTTGTTTTTAAAGTATCGTAAACATTAAGACTATCGAATCGAAAAACAGAATTTTAAATTGCGAGGAAATGTAAAGTGCGAAAACCCCGAATTTGCATGAATTGTAAATAGCAAAGAATCGAAAACAGCGCAAATATAAATGACAAGAAATCGATGATTGCAAGAATGTTAAATCATGGAAAACTAAATGTATAAACTTAAATTTGCATTGAATTGAAATGGGCAAGGAATCGAAAATACAGAAACATAAGACTGCTGAATTTAAGTTGCATCAAAGTAAATTACCAAGGAAAATACAGAAAGCGGTAAATGTACTCAGTGAGCAAGGAAATCCAGATTGCCAGAAACTTCATGGTGTTCGTCGTTTCTCCGGTAGACTTTTCACTACTGATCCTGTTCTCTGCCAATTTCTGCCCCCTTGTTCCTTCTTCCTTTGCTCTATTTATAGGGCATCCTTCAAACCTTCCTAAGAGCAGTTAACACGACTGCTACCACGTTCTACGTGCGTATGGCAGTTTATCTTCTATAGTTTCCCACGTTCTCATGATCTCCGATTTTTTCCTATGATTTCAAAACTGCTCTTTATACGTGCATTCGACTCGCTTCCTTTCGCGATTTGGCCAAAATCTCGATGTCCACATTGGTTTTCTTTACTCTCGATTCTGTATTCTTTGAGAATTTCGAATTGCTTACGATTCCTTTTTAGCCTTGGTCTTATATGACTTAGTCTTTATTTGACAACAGTCATTCGATTCTCGATTGTGCTTCTCGATGCTATATGCTACGTGTTTCTAATTGGACATCGAATGAATTTTTGTTTATCTTATCGAGTCACATTTCTTTTCCTTCGATTCCGATCGTTTTTCTCGATTTGCCACTAACAACTACTAATAATATTAAATTAATTAATTAATTAATAAATGAAACTGGCAACCAATTACGATGTAACAGACTCTAACATGCGAGGCACTCCATTTAAACATGCAGATACAAATATCGATTTAGTGTCTTGCACGTATTAATGTTGTCGCGTGCTACTTACTCCACACATCTTAAACAAATCATAACAATGTCTAACTCTCTTTTTTCTATTAACTAAGATTTATTAATAATAAATTTTAGAGTATTTTATTTAACGAGTTTCTCTTGTAAATTCAAGCAATTTAAAAAAAAATCAAGTATGAACTCAAATAATGTTTGAGAGTATGATACTATCTAAGTAACTACAATAAAATGTATAAAAATTGAGTTAGACTTAGAAATATTTTTCAAAATTAGTGAATTCTATACAGTTTTTCAGACATGATTAAAATAAATTACATGAACAGGTATAAACTCATCTTATAAATTATTTTTTGAAGTTGTTAGGACTAAATGTACTTTATCATTAGTTCTCCTTAATTATGTTATATATATATTCTTTGAGAGAACTGTGTTGGGTCTTTGGGGAGCAAACTGTTACTTACACGTTCCCACCTCAACAATCTTGAGTGCACAAGCCTTCAGCATGTCATCCTTCAAATCCTACGGGAAAGTTGATGAGCATGAGCAGATGGTGTTGGAGGCAAGGAGGAAAACCCGAAAGAGGATCACAATATGCCTCTCATCAATAGTCCTAGCAGGTGTTGTTTTTGCTGCTGTTTTTGGCATTCTTGGAACCACTCGTGACAATTCACCACAAGGTGCTGGTGATGCTCACACTGTGACCAATTCCGTGAAGGCTGTTTGTGATGTGACATTGTACAAAGACTCATGCTACACCAGCCTTGGCTCTGCTGTGGAATCAAGGAAGGTTCAGCCTCAGGAGTTGTTCGTGTTGTCAATAAAGGTGGCTTTATCTGAAGTGTTCAAAGCTGTTGAGTATTTCAGTGATCATGATCATGGAGTTTTCAAAGGGTTGGTGAAGGACAGAAGGACTAAGGAGGCTTTGAAAAATTGCAGGGACCTTTTGGGTCTTGCGGCTGACCATCTGAATAGCTCCTTGACATCAGGGGAAAAGTTTTCCCTTCTTGAAGTTTTTCAGGATCTTGAAACATGGTTAAGTGCTGCAGGTACTATATTAATTATAAGCATAGTCAGAATTTATAGACATACATTCAAGGCTCTTTCTTGGCAAGTAACTATGATGTTTTCACAGTTCATTTTCTTACACTACTTAGACACTTCTCTTTTTCTTTTTCTTTTTTTTCCTTTTGAGGTTAAAAGACAGAAATTCATATTTGAGTTTATCTCTCCTCTGTACTGTACAAGTTGAGGTAAATGGATAGTACACAAAAAGATAGTAATGAAATTTTTAGAAAGTTCCATGCTCCTACCTTAATTGCTGACTCACTGAATAAATGACCAACTTTTCTTATATCATATTTGGTTTCATGTTTTAGATTTTGATTTTTTTGCAGTTTGGATGTGATTTTTAAAAAGCTAATAGTTGTTAATATCAATTGGTTTCAATTCTTGACCAACTTTCTTATTGTAAGTTAGTTTTAAAATAGAATCCAAGGTAGTTTGAATATTATAACTAGTTTTTATTATTTTGTAGTTTGGCATCCCTGGTCATGTAACATACAAAAAAAAGTAAAATTGGCCATGCTATAAACTTATTTATCATGTTCCATTGTGATCCTTGTTAAGAGTTTTCAATATCTTTTTACCCTTATTACTGGTATTGGAGCATGCAAAGTGTAGCTAGATGATTTGCTGGCCTAAAACAGAAAAAAATAAGCTGCTAGAACTACTACAACTAATTTCAAATCTCCAAATTAGAGCTAGAGTGCACTATTTTTGTGCCCCTTTTGCTTGATAACAATAACTGTACAATTTGTTTTCTTGTATACTGAAATAGGGACATACCAGCAGACTTGTATTGAAGGCTTTGAAAATGAAAAAGAAGCAATTAAGACAAGTGTAGTAAGCTATCTCAAAAATTCTACACAGTTCACCAGTAACAGTCTTGCCATCATTACCTGGATCAACAAGGCTGCAACCACACTGAACCTGCGGCGCTTACTGAGTTTACCTCATCAGAATGAAGCACCAGAATGGCTTCATTCTCAAGATAGGAGGCTGCTTCTAACTCAGGATTTGAGGAAGAAAGCTGATATTGTTGTGGCCAAAGATGGCAGTGGCAAATATAAGAAAATTTCTGATGCACTTAAACATGTTCCTAAAGAGAGTAGCAATAGGACTGTGATCTATGTGAAGAGAGGGGTTTACTATGAAAATGTGAGGGTTGAGAAGACCAAATGGAATGTGATGATGATTGGTGATGGAATGACTTCTACTATTGTATCTGCCAGTCTTAACTTTGTGGATGGCACACCAACATTTTCGACAGCAACATTTTGTAAGTACAAATTATATTCATTCATTTTAGGCTTAGGCACATTTTTTGTGGGAAAGAAAATGATTTTCTTAATAGTATTTTTAAGTTCATGCAGTTATTTTAGTTAAGGAACTGATCTCTACTATAGGAGCCAAATTCAAAAAGTTCACAGAGCATGGACCAGGCTTTTAAAGTATAGAGAACAAAATCAAATTTGAGAAAAAACAGACAAAAAATATTCTTAAACTAGGAATTTAATTAGAAAACACTAACCATGTAAACAATTCTTACAATGTCAACAAATCAAGATTATCATGTATAGTAATTTTTTTTTACTTTTATATGACTATTTTAGGAGTCCTACCTAACATGATTTTTTATTGGTTAGTTGTGTAAAGACCTTTGCATTAATGGTGCATGAAAATAAATTAGGCTTCGAATTTAGTGTGTATCATTTCATAAACACAGTTTTGATGACTAGAAGATATTTTCTTATTTATATGTTTGGGTGAAATCAGCTGTATTTGGAAGGAATTTCATAGCTAGAGATATGGGTTTTGTCAACACTGCTGGTCCACAGAAGCATCAAGCAGTGGCACTAATGACAAGTGCTGATCAAGCAGTTTACTATAGGTGTCACATTGATGCATATCAGGATACTCTCTATGCTCATTCCAACCGCCAATTCTACAGAGAATGCAACATCTATGGCACGGTTGATTTCATTTTTGGCAATTCTGCAGTTGTGATCCAAAACTGCAATATTAGGCCAAAGTTACCAATTCCTGGTCAGCAGAACACAATCACAGCTCAGGGAAAAATTGACCCCAACATGAACACTGGGATCTCCATTCAGAATTGCAACATTTCACCCTTTGGTAACTTGAGTTCTGTCCAGACCTACCTTGGAAGACCCTGGAAGAATTACTCAACCACAGTGTACATGAAATCCAGAATGGAAAGCTTTGTGAACCCCAAAGGATGGTTACCATGGACAGGGAATTCAGCTCCAGACAGCATTTTCTATGCAGAATTTCAGAATGTTGGACCAGGTGCTTCAACAAATAATAGGGTGAAGTGGAGGGGTTTGAGAACCATTACTAGTAAACAAGCCAGCAAGTTTACTATCAAGGCTTTTCTACATGGAGATAAATGGATTTCTGCAGCAGGCGCCCCATTTAAGTCTGATCTATGACAACAGCCATAATATGCAATTTGCAAAGCTCCCTTTCTTAAAATTGTTGCACTTTTGTAATTTTTCTTCCTTTACCGTTATCTTCTTGATTTGTATTATTAATTTGACATTGTATAATGATTCTTTTCATTTGACTATTTTTTTCTTCATACTTAGTTTACACCAATCTCTGTCCCTTTCTCTCAATTTCGTTTCACTTGGAGACAAGAATGGACAATAGAAGTGATTTTATGGTGAATAATATTCTGATATTTTTCTTTTTAACTAACTTCAATGATGTGATAACTTCGAATCCATGCAGCAAACTTCACTTAGTGGAATATGACTATGAATGTTGTTGTTGGAGAGTGGAGACAAGCGTGCAACTCAACCCACATCTTGAAGCAAAAGAAAGGCACATTAGGATATCAGAATCGTTGTGGAGCAGATTTCCTAATTGCTTTCAAGTACATTATTTCTACAAACTTGTACATATATTCTTATTAATACTTGGGCATAAGAACATTAATGACTCTCATCATCCCTTTTGGATGGTCTTCCTTTTGAAAGGAAAATCATGTAACTACATTATATCTAACAAAGAACGAGTCAAAATTATTTTTTCAATATAAACATTCAGCTGTCTATCTTAGTAGTCCTTCAGTGTAAGGTATATCTGTGTCAGGAAGCCAAGTATTTCCCAACGTAAAGTTCAGGACTGTGAAGTTCCAAGCTTGAGTAGCATTCAACAGAAAGTAACCTGGCCATTGTACTCTATTGCTAGTGTTAGAACCAGGTCCATAGTTGTTGAACTCACCATAAAAGAGGGTGTCTAACCCAACTGTGCCATTCCACTCTAACCACCCTGAAGGTTGAATAACATTTCCAATATATGACTGCAGGTAGACAGTCCTTGAATACACCTTCCATGGCCGACCTAAGTAACTTTCCGTTGAATTCAAGTCCGCAGCCAAGTCTGGTGCAGCATCAATGGTGCAGTTTTGGATTGAAATGCCAGTGTTCTGATTAGGATCAGTTCTTCCTTGTGCTGTCACAGCATTCTTCTGGTTTGGTAATGGTTTTCTAGCATAGATCTTACTGTCTTGGAAGACCACGGCTGCGTTGCCGAAGATGAAGTCCACAGTGCCATAGATTTCACATGCTCTGTAGAATTGCCTCAAAGAGTGAACATAGAGAGTGTCTTGATATCCTTCAAAACTGCAGCGGTAGAATGTAGAGAGATCAGCATTATTCCTCACTGCTACTGCTTGGTGTTTTACAGGTCCAGCTGTGTTTCTGAATGTAACATCCACTGCTATAAATCTTTCTCCAGAAACAGCTGCATTCAACACAAAGGCAAATATGATGTAGATTAATCAAAATTTTAACAGAAATGACAGTGATTGATGTAACTGGCTAACTATACCCATACAATTTTAACATATAGTTTCTGTCAAGGAACAAGTGCTGAGGTGAAGATTTTGAGTAACATTTTAGAGTTTAATTTTCATGCATTGTAAATATAATTTTTTCACAATCAACCACAGAAACAATTGTTGATCCGGCTTTAAAGTTATTGTTGTAAAAGATAACAAAATTATCATACATGATTATTTGTGATTAGATCACAGTTTAGAAACAGTATACACATCCTTTATACTTTCAGTACAAAGACTATTTATTACTAAATCATTTATTTTAACACGTCAGTGAATTTTTAGCAGAAGAATTAATGCTAACACATTTATGTTACTGATTCAAAAACTTATGGTGTTAACTGTTAAGTGAATCTCAATAAAAGAAAAATCCGTGATGACACTTGACATGTTATTAGGACAAGTGAAAACTAGTCTTTGCAGTTAGAAAGAATAAAGGTCTTACCAAATGTGGAAGAATTGAAAGTTGTCCAACCATCTATAAAACTATGGTTCCCTGTGATGATAGTCTTGTTAATACCATCTCCAACAAGCAATATATTCTTCTTTTCTTTGGGAATGACTACATATTCCTCATAGATTCCCTCCCTAACATACACAAGGAAATATCCATCTTCAGGCTTTGTGTTATTGGGTGCAGCAGCAATAGCCTCTCCAATGGAAGTGTAGTTGTCTATTGCATAAGAACTCACAATCACAAAATCGTATAATAAAATTCCTTGGCTTCCACTTTCTTTAAGATTCCTTCCACTTCTAGTACAATTTGATAACTTGGTGCAACTATACTTTGTGCGAAGAAGCTGCAACAATATAATATCTCAATTTTCACATGCTTTATGATTCTAAAACATGCCAATGAACAAGCTACAAGTATGAACATGTTTTCTATTTTCATTTATGAGATTTGATAACAACTAAGAATCTTTGCTCATGAATTCATCTGCAGAATGTAGACAGCTTCACCTTAATTTATGGTATACATAATGGCATGCAGCAAATAAAATGTAGATTGCACCTGCATGGTGTGGTGCAAATGGTGGAAAGAAGAAAAAGTCCACTTTAAAAACAGACGAAAACAGAGTGTACTTGTTTGACCCATGGTCAACCCATTTACGCATAATGCATGTGATTGACTTCACCTATCATTGCTTTTTAACATGAAGCAGTTCATCTTAGAAGTTCAGATTAGACTAGTCAAATGTTTTTGTTTATTATGTAAGTTGAATTTTTCACACCATCTCATAACGATTTATTGGAATTTGATTTTAATATTATTATCCCTTCTTTTCATCTATATATCTATCTTTATTTAACTATTATTATACTATTACTCCTGTATTATTAATAATATATATCACATAAATGTGTAATATATATTTTATTATCATATTAATACTATATCAATAATATTCAGGGTAGTATCATGATGCATTTATTATTAGATAATTTAAAAGCATTAATATAAATAAAATATTAATTTAATTTTAAAAAATAAAATAAAATTAATACTAATAAAATAATCAAATAAAAAAATAATAAGATAAAAAATAATATTTTTTAACTTATTTTCATTCTTAGAAAAGTAGAAATACAGTAATAATCATTGCAGAAAAAAAGTTGAAGAAATAATTGTTGAGTGTCCAAGTAGTAAAGAACAAGTGTGTACCAAAAAGTAAAAAAGTAGTGAAGATTTTATTCTGGATCAGAAGTGTGCGTACTTCAAGTTATTATTTACTTTTAAAAAAAGAGTCAAACTCTTCCTAATAAGCCAGAATTTTGAGGGAGAAAAAAAGAGAAAAGAAGAAGAATAAGTCATGCTTGCACTTGGTTCAGATGAACCAAAAATCATAAATTTGTTTTCCATACAAATAAAAATAAATAAATAATCCTAAATTTTTCATAAATAATATATATTCAAAGCATATTTTTTTAATAAATTGATAAAATTATTATTTTAATATATATTAAGTAATTTCTTTAATTTTAAAACAATTATATATATATATATATAATTGATATTTAAATAATTTTATTTTTAAATAACCTTATTGTGATTTTACTTATAGGAAAAAGACAAAAAATTATATGATGATTTAAAGTTTTGATTTGTCGGTGATTTAAAATAGTACAAAAACCAACCTCTTTCTTTACAACACATTATTCTCATCCAAATTTTGATACCTTGTTTTAAAACTAGGAGAATATACTTATATTTCAACCAATACAAATATTTTTTAAATTATTATATGATCTAAAAATTAATTCTGTATTCATAATTCTCCTCTATCTTCATATCACATTTGTTCAATTAAATTGAACAAAATTATGAGTCAATAATGTTCTTTAATTGGAACATTAACAATTCTCCATAAAATATGTTGCTAACCAAACTGGTAATAAGAAACATAGTTTCTTCTAGAACAACACTCTTTTTATTACACAGAATATTTTAGTATAAAAGGGAAGAGATCTATTGCAGTTCATTAAAGTCAAGAGATTTTATACTGATACAACAGCATAGATTTTAAAAAGAAAGTGTTTTTCTTAGAAGCCAGACAACAACACCAAATTCATAGAACAACATCAAAACCTTAATCATGAGACAAAAATGAGCTAAATGAACTATGATTAAAAGCAAGTATGAAGGGGAATATCCATAGGTGAAGAGAATAAGGATTACCTTGATGAGCTTCTCTAGTGGTTGCCGAACCTTGAAGGCCTTGGTGGGAAGGCCATGTTTGCGGGTCTTATTCCTTCTGAGGTTCTTGTCAAGAGCCTGAGTGACCAACCCAAGTGAGACACTGTACAACTGGGTAACATCCTTGAGTGGCACGGCAAGGGCATTGGCAATGTTGCTTTTGGTCACCACCAACCCATCATAACACGTGTAGTGGTTGGTGGCCACAGCACTGAGGTAAGTCTCGATCTTCTCAACCAGCTCAGAGTCCGAGGAGCTTGCGGATTTGAGCTCTTCGGATATGGACATTAAGTAGTCGACGTTTAGCTGGTTGAGGTCTCTGCAGTCTACCAGGGATGCAAGTTCTGCATGGTTAAGGGAAGATGATGTTTGGTGGCGTTGGAGAAAGTCCTCAAACACCTTGGCCAGTTTACGTGCCTGTTTGAGGCTTTGCTTTATGGAGAACTTGCCATAGCCATAAGGGTCAGAAGGGGAGGAGCGAATGGCTGAGAGAATGGAACGGCATAGCTTTGGATATAGTGTGGCTTTGCAAGCAACAGAAGAGGAAGGAGAAGGTGGAGATTGAGCCAAGATTAATGGGGCTAAGAGGAAGAGAAAGAGAAGAAAACATGATGGGAGTGACATTGTTTTTTGACCTGGGGTTGGGATAGAAGTTTGTGACTTGTGTCTGCGAATATATGTTTTGGCATATGATGAGCATTTATAGGCAACTGGGTGAAGAAAAACTCAGAAATTATTGAGTTGTTGGAACTATTTCATGTTTGTCTTCTTCGTTAATCTTGTGCTGATATTACAGAATCACGCTTCTAAAAATCATTCTTACAATCTCACTTACTTTATTCTTTCACTTTCAATTTCTCTGTTTACAATCAACTCCTAACCCAAAAAATTATACTTCAAAATATATTTTAAAATATTTATTTTAATTTAAAATATATTTAAGAATTAGTTATTTAATTTTTTTTATTTTATTTAGGTCTAAATTAAATTATATTATTATAAAAATCATTAGCTTTAATAAAAATTTGTATTTAACTCAATTTTATAGTTATAATTTGGCAATGAATGCAAAATAAGGAGAAGAGTGTGGTGTGGGGGTGTGTCGGTAGTTACACAATGAATGCATTTTGCAGAAGAAAGGAAGGTGCAAGGAAAGGCTTCAACTAATGCTGAGGTTAATTGGGACACAACAATGCATAGGTTGCTACTTTCTACCCATCCAATTCCACTTATTACATCACCTACAACATATATGTTTAATTTGTTCATTGACGAAACACCTGCCATATTGCACATTTGTAACAGCCAATTAGAGAAGGATTTAGTGAGTAATCATTATATGGATATATAGAAACATAGGTACTAGAGCTCTATCAAAACACTTATTAGATAGAGATGGAGTTAGTTAAAAGCACTGGATACTCTTTCTATCGATCGTTTTGATCAACACATGACGTAAGTAATAGTTCAGCTTCTCCATCAACTCTTCTATTCAAACCACTTTTTTCTATCAATGACTCTTCATTTCTTCTGTTTTAAGGGAGACCAAACCTTGTTCCTTCCATCTCAGAGGTTGAAAAAGGTAAGAAAATCCTTAATATCATCTACAGTTTTTTACTTAACCAATACTTCACTTTGGTAACAGTGCATTTAAAATCTTTCAACTATCATTAATGGTAAATTTGTTGCATGCGTTAACAATGGTGGAACAGTAAACATTCATTTTCCAGTTCGATGCCAGCCAGAGTTCCACAAAGCAGCGTCATGGTCAAAGTGAAAATCATAAAACTTTGAAAATGTCTAAAATGTGGGCATTGGTACCTTTTTCGAAGTGGAAGGAATATTATTGTAATAATGTCGTACAAAAAGAACCTTCGGATGTTCACATTACACGTATCCAATGTCTTGCATAAGTTCGAAATTCGATATGAAAAATAATATTATAAGATATAAATTAATATAACAAGTATAATTCCTATTTTATTAAATTGATTTTATAAAATTAAATTAAGTATTTTATATTGTAAAAATAATGTTAGAGTAAATTATTTATTGTTATTAGATCAATATTAAATCATTTATTTTTTATATAAAAAAATATATTAAGAATCCTATATTAACCAGAAATCTAATAAATTAAATCATTTGTTCTTAATAAAAAAGATGTTAAAAATTTAATTATATATTTAGTATAAAAATAAATAGATTAATTGTTTAAATTTTATTTTTATTATATCTTAATTATATATTATAATTTAATAATATTTTTAGTTGATAAATTTAAAAACGATATGATAGTAAAAATAGTGATAGATAAGATTCTGTAATTATATTAAAAATTAAAATATATTTAACTCAACTTTATAAAATTAATTTATAATATATTTTTTTCATTTTAATTATATATTATAATTTAATTACTTTTTTATCGTAATATCAATAAAAGAGTAAAAAAAAATCAAATTTTATGGGATAAATTTATTTGGGTTTGTATATAAAAAGTTATGTTTATTAGTCCTCGCAGTATTACATCATTAATAAAGATTGGCAATATGATATATTTTTTTTAATTTACATTTTGAAACAATTATTTATATAAGAAACTATTTTTTAAAAAGTTAAAAACTTATAATGTCACATAAAATTATTTTAATGATGAATTTATTCAGAAAACAATTTATTGGACATGAAGAAAAAAAAATCATTGAAAATGGTTTATAAGCTCTCATTAAAATCATGCCCCTTTTTAAATTAAAGAAATTAAATTTGGAAAATATATAAAGGAAAAATCTTTGCATGGTCCAAACACAGCTTAAAATTGGATTGGATTCGGCAAGAAGCTAGCTGTACTCCATCTCCCAAAGTCAAACTTGTAGTTTATGATTAAAAAGATGAAATGATATTTGTTTTTGTGATTTGAGTTCTCTATCATAACACTGTAACACGTAGTATGATAATATTACAGTACTTTTAAATATTAAAATTTAATAATTTTGAGTAAAAATAATTTTTAAATATTAATATTTTAATAATAATGATAATTTTTATCATTTATCAGAATTTT
The DNA here is from genome assembly GCA_963425845.1 of Sphenostylis stenocarpa. NCBI lineage: Eukaryota > Viridiplantae > Streptophyta > Magnoliopsida > Fabales > Fabaceae > Sphenostylis > Sphenostylis stenocarpa. Next base: position 55,290,142 of record OY731402.1, read on the forward strand.
ATCCTTAAAAAAAATATAATCCATAGTGTTTAATTTTTAAACAATATGATAATCGTGAGTGAAATTTTCAGATACTGTAGTTGTCAAACGATTTTATCCAACTTGTCAAATAACAAGTTTTTGAAAGGAATTTTGCTTTTCCTAAACAAGCAAACGCGCTTTCGGCTCCGAACTCCGAACCATCTTGGATCATATCTTAAATAGTTGTAATTTATTTGTCCTTATTTTAAATTAAAGAGTTTTCAATTTCTTTCAATAAATAAATCCTATTTAGATAGAGTACTTAAAAAATATCATTTATTCGAAAATATTTATTTTAAGTTTAAAGAAACTGGTTTTTAAATGTCAATGCAAACTACTTTTTGTACTCGATATAGGTTAACTAGGGTACTATTTTTAATCTATGATAATTTTTAAATTAATAACCTTTTATTTTAATTTTTTTTTAATATATGTCTCGTCATCTTCTCTTTTAAGAAGCAATTCGATGAAATTTGTACTTGAAGTTAAACCTGTCTTCGATTGAATTCACCTTCTACACTTTCCTATGTGCGATGAAGATGGACCAATCATTACTATTTATATCAAAACAAAACTTTTAAATTAATGTACGATTAACCACTCCCAATAATAAATGCTTTCAATATCAACGTCTACATTAATATTATTAATTAAAAGTGTGTCATATCATATGGTATCCATGTGAAATTAGTTATGACGAGCTCAACTTTGGTCAAATAAATGAAGAACTTAAGTAGTGTTATTATGTGTGGTTGGTTGAAAACTTGGAAGAGATTGAGATGAAGAGGAAGCAAAGGCATGTGGGTGTGTGGTTTAGGGTCAGAAGTCATGAGCAGTGGGGACCCAAGCAAGTACTCTGCCCTCTAAACTTTGTTGGTTCCTAATTTATTAGGTGTCATGTATCTTACTAGAGGACATTAATGGTTGATGGAGAGAACAAAAATTTAGGCATGCCCATTTATGTAGGGACAAATTTAGTTTATTTTTTTTATAATCATTCATGAGTACTCTAACATTCATCAACTTTATTAATCACTATTTTTTTCTGTTTGATGGTAATATACAAAAGTTATTTAAATTAAAAGAATAGAGTAAAAATAGAAATTAGTGTCATAGTTTTTTAATTTATTCAAACGAAGACATTAACCTTAAAGAATCAAATTCATTATTATGATGGTTTAGAAGGGGTAGATGTGTAGGAATGAATGAGTGTTGACTGTAGCAACTCCTAGGTTTGACCAGAAATTTAGAGTTGATTTATTATTATTATTATTATTATTATTATTATTATTATTATTATTATTATTATTATTATTGAAGAAATCATAACAACGCGTACACTAGCACGGGAGTAAATGAATAATGATGATGGAAAGTCATCATGTTCATCTAAGGGTATCTTATAATATGTTAATTTTTTAGTAATTATAAAATTTAAAATAAAAATTAATTTTATATTATTTGTTATTTTTAAAATTTAAGATATATTTTTTTATCAATTATACTTTTGTTTATTAATTATCTCTATCACAAGGTAAGTTAAAAAAAAGAATAAGAAGAATTACTTCATAATAAAATATTATAACAATTTTAAAGCATTTGTTAATAATAAAATAATACCTTTATTTGTAGATATTTTTTAAAGATAATTTTATCTGAACATGGTTTAAGTTATCAAAAATTATATTCGATAAAAAGACTATAAAATACAAGTTTATTATAGAAAAAATAATAATATTTATTGCACCATTTATTTTAGTATTAATTGATAATAATATAAAATATCATTTTATATGAAAACATATAATTCTTTAGTCTTGTATATTTTAATAGTTAATTAATATTAATTGAAACTCGAGAAAAGAAATAGGTCTAAGATATAATTTGATGATAACAATCTTTTTAAAGACATTGTACTCGAGGCAAAAATACATACATCGACTTGAACTTATTGAAATAGGTCGTTTCTGAAAAAAAAAACACGTAAAACTTTTTTTAATAAGAAATAGTATTATACAATATAATTTCAATTTAAATAAAGATGACTTTAATTTTAGTAAATTATAAGTCGTATTTTGTTAAATATTTTTTTATGTATATATTAAAATTGAAAGTGGTAATATGCACTTCCTACACTTTCATTCAAACATTATTTTTACTTTATTAGAATTTTGTTGTTGATTTATAACGTACTATGTACCTAACAATCCATAACTTATTTTTTATTGTGTGTTTTTGGAAGTGTATCCTAGGAAACATAATCCATAATATAAAATATGAATCATTGAATTTGGAATATAATTTTAAAAAATACAAATTAAAAAATGTAATTCAGAATTCATTTCAAAAAATATTTTTCATAAACTTTTTAAAAATTTCCTGAAAAGGTTATGAAATTAAGTTTTTAAGAAGACTAATGTTGAGAATTTACATGCAATGTGAAGTTTCTCATTTTATAGAAATAGGAAAGTTGAGGAACTTATAAGTGAGAAAAACTCATAACCTATCATCTTAAGGTTTTAGGTTGAGAATGATGTTATATTCTCTTATATGATTGACTTATGTACCATTTGTGAGAATCTCGTAATAACTTAAGGTTTTGGGTTGAGAATGATGTCATATTAACCTCTTCAAAATACCTAACAACTAATAATAGAGAGATTCTCACATATGAGACACGAATAAACCATATAAGAGAATATCATATTATTTCTAACAAAAAAACCTAATAAACCTTAAGATATTAGGTTTTTTTTGCAAAAAACTTCTCTAAAGCTAAATTCAGCAAATTTTTAGAATGAACTTCCCAAAGTCTATTTATATTATGAATAATATTATCATTTTAGATAAATATTGGGTATAGGAAGAAAGGAAACAGGTGTAGGAAGAAACAATCTTTCTCTTTTGCCTTAATTAGGTACATTGGACTGGAATGACCTTTTTGGTAAGAAAAAACAAATTATGGTAATTGTTATTGCATAAAGTTAAGACTCTTGATATGTTCATAATTTCTCTTTATACTTCCATATCCCAAGTTAAATATTTAAAATATTCCTTTTATAATTTTATTTTTTACCCTATCTTCTTCTTACAACTTTTGCACCTTCATCTCTTAGCACATCCATCACATCCATCAATCGACTTTTTGATTTCTTTGTGTATCACCTTTCATTGAAGGCCTTTTTTAACAATTAAATATAAGTAATCGTTAATATTATATATGAATTACATGTTTTTATACTCAAATTGCATAAATAAACCCAGATTTTTTAATATAAAATAGTGTCGCAAAAATGCATTTCAAATTAAGTGTTATAGAATGTTTTTTGGAAAAGTGAATTTAAAAATGCATTTCGAATTGGATGTTCCATAATATGTTTATGGAAAAACTAATTCAAAAATTTATCTCGAACACAAAATCCGAAATGCATTTTCGGATTGACCTTTCCAGAGATACATTTTGGAACACCCAATCTGAAAATGCATTATGGAATGGGTCTTCCAGAATGCGTTTATGTAAAAGCCATTATGGAAATGCATTCCATACTAGGTGTTCTGGAATGCATTTTTGAAAAAGCCTTTTTTGAAAATATATTCCGGATTGAATGTTTCAAAATGCGTTTCTGGGAAATACTTTCTGAAAACACATTCCGGATTAGGTGTTTTGGAATGTATTTCTAGAAAAGCCTTTTCGAAATATATTCCAAAGACAAAGATGAAGACGAGTACAAGGGTAAAATGAGATTTAATATAATTATGGTGGTGTAAGGAAAAATTATGTGGTGCAGGAAGCAACAGCCTAGAGTTAAATGTGAGTAAGGAACTTTCAAAGCCCGAATAAGAGGCCCAGTACAATAAATTGTTTTTGGGTCAAAAATTTAATGAAAAATCTAAAGATAATTATTATTTACACCACCTCCTTTATTAACAAACCGCCACCCTTTTTTTTCATCAATTATCCTCAATTCATTCCTATTTAAACTTTCTTACCCCTTTTATTCAATACTAAATTTACTTTGTAATCGAACTCTATCATATGTAATACAACATTAAATTGATTAAAAAATAATAAAAACTCACAGATAAATTAGTATTATTATTATTTCATAATTTTTAAATATAATTCTTCAAACTGTATTATTTAGTTTGGATTTTATATGAAAAATAAAGAATCAAAATAAAAATAATTAACCTATTTATTATATTCAAAATAATAGTAAATAGGGAGTATTAAGTTAGATTTGGTCAAATCTATGACTCAATCTAATAAAAAAATCCTTAGATTAAACTGAGTCGAATATTAGTATTTCCTTATTATAACAAATCTAATCCCATCTATTATTGATTAAGTTGGATTGAGTTGGTCAATTAGTTACCTGTTTTTTTTTAAAACACTTTTTGTTTATAATTTTTAAAAATAATTATATTACTTAATTTTTGAATAATTTAATATTTTAAAATATATTTTTTACTAATATAATAAATAAATAAATAATATAATAATTATATTAATATTAATATTATTTAATAGTTTCAGTTAATGGATTGGGTAATATTTTGTTATGTCTATATAAGTTCTATATTATTATTTTATTTAAAAACAATTTTATGCAAAATTTTATTTGATTATTTTCAAAAGTATTATTTTAACAAAAAATGGGATAATTTATTAAAATTCAAACAAGTATTTCTTAAGTAAGTAATTTAAAAAATAGATAGGATTTATTGATTTAAAATTTGCTTATTTTAAAATAAAAAAATTACACAAAAGTATAAATATGCTATTTTTTTAACAAACATTTTAAAAAAACTCACCTAATAATTAAAAAGTATATTTTGTTTTTACATCTGCACTTAAATTTAAAATAAATCGTGATAATTAATTACACTTAATCATTAAGAATAAAAGTTAGGTTAAGGTTGTTTATTCAATATTTATGTGAATTATTTAGAATGTATCTGTTAAATTATTTTATATACAATAATAAAGATATTAAGTTTTTAATAAAAAATTAACATACACCCATATTAAATATTAAAATATATTAGTTTTAAATAAACTTTAATATATAGTATATTTTTAATAATAAATTTTAATACACACATACAAAATTTCTACATGTGATAAATATATATTAAATAAATATAGATTTTCAAAGATATCTAAAAAATGTAAATTTAATAAATTTACAATATTTAATCATATAATATTAAAAAATATTTTCAAAACTATATTATATTTAATAATTAAATATTTAATATAATTTATAATTATTTTGTTGATATATATTATTTCAAAAATATACTAATAACCGTTTCAAAATATACCTAGAAAAAATGTTTTTAAATATAAGAGGTTTGTAAATTTTAAGATTATATTAATCATTCTTTTACTAATTATATTCCTATCGTTTAATTATATTTATTTAAAATATTAAAATAAATAAAAAAAACTTTATTAAAAATAGTAAAAATTAATATTTATTTTAATTTATATAACCTAAACTTAAACGTCATGAGGAAATAATTTGTCTGTCTTTTGTAAACATGTTTAACATTAATAACATTATGAGAAGGTAATTATATATGATACTTAATAAATACAACACTAAATAAATAAATAAATACTAAAACTAAATTAATGGTTGTATTTAATAAATACAATACATGATAAACTTAATAATTTCATAAAATATTTTTTAAAGATAATTATTATAAAATTGAAGAAACTATGTTTTGTCCTTTCATGGTTCTAAATATATATTTAAAATTTTTAAATAATACATATTGCGTGAGCTGAGCTTAATTTGCACGCGCCTTGGTATTGATTTGTGTTTGGGAAGCAATAAACCGTGAGCGGGAAACGAGAAGCAGGGAGAAAATAGCTAAAACAAATACTAATATAATATTAGTTTTGATAATTAATGATAGTATTACTTTTCTATTTTAATATGGTATTAATAAATAATTAATAATATTAAGTAAGAAGGTGTGGTAAGTAGAAGGTACGCGACACGTGCTCGGGTCTGGGAGAGTCGGATTGGGAAACGAAGAGAACAGAGTGGGTTCGGAAACCCTAAGCTTCACGCATTTGGGGAACCTCCTTCCTCCACTCGCTCATGCTCCTCGCGTGACCCTTCTTCTCTCTCTTTCTCTTTCTTTCTTCACTTCACTCTCAACACACATCGATCATCGTCATAACCATCGTCAATTTCTCTTTTCAGGTACTCTCGCCTCAATCTCTGTTTGATTTCTTCTATTTATTTTTTCTTTCTTCATTCATTCTTTCGCGATCATTAATCAAATACTGTATGCTTATGTGTGTGTGAGAGAATGAGATAGAGAGGTAGTATTGTGCACAATGAAGTTGAATTTGAATTGGAATTTGAAACTTTTGTATTTTGATGGTAGTTAGTTAGTTAGGCGCTTTTATTGTTATGCGAGGTGCCAGTGTTTGTGTCATGTGACTTGGACTACTGTGTTTGATTAATTTAACTGTGAAATTTAAAAAAATAAAATGACGTGACATGGATGAATGATAGAATGAGTTGCAGTGTTAAAACTTTTGGTTTGGGATTTCAAAGTTCGTTGACTAGCGTTTTTCTTTGTGTTTTAGACTTGTGGGGATGTGAGAGATGAAGGGGCTGACTGAATTGTGTTGATACTGTGGCTCTTTTGTTTTCTTGAATCAATTTGAATTTGAAATAATTTCAGATTTTGTTAGTCATTTTAAATGGTTTTTGAGGTTAGGCTTAGAACCCTCTTGAGATTTTCTAAACAATGGTCAGCCATTGGAAAGATAATTCACTATTTGAATTGAATTGAATTGCGTGAGCAATGTTTCATCTTTCCTCTCGAAGGGTGGTGATCAGTTGCCGATGGTGGAAGGCCAAAATTCTGCAATAGAAACACGTCATTGTGGCTTTGGGGCTGCCATAGCAGTGATCCCTTCACAAATTGCCTATGGTGGATGATTATAGTTTTTCTTTTATTATTGGAGTCACCACTGTGCTTGGAATGATTTATTTTCTGAAAAAATTATTTGCTTGGTTTGAACAGTTGGATTTGTATGCTTCTTTGCCTGAGCTTTTTGCATGCTATGCATTTTACTTAACTAGTTGGTTGTGGAGCTTAAGGCATTTTGTCTTTCTGCAACACCTTCCTAATGTCTGTCACTGCTTGTTGTTTTACTTGAATCTGTTCCACTTGGTTTAATCACGATAATAACCATGTCTTCTGCAACTTCTATCTACTTGGAAGGTATGCATTATTTTCATTAGAAATCTCAGAATGAGGAACTTGAGGCCACCGATAGTCAATAACCAAAACCCATATGTTATTTCTTTACCCTTCTGTTCTTTGATTATCTATTCCTCGTGAGGAGGGTTTCAGAAAGTATGATGATCATATCCTTTTGTCTAGAGGCAATGATTGCATTGGAGGAAGGAGGAGGTCATTGATGTGAAGGGTCCAAAAATTCTGGTCAATTTAATTGTCAATTTCCAGTGCCAAATCCTATTATGTAGATATTAATAATTTTCTGTCTTTTTACTTTATATGGTAGGCTGTTTGATTTACTGCTAGTAATATTATAGGCAAATGAGGTGGAGTTGATGTTCTACTCCGGGGTTGAAAGTCACTTTGATAAATCTCATGCTAGTGGAGTGGAATTACCATTTTCCCATTCTATTTTAGTTGGTGTTTTGGTTGTTGTAGGATCCTGATTATGCCTGCTGAATGATCAGTTGACATTATGGGAAAAATGATGTTGATTTGTAGGGAACACAGTTGTTTGTGGTCCTTTAATATGGGGAATTTCATGGCAGATTATTAGTAACCAACACAAATGCTATTGATAGCATTTTTTTCTGTCCTCTCTGTTGTCAATTTGCCCTCTTTTCTTAGTGGAAGACGAAATTTCACTAGAGGGTAAGAAAAACTGTGTATATAATATACTGTTTGTTTAACATCCTTTTTAACACCCGAATGAAAGCAATAAACAAAGAAAACAGAGATGTTTCATTCCCTTCTGTTTCTGTAACAGAGAAATACTCTTAAAAAACTCATGACCTGAACACCAGATAGGAGCAAGTAAACAATTTTATTCCTTGACATGGCAAAATTGCGTTGATATATGCAGCTGTTATGCTTCAAGACAAATTACCCCAAACACTAAAATAAAGGCTACCGGTACATCATCCAGAACCTTTCTTTGGTCAATCTTCCCCAAATCCTTAAACATTACTTAACTGAAAAGTCCAACATTTTGAGGTCAAGCTCAGTATTCTCCAAGGGAACCTGATTTTTTTTAATATATAAGCGGCTTCAATTCAATTTATGAATAAGGAACAAGTGAGCTGCTTTATCAGAATTGGTGCCGCACATAATGCTTGGTAATATCCACCTGACCTAGCCTTAGAAGTTTTAAAGTAGATTTGCCAGCCTAACCACCGGCAATAGGCCAGAAGAGAAATTTTATCTCAAACATTTCTCTTTACCCATATTCGAGGGATATGACCATGTTTATGTACTTTATTTGTTGCATGTTTGAGCTAGTTTTGCCAATTTTATTTTTCCTTTCATTTTCTTTTTCTTTTCTAATTAGCATACTTTTATATTTATGACAAAAGAAGTAGAGCAAGATTTTATATAATCCATTTTGTTCAAAGTTATTTGTATCATATTAAAAGTAGAGCAGTCTGGTGTTATAAATCTCTTGCCATTGCTTTGGACAGTTGCTGCTAATGGAAGGATGATCCTATTATGTTGGTCTATTGTAGACAACCTTACCTAGGCTAAATGCATTACACATACCTATGACCGCTAAGTTTTTATGGCAACAACTTGAGCTGTTGCACTTGGGCTCCCCTTCTATCTCTATGATATTAATCATGGACAAATAAGTAGTATAATTTTATTACAACTGATTGTATTCCTTTCACCACTAAAGCCGTTTTGGTTGATTCTGGATGTGAATAATATCTCATTATCTAAATAATTAGTAATCATCTTTCTGTGCACCTGTGTCCCTGCTTGAGTTACATGGTATAAATATTTATGCTTTTGGTGAACGAGACATTTGTCCTGTTTGCTTGGAACATTTTAGTTCTACTAATTTTTTAAGGTTGGGTATGAGTAAGTAGGGCTAAGCTTCAAGTATCAACTTGGAGAGAAACACGTTAGTTTTCAATAGTAAATCCTTTGTATGATATGAAACCATCTTCTTTGTTTCTTTATGGCAGTCAGCTCATGAGGTTTTAGAGGGTCTTTGGTAAATAACAAAAGTTTAAAGACTTTACTCTTCTATGATGAGCTTTCTAAATTGTTCTTTTTTCTTAGGATAATATAATTTTTCTTCCCCAAAAATTGAATTTTGCTGTTGTGGAACTTAGCCCTTGTGAGTTCTAAAAGAGGTTAAAACAATTTAAGCCTAGACTTTGATAACAAAAAAATGTTAAATATGCTTTATGTGATGATAAGCACCCAAGCACTTGGGGAACTCATCCTTAATGCTTTGTTTGTATCTATTGATATGCTGTGCTTGAGGAAATAGGAAAGTTGATGTGCATGGATTTGTTACTCTTGGATTGGCTGTTTTGTATAGAAGGAATTGTGTGCTAATAGTTGTTTCTGGATTTACCCTTGCCTTTCTCTTCCTTGATGTGCCAAGATCATGTGCTAATATTCCATTGCACAACTACCACTCTTTGAAGCATGCTTAATCAATGTGGGACTTGGGCACCCTATAATAACCAAATCCCGGTAATAGAACCGTCCCTGAAAGCTGATGTCTCTTTGGTTAGCACATTCTGTAGGTAGCCATGAGACATTGACAACCAGTTTTGATACTAATTGATAAGCACCCAAGCATTGGAGGAATCCACTCTCATAAACAAGCTATTAAGGGGGGGAGAACAAACCCTTACATACTGCATCAAACATCTCATATTACTCAATGTGTGATTTAGGTACTTGATAGTACCCAAGTTCTTATCACGTGATCACTTAACACCCTCTATAAACTTTTAGTGGCAGTCAAACCACTTGTTCACACATCTAGGTGACGTGCCACTGTTCTCTGCTCTTCCTAGCCTCACCTCTGCATACACCATACCACGGTTGGTATAATTTGGTTTATCAATTTGGGTGGGAATTAAAACATTGTATGCACTTCCTCCATTTTTCTTCAGGTAAAGGGTTCTATCAGCTAAATGTTGGTTCCTGGTGCAAAGTACAATGTTTTAAGGATTTCCAATATTGTACGCAGAGTGGGTAGCTCTTCTCCATTCATGTTTCTCCTTTCTCTTTCCCCCTTTGTTTTGGAAAACCTCTTAGCCTTAAACAAGAGGGCTAGTAACACACTCTTTTCAATACACCTTCCATTGGTTGAAATTCATGTTGGTGCCTTTGGTTTCAGAATGAGACCCACCAAATGGAGGTTGTTGTCCACTGATTAGTGTGATCCACATAAATTCCACACATTGAAAGAGAGTGTACTACTAGCCTTTCTCATCCTCAAATCAGGTCACTGTTTATCTAGTCTTTGCTTTGTTCAACGTATGGAATTGTGCAGAGAAAGTGACTTAATTTCTTTGGCAGACTTCATTTGCACTTCGCAAGATCCTATGGAGAAATAGGGCCCTCTATAAATGGTCATGCAATTCGCCCCTAAATTATTGAGCATTGGTTGGTTACTGATTGATGTTTTGAAACTTATACAAATGCTTATATATCTATGATTGTTTTCTGGCAATAATAAAGTTATACTGTCAATTTAAATATATATGATTTAACTGTCATGCGTCTTTAAACTAACAGAATTTGTCTTCCTTTTAAGTTAAACTTTCTTGTCAAGATCTATATTGCATTCTTTTGTTCCTAGAAAATACATAATCACATAGGGAAGCAGTTAATGAGATGAACTACTTGATTGCTTGACATGCCTTTCCTTTATAATTTTCAGTACCCTTGGAACCCTGAGCAAAAAGCTGTTTTCATCATGGATATAGATCTGCGGTTACCTTCTGGTGAACATGATAAGGAGGATGAAGAAACAACTACAATTGATAACATGTTGGACGGTGAAGAAAAATTGCATAATGGAGGTATAGATGGTAGAAATATTGTTGATACTGGTATTGAGGTACATGCTTTAAATGGTGGAGATTTGAATTCACCCACAGTTGATATTGTAATGTTTAAGGAAGATACAAATCTTGAGCCACTCTCTGGCATGGAATTTGAGTCTCATGGGGAAGCTTATTCTTTTTACCAAGAATATGCACGGTCGATGGGATTCAACACTGCAATACAAAATAGTCGTCGTTCAAAAACATCAAGAGAATTTATAGATGCTAAGTTTGCTTGCTCCAGATATGGAACAAAACGAGAGTATGACAAATCATTTAATCGACCACGTGCACGACAGAACAAACAAGATTCTGAAAATTCAACAGGTAGAAGATCTTGCTCTAAGACTGATTGTAAAGCAAGCATGCATGTAAAAAGAAGGTCGGATGGAAAATGGGTTATACATAGCTTTGTGAAGGATCATAATCATGAGCTTTTACCAGCCCAAGCAGTTAGTGAACAAACAAGAAGAATGTATGCTGCAATGGCTAGGCAGTTTGCTGAATACAAAACTGTGGTTGGTCTCAAGAATGAGAAGAATCCATTTGATAAAGGTCGGAATTTGGGTCTGGAATCAGGGGAGGCTAAACTCATGCTAGATTTTTTCATACAGATGCAAAATATGAATTCTAACTTCTTTTATGCAGTAGATCTTGGTGAAGATCAGCGTCTGAAAAATCTTTTATGGATTGATGCTAAAAGTAGGCATGACTATATCAACTTTTGTGATGTAGTGTCATTTGATACCACGTATGTTAGAAACAAATATAAAATGCCTCTTGCACTTTTTGTTGGAGTGAACCAGCACTATCAATTTACATTACTTGGATGTGCCTTGATATCAGATGAAAGTGCTGCCACTTTTTCTTGGCTACTTCGGACGTGGCTGAAAGGAGTTGGTGGCCAAGTACCAAAAGTGATCATTACTGACCATGACAAAACATTGAAGTCAGTTATTTCAGAAATCTTTCCTAATTCTAGTCATTGTGTTTGCTTATGGCATGTATTAGGGAAGGTATCTGAAAATTTAGCTCCTGTAATTAAAAAGCATGAGAATTTTATGGCAAAATTTGAAAAATGCATTTATAGGTCCTTGACAAGTGACGATTTTGAGAAGAGATGGTGGAAAATTGTGGATAAGTGTGAACTTCGAGAGGATGAATGCATGCAGTCATTGTATGAAGATCGTAAGTTATGGGCACCGACATTCATGAAAGATGTTTTCTTAGGTGGTATGTCTACTGTCCAGCGATCTGAAAGTGTAAATTCCTTCTTTGACAAATATGTTCATAAGAAGACATCTGTCCAAGATTTTGTCAAACAGTATGAATCAATCTTGCAAGACAGGTATGAAGAGGAAGCAAAAGCAGATTCTGATACTTGGAATAAAGTAGCAACCTTTAAAACTCCTTCTCCTTTGGAGAAGAGTGTTGCAGGGATTTTTACGCATGCTGTATTTAAGAAAATTCAAGCTGAGGTTGTAGGTGCAGTTGCTTGTCATCCTAAAACTGACAGGCAAGATGATACCACCACTGTTCACAGGGTTCATGACATGGAAACAAATAAAGACTTCTTTGTCGTGGTGAATCAAGTAAAGTTGGAGTTGTCTTGTATATGTCGGTTATTTGAATACAGAGGTTATCTCTGTAGACATGCATTGATTGTTCTTCAATATTCTGGGCACTCAGTGTTCCCGTCACAATATATTTTGAAACGGTGGACAAAAGATGCAAAGCTCAGAAATATAATTGGAGAAGAATCCGAACACATGCTGACTAGGGTGCAACGGTACAATGATTTATGTCAGCGAGCACTAAAGCTTAGTGAAGAGGGATCATTGTCTCAAGAGAGTTATAGTATTGCCTTCCATGCGCTACATGAAGCACACAAAAGTTGTGTGAGTGTTAACAATTCTAATAAGAGTCCTACTGAAGCTGGTACATCAGGGGCTCATGGTCAGCTTTCCACTGAAGAAGATACACAAAGTAGAAATATGGGCAAGTCAAACAAAAAGAAGAATCCAACTAAAAAGAAAAAGGTTTGTCGTTTAAGAACTTGACTTATACGCTTTAAATGTTTTTCTATCATGATGACCTCCTCTTTAACTCGCAGGTGAACTCTGACGCAGAAGTGATGACAGTTGGGCCACTAGACAACTTGCAACAAATGGTTTGTCCTACAATTGGTTAACCCTTAAAAGACTGTTTGATCTTATTATAGTCTTGGGGATAAAAAAACTTGTAGATGATTTCAGGATTGATGTATTTATGAAACATTATTTAAACATGTGTCTACTTGCTTGAATTAAACAGCAGTTCAGTTAAAAGGAGCCTTCTTTTGTAGGAAAAATTCAGCACAAGAGCTGCAGTAACCCTGGAAAGTTATTATGGCACACAGCAGAGCGTGCAAGGGATGGTATGAATTTCACGTACTGAAGTTCTAATATTTTATAATATATATTTAATGAGTAAACTTTATACATTCTTTTTATTTGATGGTGTAGTTGAACTTAATGGGACCAACTCGTGAAGATTACTTTGGGAATCAACAGACTCTTCAGGGGATGGTGCGTAGAAGGAATTGTGATAATCTTTTGTTAAATATTGTTGGCAGTATAATAATATAGAAACTGTGTTTACATGCACAGGGACCAATAAGTTCAATACCAACTAGTCACGATGCTTATTATGGTGCGCATCAAGGCATGTCTGGTCTGGTATGGTTCACTAAAGCCAAAGATAATTTTCTATCGCTTGTAATGTTTGATGAATTCTTATACGATCCAAATGTACAGGCACAACTAGATTTTTTGCGAACTGGTTTCACATATAGCATTCGGGTTAGTATGGTCATTCAACTATTTTGAGTTAGTATTTTCATTTGTGAAGGGCACTTCTTAAGTATGGCTTCATTGTTGCAGGATGATCCTAACGTGAGAGCAACACAGTTACATGAGGATCCATCAAGACATGCATGATTATCACTATCCTTTATAACATGGTAGTTTATATTTTGAGTCAACCCCAATATTTTAAATGAGTAATTTTGGTGAACATGAATGTTTGAAGCTGAGTTTCAAATTGTTCCTATTTATAGGCTCTGATGAAGCGAGAGCTAAAGATGATTTTCTGGCGTTGAGAAAGGAATACCTCGTGGCCATTTGAGGTTATAGTGGAAAACCTCCAAATCCAGTATTTGTAATATAATACTGTTATATTAATAATATAATATAGGATAACTGCAGTTAACGTCTATGATAAATATTAATAGATATTGTAAGGCTCTAGTGATCAACCTCATTTGGAGATTGTTGTATTATATACTTATTCTTTAGGCTACTTGAGAAATTGTAATTATGAAATATTTGTTAGGAATGAAGTATTTCGCATGCTTATTTCCATCTGTGCAAACGAGTACAGTAATATACAAGTCTATTTGTTAATTGAAACATACAATATTCTGTTCTAAGACTTGATCACCTATTTCACTTGCCCCGCAGTTGGCAATAGCACATTCTCATCAATTAGTACTTTTTGATGATGATAGGTGGAGGTGATTGTCACTGTGGTTTTATTAAAATGTTGAAGGTCATCTGAAAATTAGATGTGGTTTTAATTTTAATTTAATAAAAAATTAAAATTAGAATTAGAATTAAATTAAATTAAATTAATACTATATCGTAACTTATACAAACTGAAGTTAGTTCCAACCTTATATCTTATAACGATTATAGCTCAATGAAATTGTTGAGTAGAAATATTATACTTTGTAAAAAAATGAAAAAAAAAATGTTGAATACTAACTCCACACTAGAACACTTCTAGGTCGATGGAGTGAACACAATATATTATTTACAAAACAAATTTTTTATTAAGTCAATCCTTAAAAAAACTTTATACTCTAGAATCATATTTCTAATCTTTCGGTTGTCAATATTTTATATTAATGACTAAATAAAACCTTGCAAATTTGATAGAAAATGATGAATAGATGATGCTTGAATACTTTGAGACTTCAAAAATTTATAGAGCTTATAACTCTAGAACATCTTGTGTCAAAGAGAATATTCATGTACAAGCCTAACAAAAAATTATGAGAGGTAGATGAAGCTTTTTTCAAAACTACATGCTAGCAAAAGAGAAATATTAATTGTTGATTTTCTAGATGTGTCCGAAGATAAATCAAACGAGAATATAGGTCCTATTTGTAGAAATCATCAAAGATCATCCAGATGATGCTATTCTTTGAGATTCTACTGAAAAAGTGAGGACCAAATTATCATTTTAGCATGGAAACTCTTCTCTCATCTCAAGTATTTAGCCTAAGACAATTAACAAGGAAGCATACGATGTACACTGGATCAAAGTTATATAAGAAGAGCTAGACTAGTTTTAAAAGAGTGACATCTACTTTTTCTTGTTATGTCTTCACGCTTAACAAAACATTATATGAGTTAAATCATGCTCCCAAAAGTTAATATGAAATACTAAGTTTCTAACTGAAAATGGTTTTTCTAAAGGAAAAGTAGTCATCACTTTATTTTGAAAAGACTAATTCTTACATCCTTAAAGTTAAAATTTAGTGGATGATGTTAATTTTTATGTTGCTATGAGTTTTTATCTGAGGAATTCTCTAAGTTAATGTAAAATGTGTTTGAAATGAGTATGATAGGTAAACCGATGTTCCTTTTGGAATTTCAAATCAAGTAGTCTACACAGATGTTGTATACTTACATAAGAAGTAAGTGGAAGAACTTATGAAGAAGTTCAAATTTGGTGAAGCTAAAGAAATTTAAACTCCAACTCATCCAACCATATGTTTAAGACTAGATGAGAATTCAAAGAAAGTAGACAATACTATCTCTAAACAAATGATATGTTCAGTTATATATTTTACAGCTTTTATATCATGTTTGTTCTATATTATGTTCACATTTTCTGTTTGATTTGAGAGAGATTCATCTAACTATTGTTAAACTAATATCTCAATATGGCATTAAAATTGTTAGCCTTGGTATTTGCTATAAAGCTGGAGAATCTTTCAAATTAGTAGGATATTGTAATACAAAATATTCAAAATATATAAAAAGAAAATTAAAAGTGAAGATTATCATTTTCTACAAGGAAATCTCATATAGTAAGAAGTAATGAAACATAAAACTATCAACAACAAAAGTTGAGTACATCTTAATTGTGAGTCACTTCTTTCAATTGTTTTGAATCAATAATCGCTTAGAAGATTATAATATATATGAGAGAAATATTCATATTTTCTAGTATAATAACGTTATATTAGTTCATCAACAAATTTCATATTACATTCATAAATAAAAAAAATACAAATTACACATCATTTCATAATGTCTAATGAAACTTAGCAACAATAAACGTAAACAGTAACAAAGAATAGTAATAGATAAATAAGTGAATGATACTAAAAGAGTAAAATGAATATTACCATGAATTAAGGTGGAACTAGAAAATTAGTTTTAGGGGGACTAGTCAAAACCAATAATTTTCTAGGGGAGCCATAACATATTTTCTTAATAAAATTTTAAAAGAATGTTTTTAAGGGGACTGTGGCACACGCCAGTCACCCCCTCCTCTGTAATTGACCAGCTACAGATAGAGTTTATAAATTTAAAGATGATTGACATAGGGATTGACGAATTTTTAATAAGATTAAAAGATATAAGGAAAAAATTTAATTAAGTCAAACAAATACAAATTACATATCATTTCATAATGTCTAATGAAACTTATGAATAATAAATGTGAACAGTGACAATGAATAGTAATAGAGAAATAAGTGAACGATAGCAAAAGAAAAAAATCAATAGCACCATGAACCGAGGTGGAACCAAAAAATTAGTTTTATGGGATCAGTCCAAACCAATAATTTTGTAAGACGACAATAATATATTTTTTTAATAAAATTTTAATTTGTTTTTTGGGACTGTAGCGCACGTCAATCCCCACTCCCACTGAGCATGAATAGTATATGTGAATATTAAATAATATGATTTCAAAGAAAAATATAATGAAAATTTAAAATTTAGGATTAAGAATTGAAAAAGAAAAAACTTGACAAAGAAAAAAGCTACATATAGAATTTATAAGCCTTAAGATGATTGACATAAGGATTGACGAATTCTTAATAAGATCAAAACATATAAAGAAAAAATTTAATTAAGTCAAACAAATACAAATTACACATTATTTCATAATGTCTAATGAAACTTAGGAACAATAGATGTGAATAAATCGAAAATTTTTATTAATTTCCAACCCCTCTCCCCTCTCTCTATTTATCTAAAAATCTCCCCTCTCTTTTATATTATATTTTTATTAGGTCCCTCTCTCTTTTATAGAATATTTTTATTATTTATCAATTACCAAATTAATTTTTTATCACTGACAGATTCGAACCCAAGTACCTTAGTGTTGGAGGTCGATACTCCAACCACTAAACTACTCGAATTTTTTGATAATAACTTACAAATAAATTATATTTATATACAAATAAATATATATCCGTGTAAATATATAAATATATAAATACAAATATATTTATATATTTTGATATATTTATATAATTATATATTTATATGTTGGATGTGAGGGCACGCTCGAAGGTGAAAGTGTGTCGAGTGAGTTTTCAAAATTTGATGTCAAATTTGTGAGCGAGTCTCTTTATATGGGTTTGTAATTTAATGATAGAATATAATATTTATAATTTATTAATGATATAAAATAAATATGAGAAACGCATCATTCGCTCAAGCGAAAAATACCAATTTTCGCTCAAGCGAGGCTTGAACGAGTGAATTTCAGTGAGTTTTAACGTATTTTCACTCAAGCGAGAGTCAATCTCACTTTCACCCTCGAACGCGCCTTCACATCCAACATATAAATATATAACTATATAACTATATAAATATATCAAAATATATAAATATATTTGTATTTATATATTCTATATTTATATATTTACACGAATATATATTTATATGTATATAAATATAATTTATTTGTAAATTATTATAAAAAAATTATAGTAGTTTAGTGGTTGAAGTATCAATTTTCAACTCTAAAATACTGGGTTCAAAAATCCTGTTAGTGACAATTCTCTAACTTTAGTAAATTTTTGGCTGAAAAAAAATAAAAACACTTTCCGGAAAATATATATATTTACACGGATATATATTTATTTATATATAAATATAATTAATTTGTAAGTTATTATCGAGAAAATTACAGTAGTTTAGTGGTTGAAGTATCAACTTTTAACTCTAAAATACTTGGGTTTGAATCCTGTCGATGACAATTCTCGAACTTAAGTAAATTTTTGGCTGAAAAAAATAAAAACATTTTCCAGAAAATATATATAAATAAATATATATTTACACGGATATATATTTATTTGTATACAAATATAATTAATTTGTAAGTTATTATCAGAAAATTACAGTAGTTTAGTGGTTGGAGTATCAACTTTCAACTCTAAAATACTTGGGTTCGAATCCTGTCGGTGACAATTCTTGAAATTAAGAGAATTTTTGGGTGAAAACACATTCAACGTCGGTTCATCCGGGAACCGATGTTGAATGTCTAAATTAAAAGACTTTAAACGTCGGTTCATCTAGAACCGACGTGGAAAGTGCTTTCTACGTCGGTTGACTAAGAACCGACGTAGAATGTGTCCAACATTCCACTTTCAACGTCGTTTTTTAACCAACCGACGTTGAAAGTGTATTTAACGTCGGCTCAGCTTTAACCGACGTTAAATGGCGACGTTGAAAGTATATTTTGTAGTAGTGAATGAATAATAGAGAAATAAGTGAATAATAACAAAAGAGTAAAATCAATAATACCACGAACCAAGGTGGAACCAAGAAATTAGTTTTATGGAGACGAGTCCAAACCAATAATTTTTTAAGACAAATTTCTAAGACTGTCATAATGTATTTTCTTAATAAAATCTCACGCCAGTCCTCGCTCCCTCGACCATGAACACTAAATGTGAATATCAAATAATATGATTTCAAAGAAAAATATAAAGAAAATTTAAAATTTTGGATTAAGAATTGAAAAAAAAAAAGACATATAAAGTTTATAAGCCTAAAAATGATTGGTATAAGGATTGACGAATTGTTGTTATCTCATAAAACTTGGTTCTATTATTTCTTTATAAAATAAAGAAGCTAAATATATAGATTTATAAACTAAAAATAGGAAAGATACCTGCTATATACTAAGAAACTCACACGTATTAACAAAGATAACACTCATGTACTAACAACTTATGAACTACGTACAAAATTTAAACTGCAACAAACAAATAAGACATTATTAGTTGTGAACAAATGTATGCTCTTGCAATAGTTTACTTTGTAGATAACTAATTGTTTTTCTTTATTGCAATAGTTCATCTTAATAACACCATTATTACACGAATTTCTAAAAAAAAATGAAATATTATATCAACATGTTTACTTGTTCCATGTAAGACTGAATTTTTGGATAACTTTACTGTAGAAGTATTATTACAAAAAATGACAAAAAATGACAGTATCTCCCTTTTGACAGTGATGCTCCAAAATTCTTCTCAGCAAGTACAAAATGCAGTTGTTATCAACTCGGTTTCTGTTGTGGATAAGCTAATCACTGGTTGTTTTTTTATGACCAAGATATTATACCATTTCCCAATCTGAAAACATAACCAGAGTTCTTTCTACCTTCTGGATTCCCTGCATAATCTATTAGTAAACACAAGTAATTCTACATTTTCTCCAGCTTTATAAAAAATTCCTAAATTTTGAGTTCCATGCAAATATCTCAAAATACGTTTTGCTATTAGGAAGTGACTATCTTTAGGATGCTCCATGAAGTGACTAATCACGCTAATTGAATAATTGAATGTGCAATATCCGATCTAGTAGCATTCAGATACATAAGGTTTCCTATAAGTCGTTTGAATAAAGTACTATCAATTTTTGCCTTTTATCTGTATTCAACAACTTAATACATGGAACAATATGATTCTTTCAACCATATGGAATCTGTCCAACATATCCTTCATATATTTGTTCTGTCTAATAAAAATTTCGTCACAGTTTTGCAAAACTTCAATGCCCAGAAAGTATCTCATCTTGCCTAAGTCAGTCATAGCAAGCTCATTCATCATCATCCTTCTAAACTCTAGAAACATATTGATTCATGATTACCTGTGTATATCAAATCATCTACATAAATACAAACAATTAAGAGTACATCTTTCTCCTTCCTTCTCACAAATAGAGTGTGAGCCTATTTAAGACCGTATAAGACTTTTCTAAGTTTGTATAGTTGATGTTCACGTTCCTTAGAGACATAGCCCTGTACATCTTCATTGATTGTCCCAACAAATAGAGTGTGAGCCTGTTAAGACCATATAAGACTTTTCTAAGTTTGTATAACTGGTGTTCACGTTCCTTAGAGACATAGCCATGTACATCTTCATTGATTGTCCCATGTAAGAAGGTTGATTTGATATCAAGCTGATAAATGTTCCACCATTTTGTGGCTGCTAATGCAACAACCGTTCTAATGATTTCCAAATGAGCTATTGGTGCAAAAATCTCGCTATAATCGATGCTCTCTTCTTCGGGTGTGATATTTTGTACTGCAAGAGTTGGACTTTTATTCAAGATATTTTGTACCACAGAAACTGAGTACATGACAACCACCTAAACATGTAAAGAAGCTATTTGGATCAGGAAGATAATGGAGAAACTCGGACACAAGCAACAAAAAATTATTGTGTACTGTGACAGTCAGAGTGCCTTACACATTGCAAGGAATCCAATCTTTCATTCTAGGACAAAGTACATATGAATAAGATATCATTTTGTTCAAGAAGTAGTGGAAGAAGTTAGTGTGGATATGCAAAATATTCACACAGATGAGAACCTAACAGATGTTCTTACAAAGCCGGTTAGTATTGACAAGTTTGTATGGAGTTGATCTTATTATGACCTAGCAGAAAAATAAGCAACATGGATGACAAGAATAAAGTAAACATGGTGTGATGATTTTATTAATTTAATCAAAATCTTCAAGTGAGAAATTATGAGAAGAAAAGTCCCACATCAGGGAAATCTTAGTTTGGTGTTTCATTTTCTTACTATAAAAGGAGCACAATATTTATCTTGTAAAATGCACTAAAAATCACTTCCTTTTTTTTCTCTTGCTGCTTTAGTACTTTGAGAGATAAATTAAAAGAGAAAAATAGTTTCTCCTTTTAGGTTCTCTTAAAGTTATTTTTCTTTTATTTCCATGAGAGGGTGTTATTGTTTCCTCCTTGGAAGTAGAGAGAAGGGTTGTAATTTTTTTCATTAGTGGAATTATTTTTTTGCCTATTATCGGTGTTTTTCTCATCTTTTTATTTTAGTTGTGTGTGCTTATACTATTGTCTAATACCTAACAAGATATAAGGAAAAAAATTAATTAAGTCAAACAAATACAACTTACACATCATTTCATAATGTCTAATGAAAGCAAATAGTAGAATCAATAGTACCACAAACCAAGGTGGAACGAAGAGATTAGTTTTATGGGGTTGAGTAAGACGGTCATAATAGATTTTCTTAACAAAATTTTTGTTTTTAGGGACCGTGACCCATCCAATCCCTACTCCCCCTGACCATGAACAGTAAAAAGAAAAAAAGAAACTTGACAAAAGAAGACTTTACCGATAGAGTTTATAAGCCTAAAAAGAAACTTGACAAAAGAAGACTTTACCAATAGAGTTTATAAGCCTAGAAATGATTGACATAAGGATTGACGAATTCGTAACAAAATTAAAAGATATAAGAAAAAAATTTAATTAAGTCAAACTAATATAAATTACACATCATTTCATAATGTCTAATGAAGAATAATAAATGTGAACAATGACAATGAATAGTAATAAAGAAATAAGTGAATAGTAGCAAAAGAATAAAATCAATAGTACCACAAATCGAAGTGGAACTCCAACATTAGTTTTACGAGGACCAATCCAAACCAATAATTTTTTAAGACCAGCATAATATATTTTCTTAATGAAATTTTAAAAGAATTTTTGTTTTTGGGGATGGTAGTCCACGCTAGTCCCCGCTCCCCCTGACCATGAACAGTAAATGTGAATATCAAATAATATGATTTGAAAGAAAAATATAATGAAAATTTAAAATTTAGGATTAAGAATTGAAAAACAAAAGAAACTTGGAAGGCACTACAAATAGAGTTTATAAGTCTAAAGATGATTGACATAAGGATTGACGAATTCTTAATAAGATCAAAAGATATAAGGAAAAAAATTAATTAAGTCAAACAAATACAAATTACACATCATTTTTTATAATGTCTAATGAAACTTATGAATAATAAATGTGAACAGTGACAATGAATAATAATAGAGAAATAAGTGAATAGTAACAAAAAAGTAAAATAATAGTACTACGAACCGAAGTGGAACCAACGCATTAGTTTTATGGAGATTAGTCCAAACCAATAATTCTTTAAAAGTTATAATATATTTTCTTATTAAAATTTTAAAAGAATTTTTGTTTCTGGGGGACGTTGACCTATGCCAGTCCCCGCTCCCCCTGACAATAAAAAAAAAACTTGATAAAGGAAGACGCTACAGACATTGTTTATAAGCCTAAAGATGATTGACATAAGGATTGATGAATTCTTAAGATAAAAGATATAAGAATTTTTTTTTAATTAAGTCAAACAAATACAAATTACACATCATTTCATAATGTCTAATGAAACTTATGAATAATAGATGTGAACCGTGACAATAAATAGTAATAAAGAAATAAGTCAATAATAATAAAAGAGTAAAATCAATAGTACCATGAACCGGGAACGGAGAAATTAGTTTTATGGGGACCAAGTACAAACCAATGATTTGTAAGATGAACATTATATATTTTCTTAATAAAATTTAAAAAGAATTTTTTTGTTTGGGGATCGTGGTCCACGTTAATCTCCACTCTCCCGGACTATGATCAGTAAATGTGAATATCAAATAATATGATTTAAAAGAAAAATATATTGAAAATTTAAAATTTAGGATTATGAATTGAAAAAAAAAACTAACAAAGGAATACATTACAAATTGAGTTTATAATCGTAAATATGATTGACAAATTCTTAATAAGAAACTTTAATTGAGTCAAATAAATACAAATAAGACATCATTTTGTAATGTCTAATGAAACTTACAAATAAGAAATATGAACAATAACAATGAATAGTAATAGAGAAATAAGTGAATAGCAAATGAGTAAAATAAATAATATCACCAATCGAGTTAGAATCAGAATATTAGTTTTAGTGAGATCGGTCAAAATCAACTTTTTTTTTTAAATGGCCATAATATATTTTCTTAATAAAATTTTAAAAGAACTTTTTTTGGATCATGGCCCACACTAGTTCCCACTCCCTCCTACCATCAATGGTAAATGTGAATATCAAATAACATAATTTAAAAGAAAAATATAATGAAAATTTAAAATTTATGATTAAGAATTGAAAATACAACAACACGATAATAAAAAAGAATCGTAGCAAAAGAAGATGCTACCGATAGAGTTTATAAATCTAAAGATGATTGACATAATAATTCATGATTTTTTAATAAGATCAAAATACATAAGAAAAACGTTAGAAGAGAGGTATAATTATTTTGTTAAAAATAATTCGTAACTAAAGCTAGTGTGTCCCAAATGCTTAAATAAGCATATTCTAATTTTTTTATAATAATGTTTTATTTTAGTTCTTCAAAACATGTTATACATGTAATTTAGTCTCCTCACTATCTTGGACCTTTGATTATGGGGTCTCCAACAAATAAGTCACATCTTATTACAATGCCTCCTGGACCTCTCTAAGTCTTTCTTCAGAGTCATAGGTTTAACTAAATCTTCAATTAGGTTAAATTAAATGAATTAATATTCAATAAAATCTCTCTTTCGTCAATTATCTTTCTAAATATTATTCTGAAAAACCCTTTCTAAATATTTTATTTTTTAAAATCTATTAATTTTTTTTTTCATTAGATAACATGAAAGGAAATAAAATTCCAACTCTATTTAAATTTTCTCTTTAAAGCTAAAATTTAGTTTTGATTTTTTTATTTTTTTTAAAGAAATTAAAAGTCCAATGCATCCAACCATATGTCTAAGACTATATGAGAATTCTAAGAAAAGTGGACAATACTATCTATAAACAAATGATAGCAACTGTCAACAACAAAAGTTGAATACATATTAGTTGTGACACATATTAGTAATCATTGGTTTAACTAATGTTCAATTAGTTCAAGTTAAGTGAATTAACATTAAATAAAATATCTGTTTCATCAATTCTTTTTTAAATATTATTCTGAAAAATCCTTTATTTTTTTAAAATCTATTAAATTTTTTTGTTTCAATTAGACAACATCAAAGGAAAAAAAAACTTCTAACTCTATTTAAATTTTCTTTTTAAAGCTAAAATGTAGTTTTGAATTTTTATTTATTTTGTTTGATAAGTATTACTTTTTTGTTCTTTTTTCATAAAGTCTAAAATACCCTCTTTTATTTATCAAAAGTTACTGAAACAATATCCTGTCATAAAAAATAATTTTAACATGAAAAAAAAATCAAATTGACCGGTGTTTTTATCATCCAATGAAACATTAATCGCTTTTTAAATTATTATTTACACCCTCAAATTATTATTATTTTTCTCACTCAAAATAAGATACTTATTGAAAAATAAGATTCTTTTAACTTTTAAAATTGTTTCAAATATTAGGACGTATAACGGTTGAGTTGGGTCAGATTTTACGAAATCCATGACTTAATCCAATAAAAAATTATAAAAGTTTAATTTTTACATTTTTTTAAAATTAAATTTAAATCAATCTTTAGATTAGATTGAATTGATCATAAATTTTTAAAACTAAATAATTTTTAATATTTTTTGTCAACCGATTGAGTTGAGTCTCAGGTGAAATATTAAAAACCCATCATTCAATCCATTTGTGTTAGATTGAGTCAGATCGAGCCATTGGATTACCCATTCAATGAACACCACCACTATGTTCATTAAATGTGAGATAGTTATTAAGTAAAATATAAGTCGACTATTTTTTTTATTTGAATAATTTTAACTGATAAAAGAAATTAATAGTATTTAAATATATATATACATTTTTAAATTTTTTTTCTTCTCGATATTAATATAAATGAGTTAAAGATTATTTGATAATTTTATTAAATGAGTATAAATTTAATAGAATAAATATTGTTTATTAAATATTCTCGACTTACGTTTTATTATATATATATAAAAAAAAGAATAAAGAAAAAAAATGAAAGATGAACTTGGTTTTTAAGGAGAAAATAATATAAAAACTAAAGAACATTTTCATATGTTTATTTTAAAGAGACAAAAGAATAATAATTTTAAAAAATAATATATTTTCTTATATATATATATATATAAATTTTCTAATAATATAAATTAAAAACTTATTATTGATTTTCATCATAATCTAAAACAATAAATCACATAAGAATTATATGACAAGAAAAATAAAAAATAAAAAATAAAAATGAATCTCGAATTCTTATTTATTTATGATTTTCTGTATCCGAAAACTCTCTCAAAGGTATTTGAAGATTGATGCATATTTATTAGCATTAATAAAGAGGTATAATAGCAGTGTGTTTATGTTAAGAGAGAGAAGAGTGAGGGTTTAGTAGGGGAAGATAGGTCCATGCAATTTTGTGCCAGACAAAAACGTAATAATGAAACCCAACATTGTTTTACGTGAAGTGTGAACAAAAGAAAAAAAGGGCATTTCTCATTCTCTCTCTTCACTCAAACCTTACTGGCTATCGCCATTGTCTTTTTCCGACCACACTGCACCATCAACAATGCATATATATATATGCACTCACAATACACATTGCATTGCCCAGCTTGTGTTGCAGACACTCTCAAATCTCAATCTCATTCCCTTCTCCACCCATCTCAGATCGCTCTCTCTCACAAGGTATACTTTTTTTCATTCTGCTTTTCAATTCCCATCCTTTCAATCATCTCTTACACCACTCCTTCGTTATCTTTTCTCTTGTGATCTTCAAACATTTTCTCACTCACAAATACCCAATTCGGTTCGCTTTGATCTCATTTTGCCACTCAACTGCTTGCATGCAGACCTTTCTTTTTATGTTTTATGGTTCTGTTTTTCTTTTTAACCCCACCACGTCCTCTTCAATTTCTCTGTTGAATCTTTTTGTCTTGAAATCTGGGTTTACATTTTTCAAAGAAAATATGTTTGCTTTCGTTTTTCTTCCCCATTTTTTACTCAAAAGGGGAATGACTGCATACTCTTAACTGGAGGGTTTTGCAGTGGAATTTCCATAGGACCTTATCGTTCTGAATGTGGGGTTTAGGGTTTCAATTGGAATTTATTTGAGGTATGTGTTTGAGCCTGCATGCAAGGGATCAATGTTCTTAATGCAATTTTTTTAAATGATTATATGGACAGCAACACAAGATTCTTTTTTCCATGTGAAAACGAGAGAAAGTTTTGTTCACTTTGATAAAATTTCTGAGTACTTCTGTCAAATGGTCATAAATAAGATTCAAAAATATATTTTCATTATATATATTAGTAAATACAATGTATAATTTCTACATCTTAAAAAATGTAATCATAATTGTGATGTTGAGAGATCGTAATAATTTTGAACTTGATTGCATTTTTTTGATGTTATGGAAAATCATTGATGAAAGCGATATGTTCGGCAACAATTACGGTCATGAAGCGGTCGATAATAATTTCTTGCGACGAATTTTTCTGTAAGAGATCGATAATAAGTTCTTATGACGGATTTTGCGGTAATAAATTATCTTTTAAAACTATGTTTTAATAGGTTTGCTTGGGTTATTTTTCTTTATAGTTTGCTTACCCTTTGTTTTCACCATTAACTTTAGTTTTAAAGTTGATTCTTATTCCATCTTGTGGTCGTTTTATAACTCATTTGGTTAAAAGAACCAAAAAAAAATCGGTTTTATCATTTTAATCTTATATCAATGTTTCCATTTTTTAAATAAAATAATTAAATAGTATTAAATTATGGTTTTCGTTCTTCTTGTATATTATTAGATTTCAAATTATTGGGACAAAAGAACATTAATACCTACGGATTCAATTCTTTTGTCCCCAAATTGAAAAAAAAATTAAAATTTATCATCAGATGGAGTATCTTGCCATTGTGTTATGCAAAAGCTAAGTGTTTATTTTGTTTTACTTAAACATGTTTTCCAATGTTAAAGTGAAAGTTACAATCACCATGGATTGATGTTCGATGGAACGCAACGTTGTTTGAAGCACATTTGTATGTTTGGAAAAACAACAAACTTCCTTCTTTCCAATGGATAAAAAGCAAAAGTAAAAAAAAAATGTTACTTTTTTATTTGTATGTGTTATAAAGATGGAAAGTTTATTTCTGTCGATCCGAACATATGCTAAATTTTCAATGATTTTGAAAGGAATTGAAGGGAAGTCAGATCAGGAATTTTATTTTATTAGGGTTTCTCTTTTTTGGTCTTCCTTGTTGAGATAGCCTTCATTTAAGCAAGTGCTTCAATTGATTGTCTGCAAACATGACCAAACTATCAGAGTCAAGATTATGTCATTATACACAGGTCTGTCTGTATGGATCTAAATTTACTTAAAAGAAGAGAATTGGATATTTGATTGGACATGGCTTGTTTGCCTTAAGTTTGCTCTTTCTTTTTCACTTTCATCAGAAAGCATGCAAGGTTTTATAGGTTACTGCATAAATGTGAACTTTTAAGTTGATCACACAAAGATGCTAATTTGAAATTTGTGTTTGTCATTAGTCTGTGTTTAAGTGGTGCATATGTTTGAAGATTTTGATTTGTTGTTCTTACCCTTTCAATGGTAAAATTTGTTAAATAGGGAGTGAATTCTTAGCTTTGACAATTTGTTATTGGGGTCCAAACTATGGGGTCTCAAAGTGGCGGGGGTGGTAATGCAAAACATTCACTACACCAGCCATTGGTGAGACAAAATTCCATGTACAGTCTCACACTCAATGAAGTTCAGAATCAATTAGGTGACTTAGGAAAACCAATTAGTAGCATGAACCTTGATGAGCTTCTGAAATTTGTGTACACTTCTGAAGCAAACCAACATACCATTGTGGACATGAGGGGTACAACACAAGCCAGCTTGTCCTTAACCAATGCTCTAAGCAGGAAAACTGTTGATGAGGTTTGGAGAGATATACAAGGAGGCAAAGATAGCAAGGAGAAAAAGTCTAAAGGGAGACAACCTAAATTTGGAGATATGACATTGGAGGATTTCTTGGTGAAAGCAGGGGTTGTTACTGAAGAATCTTCTGCCACAGTTGGTGTTAATCCAAATGTGGTGACACCACAGTTCCCTCAACATCCTCCTTGGATGCAGTATCCACAACCACATTATCAGCATCCACAAGGTTTAATGGGGATTTATATGACTAACCCGAACATTGCACAATTACACCTACGAGCGGGTGCTGCATCAGATGGATATGCAGAGGGTCAGCTGGCATTGGCAGATTCTAGGAGACATGGCAGAAAACGGGCTACGCTGGAAGAGTTGGTCGAGAGGACCGTTGAGAGGAGACAAAAGAGGATGATCAAGAATAGGGAATCTGCTGCACGTTCTAGAGCAAGGAAACAGGTGAGCATTCTCCTTCTTTTCATTGCATGTTTTAGTATTTTGCTGAAAATTTTCTTAACCTAAGTGATAACAATAAACAGGCTTACACAACTGAGCTGGAGAACAAAGTGGCGCAATTGGAAGAGGAAAATGGAGAGCTGAGGAAACAGAAGGTTTGGTTCCTGCTTTTAAGTTCTAGTTCTTTTCCACTTCTATTAACTCAAAGTGATGAATATAACTTCTTGTATATTCATGAGTAGTATCTTCCTTTCATTGAGTAGAAATACAATTTCTATTAAAACATTTTTTACACTCACTTCCCCTAACCCTATGGTCAATGTCTTAACCTAAATATTGGATAAAACTCTTGGTTGAGATTGGATGTGATTATATCTTCAACATATTTTTGTCGATGTTTTGATGGTCAAGATGAAGCAATCACACAATGGGTGGGCTTTTTACCACCACTTTGTTATTTTTAGTCTTACTCATGTTTAGGAACAAAATTATTTTGTGATGTTATGGCTTTGATTAGTTTCTTTCTCTATTCGTAACATAAGTAAAGCTATCACAAATCATTGACCTAACCCTTTGAGTGTTTTAGTAACTATAGTGTTTTCCAAATTGAAATTCCTTTCTTGATTGTTTGTTTGAGGTAGACTAAAATGACTTGACAATGGAGCATTTCATATATCTCAATATGTTTAATATATAAAGATTACTTAAAATTTTTTAAATTTGATTCAAGTAATGTTTTTTTCTCTCTTCCTTTACCTTTTTTTTCCAATTAGGGTAACTTTCTAAACATTATGGTACAAATATTATTCTACTAAGTATTTGTATCTTGACAAAAATTATAATACTTAAGAATTATTCTGAGTTTGGTGATTCTTTTTACATTCCACTGAAGTTATTTTTGTTTTTTAAGCTAGACATTTCTTATGTAATGTGTCTATATTTACACCCTAATTTATGGAAAAATAGAACTGGTTTCCATTGGGAGCAAATAATGAAGGAAGAAGGTTGGCTTTTAGTAGGGATGAAAGGTAAGTATTATTACATGAATTGGAAGAATGATTACAATGCCACCATTGCTATCTCAACATCATGTGTTGGAAGAATCACAAGCCTATAGCTTCAATAGTTCAGTTACTTGCTCGTTCTTTATAAGTTGGGTTTAGTAATTTTTGTGTTTGAATTTCAGGAGGTGGAGAATATGTTAGCAAGTGTGAAACCAGAAGAACCAAGATACCAGATTCGTCGAACTTCGTCGGCGACATTTTGAAAATTGTGTTGTAGAGAGGAGCATCATGGGATGTTCTTTTAGTTTAATGTGAGTTGAAAACTACCTTGTTGTGTCTCAGGAATATTAGTTATTTCATGCATTTGCGTACAAGAAAACATTATTTTCTGTTGTTATCATATGCTTCTCTATTATTCGTAAGGAACATGACAGTTTTACTGTTAATTATGTCGCATTCTCAATCTTTGTTGTTGGTTATTTTATTATCAAGTCTTTATTTACTATTGAGCCTTGCAGCTTTTCTCGTTATGGAAAAGAAAAACGTTGTTTTTTCAAGAAATATGAATACTAGGGTTTATATAAAATAGGTCTGGCACTATGGATGGGTAGGGCAAAAATTCAGATGAATTAGGACAAAATATTGTGTCTTGATTAAGACATTTTTTGTTCGGTTAGTTTTGTCGTAGGTTGAATAGGTTTGGATCGTGGATTTGTTTTTTCACAAAAATATTTCTGTGCCTTAATTTGTTTAAATTTATTAGTGGATAATATGTTCAATGTTGTAACGAACCAAAGTGGATTAAGCATTTCACAAGTGTAATAATCTTATTACAAAACAATATTTTAAACGTTTTCTAACTCCTTTTTCATTTAGGGATGGTCAAATATTAATTTTGTTTAGCTGATAAAAAAATATTATTAGAAAAATATTAAGAAAGAATAAAACTAAATAATAATAAAAAAATATTTTTTCATAATATAACAAATATTTTCATCCTTTAGTTTGACTAAAAATTTCTACAAATTATTTATTCCAGTTTCTTTTTATCTTAAATATGTTTATTTTATTTTTTAAATTTTAACCCTAATATATTTTAAACTTTTCTCAGTCAATCTCACTTAGAATGTGGTCAACACTCAGCAATACAATAGTGCAATTTTCTTAACCTACGTGATAATATGTTTACTATGGCATATGGTTTTGATTACTGTGAACAAGGTTATGTATGTTGCATTATTTTCTTCCCTATCGTATCTTGGTTTCCATCACCTTGTCTTAAGTTTCATGAAATAAGTTGACATCATGTGAAAGAATAGCAAGAAGAAAAAGAGCAATTCAATGTATTAATAGTACACAAACGTTTTCTGAGAATGTATAAGTACATCAACTAATAGAGCTAAATGTTATAACAAATTAACATAATGAACAATGCTCTTCAAGATGGGGCTATACAAGTTCAGAATACCCAAATGTTAAATCTTTAGAATTGATAGGTTTTGTTAACCAAATATGCAGATTGTTGAACATAGTTGATACTTTAGTAGAATTTTTATTGACTTTCTATTTTCTTATAAAATGGTAAGAAACTTGTACTTGTGACTGATTATACAATAAATTGATTATACAGAGCAGTTGTTCGAGAAATCTCGTAATCATTGAGAAGAATAATGAATCAAATGATGCACTAGTAGCATCCACTAAAGTTCTATATTTTGATTCAACTAATTGAATAAAGAGGATTGTTTCTTCAATTTTCACCTGAATAGAGAATTACTAAAAAAAAAAAAACACAATATCCAATTATAGATTTACGGGGTGTCCATTTAGTTTCCCAATTATCATGTTTTGAGTCTAAGGATTATATTTTGCAGAAAAGAAGGAATTTCTTAATCAAATGTGATTTTCAAGTATTTGAGAAGACTGTGAACAACATCTAAATGATTTTTTTTTTTTAATAAAAATGAATTGACTTAGGTTGTGAATATGTCGAATTTTGAGATACAATCTTCTATATTAACTGATCAGAGTCAATAATAAGGTGAAGATTAGGATCCTGGGAAGTTGAAATAATTTGCAACCTTCTTTTTTTAATAAGAGTAAATATGTCTTTGGTATATCATGACCTAAAAATTAATTTAATTTCTAAGGATCTTGAGTTTAAGGAGGGATTGAAGTTATATATATATAAATGGCTTGAACATATAGTGAAGAGAGAATAATCAGTTTTTGATTGGTTGAAACCAAGAGTCGTGGTAATAGAAGAATATTAATGGAGTCCCCAACTTTGTATCATTGGAGAGGCAAAATTCCTTAAATAAATCTGCATTAAGAAAAACATTGTTGGTGTCCATTTTGAGAAACTTCCATCTTTTACTATTGGCAAGGATAAGAGAACTCTAATGTTAATTAGTTTTGCTACAATAGAAAAAGGGGAAACCAAATCAATAGCAACTTCTTGTGTGTTAATTTGATTTTGAGTCTATCTACTGAACTATTGAGTTTGATATTGACTTTGTATATCCATTTAATCTTAACCATTCAGCTTAATATTAAGGTAATAATGAGATGAGATAGGATATTATTCAGTTTTATCTTCTGTGCATATGTGTATTGTTACATTTAAGATAGTATCTAGAGTTTTTATGATCTAAATAACACTGTGAGATATGTACTGCATAGTTGTCATCAATTTGAAGTGTGAATCTTTTTTTCTCTTCTTCGTTTTTGTTTGAGTAAAATATGTCTTTATGAGTGAGTGATTCTTTAATTTTTAGTGATTGTTGTAATTAAAAGTTCTTGATAAAATAAGAATGTGCTAGAAGAACCTATGGTTGAACACACTGTTAAAAAAAAGATAAAAAAGAGATAAAGGTGTCAAGAATGACTGGAACTAGCAACATAATATAAGGATCTTTGCCAATATTGATGATTGAAAAATCAAAATGCTTGCAATTTTTGGTTTCTAAGACATTGCTAAAGTAGTAATAGTGAGACTTGAAGACCCTAGACGAAGTGCTACCGAAGAAGAGAAGAAAAACTAATAGTGCATAAACTCCAAGATCTTCAATAAAATAGGCATTCACCTCCAAGGGAGCATGAAATATCTTTATAAAGACTTATGGCGATAAAAACAAGAAAGTCAAATTGCAAACCTTGAAAAGACAATTTAAATTTCTCAATATCGAGGAAAGTGAGACAACTGTTGATTATTTTTACAAGGTTCAGGAACATGTTAATGCCATGAGGACCTACAAGGATAATATCATATATCCACAGATTGTGGATAAAATCTTGAAGACATTGCCTCCAAAATTTGATCATGTGGTAGTTATGATAACTAAAGACTTGGATGTTATGGAAATTGACCAGTTGTAACATTCCCTTGAAGCACACAAACTCAGAATTAATAAAAGAGAGCACAATCAAGAATATACACTTCAAACACGTTCAAATTACAAGGGAAAGAGTAAAGGATCATGAAAATGAGACAATTCAATTAACAAATAGAAGTCACAAGATAAAAAATGTAGTGATGGAGGTGAGTCTTCCAATTCCAAAAAAAGCCAAGTAACCAAAACTAGAAACAGAGTATCAACTCCAATGGAGGTAAGAAATGGAAATTTGATTAGAAGAAAATGAGATGTCACAACTCTCATAAGCTTGATCATTTTTCTTGAGAACGTTGGGAGGGAGAGGGAGCCAAGAACAAGCAAAAAAAACATGTAAACTTGGCATAAGATGATGCATCAGATTCTGAAGCAGTGATGCTATGGCAAAAACTAGCACAAATTTCTCAGATGACACACCATGGTATCTTCACTCTAGTTGCTCTACTCATATGACAAGTAGGAAAGATTGGTTCACAAAGATAAATGATGTATTCAATGAAAAATAAGATTTGCAGATAACAAAAGCCTGACTATAGAAGGCACTGGAAGAGTCGTGCTAACAAAGAAATAGTAACAAGCAGGTATTGTATGTACCTGGACTGAAAACAATTCTTTTGAGCTTAAGTCAATTACAGTAGAAAGGATTTACTATGACAATGGAGGATAATTCTCTTAGTGTTTTTGATAAAAACAAGAAGCTTGTAATTCAAGGTAACCTATCACAAAATAGGACTTTTCAAGTTGGAATGAATACTTAGAAGAATCAATGTTTTGCCACTTCAAAAAACAGAGTAGAATAATTGTGGCACCTCAGGTATGGTCATCTCAATTTTAGAGATTTACATCAACTCAGACATCAAAATATGATTGAAGGATTATCTCAAGTTGTAATTCTAGAAGAAGTATGCAAGGAATGTGTTCAGTGTAAATAAACAAGAGGAAGGTTCAGCAAGTTCATACTACAAAAGGCAATATAAAATCTAGGAGTGATACACTCAGACATTTGTGGCCCTCTATAAGTCAAAACTCCTGAAGACAGTAGGTACTTCATCTCGTTTATTGATTATTTGACTAGAAAGATGTGAGTATATTTGCTAAAAGGAAATCATTAGGTGTTATATGTCTTTAAGAAATTTAAGTGCATGGTTGAGAAATAAAGTGAGAAATATTAAGAACTGATGGTAGAGGTGAGTATACATCAACTGAATTCAATAAATTTTGTGAGAATGAGAGATTATGACATGAAGTCACACCTCCCTACATACCCCAACACAATGACACAACTAAGAGTAGAAATATAACTCTATTGAATATGGTAGATGCCTGCTAAAAAGTAAAAGTCTACCAAATTACTTATGGGGGAAAGTTGTCTCAACAGTTGCATATGTGCTAAATAGGTCTCCCACTAAGATACTAGAGGGAATAACACCTGAGAAAGCTTGGACTGAGATCAGACTAGATGTATTTCACTTAAGAATATTTGGTTCTATTTGTTATAAACATGTTCCTGATCAATTAAGAAGGAAGTTAGATGACAAGGGTATTCCACTTATAATGATTGGCTATCGCTCAACTGGAGGCTACAAACTATTTGATAAAGAGACATGTCAGACATTAATCAGCAGGGATGTAATAATTGATGAAACAATAAGCTGGAATTGAAAAACAATCTCAAAGGATTTAACATAGTCCAAGATTCTACTAGAAGAAGGGTCCTTAACTATGCAAGCCGGCTCTGATAGCAAACCTTGAGAAGATCCTCCAAAATAACACAGTTGCCATCTCATTTAAGAGATTATGAATTATTCCAAGACTGAGCAGTTTCCTCATAAGGAAATTTGGTGCACTTCGCATTTATTATTGAAGCCAAGCCTATTGAATTTGAGAAGGTGGTCGTAGATATATGCAGGAAGAGATTGACTCCATGGAGAGAAATCATACATGGGAATTGGTAGAAGCACCTCAAAAAAAAAAATCTATAACATTGAAGTGGGTTTACAAAGTGAAAGTAAATCCAAAAGGTAAAATTGTGAACCACAAGACCAGACTTGTGGTAAAAGGGTTTATGTAAAATGCAGGGATATCTATGGTGAGGTATATGCACTAGTGGCCAGAATTAAAACAATTCAATTTGTGGTGTCACTTGTAACAAATGTTAACTGGTTTGTGCATTAACTTGATGTTAAATCTGTTTTCCTTAATGACCCTCTTGAAGAGCTCTTGATGAGGAAGTGTATGTACAACAACCACAAGGATCTTAGTTTAAAGACCAAGAATACAAAGTGTATAAACTCAAGAAGGCTTTGTATGTGTTTAAGCAAGTTCGAAAGACTTGGAATCGAATAATTGATAGTTTTCTAAGTCAAATTGGTTTTGAGAAATGCATATCTAAACATGAAGTTTATGTGAAATGCTGACATAGAAATGTGAAGACAAAAAAGGTATTTGCATGTCTATATGTTGATCACCTTTTAATAAGAGGAAACAATGAAGATTTAATAACCCAATTCAAGTCTCAAATATTGAATGAGTTTGAAACAAGTGATCTAGGACAGTTGAACTAGTTATTGGGAATTGAGTTTAAAATAACACAATATGGTACTGTCATGCATCAATCCAAGTATACATAGAATTTGCTGAGCAGATTCAACATATAATAGAGCAATTCAACAAGCATATCATTTGAAATCAGATTGAAGTTGGAAAACAAAATAGACCCCTGACTTGAGCTTCAATGTAGGATTGATTAGCATGTATATGCAGGACCCAAAATAGTCACATTTGCTTGCTGCAAAAAGGATACTAAAGTATCTACAAGGCACATTGGTTTCGGGATTCTATTTCCAAAAGAAATGTCTGGATGCTAGATTAGAAGTAATTAGATATTCAGATTCAAATTGGTGCGAAGATAAAAGTTGCAATAAAGGCACTACAAGATATATTTTCTTTTGTGGAGGAGCACCTAACTCATGGAGTTCTACAAAATAACCAGTAGAGGCTTTATCATCATGTGAAACTGAATACATCACGGCTTTCAAAACAACTTGCGAGTAGCATGGTTAGGATTATTGATGCAAGAATTAAAGGTGAAACAATTGTGCAAGATAAAGCTACTTGTGGACCACAAATCAAAAATAGACCTAGTAAGACATTCAACTTCTCATAAAAGGAGTATTCACATAGAGATAAGATTTAATTTATTAAGAGAGCAAGTCAACAATAACAAGTTAGACATAGAGTAATACATATCTGAAGTACAACTCGTTGATATACTTAAAAAAACATTAAAGATTGAAAAGTTTAGAAATTTAATAGAGTTAATTAAAATTGTCTATATAAACACAACTTTAACTTGACGAGAAGGATCATACTTAAAGTTAAAATTAATTTGTTAATTACTTTATTTTTACCTTTATTCTATTTTAACACTTGTTTATTTATATACTAGATAATAATGAGACAGGTATTATTTAATTTTATCTCTTTGTATATGTATTTTTACATTTTAAACTTAGTAAGAGACTTGTTATTGAGTAGAAGAGTCATCTTTATAGGTCGATTCCAAGAATTATAATTATCCTAATGAAAAGATCGACAAAGCCATTAGAGGGTGGAAGGAGTAGGAAAGTATTCACCATTAAAAAATAACAAACCCAGGATGTAGGGAAAAACATTTGATACCATAAAACAATATAAAGAAGAAAGAGATATCCAACATATTCAAACATATAAAAGAGATATATTTACACAGGTATAATAAGCAACAGATTTAAAGACTGAAACATATTAACACAACTAACAGCATCACCTTTGGTGGGTGAGAACGAGGAAACACAGCGAGGACTCTTCACAGCTTGAAGAAAGCAATAACAACCAGCAATTTCCTAATGTTGATGCATGGAGAGGCAAATCCTGTGGGAAAGTGCAGAAGAAATGATCGAAGAAGAAGCTATCCCCGCCACCACCTCCGAATGGGCCACGACGCGTGATGCAGTTGCTGGTCATGGAATGAGCGGCGACGGCAGTGGACTGGATGCTTCAACTCCTGGGACTCTGGTCATTGTGAGAATCATGACAGTTTTTTTCTTCACCTTTATTACCCTCAATTGCTTTAATTTTATAATAGATAATATAAAAGTACTTTGCATGTAAGTGTCTCACTGTTTTCTTTAGCATTTATCAATATTATATAATAATAAAAACAACAGATAATAGAATTTTGAGTTAGCAAAAATATAATAATAAAAATTAATAATTAAATAATTAAAAAAATCAATTTTAATTTTTTACCAGTTTTTAATATGGATTTATAGTTGCACTAGTTTCAATTAGTAAACCAATTTTTAGTTATATTTTTTTATCATAGGTATCATGTATATTTGGTCTTTACTCAAAGCATAGCAACTTTTATAAATATTAATATACATTTTTAAACTTCGATTTCATAACAAATAAATAATAACATATTTTAAAATTTATATTCAAATTAATTTACATCGACATTTTAATATAATGGTGTGGTTAGTTTTATAAATTTAATTTTAATTAAATACTATTAACTAAAATTTACGCATTAATCAATAATGTTATATAGTTTATAGTATCTGGATTTAATGTGAAATTTGTAAGGTATCAAATATAATCTAATGTTTTTAATATGTACTTTGTGCAAAGAATAATATAAAATATTCTCTTAAATACTCAAAAATAAACTGAAAAATTTCAATATATACAAACCCTTCTTACATAAAGAATTACTGTGAATAGAAATACCTATTAATATATGTGAGTATCTTGTCAAATAGACCAAAACAAATATTTTTAAATACTAAATAAATAATTTTTGACAAAAAAATTAATGATTTAAAGATAAAATAAATATTTTAAAGCTGATTTTCATAATAAATATCTTATAATAATCAAAGTCACGATAAGCTACAATGAATAGTTCAAAATTAAGAACAGACACTTATCTTTCCTAAGGTTGTGTTTTCCGAATTCCTTTAATTTTACTTTTTATTTTTTAGTTATAATATTTTATGATCTAAAAAAAAGATATTAGGAGTTTTTCTTAGATAAAGTTATTATAAATTATATATATTGCATAAAAAATAAACACATAATTTAATTTCAGATTAAGATAATTAAATAGTTTTGAATTTTTTGAAGACATGTATTCTATTTTTCACTCAATTTATTAACATCTACCATTCAATCCCTCCCTTAAAAAAAATCAAACACACAAATATCCACATATAAAGTCATAAAAAAAATATAGACATATTTCATATTTCTTCATTAATTATACTAAGAAAAATGTTAAGGAGCTAAACCTATTCAACAAAATGTAGAGAAATTAACAATGAATTGTGTCAAAAGATAACTAATTAAAAATAAAATTTATTCAAAAAATCAAATGTAGTTGTCGTGTCAGATAAAATAAATATAAGAGTTTGCAATTATGAAAAAAAGAAGAAGAAGGATATTTGAGTTTTCAAACGCCTCCAAAATAGACAATAGAAAATATTGAGAAACTCTATATTCAGAAAGAAAGAAATGTGGCACACTAATAGGAATTCTAAAAATAAATTTTCAAAAGCATATTTAAATACACCTGAAAATTGCAATATGTTGAGGCTTTATATTCTCTTTGAACTTTGGAAACTCCAATAATATCTCTCTACAAATTGAAAAAAAAAAAAGATTGGTAGGTAATAATAAGAAAGGATAAAAAGAAGCATATATATATATATATATATATATATATATATATATATATATATATATATAATTATAATTAATAAAAAAAATTAAAATTTGAAATAATAAACACTTTCATAGCTTGATTAGAATGTTGGTACACACATGAACAACGTCTGAATTTTTGCTGACTGTGCTCGAACAACAGCTTTTACAACATAGTTTTTAAGGTTAATTAAAAATGTAATCTTGATATGTTGGGGTCCATGCCACTTGTTGGCAGTATTCTAGGTGATGATGTATTTATATATATAATAATTTAGCATAAATTAATAATGAAAGAATCCATTATTTTTTAAATAATAATTAAAAGTTAACTTTTATTATAATATTTTTTTAATAGTTTAATTATCTAAAATAATAATTATTTTAATAATTAGATTTTAGAATGAATGTTACAAATTACTCTTATATATATTGATAAGAGTGGATCATTTATTAAATTAATTTATAATACATATATAATTTTTAATAAAATAAAATATATTTATTTTTATTTAAAAATTAATTATTAGTTTATAAATTAAGTGGATTTATAATTTATGTTTCTTTAACTAATTTAGGGTTAGGTTAATTCAAAATAAATCTAATTTTATTTAGACCACAATTTTATTAACTTAATTTGATTTAATTTTTGGATTTTTGGATCCGATGGATTACACTTATTTTAACATATCTCCCTACAATACTCTCACCCTCCTCAATATAACAAACTAAACTAAATTTAATATTTATTATTATATTTTATATCATAAGTCAAAATGTCATGAATGTATTTTAACACTATTTTTGTCACAGTTAAATGAATATGACTTTGATTATTTATTAACCAAGAAAGTAAGTAAGCTAGTTCCATTATCCTTCTTTATATTTTTATTCACAACGAAGTGTATAAATTAGATTATACTTAAGGTTACAGTTACTAATTTGTATTAATTTTTATGATTTTAATTTTTTAAATTTAATGATTATTAAATATAATTGCTTGTATATTAATACACCTCTTATCCTTTTATATTATTTCATTTTTTATATTTATTTATTATTTATTAATAATATATTATTTAAAAAATAATGGTCAACCTATTTTTCTAATATTTTTCTTCTAAAATTTTTAAAAATATTTAATGGTAACTTATTATGAGGATTGTATATAACTATGGATGCATAAATTTTAAACGGGTACATATTAGTTAATATATATATATATATATATATATATATATATATATATATATATTAAAATTAATTATTGTATAAAAATTAAATATATTATATAAAATTATTAAAAAATATAAATCATTCGTATATATTTAAGATAAGCATAAAATAAATATATATGAGATCAAATAAAATTTACTTTATCTCATATTACTTCTTCTTTTTTTAAAATGAATTTATAATTTTTTCAAAACATTTTAAAAATTTAACCTATTTTTTTTTTTACATTTTGACATTAATCTACTCCATCTCCACCATATTGAACATAATAAAACAAATTAAAGAAAAATATTACAATTTTTATTCTATAGGTGAAACCATAGAGAAAAATGTGAAAAATGAAAATTATAATTTTTATATTGTAGGTAAACCCGTGAATGAGAAAATTATGAAAAATAATAGAAAAAAAGAAGAAGTAGAAATGTAAACGTAAACGTAAAAGAAGAAGTTTTCCAAGTTAAAAAAAAAAATTGAATGTGAAAAAAAAATATTAAAGCGGATAGAATAAAAAGGTAACGGAAGAAAAAGACAAAAATACGTGAATAATAAAATAAATAAATAACATGAGAGTATAAAAACGATAACCATCGTAATTCATATATATATATATATATATATATATATATATATATATATATATATCATGATGATCCATCGTAATTCATATACCATGATGATCCATGTATCACGGTAAGTAGTATGGTAAAATTATCATAACATAAAATACGAGAGAGTTAAAATTTGAGTGATATAATAAATATTTTTTTATGTTAATTTAAATTTTAATAATTTAGGAATTGATTTTATAAGTGGGTTCAAATATTGACTATTATAATAATTGGATTTTTATGTTAATTAAAATTTTAATCATTAAAAGATAAATAAATGAACATAAAAGTTTTCATATAAAAAATTAAATTAACCTAAATTTTTTTATAAATTAAAAAATAATAAGTTCTTTCGCACTCACCCTCTCTTCTCGTACCCTTCTTCCGTTCTCTCTCCCACTTTCATGGTTTCTTTCCCCTTCTTTCGGAATCGCATCCATCCTTATATTCTCAAGTGTTCCTCTAATCATCTAATAATGGATATTTTTTTTTCTTAACACTTTAATTCACACACTTCAACACTTATTTACGTAATAATATATGAGAATTAAAAAAAGGTTTCAACTATATTAAATATAAATATTTATCATAATCATTATATAAAATATATTTTACTTTAAAATTATATAAGTTAAAACTATATATTTGTATTATTTTACTTTTATATATTTTTCAAATAAAGTATATATTATTATTTAAAAAAAATAATTAATTAAATTAGGTTACAGTGCAGAGGCGACTTGTGAAGACATAAAGTTTATATTAATTTATATTTTTATTCAATTATAAATTATTTTTATTTAATAAAAAATAAAATAATCTCATTAAAAACATTTATGTAAAGGCAACCTTTATAATAAAATATTGAAAAATCTAAGATTTTAAAAACGGTTTTCGGGTTTTTAGTTTTAAAAATTAAAAACTCGTTTGGTTATTAGTTTTTAAAATTTATTTTTAAGATTTTTTAATTTAAAAAATAAAAAATTAATAAAATATATTTTTATTGATAATATTTCCTACTAGTTTCAATACGTAGTCTGTCTTTATCATCATCCATGGGTTATAGTTTTTCAACTTCGGTTAATTTTTTGTTTTTTTTATCCTCGTTGATGTAATTTTTTTCTAAAATAACTTTTAAATTAGAATTATCAAATAATTTTTTATTTTATTTTGAAAATTCAATTTAAATTTGATTTTTTAAACTCTTTTCAAAAATTAAAAAATAAACTAAATCAAAGAAGCATAAAAAGACTATTTTGTTTATTAACTTTCAATATATTCCATTTATTTGTTAAATCATAAGATTAAAGTATTTGAAAAAGACCATTATAAACTATTACGAAATACATGTAATTTTGTTACCTTATATATAGTACATAGATCAAATCTAATTTTAAAAAAATATATATAAATATTTTATTTAAATTATAGTGTGTATAATAATATCTATTTATTAATCTCCGATATATTTGATCTATTTATTAAGTGGTAATTGCTATATTTTTGTTATTGATTATAAAAAAAGCTTCTGACACGCAGAAATTGAAAGCTAATGGCACCCATAACACCATATATTTCTCTCCTCACTTCGTTTTCTCTTTTCTCTCACTCTCTTCGTTTGGTTCTCTTTAACCCTTTCTCTCTCGTTATGCATGAGAGTGCGAATGCTTAAGGCTTTGATCTCATATTCTTCTCTCTTATCGCCCCAATCCTCTTCCAACCACGGTTATGCTCCCATTCCCATTCCTATTTCTCTCGATCAATCTGAATTCTCAATTTCATTTTATTATATTGTATAATATATATTTTTTTTCAATTCTGTGACCAATTTATCATCATACTGTGTGTAAATGTTGCATGGAATTCACTTTATTGAGTCTAATTATTATTTATTGATTTAAGTTTCCTTACTTTACTTTTCATTTATGAATTTCAAGGACGAGGTTTTCCTTCAGTTTGTA
Organism: Sphenostylis stenocarpa; assembly: GCA_963425845.1. Lineage (NCBI taxonomy): Eukaryota > Viridiplantae > Streptophyta > Magnoliopsida > Fabales > Fabaceae > Sphenostylis > Sphenostylis stenocarpa. Next base: position 55,333,020 of record OY731402.1, read on the forward strand.
AATGAGGTTAAGCTTCTCCGCCATCAACAATAAGATTCATTTTTATTGGGAATTTGAACTAAAATCTTTGGGTTTTAGATTTTAGCTTGAATACTCACACGTTCTGTTCGGGTATTATTATTATTATTAATAAGATTACTATTATTTATTATTATTATCATTATTGTTCTTTATTAATAAGTTCCTATTCTCTGGAAGAAATTTGGACGTGTTATATGTGAAGTCGCATTTAATTTTGTTCTAGTGTGGAACGGGCAATTTATTCTTTTGATCTTGTTATTGATTTTGTAATAATCGCATGATATATTGCTGTAACCAGCATCCAGCGGGTGGGGAAAATGAATTCTGTGAGTGGACCTAGTCTGTAGGTTGAAATTTTTGCTTAGTCATCTCCAAGCAAAAGGATTATGTTCCTCTTTGTATTTACTTTCTGATTGGGTAAGAATGGTGAATACGATTGAAACTGTATCAATCGTACTTGATTTACTTAGTTTTGTGATTAGTTAGAAACTTCTATTGTTAATTATTGCTTTTGAGGCAGTTATTTTCAGGCTTTCTTTTTTATTGTCTCGATCATTGAATATCATTCTACTTGTGTATTGATGTGTAATACAACCTGGATCCCGCCCAAAAGGAAGATCCAACGGCGGGGAGAGAATGAAAGGAAATTCAGTGGCCAGCGCCGCAAATTATTTTGGATGTGTTCTTTCTTTTTTGGCTTTTTTCCAAGTTTCGTTTTGCATTTTTCAGTACTTTATTATATGACACAAAAACACATTGCAGAGATTATTATTTAAGAGATGAATCAACATGAGGTTGATGACAATGTGCATGAGGTTGATGACAATGTGCATGGTGAGGATCAGACTGGGTCACAGTTCAATGATGAGGGTAATGGAGGAGGCGTGGTTCTAAAGAAAGGGCCATGGACAGCTGCTGAAGATGTTATTTTGGTGGACTATGTCAATAAGCATGGAGAGGGGAATTGGAATGCTGTTCAGAAGTACTCAGGCCTGTCTCGTTGTGGAAAAAGTTGCCGATTGCGATGGGCCAATCACCTAAGGCCAAACTTAAAGAAATGTGCATTTACTGCAGAAGAGGAGAAGATGATTGCTGAACTCCATGCCAAAATGGGAAACAAATGGGCACGCATGGCGGCACATGTAAGCATGTTTGTTGATGATGCCTAACATATTTAGTTATCGTGTTCAATTTGCTGTTCAATTTGTTGATGCCTAACGTATTTGATGTTAGTGCTGTGTACGCCCTCCTTTCTTTTATCTCAGAATCATTCAACAATTAATACACAGTCTAATATTTAGTTGTCATTTAATAAGATTCTGAATTTAACGTGAAGCATTCGGCAAAACATTTAAGTGTGGCAAATCTTTCACAACTTGTTACTGTGTAACTGTCTATTTAGGGAAAGTAATCAGTATTATGGTACATTGTCCTTGATGAGACTTGTCTCTGAGCTTCTTTTTGATTTTTTTTCTTTTCCTGTTAGTTCTATCTTAGATTTGAAGATAGACTTACATAATTTTAAATTAGCTTAATCAAAATTTTACACACTGTCACATTCTAGTTTACTGCTTGATAAAAAAATGACAAAATATGCTCTTTTATGGACCTTTACTGCTGATTAAGATAACATGCCAAACTGGGTAAATGACAATTATATCAATTTTAAAATACATTAAGATTTTTCTTGAGATTGTATTTATTGTGAAAGAACTTGTGGATCTCTTTTCCTTGCAAATCAGTTTCTTTTTAACCTGCATCACTTTTGTGCTTGTCTTTTTTAAAAAGGATATGTGACCAGTGAGTCTTATGTAAGGATATGTAATCAGTGAGTCTGAAGATCACGTCAGAGAGTGGAAGAGGTAGATTCCAATACTGGTATTTTTGTCCCACACCACCCACTCAAAGAAAAAGTTTAATTTAACTAAACCAGAACATAGGAGGAATTAAAAACTTTTTGTAAGACTGAAATGAGTGTGTGAAATGAGTAAAAAGAGGAGATTGATAACTGAAAATAAAACATATTTTGTCAGAATTAGATACTGGAGCTATGTCTTACAAATGGAATAAGAAACTAGTAGTTGCTATAAAAATATTTTTTTTTTCTGTTATGATATATTCATTTTTTCTATCCATAATTTAAAATGATTTTCTTTTGTTTTTAAGTTGCCTGGTCGTACAGATAATGAAATAAAAAACTACTGGAACACCCGGATGAAGAGGTGTCAACGAGCTGGCTTGCCACTTTATCCTCCTGAAGTAGTTGTGCAAGCATTTCAAGATAGTAAACATGGGCAAAGTGAAATTAGAGATGGAGATGGAGGTCAACATGATTTTCTGGAGGAAAACAATTATGAGATACATGATGCAATATTTGACCGTCTGAAGGAAAATCATGAAAGCTTACCTTTTGTGCCAGAGCTACCTGATATTTCTGCCAACAGCATTCTGCCAAATGTTCTTGGTTCTGCTCCATTATGTAATTTCCTGCCATCCACATTACCTCACCATGATCATCTTCAAGAGTCAACCATGTCTTTTATCAATTCCACTGAATTGAACAGTAATGGGTTTTATCCATTTGACCAATTTAAGGATAATACTTCTGATAAAATTGCAGAATCATTTGGATTCCATTCTCCCTTTGATCATGGTGCCTCCTCTTATGGCTCAATTTGTTACGGCCATTCACTATCTAATGACAATTACTCTACTTCTAAGCTGACTTCTGAGGCTGTGAGGTCAAATGACAATTACTCTACTTCTAAGCTGGTTTCTGAGGCTGTGAGGTCAGAGCTCCCTTCACTCCAATATCCAGCAGATACTGAATTTGGTTGTTGGGGTACCTCTCCCCCAGCTCCATTGAATGAGTCTTTTGATGTTTTCATTCATTCTCCTCAACCACCTTATGCACTAGACTCAGGGTCTTCTTCACTCAATCATTATTTACTTGATGAATATCTTTATCAGCAGGCCAAGACTCTTAGTTGTTCAAAGAATAATTGGTCTGACAAGAGTTCGAGTTCATCTATTGCAACTCCTGGTGACAGAGCTGAGAGTTCGGCTTTGAACATGTATGAGACAGAGTGGGAGGATTATGCTGACCCTGTATCTCCCTTTGGTGCAACATCAATCCTGAATGAACATCCTGTTGTTAGCACCAATGGAAAGTCGTGGGATGGATGGGAACCTTTTCATACATTTAGTGGTTAGTATCTTCTAGTGTTGTATGATGAGGATGATATTTGGAAAGCATTCACTATTTTCTGCACACATCCATATATATCTTTGACACTGCCAAACTTAATTATTTTTAAAATTAATCATTTTACTTAACAAATCTTAATAGTGTGATGCACATTCTGGATCCAACAAGGATTGACTTATGAAGAGTTTTTTTCTCACAGTAAAATTCATTATGAATTTTGATGAAAATAAAATTGGTGGATTTTCTCCTTAGTTTCATGGTTTAAGTTTGTCAATTGCAACAAGTCCATCGTGATTCTGAGATTTCATCCAAAAATTCTACAGGCAACAATGAGAAATTGCAGTCAGTTGACCAGGTTTTAGCCCCTAAGAGTGAAAATCAACATATGTCTATGCTGAATCTCACTTGGCCAGATGTAACCCTGGCCTCAGATTGGAATGAGATGTATCCTGTGCATGATGGCATGAACCAAGCTGACATGATTGATGTTAGTGATGATTTCAATACACAGTAAGCCTGTGGTGGCGAATGGAACTCATTCTTCAAGTGCAGGAGGTGGTTTCTTGCGGGTGGATTAACTTGACTCTTTTTGCATGCTCTGATGTTCATTAGAAAACTGTTCAACTTATGATTCAAAAATTTCTGTTATCCACTTATGTTTACTCTTTAATACGGGTAATAGGTGCAACACCTCCTTTTCTAAGAGTCTAGAGTCTAATATGGGTGTGACTTGTGTTATCAAATGCCCAGGTAAACACTTGTTTCTTTCTCATAGTTTTGTACACTCTTTATTTTGTCACATCTATTGTGTATTTTCTTCAAAAACTTCAAGACAAATTGCCTTTCCTGGTTTTTGAATAATTTGTAGAACAATTTGAAACTTTGGACATGTAGCTCAATGGGATGACAATTGTCTTGCATTTTCTTTTAGAAGTGCGTGAAATTTTGTGTAATGCATGAAATTTAACGAAATAAACATAGAGAGATAGATCCAGATTCAATCCATCGATAGTCTTCTATCCATAACCAACTTCTTCTATACATTATCTTGCTTCAGCTAGTTCCATTTTGTCCCTTTGTTATAATATCTTTTATAGCTTTTGTATATTTTGCCCCTCTAATTATATAACAACATAATTTAAGGTTAAGGATATTAACTAGTTTCATCATATTGTTTTAGTGGTAACATATATTTGAGGCTTATAAAACATGATCTTTGAATAAATTAATGCCGTGCGTGACGGTTTAGTTCTTATAACATGTTCTGTGACAATTGCTTATAAGAACTGTTTTTAAAAATAAAATATAATATTTTGATGTGAGCTATTGGGTCATAATGGCTAAAACAGGCTAGAGTTGGAATAAAATAATGTATTTGAATGTTCCTTTAGTACGTTCAAAGGAGTAATATGATAGACATGGATACAATGGAACATTATATAATTTAAAATTTGTCAATATTTGTAGTCCCGTGTCTTGTGAGCATGTAGTCTTTGATCAATGGAACAAGGTAAGTAAAAAGAAATCGGGAAAATATATCCCTATATAGACTTTGGGAGTTGTATAGAAAAAAAAGATTGACTTTGAGAATTAGGAATGGGTTTTCGATCAAACTTCTTAAATTATATTAAGAAACATAATTAAACTTTTAATCATATTCAAACTCAGTTTAAAAAATTATTTTAAAATTTATTTATTATTTTACATTTCATTCATATTCAATTATATATATATATATATATATATATATAAATAAAAGGTCAACATAATCTTATATATTTTTTTAATTCTTGAATAGGATATATCGGATCCTCTTATTTAAGATGATTATTTTAAAATATAATAAAAATTCTTAAGAATATTATTAAAAAATGTTATAAGAATAGAAAAATTATTTAAAATTAAAATTTAAATAATTAAAAAATAATATATTAAAAAAATAGTTAAAACTATTAATTATAACTCGATAATATTAAACTTCATGTTATATGGGATATATAAATAAATATACTAATAAATAATAATAAGATCATATTTTCTTGGAAGAGGGGATTCATGAAGGCTTATATTTGTAATGATCCCTAAGTAGCTATCAAGGCAAGGGCTCATTACTTGAACAAAAGATTGTTTAAGGTCTAAACTCCATCATGAAATATTTATTTATTTTCACATATCATTAAATATTTAATTAATATAATGGTAGTTATTCATCTTTTAAGTCTGTCTTTTTTATCTTTATGATATTATGAGATTTTAGTCTGTCTTTATTTATTTCTTCAATTTCCTCCACCTTTTAAAAGGGAGGCTAGTTTGGTGTTAGAGTCTTGATCTTGGGAGCTTTCTTTTCATTGCATGATGATGCACTGATTGGGTAATACTATTCCACAATTGTAAGTGTCCTAATGACCTTCCCAATTTGGTGGGTTCTTACGGATTTAATGCTGTAACAGCAAAAGGAGAAACTTCCCTCCCTGCCTGTGTGACCAAGAAACTCAAACAATTTATAGTATCTTTATTGACCTATATTTCAACGGTAGATGTTTAAATCTATACTTTTAAAAAAATATATATAGAGAGAGATATTTTTAAGATTTTACAAAATAATTTTTATACATATTGATTAACCAAATTTTAATGAATTAATTTTTAAATTAAATTTATAAATATAATAAATAAATAATTAAACTTAAATTATATTTTTTTTCATAATTGATAATAAATATTTTTATTATTACAATTATTAAGGGTGTGAATATGAATTTTAATGCCTAAGAACTTGTAACAACTTGCTCATCACATGTTCAAGTTAGATTGACTAAACAAAATTTACAAATTTTAATTATGGATCAAGTTAATCATGTTTGAATCAGGTTAGTAATAAATAGGTTGACTCATTAATAAAAATGTTTTCAACAAGATTAATTTGAAGTTCCTTTAACTTATGTCAAGTTGAAAATAATTTATTGAAATTCACCATACATTGGATCATTGTTTTTTTCCCATGAGATAGTTATTATTAAATGCTCAAGTGATAAATAATTGATTTAACTAAATAACTAAAATAAATGTTTCTTTTCTGTCTATCTCAGGTCATTAAATCTTGAAAGATCCCTATATAAACAATGTCTAAGTTGAAATACTTTAAACTAAGCCAAATAAAAATTATATTTTTTATTAGGTTAAAGAATATATTTTTGAAATATTCATAACTAAAGTATAACTCTAATCATTGGACAAGTTTTCCACTTCTTAATTATTGTCTTTGTTCACATCTCATATATTTTTGGTTCACTGTCCATTTCCGAAAGGGGAAAGGAGGGGGGTTACCCCTAATTTTAGCCTTAATAATTGTTTTCATGAAATTATATAATTTTTTTCTATTTTTTCCCTTAAATATTTGAAAACATTATGAAACACTCTTTTTACATTTCAATAACTTTAATTATTTGAAAATATTACAGCATACTCTTATAGGACAGGTTTTGTAAATGTAAAAAAATACGAGATTAATGTAATTTCACGAAACTTCATCATTGATTGTTATAATTTACTGAAAACAAACAAATGGGCCCACAGAGTATGGTTACTAAATAAATGTAACACAGGAGAAGATGGCAATGAATAGACACACAAACCAAAGTCTTGCATCAGATTCCGTCCCTTCAAAAAAATTGAAATGCATATCACTATGTTCATGAAGTAAACAAAGCAAAAGTTGATAGTAAAAACCAAAAGTACTACAGATATCACCCGTATACAAATCACCCACTTTCTCATGGGTATCAATGTTCCAATAAATTTCTAAAGATGCTTTCTTCAAAAGCATGTTTACAAATTACAGAACTGTCAAAACAGGAATGAGAGATAGGCCAATATACATGTTTGAAAGTGATGAATTTCAAGCATGCCAGAATACCAAGCCATTTTACCACTTTAGAAACAGAATTCGCGTGACTACTTCCATATGTAAGTGCTCTCAATGTCATCACAATCTTTCTTATTTGACACATACCTAATACTCATTCCCTGTATGATAAGTAATCACTAAGTTTCGTCTTGCAGCCTATACATTGTGATTTCCTGCTGCTTGAAATATCGTCTGTCCTCTTCATCAACCAACACAAGATTTAAAAAGTACTTCACACTGAATTTGTTATTAATGTTGCGATGAGTTGGTGTTAGCTCATAAGGACTGAGGAACAGTCTGATCGGAATTGATTCACCTGTACACACAACCACACATCATAAAGGTGAAATGTATTTCATATAGTTGATATCAACATATGTTTCCATTTTTCATCATGTATTCTTTTTATTGTTTTCTTATTGCTATCCTGTTTTCTCATATTCATTTTAAGGTCTTTAATCATTGTCTATGTGATAAAGTACGGAAACATTAACACAATTTTATAAATATATTATTTTAGTGCTTTAAAGTAATACTAATACTATTTGGCATACAAGATTTGACAAAATTGTAGTCGTCTATTACTTTAGACGACAACCTTCTTTTATCTAGGCTTGAGACCAGCTCATGTAAAGTTTGACAAATTTTATATTTTGATACACTCTCCTTCTTTGAGACAAACTTAAGTTACACTATCCTCCATACAGAAATGAAATGAGTTACAAATTTAGCCCATTCTGACATAAACTAATCTTAACAGTAATGAAAAACTATGAATAAGTCTCCAAAAGACATATTATTTAAAAGCTTTATTATTAATTTCAGAGCTTCAGAATATAGAACAAAAGTATTAAACATCCCTGCCATAGCTTTTGAAACTTCACCAAAAACATTCATATCTATTTCAAATATCAAAATTAAATAATAATAAATTGTTTTCGACAAAAAAAGAAAAAAAAATGTAGTTTACCAATCTATCAAGAGGAATGTAATTTATCTTTATATTTTTACAAGTTTTTATGTCATTAAAATTAACATCTGTGGCAGAAAATTATTGCCTTAATTTGTTTTGCTAATAGCAAACATAAGTTATGCTATACATACAAAACCAGTAAAATACATTATCACCTTTTTGGTAAACGAGTGAATTAAAAATGATTTGAAAATATATGTAATCATGTAAATATGAGATATTATGCTTAAAAAGAAATTTGATCTTAAAAGTCAGTCAAAACAAAATGGGGCGAGTTGGTTTATCCCCAAAAGTATATGAAAACATAGATGATAGATCTAAACTACTTTTATGTTATCTAGATTAATTAGTAAATAAAAGGCACAAAAAATGTAATCCAATTCAAGGCTAGCCTACCTCTAACAGGAGCACCATCCATCAACTCAAATTTAGCCAATGTTTCTGTCTCAACATGGGTGTTTGTCCCTGACCCAGTGGATTCTCGACGCCTAATCTCAAGATCCATGTTTTTTATCTTGATTCTGACAAGTAAAAAGTATATCTTACCAATGATGACATCTTTCAGATGATACCTGAAAAGTAGCAAATATGAATAAGTATTTGCAGGTCTCCCCAATAAGTACAAATTAGATGAGAAAAGTATTTTCTCTTCAAACAAATGCACAAGAAAGCTCTATGCACCATACAGTACTAAGATGGACAGACTTTTCTAAATAGTAGCCATATCATGTCATAGCCGTGTTGAACATGTATCCATGTCGAACACTTCACAAACATTTCAAAATCACTTAGCTGCATTTTTATATATTTTTCCAATAACTTTCAAACTTTTATGCCAACATAGATTGGAATACTAAAATAATTAGATGAATTTTAGTATTTCATTATGTTTGTAATAGGTTACAAAATTTTAAAAATTTAAATTCAATCTTGATTAAAATGTCTATTTTAAATATTATACTATAGTCATGTTGTGTCCTATAAATTCGTCAAATTTTAGTATTTCATTATGTTTGTAATAAGTTACAAAATTTTAAAAATTTAAATTCAATCTTGATTAAAATGTCTATTTTAAATATTATACTATAGTCTGAATCTTATTTGTGCCTGCTAGATGCAGTGATCTTTTTGACCAAAAATATCTTCGGTGCAGATAATTGCTAGTGGTCTAGTTTTTTATATTTATAATCCATAGGCATCATGTAAATGGAAAAAACAAATTCATAGGTCTACAAGAACAAGATAACAAAATGTATATGTATTTCACACTGCAAGCTATGAACAGAAACTCCATAGGAGACAGGTTGGTACATAATGAAGATAAACAACCTGGTAAAAGTGGACATATTTCCAGTCAAATGGCCAATTAAATATTCAGCTTACTTGCTTTTGTTGTATTCAAATTCAATGTGTAGACAATCTTCAATTCCAACTTCCATCTGTACAAGGAATATTATTATGAAATGTAACGTAAGGCATGGAAGTAGCCAATAACACAGTTGAGGACAGCACAGAAGAAATAAATTTTATTAAGAACCATTATTCCCAATACTGGCACAGACAATAAAATGAACACTCCTGGATTTTGAACTCCCTCTATCTCCCAATTCCTTTACAATTTCCCACACTATAAATTACTCCCCTCTGAACCCCTCTTCCTATTAATATACAACATCAGCCACTTGAGTCACCAAGTAACCCACTAACTAAATAACAGACCCCTTACTGATTAACTAACTAAGGCCCTCAGGTAACAGAGCTATCACAATAACTACATACACCAGCATATACTTAACATCGGGTAATTCAAAGAAAATGGTTAACATTGATGTAATTCACTTTATCTGCTCCTGAATCATTATTGTTGTGAATTATGGAAATTTGTGAACATGAATATCATAGTTTGTAAAAATGGATACGTGCTAGAAAGAATTAAAATCGAATTACCACATCATTGTGCTCACCTTGATGCTATTGTTAATTTGTGGAGGTGTAGAATAGTTCCGAACCTGACAGATGAAGTAAAAATATAGAAATTAATGAAAAAAGTATATACAAATATACAACATTTTTTTTGGAGAATACTGTCCTCATGTGAAGTATATGATTTAAAACTACAGCCAGCACAATACTGTCCATGAATGTAGTGATTTGATAAAGCAACATTAAATTTGATATCTCAGATCATGAATCAGAAATTCTATTTACTGAAAGAGAACATACCACGAAATCCTGGTATTCTATTATGCTTCCAGCATAGCCACGATTAATGGTCACTTTCAATACATACCTGCAAATTGCAAATGCATAAAAGCATAGCAAAGTGTCAGATTCATGCTCCCCATACACTTATTAGCAAAATAAACATTCTAGAAAGACTATAAACTAAAAGCATATGCATCAACAGACAAGTCCATGGATCTTCAAGGCATCTTACCTAAGCCTCACATTCACCCCATTATACGTTTCATATGGCATTTCAACAGTAGAAAATTCAAATGCATATGTTTTCTTCTCATAGATGTCTCCGGGAACATCTAGTTCTCGTACTGCAAAAGACAGTAAAAGAAAATATATTATTTCACAACATCATAACTAAGTATCACATGGGTCACTGTATTAGTTTTATTAATGAAAGGTTAACTACAACCAGGTAGAATATTTTCATTCAAGAATGGAAGTGGCAGAACAGTCAATTACCAAGGGAAGTGAAGTCATAATAATTTCCTCTGTCAAAATACATCTCTGCAAAATGAAACAAAATTCAAAATGAACTTGTTAGTAATAAATAGAAAAAAGATAACAGTCACAACAAAAATTATTCCCAAAGCAATAATTATGAATGGATAATTTATTCTTTGTCAGCCATAATCAAGAAAAATTTAAAAGTTACATGCATCAATGTAAAATTAATCTAGAAGGGATCAAATTTAAAATAAGATTATCAATGTCAGGATGATCATAACAGTTTCAGATGCAGATGCTCAATAGAAAAACAGGGTGGGTACAAATCCAAAGAAAACATGTTCCATAAAATATTTTGATAAAACTGAAATGAAAAGCTTCAATTAAGAAAATCCATCTTTTTTTACTGTACATCTTTAGGACTGAGTCTCCTGTAAAATAATTCAGTAATGTTTCCCTCAGTATATCATTTTATGCTTCATCCCAGGTCAAAGGATTAAGCAGAAAAGGAACAATCCAGCTGACAATCATGTACAATAATTAGATACAAGATAAAGAATCAAGTTGGAATTATTAACGTAACTAACAATTATAGAGAAAATAATGAATAAAAATTTCTGAGTACCATGCATCCACAATGCCAGGTTGATTTTTTAAATGATTCAGACTCCTTCAAGGTATGAATATCAATTACATAGAGAGAAAATCACACATCTATCTTACATGTAATGCAAAGGTAACAATGTAGCATGTCTAAGAGTTCTAAACGTAATTGAACATTCAATCCATGTGATACAAAAGGACCAAAATAGTAGATAATTAAAATTTTATTTTAGGGGAAATGGAGAATCATATACTTTGAATGGTAATTGACAAGGTAAATTCCTTTACGCAAGCATGCAAAAATGCTACACAGTACCACAGAACTTTTCTCTCATAATCAGTTCCATCACACACTATAATACTGACAAAATATTTTTAAACAACAACTTATTCTACTTCTTCCTTTTTGTTTTCTTCCATTGAGACTTTGAAGACAAACAACACATTGAAGAGTCAGAAAGGTTAGTCACGCACGAACCTATCTGTCCAACGAGCTCAACTTTTACACCATTGTGATCAATCTTCTTCCCTTGCATTGGTTCTATTGTGATCTAAACATGGCAGCAGATAAAATGATATTCAACACAGTAAGGTTGACAATATATCAAAAGTCATCGAAAAACACGTTCCACTTAAACTCAAAGGTTCAATATTATGAACATCAACAAATAAAATACCTTCCCGGCTATGTTTTCTTGACTTTGGAAAAGTGGGACTGTAACCATTTGACCATTTTCCTTTTTGAAGGGAACCTAAAAAACAACAAAATGGAAATTAAGCAATACTAGCATATAAGACACTACATTGAAAGAACACAATTCCCCTTATTATATAATGCAATTGCCACAATGTGATGTATACCGCTGCTTCCCATAATACAAATTATAAAACAAAAGAATAAAGGTGGTTACTTACCTGCTTCCGGTTGTTCCCATCGTTAAACGAGATCAAGACATTACATGCAGGCTTGAAAGCTCCAAGAAGGTAATTCTATTTTTATTTAAGAAAAACAGCGTAGAGAATCATCACCATCACCAGATCAAGTGAACCAGGTTAGAACAACAACAACAACAGGAGCATAATCAAAACATGAACCCAAAGAAAACAAAACTCACCATCCTGCTCACAATTCAGTATTCTTCTTTCTACCTCAGTGCACACAACAAGACCTGTGAAGCACAAATCAACCATTAGAATCCCTAAATTAATACCATTAACACAAAAACAAAGCTCCTGACTTCACAGATCTTCACCCCAAAAACCAAATCAAAATGAGTCAATGTCCAGTTGAGAGTCCAAGATCACGGTCAAAACCCCTTTTCACCAAATTTACCAAATCCTACCGTTACCCCCCTCACAAGCCCTAAACCCGAAATCTAACGAAATTTAAGTGGTACCGTGTGTGCAATTCCGCAGATCAACAAAAGGAAATGGTGGAGCAACTGCGATTATCTGCAACGTCGTTTAATGTGGTGAGAAACCAATGAACGAAACGCATAATTTGGAAGTAAATCGGAAACTCAGTGAGCCCTTACAGTGAAACGAGAGAAGTAGAAGAAGTATCAGAGTCGCGTCTTCTAAATCTTCTGCGTTTCCAACACTTAAACGCATTGTCGTTTCATTGACGTGGCGTTGTGTTTTCCAACCCAATTCAGCTCTGTCCCCTGTTGACAACAAGAGAAAATAATACATATTAATAAGGAAAAAATATTAATTTTTTTTAATAAAATGTAGTAATTTTTTTTAATTTTAATTAATTATGCTTAAGATAATAAGAGAAAATTAATTAATAATAAAAAATCAAACTTTCTCACCAAATTACATCAAAATTTGGGTAGCTGAATAAAATAAAAATAATATAAATATAACATTTTTACTATTATTGTTTTAACTTTTACTGTATTTTAACTTATTTATTTTACGAAATTACATATATAATACAAATTTTTCTGTATAATTGGGCGCGATGTTTGGAAATTTTTTTTAATAAATATTCAAAACTGTAATTATTTCCTGTTAGTTTTTTCATTTCTCATATGAAAACTGATTTTTTATTTATTTTAGAAAAAACAGTTAAAAACCACTTTGTAATAAAATTACTTACATAAAGGTTTATTTTTATCAAAATCGATTATAAAAATAATGTGTTATAAATATAATTGATTTATTACAATTTTAATTTATGTACTTATCTCAAACACACTCAATGGTGCAATTATAGATTGAGATAAACCAAAAATTAACCTTATTATTTAATAGATATTTCGGTCAAAGTAATAGAATAATATTATCTAAGTAAAGTGGAACATATTTTGATCACACAAATTCACTTGGTAAAATGTTACACCTATTATTGACCATGGAAAAAAAAATTCCACATATTTAGGTAAATAAATATTAATTAAATGATGGCTTAAGTAAAAAGCCCACCTATACAAACATATATATTTTTTTCAATCACTTTATCATGTATGATTTATTTTTCAGTTTTTTATTTATTTATAATATTTTAAATTTATGACCTGTGGATATAACTCTTGATGTTTTAAGAGCCTGTGGTTCATTCTAATAAGAATCAATTCAAACTTCTACAGAAGCTGAGATTCAACAAATAATTCAAAAAAGAGTAACACAATGGTTGAAATTGAAAACACAATCACATTAATTAGTATCTAAAGATTAAAATAGAAACAGTTCTTGAGGTATATTTTATTTTGTTTTTTCTTGTTATTTTGCATGGTTGGATCTACAATAAATATGCTTTCACTTCCACTCTTCTGATTGTGAGGAGTCCTGTGTATCATCTTTGGACTTAGAATGGCCTGAGATGAGAAGCGTGTGCTCTTTTCTCACAAGGCAGCTACATCCTTTGCCTATCTGATTTAAGGCCTTCACCACCTTTATCATAAGATACAAAATCAATGTTCAGTCTTCACTTCATTAAAAAAATGTGTATGATTCAATGAAGGAAATTAATGTAATAGTATAAAAATCATATTAACAATATGATTGAAAATAATCTAGCCATATCTTCACACTTTACGTCTCTCTTTTCTACTGCATGCAGTTGAATGTCAAATAAACTCCTAACATAAACCCTATTCTGAGTTTCCTATAAAGATGACATGAAGTGGGAATCTAAGCTGTAAGTATCAGAATATGACAACTTTTGATGGCATTGTGGACGTAGTAGACTTACTGTACTCATATGGAATCGCTTTTGAGGATCCCTCTTCAGGCAATTTCCAGCTAGATGGCTCATCCAATAGAGTTGATGGCAGTCATGGGAGTTGATCATCCTTCCATCAATAAGTGCTTGGCATTTTCCTTCCTTTAATAGTGGTCTAGCCTGAACAAAATGACCAGCTAAATTCCTTGGAATGTGCATTGTTATGGTTTTATCAAGAATTTAATATTTCATCTTCTCATAATCACTACTTTTACAACTATATTTTCCTCAAAAGCATGTAATAAATGACAAAGCTAGTTGAAGTAAAATTATAAATATAATCACAAACCAACCCCATAAAAGTTAAAACATATCTTATGTTCAATTCAAAAACTTAGAAGTCTTTCTCATTTATATTTGTTTATTTCTGCATAATATAATACTTTAACTCACAATTAAATTCAAACTCTAATGTCATATTATTCAAAATTCGAGATGAGTAACCCTAAGTTATAATTTTGGGAAGAGATACAAGTAAGTCATAGTTATAAAAGATTCAAATGAGAGTGAGTATGTGTATGAGCTTAAATAGAGCTCATTGGAGAGGTAATTAACAACTACAAATATTCCTAACGAATTTCAACTAACTGATACACTAAATACAAATGACGGTGAATATGAGCTCTATTGGCTAATTAGAGGGGTAATTATCATCTAATAAACATTTCAAACAAAGTTCAACTATAACTAATCAAACTAACGTAATGTAGTTGGTTTAATATCCTCTAACAATGCAGCAGATTTTAGCAGAAAAACAAGTGATGCCAAAATGGAAGAAGAAATGACACTCCGTTACATGCATCAAGCTTTACACTATTCACTACCATGATTCTTACCCATCCCACTAGACCTTTATCTCCTACTCGTTTGTCTGTGGTTCTCATTCCAGTTATTAGCTGTAGTAGAACCACCCCAAAGGAATACACATCTGTCTTGATTGACACTTTGCCAAATTCTGCATATTCTGGTGCCATATAAGCCAGATTCCCAACACAGTCTGTGGAGTATGAGGAGTCTTCTATAACAGTTCTAGCCAAACCAAAATCACCTAGCTGATAAAACATAAAAATAATTTGTTGTTTTAACTTGATGAGGTGAAGAATCTTGTGGCCGTGGAACCAATTACAATAAGTTACAAGAGCTTGTTAAATGATCATCCATCATTATCATGCATATAGAAGTCTAGTGTTTCTAATGATCCATGATAAATGAAAGCCTACATGGTAGAGAGTAGATACTGCAATTCTACAAATGCAGGTTAATAAAAATAAATTAGTTATAATGTAATATTCATATTTTTATCAATCTTATATACCCTGAAGTATTAATTGTCCATATCATTACCAATACATCATAGTCATGTGTAAGAAGAATGTTGTTTGGTGTCATATCTCTGTGTATAATGTTGTTCTCGTGCAGGTATAGCAATCCTTTGGCAGCTCCATCAGCTACTTTCACCCTGTCTTGCCAATTAAGAAGTTTACGAGAATGTTCTGCATAGTAGAAGCCAAAGTTAGTATCCATTCAATGTAATACCAGGAGATGACAGATTCATAATCTTGGTAGTATATCCTATGCAAGTTTAGTTTTATTTTTGCCTTACGAGATAAATGTTGGTCCAATGAACCATTGCAGACATATTCATACACAAGAAGTCTATGGTTCCCTTCGGAGCATGATCCTAACAGCATGACCACATTATCATGCGTTGCTTTGCTGAGTGCATCAACTTCAGACTTGAATTCCTTCTCTTCTTTGCTGTTTGCACAGATGTGTTGCTTAACAGCAATCTTCTGTCCACACAACTCCCCTTTGTAGACAGAACCAAACCCCCCTTCTGACAGAAAGTTCTTAGGGGAAAAGCCTTGTGTGGCTGCATACAACTCAGCATATTTGAAGTCTCTCTTTCTGTGTCTTTCAAATTGTGGTCTTCTGTTATAGCACACAGAGCAAACAGATTGTGCAACCGTTTGGTGTGCTTCATGGTTGCTCATGTGCTGTTTTTCTTGTTTAACTTGTTTGTGTAGACAAGACATTTTTGTTTGACCTGTCCCTTGAGGATAGAGAAAGAGAATGCACAATGCCCTATTGCTATGTAATGTTCTCTATTTGAAGGATTCTACCAGCCTTGAATTTAGAGCCAGAAAATTCGGCCTTTTGTGAGATTATAATCACGTTGGTGCATTGTTTTTCCAGATCTAAGGACCTCTTTACCATGGGACATTGTAGTAGTAATTGTTAAGGAATTGCATGTCAAGTTTTGTTTTAATGGAAAAAGACCAAAAAAAAAAAAAAAAAATCTCTTGAGGGGTTAAGATTCTAACAACAACGAAGTTGAAGACAGAGACAACTCCATAGCACGAGGAATCTTGTCTATGTGATGTTTTGGATTGAAATGTTTTAACATTCGCAAAGTGCTAAAAGTGGCAAACGATGTTGAACACACTGATTGAGATTTCAAGATGAGTTTTGGACATCATTGGAATAACAATGTGCAAGAGATTGGCACGTTTATAGCAAGAGGGAATAATTGTAGCTTCCAAGTCACAACTGGTAGACTTTTGATATATATTTTAATACCCTGCAACAATGTTGAAGCAGTTTCTACACAGCAAATTGTTAAAAGGCATTTTTAATTGAAAATTATAAAAATAAGATGTGAAATCTATAACTTTATGAGAATTTAATAAATTTTAACTAACAAATTTTAATAATTACTTCTCTTTTACATGTTTTAGTATTAGTTTTGCTTAACCTTCAATAAAGTAGTAATTAAAAAAAATTAAAAAATAAAAGAATTATTGAAACTTTTCCTTAACAATTACTATAATGTCGTGTACCTTCTACGCGAGGCAAACAAGTTAGTTCGATTTCATTTCATCTGTTAATCGGTTAATTAAGGATGGATGAAATAATCATACCCACTTAAAATAAATATTTATATATTAAAATAAAAATAAAAATTATAATTAAAAATATTATATTTTTTTATTATATTATTAAAATATTAAAATATTTTATAATTTAAATTATAAATATTATTTAATTAAATTTAAATTAATAATTATAATTAGTTATTTTAATGTATAAATATAATATATTTTTTAATTTATTTAATAAAAAATATTAATTAATAAATAAAATTTTAAAAATATTCATATAATTAAAAATATATTTAAAAAATTACATATAAATTTTTTTATAGAAAATAAGAATTAATGAGCTAAATCGTCAATTTATATTTTCACGGATAAATCAAAATTTATAACTCAAGATAAATCAATTTACTTCACCCATTTTTTAACAGGTTGATCTATTTTATCCGTTGATCTATTTTATCATTTTATAATTCATTCAAAATAGTTGAAAATATTCTAAAAGAATCCATAATGAACCCATTTATATAGATAATATTTTGGTTAAATATAAAATTTTACAACAATTACATAAGAAATTATTTAAAAATTAATTTATAATTAGGAAATTTTAATTTATAATTTTTTTCTCTCTTAAAAATGTTTTTAAAGAAAATTGAGATCCTATATTACTTTGTTAAGAAACTTATCATGTAATGGATCTAGACAAGATTTATTTGGAATGATTTTGACTTTCTAGGTTCTATAAAAGATAAAACAAATTGGACTTTAAATTTAAAAGAGATTAGTTTAAAATATTTATATTTTTTTCTTAAATTTTATGAAGTTTGGAGGAAAACTTTTACAAAACTCATCATACTTTTTTATAAATTTAATTTATGAGTATATTTTAAATCAAGTCATGTTTTTAATTATTAGTCATATTTCAATTCAAATAATGTATCATAATCAAGTGAACATACTTTGTAACTTGTTAATGAGTTGCATGTAATGTAATGCAACTTTGGTTAAGATAACACTTTTCTACATTAAAGTTGATTCCTTGATTATGTTTTCAATTACATAATGTTTCTTCCCAATATTTTAAAAAAAAATTATAAGAAAAACAAAGGGAATATAAATAAAATGGTGATGAGATGCTAAAATAATAATAAAATATTTGTTAATGTATTTCAATATAATATAATGTTTGCAAGTTTGTCTATTAACAAATATTAATACATAATTTTTATTTTTAAATCAAAATAAAAAATCTAATAAATTATTTTGTTTTCAAATGATAATAATAATAAATTATTATTATTATTATTATAAAAGAAAAACTATTAGAAAGAAAGATAAATTATATTCCAATGTTTTATCTAAAATAGACAAAAAGTATAATTAACTATCTATACAATAAAAATTTGAAAAGAATAAAATATTTATTAAAAAATAATTTAGTCATGTAATTTACACACTTGTCCCTAAATAAAATAATGATCTAAAATTAATAAATTAAATTGAAAGTAAAAAATGAGGGGAGGAGGACAAGGCTCCACAAGTACACCTAGGTCCATCCTCAGGAAATGCATGATCAAAGGAAAAATCCCTATTTTGTGCCATTGTTGTGGGATTGGGTAATCTACTTTGCCTTCTGTTTGACATTTTGCTAGACATGCAAAGGGTTTTGAGGATCTTCGGTATATTTTCTTCTTCAACTCTCACATCTGCTATGATTACGTTCTTTAAAAATTGTTTACTTTTGACTGCTGCGTTTGATAATGTTGACACCAGTCCATGCTTAAGCTTTCAATAAATTTATGATTCTGGAAGCGGGTTCATTTGATTAGTAAGTCAAGCCAATAAGTCATAATTGTTTTTTTTTTTTTGTCTAAACAATATGAAATAGGTGGTCAAATTAGGAGAAAGAGGAAAATTACTGGAAGAAGTGATTTTTAGCTGGTAAAAAAAAATAAAAAAAAATTCAATCCAATAAGCATGTGTTGTAGAGCAAACTGTGAAAATTCCTCTTATTCTATATTCTCCTTCATTAATTTCACAAGTTCTCATGAGAAACCATTTTTTTTTTTTTATTCAGGCAAATGATCAAACACCTAGTCTGGAATTTTTGACTGCAGAAATGTTCCCTTGAGAGGGAAACGTCACTTGGGTTGTAAGTTTTTGAGTCCCAAACTTGACTGAAATATATTAAGACTCAGTTTGGGTTAGTGGTGTAATTTCTTTTATATAATTTGAGGACTAAAATTATCAATTTGAGTCCTTTTGTGGGAGTATTTTAACAAATCCTATTTGATTGCTGACAAACTCCTCTTAAAATAACTTTGTAGGAATATATTACAACCCAAGCCTAATACAACCGGCATACAATTTGGTGTTTTATGCATTTTGGTCATGATTTACTTTTTTGACCGTGCACTGAATGAGACAAAATTCATTTGTGATTTATGTGATTTGAGTAAATTAGTATCTGACTGAAAATTTGGGATATCCTTAGTACACGCATTTGAAGGAATATATGCAGTACAGATTAATTAGGCTTATCAGCACACTGTAGCAATTCAAGTTCAATCTCCCGTTCATGTTTGACTTGAAAATACTAAGATTTTTGAGGAAATATAAATTGCACAAACTAAGAAACCTGATGATTGTTTTTGGGAAGAAAAAAATCTTAACATTTGACACCATACATTTTATTCATAGGGTAAAACATTTTAAGCTGCAAGACGATGAAACTAAATCCATCCATAATAATATTTCATCCTAGGAGATAAAATCCATCTCAACTAGGTAACCATATTCTATCACAAAATAACCACTTTAAGAATGGAAACTTTATTCATTTAAAGGAACTAAACTGAAATATTCTCCCTTATTTCAGCTATATACTAAGCCTGACATCTAAGCATTGAGTAATCCCCCATTGGATTTTGATATTTCTATTGCTTCACCATCCCTTGTTGACTCATCGTGAAACTTGTATGAGCATGAGCTACATGAAGAGATGCTTTGAATTGGAGGGGATGGTGGCTGTCTTACATTCATGTGCATCATCTGACTTATGATATTACTTTCTGTGGATTCTGAACTGTGACTTAGTAAATCATCTTCAAGCTTGAAGGATTCTTGCATTTCATCTTCTGATTCATCAGAGTCTGATGTACTATAGTTTGAATCTGACCTTGTAGGGGAGTAATCCCTTAATATGATGTCACATCTTCTTCCTTCCAGTATGTCAGTCAAAA
This sequence comes from Sphenostylis stenocarpa, assembly GCA_963425845.1. NCBI lineage: Eukaryota > Viridiplantae > Streptophyta > Magnoliopsida > Fabales > Fabaceae > Sphenostylis > Sphenostylis stenocarpa. The sequence continues at coordinate 55,353,767 of OY731402.1, forward strand.
CATCAACAACCTGTAATGACAAATATGAAGTAAAGTAGAATAAAAAAGCGTCACCTTAGAATCTGATCATACATTTTATCAAGTTGACGATAAATGTTAGGAAAAGCTATATATGTCTGTTTATCATATAACCTAGCACTTTCTCTAACATACTCTTTACTATTAGACATTTCCAAACTTGTTCAACGCGTATAAATAATAAAATACAAAGAAGACAATTTTCAAAATTGTAGCCTACCTATTCTCTAAAAGAAATTATCAGATAATGCAGCCTACCTGAATCATATTTAGCCTCCTTTGAGGCTCCCTGCTTAGACATTTCTCTGCAATTCGAACCATCCAAAATAGTTGATGGACATCATGAGAGTTAATGATCCTTTCATCAATTAAATCTGGATAGTTCCTATCTTTTAAAAGTGGCCTTGCCTGCAAGAAAATTCTTTTGGATATTTATTCAACAAACTAATTAGGATATTTAATTATGTATATTTATCAGAATGTTGGAGTTAAATCTTATAAATCATACATAACTAATATTTCTTTAAAGTCAAAATAAAAAGAACATTATCAACAGCAGTTGATTCTGTTCATGTACTTAAAGGTCAACTGGAAAAAAAACTACCAATTAACATAAATGTCTTCAATGATTGTAAAGAAAATCCATAAGTGACTAAGATTTTAGCATATTGGTAACCATGGTCCTTGACACTAAACTAAGATATGAAAATTGATTTGAATCATATAATGATGCCTTAATGAGCTGAGGTTGTACTAAAGCATTAAGATACTTAAATTGAAATTTCATGGCCTTTAGATTGTTACCCATCCCACAAGACTTCTTCCTCCAAGTCTTTTATCTGTAGTTCTCATTCCTGTTATTAGCTGTAGTAGAACCACTCCAAAAGAGTATACATCTGTTTTGGTAGACACTTTCCCATGCTCTGCATATTCTGGTGCCAAATACCCCAAAGTTCCAATAACTTCCGTTGAGTGTATCGAGTCTTGATTTTGGTTTCTTGCTAATCCTAAGTCTCCCAGCTAACAAATTCACCAGGAAAGAAAAATGTTAGCCTCAATGAAGTTCAGCTGCTTTATGGAATTAACAGCGCGCTAATAGAGTACGCGCTAATAGAGTACACGCGAACTATTATGTCATTTTGCTATCTCATTTGCACAATTAGATTAAGTAATGCTACTACTATATTCATTCTTAAATGCTCCATCATCATTCATCAATTGAACATTATTAATAGTCTGGACTAACATCTTATGCAGCGGTCCTGGATGCAGCATTGCAATTTGTAAATTTGAATGTATGTCATATTTTAATTTGCATCATATGAATGCAAATATATGTAGATTCAAGACTTGGTGTATTACCAATGGTTGATAATCATGTGTTATAAGGATATTGTTTGGTCTCACATCTCTGTGTATAATGTTATTCTTGTGTAAGTACCGTAAGCCTTTGGCAGCTCCAATTGCTATATTGATCCTATCTTCCCAACTAAGAGGTGATCGAGAGTGTGCTACATCAATTTAACAAAAATTAGTCTCTTATAAGCTGTATCAAGAAAAACATAAAAAGAAACATAAAGTACTAGAATTAAAGCATGTTCGCATACCTGATAGATGTTGGTCAAGTGAGCCATTGCAGACATATTCATACACAAGTAGCCTATTATTTCGTTCTGAGCATGAACCTAGCAGCACAACCACATTCTCATGTCTTGCTTTGCTAAGTACATTCACTTCTGACTTAAATTCCTTCTCTCCTTGGAAGCCTGCACACTTATGTTGCTTAACTGCAATCTTCATTCCATTTAACAGTCCTTTGTAGACAGATCCAAATCCACCTTCTGACAGAAAGTTCTTGGGAGAAAATCCTTGTGTAGCATTATAGAGCTCTGCATAACTGAAATCTCTCTTCAGTCCAACTTTTGGTCGTTGATTATTGCACACAGAACAAAGTGGATTTGTAAATTCTTCCTGCATATGAGATGTTTCATTATTTCTACCATGTTTCTCTTTTCTATTTTCTTCCAATTCGTTCATTTCTTCATCCTCCGAAATGTGAAATAGTGTTTGGTTCCCTGCTGTTTCTTGTATATTTGAATGAAAGTTTCCCTCTAGGTATTGACGGCCATTCTGCAAGCTTCCGAAACTAGAATTGGAGACTTCTGTACTCCACTGACTTGAGGCTCCAGTTGATGTCAACATATCACTTGATGAAGACCTAGACACTGCTTAATGCAACATTAGCCATAGTCAGCTGTACACTTAATCATAAAAAAGGAATACATAGGTATTTAAGTAGCATCATATATCATTAAATTAATGGAGATTTTACTCAGGTTCTTTAGCTGTTTTATATAGCAGTGAATGGAGCTAAAGGTTGTTCATTCTATTATTACATCAACAACAACTAACTCAACAATGATAAACTTCCACCATAATTTTTATTTGCAAGATTCTTGTGTAAAAATTGAGAATCTTCAGTATGTGCAATGGAAGTGGATGGGATTGATTGACCAAAAGACTAGCTATTCATAGTTAACATATATTTACCATTTTTGTTTAATCATCATAAAGCGATAACTACACTTAGATTAGATATATTTGCAGTTTGTTTGATAGATAGGGTATGACAGAACACCGGGATCATTTGTGTTTATGGCAAGGATTTTCATTATTTGATAGGACTGACCACCACAGAATTCAAATAAAGTTATCATTGAATCTTCTTGACTTTTCCAAAGGTTTGAGAAGTGATGTCAATGGTTCGGCTAACACTAAAAATGGAAATATATTATTACAGTTCATTTAATTAAAAGTTTATGACATTATAGGTGGTGTCTTGCAGATATTGCTATATTTAGTTTCCTATGCTTTCTGATTTGTTGATTGTATGTAAGGAAAAAAAATAAAAAAGAGAGAACACATAACCTGTCTATGACATTGTAGAAATATTAATTTATGCATTTGTGTATTTAGACAATATTATTATGCCAAAAAAATACTTACTCTGAAAAGAACGTTCTTCCTCTTCACTTCCTGGAAACATTTCTTTATAGCTTACATTTTCTAGCCTGTCTAAAAGTGATTTGGTGCTGGCTGTTGATTTTGGATCTTTCAACCTCTCAATTGAATTGTCACTTGTTATCCTATACATACCACAAGGGTGCTGGCGCATGAAATACTTCATGTCTTTGTGGATCTGTCTGCATTGAGGCAAAGCTATATAGCTTTAGCACAGTGTATATAAATAATCTTTCATTGGATAATTTGATATCATAAGCTAGTTTCTAGTTTTGTTAGAGAAACTAATTTTCCTTGACAGTGGCCCTAAATTAGCAGCTGCGCAAGGGTCAGTATGAATTCCGCTTAAAATATAGGCAAAGGCAAACCAGTGCCTAAGGGCAGATTCTAGCCACATTAATTGGCGTATCTGCCTAAGTCTGAGTTCTAAAAAGATTAAAATTAACGGAAGATCCTATGTTTTGATTCTAGACATCTTGTTTTTCTGCTAAAAGTGGGAATTTTTGTGTGCATTTTTTTTTTGTTTTCTGAACATGAGCAATTCCATCTTAAGTATGTTGTAGAGCAAGGCAAAACGATTTGGAAGTTAGAAATAAACCTAAATAAAATCAAAGTTGTAGCCTGAAAATCCTTGGCAGCATTAGAAGCAACCTCAGCAGTGGGGCCTACAAGCACTTCAATTTGGAATCCAATCTGTGAAAACATCATTTCCAAAGAAAAGTTTCATCAACCATTTTGTTCTTAGACACTATGTAAAGATCTATTGAGTTTATCGCAAGATTATTATTTATACAAGTGAGTATGTATAAAACATTCATTATATTAATGTTAATACATAACAATTTTCTGCCCTTCATCTTGTCAAATCCCTTCTCTAACTGTATTAAGTGTTAGTTACATTTATGTGGTATTTCAGAGTTATATGTTAAGTATATGAATTGTGCTAACCTCATTTAATTTACAGTAGTTGGAGATTTCCTTTATGTTTCTGCTCACAAGATATTCTTTCTTTTTTTTGGAATGCCTTTTTTCAATTATTTTCTTGTTTGTTGAAATCATTGAACTAGAATCAACTCTGACCATGTAACCCACTAAAGAGAAAAAATAAAAAGAAAAGAAATGTTAGCAATATCAATTACAATTAGTAAGTAAAACGGCTTATTAAAAATTTCACTTTTCTTTATGTATCTAATTTTATATATTTGTATTCCTCTCCTTTTATCAAATTAATGAAACCTTTTGGTTCGAAGAAAAGGAAAAAAGAGAAATAAAATAGATAAAAATAGAAAAGATGAAAAAAAAAGTGAGAAATAAAATAAAAATAAGTGTTTGGTTTAAGAAAAATAATGAAAAGTGCAATAAAAACAATAAAGTAAAATAGGTGAAAAAAATACAATGAAAATAAGATGTGGATCCCACAACTTTTGATTTCTTTATTAGAATCCTAACATATAGACTTTTTTCTTTCCTTTCACATCTCTCATTTCCTCTCTATTTTTCCTTCTACCAAACAAGGCAAGGGTTAAAGGCTATATATCTCTAACAAAGGCGGCAAAGAAAATTTTAGTGAATCCTTACAAGGTTTTCTTGGAAGAAAAGAAAACATACTGGGACTGCTAATCCAGTCAAGGATAGCAACAATTATAAGCTGATCACCAGCTTTAACAGAAAACTTTTCCAGGGCCCCAAGGATAGCCTTTGCACTAACATCTCTTGATGCATCCTGGATTACCACTACCCTCTGAGTTTCTGTCGTCATCATCTATCTGCTTGAAAGACTTGCTCTTCAAGTTGCCAACAAGTTATTAATTATACACAAAAAAAAAAAAGTGTGTAGAAATTATATTTGGAGCTCTATATTTCCTAGATCTCTTAAAAAAAAAACACTAAATACATAGCATTGTTCTACACTGCTCCAAAATATTTTAAAGATTTTTTATATATGAACCAATAACGATGAACAAACAGAAGCTTCTACTAAATCAAATGCCTATTATTTGGTGGGTATAAGGGCTTGATACTATATATATACAATAAGGGTTTGATATAGTAGAACAAAGCATAGCCAAAGAGAACAGAGGGTCTTAGGAAAACTACAAAGGAGCATATTTATATATTGTAATTCTATCAAAACATAAATAATGGGGGAACAGTGAGATCAAACACAAAGAATATCAATTTCTCCAAATCTATTCTTTCTCTGACACACACTGATACTTATAGAGAAGAGTGAGTTAAAACAAATTCTGAAGTATAAGGGTAGTGATGAATCCATTAGATCTTAAGAGAGTGTTAGCAATAGCATATTCGGATATCCTTTCAAGGGCCCTGAACCTTTCTCCAATTAATGAGAAACAAGGAGAATTTATTAGCCAAATTTGAGAATATTATATTCTTTCCCATTTACTTTTATGTTTAATTCATTGAAGAAGTTTTTGCACGCATTTTGCTGGACTCAAAAACAGGAAGAAAGAGTCTAGGGTTTGGTGGTGTAATCTATGCTTTGGCAAGAAATGTATCATTGTTGGCAAGAGATTTGTTTAATGTTGTTGGTTCTGTCCCTGAGTACAGATTGATTGAGACCTTGCACGTGTAAGAGTTGGACAAGGCAAAGTAATTCTTTAAAAATTGAATGAACAGAATTATCATATAGCTAGTTATTTGTGTGATTATGTCATCATCATATCCCGCCAAATTTGTTTGTGCTATGGATATAAGACATACTAATTCGGCATCATGGACAATATCATTTTATAGTTATTTTAATGTTTGATTTGATTATATTTTTAGTATTTATTTGGAATGGATTTTATTTGGGTTTCTTAATTTTAAAAAAGAGATTATTTTAGTCTTGAAAAAAAAATATTTTTTTTCTCTTCAATTTTAATATTAAAGGACTGAAAAAACATGTTTTTTCAAACTAAAAATATAATTAAGTCTTTGTTTTTATGTTTCAAACTTAGTATATTTGAGCAAAAATATCACAATAATTAAATAGATAACATGTTTTATTCTATCTATATAAAATGACTTTCTTTTCGATTATTTTGAAAGATTGATTCTTTACTTTGATTTACAATTTGTTTTTGTCAAATTTATAGTATTATATGTGTCCTCATAATTATGTCGTGCCATGTGATATATTAACCATTTTAACATTAGTGCATGGATTTTCATTGAAAAGACTTTATCTTTCTATCAACTTATATATTTTCATACATTTTTTTTAATTTATAAAAATTACTTAAGGGTTTCATGTAGTGATCTCTGATTAATTTTCAATTTTTTAAAAAATGATAATAATGGTATGAACGAATGAAAATTAAACTTTACTTCTAAAATTTGGTGCCATCAATTAAACTTTACCTTTGTATTGTTGATTATTTCCAATATGGACAGTTTCAATCGACTCAAAAAATAAATTATCAATATCAACAAAACCAAAATTGTTGAATACTCTTCTTTGTTCTGTTTCTTAATGCCACCTGAAGTTTTAAACTTTCCCTAAATATTGTAAATTATAAAATATGATTATTCTTTGCTGAAATCATAAACTTTTACCCAGCATGAGATGTATATATCTATAATCTCATACTGTAAACATGTTATAAACTAAATGCGAAATTAGTCATAATGATGATATTCTTTGTAGAGCACTTTTGATTTGATCTTAAGGTCTTCCACCTGAAGAACACCTATATTTCCCTCTTGATTTTCTCTCTTGATGAGGATAGAAAGAAAAGAACGGGACTGTAACTTCGTTCTGTCTGTGTGTTCTCAGAAGGGGATCATGACCCTTTATATAACAAAAATTAGGTTAATTACTTAAGTTTTAGTATTTTTAATTTGGCCCCTCATTAAATTAAAAATTACTCTATGGTCTCTACACAATCATATTTTCATGACATATGCCTTTAGCAAAAAATTTAATTTATTCAGATCACTTTATTATTTGGCTTAATAAATAATGACCCTAACACATTTAAATATATATCATATATATATACATGACCCAAAATTTGCCAACACTCACCACAACCACTATGGTTCCAGAAAATAGGATCCCCTTTTAAGGTAAGTAAAGTTTTAAATATTTCTATGGAATCTTGGTACATAAATACAATTAGTTTTTACAACTTCATTCCTTGTTACGTTATATCACAAAAAGCTGAAACATATATTTTGGTCTATGTATTTATGTATCACACTTGAATAATGATGTACATTATATGAAGAAAAATTTTAGGTTTTAAATCAGAAACCTTGATAGATGTATTCAGAAACAAAAACTGTGATGACTGAGAAATATATGATATTATTGATTGATTATACAAGTAATTGTGTTTTGTATTTATAGGTAGAAATTATTATAAAGTAAAAAACAGAAGTATTATTATCCCAATATCTTGAAAATGATAGCAGTAAAAGGAGCAAGTTCCAAGGCCTGGTAAGACACCAAACATTTCAAGTTGGCCAAGATCTTTAATTTGGAAAGTGGTATCCAAGAAACATTTCACTGTATCAATATCAGATAAAGAATCTCCTGCAAGAATTATATCATCAACATGCAGCAGCAAACAGTGAAGGATGAAGAAATTTTCTTGATGAAACCAAGAGATTGTAAGAAGATGGAGAGCTTGATAAACCATTGTCTGTTAGCCTGCTTTAATGCTTTAATTCATGTAAGAATTTTGTCAATCTACAATCTATATTCAACTCCAGAGGATAACATTGTATAAACCTTTTCATTTGGATCTCCATGCACAAAAGCATTATTTACATTTCTGCTAAAGGTACTTACTATGAATAACAGCTAAAGCAAGTAATAAAGAAAGAGTTGTAAATTTGGCAACAAGAGAGAAAAGTGTGCAAGTAATCAATCATTTTGCAATAAGATGAGGTGGATTTTACCATTGATCCATTGCACTTTGTATATTAAAAAACAGCAGATTCCATAAATGGAAGATTTCAAGAACTGTGATGAAGTTAATCTTTGGAGGATGAATGATAAATGATACCATGATTAAAAAATAAATTTAAAGATATTAACATTCCATTTTATTGTATATTATTTTTTTGTAAGTTAAGTATAAATTGAAATCTTATTTTATTAATCAGTATATCCTAAACTTTTATAAATAGTTAAATAAAATTTCTAGAGTGAAAAATATTTTAAAAATTATAATTAAATTATTTTAATATAATAATTTTAGTTAAATATAAATATATAAATTTTTGAATATCATATTATTTTTCAAAAGTTGGATGTAATAAATAAGTAATTAGCTACTCTATGAAAATAATTTGTATAAATAATTTATAATTAAGTGCGTATAATTTTTTATTTAAAATAATAAAAACTGGACTGAATTTAGGATAAAATTATGTAAGAATTTTGTGGTAAAATAATGGCTTATGTAATTTTCCTTCTATACACAACCAGTTAAGTTAATTCCTTATATGTGGGTATTGGCAGTCACAGAACAGGAAGGAGAAACCATCCATCAATGTGTCTTTTTGTTAAGCATGCACCACACTTCACTTCCTCACCCCTTTCTCATCCCCACCCCCACCAGGTACCACCACGCCAATTTTCAGCCGCATTCGACACAATTTCTTACTTTTCTTTCTAAATGTATGATCTTTTTCGTTTTCTGCTATTTGGGCATGTCTCTAGTGTGCGTTTGAGACCTTCCCCCGGAGAAGGGTTGGTACCCTTTTAATGCCATGGTACTTACCTGAACTGAAGAACAGTACCCGTTTGTGCCTCACTGTCAATGGAAGAAGGCTTTGTTCAAGTTACAGCAATGACAGTGTAAGTAATCTAACATGTAATTGTGTCTTTTTATGTTGATTTTATTGTGTATTTTTTTGTCAATTTGTCATCTTTATTGCCAACCAAATGAAACCTATGTTGTGAGATGTAAGTTAACCTTGAATAGCCTTGTAAAAAAAAAAGGATTTGGAAGGGTAAAGTAAGTAATGGCAGTAGTAACTAACTGTTGATACTCCATTTCAGTCGATGGTGATTTGTAATGTATGTACACATACATAATATTAATTGTTGATTTTCTCATCAACGATCAAGATCACTCACTTTACACTCTGAATGAGTTGCTTATTTAGATGAGTTTAATCCTGTATAAAAATGTCTCAAAGAAACTAGGCTTTAGAATGTGTATCATCTATCTGCACCATGGTCATGGACAAGGTTTAAAATTGTGATTTATCTGCTCTTCTTTTACTTTCCATTACTGTGCTTATTTTTTTACTAATTGGATTATTGTGTTATCTGTCATTGGTGTAAGGTCAGACATCAGAGCTTTCAGATGCATACAGCGATGAAGGTATATATTTTTTATTTCCAAAATTATGCAGTAACTAGGATTTGTACTTTTAAATTGTTCCAAGTTTCTCATTATTATTTTAAAACGGGGACAATATTGGATGCTCACATTTCGGAGGTCCAATTTTTAAATTGGCCATTCACTTTTTGAATGTAATGTAGAAGTTGCAGCACGCCTTTAGCAATGGCTATGCTGTTAATTCTTCTGGCACACGGGCTAATGGCCCTTGAAATAGAGTTACCAATTCTCCTACATATAAAGACAAACAATTTCTTCTCTAATGTTTTAGTGACAAAGGCCCAACAGTAAAAAAAATTTCTTGATGAAAGTTTAAATATTTTGAAGATTAAATTTATTAAACAAACTTACATTGCATATGGACCAAATTTCCATTGCTTATGGACCAAATTTCCATTGCATATCTGGTTGAATATGCATTGGAATTAGAAAGAGAAGAGTTAACCTATGCTCATACGGCAAACATAGTCAGGTAGATCATTATATTAATTTATGGATGCAAATCGTGTTCAGATCTTACATTGAATTTTTAAGTATCATAATTACCATATTTTCAGGTTCATCAGAAAGCGAAGAGAATAAGAAAGGAAAGTCAGTGACAAGCAATGAGTATGTACAACTTGTCCTTCAATATTTTTTCATTGATTGTTAGATGCTGGTAAAGTTGTTTTATCTCATAAAGATGAAATCTTGGTGTATGTATTATTTTCTGCTTTGCTTCTTGCATCTTTATGATTGAAGAAGTTTATGAACTAATTGATGTTTAACTCTATTAAAAAATAATGAGATACTTAATTCAACTCTGTAAAACCAGTTCAGTAAATGAGAATTGTACTCACTTATATACTATAATATACTATAATGTTAGGTTTTAGGGTTTTTTCATCATTCTCCTTTATTTCGAGGAAAATTTTGAAGGAGATTTTCATACCTCAACATAGTCTCAACATAGTTAGAGTTGGCTATGATACTATATTAGAAAATGGCAAGATACCTAATTCAACTTTGCAAAAAATCAGGTCAATAAGGTGACACCTATATATTATAATATTATCATATTTCTAGTTAATGTGTGATTTCATTACACCTCCTCATCTTGCGGAAGATTTTTCATTAAACTCTCCTGACTAAGATACTGTAAATTCAAAAACCAAGTATTTGATCCAGTCTAATTCAAAGCCGGGAACATGTTATATCTTGCATTATCTTTCCTGGAAGGAAGTTAGAAAAGTGGAGGAAAGAAGTAATTGTTTGATACCTTTTTCAATATTTCAAATCAAGAAACCTTTTTCAACTTATTGTTTGCGTTCATGGATACAAAATTAGAATGGCTGATATGCTCTTTAGTGTTATATATGTAGATTTTCACTGTCTACATTTGTCCTTCATGGTTCTCCCTCTATCTTCTTGACTATCGCCCTCTCTTCATCCATCATCTTTTGTGTTTAAATATGCATTCAGAAATGATAGAAATCGTATTTATCTTGCATTTTGGGTGGATTCTTTGCGTTGAAATAATTGTAGCTCATACTTATTTAATATGGCAGGATCCTGAAGAAACTGAGGAGATATGGAGTTTCTGGAATCCTATCCTATGGACTATTGAACACTGCATATTATCTGGCAACATTCCTTTTTGTGTGGTATGTGAACATTTATGCCTCTTAGCATGCGTTTTTGTTGAGTTTTCTTGGTGAACTAGTTTCTGTGAGAAAGAAATTATAAATTTGTATTGAGAGAGTTCTTCACGTCTTCCTACTTCTCTTGTTCTCTTGGTAAGGGTTGTTACTTGGAAAGTTGGAATTGCCCTACCCTTTATAACTATTTGCTAGGATATCTTATTCAAAACTTATTGCAAGTATACAACTAGAAATAAACATGCTTTATGTTTGTTAGGTTTTACATTGCTCCAGCACCTGCAAAGATGGGTTATGCTGCAGCTGTACAAAGGTAAGCAAATACTATTGTCATTTCTCCAATGGTTTGTCTATTATGGTTTGTTGATTTGATATGACGTTTAACAAATTCACGGTGATGTGTAGATTTCTAAAAGTGATGGCCATGGTGTGGGCTGGTAGTCAAGTTACTAAACTTATAAGAGCTGGAGGGTGAGCTACCTGAACCCTTTGTTGGTTGTGTAATGCATGCAGTTATGTTCCTGTCTTGTGCACCAGCTAAGCTTAAATCTTTGTAAATATAGTTAGAAACTGTTCTGTTCCTATACCATTCCATATCTTATGCAGAGCATTGGCAATGGCACCTTTTGTTGACAGAGGATTGTCCTGGTTTACTGATAAGTTTAAGTTTCAATCACAAGGCAAGGTAAGTTTGAATTGAATAATATCTTTTTTATCTTTATTGTTTGTTCTGAGTTATATGATTTGACCATGTTCAGGCTTTCGTGGCTCTAGTGGGATTCTGTCTTGGATTGGCCCTCATTGTATTTTTGGTCATCACACTGCTTTGGGCTTGATGCTCTTCTCTGCCACCTTCTTGAGAGAACATTCAATTTTGTTTGTCACCTGAAAATGTATAAATAATTTTTATTATCCCATAATAATTGCTTTTGTTCTAAAATATATTATTGAAATTTTAGCTTGTTACATATGCAATGTCACAAAATTGCACCCTTCTTCATTGTACTTGTTCCTTACATCATTTCATTCTCCAATACTTTTATGTTGGTTTGGTTTTAGAAATCCTAAAAATACTGTAAGAAAAAAATAAAAAATTTGAAAAAAAAGGTGTTACTGGATATAAGTTTTGTACATTTGTATATTCTTTTTTGTTCATTTTTTTTACACAGGTGATAACTCTCAGCTTGGTTGTGTTTAATTGCCTGTGAAGTAGGAATTTAAGGGGGTTGCACCCAATCTAAGAATTCGCCCATTTTAATCCAATCAAATTACATTTTGAGTTAGGTTAGCTCATTGTGTTAAGTGGGTATTTTCAGTCTACTAGTTGATAGGGATGGCAAAACGGGCCAGCCCACCCCGTTTTGGCCCGCCCCGTCTTCGGCCCGCCAAAAGCGGGGCGGGACGGGCTGGCCCGATATAGTCATAACGGGCTATAGACCTTGGCCCGCCCTGCCAAGGGCAGGTTGGCGAGTTGACCCGTCATAATTTAGAAAAAATAATTTTTTTTAAATAATTTTTTTTAATAAATTTAATAATAAGATTATTATTTGTTTGTAAATAATTCAATATATATATATATATATATATATTATTTCAATTTAATAATATAAATCAATACATTATTTTAAGAAATTATAATTTAGAACAATAATAAAATTTACATAATAATAAATAATAACAAATATATATATATATATATATATATATATATAACGTTAAACTTATAAAATTTATATTTTTTATATTGAAAAATTCAAATACCTATATCTTTTTTATTTGATAAAACTTCATATTATTTTTGGTTGAGTAATTCTTATACCTTTAATTCAAGTAATAATGATAAATATAATCGAGTGCTTAGGATAAATAAGGAGAACAGGAGATAAGATTATATTTCGGGAAGGAGAATATTTTATGTGAGAATGAAACTTTTTTAATTCTCTTTTTAAAATTTTTAACTTTATATATTATCTTTATAATTAATTTTATTATAATAAAAAATTAGTTTTTTATTAATTAGGCGGGCGCGGGCTGGGCCACCCCGTCCCGCGGGTTGGCCCGACGGGTTGGCGGGCTTGGCGAGGCGGGCCAAAGCGGGCTGGTGGGTTGAAAACACCAACCCGCCCCGCCATATTATGGCGGGCTGGCGGGCTAGCCCGCCGGGCCTAGCCCGTTTTGCCATCCCTACTAGTTGAGTATCAAGTTCATAAATTTTCAATCCAATGAATCTAATTTAATTATATAATAAAAAAATTATCTGTTTACCAAATATACTTTAAAAAATAATTCTAAGTTTTAAAATATAAATATTATTTATAAATGTATTAGAAATATTGCCGTTAAAATGTTTAGAAAAGTTGTAAATATTTATGGTAGTCTTTTTTCTTGAAACATGATAATTTTTTTCTTAAACCTAATGACCTAACTCAATGTAGTCCGTTATAATTGGATGAGAGGTTAAATTAAAAAACACATCAGCTCAATTTAACTTCATTGAATTTAATTGAGTTGGATTAAAAATTAGAGTAAATTTAACTCAACCCAAAAAGAGTTGTTAAATCCAATAAATGTTATAGAGCTTTTGGGTTGGAATAAAAAATGATTAGCGGAATAAAATTGATGTGTCATTAAAAATTATATAAAACTACTTTTAAATTATGAGAGTAGCTTCTTCATAACTGCACTTGAGACTAAGTCTTTTAGAAAAACTTTAAAAACATTCATAAAAAGAACAATTCCCCTATTTAATTTATGAAACTACAATGTTTCTATATTACATATATTTATGTCTCGTTGTAGTTCTTTTTTTAATATACGTGCTTTAGAAACTTGGACACTTCACCAACAAACGGTGAAATATCCAAAATATTGGTATCAAATCCCTTAAACAAATAAAAGTGCAAATACCACATATGTCTAAATACTTCATCTATACTTATCAGTAAGATACCCTAAAACATAAGCATTTGATACATATAAGATACAGATACATGAAGCAAAAATCAGAGATTATAATCTTACAATGTTGAATAGACCAATTATAATTTTTTTTTAAAGGCCAAAGTTTAGTATTTAGAACCAAACTCAAGGGCTGACAGCAGTATCACTGTGCCCATCTAAACCTTCCTCTAATCTCCTTTTGGCAGATTTGGTTCTATAACACCAGACCTCAAAAGCCTCACTCAAGTCAGGGTATCCAACTTCCCTACTATTGATCCAGTCTGCCAAAATGTCTGCTTGATCATTTGATGGCAATGTCAATATCAGTGACACAATTGCTCCCTCAATGGCCTGGCACAAATCTTCATCCATTTTGTAAGGAAAACCAGTCTCCTCAACGGCTTTTGAATCCAACAAGGGCTTCATCTTCCGGACATACGGAAACCAGGTCTTCAGCAATTGCACTCTACATGGAGCTGGAAGAATCACACTACCATAACCAACTGCTTCCAAAACTTTACATGCTACTTCTATCAATTTTACTTTCAGCCCCCACATTACACGGTCAAGTTTCTTGTCTTCAATGATCCCCAAAATTTTACCTGAAATTGCAGCCCAGTTAGAAACAAAATTCTTCATCAAATCCATCTTTGGGAGCACATTGCACATCCATTCAAGATCAGATACCCTTTTCATTATCCTATTGTACACACCCTCAGGCTCAAGGGAAGCGTCCAAAAGCAAGGAAGACAAATCCGTTTCAAATGAATGAATGATATTGTAAACACCCATTGTTACTTCTGACTGTACTTCGTCATCAGCAACAATGACCGTAGTATCTCCATCTTCTCCTAGCATGTAGTCAATTTGCTCTTGAGCAGAGATTCTTAGCTCGTCACCAAAGGGTAAACATGGTCCCTCAATAGACACTGCAAAGCGTACAGCTGAAACAAATATATCTTTTGTAGAGCTTAAATCTCCAGGTTTATTATTAGGTATTTTTGACATGGCCATTTAAGTGTTTCAATACCACAGTCAAATGTTGTAATTCACTGTGTCCATCCAGAAATGACCTCCATGTTTAGAAAGTACACGCCCTTGCAAGAAAAGAATGCTTTCTACCCATAGATACGGCTGATTGCAACAAAATTAGCTTTAATTGGGGACAACATGACCACAGTCTGAGTGTCAAGTGCATGTCAGAGTCGGAAACATAGCATGGACCAATGAAATGATCTATACAAAGTCTGCTTTCATTTGTCAGTGAAATAGTTGCAGGAGCAGTAGAATTCAAATTCTCCTCTACATCCCATGTCACACTAATCTTTCACCAGTAGTATATTAGTATCATTGCCAAGTTTGCAATGTAGGTTTAACTGGAAATATTATGTACAAACTGCAATGCCACTACAATAGGAATCAAAATTCAAGCAAGAGAATTATTTAAGTCTCTAATAAGCATGATACAGAGAATTAAAAATCAGGCATACATTCCAGCAGGGTGCACATGCATTTGTCAAGCACAATAACAGCCAACAAATTGACATGAAACATAAATTGTCTCCTGTAAACTATAACACAAATAGTTCAGCAAAACAAAAGTATTTAAATTAACCAAAGTTTACCAAATACAATCACACACTAGAATGTTCAGGGGAACACATGCACAGTCTCTAACATAAAACTAATGTATCCTGGTGTCATAAGGCTACTTACTATGCGAAGGTATGAGGGATATCAGCAGCCTTACCCTTTCATATAAGAAGAGTTTGCTTCCGACGTGACCAACTGGTCACAAAGTGCAACTTTACCATTGCACCAGGGCATGCCCTCTACAACCACAAAAGTGGTAAAAAGTGGAAAAGAAGAGGAACTTTTTATCACACATCCATTCTCTCCTATCACTACCACCCATTTCTCATATTCCGTTTCCTCTAAAATGAACTAAACCCATACTTCTACTGCTAGTCATTAATCAATTGAACATAATCACTCCTTTTTCAAAATCATTTTGGTCAGATTCAGGTTAATTAGCATACTTTTCAATTGATCAGTTCATCAAGTAGAGAACCCAGACTATGAGTATACTTCCCTTCACACATGCATAGCAATTCCATTACTAGTTGGAAGCACAACAACCATTGTTACCAGCTTCGGATTAAAAAGGCTGTCCATGATACAAAACAATATCAAGTTAAATTGGAGCCTATGGTTATTGTATGCAGTCACACACTAATGCTTATTTCGAGAAAAGAGGTTATACAAAGCAAAAACCAATAAATTACAAGCTCTAAAACTAAAGCCAGCATAAATTAAAAAAAAAATGAAATCTGGCCTCTCCAAAACAAATTACCAGCACCCATGGCTTGTTTATGTATCAAAGAAAGTGGAAACATCGGCAATTACGAAAACGATTGAAAAAATGAACGTCAAAGCCAAATAAATCCAAAAGATACGAAAAGTTCAAGCTAGGAAACCAGATATCAACAACGCCACTGCTACACAAAAAGCAACAAATACAGAAAGAAAGAACAAAAAAGAAAAGAAAATAAGTAAAACAACACCAAAGAGTAAAATCAATACATAAATAAAAAGAGAAAGTAATCAATTAGCGACTTGGAAAAGTTACAGTATTTAAATCAAACGAGTACTGATTATCTTTGTGCTAAAAGAGTGATTTTTGCTAGATCAAAAAGCAGAGAATTTGACTTTGAGACAAGAATTTTACCTGGCAATGCGAAAAACAGAGGAGAAATAGTGCATAATTTGATTTTGTTCCTGCCTCACATCACCTCCAGCTTCATGGCCAGAAAATAAAAACCCTAACAATACTACGTCGTTTCACTCCAAGCTTTTGAAAGATTATTTTAACATCAAAATTCACGGAATTTCAGAAAGCAATAAAAAATTGCAAGGGTGAATAAATTAATTTTTTTAATATAAGTTTTTGTATAAAAATATAAAGTTAATACAAAATTTTCAACTTTTAGTAGTTAATTGCTTTTAATTTCATTTCTTTTTTTACTCTTCTTTTATGCATTAATATCTGCATCATCTTCTTGAGCTTGCGCTTAATGTTATAGTTTTCATTATATTAAAAGTATGAAGATAAAGATTTATCTATTAGTTCAACTGAAAATTTAAGGAGAAATAAACGTAATAAAGTAAAATAATTAATAATTTTTTTATGATAATAATTTATACTTTTATAGATATTTTAAAATATCTTATAACAAAATATGTTATATTGATAAAAAAAATTTAAGGTTAAAAGTTTAGAAATTAATAATAATATTTTGACTATTAAAAATTATGTAATTTTAAATTTCATTATTTTATTAATTATGGATTTTCAACTATAATTAACTTATTTTGGGTATTTTAATATAATTTGTGGTGAATTTAATTTAGATTGAAAGTTATATAATCATTTTTTATAAGTGCATTTAACAAAAACAAAATTTAAAATTATTTATACTATTTCGTGTTTATATATATATATATATATATATATATATATATATATATATATATATATAATATTTTAATATTGATTTTATCCGGATTTGAAAATTAGATTTAACTATCAGGCATAATACAGGAAAATTTTCGAATTAAATTGATTCTAGCGAAAAAAATTAAAAATTTTAATTTTTTTAAACGATAACTTCTTTTATAAAGATATAATATTTTTTTTAGTTTTTTATTTTATTTTATACACGAACATTAATTTTAAACAATAATTATTATATTATATTTTTATTTTATTTTTTATTATATTATATATATTATTATATTATCAAATTGGATCTTAATTGAAACTTTACTCATGTTTTATCCTATTCACTACGGTTCGATTTTAAAAATATTAGATTTCACATTTATAATTTTTTAAAAATTAAAGAAATTTATTTAGTAAGAAATTCTCTTGAGGACCTAAATTAAAATATTGTCTTTATTTATAAAAGATTTCATATCAAGGAGAGGAGATTCTTTACTCCATTACTTAAAATTACTTATTTTAATTTTTACACATGCATTTATTTTTTAATATGTTTAAATCTCTATTTTATAAGATTGTAGGAATAAAAACAAATTAATACAAATTATTAGACTAAAATTAAAAGCACAAAAACCAGCAAGTAACTAAATATATCATTTCATCATAACTATAAATGATGGCAGAGTCTATTTATTATATTTTAATATGATTATAAATGTATTTATATTTAAAACCACAGAAACCAAACAAGTAATAGAATATATCATTTTACCATAAGTACATATATGATGGAAGAGTCTATCTATATATTTTATATGATAACAAATATATTCATATTCATTGTGATTATCCCTCTGAGATTTCATTGCAAACTCTGCACCTCAAGATGTCTGTCAGTGAAAAGATCTCCCATCAAAATCAAGTTCTAGTGGTTTAATGTTGTCTTTCAAGATGTTATTTTCAATATCATTTACCTTCAATAACTTTGTAGAGAGTAGACCACCATCTATATGTAGGAGTATGATATTATACAGTGTCTCTTCTATGGCTTCATCGTGCTTCCCCACTAGTTCTTAAAGTGTTGTAACTGCATCCTTCCTTTTATCAAGGATATATTTGTTGTCCTCACTACTTGGTTGTTGAAGCTGATGTGGCAGTGAAGAAAGAGTAGCAGCTATGGCATGTGTAATGACTAAAAGTATCTTATTTGATACCAACGCCAATCATATTCAATTTGGTTTTTATACTTCATCATGATTCCATGCCAATCTCATTGTTATGACAGTAACCATTGAGGACATCATTCAGATTGAAACGAGCAGTTCCTTAGAGAAAGGAAGAAGAGTTTTTTTAGAAGTTGTTTTACTGAAGCTAACATTCACAACGAAATGAAAATTTAATATAATACAATATTGATAATAATGTGTTAATCCCTATATTCTTATATGGTTATCAATATCTGAGATAGAACAAGAATTCTGTTAATGGTACATACCAGAGAAATAAGATTTAGTCACTCTTTTAAACAATCATGAGTTTGGAGAGAGATCATAAGATTTTACAAGCCTGGAATTTTATGAATGTGCACAGATTATGATCCAATAAGTAAGCGGCACCCTTTTATCAATAGAAAATATTATAGAATTTATGAGGATGCTAAAATATCAGAAATACTCTTAAATCCCTATAATATCTTTAAGAGACAATGATCTACTCTTAGATCTATCTCTAAACTCATCTTCACCAGAAGAAGATCATAGGTCAAAGAATACCTTCAGGATGGATCAGTGTGCTTTAGCTTTTACCACGGAAGAATAGTACGTTAATATGGAGATTCCTAAAGATCTCATTAGGTACTGACAGAATGAAGGATACACTCACCTCCATGGAAGACGTAGATTATCTGTTTCAGCCATAGTCTCTCTCCTAGACTCCAACTACCTCCACTATAAACATGTAATTGGTACTGTATTGACTACTCTCCATATTGGAAGCGTAATCTGGACTATCTTTTCTAACTTCAATGTTAATTTTAAAGATCCCACCCTCTCTCAGAGATTAAATGTTCAGATCCAGAACAAGTAGCTAATGTACTGTCAGCCACTCTTCATTACTAAATAATCTACAAACTGCAAGATCATATCATAAATCTTGCACTACCCTCTTGTAAAGATAGAGCATTGTTCGTCTTGGTCAATAACCAAGATGAAATACCTTCCATAGTCTAGATCCCCAGAAACATCTCACAAGAACTGCAAAAGTTTATCCCTATGCAATGGGTCACCAACTTTGAGAAGCTCTATACCAATAAGAAACTAATCCAATTTATTGAAGTCACTTTTAGAAGATATGTAAATGTATATGGTACCATTAAAACCATCTTCAAGAACCCTGAGGATGTCCCCAGTTCAAGCACCTCCATATGTCAATCCATAATGATATAACCTGTCACCAAAGAAGGAAAGATCCTTATCGCCAACGTATATCTTGACGGAAAAATAATCTTTACAGATAAGATAAATGAACATTTCTTATGGGATGTAGATGATGACTATGGAGGAGGATCTTGTAGACCTCCTTTCTCTCCCAGTAGAAGGTTTGAACCTGGAAAAGGCCCTTGGATTGACCTCCATTGCCAAGAGAAATCAGACCCTCTGTGGAAATACAGAAGATATGTTGAGATCCTTGAAGAGGAAGGTCTCCTCTTTCAAAAACAAGAAGCAAAACCTTTGTCATACCACCTCCTGTTAATCCTTCCATTACATGCATGATGATCAACCCAACAACTTATAAAGAGGAATTTCCTCTTCTTGAGACAAACGTCGGTGTCCAACAAAAAAACCAAATCACATGTTGTCTGTCAAGAAGTCAGACCAGATGAGAAAATAAAACCATTAAGTCAAGTTGAAGAAGTAGTAAACTGGCAAACAGAAAATGCTAGAGCCCATAACTCTATCTTGAAGTGGATTGATAAGAAGGTAAATCAAATCTCAACATACTTTGAGAAAATTGATGATAAGCTCCAACATCACAACTCAACTCTGAGAAAGTATTATAAACAACTTTCCTCATAACTCTTAAGGTTAGAAGAAGATTAGAAGAACATCATCTTCGAATAATTATCTCATGCAAAAGAAAAGGAGATTAATTATATGGCTTAAGGCTCAAATCCAAGAAATGGACAATTACATTGAAGTCAAAGTTAAACAACAAAGGACAGAGAATTTTTTTTTTTTATCCATCTCTATTTATTTCAACTCCCACTACAAGAAAAATGACATTTAGCCACCGAAATTAGCGACCGAATTATTTCGGTCGCAAATAGCGACCGATTTAGCGACCGATTTAATTTTGGTCGCAAATAGCAACCGATTTAGCGACCACTTTAATTCGGTCGCAATTAGCGACCGATTTAGCGACCACTTTAATTCGGTCGCAATTAGCTGACCGATTTAGCGACCAAAATATGAATTGGTTTTCATTTTGTTATTTAGCGATCGAAATAGCGACCAATAATTTGCGTCGCAAAATTTCGATCGCTAAATCAGTGGCTATTCCACACTAAAATAAAAAAATCATTTAGCGATCGATTTAGCGACCGAATTACAAATTGAAATAGTGACCGAATTATAATCGGTCGCTAATGAGAAAATAGCGACCGAATTGAAATCGGTCGCTAATGAATATTATTTTTTTATTATATTTAAATTTTTTTTATAAATATACTTTAATTGTTTTAGTATATTTTTTACAATTTATTTTTTAAAAGTAATTTAGTTTTTAAAAATAATTTAATTTTTAAAATATACTTTAAAAATAAACTTTGGTCTCAATATTAACAAAATGAATTGTAATAAATCAAATTTATTAAAAATTTAAATTGTAATAAATTAAGACTAGAGTGATGTTAACTATTCAATACATTGTTTAAGAAAAGTTTAATAACAAATATTCTTGAATTTATTTTTCAATTGAAAATTTCAATTGAAATTAATTTATATTTTAAAAATTTATATTAAAAAATTGAAGAAAATAGAGATTTAATTATACTTTTAATAAATTTAACATAATAATAGTTTTGATTTTTATTTGTAAATATTTATTTTAATTTTTTAAAACAGAGAAACTATAATTTTAGTTTCTAAATACTAAATTTAAAGAATTAAATTTATTATTATTTAATCTTTTAATTTTAGTATTAAAAATTTAAATTATATTTTATTAAATTAAAATAATATTACAATATATTTTTCTACTTTGAGAATGAAAAATATAATTAAACTAAAACTGAAAATATTATAATACATTTTTGAACTCTTTTTGATTAATTTTTTTTCCTAATTTTTTATAAAGTCAATTTTAATATTTAAAAGTATTTAACATTTTGCTTTCGAAATGTTTTCCGTATTACCAAATTCCAGCTTCTTAATAACCTCTACAACCAAATTCCAAATTGCAGAGAAACCAGTGACCCAAATTCCAGGCACCAAACAATACAAAAAGAATGTAAAGAAATGAAAAAGAAGAAACTAGAATGCTCAAACCAGCTTTATGCAATTATCGCTGTAAGTGTTTCTTCTTCAAAAGAAATCAAGTTGCCTCAAAAAAGATTTTCAAAGAACTTCTCAAAAGCTGATGCGAATCTTTCTTGAAAAGAGTCGTCGAAGTTTGCTTGATTGATTGCTCAAGGATGTGTAAAAGATGATTTTCAATGTATGTTAAAAAAGTTCAAGCCAAACTGTTTTAATAGAAGATTTTCAAAACTGCTGGTTTAATTAATCTGTTAAAAGATTCTTTTAATCTGTTAAAAGTGCAGTTTTAATCTGTTAAAACTTCTTTTAATCTGTTAAAAGTGCAGTTTTAATCTGTTAAAACTTCTTTTAATTCATTAATACGTTCTTGATTCTTTAACAAATTTGTTTTAACTGATACGACAACGTTTATATCAATTAAAACACTTTACAAAAAATCCTCTAAGTTGATTTAATCGATTGTTTCACGATTCAATCGATTGAAATACTCGCAAAACTTTCTTGTAAAACTTTTCAAGTTATTTTAAGCTGATAAAAATAAGTTTTAATCGATTAAAACGCTGTGTAGAAATTTTTAAGTTGTTTTAATCGATTGAAACGAGATTTAATCGATTAAAATCGATTCGATCGGTCATAATTGCATTATGATCGATCATCCTGAACTCCTTAAGTGGTTTTAATCGATTAAAATCAAGTTGTATCGATTAAAATATTGTAAAATGTATTTCGCTTGAGCGACAATGGTCTCGCTCGAAGCTAAACGCCTATCGCACAAAATTGGCATTCTCGGGTTGTATTTTGCTTGAGCGAGACCACTCTCGCTCGAGCGAAATACGATTCTGATCGATCATAACTTTAAATGATCGATCATAATTGAGAGGATATAATAGTGGTTCCCTTGTAACCGCTATCTGAAGTGTATATAAGATAGCAGTTAAGGTTTAACCGCTATTAGAAGTTACATATTTAAGATTGTTAAGTCTCGGGTTGTATTTCGCTTGAGCGAGACTTTTCTCGCTCAAGCGAAATCAGATTCTGATCGATTATATTTTGAAAATGATCGATCATATTTGATAATTTTTTCAAATAATTAATTATAATCTATTAGTTTTCTAAATTATTGATTAGAATTGATTAGTTTTTCAAATAATAGATTAGAATTGATTAATTTATGAAATTTATAATTAAAAATATAGATTATTTAAGAATATTAACTATTGTAAAGATAAAGTAGAATATGGGATGAGATGAGGATGATAATATAATGATAGAAGTTACAAAAATGTAGAATTGAGAAGTTTGAAACAAAAAAAATGAAGATAATACTAGTTTTGATATTCATTTTTATTTTAATTATTTAAAACAGAGAAACTATAATTTTAGTTTCTAAATACTCAATTTAAAGAATTAAAGTCATTATTATTTAATCTTTTAATTTTAGTATTAAAAATTTAAATTATATTTTATTAAATTAAAATAATTACAATATAATTTTCTACTTTGAGAATGAACAATATAATTAAGAAGATCAAGTCTAATGTTATTGATGCTAATTTTAACAATAATACAATAATATTATTTTCGAAAACGCCCATATGAATGTGAATATTTTGATTATTATTATATAAAATAATTAAAAGAATAAGGTAAATATTATATAAAATAATTAAAAGAATAAGGTAAATAGAAAAGTAAAATGCATGGTTATACCACTTTCCTTTTAATCTATAATTAGTTAGGTATGAATCAAATGTAAAGTCTAATGTTATTGATGCTAATTTTAAGAAGATCACAAAATGTAAATTAAAATAATTACAATATAATTTTCTACTTTGAGAATGAACAATATAATTAAACTCAAAATTGAGAATACTCTTATACATTTTTGAACTCTTTTGGATAAATTTTTTTTCCTAATTTTTGATAAAGTTAATTTTAATATTTAAAACTATTTAACATTTTGAATTCTGAAAGGTTTTCTCTAATAGCAAATTTAAAAACATAATATTCAAAAAAATATTTTAAGATTGTGAATTCTCGGGTTATATTTCGCTTGAGCGACAAGTACTCTCGCCGAAATAAAAGATTCTGATCGATCATAACTTGATCGATCATAATGGAAAGGATATAATAGCGGTTAGGGGTTAACCGCTATCTAAAATGTATTTTAGATAGCGGTTATGGGCTAACCGCTATCTAAATCATATTTTAGATAGCGGTTAAGCGTTAACCGCTATTAGAAGTGTTATTCGCTCGAGCGAAAATAACATCGCTCGAGCGAAACGCCCCTGCACAAAATTGGCATTCTCGGGTTGTATTTCGCTTGAGCGAATATAGTATCGCTCGAGCGATTTTTTGCTCTGATCGATTAGATTTTTGAAATGATCGATCATATTTGATAATTTTTTCAAATAATTAATTATAATCGATTAGTTTTATAAATTATTGATTAGAATTGATTAGTTTTTCAAAGAATATATTAGAATTGATTAATTTCTAAATATATACTAAAAAATTATAAATAAAAATATAAATTAGTTAAGAATATTGACTATTGTAAAGATAAAGTAGAACATGAGAGGAGATGAGGATGATAATATAATGATAGAACTTACAAAAATGTAGAATTGAGATGTTTGAAACAAATAAAATTAAGAAAATAGAGATTTAATTACACTTTTAATAAATTTAAGATAATACTAGTTTTGATTTTTATTTTTAAATATTTATTTTAATTTTTTAAAAACAGAGAAACTATAATTTTAGTTTCTAAATACTAAATTTAAAGAATTAAATTTATTATTAATATTTTTTAATATTATTTTAAACGTGGATATCTTTAATATTTTGGACATATAAATATAATTTATACATGTTTTTAAACCTTTTTCTAATATTTGTTTTTAAAAATATAATATCATTTTTAATATTTTATAGATTTTATATTTATATATTTATAAAAGTAATTGGATTAAATTTATTATCCTCTCATATATTATTATACATTTAGCATAATTTTAGTTTAATTTAAAATTAGAATACAAATATACTATACTAATATACCATTATATTATTTTCATTGTATATAAATTACAAAATTAATAATTTGTATACTATACTATACTAACATATTATTTGTATACTATACTAATAATATAATATACTATATTATAATATTATTTGTATACAAAACTAATATCTTTATATATAAATATATAAATATGGAAAGATATAAATATATGTAAAAATATAAACATATAAATATATATAAATATGTAAAGATATAAACATATATCTTTAATATTTTGTACATGTAAATATAATTTATATATATTTTTAAATATTTTTCTAATATTTATTTTTAAAAATATAATATTATTTTTAAAATTTAATATTTTTTTTTCAAATATATAAATATATATAAAGATATAAATGTATAAGGATATAAATAAATATATAAATATATAAATATATAAATATATAATATATAAATATATAAATATATAAATATATATATATATATATATATATACAAATATATCAATATATCAATATTATCCCCTCATATATTAATATACATTATTAGCATAATTTTAATTTAATTAAAAATTAGAATACAAATATACTATCATATACTAATATACCATTATATTATTTTCATTGTATATAAATTACAAAATTAATAATTTGTATACTATACTATACTAATATATTATTTGTATACTATACTAATAGTATAATATACTATATTATAATATTATTTATATAGAAAACTAATATCTTTATATATAAATATGAAAAGATATAAATATATGTAAAAATATGAAGATATAAATATATAAAAATATAAATATATGTAAAAATATAAAGATATAAAGATATAAATATATCAATATATAAATATATCAATATTTAAATATATATTAAAATATATAAATATATTTTTATTTATAGATTTTATATTTATATATTTATACGGATATACATTTATTTGTATATAAATATAATTTATTTGTAAGTTATTATTAAAAGATCCTAAGTAGCTCAGTGGTTGGAGTTTCAACCTCCAACTCTAAGGTACCGGGTTCGAATCCTGACAATGACAATAAATCACCTAATAATAAGTTAAACTTCTAAAAAATATAATATAATTAAGAGGTAGGGAAAATAAATAATAAATATAATAAAAATGTAAATAAAATAAAAATAATTAAATTTGTTATTGATTTAGCGACCGATTTAAATCGATCGCTATTTTTTTAACTTTTTCATTGATTTTCGCTATTTTTTTACCTTTGTCATTGATTTAGCGACCGAATATATTGGTCGCTATTTTTTAAAACTTTACCACGGATTTAGCGACCGATTTAGCGACCACCTAATTCGGTCGCTATTTTGGTCTCCAATGAATAAGTGACCAAATTATTTAGCGACCACTTTAGCGACCACCAGATCGGTCGCTAAATAGCGACCGAAATGTAAATCGGTCGCTAACAACTTAGCGACTTGCCCTTTTGCGACCAACCATTTCGGTCGCTAATTTCGGTCGCTAACAGAATAGCGACCGAATTTTGGCCATTAGCGACCGATTTTTTCGGTCGCTAAAAGCGATTTTTCTTGTAGTGTCCGACCTACTCCTCTTTCCATAATCCGTCTCCATTCTTCCGCCCATCGACACAGACTTTTTGGTTTTTACATACAAGTACTGCTTATAAACCATGGCCTAGACCAACAACACCAAAACCAAATAAAGGCAAACAGGTCGTCCCACCTTCTCAAGAATCCTCTTATGAAGACCAACCTTCACTAAAAGAACAAACCCATCAAGACCCATTTAATCTTGTTTTCTAAGACTCTCAAGATTTGTACTCTCATATGACTATAGGTGTGCCAAGAAAAAGAAAAAGACAAAAAAATCATTTGGTGTTAAGTATGTGGAGTCTGAAGGATTATTAGACCTGACCCATTTACTTATTCTTTTATTATAAATACTCATGTAATTGTAAACCTAATTGTGTGAATAAGAATTATCATCTAGTGCAACCGTGGACGTAGTTCACTTTGATTGAACCACATAAATTTCTTATTTTCTTATTATTTACTTTCGTCTTGTGTTGCATTTGTGTTCCCAACAATTAGTATCAGAACTTAGGTTCTTTTCATGAGAGTGGGAGCAATGGCTGAAGACGGGAAAGTGAAGATTGATAAGTTCGATAGAAGCAATTTCATATTTTGGAAGATGCAGATTGAAGATTATCTTTATCAGAAAAAGTTATATCAGTCTTTGTCTGAGAATAAACCAGAAACGATGTTTCAGGCAGATTGGGAGTTGTTAGATCGACAAACTTTAAGCATTGTTAGATTAACATTGGCGAAGAATCTTGCCTACAACATTATCAATGAGAAGATGACATATGGTTTGATAAAAACATTATCAAATATGTACGAGAAGCCATCAACATCAAATAATGTATTTTTGATTAGTCAATTAGTTAATACAAATATGCGAGAAGGTGCTAGTGTTACAAATCATGTGAATGAATTTAATTCATTATTGTCAAGATTAGTGTCAGTGGATATTAAATTTGATGATGAAGTACAAGCCCTGTTATTATTATATTCGTTACCCGATAATTGGTCAGGAACTGTCACGGCAGTAATTAGTACATCTGAGACTATGAAATTAACCTTTGAAAAAATTAGATATTTAATCCTTAACAAGGATGTTCGTAGAAAGAATACTGAAGAATCAACAAATTCCTTATTTAGCACTGAAGGAAGAGGTAGAAAGCTTGAAAGAAGGCAAGGCACATGACGTGGTATATCAAAATCTAAGGAGTAAAGGTAGTCCAAATCTCGCAAGGATATTACTTGTTGGAATTGTCAGCAGAATGGACACTTTAGGAATCAGTGTACTGTTCCCAAAGAAAAGAGACATGACAATACAATGAATGCAACAGAAGAAGAAGACAGTGATGATATGTTGTGTTGAGAGTAAGCTTGAATCCTGGATCATGAATTCTGGTGCATCTTTCCATGCTTTTCCTTGCAAAGACTTGATGAAAAATTTCAGAAGTGGAAGTTTTGGCAAAGTGCGTCTAACAGATGATGAAACTTTAGACATCGCAGGCATGAGAGATATAAATCTTAAAACATCTACGAGTATAATATGGACTCTGTGGGTATGTTGGATGTTCAAGGATATCGAGTTATATTCGGAGAAGACAAATGAAAGGTGGTGAATGATAATCTAATTGTTGTTCGTGGTCGGAAGAAAGGAACCCTATACATGGCAGAATTATCTACAGAAGAAGTAAATTCAATTAGTGATGATATTGGTGATGGTTTTGTTCATTCTTCAACTTTGTGGCACCAAAGGCTTAGTCACATGAGCGAGAAGGGTATGAAGATATTAGTCTCAAAGGGAAAGATTCCAGAACTAGAAAAGGTAGAAGTTGATTTCTGTGAACCATGTGTGTTTGGAAAAAAAAAAGAGTTACTTTTGCAAAGTCAGGGAGGATGCCCAAGGTAGAGAAGTTGAAACTTGTTCATTCAGATGTGTATGACCCACATCAGTCTCATCATTGGGAGGATCACGAAACTATGTCACATTCATTAATGATTCCACTAGAAAGGTATGAGTTTATTTTTTAAAGCAAAAATCAGAAGTATTTAATACCTTTAAGAAGTGGAAAGCTATTATTGAGAATGAGACAAGGTTAAAAATTAAATGTTTAAAGTTTGATAATGGTGGTGAATATAATAGTACTGAATTTGTTAATTACTATGCTAAGAATGGAATTAGAATGCTTAAAATTATTCCTGAGACACCTTAGCAGAATGATATTGCTGAAAGAATGAATAGGACCCTGAATGAGAGGGCAAAAAGTATGAGAATTCATGCAGGATTATCGAATACATTCTGGGCAGAAATAGTGAGTACAACAGCATACCTCATTAATTGAGGACCCTCAGTTCCCATAGGATTTAATATTCTTCAGGAAGAATGGCAAGACAAGGATGTAAGTCTTTCTCATTTGAAAGTATTTGGTTGTACTTCTTATGTTTGTGTTAAAGATGTTAACAAGAACAAACTTTATCCGAAAGCAAGAAAGTGTCTTTTTATTAGTTATGGAGCAGATGATATGGGATATCACTTTTGGGATGATCAGAACAAAAGGATCATTAGAAGCAGAGATGCTATATTCAATGAAAATGCAATGTATAAGGATAAACTTGAGACAAAAGTTGATGCTGAAAAGAAACCAATAGATAAGAAAAATGTTGTGTTAGAGGACATTGCAAAAGATGATCTATCAGGAAAAGGGGGAGCTTAGGAGACAGGACTATTGATGAAACTACTCCTGTCACCCTAGTAGTTGAAGTGAGGAGATCCAACAGAGTTATTAGGCCTCCTCATAGGTTTTCTCCTTCAATAAATTACTTGTTGTTGACTGACAATAGAAAACATTTATGTTATGATGAGGCATTGTAGATGGATGATGTAACTTAGTGGGGGTTAGTCATGCAAGAGGAGATGAACTCACTTGAGAAAAACAAAACTTGGTGTTTGACTGACTTACCAACAAGAAAGAGTGCATTGCAGAATAAGTGGGTCTTCAGGATCAAGGAGGAACATGATGGCAACAAGAGATACAAGGCAAGGTTAGTAGTGAAAGGCTTTCAGCAGAAAAGAGATATTGACTATAATGAAATTTTTTCTCCTGTAGTTAAAATGACTACCATTAGATTTGTGTTGAGTATTGTGGCTGCAGAAGATTTACATCTAGAGCAGTTAGATGTTAAGACAACATTCTTACATGGTGATCTTGATGAGGACATATACATGATGCAACCAGAGGGCTTTCAAGTTGTAGGGAAAGAGAACTTGGTTTGCAAGTTGACCAAAAGTTTTAATGGATTGAAGCAAGTACCTAGACAGTGGTACTTAAAATTTGATAGTTTTATGAGTATGATAGGGTACAAGAAGTATGCTATGGATCAATGTTGTTATATGAAAAAAATTTGGTTAATCCTATATCATATTACTACTGTATGTTGATGACATGTTAGTTGCAGTGTCTAACATGGATGAAATTAATAGATTGAAGGTATAGTTGTCTAAAGAGTTTGAGATGATGGATTTGGGTATTGTCAAACAGATTTTGGACATGAATATCAGCAGGAACAAATTTGAAGGTTCCCTAATATTATCTCAAGAGAAGTATATTGGAAAAATGTTAGAGAAATTCAATATGCAGGATGCTAAAATCGTAAGTACACCTTTGGGAGTTCACTTTAATCTCACTCAAGAGGAGTCACCTAAAATATATAAAGACAAGGCAGCAATGACTAAAGTTCCTTATGCATCTGCAATCGGTAGCTTAATGTATGCAATGGTATGCACTAGACTAGACATTTCTCATGCAGTGGGAGTTGTTAGTAGATTCATGTCTAATCCAAGAAGGAAGCTACTTGAAAGGTACTTCTAAAACTGCATTATGTTTTAGAAGAAATGATGTCATTTTGAAAGGATATTCCGATGCAGATTTGGGAGGTTGTTTAGTCACAAGGAAGAGTACTACAGGATTTTCTTCACAATAGGTGGCACAACAGTTAGTTGGATGTCTCGACTTTAGATAAGTGTTGCACTTTCAACCACAAAAGCAGAGTACATGGCTATTTCGGAAGCCAATAAAGAAATGATTTGGTTGAAGAATTTTTTTGAGGAGCTAGGCAATAAGCAGTGTGGCAATATTCTTTATAGTGATAATCAGAGTGTCATTCATCTTGCAAAGAATCCTGTTTTTCATGCAAGAACAAAGCACATCCAATTGAGGTATCACTTTATTAGAGGACTAATAAGTGATGATACTTTGTTTTTGGAGAAGATCATTGGATTAAAGAATCCTGCAGATATGTTGACCAAGGTGGTTACTCCTGAGAAGTTGAAGTTTTGCATAACTTCAACTGACCTCAATGGTTAATTTTTGAGAAGGCATTACACTAGTTTGAGGTTGTTAGAACTTTGAGGTTTATTAGATTTATTTTGGAGTGTGCTTGATGTGATCAACTTCTAAGTGGGAGATTGTTAACTACGTGGAGTCTAAAGGGTTATTAGGCCTGACTCATTTACTTATTCTTTTATTATAAATATTCATGTAATTGTAAACCTAATTGTGTGAATAAGAACTATCATCTAGTGTAGCCGTGGATGTAAGTCACTTTGAATGAACCACGTAAATTTCTTGTGTTCTTATATATTATTTACTTTCATCTTGTATTGCATTTGTGTTCCCAACATTTGGTTTGTGTGTCAAAACAATAAAAGAGCTTTAAAGACACTCTAACATAAATGTGACAAAACAAAAAGATGTAATTGGAACAAAGTTTCACGGTACATTGATCCATGTTTTTTGTTTTTCCTAAAGTCTTAGCCCACTTTCCTAAAATAACCTACCCCGAACCCTAGCCCAATTACAAGCCAAGTAAAAGTCCTATTGATCTACGAAGGTAAGTGTTCTAATGGTGAAAATTTAGAGATCTTTCAAGTCTATGGTAAAGGATGATGTGATGATGTGATGATGAGTGAAATTTTCATCATAAACACTTGAGAGATTAGAGTAAACACTTTACCACGAGAAGATGTTCCCTTGAAATGAGTCCTGAAATCCTTAAAGAGTACTTGACCATGATAATACTTTGTGAGTTATGATCTTGATCTTTTTTATTCTCTCACTTTTGGTTGATGAAGTTTTCCTTGACTATTGTAGTTTGTAGGATATCAATAATGTTTGCAATATTATCTATCTTTGCATTGCATGTATTATTTTCTTTTCTTTATTTTATCTTTTGCTTGGAAGTGCAAAAGAACGACAGTGAGGAGTATTTGATGTATGTCATTTTACTCTTTATTTCTTGATCTAAGAACATTTTCTAAGCTAGTTATTTTATTCATAAACCATGTATTTAACATGTTTTCATTAAAAGCATAACATAATTCAGTTTTTCTTAATTTATTGCATTTTACGTAGTTTTAGCATAATAAATAACATACATGTATACATCCACATTACATAATTCTTTTTCTTCTTTTGTAGGAAAGATAATTATAGATGGGCCAAATTGATATAAAGAAATGTCCAAATTGATGTCGTCAAGTTTCACTCTTCTTAAAAGTCCAAGTTTGTTTGTACAACCACTTGCAGAATGTTACACATAGAAATTTCGAATCAAGAAAATTAACAATTTAGCTAAATTAAAGACTAGCAGGAAATCATGAATTAAATACAAATCAGTGCTGGATAATTCAAAATAGGAAAGAAACAAATTATTTTCTCCAAATCAGTCCCAAAAATTTCTCTTCACGAAAATCAGATTTTGTAATTATTTATTTTAGAAATATTTGATTTTATTATAATTAATTTTAAGCTTAATTTCTCTTGTTCAAACCCTTATAAATAGAGATCTTACGACAACCCGAATTATAATCTCCTAGCCTGGGTGAAAATTGTTGTTTTGTCTCGTCCCCATTTTCTTTTCCTACTTTCAGTTTGTAGTTTAGTTAGGCGAGTTCTTCTACTACTACACTTCTAGTTTGTTCTCTTTTATTTAATTTACAATTTGTATTGAATTTTCCAATTTATATTGTTGTAGTTAATTTATTTATTCGAGTGCTCATTTTAATTTCTGTTATTTAATTGTTTAAAATTTTTATTCCAAGTACTACATAATTTTCATTTTCAATTCATCTCGTTTTCAATTCTAATTCGCATTTTCAATCCATCTCGTTTTCCATTCCAATTATGCAATTTAGTTTTCGAAACTTCAAATTTAATTACTCGGACTATTTTATTTCAAAACAATTTTTTATTCTTGCATTTTTAATTAAAAACATTTTATTTTAATTTTACAAATTTTAGTTATTTAAAATTTATTTCTGTTTAATTGTCCTCAATTTTATATAACAATTTTATTTTAAATTTTATTATTCTGCATTAATTTATTTCTTTTTTACTCTTTTATTCTCCCACATTCACTATTATTATTATTATTTTAGAAAACATTATATGTGATAATAAATATATTTTTTAATTATATTTTTGTGAGATTTAACTCTTATTACATTAGTTTAGTAATTTATTTATTATTTATTTCATTAAAATGTTATTATTACATATACAAAAGTAAAGTGACGTATCTTTTTACAAGCTAAAGAGGGTGTGACCCCCAAAAGTTTTGTAATTCTCACGTAATTTATGATTTTGACCCTCAAACTTAATGAATATTTAATATATTTACTTATATATTTACAATTTTATCTTTTCAGTCTCTTTTTAGTTTTGTAACTCTTATATAATTTATGATTTTGTCCCCTTCAAACTTAATAATCATTTAATATATTTAAATATATATTTATTCTTTTACTATTTTTTATATTTATTTATTATTTATTAATAATATATTATTTAATCCTAAAATTTATAATTAAGAGACGTGAAAAAAATAAAGTGACACATAGGTTTAAGACAGAGTCACGTACTACGCTAAAGTCTGAGACTATGTATAAAAACTAGATGTAAAAAAGTCATAACACATATAAAAGTGAAGTCAAAGATACAAAAGTAAAATGGAGACATAAACACGTACAAAAGCAAAGTCTAAAACATATACGTACTAAAGTAAAGTTTAAGAAGTTGACACGTACGAAAGTAAATCTGAGAAATCGACATGTACAAAAATAAAGTATGAGAAATAGGCACGTATAAAAGTTTGAGACTTATAGAAGATGAAAAAAAAAAAAAAATATATATATATATATATATATATATATATATATAAACGTACGTATAAAATAAATTATGAGAAATAGATACGTACTATGAGAAATAGACACGTATAAAATAAAGTCCGACAAAGAGAGATGTACAAAATAAAAAATGAGAAATAAACACGTACAAAAGTAGTAAAGTCTGACAAGTACGTACATAATTAAAGTCTGATACATAATCATGTATAAAAGTAAAGTCTGACCCATACAAAAGTAAGACTTAGAAATTGACACGTATAAAGACATTCTAAAAAATAAAGTTTGATATATATATAGGTCTGACACAGGTTGAGACATAGACATTCTACAGAAGTAAAGTCTGACACAGAGGACTAAGATATAAACACCTACAAAAGTAAGTCTGAAACATAAACTCTTACAAAAAGTGAAGTGTACATACGTAGGCACGTAAAAGAAAATAAAGTATGATACAAAGACACGTACTCTTATACATGAAGAGCTTCACTTTTGTTGTTGTGTATGAAGGGTTAAATAAGTTCTTCTAAAATAATAAAATATTAATTTAAGAAAGTACTCAGAATAGGTGAATGAGTTATGAATTATTCAATAAAAAAAGAAGGAATGAAATATAATGAATGAAAATGATATAAAATACAAAATATATGAAACTGTGCAGAATCACAAACCTGATCGATATAAACAGTAACATCGGTTAGAAAGTTAAGGATGTTTCGGTCAAAATAAAGATATGAAGGAATATCTTGGTTAAAAATTGAATGTAATATATGAAATATATGAATGACTTATAGAAATAAAATTATTTTTGAGTTTTGAGTTTTTAAAATAGAAGATGATTAAATGAGTGTGTGACTAATGCGAGTGGTTCAAAACTCATTAAGGTGAACAATGTCACTCGATCAGACATCAAAACAGTGATAAATGCAATGTGCAAATGATGGAATGAATGCACCAATGAGTATTTAGGTATTTTTTCAATGTTTTCAAGGGGATTTAAAGTACAAGAGATTAAAACATGAATTAAAACATACCTAAGCTATTCTATACTAAGTTAATATATGAAAGTAAATTTAACAAGGTCATATATCTATTCAGACCTAAAACTAAGGATCTAAAGCAACTACAGAGACATTAAACCAATAAATCAAAGCATTAAAATCTATCTAACGTGGTTGCAAGTGACTTGGAATTAGTTTAGAAGTGCTACAACCTTCTCAAAGTATAAACAGTGGATGAATCCTAATTAACTCACCCCTCAAAAGACATTTGAGTGACCTACTTCTGTCCAGTTGAAAGAAACCTTTTCCTCACTAATTAGAACTCACAAACAGCCAAGTTTCAAAGCATATAATCAGCAGAAATCATAAAGAAGCCATTGTAAAGTGCATGAAACTTAAAGAAAACAAGAACGCAAATCTTGGAGCATATGCGAAGTCATGTCTATGAATCTATATTCGGTAAAAACTATTCTAAATCATGAAAGCAATAAAGAAAGCAATAAAGGATGGTGGAAGAAGAAGATACAGATCCAAAACAAGAAGAACAATGGTAAAAATGAAGAACATACTTCAAAGCATGTGTCACAAGCAAAGGACAACCCACGGTGCGAGAGAAAACTTTGAGAGAAAATAAGCCGAATTGATTTAGATCTGAATTATGAAACTTCAACTACTGTTTATGATATTAAGTTAATCATATTTATGCTCTAACTAATGTACAATTATATGATACAAAGCTTAGAACCAGAGGTGATCTAATAACTTAAGAGGGAGCTCGAATAGGCACACTAAGTTGGCTTCAATGCACTTCCGCGAACTTTAAACACTTGCAGTATTTTCAATTCTTGTCCAAATTAAACGATTTCGGTCTCTTTTGAAAGCTTTTTGAGTTAACTTTAAAACTCACCATTTTTACTATTTTAAGAGGTCTAGTGAATTTAAAAGACTCAAATTACTGAAGCATGTCTAATGGGCAGCCCTAGTACGCTTAACCTCTCTTTGATAATTTATATAAAATCCAATTTAGCTCCGAATTGAATAATTCTTGATCATCTGAAAAACTGAATGTGTCTAATTTACAATGTTTACAGAATCATGATTTTAGGAGCTCTATCGAAAAGATGATAAATAAAACAATGAATCAATATTAATACCCGTATACAATAAAATATGACTAATTTACTATTTTTATATAAAGTTTTGTATTAAGAATTCCAAAAGCCTAATAATACAAATTATGATTAATTAAACTTTGTTAACACGTTATAAACAAATAACATAACATTAATAATGTTATTACATTATTAGTTACTTTAAGTGTGTTGAAATCGGGGCACATCAATATATAAATGAGATATAAACACTTTACAAAAAGTAAAGTCTGAACCATACATGAGATATAAATACTCTACTTTTTGTACGTGTCTATGTGTTAGACTTTACTTTTGTCCGTGTCCATATCTTAAACCTGTGTCACACTTTACTTTTACTTTTGTAGAATGTATATGTCTTATAACTATGTGTGTTAGACTTTATTTTTGTACGTGTTCATGTGTTAGAATTATGTGTCAAACCTTACTTTTGTAAAATGTTTATGTTTTAGACCTATGTGTCAATACGTATCAAATTTTACTTTTGTAAAATATTTATGGATCAAACTTTACTTTTTGTACGTGTCTATGGATAAAATTTTACTTTTGTACATGCCTATATGTTAGACTTACTTTTGTGCATTATATTATAACTAATGTCTCCAAATCTTGAGATGATTCCAAAACTTAATGTTAGGATAGTTTTATTTTTGTATTTTATATGTAAAACTTCCAAGATTCGATAATGGTTCAGAATCATCCTATAAAAGTTCTTACAATGATAATAGTCTATCCATTAATCATTACCTATAAAAGTATGACATGCAAACACGTAAAAAAATAAAATCAGATACATAATCACCTATAAAAATCAAATTTTAATTACTTTTTATTTTTTTCATTTATATTTAAACAAAATTAAATAAAATATATAACTAAATGAATAATTTATTATACGATTAAAAAAAGTAATTATGGAAAAAAAAATCCTTTTTATATAGCCATCAGCAGAAACATATATGAAAATTCTTTCCGTATTCTTTATTTTATTTTATGTTTAATGTATATATTAATTTTAAAATATAAGTATTTAATCTTTGAATAATAAATTATTAGCAGAAACATAGATGAAAA
The DNA here is from genome assembly GCA_963425845.1 of Sphenostylis stenocarpa. Classification (NCBI taxonomy): domain Eukaryota; kingdom Viridiplantae; phylum Streptophyta; class Magnoliopsida; order Fabales; family Fabaceae; genus Sphenostylis; species Sphenostylis stenocarpa. The sequence continues at coordinate 55,390,814 of OY731402.1, forward strand.
TTCTTTCCCTATTCTTTATTTTATGTATATATTAATTTTAAAATCTAAATATTTAATCTTAAAATAATAAATTATTGAAAAAAATGTGAAATCGAGTTTTAAGATGAAAAAGAAATTAGAAAAAAAGAAAAAAATTATATTATTTTAATTATTTATATTTATTATATTATATTCAAGAGAAAAGATTGAGAAAAAGAATAATTGAAAAACAGAAAACGGTGTGACAGAAGAAGATCTTTAAGAAAAGAGAGACAAGAATATAAATTTTTATTATTTATTTAAGAAAAAAATTAAATAAACAAGTGAGGAAATATAATATATAAAACTAAGATAATTTAATAGGGAAATTCAAAATTGAAAAATAATTTACGAATTTTCAATCTATTGAGAATAGTAATGTCTAGCATGGCAAAACGGGCTAAGCTCTGCGAGCCATTAGCCCGCCATAATATGACGGGCAGGTTGGTGTTTTCAGTCCACTGGCCGTTTTGGCCCGCTCACCAAGCTCGCTAATCCGTCGGGTTAGCCGCGACCGCCTAATTAATAAAAAAATAATTTTTTATTATAATAAAATTAATTATAAAGATAATATATAAAGTTAAAAATTTTAAAAAGAGAATTAAAAATGTTTCATTCTCATATAAAATATTCTCCTTCCTGAAATATAATATTCTCTCTTGCTCTCCTTGTTTATCTTAAGTACTCGATTATTTTTATCCTTATTACTTGAATTAAAAGTGTAAGAATTACTCAACCAAGAATAATATGAAGTTTTATCAAATAAAAAAGATATAGGTATTTGAATTTTTCAATATAAAAAATATAAATTTTATAAGTTTAACGTTATTTTTATATATATATATATATATTTTATTATTTATTATTATGTAAATTTTATTATTATTCTAAATTATAATTTCTTAAAATAATATATTAGATTTATATTATTAAATTGAAATAATATATATATATATATATATATATATATATATATATATATATATTGAATTATTAACCAACAAATAATAATCTTATTATTAAATTTATTAAAAAAATTTATTTAAAATTTTTTTTTTTTACGCAAACCCGCCAAAGGACAGGCGGTTCAAGGTCTACAATATATCGGACAGCCCGGAAAGGCGGGAGCCATACCTTAGAGCAGTATATACATCCCAAAATAGTTTCATATTTGTTGAAACAATGGCAAGAGAAATACAGAAAGTCCCCTTTATTTCTCACAACCACCTTCAAAAAATAATCCTCTTTTCACCATAATACATGGATCAACTCGTCTTATCATCATCGTTTCATTGTTCACATCAAAATCAATATATGAATTTATCAAATAAAAAAATGATTTAGGGTTTGAATAAGGCCAAGGTTGAAACCAATATGGAAGTTCCAATAATGGCGAAGGAGAATAAAGTATCCAGCAGCTGTTGCATCAGATCCCGTGCCGGCGCCGCCGTTGAAGACAAATTTTGAGCGGTGGCAACGGCGAAGAAAAAATGCTGCAAAGAGAGCAACGAAGAAGAAATTGACGGAGAATGCTTGGGATGCCATGGTTTGAAAAAGTACAGAGAGAAAGAGAATGAAGAAACAAGTGTTTGAAGGTGATGTGAGGTTTCGTTTTATTTTGGGATGAGAGAGTGAAGAAGGGTGGTCCTATTTACACCCCACTAAACGTCTTGAGGTTACTGTAAGATCTCCTTTCCCTCCAATTTCTGATTTTGTATTTTGTGTTTGAAATTTTTTAACTATAATTCAATGGTTAAACAAGCTCATTGCAAATATAAGAAAAATTTAAATTTAGTTCATGAAAACCAACCCCAATCTGGTGGATTAATCTATTTTTAATGTTTTATTTTAAAAAAAATCTGATAAAATATTTCTTGAGTTGGGTTAGCTCATTGAGGTAAGTGGGTACTCTGAGTGCACTAGTTGAGTATTAAGTTCATAAAATTTCAATCCAATGAATCTAATTTAGTTATATAATAAAAAACTTATTTGTTTAACAAATATACTATAGAAAATAATTCTATGTTTTAAAATATAAATATTATTTTTAAATGTATTAGAAATATTGTCGTTACTTAAAATGTTAAGAAGCGTTGAAAATATTTATGGAGATATTTTTTCTTGAAAACATGAAGCAACAAATAAAATTAGAAATAACCTAGCCCCGTGCAAGTTAAAATAATTTATATAGAATTTATTAACATAAGAGAAAATGTAAAAAATGGATCCAGTTCAATTGGTTGACTAGGATTCGTGAGTTGCTGTAATTTTTTTGACATTGTGTTTAATTTTTACTTATAAAAAAGATAAAAGCAAATGTTAAGAATAGAGACAGAGGTCAAAGCTCCTCCTCTCTGCATCTAAAGATGTCTGTCAGTGAAAAGATCTTCCATCAAAATCAAGTTGTAGCTGTTGAATGTTGTCTTTAGGCAACCTCTTCAAGATAGCAAGACCTGGTGAACAAAATGAATATAGAATCAGCAAAATTAGTGCATAAGTAGTAGTTTAAATTTAGCCAATAAGTGTATAAATCAACTATAAGAACTATTACTTGCAGAAACTTTTTCACTTGATATTACTTCGGTTACTGTGATTAAAGCATCAATTTTGTATTGGTTTGAACAAGTACTTTTACTTGTGTGTGATTGTTTTTTATTTTTTTCGTTAAATAGTTTGAACTTGTTTGGACAAACTTTTTACCAAGTACATAGAAGAGAAGCAAATAAAAAACAAAAATGAATCAAACTTCTTCTATGTTAAAATTATCTTATGCAGCTAAGAAGAAAGTTAGATAAGAGAAGTTTAGATCATTTTCGATCGAAGTAGAAGTACTTAGTGAAAAGTTTCTCAATATTGAAATTATTATCATGCATGTTTCCATGTGAGTCTATCAGGATGCTATTTTCAATCTCATATACCTTCAATAACTTTGTAGAGAGTAGACCACCATCTATCTGTAGGAATATTGTATTTATACAGTGTCTCTTCTATGGCTTCATCATGCTTCCCCACTAGAACTTCTTGAAGTGTTGTAACTGCATCCTTTGTTTTATCAAGGATATCTTTATTGTCCTCACCACTTGGTTTTTGAAGTTGATGGTGTAATGAAGAAAGGGTAGCATCTATGGCAAACTGGGTGGCAGCGGTCCAGTGAGTAGAAGCTAATTGTCTCATATGGTTTTCCAACTCCTTGTTATATTCATCAGAGTTGTTCTCTGTTCTTCCAAATACTAGGCTGCACAGATACTGAGCATTTGCTTCTCCAGTACTTTGAACCATCTTGTAGAAAGCTGTTCCTTCATTTTGTAGGAGTTCCTCTGGTGAACTGTATTCAAGGACCTGGAAAGAATAGAGGAGTTCAATCTTAATATTGAATCATATTGTCATTGAGAATGTGAAAAAAGAATCCCCAAATCTGCTAGGAGCAAATATGATATGTGCACAGTAAATTCCATGGATTCGAGGTCAGGATTCCTCTAGAAAGAACAAGAACTAAATAGTAAATGAATTACTACATTAGTGACAAAATACAATAACAAAATCTTGGTGGAAATATAAAAAAATGAAAAATAGAATGCAAAATACAATAACAGAATATCTAAGTGGCTATTTAGTCTCTGATATGCAATTTGATCTGTCTGTTATAATATGGAGTTGTAATAGAGTGAAGTATAGGACTATAGGAACCAAATTGAAGATAGGTATTATGTGTAGTGACTAAAAGTATCTTATTTGGTCCAACGTCATTCAATCATGTTCAATTTGGTTCTTATATTTCATCATAACTCTATGCCAATCTCATTGTTATATAGTTAATCCAATTCGTATATACATTATTCTACTAGTTCTTATAGAATCACAATACTCTGCATGTAAAAATTCAATATTTGTTACTCATGGTGTACTTGAACATACCCGACCAGAATCAAGCAGCAGAATCCGATTGCAGTCAATGATTGTGTTTAGTCTGTGTGCAATGATGAGCATTGTGCATGACTGAAATTCATGTCTGATAGTTTTCTGTATAAGGGCATCAGTTCTAACATCTACAGCAGCTGTAGCTTCATCCAGGACAAGAACCTTCGATCTTCGAAGCAATGCTCTACCTAGACTAAGCAGTTGCCTCTGTCCAACACTGAAATTATCTCCTCCCTCTGAAACCTTCATTCAATGCAAAAGATTACATTGTCATATTTCATCTTTTCAATTAATAATTCAAAATGCGTCTATAGGAAAACCAATCGTATAAAGGTATTAATATGATTATACCATAATCTTTTTACCTACCTGAGCATCTAGACCAAATGGATTTCTTCTTATTACGTCCTTTAGATGTGCCCTTTCTAAAGCCTCCCATAGATCAACATCATTGTGTTCATTAAATGGATCAAGATTGAAACGAACAGTTCCTTAGGAAAAGGAAGAAAAGTTTTTAGAAGGGAGAATTTTATGAAGCTAACAAACCATGTCTATTGACTAAATGAAAATTTAAAATAATACAACATTAATAATAATGTCTTAATCCCTATATTCGCATATGGTTATCAATATCTGAGATAGAACAGGAATTCTGTTATTGGTACATACCAGAAAAAAGAACTGGAGATTGTGGTATGATAGTAAGAACCTTTCGTAGATCTGCTAGTCCAAATGTAGAAATATCATAACCATCAATAATGATTCTTCCTTTTGTTAGTTCCACAATACGGAATAATGCATTAAGCATGCTAGATTTTCCTGCACCAGTTCTTCCAACTACCCCTATCTTTTCAGTTGGAGGTACTGAGAAGGACAAACCATGCAGCACTGGAGGAAGTTCAGGCCGGTATCTCAGAACAACATCCTCAAACTCAATTGATCCTGAGGTTGGCCATCCAGGTGGTGGACGGTTAGTCTCAATTACACCTGGAGCCTCAGTTTCCAAATTTATATACGTGTCGACACGCTCAACAGAGTTTAAACTGTTTTCAGCTCTACTTGCTTGCCTGAGGACACCACTCAAGAGATTTGTTATGTTCAAAGTATAACTGAGAAGTAAACCCATTGTAGATGCAAACAATGCCTGGTTTGAAGCTCTTGCATTCTGCAAGACCGCAGATGTTGCTATGAACCAAATCATGAGGCCTCCTAATGTTTCCAGCCTTATGGTGAGCCAACGATTTGAACTTATATTCACAAGGGTGAATCTGATGTTGTTATCCATAAATTTTCCATTAATATGTGCCATTCTGTCATATGCTTTATAAGTACGGATGCTTGGCAAACCATTCAGCGATTCACCAAAATGTGCATAGACAGGAGATCTTGTAATGGAATCCATGCGCTTCACCTCTCGAGCAGTGCTCTGTCAAGCAAGATATTAGTAAAAAAGAAATATCAATAACTCAAACTAAGACCACATATTGTCAACTAAAAATAATAAACTCTTGATTTCCAGAAATATGTTTTCTATTTGCACACCATTTTTTATTTATTTTTCATGCATTATGGTTTGTTAGTAGCTTATACTTTACTTTGCACCAAAGTGTCATTCCACTCCATGTTGATAAATTGTTTTTCATTTAGAAATTAACTTCTTTAAAGAATTTTAATACAGAATAGCAATATTGCAAAAACAATGAGAAGATGAATCAGGCTTTTGTTATGACTAGGACTCTAGCTGGCATAATGCTACTGTGATTCAGTTATGAGGTCTGGAGACTATATATTATACATCATGCATAAAGTTTTCACATGATGTAAAGGGACTTCAATCCCCAAATATGTGAAAGATTCCCAATATCTACTGCAACATAATATTAAAACTTCTAACCAAATGCATTTAGTTAATCCTGATCAGCCAATTGATGACAATGCAACTAGCCTGGATTTTGACCAAAAGAAAATCCTAAATCTCTGTAAATTTCCCTGAAAAAACATATAATGCCCATAGTGTTTCTACTTATCCATTATTTAGTTATTAGTTTTTATTCATCTATATCTCTACGCGAGTAAAAAGGAAACATCTCTATTTCAAATTATCTAAATTGAAAAAGTAGATCAAAACAACTTGGCATGTAAGTCATTCACAGTTCTAAAACTAAGGTCAAGATATGGAGCATACCTGATAATATATATAAGCTGCATAAAAGAAGATCAGAAGTGGCATTATGGCCCACAGGGAAATGGTGCTCACTGTGCCTATAAGAACAAATGTGGAAAGTAGTTGCCAGACTTGCCCCAAAAACATGTTTACCAAGTTAAAAACATTGGTATCTATATCTCCTGTATCTTTTGCAAACCTATTAATTATGCGGCCAACCGGATTAGTTTGGAAGAATATCATAGGAGCCCGGAGGATTTTATCCAGCATTGCATTGTGCAATCTTTTGGCAGCACGAAGACTTGAAACGATCAACCAATAAGAGTTTGCAAGTGCAACAGATACCTGAAAGCAGCAAAAAAAAAATTCGTTTCATTTTCCTTAAAACTGAAAAGTGTGCAGATAGCTACCTTATGGTAAGTCAGATAAGCTTGTTGAATGATGAATATTTTCTTGAATAATGCCTATTCCTTAAGGATAAGGTAAAAAATGCTAGGTACCAAGCAGAAAAAGAAATAAAGACTCATTGCATAATGACCTGTCCAAATGAGAAAAGTGCATAGATCAAAAGAAAATATGCCGGATTATAATCTGCAGTGGAATCTTGAGATGTCCACACGCTTAACCATGTGCTACTTGAAATTCGAAGAACTTCGGTTAATGTGTAGCATCCAAAGAGTATGGAAACTACCCACAGTCCTCCCAGTGCTGATTTGTACCTGTAAATTTGGATTTATAATTACAAGTCATTATCAAATAACAGCATCTAAATTTCATTCAAGCAGAAAAGAAGTTTCAAAAAGGCTATAAAATGAAATGAAAAAGGAAAAAACAACATTTTGTCATTTAATGGAGGAAATAACATGTGTTTCCAGTCCTGGTCATTTGACAATCAAGATCACCTCATTCATACTTAATAACAAATACTCAAAGGAAAATAGATTTATCTTTTTAATCTTACCGCATTATAACTTTCCAACTAACCACGCCTGTCTCCCGCTCCTCTTTCTTAATAAGAACTGATTTTCGTAATTTTCCTTTCTTCTCATAACTTGCATCACTTGCTAATTCAACACTTGCTTCATTATTCAAGGGTAAATTTGTATCATTGTCAATACTTTCGCTATCTCCATTATTATCTGCTTGTTGTTCCATTTTCCCTGCATTTTCCATTAGTTTCTGAAATAGAGGCCCACTTTTTGTTAACTCCTCAAAGGTTCCCTGCTCCTTAATCATTCCTTCACTAACCAGAATGATTTTATCCACCTGAGGGAGAAAATGTAGCTGATTTGTGACAAGAACCCTGGTTTTTCCTCGCAGCCCTTCCTTTATACAGTTCCTGAAAACCTACAAGCAATTGCAAATGAGACCATATGAGCTATAATCATAGCTATTTGAAGTGACTTCTTAAATTCAAACATTTATATATATATATATATATATATATATATATATATATATATATATAAATGTTTCTTAATAATAAAATCAAGTTAGATTTGAATCAATGTCAGTGATAATAACTGTTAAGATGGAAGTAATATTTGAATTTGAACCAATGTATCTTAGCTTCTATAGAAGGTTGTTATACCATAATCAGGACTTGTGTTCTAAAATTTGATAAGAAATAAGAATGATACCTCTTGAGCAATGTGAGCATCAAGAGCACTCAAAGGATCATCAAATATATATACATCCGAATTTGAATATACAGCCCTAGCTATGGAAACTCTTTGCTTTTGTCCACCACTAATATTGACTCCTCTTTCTCCAATCTCTGTGAAATCAAGTCCCTGAAAGGATATAAATGTGATGATTATAAAAGGAAAATTCTCATTAGTTTTAGATAAGCATTAGAGAAGATGACATTTTATAAAATATCTTACAGGTAGTAAGTTGAGATCATGCTGTAAAGCAGTGATATCAATAACCTTCCGATATCGTTCATGCTCAAATTTTGATCCGAATAGTATGTTCTCACGAACCTGAGAAAAGAATGAATTCAGAGTTATAAATGATAAGATACATTTTCTTTTATGAAAATTTAGTTTAAAAGAACAAATGAATAGTAAGCAAGCTTCAACTCACAGTGGCATTATAAATCCATGAAATCTGAGGCACAAAAGCAACAGTGCCTCTGATTGTAGCATTTCCATCGGCTAAAGGTGGTAACTCTCCGATCATTGCTGAAATAAGTGACGTTTTGCCTTCTCCAGTACCACCAATGATTGCAACTAAGCTGCCAACTGGTATTTCCACATTGATATTTGATAATGTTGGTTTCTCTTCCTGTGAATTGAATACAATTTTCATGCATAAAGTCAAGTGTGCTTTACTAATACCAAAATTACAAAATATATTTGACAAAAAAGGAAAACTGAAGCTTCACATTCATCAAAAGAAACATCATGGTCATCTAAAACCTAGAAGGAATATTATTATCCTTATTCCAGTTGATTTATATTTGTCTTATTTAGAGAGGGTGGAAGGAAGAGGGAAGCCTTATCAAATCTTTATTGTAGCATGATCTGACATCACGCTACCCTCTTGCAAAACTCAAATGAGAATGGTGTGGCACTCCTTATGTACAAAAAAGTTAAGACAGTTGTAACAAAATCGTGGCTGTGCACACAAGTATAGTTAAAAAGTTGACCTTAGGATCCCAAGAAAAGTATCCATTCTCAATTGAAATGGCTGGAAGACCAGGTTCAATAGGTGGATTTTGTTTTAAATTTCGTTCCTCAGCTAAGAACAGTTCCTCCAAACGCTGCAACGAGACATTTGCATTTGCTACCTGTATGAAAAGAAAATCAGTAAGGAATGACGTGACACAAAACGAACTAAAGCAAATGTTAACTGAATGATACAAAGGAAAATAATAACCTGACTTAGTAAGTTTGGAAGCATATTTAAAGGAAATCGCAAAACTGCAAACAGAGATAATGAGGTAAATGCCCTTGCAGGTGTCAATTCTCCACCAAGGAAAGTGAACATTCCAAATGAGGTCACCGTCACAAGAACGGGGATGCTGTTTAGTATAAAAGAATTAAGCTGCAACAGAAGACAAGACAAGTAGTTAGGAGGAAAGCTATAAATTTTCACAGTCAAGTAGAACTTCTATGTTAGAGAAAATGTTTACAAGCATTGTAAGATATTGTTCAGTTGGCACTTGCATGTATATAAATATGTAATTGTATATATTGTGTGAAAGATGAAGCTGTCTCCAAAAAATAAAAAACTGATACTAAATTCCAATAAAAGAATTTGTGGGTCCTATGAGCATGTGCCATTAAGTATAATACTTCTGCTGAAATAAGAACTAGTCACACTTTTAAACAATCTTGAGTTTAGAGAGAGTTCATAAGATATTACAAGCCTGGAATTTCATGAATGGGGACAGAGTATCCCTGGAATTAGCCCCGGATGTAGGCATTAATAGCATGTATATCAAGCTTAAGAACACTGTCAATATGCTTTCGCATTCATCCTTAGTAAAGCTAATGTGAATATTCTTACCCAAAGGAGGTCTAGCAACATAACGGTGGAGTTATTATCTTAGAAAGCCATTTTCTGATATCATACCAGGTGACCTTTTCCTTGAAAACAAATTTATACTGATAGGTCATTTATATTAAATTTGAATTTACCTATTGACCTTGAAAGCCATGAATCTTGTGCTACTTTTACGTAAAGTATTAGATAATCCAATTATTGTAAATGAATAGGACCATGCTCTCAACACAGAATATGGGAAGGAAAAAAAAATCTAAATTGTGTCAAGGCTCATACAGCATATAGCAGCTGGGCTTTGCGGAACCATGATAGCTCGTCATCTCGTATGCTTAGAATTCTAGACTGAAAGCTTGTTTCCCATGCATAACATCTGAATTTTATCAGCATACCACAAACTGTTAAAACACAAACTAAGCTTGAATGTTGTCAGTGGAGATTTTTTAAAATGTTCATACTTTACAGTATCCATGGCAGCTAGAATTTCATTCATGAGACCAACCCTTTTGTCCGTTTGTTGCAGTCCTTCCTTTGTCAGTTTTCGCATCTTGCTAATCACAAATGTCTGCTCTCAAAAACAATAAAATTATTTAATTATTCGTCGGATCAAAACTCTCAAACATTTTTACTCATATATTAAAATAAATTGAAAGCATCTTAGAAGGTGGACTTAAGCTTAACCTCATCCTAGAAAACCAACTTTTTATAGAAACATAGGCTAACTAAAAGAATACAGATGAAATACCTCAAATCTTATTGATATTAAAACTGTATAATAGCAGTTTATATAAAAGAGAGAAAACAAAACAAATGTAACACTATTTAATTGTACTAACTAACTCATTCTAATTTTGAGTTAATTCCTAACTTTCCCCCTTAAGTCAAAATTCTAACAACACCAATTGAATCTCTCATATTCTTGAATCTCTCAGTTTTAAGAGCCTTAATAAACACATCTCCTAACTGTAGTTCAGATTTTCAATATTCAACTTCAAGCTTTCCATTGTTGACTTGTTCACGCAAGAAGTGAAATCTAATCTCAATTTACTTGTTTCTTCCATGAGAAGCTAGATGTTTGACCAAATCTATTATAGATTTGTTGTCCACAAGAATTTTTGGTTGCTGAATCAATTATTCTTTTAACTCCTTTAACAGCATTCCGAGCCAAGCAGTCTGGCATGCAGCTTGTGATGCTGATATTCAGCCTCACAAGATGATAATGCTACCATGAGTATTTTTGTTGAATTCCAAGATACTAGTGCGTCTCCACATTAAAACACATATCCAGCAGTGTTTTTTCTGTCCTCCTTATCCCCACACTAGTCAGCATCTGAGAAGCCAATTAGCTCTAGCCCTCCTTCTAATTTCTTCTATGGGAAAAAGATGCCATAATCACAGTACCATGTAAGTATCTTAATATCCTTTTGGTAGCATTCATGTGAGACAGTTTTGGTTCTTGCATGAATCTACTAATTAGACCAACTCCATAGTTCAAATCAGGTCTAGTGTTTCACAAATATCTCAAACTTCCCACAATCTTTCGGTATTCAATGTTGTCAACTTGTTCTTCACCTGTTTCTTTTCCCAACTTCAGCCCAACCTCCACTGGTGTGGCAGCAGAATTACAATTTTGCATTGCAAATTTGGACATCAAGTCTCATGCATACTTGGTTTGATGCATGATGATGCCAAATTTTGTGTATTGAAACTCAATACCAAGGAAATAATTGAGGTCCCCGAGATCACTCATGACAAACTCATTTAGCATTTGAGTTTTGAATTTAGTAATAAAGTCTGTTTTACTTCCGGTAATCAACAAATCATCTATGTAAAGATATATAATGAGCTTATCTACCTTGTTATCATGATTCCAGCACTGCACATACACACCTTTTTTAGATACACACCTCTCAAAGCCAATTTTGTGCAGAAAAGTGTCAATCCTGCAGTTCCAAGCTCTTAGAGCTTGTTTAAGTCCATACAAATCCTTGTTTAGCTTGTACACCTTGTGTTCTTACTCCTTAACTTCAAAGCCTTGTGGCACATAAACTTCCTCTTCAAGAGGACCATTCAAGAAAGCAGATTTCACATGTAGTTGGTGCATGGACCAACTTTCATAGGTTGCAATAGAAACAATGGTGCGTACAGTTTTAATTCTGGCCATTGGAGCATATATCTCACCATAATCTACTCCAACTATTTGCAAAAACCCCTTTGCCACAAGGCTTGCCCTGTGCTGCATTATCTCACCTTTAGGATTCACCTTCACCTTATAAATCCATTTTAGTGCTATAGGCCTCTTATTTAGAGGTAGATCAACAAGTTTCCAAGTTTGATTCCTTTCTATAGCATCAATTTTTTCCTTCATGAACGTTAACTAGTTTTCATTTTGTATAGCATCACTAAATTCAACAGGTTCTGCTTCGGCTACTAGTGCAAAGTGCACAAAGTTTCCTTCAGCCGTGACTGCTAAATCATTCATAATCCTGGAAACGTGTAAGAGGCTGACTAATTCGGTGAGATCTCCTTACTTGTTGATTAGTATATCCCTACTGGTGTAAGGCATTTTCAACTCCTGCATTTTCATCTTCCAGAGAAATTGTGGATACAACTCCTTCCTCAGTTCCTTGATCACCAGTTTTCCAATTCCAGCATGAATTTTCATCAATAACAACATCCTGCTAATTGATACCCTTCCTATTTCAGGATCACAAAACTTATATCTAACTGTTGAATGATAGCCAATCAGTACTAGAGGTATTCCTTTGTCATCCAATTTCCCTCTTAGCTGGTCTGGCACATGCTGGAAACATAAAGAGCCGAAAATCCTCATGTTTGTAATGTCTGGCTTGTGCTCGGTCCAAGCCTCTTCAAAGGTTATACCATTTAGCCTTTTGGTAGGTGATCTATTCAACACATAAGTGGTTGTTGACACAACTTCTCCCCACAAAAAATTAGGCACATTCTTGCTTTTTAGCATACACCTTACCATATTTAGGAGAGTTCTATTTCTCCTTTTTGCAGTACCATTATGTTGTGGCGTGTATGGAGGAGTTGTTTCATGAATTATACATGTTTCTTCATAGAATTTATTGAACTCAGTAGAATTGAATTCCCCACCTCCATAAGTTCTTAACACCTTTAACTCCTATCCACACTATTTTTCAGCCAGTGTTTTAAACTGAATGAAGACAGTTAGTGTCTCACTTTTCCTCTTCAAACAATAGTCCACATTTTTCTTGTTAAATCATCAATGAAAGTGATGAAATATTTGCTTCCCCCAGGTGTTTCAATCTACAAAGGCCCGCAGATGTTTGAGTGCACTACCTCTAATTTCTTGGTCGCCTTCTGAGGTAAAAATTTGCTGAACTTGTTCCTGGTTTGTTTGCACTGAACACACTCTTTACATATCTCTTTTGGAATCAACACTTACGGCATTCCAACAACCATCTTCCTCTGGTTTAACTCACTCAAATCTCTAAAATTTAGATGTCCAAACCTGAGATGCCATAACCATTCACTCCTATTTGCAGCAGGAGCAAAGCAGTGATGTTTAAGTGCATGCATTTTGATTTGGAACGTCCTGTTTGAGGACGGATTGACATGTATAATCAGTTTCTTGGTCTGATTATATATGTTTAATGAGTTTTCTTCCAAAGTCATCCTGAAACCTTTCTGCAACAACTGGCCTAAGCTCAATAAATTTGTTCTCAGGCCCGGTACATATAAAACATCTTCCACTATTACCTCCTTGCCCTCAAAATTATTCAATACCACTTGCCCATTTCCTTCAGCAGTCAAGAAACTATCATTTGCAAACCTAATTCTTTCTTGATTTACTTCATTTAGCTAAACAAACCACTCCTTCCTCCCAGTCATGTGTTGAACAACCTGAATCCAAGTACCAAGTGTTATCCTCCATACCAACACTAGTTTGAGCCATTAACATCACAACTTCTAAGTTAGATGTTTCTTCTTGTGCTAGATGAACTTGTGACTATCCTTTTGGTCTATTTTTGGCACCTTCTCCATCCTAGAAATCGCGAGCAAAATGGCCAAATTTTTTACAATTATAGCACTTCACTTTTTTCTTGTCAAATTTCTTCTCCTTGCTTTCACCAAAATTTTGTCTCTGCCCTCTACTCTTGACAGCATCTTCGACATCATTTTTCTTGTCCTTCTTTGATTTGTTGCCTTTCTTGAAGTCTTTTCTCGATTTTCCATCGATTCTTGCTTGGAGAGCTTGTCCTTTAACATGTCTTCTTTCATTTATGTAGAACTCATGTGCTTCAAGTGAGTGTTATAACTCTTCAACCCCCATGGTGTCTAGATCTCTAGCCTCTTCAATTGCAACCACCACATGATCAAACTGTAGAGGTAAAGTTCTCAAAATTTTATCCACAACCTGTTGATCTGTTGTGTTGTTCTTGCAAGCCCTCATAGCATTCACATGTTCTTTAATTTTATCAAAATACTCTGATATGGTTCACTCTCATCCATAGTTAGAAATTCAAATTGTCTACGCAAAGTTTGAAGTTTTACCTTTTTGCTCTTGTCACCATCTCCATAGGTATTTATCAGAATTTCCCATGCCTCCATAGTTGTAGCAACCTTCGAGATTTTGTTGAAAATCTTGGGGCTTAGACATTGATAAATGAGAAACCTTGCTATCCAACTTTTGTTGCGCCTTGTAGTTTTTCTTTTCCTCATCAGTAGCTTTCACTTCAAGAACCTCAATTCCGATAGTGACTATTTCAACTACATCCTAGAACCTGAAAATGGCTAGCATCTTGATCCTCCAATCATCAAATAGCTTTCCAATAAATATTGGCAACGCTCCCTGTAGCATTCCACCGAAACCAATCATGCCTTCTTGACCAATCTTGGATGTCTTGCTATCTTCTTGTCCTTAACAAGAGATTGTCCCTTCAATCTTGAAAAAATAACACCCTTGTTATTTCACACACAACTTCTGGTCTCACTGGTGCAAGCTTCTCTTCTCAGCAGCACTGATACTCTAGTCTCAGAGTTTTGCTTCTTGGATCATTTAAAGCTCTAGATACCATATAGAAACATAGGCTAACTCAAAGAATACAGATGAAATACCTCAAATCTTATTGATATTGAAATTGTATAATAGCAATTTATATAGAAGAGAGAAAACAAAACAAATCTAAGAGTATTTAACTGTACTAACTAACTCATTCTAATTTTGACTTAAATCCTAACACTTTTAAGATGAGGGTTGCCCTCGGTTGTACATTTTGTTATTATTTCCAACAATCTTTACACATGTCCACAAGCTATAAAAGAAGAGACAAAACGTGCCTGCAGAGGGATGATAAGGACTAGCAGTAATGATCCAATAAGTGAAGCAACACCTAGTTGCTGGTATAGGAGAACCATAGCTACAGTGATACGGAATGGTGCTGACCATAATCCATGAAGTTGTTGACATATTTGCTACACATTGCAAAGAATCATTAGAATAAGGTTTATACCGTGGCATCATTTTACACCCGAAATAATAATAATAATAATAAATTTTCAGCATATAAGTAGACTAGAATATTCGGTCTAAGCAGCAAAAGAACCTGTAATGCATTGGCATCTGTTGTTATCATATTCATAAGCTTCCCAGTTGTGAACTTCTTTCGACCATCATTAGTTAGCCTCAAGGATTTTCTATATATAGCAGCCACCTATAATTAAACAAGAAAACATCATATAAACTTAGTTGACAAATAAAATAATCAATAAATTTGGATAAACCAGTTTATTGAGGGCTATCTAGATTGGATGAATAGGGTAGCTGGACTCTTAAGAGAAAGAGACATTATACCAAAGTTGATCTAAGCCGAAAACCAACACGCATAACATTCTGGAAATACTGTGCTTCGCAAAGAACACCAGCTGTCTGAAAAGAGTTGAACCACTGGTTAGCTATTCTTTTCTTCTTCTCAATAAATGCTATAAAAAGTATAAAATAGTTACGTCATTGAAAACCAATTCTATTCATTGTGAGAAAAGAAAAACACATACTCCTCTATCATTCTTCATGCATTATAGATATAACTCACTTCTCTAGGAAAGTTCTAATCCTAGTTTTAGCCATGGGAAAAATGACGGCTATAGTAAAATCAAGAGTGGAAATTTCAATTTTGGATATATCATTTATATATGAAAATACAAACTAGGATGAGATGGTAAGGGTAATTGCCTTTTGGTCTGAATTTATAACAACACCATGATTTGATTATTATGAGGCATGATCAAGAACACATACTAAACAAAGCTGTTATATTTAGGTCAAGATCTTTGAAACGTATGTACACATGCTGCTCATATACTGTAAAACCCTTAAAAAATGTTTTACATTGGAACAAAACTCTTTCAAGTTGCAAGAGCCAGAAGCCATACCACTCCAACAAATATAGAGAAGGCGTATATGTAACCAATCCAGGATGGATCTCCTCTTTGCATTGACTGTCAAAATAAAGAGTAAAAAGTGATAATGTAGCTAGAACAAGCAATAAACATACTTGTAGAAATGAAATCAGAAGCAAAATAACGAAACTTCCATTTAAAAAGGTATGATTGTGATTAGAACTAATCTTGACCTTTTAATCATGTTTTAGGGCATAAGAGTTTTCTCTGTAGTAAAAGATGATACGAACTCAAAACAAATAAACAAGTACGCATGTGAATTGACAATTGTAATTCTTGTGTGTCCATTTTTTTTATTTATCATGTCTATTCGGTATATGCACGTGTTATTGGGTTTAACACTACATGATTTTGCTTCTCTGTGCTCTTTATTTTCCTTTCACATCATTCCAATTTGGCTTTAAGGAAAAATAAACTTACGGCTAAGAGGTGATTCAGCAAAATAGGCCCCACAAACTGAGAAAGATCATTACCAATCTGCAAAGATCATTAAAAATTTCAAGTAGGGTGTCAGTACTATAAAGCTCAATAATGTTATTATTATATGCCTTTTCATGTACAATTTTTGGTAAACTCTACGCAGAATATAATCGTATATACAAATAAAAGCATTTTTTACAAGATGCTCTATTGAGATTACTGGTGCAAAACAGGATTTAGACATGTACATTGACTATCCTCATGCGCAAAGGGCTTTCTAGGCCTTAACCATACTGCTTAAGCTTTTAGTAATGTTGGTTCTTGACAAGTAGCATTTGTAATTCTTTTATTAGGTAAGTAATTAACTTAAGCTTATCTAATTTTTACTTGTTATCAAGTAAATTTATCTTATTTATGTTTAAAATGTAGTGACAGATAAACCTCTCAATCTGCAATCAGAAGTAACTTGCAGTAAGAAAATGTTTATGTATTCATTTGAACTTCGAAGCAATTAAGTTAAAGATCAAAATCGAGGGTCAAAATGTTCACCTTAAAGATGCCTCCCATCCAAAACCTAACCAAAAATTGAAACCAAATCAAATTAAAATGAGAAAATAACATTAATAAGCTCATCATGTAGAATAAAAAAAGAAAAAAACTATCAAAAGGTGTCAATATGCACCTTTTCCCCAGGCTACTGTTCAAAGCTCTTAAAAGCCATGGGTGAGAGCTTTGAAATTCTAACATCCAACAGTTTTGGAACCTGAAGTAACCAAAAAGTAGTTTAAATTATGTATACAGGGTGTAAGAATTTCATACAGAAGAATACAGGAAGCATGGAGAAAGAAATGCTAACTTCTCAGTTAATGTCTCTGTTTCATCCCATTTGTCTAGCTTCCAAACATCCTTTTCAGTTACAGGTTTTCTGTAGCCTTGCTTCATGAGTGGAGTTATCCATCCAAAACATATTCCTACATAGAATACATAAAACATATTAGTTAATAGACTCACGGGGATAGAGACTACTTGGTTGCATAAAAAGGAAAACAACCTAAAAAAAAAATAATGGTAGTCAATAAAACTAAGAAATTATTAATGCTACTCACTAGAGAATACATTGGCTTGCCTCTCGGGGAAAACTCGATCTTCTTCACAAAGAGGTTCATATTCACCATGGTCAGGTGGATCAGTTTGCATTGTTGTGGGATCAGAATAAGGAACCAAATTAGGAATATAAACAAAAAGTAAGGCACCAAACAACACCTACATCAGAAAAATAGCCTCAATAAGTTCATTGTGATGTATCTGATTTACTGACTGACATAAGATCTTTGATGTCCAGCTGTTTCATGTTAGGATAAAACGACAAAAATGACAAAAATATATTACTGCACGATCATAAGATAAGTACAAACTGCCTCAAGTATTCTCAAGGATGTTAGTGTCAGCTTTAATAAACCAACACACTTCTTAATATTGCAGTCTAGAAATGAAAATAATGTACATGTATTATGAAGATTTTTTTATCTTCACTAATGGAGGGAATCAAGAATTGACCTGGCAGATGACACTGCTAATGTACAGAAACAGAGCAGATCTGCAAAAAATGAAATCAAAGGTTAAGTATCTTGCTGCATATACTATCGTAGTAATTTTTTTCTTTTTTCTACTGTTTTATTTCATTGAGAAATCTAAAACTCCTTCATTTTCTCTGACCTTAGTTTCTTATTCTAATCATGACACACTGAAAGTAATAAACTTTTGTACAAGCAACTGACTTTTTTTTATTTTAAAAAAATATAAATTAAATATAGTTACTAATTCAAAAATTCAATTGACTTCCATGCATACTAATCTCAACCTGGTAACCCTGCATTCATTAGATTCCAGATTCTTCATTATTGTCAGTATATTGAACAGATCAACAAACATTTCAATTGGTATGTCCATATTACTGTTTGGAATATGGAAAAAGACAGTATGAAATAGAATGCATTATGGTCCTAGAAATTAAAAGACAATGTATTAGGCTTAAAATTTGATAGCTAACCTGTTGCAATAATCTTTCACTGATAGAAGAAGGTCAAGCATTACAATATCTCCCACCAAAACATATATAACTCCACACCGCACCAACCATCTAAAATTTCTGATATAAACCTTTGTTTCCAACAGGAGAAGAGTTATCATTAAGCTCCAAGTAAGTGTTTCAACAACCAGTGTCGCTATCTGCAAAACAACAAAAGCTTAAAATTTCACATTGCAACCAAATTGTACAATTTTTTATTGCAGTATGGCATCTAACTCCCAGGTATCAATAATTAAACTGAAGTCATCATCAAATATCAACTTTGAGTGAGAGAAGACACTGAATTCATCCGAAGGATAGTATGCAACCATGACACACCCACCTCAAAAGGAGCGAAGCCGGTTTCCCCACTGAGGTTGAAAGCTGATTTTCCACTTAACAATCTCAACAAAGGTTGAGCAGCACAATAAGCAGCCAACATTCCTAGAAGATAGTTATAGTAACTTGATCTCAAACAAAACCTCTGAGCCTTAGAATTGCAAGTGATTAGCCATATCCGATACAAGCACAGGCCTAGAAGAACCAAATTGGAAATGGAGATAACAAGAGTATTAATTGCACAAGGTGTATAGGAGCCAAAAGCACTATCCACTGTTTTATCCCAAATGCTGTTTTCTTCTGGCTGGCAGTACCAATTCAATGGTTCAAACCCCATCTTTTGCTCACTGGGCTAACACAAACCCTTCACAGATTTCACCAATGATGCTTGAAGATCTCTCTTTCAAACACGAAAAGGAGAAACTGCAACATCAAACCAAAATTCCTATCACATTAGAACAAAACAAAGTGGCGTTGCAAAATAAATGAGAAGAAACACCCATGAAAGTAAAACTTCAAATACAAAGAATGTGAATGTGACTACCACCTTTTGGGTTCACAGGATAAAACAAAACTGAGCAAAAGCTACACTGAACTGTGTCAGTGTTAAAAATCTGCATGAAGAGCCGTCTTAGACTTTTGTACTTCAACTGAAAACAAGGAATCTAAACAGTACCATAAGAGCAATAGCGAGTGACAGTTACATAAAAGTGAGGGTTGAAAAGAAGTGAGAACACAATTGTGGGGTGGTGCCAATGGACATTATTGTTGCATGACAAACATTATTTGATACTTTATGGATAACATCATGTTTTTTATTTAACGAGTGATGAACATACATTTAATACAAGTCCTATGAGACACGACAGAAGACAATGTTGAAAGGTCGAACCGAATCTGAATGAGAAACATTATTTTTTCCACATGAAAATTCATTGCTAACGTCACGGCTTACGAGTTAAATCCCATAGCTTATTACTAAAATGGAAATAAAGATTCTTTGGTTTCAATATTGTTTAAGAACATTTTTTCGAAGTTTAGAAAATTGATAAAAAAATTATTGTGTTCAATAACGAGTTCTTTAGGTGGGGCCATATAATGACGTCAATAGTTGGTGCCAGTGAGTGGCCACTGATGACTCCAAGAGAAACAGAGGGATTAATTCTTTCTAAAGTTCATATCATCGGTAAAAAAATTTCTTGAAATTTTTAAAACATTATACTTAATTATACAAGTCTTAAAATATCTGTAAAATAATACAAATTAGGTTGAAAAATGTGTTGGTAACCTCACTTATGGTTATAATATTTTTTTATAAAATAATAAATGAATTCAAAATTAGTTAATTTAATGATTTCAAAATTATTATTTAAATAAGAAAATAGAAGGGTAGAAAAGAGCCACATGTCATATCTTTTAGTGGTAACAGAAAACGACGATATGGACGGATTGATCGATGCACGAGAAATGAGGAGAAGGAGTCTGTATTTCCGCATTAAGATAAGATAAAAAGTCCCAAAATAAAAATTATAAAGATAAAATAAAAGTCTAACATTAATATTAAAATTTATCACGATTTTTGAATGATTATTTTCAGCGACATTTCAACATATTTCAGAATACACAATTTATAATTTATTACGTGTATAATATTATATTTCAGAACACTTTCTGTCCCACTATTTATTATTTGAAATATTTATAAAAAAAATTACGATCATGTCTTAACTAAAATTACGTAAAAGATGCTTATTTTACATAACTGAGGAATATATATACTAAAATGTCTTTTTTTCACTATTTTGAAATGATAATTTACTCGATTTCGGAATATATATATTTCGAAGCATGTTTGAATTTTCTTTTTACATTATTTGATATCCGAAATATGTGATGAAGAACTGTTTAACATATCTAGAATTTCGTAAGATTTTTGATCCAGATATATATGTGGGGTGTAAGAAGTATTGGGCGCAGTAGGAATATCCGTCTAAAATTCATGTGTTGGGGGGGAGAGATTCCAATTGTAAAAGCCGAACACCAAATAAGAATCTAGGACGAAATCAATCCATTGAATCAGACATGATTCAATTATTGATTGGGTAAGTTCAATTGGAGATTTGCCCGACAAGGCCAGTCTCAACAACAAACGTTCATTTCTAGAAAGGGAAAATACCAACAACTACTGGGAATCTTTACCAACTTTTACCCCCTGTCCCTCCCCAACTACCTCCATCACCAGAAGGAGCTGTATTCTTCCCCCAGCCTATGTTCTCATTTCCAGATCCACCATCACCTCGTTCCCAACCTCTGATGTCTTCGTCCCTGTTCCTAACATCAATTTTCACATTGTTCAATAAAACAAACACACATCAATGTAAATTTAATATAACTTAAACTAACTGGAGCACATGTTTCAGTTATTTCCAGACTTTAAAATCAATTTTAATGAACTTTAATGCAAGCTCACCTCTCTTCTTTTGAGTTGTTTACACCCCAAAGACCACGCCTTTGGCCATTACCTTGGCTTCCACTCCATCCTCTTCCTTGGTCAGAACCTTGTTCCCAACAACTATCCTTATTGACATCGATGTAGTCACCAACTGCACGGTTCTTACTCTCATGGTTATTTCCACCCCAACCACCACGTCCTTGCCCATTACCTTGGCTTCCTCTTCCTTGATCAAGACCTTGTCCCCAATCCTTATTGGCATCACTGTAGTTACCATCTGCATGGTTCTTACCACCCCAACCACCACGTCCTTGCCCATTACCTTGGCTTCCACTCCATCCTCTTCCTTGATCAGGGCCTTGTCCCCAATCCTTATTGGCATCACTGTAGTCACCATCTGCATGGTTCTTACCACCCCAACCACCACGTCCTTGCCCATTACCTTGGCTTCCACTCCATCCTCTTCCTTGATCAGGGCCTTGTCCCCAGTCCTTATTGGCATCACTGCAGTCACCATCTGCATGGTTCTTACCACCCCAACCATCACGTCCTTGCCCATTACCTTGGCTTCCACTCCATCCTCTTCCTTGATCAGGACCTTGTCCCCAATCCTTATTGGCATCACTGTAGTCACCATCTGCATTGTTCTTACTCTCATGGCTATTTCCACCCCAACCACCACCTTGGCTTCCACTCCATCCTCTTCCTTGATCAGGACCTAGTCCCCAACCACCACGTCCTTGGTCATTACTACCAGAGCTTCCCCTCCTTCCTCTCCCTCTTCCTCGTCCTCTTCCTTCACCATTGTAGTCACCATCTGCATGGTTCTTACTCTCATTGTTATTTCCACCCCAACCACCACATCCTTGACCATCATTACCTTGGCTTCCACTCCATCCTCTTCCTTGGTCAGAACCTTGTCCCCAATCTGCATGGTTCTTACTCTCATGGTTATTTCCACCCCAGCCACCACTTCCTTGGCCACTACTTTGGCTTCCACTCCATCCTCTTCCTGGATCAGGACCTTGTCCCCAACCACTATCCATATGGTTATTATTTTCACCCCAACGACCACGTCCTTGGTCATTACTACCTGGGCTTCCCCTCCTTCCTCTCCCCCGTCCTCTCCCTCTCCCTCTTCCTCGTCCTCTTCCTTCTTCCTGACCATGTTCCAAACCACCATCATTTGCATGATTTCCACTCTCATTACTATTTCCACCCCAAGGAACACGTCCTTGTCCATCACCTTGGCTTCCTCTGCCTCCTCTTCCTCTTCCTCTTCCCCTACCCCTACCCCTACCTTGTCTCCCACCATTGCCATCACCAGAACCCCTCACCTCCCAACTCTTGCCTCCAGCAAAGGAATCATCAGCATAATCATCACTAGAGCCAGATCTAGGGCCAAATCCACGTCCATTGTCTCCACGGCCACGATGAGGACCACGAGCTCGACCACCCCGACCACCCCGACCATCAATGTACGCTAAAGAAGGCAGAGATTCAAATGAATCAGCTCCAAATATACAAACTAGAAAAAAGGAGTTAAAGAATAAATTTTTTTTTTCAAGGACTTGAACCAAAATTTTATTATTTATTAAATACCCTATTTGAAGAAAAGAATGTATCGAGTATTCAAAACAAAAATAGATATTATATTAAGGACTTAAAATTTATTTAAGCCTCTATGTTAACAAGTAAGAAGGGAACACAATTTCAAGATAATCAGTGGCTCGTAAACAGTTTCATGGTGCTTTATAAGAAAAAATGAGGACAAATGCATGTGAAACAATTGGTTGATCAAAGCTTGAGTATGAAAAATTATATGAAGTAGATCATGAAAAATTCAATATTTGAGGGGATTAATATCAAATAAATTTGAACTCCATTCGTAAAGAGGATAAACATACTATTTTAACAAAATTTCAAAACCAATTTGGACACATTTAATAAATTAAAAGTACCAAAATATACAACTTTAAGAGTCCTGCTTATACCTTTTGATTCAGAGCGCTGACCTACGTTGTTGTTTCTCCATTCTCCATACTCGGACTCACTAACTGAACCAACTTTTATCCTGGATTTTGCTGCCGCAACATTATCATTGATATGATTTTGAAAATATGCCACCAGCAGCTCAATATTTTCAAATATTTGTTTCCTAAACTTGAACCCTTTTGGATGGATAGCCACAAACTCATGATGTGGATTTGTAGTTCTAATGTAAGACAAGATGAAAGTGCCAGGATGCTCGTACGAAATGCCAAAGCCATATGGTATCCGGTTCGGATATTCGTCTTTCTCATGTTTTAACAGTTCATCAACCTCAGTTTTTGTGCCATTCTTAAATTTTCGGAAATTAAGCATAGCTTTCAGATGAACTACCAATGGGTTGACATAATGTTCAATAACCTATTCCCATGATAGAGGAAATAATTAGCTGAAGGAAAGAAGTAAATCGCAAAAGCACCAATAAATGACAAAACCACAAACACAAGATAAACAAACTCAAATTGAACTGCTTTCCAAAGTAATAATCCGTGGACCAATATAAAATTAACTATGAAAATATTCCAGCATCCACATACCTACTAATATTTCTTAAATGTATAGGAATTTTTCATATCATTATGCATTGCTGTACAGGATAAGAAAAAAAGAAATTTCAAGTGTGATAAATTGATGTTTGAACGCAAACAATGAGGCAACAAAAAACACGTGGAAGAAATATGGATGAATTGAAGCCTCCTGAAATTTATTTGAAATTTGAAATAAGGATGCGAACCTGATTTATGTCCTCAAATGTTTCCTGTCCTATTTTTAATGTCCCTCCAAGTTTAGGCAAGTTTTTTAAATCTTGACTCTTTCCACCTTCCACGATGTCTTTGTGGACATAAACACCGTTACAAATTTCAAGAGATAGGGTCAAATAACATAGACCCCTTGAACTTGGGTGAAAGATATATTCTCCAACTTCCTGATCTGCAAGGAACTGTTCAATAAAGAATATATGAAATGAAATCATCATAAAGTGTCTGGAAAATTAAATTAACTCAAATATCAAACAATAAATAAATTAACCTGTTTGGCTTGGTCTGCAGTTATATTTTGAAATTTAGGGTGAGAAATCATCCTGGGCATGAAATGTTTATTTCCAAGCTCCATCTTGTCTGTTCCCTCCAGTTGACTTATTGAAATGGGATGGTAATAAGGATCCATGTCTTGGAATCTTTGGTAGCCGTCCTTCTTCAACTCACTCATCTTACAAGTCAGATTGACCCGGCATCTGCTCGTATCAACTAGTTTGATTCTGCAAGCCAGCACAGCACCTTCACACAATTTTTCTGTTAATGAGATATGTTCAGTTTCATCTGAAAAGTCGTCCTTAAAAAGTACTCCAGCCATTCCGGAGGGAAGGACACAAAATGCCAGTTGAGGTAGAACCTTATAAACTGTTGCCTGAACTCTTTTTCCTTCTATTAACACATCCCCAGTTTCTCCAGTTATCATATAGAACTCCTCATCTTGAGTTGGTTCCGCATAAGGCCTTCTAGGATCTTTAAAACCATGGAGTAATTCCATCTTTATGTCAAAAAGGGTAAACCTTTTGTATTCTCCGTTTTCTATTTCCAATCTATCAGCATATTCATTTAAATCAAAATTCTTGAGCAGTTCTGGATCATTTTGAATACATTCAATTGCATGCACTTCAGAAACATTAGCTTCCGGATTTTCCAGAACAAGTTTACTGTAAACAGCTCTTGCGAATTCTTCAGAAAGATTGTACGACTCTGGATGAATTCTTGTACGGTCCAGAGTATTGTCAGCGACATCATCGCAAGAAACACGTAAAAAGCCGACGGCATTGCAGAAAACCTTCTCTGTGTTCAGCGCAAATTTAGCAAAATCCCTTCTATTTCTCACATCAACACCCCCAAGTAATTCTCTACACAAAATACCAGCTTTCTTTGGTCCAAGACCAGAAACAAACTGCAAAGGAGCCAACAGCCAGTCATGTCTGACAGCCAAATTTATGTCTATGCCTACTTGATTTGTAACATCTGTCATGATCCATTCAATTATCTCTAACTTCTCGTCACTTGTTAGGAATTTCTCCAGGGGATTCAACTTCCAAGATACAATCTCATTTTTCACTCCACATAGCGTTGCCACCATAGCCAGTGGGTTTAGAAGGTAACGTCCAAGAGCCACAGCTCTCCTGACAATGCCTGCATATTTTCAAAAAACATGGATACTATACAATTTCCAAAAAGTACATAAATGTCAGGAAAGGAAAGGGAAGAGAGAGAACAGGAAGAATGCATATCAACTGCTTTCTTCGCTTATTTATATCCCCTATATGATTACCGTGTTGTCTTGGAAGCTGGCTAGTGGAAATTTCCGAATCTTCATAAAGACGAGGCAAGCCTTCCTCCCCTAATACAACCTTTGGTATTACTTTCATTCCTTGACTGAGGTTTTGAGAATTCTGCTCTGAGATCTTGGAAATAATCTGATTGACAGTTGAAATAATTTAGTCAATTCATGGTGTCCATTAACAAAAGATCCCAAACCATGTATTACAGATAAAGAAGCTATGAAAGCAGTTGCCATATACTGGTAACACAGCAAGATAAAATATACAGCAAACTGCATTAGCATACGTCATCAACAAATTAACGGGCTGCTGAATCCAATACAAAAGAAAATTGATAAATCTATGTTGTGATTGAAAAATGAAGAGACAATGTTTTGAAATACAGAAACTGCAATTTATAATGGAAGAAAAAAAACTACGGAAAAAAATTCAAGGCATCAATCTACTTTTCGTACTAATTTGATCATATTGTGAAAAATCCCTTTTTAAAGTTAGTTAGTGTTACCTTAACGGAAATTGAATAATATATTCATAAGTTTCATATCACAAAGCAAATTGTACAGAAAAGGAAGTGTTTCTGACATTGTGACGCAGGGCACTGTGCTAAATATTTCATCTTGTACTACGTAAATAACCTTGTTTTAGCCAGTGCTTTTTTACCCACGAAAAGCAAAAGAAAATCCAAAATAACATCCTGCAGCATTTGCATCTGCCTCGCAACCCAAACCTTCTTAGAAAATGTAAAGCAACAAAATCGACCCTTCTTTCTAAATTGGGGTGCCAGGAGCACCCCATCTTGTCATTTCGTTGTAGCTCATTCCCGTTAGGCTTAGGCCGAAGTGTTTGGCGCAGTCAAGCATTGTTGAGATTTGATTTCTCACTCGAGCCCAACATAAATATGGTTTCTCTAACTGAGATGCATGCTGTAACAGTTTCTTCCCATTAAAATGCATTACCAATCTTAAAGGGGAGGGAAGGATTAAAAATCATGTATAATCGAATAATTAGTCCCATCAAGGGACCTAGATGTGTTGAAGAATTTAGCTTACCTCATTGATGTCCTCCCTCAACCTTAAACAGGACGCATTAGCTGCTCCTATCACAATAACTTGTGGTTGATATGTTGTTAAGAACCTGAGCAAACACTGTTGATCATTTTTCCTGCTCTGCTGGTCAATGATTTTGTGAGATCGTAGTGTAAGCGACCGAGCATGGATCACATCAACCAATTTTCCTCCAGAGTCCAACATGACAAATGTTGTACCTGGCTTTCCATTTCCCCAACAACAAGCCATTACTCCCTTCTGCTGTACAGTGCCACTTACATCATTCAAATACGGTGCCACAGAGACTCTGTTCCACAATTGCATTGCATAATTCATCAATACCCAGTTCTTAGCCTTGGCATTTAACAATTCCCGTGCTTCCTTCTCCATAGAAGGCAAAATGAAGTTTGAAATGGCATCCTGCAGGATTAATTTACGCTGTTCATTCCAAAGCCTTGTAGATGTTCCTTCACTATCTTTGAGAAAGGCATCATTACCGGTCATTGTCAATTCATTTATGGTATGATCAGGCAATTGTATTTTAACTTGAAGAAGCTTCTCTTCTTCAGCCTTCTGAATTAATAGCCACTGGGAATCCTCAAACTTCGGGAGAGGTTTTTCCCGCAACCACTTCACACCAGCAAATTCATGACAGGAATCTATAGTTATATTTCCTTCTAGTGTAGGGTTAGTTGAAACTAAAGCGTTGTCCATAAATATTTTGCGCATGTATTTCCTCAAAGGAATCTCACTGCTTAACATCACTGCTGCCTGAAAATCAAAATTATAGTTTAGTAAGATAAATTTGTCCATAGACTAAGAGTTATGAAATACGAATTAATGAATTCAACAGGATACCATGTGTCTGGCCCCTTTAAGTACAGCTTCTGAAGTTTGAAAGGTTCCACACTTGAACATTGAAGCAATCTCCTCTGGAGATTCCTGTGGATCTTCTTCTGTGTTTGTTCCCTAGAGTCCAAGAATCTCTCGAGTCAATTGTTACCCAAAAAAGCAAATGTACTTAAGAAACTATTCACGAACGTGTAAACATAATCAAAATGTACCACTTGAGAAAGAGTAACTAGAGCACTGAATTTCTCAGGATTGCCAAATTTACTTGCGAGTGACCCAAGCCCTGCCTTATTGCAATTGTAATAGAATGATTTCGTCATAGGCCTTCTAAAACCGCCATCAAAAAGCTCCTCAGCAGGAGGAAAATGCAAATTAAACTTTTTATCAATATCATCAACCTCAGTCTCTGTTTCAGCATTCTTGAGCATATTGGTGATTGAATCAAAAATCTGCTTATGAAAAATGGATTCTTCAACAAGGAAAGACAGTTGATGTTCCTCCTCAAAATGTTTGTTGTAGTATTCCATGAGCAGGTTCTTCCGTTTCTGAAGAAGCAACCACTTTTTATCCAATTTATGTACTATCCAGAGCATCTACACCAAGAACGAAGGTATTCATCTATTGTTATAGTATTCCATCAAGTTCTAATGCATTAACTTCTTTCATTCAGTAAATTTTATATTTTAACCTTCTTTCCAACACAAACAGTAAATTTGAAATGATTTGAAAGTACCTTGTGCCATTTCAAACATACATTTTCTGATTCATCATTCGATTTTGGATCTTCTAGAAGACTAAGGCATTGTTCCTTCCGGTACATTGCAATAAATGGAATCTAAAGAGTAAAGAAAAGACAATTTTAAGAAAATCTAAAAAGGAATCTTAATTGTTGTATACTAAAAAATGTAGGTAAAATCATATAATCCTTACATCATATATCATTGTATGATGTAATTCCAAGAAACTAAGAATATCGTCCCTTTTTGCCGTATCGACTAGTCTGCAGGAGTTAGCCTCACTAAATAATGGATTTATGTTGGATTCTAGTTGACAGAGTATCCAAGAACACTCTTCTTCTAGACTCATTCTGTCAATTGCAGATCCTACCAGGTCCTGAATCATCTGTAAAAAATTGTGACAGATTATAATTTAAATAAAAATATTTTGATTGACACTGATATATTAGTAATCATCAAAGATTTTGAAATTATGACCTGCATCCTCTCAGGTATATCTGTATCATCATCCTCTCCAGCCACATACGTATAAGTAGGGATGAACAATTTATGCTTGTTAGAATCATCAGACGTAGTAGACTGATTTTGATCATTCCCGATGTGCTTTTCCAACCGACTTTCCTTGCCAAAGCGCCGTTTGACTTCTGTACGGTTCAACATTTTTTGTCTATAGGAAAATTTGACAACAAAATCACATATTAAAGATGTAAGAACATATCTGCTATAGGTTGAGGTTACGAGATCATATAGTGAGCCACTAAAAGAATTGCGGGTATATAATTTCACTAGACTTCATGTTTGTTAACTGCTAAATACCTGCGAGAATTTCTCTTCCCGCGGATGGCAACCTCTTCATCCACTATAAAATCTGCCATGTCATCCTGGTTAGACTCATCTTCAGCAATATCATCAAAGAATGATCCTGGAAATAAAGGATTTCTTAATCAGTTTACAAACAATAGCATGCCAAGAAATCGGAATGAAAAGAGAACAATGATCAGGCTTAATTGCTCCACAAGCAGATGATTATCTGATCACACTGCAAGCCATCATACGACATATGAAAGAGAAAATGAAGATAATAAAACCATAAGCTGATACAGCTCACCTCCGTCATCGGAAGAATATTCCATAAACTCAGAGTCTAACCCTGCCTTCCTAAGCCTCTTCATTTTTCCATCTCTCTAGAAAAAACGAATGAAGATGGAAGAAGCATGATAAATGACAAAAGTAAGGCTCTCTGGTGCTTAAAATACTTGCACAGAAGAACTATTTGTAGAGTAGAGGCAGAAACTAACCAATATTTCCGGATTGACGCTCTTGTTCTCACGAATTAACTCAAGATCCTCATCATCAAGAACAATGGTTTTCGATGATTTCCTGAAAATGGGTAGCAAAGGACACCGTTGAATAAACAATGCAGATATATGAAATTGCATAACTGGATAAGAATGTAAAATAACCTCTTTTTCTTCTGTTGTGCTTGTTTTCGACTTTCTTCGTCTGTATCATCTTCTTCATTTTCAGCGTAGTCGACAATAAACCCATCAGTCTCAAAAACTTCAAAGTCTTCGTCTGTTTTTCCATGTGAAGCCAACAAATAAATAAACCACAATTTGTTCATTCAAAGACCACCATGAATACTACTGCCGTTCTGGCACCAACGTATAAGTGTTCAAGTAACCATGACAGATTCAACATGTGATGATGAGCAACGTGATAAAGCTAAAAAATGAACGAAAAATATAGTTGATAGAATTTTACAAAACCCAAAATTGCAAAAGAAAATATGAATTTTCGCGCCAACTAAAACGGTAAGTGCTCGTGTGTATGTAGAATTGCAATTTATACAGAAAAACCCCACTGACAGGCAATCTATATAGGAATATTTAGAGTTAAATTAATTAAATATAATAATCAATTACAAAACGGGGAACAGTAATATTTAGAGAATATAATTAGTATGAATATAATTGTAAATTTTAAGATCCATTCTTTTAAAAGAAATCATTTTGGTAATTTGTTTAAATTTATTGATCTTTAGGTATTTTCTTTTTACTTGTTCAAGAGGTAAAAATTATGCATTCTATCCAATGTTTGAATAAATAAGGAACAAAGACTATGGTCATAGTGAATATTAGGTGAAAAACTTAAATTTGAATATAACTAGAAAATAAATTTATATATATATATATATATATATCAACTTTACAGCTGGTGTTTATTTTCACTCAATTTATGATTTTTTTTATATACTGAACTAGTTGTATTTATTTTTTAAAATGAGTGTTTATTTAATAATAAACCAATATATATTTTCTTTGTTTAATTAACTTAAAAAGTAAGGAATATTTGATTTATTTTAATATGTAAATCATTTATTAAATAATTTTAAAATAATTATCTTAATTTTAAACATAGAATATACTTTTTTTATGCATAAAAAAGCTAACAGCTAATTAGAAGATTATCAGAATAAAGGTTAACCACAAGAGAAAATTAAGGTGAACTTTCCATCCAAAATTCCATGTATAGTATATTAAAGATGTAAAAGATAAATAACATATTATATTAAAAATTAAAATAATATATTTATTTAAAAAATAAAAATTTTAAAAATTATTCTTTATATTATTATATTTTTTAATAATTAAAATGAGTTAAAACATATTATAAAACTTTCTTTCAAACAGTTGTTGAGTGTCAGAAAATTGTTCTGTTACAACACGCTTCCCGAGAATACGAGTTAACAACTTGCTACAACTATTTCTTCTCTGCTTTTAATATAAAAATCACATTCTTAAAATTTTTCTTTTTTTAACTCTCACCTTAAGAAATTTGAGAAAATAGTCAATTATAATGTAAAAGAGAGGTTCTATATAAAAAAAAACTTTAATATCTAAAAAGTACATAATTCTTTTTCTGCAAACACTTCACATGTTAATCAAAATAATTAGCTCAATTAATCTTATTAATTTTTAAAACAATATCATACCATTATTAATAAGTTTTATACAAATTTCTCATTATTATATATAAAAAAAAACAGAATCATATTTTAATCGTATGATTATCAAATACATTATAAAAAATCTCTTGTATTAAGATCAGAAAAAAAAATATAATATTATTATAAGTTATGTAGTTAGGATGCATCTTGTCCTTAAGTAGTATCATTAAACTCCACAAAATGATATTAAGTTGTATTTTTTTAAATAATTTTGACAGAAAAGTTCAATAACTCATTTACATATATCTTTCCAAAAAAAAAAACAATCATCTGTAAGAATTTAATATACTTTAATAATCAAAGAAAAGTAGATGTAAGAAGTTGAAAGAACACACCATGCATGTGTAAGAAGATTGTGTTTCTGTCAAAGATAAACAAAAAGAGAAGCATGCATGTATAAGATGATGGAGTTCATGGACAGATCTTACCGTCTTCTTCCACATAATCGTCTTCTTCTTCATAATCCGCATCAGATTCCGAACTTTTTCCTTTCTCTCGGATTCTCTCTGAAGAACAGAAATAAGAGATAAGAAAACAAATCAGAAGTGGAGAAGAAAAAAGTACAAACAAAAAATCACAGTATTAAGAAATGGATAAGAATGGGAGGAGAGTTAAGCGGTGTTGCTATTGATGTTCACCTCCTTCGTCGTCTGCCTTGATATGTTTTCCTCCTCTCACTCTTGCCATTGTTGTCGAAGCGATGAAACCCTAAACTCTTCTGAGAACTCTTCTGAGAGGATCTCGAAGCTGCGAAAACACAATGCAATGCAAGAGGCGTGAGTTAAGTGTGGTGCTTCAAAAAACGCAGAGCGTGTCACGCTGGCGATTCCATTTTTTATTAACCCACGAATGAACGCGCTTCTGAATTTCTCGTGTACCAGCGTGTCCTTGTGTTTTCGTTTATTTACGTGAATGTCACTGTGATTTTGTTTTCGGACATCACGGTTATGATTTTGCCACGTCGGAAGAAGGTTACGTGGTGCATGATCTAGGAGTGGAAAATACAAAATTTTTTCAAGGGTAAATAAGTAATTGAATGAAAATTTAAAGCGTAGTGTTTTCCGAGGCAAGCATGCATGGTGAGAATGCAACGTCTTCTTTTCATTAACGCACAATATTTCTGTCAAAATATTAATAATAATTTTTTTATTATGGTTTCATAAATAATTTAAATAAATGTTACCTACAAGATTTATTACTAATGACCTATAATACTAGTAATCATTTATAAGTTTTGCTATTATCATATAAATTATGTTAGAATTTTTTAATTATTAGATTATATTAAATCAAAATTGTTTAATTTTATAAATTGATTAACTAAATAGATTGTTAATTTTTGTATAAGAACAAAATTGTACATTAAAACTATATAGAACTAAAATCAAACCTAGAAACATTAAAATATAAATTTAATGTTTTTTATGAAGATTAAAATAAAATAGAATCATATGAATCTAAAACATATTTACATCTAATAATATTTTTAATCTGTGAAATATTGTCAATTTAAATGATTTATCTTATTTAATTACTTATTCATTTAGAAACTTGCATAATGAATATAAAAAGGAAAATACGGTGTATTATAACAAATTCTAGAACTTTAAAAACAAGCACACTTTTTCATAATTCTTTTAAATAGAATGCATGTTATATGATAAATAAATTACTATAACACAATTAAGTAAGTTTTTTTTTCTTGGTTATGGTTTCATGTGTCTTTAGGTTCCATGTTTTGACACTTGATGTTAATGTTAAAGTTGAAAATACTATTTTAAAAATGTTTGCCACTTCTATTATGATTATATTAATATTTATAAGTATTCCTAATTAATTAAATTTGATAAAATCACAGTTCTATTAATGAAACATAATTTTGTCACTATAATAAAACTACCATAAACACAAGTCATAATACAATAAATACTATATACTACAATAAATCTGTTATGATATAGATTTTGACCCTATACTTTAGTCTACCCTACCTACTCTATCCCTATTTATACAGCTATAAGATCTCCACTAACATAACTTTTTTTTTTTCTATTAAATACAACTTAATATAATAAGTTAATGTTATTCAGAATTAATGGAATTATATAATTTATCTTAAAATAATTACATGGGAAAATATTATCTTCTAAACTTTACAAAATATCACAGTTTTCATAAACTTATTTTTGGTATAATTTTATTGCATATATAAACATATTTTGACATTTTTTTAATTATCTTTAGGTTAATGTAAAATTAATTTAAAATTATACAATATAAAAAATTAGTATTCAATAGAATAAACATATACCTTTTAAGTAAATTAAATTTTTAACTTTGAGATTAATATTTTAACTCAATTATATTCTGTTTTAAAAATATATATATTTATAACATTTTAAAAAGTTTAAAATTACCATAAATTATTTATAATATTTTAAACAACTAAAATTAATACATTTAAATTTAATTGTCGACAAAGAATAAATAAAAATGTTTGATAATAATAATAATAATAATAACTATTATTATTTTTAAACTTGTATTATTAGGATTAAAAAATATTGTATAATAATAATAATTATTATTATTATATTGATAAGAGAAATAAATATAAATAAATTCAATATATATATACATATATAATTAAAATTAAAATTTGTATCAGTTTAGAAGATGTATTTAACATAAATTTAAAAAAATACTACAATAAAATAAATGAAAAAATAATAATAAAATTACAAAATAAATATTAATATTTACTGGTAAAAAAAAAACTCTACTAATATAGGTCTTTAGTAGCGGTACGTTTTGTTCGATATTAAAAGTTTTTTTTTTTAATTTCACGTTTATTAAATATATATATATATATATATATATATATATATATATATATATATATGTGATGATATCCTAATATATAAATAATTATAATCTTATTATACTAATTTTATAGGATGGAATTAGTTATGTCATTAATCAATTCTATTATGACTATTGAAAAACCTCTCATCTTAATTAAAAATTCTCTCTAAAAAATGTAGTGAAATCACATCAATTTATAATATATGTGAATATGGATATGAATCATAATGATGTTTTATGTAGACACAAATTGTATGAATGTTTCAACCATTCAATACAACTTTATTGCTAATCCGATAAGTTTTTGTATATGCATGGTACAGATAGAACTTGGATGTTTAGTTACAACATTTAGACAAGTATTAATAAAAATTCTTAATCGCAACATAAATAATGTTTGAAGATGCTATAATCAAAGAATGGGACAAGGAGGTGGAATTGGTCTCACAAAAGGAACCAATATGTTAAAGGGAAAAGGAAGCCTAGGGTTTCTTCTTCCATTTGCCTCCTCCACTTGTCGCTTCAGTCTCTCAATTTCACTATTTGATTGAATTTGAATCAACTCATAATTCTCTTCAGCCTTAACTCTACAAACTCTCTCTTCTTCCAATTTTTTCAAAAGATTTGCAGTTTCTTCCCTCAACTTGGACTCCACCTATATATATATTAAAATCAAATTATTTCATGGAACAAATGAACAAGTTTAATATTTCAAACACACTTTAATTAGTTACATAGCAATCCTTAGTATATTTACAATATTTCAAACACAATTTATTTACAACATTTAGAACAGACACATTTACTTAATTAAAATATTTTAAGGTGGTATTCAAAGAATGACACAAGATGGTTGAATTGGTCTTTGTCTGTCGAAAATATTGAGTAGGTTAAAGGGAAAAGGAAGAGAAGGAGGAGGATTTCTTCTTCTATTTGCCTCATCCACTCTTTGTTTGAGTCTCTCAATTTCACTGCATGATTGAATTTGAATTAACTTATAATCTTCTTCAGCCTTAAGTCTAGCAACTCTCTCTTCTTCCAATTTTTTCAAAAGATTTGTAGTTTCTTCCCTCAACTTTGATTCCACCTATACACCAAAATAAGATCATTAATTAATTATTTTAAAATAATTGAGTAATTAATATCCAATGTTAATTAACACTCATTTTCATCATGCTTAATTACAAAACTGCAATACAAAAACAAAAATGTTACGAAATAAATAAGATAAAATGATTAACAAGTACCATATTAGTCATTCGTTTTAGGTCATCATCGTATTGTTGTTGCATGTGCATTTTAATCCCCGCCATTTCTGCTTTTGAATATCCTTGAAGGGACTCAACAGCTTTCTGGTGGGTATCCCTCATCTTTGCTTTCTCCTTTTTTTTTTTTTTTTTCATGGAATAAATTTATGAGTTAATGTTATATGCGTGCAATTGTTCAAGAAACAATTTAAAAAAATGTACAAAATTTTTACCTTCAACTCCATGAATAACTCATTTGTGAAGGGTTTTCCATCATTATATGATATAACCATGTCCACAAGTTTGAGGAGTTCTTGAACTTGTCCTAATTTCTTTTCTTTTTCTTTGGTCTTGTTATCAAATAGCACTTTACGATTGCCACACAAGGCTAAAATATCCTACACCAATGTCAAAATTTTCAATCAAAATCAACAAAATTCCAAACTTTATTACTTAAATTATAATAATAATAATAATAATAATAATAATAATAAATAAAAAAATAAATAAAACCTTAAGAGGCTGTGGACAATCGTGACCTATATAATCTTCAAGTGTCTCCTCATTTTCTTCGAGTTCATCCCCTCCGGTGAACACAACAATCATGTAATCAACGATTTTGTGTCCAAACAGTGCTTGTAGGGCGAGAAAAGTAGCATATTCCTCTTCAGAGAAACGATTTTTGATCGAGTATACCATAAGAACAGCATGAATTCCTTCTTTAGCCATATCTATACATTTCACTATTTCTTTTCCAGCAGAATGAGTTCCATCGTAAAGTCCTGCAAAGTTTTTCATTTACAATTAAATATTTGTTATGTTAAATTTCAAATCACTTTTTATATATTCGAGTTATTATCCGTTTTAAAATTTTTGTTTATCATAATTTTATTCTTAAAAACGTTTCGATAAATTAAAAGAAATGATATATAAACGAAAAATTAGTAAATTTTACCTGGAGTATCAATAACATTAACAATTGGACCATCTTTTATAATAGTCCTTTGCAATTCACAAATACGCGTTACACCGGAAGAACTTCTCTTTGATTTGAAGATTGTTCTTCCAAGAATACTATTTCCTAATGCACTCTTACCATTTCCAGTTTTTCCAACTAAAACCAGTGTCATAGCATCGGATGATGAAGCTTTTCCCATCATAATATATTCAAGGTAATTAAAACTGCAAGGAAAATATATCTTAAATAAATTTTTGGTAATAAAATAAACATATAATATAATTCAAGTAAATTAAATAGCATGATGGAGTCTGAAATTTATTGTAAAGAAATAAATGCAAATTGCATAATGGTTAATATAAAATATGTATAGCATCACATGCATAAGAGAAAACTAATGATGGAATATATGTAATACATTTCTTTCTTAACTTTTAACTATATGATTAATTGAAATCCCTAATCTTGCAAACCCTTTTATATTTGGTGGTGAAAGAATTTGCTCTTGCTTGAGAAAACACTAACAATAAAAGCATATAATCTTTGTGTGTTTGAGAGTAACAAGAGAATAATATGCCTAAAGAAAGGTGGGGGAAAAGAATACTTCAACTAGGAATGGATTAGAATAAGAAATTACTTGTAAATCCAAATAGTTCATAGAATCCTCAAAAAGAAAGTTCCCAAAACATGAGAATGAAGGAAAAATTAGGAATTTGCCTCCACCAGCAATCTTAATGCACAATTAATATGCTTGTGAAACCTAGTGAAGAATTGATAAATAAATACACTTAATTGATGAAACTTTCATAATCCAAACAACAGCATCTTGTTTTACTACACCAAAAGACATATTTATACAGTTAGTTAGTTAGTTGAGCAGTTATAACTAACTCGTAACTAAGTAACAAACAATTACAATAGAACTCAGTCAGAACAAAGAGAGTCAGTAAAAGAAAATTAAGTGAATTATGAATGCAAAAAAAAAAAAAAAATATGAGTGTTCCTATGAATATTATTATCACAAAAAAAGTTACTTGAGTAATTAA
The DNA here is from genome assembly GCA_963425845.1 of Sphenostylis stenocarpa. NCBI lineage: Eukaryota > Viridiplantae > Streptophyta > Magnoliopsida > Fabales > Fabaceae > Sphenostylis > Sphenostylis stenocarpa. Next base: position 55,428,286 of record OY731402.1, read on the forward strand.
TTAATAACTACAACTTACTTTAATTTTACATTTTTTATTAATTAGTAAATATTCAATCACACGTTTATGTCTCTTTTAAAATATTTTTTTACAATGTTTGTCTTTAAAACATTTAGGTTGAGAAACTAAAATACGTTGTTTTTTAAATTACGAAGCTTTAAAAAAGCAATTTTTAATTTGAAAGTGTAAAAATGAACTTACTGAGAAACCAAAATTATCTTTAAAAAAAATGAGCAAATACTTTCTTTATTCTTACATGATATGTGATGTATATGTGATGATTTTTCTAATCAATAAGAATTCATTATATAAATCAACAGAAAATTCTCCACTTCAAGTTATTAATATTCAACGTTTCATTTTGAATTCAAAGTGGTTCGTTCTTCAATTAGCTCAATTTCTTCCCCAATAATGCTTTCATATTCTAGAAGTTAACTTGAGTTGAAATCAGAAAGCACCACTTTGATATTATAATATTTTTTATTAGGAGAAAAGGAGCAATCATATGCACCTTATTCAACTATCTCATTTTATATTCAAAAAATGTTTTTCTAAGTTAACTCAATTTTTTGGCAATTGACTTTCAGCATGTACGTTCTCACACAACCCTCAATAATAGTCTTTTGGATCTTGAATTCTACTATTATTTTTTTGATATTTTTTTTTGTTAGAGTTAAATATTGTAATTTACTTATATTTAATTATACATTTAAAATAAAAGAACTAGAGTCAAATTATATATATATTATTAATATTCTCCTCTGGGAACCAGAATTGTACTATATTACTATGTCTATAGATCATTCCATTACTCAACAATGGCAAGAAAACTCATTGGTAGCATCCCAATATTTGTTGGCTCCATCATCATCCTTTTCACCATGGCAAGAGCACAATCGCTAAACTACATGGGTGTTGACTGTCTTAACTCAACAACAAAAGAGCAAACCCTAACCCTAACCCTAACATTCCAAACAAACCTTAACAAAACCCTCTCGTGGCTCTCTTCTGATGCTGCCACAAGCAAGGGTTACAACCACATCACCACAGGAAATGGCAGCACAGTGGCTGATGATGCTGTGTATGGCCTCTATGACTGCAGGGGTGATGTCACAGGACCCTTCTGCCAGTTCTGTGTCTCCACTGCAGCCTCAGAGATTGTCCGGCAATGCCCTAACAGATCTTCTGCTGTGATATGGTACAACTTCTGCATTCTGAGGTACTCAAACCACAACTTCATTGGGAACCTCACCACAACCCCATCATGGGAAATTCTGGGGACCAAGAACACCACTCACCCAGAAGAGCTTCAGCAAGCTGAGGGCTACATGCAAAGCTTGAAGAGACAAGCCACTGCGGAGAGCAACAAGTTGTATGCAATGGGGGGGTTCAATTTGAGTGATGGAGAGCAAAGGTATGGGTTGGTTCAGTGCAGCAGGGACCTCACCAATGATGAGTGCAGCCAGTGTGTGCAAGCCATGATAGACAAAGTTCCTCAGTGTTGTAGCTCAGTCATAGGATGGCAGGTTCTGGCTCCAAGTTGCCTTATAAAGTATGATGATTTTATGTTCTACCAGCTTACAGATCAAACATCTTCTCCTTTGCCTAATTCAGGTACATGATTAATACTTTGTTTAGATAAATCAACTTATAAACAAAACTAAAATCAGTTTTTCAATTCTCTTTACTCTTGGTGGGTTCAATTAGTAAGAATTAAACAGTTGCTATATATTCGTAACTATCAAGGTAAACTCTTGGTTAGGTCGGTAATAGTGACAGAGTCGATGGTTTTCTGAACTGATGAATGGGATAATGTATGCTGATGAATGAGTAATGCTTTGTTGGGATATTTTAATGCTGATGAATGCAAGTTTTCAACACAATTGACTTTGGAACATATATGATCGTGCTATTAAGTGGTCGAGTTTTCTGGTTTTTATATGTTGGTAAACATCTCTATTTGATAATGACAGCTTCACTTTTCATATTATAAATCATTCTTTCATGTCGCTTTCGATTTGAAATATTCGTATCAGATTAATTTAAATTTTTCTTATGATTATCTATAAATTATCAGTCACAATATACACAAAAATAAAAAGGTATAAGTTATTATCAAACTTTCGACATGAGCATGAAAAAAAAAAAGAATCAGAAATATAATCTTTATGTTTAATTTGTAAATAATAATAAGAAGAAGAAGAAGAATTATTTGTAGAAATAATGTTTGTGATTATGGTAAACGGGTTCATATTTGGGTGAGCAACATCATATTTTTCCTCGCTTCAATAAATTATTTTTTCATTATTTTTTTTTATCTTTTGAATTTATTAATCTAAAATGTAAATTTGTATTTAGAAATGACTTAAATATATTTTTAATCCCTGGAAAATTTAAGAATGTTTTATTTATTTTCTAATAGTTTTTTTTTCTATTCTACACTTAGTCCTGCTCAATATATTATCTATATTAACATGATATGCTGTTATATGATAAAAAAAAATTCAAATATTAAAACAAAATTTAAGGATCAAAGAAAAATCTAAAGATGTTTAAAAAATAAGCACTTTTTCAGGATTAAATACGAAACATGTAAAAATTTTAAAGACCAAAAGTCATGAAATTTTTATTAGAAACTAAATTTTAAATTCGTAATCTTTTTAGAAACTAAACATATTTAAGTATTTAAAAATTAGTAACTTCTAAATTAATCCATTAATTGTGCTAATTTCCGCCCACTAATTTCTTGGCCCATCTTTCATTTATCTCAATATAAGCTTTCAGAAATTTACATCAGGCCCAACACATTATAGCTTTTTCCATTTTGGGGGTAATAGGCTTCATTTCATATTAACCAATTGCTTCCTGCACCCGTACAAGTTCTTTACCCTAATTTCTTCATCTATTTGTCCACAATTTCTGCACCTTCATCTCTCAGGACCTTCATCCTTGACCATTTAAATTTTTTTGTGTTATTACCTTCATTGAAGACATTTTCTAACAATTAAAGGTAAGTAATAATTAATATTATGTATGAATTACATGTTCCTGTACTTAAATTACACCAACAGACCAAAATTGCTTAATCTAGAACAAGTATCACGAGAATGAGGTTGAATTTTGAAAACACCCAATTCGAAATATATTTTCGGATTGGCTTTTCTGAAAACACATTCTAGAACATCCATTTCGAATACTATTATGGAGGGTGAGATGCGTTTTTGAAAATCAATTCTAGAAAGATGTATCTAGAATGCATTTCCAGATAATCAATTCTAGAAATGTATTCTGAAAAGTGCATTCTAAAATACATTTTGGAATTGATTTTCTGGAAATGCATTCCAAATTGGTGAGTACAGAATGCATTTCCAAAAATTCAATTATGGAACGCACTTTCTAGAATGTATTTTCGAAAAATCAAATTTTGAAATATATTCTGAAAAGTGCTTTCCGGAATATATTTCCAGAAATGCATTCCAAATTGGTGAGTTCAAAATGCATTTTCAGAAAATCAATTATAAAAATGTATTATGGAACGCATTTTCCAGAATATATTTTCGGAAAATCAATTTTTGAAATATATTCTGAAAAGTGTTTTCCGGAATATATTTCCAAAAATGCATTCTAGATTGTGGATTTGGAAAACACTTTTGGACTACATTTTCAAAAAATCAATTCCAGAAATGTAATCCGGAAAACACTTTCTGAAGCATGTTTTTTGAATTTTTTTTTCAATTTTCTCACTCTTTGAAATGTGTTTCTAGCTAAAATTTGTTGCATGAATACTGTACATGTAAAATTTTGATAAAAATAAAAAAAGTTAGACATTCTTACCTGTTTCTTGTAATTTTTGGAAGAATAAGAGAGGAAAGAATGGAACTGTTGTAATAGGGCTTAAAAGAATCAGTCATTGAACAAAATCAGAAATACACACTGATGGAAAATAAAGATAAGTGTAGAGTAAAATGATGTTTAATTTAATTATTGAGGTGCAGGGAGAAATTATGAGGTGCAGGAAACAACAATCTTCATATTACATTGATGACAAAATAAGTTAGGTTCAGTTGGTCCGTTCGCCAACCTGTTTAAAAAATAGTGAGGCAAATTGGTAATTTTAACTTATTAGGCCGTTTTGACTCACTCCACTTAAGTTCGCCAACCCGATGAACTAAGGACTGAAAAAAAACTTACATGCTTTTAAAATTATTACATTTTTTATTATATTTTTAAAATATATAAATATATTATAATATTATAATTTAAATTATAAAATTAATCAATTAAATTTAAATTATTGATTATAATTAGTTATTTTAACCCAATAAATATAATACTTTTTTAATTTATTTAATTAAAATATTAATTAATAAATAAAAACTTAAAAAATATTTATATAAGTAAAGGTATTACTTAAAAAAAACACATATGAAAAATTTATATAAAAAAAATTATTGATAGGTAATCATCCTATCAACCTTCCTTTTACCGAACATATTGACAAGAAGCAGTCTACTTCTTTACATACTAGATACAAACAGACAAACGTGTCAAAACAGAGCATCTCTACCATAAAAAAATATCAAAGTACGGTTCTCTTACTCACTTTCCACTTGTAATTTCTACTATCATACTCCTTCTGAAAAATGGTTAGACTCTAATACCATTTCGGACAGAGACTCCTTCTTGGCAAGATGATATGAACATCCTCGAGCATAACGGCGTCATCCTTCGGCTGAAGAACCCACTCAAGTTCATATTTCCCTCAACAAGAGAACTCTGCGGTAAAAACATTCTGATACACAGGATCCTCTTTCGAGGCAAGTGTAGAGCATATTTGCGTCTAAGTGGGAAACAATACTAAGAACTATAAGCTTCAAGCTTTCAGAGAAGAAAAACTTAGAGAGAGAACATTTTAGGAAGAGAACTTGTATTGATTTCACTCTATCGTATTCTGAGTTACAACATTACAAGCATCCTCTATTTATAGCAAAACCAAACAGGCAAAATCTAAAACTACACTAAACTAGAATGAAATTCGGACCCGAAACTTATGTTACAAGGTAGAATCCGAAATAAACTAATAAAACTACCACTCACACCTTATAATGGCCTTATAAAGGACAAAATAGCATGATCACACTTTATCATAGTCATACATATGGACAGATGGATAAGATAGGATAAGATTTCGAAAAGATAGGATATGATAGCCTGTCTCTTCGATTAGAAGCAAAGTTGATGGCTTATCCCTTGGAGTAGAAGTAAAGTTGATCCGGGCTTATCTTCTTTAACACGTATAAAGATAAGGGAATCGTTTTTTAGTAGCATGTCGTAATAAGAACCATTAACTAAAGCCTTTACTTTAGTCAGATCTGGTGGAGCCGGAATAATTCATTTGCTGGGTCTCGCTCCTTGTCATGCTTTCATGGAATGGGTCCCAGTAGGGATACATTTTCTTATGCATCATCATTTCTTCTATCAGTTCTTCATTGAAATTATCCGCTAGATCTTCAACTTTCTAAAAAGCTTCATCAGGAACGTTCATCTCAGCTTTTGATTTAAAAAATCTTATTTGTTGAGATCGTTCTTCTTTTGGGATGATCTTATCTATAGGATATTTATCAAGCGACCTTTGTGATGTGCTGACGATGGTGGGGTCTACCGGCTTGTAGCGGTAGTGATTGATCTTACAAAGATGTCTTGCCAGTTGGTTTCTGTAGCTTTCGTCAAGAGGATAAGTCTCGAAAGTACCCCAACAATATGCTTCATTTCTTGATCATAGTGGACCTGCAGAGTTTATGAAATATGGACTGTGGATGATAAAGATGGAAGTGTGACTTTTGAGAGTATTTCCAATAAATCCTTTCTACATTTGGGTATCGAGAATCTCCTTGAGTTGTTGTTTCCACCATGATAATGGTGAAAACCATTCAAGCAAAGTTCAGAAATGGAAATCATCTTTATAAGGATTTATCAATATGTGATAGGTTGTTTGGGTTTTTAGTGCAATAGGAATGAATTATTGAACAATATTGCACCATATAGTCCATAATGTGGGTTCACAGAGGTCTCAATCAAGTTCACAGAATAGTTCAAAGATTCCTCCAAAGGGAATATCAGGGTTGAACAAAGAAGATGAGACTATCTTGTATCTCATGGTCTCGTGTAGAAAGTAGAAATAGTGAATTTTAGCATAATGGAGAATATCAGCTGGTGTGGCTGGGTTTAGACCAGGTGGATAGACTTTGACAGTTTTGATTGTATTGGAGAGAGGTTTGACCATGAAAATGAGAGAAAAAGTGTCAGTAATTAATTTGATGGTCTTTTTGGGTCTAAACAAGAAATTATTAGGGACTGTGTTTAAGTTTCCTTTAACGTGCTTAACAGTAAAATCATACCTGGAAAACCAATCCATTAGCCGGAGAATCTGATGATTAGGAGACATCTTGTTCTTGTACTCTAAGATCTTTGAGAACGAAGAGTTGTCCATCTCGTACCTCAAAATAATGTCCTCTGAGATGGAAGTCAAACTTTTTTATTCCATTCTTGACGGCTAAGGCTCCCTTAAATGTAGTGTGGTAATGTTTCTCGGCTTCTTTGAATTGTCCACTGGCGTGACCACAGTAGTACATTTTTCCATTGTCTTCTTCAACGGACATTGCTCCCCAGTATTCATCACTGACATCGGTTTGCAGTATTCACTTTCCATTGCTTGGGGTTTTTAGAGCTGGAGGAGTCTGTGCTATCTTCTTCAATTCTTTAATGGCTTTGGTCCCCATGGAGGTGGATTCTTTTTCAAGAGCTTGGATATGAAACTTGTGTATTTGGCAACGTTAGGGATGAATTCCCTAATGTAATTGACTATCGCGAGAAATTGTTGAATCTGCTTGATGGTTAGATTTTCATCTAGAAAGTTGAGAAGTTCTTCTGCTATGTGAGGTTGAGGTTGATAAGTACCATGACAAAAATGCATCCCAAAAAGTGGATCTTCTTCTCTGAGAGCATAATCCCATACTGATGGACTATTTCGAAAAATTGATCCAATAACTGTTTGTGGGCGTCCATGTTTTGTGAGAATAGTAAGATATCATCAATGCACACAATCGCTCTGTCTAATATGGGCTAAAAAATTTTTGTCATAACTTTTTGGAACAGTGATAATCATATTATAAAAATCATTAATTTTTATGAAATCATATTATAAAAATAGTTTAATTTTTATGCAGTCTACCGTAGTTAATGTAAAGTTTTCTTCATTTGAACAGATAATGAATTATTATAAATATGATTTTAAAAATAATAATTATAAAAATTAACAAGTTTACTGTAGATGACATAATCGGTGGTTAAATAACAATATAAAAGCTTAAACCATCAATGTATTTAAATTAAATTCTAATAAAAATGATTAGATGAGACCTAATAATAAGGAAATGCAGTTCCTAAATGATATCATATAATTTACTCAACTGGTCATTCAAGCACCACCGATGGAAGCTTTTTTTATATAAGTCAGCCATAGATTATTTTTATGAAGAAAATAAGTACATTTGCAAAATATGTTAATTACTTGTTGAATAATTGTTTGATTGAAAACACTGAAAATTCCTTAAATTATAATTATGGGTTTTTGGAATGCATTATATATATGTATATAAGAGAATTCATATGTTCTATTGTTCCACTTGCAGCAAAAAAGGGAGGTTCAGTTAACTCAAAAACATTGATCATAATCATAGTGAGTGTATTGGTGGCACTAGTTTTACTATGTTGCTCTATCTACTACTTTTGGAGGAAGAATCTGTCAAATAAAGGTGATTACCATTACATTCACATGATGAAAGCATTTATATGTGGAAATAATGCAAAATAAAAGCTGACTAGTTTCCTTGGTAGATGGATTGGTATCAGTGAAAAGCCCTGCATCTTTCCATGGCAATGTTCAAAGAGAGGAAGCACTGAATGCAGACCTTCCTACAATCCCTTTAATCTGGATTCAACAGAGCACTAATAACTTTTCAGCGATTTCTAAATTAGGAGAAGGTGGATTTGGTCCAGTTTACAAGGTGTCACTGAATGTTGGATAGGTACAGTTTGCTTTGACTCTTTCTAGACATACTTATTTGACCTTTTCTTTCTTTCATCATTCTCTTTCAGGGTAATTTAGAAGATGGAACAGAAATTGCTGTCAAAAGACTCTCTAAAACATCTGGTCAAGGTTTGGAGGAGTTCAAGAATGAAGTCATCTTCATAGCCAAACTGCAACATAGGAACCTTGTGAGACTCTTGGGGTGCTGCATTGAGGAAAATGAAAAGCTGCTTGTGTATGAGTACATGCCAAATTCTGGCCTTGACTCTCACCTGTTCAGTATGTTTAACAAAACTTAATGCCCTCATTTTCTATTTTCCCCATTCTCAAGTCTATATAGATTACATGATTCTTGGTCTCATATAAATGAGTAAAGGGAGATTAAGTATGACCTTAAAAGTTGTTAGAGGAATTTCATGCAAGTCAACAGAGAACATGTTAGTAGCAAAATGATATTTCAATGTGGTAGGAGTTTGGAGGTGCAACTTTTTGTCAAAAACTGAATTTTTCCAGAACTAAAAATTGTTTTATACCTTTCTGAGAATAGCCGTATATGTATGTATATATGATGAAACAGAACCACAAAAATTTGTTATTGGCAGCCTTCCAACTCTGACACAAACACCTTATTTAGAAAAGTCATCTGAAAACATAACAAAATATCTCCTAATGGTTTTGGTGAGACTCATAATGTCCAAATCTTGATTATCTAATTTTCTCAATACATATAGTGTGGGGTCTTAGTATATTTTATTTTTGGACATTATTTCTGGTGTGTGTGTTAGAATTCAATGAGATTTCTTGAATAGACAAGAAAATGAAAAGTTTCTCAATCATACAAGTTCCATAGACAAGTTGGTTATTGGTTTTCTGTTCTATATATTACAGTGCTAACAACCCTTTTCCTCTGTCACTTGCATGCCAGATGAGAAAAAAAGAAAGCAACTAGATTTGAATTTAAGATTGAGCATTATTAATGGAATTGCAAAAGGACTTTTATACCTTCATGAAGACTCCAGACTTAGAATAATTCATAGAGATTTGAAAGCCAGCAATGTACTTCTGGATCAAGAGATGAATCCAAAAATATCAGACTTTGGATTGGCAAGAACATTTGCAAAAGGCCAGAGTCATGAAAATACAAACAGAGTTATGGGCACCTAGTATGTATTGGTGCCAACTCTTCTATATATATCATGACACATTAATATGTAATCAATTTCACAAATTTGCTATACTAAGTCTTCTTTTCATTTTATACAGTGGATACATGGCTCCAGAATATGCCATGGAAGGACTGTATTCAGTAAAATCTGATGTCTTCAGCTTTGGAGTTCTTCTATTAGAAATCATGTGTGGGAAAAAGAATAGTGGATTCCATCTTTCAGAACATGGTCAAAGTCTTTTGGTTTATGTGAGTTTTCCTGATATCATACCATTAAGAAACAGATAATAGTAAAGAGATATCCTTATGTTTCAACATGAAGTTCTAAGCATTTTCATGAGGCTTGATACACATCCAACAATTTGTATAACATCATTTTTCTGTGTCCGTCTCTCTATAATATCATTTGTTACATCTCAAATTTCTCTCTCAGTTACAAATAACATTTCTCTTTGCATACAGTGTTGGAGACTTTGGTGTGAAGGAAAAGGCTTGGAACTGTTAGATCCAATGCTGGAAAAGACATACAAAGCCAGTGAAATTATGAAATGCATACACATAGGTTTGCTGTGTGTTCAAGAAGATGCAGCTGATAGACCAACCATGTCCACAGTTGTTGTCATGCTAGCAAGTGACACAGTGACCCTTCCCCATCCTAATTATCCTGCATTTTCAGTTGGAAGAAAGATCAAAGAAGATGAATCAACATCAAAAGGATCCCAGGATCCTTCTGTTAATTATGTCACAATATCAAACATTTCACCAAGGTAGTGTACATTACATGCTAAAAGTTTTGCTACGAAAATCCTCATATTGTACAAGAAATTTCAAGTTTACTACAAATTGGACATCATCATCTCCATTTGAGAAGGATTTTCATGTTTAAAACTGCAATCCTAAAGTTGTATACATAGATTCAATTCATATAACAAAGATGGCAAAAATTTTCATGTTTGTTCTGACATTTTCTACTCATATAAATGAAGTTTAGAGTGTCTATTTATAATATTAAAAATTTAAAATAATTTATTTACAAAAGGAATAAAACTTAAATACTAATTATGATAAAATTCCAATTTAAGTAGAACTTATTTATTCCAAAACTAGAGTAATTTAAATTTAAATATTAATTAAGATGAAACTATAAGTACCAAAATTATTCTAATCATTGGAAAATAACTTTTTTTTTAAGTACATAGTTAGAGGTTTAATCACTTTTCTGTCTATATGAATTAAATTAGATTAAAAATTTGTAAGTAATTCACTCTTCTTTGACCAACCGAATGTTCTAATTAAAAAGTTATAAGTAAAATTTAAAAGTTGACCTTAAGACTACACTAGCTATTAATAATAAAAAATTATATTAAAGATTGAACAATTTAATTTATAAACAATAACTTCTTTATACAGTTATATTTTCACAACGATTAAAAAAAAAAAAAGGTGATGATGAATGATGTTACTGGATCATTAAAATATTCAAATAATTTATGTCGTGTACTCAAAATTCAAAGTTTTCCATTTTCAAATTATATTAACCTAATTTTTAAAAAATATGTTAATTATTCATAATTGCATGTGACAATGACCTAACTTATAGTTTAAAAATTATTTTGTATTATTTGAAAAATAGACTTTAAAAAATAACGAATATGATTTTAATTTCTTTTATTAAGGATATTGATATACATAGTTATAAAGAAAAGATTAATTTTTCTTAAATAAGTTCAAATTTTGTGGATTAAAAATTGTAATTATAAAAAAATTCCACTAAAAATAGTCAACAAGATTATTTGATAAATATTAGTTACTAATGAAGTTAAGTTATCCACGAAATCAATAAATATTTGGTACCAATGATATTATATAACAAATTTAACATATTTTTAATTGGATCTTTAAATTTAAAATGATTAATACATTTGATTTGATTAGCTAAAAATTACAAAAATATAATATCACTCACAAGATTAAAGAAATTAAAAATTCAATTACGCAATAATTTTTTTTTAATCAAGTATCTCGTCATTATTATGTAGAAGACCCTTTCAACGCGTATATTATACAATTAATGATGCAAACTTTAAGTTTGACCCTTAATCGCATGCAAGTTATGAGATTAAGACAAATTTCTTTATTTTCGACATTTATCCATATCTTAACCAAAAAGATGTAGGTTGCATAGTGCATTTTTTTTAATATATTTTTAATTATTCAAAAATTTTTTAATTTTTATTTATTAATAAATATTTTTATTAGATAAATTAAGAAAAATATTAAATATGTTATAAGACATAATTATATTCAATAATTTAAATTTAATCGATTAATATTTATGTTTAAATTATAATATTATAATATATTTTAAAAACGGATCAACGAATCAGTTTCTTTCATCCACCCTTAACCTACAGAGTTACCAAGTTAAGCGAAATAGGTTAAAAGACTCATTTTCAGCGCCATCAAATCTAACCCGTTTTGCCCCTAAAAGTGAATACACACTCAATTACTTGCAAGGAAATTGGAGGATCAAAATGGGTTTTATTTTGTCAGAGGTACCAATGTTGACCAAGAATCAAGATTATCCTTTAAACCCTCACCTTTTGCGACTGATTTTTCAATGTGACAAATTTCTATTCTACTTGCCCAACCCCACCTACGCGCTTCCTGATAGAAACGAAGCTGTTTAATACTAAACAATGTTAAACAAATTGCAAATTGGTTTGAATTTAATACATAAAAATTAAGGGTGGGAATATTTTAATTTGGTTGCATTAATAGTCACTGTAAGTCTTCTTATGGGATTAAACATATCAAGTATGAAGTTGACAAAATTGAATTAATAAAAATGGTTAATTGAAAATCTAATAGGAGACTCCAAGAAAAGTTTTTATGAGTATGATATAACCAAATTTAAATATAGATATAAGAACAGTATATGGGTTTCAAATGACTATTGTAAATGGTCAAAAAGTTTATGCTACAAGCAGCCACTTTAACGAGACTCTGAGAACATGAAAATGTGCATGGTATATCAATGTCAAACATTTGACAAATTGATGATATATTACTTTCCAATCTAGCCTCTAAGGCACTAGGCTCAATGTTGATCATACTCAGTCGTGATTGCAGCAAAAGAAGAATGATCTATGAATGGTTATTCATTATCAAATTGGTGTACCTTGTTTGCTTTGTTGCTGGTCAGAACAATAGCAACACACAACCACTTGATTATAGATATGCTTGTTTGGACCAATCTTCTGTTCCTCCCTCTACCACCTACCAAACCAACCTCAACAATTTGATCACTTCCCTCTCATCTGATTCTGCTACCAGCAATGGTTTTGGGAATGGAACTTCAGGAACTGATCAAGACATGGTTTATGGACTCTACCTTTGCCGTGGTGATGTGAACATCAGCCTTTGCCACTCGTGTGTCCAAAACTCTAGCATCTTGCTCATGCAGCACTGCCCCAAAAATGCCTCCGCTGTTTTCTGGTACCCCTTTTGTCTTCTGAGGTACTCAAACCAGGATTTCTTTGGCAACCTGACCATTCAGCCAAGGATTCCGATGTTTGACGCGACGCAGAATTTTACCAGTGCTGGAGAATTTGACAGTGATGCTAAGGTTTTGATGAATGGTTTGATACAAATGGGGTCTGAGGCACCCTTGATGTTTGGGACACATATGTTCAACATAAACGGAACTCAAAGAAGATATGGTTGGGTGCAGTGCAGCAGAGATATTACAGCTGAGGAATGCAGAACATGTTTGAGCTATATGCTTCAGGATGTTGAAAATTGCTGTCAGGAGAAGAAGGTGTGGCGTGTCTTTTCTCCAAGTTGTATTGTGATGTATGAAACTCAACCTTTCTTTTTGAATGGTACTGATTCTGCGCCAGCACCTGAGCAAGGTATGAGTTTAGTTTTTTTCAGCTTCATTCTGATACTTTTTGTGCCATTCATCTAGTGCCAATTCGCTATGGTTTATAAGATTAGTGAGAACTTATGCCCCTAAATGGTTAAAATGTTGTAATTAACTTGAAGATTATCTTTGTCACAGATTGGTTCTTTAAAAAGGATGAAATTGTTTACGTGTTGACAGCATGATAGTGTAGACTAGTTATCAAGATGATGCTAATAGGAACTAGTTTGTATAGGCATACACTTATAGGGACCAAGTTTTATGATAATTCTTTTTATATTATTTCCTCTTCTAACCAGTTTACACATACAAAACTTGCTGTTTGTCCAGCTAATTCAGCCACTCATGGGTTTAACAGAAGGTGGTGGCTTATATTAATCATTGTCGTGACAGGAATTGTATTACTAGTTCTATTGGCTATCAGCACATACTATTGCTGCTTGAAAAGGAGAAAAGGTAAGCATCAATAGCATGTTTGGATAAACTTCTCCGGTAACACTTCTAGGAGAAGAAAATATAAAGAAGAAAATGTAATAAAGTTTTTCCATCAACTAAAATTAGTTTATGTGTATGTATAGACTAATTTGTAGAGGTTTTCTGATGTTACTATTCCAAAAGTTGATGTTTAACTTACGGAAAATATTTTTTCATTTCCTGTAAGTGTTTCTAGAAAATTTATCCAAACAGATCATAACTCTAAAATGTTCTTTCAGCTAAGACTATCTATCAGTTCCTGTTTATGCTAGATAATTTTATATTTGCAGACAAACAAGCTATGCAAGAGGAGGGTCTAAATTCGGTGTTTTCTCAAGATCAAACGGATAAGGAGGAGAGTATGAACACTGACCTTCCTATGATGCCTCTGAGTACTATTTTAAAAAGTACAAATAATTTTTCGGATGAACAAAAACTAGGGAAAGGTGGATTTGGACCTGTCTATAAGGTAGTAAATTAGGATAGATATGATATTTTACTTGTTTGATTTCTCCCCTTGCAATATTCTTAATTAGAAACTTGAAAAATATTCTAGGGTGCATTGCCGGATGGAAGACAAATTGCTGTTAAAAGGCTTTCAAAAACTTCAGTTCAAGGTGTGGAGGAATTCAAGAATGAAGTAATATTGATTGCCAAATTGCAGCATCGCAACCTTGTGAGACTGTTGGCTGGCTGCATTGAGCAAAATGAAAAGCTGCTAGTCTATGAATACATGCCAAATTCAAGCCTTGATTTCCACCTATTTGGTATGAATCCAAAACAATGATCCAGTTGTTTATTGTTTCATTTCACATAATTGAAACAAATAAACCATTTGGCGGAAGATCTTAATAAATATATTAAGTTTGAGTACAAATATTAGAAGACTAACACTCACGCAAGTGCTACCTAGTTCATATTTGCTTTGAACATAGTCATATTTCTTACTTAGCACATGTTTATGAATATAATGGTCATTTTTCTTAGAATTGCAATGCTTTGAATTTTACTGTCAGATATGGATAAGGGTGCACATCTAGACTGGAAAAACCGATTAAACATTATTAATGGGATTGCTAAAGGGCTTCTATATCTACATGAAGACTCTAGACTAAGGGTTATTCACAGAGACCTGAAAGCTAGCAACATTCTATTGGATCATGAAATGAATCCTAAAATCTCAGACTTTGGATTGGCAAGAACATTTGGAGGAGACCAGAAGCAGGCAAACACAATTAGAGTTGTTGGAACATAGTATGAACCATTTTCTTCCTTTCAATTGTGTACCAAATTCATCACATTAATATGCAACTATGAATTGCCACATGGCATCAAATTTTATTTTCTAACCTTCTTTTCTTGATGAATCTGCGTGCAACATGAGATTGATGAAGTTTACTGTTACATTGATTTTGAGCAGTGGATACATGGCTCCAGAGTATGCTATGGAAGGCTTGTTTTCAGTGAAGTCAGATGTTTTCAGCTTTGGTGTTCTTTTGCTAGAAATCATCAGTGGAAAAAGAAGCAGTAAATTCTATCTGTCAGACAAAGGCCAAAGCCTTCTCGTATATGTATGTTTCCTAACTTATGTTTAAGTTTATATATGTTTATGATATCTTGTCAAGTAACGGTTTCTGCATATATGTAATCCAATATTACTACAAAAAAAATACATATGTAATCTAATACATGATTTGGTGAAGACTAAGGATACATATATGGCCAAAAGATAATCAATGTTGCATGATAAGTGAGACCTACCAAAACTTGTGATGTCCAATAAACTTCTGTAAATTAGTTCAATTGTGTGGCTAGAAGCATTTCTCTGCTATTTAACCTTGTGCTTGTATAATTTTCTTCAATTGGTTCAAACTAAATCATATACATTTACTATCATAGGCATGGAACATCTGGTGTGAAAGCAAAGGCTTGGAATTGATGGATCCATCAATAGAAAAATCAAGTGTACATAATGAAGTTTTAAAGTGTATGCACATTGGACTATTGTGTGTGCAAGAAGATGCAGCAGATAGACCAACAATGTCCAGTGTTGTTCATATGCTTGCAAGTGACACAATGAGTCTTCCCAGCCCCACACGCCCTGCATTTTCTGTGGGAAGAGTTGTCACAGAACGAGAGTCTTCATCAAACACTTCCATGCATTACTCTGTCAATGAAATGACAGTCTCCGAAGTGATACCAAGGTGATAGATACATAAGGGATAGGATGCAAGAAATGTGTATAATTAAGTTTTTGAAACACACAAGTAATTTCTTTAGGACGATGACATCATTTTTTGGTGGGTGCATAAAAATGAGTATATTCAACTTAATTGTGTTTTTATTTTTAGTTTACCAAAATAAATTATTTTTGTTCGTCTGAACTCATCTGAAATTAGTTTAGGGTTTAGAATTAGTAATTTTGTTTTTCATCAATTTTGATTAGTCTAGTTTACCTTGTCATCTATAAAAACGAAATAAAATAGTCAATTAATATGATTTTAAAAAATATTTATATATTAAAATTAAAATAATTATTATTTAAAATGTTATATTTTTTGTGTAATTAAATGTTTTAATCAGTATTTTTATTTATCTATTATACTTAAAAAAAAATCTTTACATCAATAATAATAATTTAATTCAGTTACTAAGATAATTTTTTACTTTAGTATTACATAACGTTTTGATATTAAATTAAAACGATTGTTATAGATAGTTAGACTGTTGAAATATAATCATATTTATAAAAACTAAAATACAAGCCAAGATAAAATAAATTAACACTCAAAATATTTTTAATGAAGTGAAAAATTTCATTTATTACTTATAAGTAAATAACATGATAAAATAGTTTGAATATATTGTCCCATGTAATATTTATTCCAAAGATATTTGAATAATGCTTAAAAAGAAAAAGACTTTAAAATTATATAAAATTCATTAAAAAGTAGTTCATCAAAATAAAATATTAGTCTATCAAATGAAAATAAATGACTTATAAAAAGAAAAAGTAATGACAGTAATTTACCAATATAACCTGATGGCAACTATACGTGGCTTCTGTGCGGTTTCTCAGCACATGAATTAAAATTTGCATTACTTGTTTGATTTTAAAAATAATAATAATTTGGTTTTTATATTTTACAAAAAAAAAAGATTTTAAATTGATTTTTTAATAAAGAAAAATATGTTTGACTTTTATTAATTTATTTTTTGTCATTTTATAAAAAGATTCAAATAAGTAATTCTAAACATAAATTTTCCAGGTTGAAATTGTCATAAATTTTAATATCCAAAATTTCAGTAAAGTGAATTACACGTCATATAAATAAAAATACTAAAAAATAAATGACTGAAAAGGCAGAAATTTTATGACACATGTCAATGAACTATTGGTTTGTTCAGAAAATTCTCTCGCAGTGGGTTGTTTTCACTGATCCTTTGACTAACATGGATTGAATATTTCTTTTTCAAGTTTGGTCTTCGAGAAAGTGGAATCAACAAATTTTCATCTCATTTTTTCCGAGAAAACCCTAACCATCCCAATGTGGTATCCCAATTGCATCCCTGCACTCCAATGACGCGCCGCTGCAGTCATTCCGTGATCTGCGATTAAGATCCTATCTTCATCGATTTTGTCGGTAATTGATATCTTCGGCATTTTCTCACTCTGGTTTTCTGTAGCGGTTGAAACTTTACAATTTGATTTCTTTGTAATTCTAAATTATTTTATTTTATTTATTTTCATTTTTACATCATAATAAATTCATAAATTTAATTAATAAAAAAATTGGTGAAAAGTAAAAGAATAATTAACAACAAAAAAATAGAAGTTATTAGTGTATTTTGAACTCTACCATAGATGTACAAATACGAGCAGTAGTAACCGCATTTTTATTTTATTTTTTATAATGTGTTGTATTTTTTATAATTTGAGCTAAACATTTTCTTATTTTGATGTGTACAGGAAAGTGGACACACTTAATTAATCACATTTTTTGTGTTTTTTTAATGTGTTGAGTTTGGACAACTTGTGATTTGAGATTGAATTTGCTTTTGTTGGAAATAACTGAATATTTATGTTAATAATGTTTGATCGGAGAGGACATTGTGAGGGACATGTATGTGACTTTAAGAGGCATTTGGTGTAATTCTGCTTATCGTTTTTGGTGTTAGTTTTCAAATTGGTTCCGCTCATCCATCTCTTCATTTTGCATGTTTTATAAATTTGTCCGCAGTGTTTTATTTTTTGTACTTGATCTTATACTACCCAAGCAAAACTCTGTTTTCTAATTTTTATTTTTTTTCATTGCATTGTACTTATAAGTAATTGTTCACTAATAGACACATCTTAAAAATATACAAACCAAATAATCCAACTGTATTTTTGTGATTATTGATATAACATAATGCATTTGATGCTTTTATGATTGTTGATATTAATATAAATATGTATGGTGTTGTGAATGAAAAGTAAAATGTGTGACCAAGCTTGGATTATTACATTTGACTGAATTGAATTCTGTAGAAATGTAGCACTATGATTTGCAAAGACAAAGAAGGGATATGAGAAACAAAGGAAGGAATGTTGTGTGGTCAATTGCGATGGATAAGTGTCTGATTGAAGCCCTGGCAGCTCAGGCAAAATGTGGAAACAAAATTGACAAATGTTTCAATGAAAATGCCTACACGGCTGCCTGTGTAGCAGTAAACACTTGCTTCAACTTGAGTTTGAATAATCAGAAAGTTATCAACCGTTTGAAAACAATTAAGAAGAGGTATAAAGTAATAAAAGATATGCTAAGTCAGGAAGGTTTCTGGTGGAACCCAAATTCAAAGATGATTGAGTGTGAAAATGCTGAGCTTTGGAAGAAATACATTGCAGTAAGTAATGGTGTATTTTTCTCCATTCTTGAATGGATATGCATTTTTGTAAAATACCTATTATGGTGTTCTTTGATTCAATGAATAGGCACATCCCGATGCAAAAGGATTCCCTGGAAAGCAGATAGAGATGTATGATGAACTTAAAATTGTTTGTGGGAATTATCAGGCCCCTAATCGTTGGGCTAAGATAAAGAATGGAAGCAATCTAATGGATGTGAAGAATGGTGAGGATGAGTCAGCCTCCTTTGTTTCTCCCAGTTTAGAAGACATGAGTGAGACAGATGGAACTGAATCATACACTGCATCTCCAGAATTTGGCCAGACGCCAGATGGTTTTCAAGATCCTCCTGTGGTCCAGTCTGTAAGACAACTTCCAAAACGGCCCCGTGCCTCAGATGCTCTTCAGGATGCATTGATGACAGTGGCATCAAGCATCCGACGTTTGGCTGATGCTATGGAGCAAAGCAAATGCACATTTGATGCAAGTGAGTTATTACAGGCCGTGATGGATATAGATGGGCTGGAAGAAGGTAAACAGATGTATGCATTCGAATATTTAAATGCTGATCCTGTCAAAGCCAGAGCCTTCCTCACGTACAATGCTAGGATGAGAAAGACATACCTGTTTAGACAGTTCTGGTGGTGGAGGTGAGGTTGAAAGTTTTTGGTGTATAGATTAGCTGGGTACTGTTTCACGAGGTTTTATGTTTGAGCAATTTTTTAGTGATGTATTGTTAGGATAATTGAATGTATAGACTCTAGACAGTGATAGGAAATAGCCATATGCCAGATATATTAGAAACATTGTCCCTTCCTAGTAGCCATGGTCATTTGAAAGCAGGCAAAAAAAAGAAGATGAAATACTGTACACACGAACATGTAATGTAAGGCCAAAATATAGTGGCGGGACTACTAATAAAATGGAAAAAAAAAAAAAAAAAAATCTAATGAGTCTTATTTTAAGTATTCCACACTCATGTTGCAGTAGGCTAAGATCACATAAAAGGATAAGATTCACCAGTAATCCCCACAAGAACAATTTCCGTTCTTGAAATGATGGAACCTACGTAAATCACGCACTATAATTTCTCTCCCTGTCACGAGTGAAATGTATTTAGTGGCTTCATGGCAATCACCGCAAACTCTTAGATTCTTCCTAATGTGAATTGTTGTGCCCGGGCTTGTATTCAAAAGTCCATAAGCAATAGCAAGCCTCTCACTGTGGCTACTGACCAATTGTTGCTTCAGGTTTTCTTCTACATCGTGAATTGAATTGGTTTTGGGCACATAACCAGCAGCCTTGATCTCATCTCCAAGAGTCTCAAGAAAAGTATAGATTCTTTTGGATTGAGGATGATTGGTACTTCCCGAGTAAAATGTATGAACTTCATTTTTCATCTCCACCACACTGCAGCCTGGAGTTTTGCGGAGCCCCTTCTTCTCCATGGCTGTTCTCACCTTGGCTACTTTATCCCACATTGAATTAGAGGCATATATGTTCGCAAGCAACACATGATACCCTCCCTCATCTGGGTCTAAGTCGAATAGTTTGTCTGCAGTCTTCTCTCCGAGCTCTACATTTTTATGGATTTTGCATGCACCTAGCATTGCACCTAGGACAGAAATCCCTGGTTTGACAACCATCTCCTGGATGAAATTCCATGCATCATCCAACTGACCAGCACGACCTAGGAGATCAACCATGGCACTATAGTGATCCATAGTAGGTTCCAAGTCATAATCTTCCTTCATGCTTCTGAAGAGGAAGAGACCTTCTTCCACAAATCCCGAGTGACTACAAGCTGAAATTACAGACAAGAATGTTATATCATTTGGCTTAACAGCTCCCTTCTGCATCTCTTTGAAGAGATACAGAGCTTCTTTTCCTAGGCCATGTGTCCCATATCCATCTATCATTGCATTCCATGTTATCACATGTCTGTCTTGCATCATGTCGAATAGCTTTCTTGCAGTTTTGACGGCTCCACATTTTGCGTACATGTCAACAAGAGCAGTGGAAACAAAGACATTCTTGTCCATATAAGTTCTTATAGCGAGTCCATGAATCCACTTAGCCTGGTGGTTGACTGAGAATTCTGCATGAGCAGTAATTACTCCTACCAATGTAAAGCAATCAAGTTTAATGCCCTGAGATTGCATCATACAGAATAGATTCAAAGCCTCCTCAACACACCCGTTTTGTGCATATCCTAATATCATGGCATTCCAAGTGACATTTGTTTTCTTCTTCAAATTATTAAATATTGAGGCTGCTATATCAACTCTCTTGCATTTAGAGTACATGGATATTAACGAGTTCATAACTGACACATCAAAATCGAGTTTCAGCTGATCCAATAATTTATGAACAAACCTCCCTCCTTCAAGATCACCCAAATTAGCGCAAGCAAGTAAAGCTCCCATCACGGTAACACGCGTGGGTACCTCCCTTTCATCCAACATCTTCAGAAAAGTTGCAAAGGCATCTTCAGATTCACCATTTTGCGCATAACCATCAATCATTGTATTCCATGTAACAGCACTCTTTCTACTCATCCCCTCGAAAACCATCCTTGCAATCCTTGCAGACCCGCATTTGAAGTACATATCAAGAAGTGCATTTGAAACATTAACCAGTGATTCAAATCCTGATCTGAAAGCATAACCATGAATAGACCTTCCAATTCTCAAAGCCTTCATATCTGCAATAGCCGGTAAAACACTTACCAATGTAACAGAATCAGGCTTTTGGCCAGCTTCCTGCATTTGCAAAACCAAATGCAATGCTCTCTTGGCAAAGCCATTCTGTGCATATCCCGCAACCAATGTTGTCCAAGTAACTAAATCCTTATGTGGCATTTTTTCGAACATCTTATACGCATCATCAATCTGCCTACATTTGGCATATAAATTCACAACAGCAGTCATGGCAAACAAATTGGACCCGAACCCATTAATTATTATCTGCCCATGAATCTCTCTACCCCTTATGAGGTTCAAATTCTCTCCACACGACTGCAGCAAGCAAGCATAATCACCCTCAACTGGTCTAACCTCATCGCTGATCATCCTATTGAAGAAAGACAAGGCATCATCCAAACTTGAGTTTTTTGCATACCCTTTGAGCAAAGTGTGGTAAAGCACATCGAGCTTGTGTTCAACATGTTCAAAGACAGAAGCTGCTTCACTGGTACCGCCAAATTTGCAGAACAATCTAATAACCTTAGCCTGAAACACATGCTCATTGTAAGAACCGTTTTTGATGACAAGGGGAAGAATCTGATAAAGCTCTTTCTTTGAAGTGCAGTTTTCTAACAGTATAGCTGAAGGGTGCGTATGGCAATATTGACGGGTAGGAATGGAATTACTTTGGTAGAAAGAGGTTGCTGTTGTGGTAGTTCTGGAGCTTGTATTGGTAATTGTGTTGGACCAAAAGGGTAATGGGCATAGAGCAAAGAGCTGCAAGCTCATTCTTGCTCGAACTGTGTCACCTTTGGTTCAATCCAAAAGTACCAAGTTCTTTGGATTCATAGTACTTGCACCACTCCGTAACCAAAGAATTGAACATTACGTGCATGAAACCATGGTATTAGTCCTTGAAATTGACGTGAGTAGTGTTTGAGTTGGTTCTTGCATGCATGGGAAGAGCATCACAAATGGAGTTATTGACTTGCAAAGACTTGTTCAAGGATTAAAATTAGTCCAAATTTCGAAATCTTTTCATATCTATTTATATTTTCTTCTTTCTGTGCTTCTTTGCTTTCTTTCACGGAAATATGTGACAGCCATGCGCTGCTTCCATTGATTGATGTGATGATAATGGTGGTGCAGATCGACTGGAGTTTCGGATAGTAAACAAGGTCATCTTCAAAGTTTTTCTTTTATTTTACGATGACGTGAATACTAATAATAATAATAATTAATATAATTTTTATTTAACTTTAAATACCCATAAAATTTTTATTTATAGACCAGCCATTTTAACTACACTTTTTTATTTTTAATTATTATATTTTTCCATAATGTGTATTCTATTGTTTTTCTTAAACTATATTTTAAAATTGTCTATTTTAACAAAGTATAAAATAAAAAGATTAAAGGAAACTTTGGATAGAACAAGAAAACTTTTCAAAAATCGTTTTTAGCAACACTTCCTAAACAAAGAAAGCATACCTCCAATAAGGAGAACTTGTTAACAGGTTGATAGCTTGGCAAACCAATTTGTATGAACAAAAGACATTTGCAGACCAAGACAATACTATTAACATTTTTGTAAGATCATATTATAAATTTATTCAAATAAATATACAACTCAAGAACCCAGTGGCATTAAAAATGACACTACTCAGGAAAGCAGTAGCACAACCACTGCTAAAACTTGGCACTAGAAAGACCGTTGATGAGGTCAAAGGTTGATGCATATAATACCATTCTTCTAGGGTAGCAAATTTCACCAAGTTCTTCCATTGAAGTACTCAAGTTACTCTAGTCTAGGTCTCATGATGGAATGATGATAACTAATGTATCTATTGATTCACCAGTAATCCCTACAAGAACAGCTTCCATTCTTAAAATGATGAAACCGTCTTAAATCACGGACAATTATTTCCCTTCCAGTCACAAGTGAGATGTACTTGGTGGCTTCATGGCAATCACCACAAACTCTTAGATTCTTCCTAATGTGTATTGTCGCTCCATGGCTTGTATTCAGAAGTCCAAATGCAATGGCAAGCCTCTCACTATGGCTACTGAGCAATTGTTCCTTCACATCTTCTTCCACATCATGAATTGAATCGGTGTCGGGCACATACCCAGCAGCCTTGATCTCATCTCCAAGAGTGTCAAGGTAAGCATAGATTCTCTTGGATTGAGGATGATTAGTACTTCCTGAGTAGAATGTATGAACTTCATTTCTCAACTCAACCAAACTGCAGCCTGGTGTTTTCTGGATCCCTTTCTTCTCCATGGCTGTCCTCACCCTAGCAACCTTTTCCCACATTGAAGCAGATGCATACATGTTGGCAACCAATACATGATACCCTCCCTCATCTGGGTCTAACTCAAATAGTTCATCTGCAACTTTTTCGCCCAATTCTACATTTTTATGGATTTTGCAAGCACCTAGCATTGCACCTAGAACAGTAATTCCTGGTTTGACAGGCATATCCTGGATGAATTTCCAGGCATCATCTAGCCTGCCGGCACGACCAAGGAGATCAACCATGGCACCGTAGTGATCCATCGCAGGTTTCAAGCCATAGTTTAACTTCATGCTTTCAAAGTAGTAGAGTCCCTCTTCCACTAAACCTGAGTGACTACAAGCTGCGATAACAGAGAGAAATGTTATCTCATTTGGTTTAACAGATCCCTCCTGCATTTCATCAAAGAGATCCAGTGCTTCTTTTCCATGGCCATGTGTCCCATATCCATCTATCATTGCATTCCATGTTATCACATGTCGTTCTTCCATCATGTCGAAAAGAGCTCTTGCAGTTTGAATGGCTCCACATTTGGCATATGTGTCAACAAGTGCTGTACAAACAAAGACATTCTTGTCCATCAAAGTTCTTATAGCAAGTCCATGAATCCACTTAGCCTGACGGGTAACTGATAAATCTGCAAGAGCAGTAATTACGCTCACTAATGTAAAGGAATCGGGTTTGATGTCATGAGATTGCATCTCACAGAATAGATTTAAAGCTTCATTTACACATCCGTTCTGTGCATAACCTAATAGCATGGCATTCCATGTGACGATTGTTTTCTGTTTCAGATTACCAAACACTGAGGCCGCAATATCAACCCTCTTACACTTTGAATACATGGATATCAAAGAATTCATAACTGACACGTCAGAACCAAGTTTCTTTTCCTCTAACAATCTATGAACAAATCTCCCTCGTTCAAGATCACCTAAATTAGCACAAGCATGCAAAGCCCCCATCATACTAACATTAGTTGGTTCCACCCCTTCATCCAACATCTTCAAAAACGTTGCAAACGCTTCCTCAGATTCACCATTCTGCTCATAACCATTAATCACCGTATTCCACGAAACAACATTCCTGCTATTCATTCCCTTAAACAACAACCTCGCATTCCTTACAGACCCACATTTGAAATACATATCCAGCATCGCCGTGGCAACATTAACCATAGACTCAAACCCAGCTCTGAAAGCATAACCATGAACAGACTTTCCAATCCTCAAAGCCTTGACATCTGCCACAGCTGGCAAAACAGTGACCAACGTGATGGAATCTGGCTTCTGGCCAGCCTCCTGCATCTGCAAAACCAGCTGCACAGCCCTCCTGGCAAATCCATTCTGTGCATACCCCGCCACCACCGTGTTCCATGAAACCAAGTCCCTCTGCGGCATTCTCTCAAACATCTTGTACGCATCTTCGATTTGCCTGCACTTGGCATACAAATTCACCACAGAAGTCATGGCAAACAAATTGGACTGAAACCCATTAGTTATGACCATCCCATGAACCTCCCTCCCCCTCCTGAGGTCCAAACTCTCACCACACAGCTGTAACAAGTAGGTGAAGTCATACACCACAGGACTAACCTCATCATACCTCATCCTACCATAAAACTTCAGGGCATCATGTAAAACAGAGTTTTTCGCGTACCCTTTGAGCATGGTGTGGTAAATCACGTCGAGCTTGTGCTCCACAGGCTCAAAGACACGTGCAGCTTCAGTAATGCTGCTGAACTTGCAGAACAAGCTGATGAGCTTGGTCTGGAAGAAGTGCTCGTTGTAGAAACCGTTTTTGATGATAAGGGGAAGGATTTGGTGAAGCTCTTTGAGGGAAGTGCAGAGTTCTAAGAGTATGGCTGAAGGGTGTCTGTAGACATGGGAAGGGACGTAGATTCTTTGGTACAGAGGGATTGCTGTTGGGTTTTTTCTGGACTCTGGGTTTGTGTTGTTGGGAATTGGTGCGGGGCGTAGAGTGATGAATTGGGAACTCATTCTCCTTCGATGAGTTTCACCTTGGACGCAATGCAAACGTACCCAAGTTTTTTGGATTCATAAGAATCCAACTTGTATCTGCACATACAGATATAAAATGTAGGACACTTTTTGCTATCTGATTAAGTTTTTACTTATCCACAGGAATTCAATATATATTAACTAGTTTACAATTACAATTTCTTCTCTACTTTAATCTTCATAATCAAATTTATCTCAAATAATTATACATATCATCATCAGAATAAAACTCTAATCTTTGTATTTGTTTCTTTTTTTTTTTGTTCTTTCTCCCAGATATTTTCTTGGAGTCAAATTATTTTTGGTCACTAAACTACCTTTCTTTACGAAAATTCAAAAACTTTGTGATACACCGTGTTGCAAAAGAGTAGTCGTTGGTACTAGAATAGTTTGAAAAAGAAATTCATTTCTGTTATGATTCTAGTTTGTAAAAAAGTAGAAGATCAGACAGTTAGATTAAATTACAAGCTTACTCTCTTTATTTTTAGATGGTGACAAATTCAAACAAATCAAATGCAGGCAAAGGCACAGGATTTAGTTTTAGCAATAAGACACAAAAGACATAAGCCACTAGCAAGATGCATTTCACTGAAAAAACAAGAACCATCCATCAAGACAGCCATTATAGCAATTGTAGAAGACTTGTTATATCAAATTTGGTCATACAAAAGTCCTATAGTCTCATAAGAGGAGAGGTGACAAAATTTATAAGTGAATATGTCATTCCCTTCAAAAGGAATGTCCACATTCTCAAGCCACTAAAAGATGGAGTATTCCTACCCTTTAATGCCTGAAAGAAAAAAGAAAAGAAAAGAAAGAATCTCAACAATATTGAAATCCCTAGCCTCAATCCGCCATGTTTAAATCCAATCAACACTGATGCAGTTGAGTTGAGGCATCATGCCCCCAGAGTTCCAATCATCAAGTGAATGATGAGTTGAATGTTCTGGCTGCACTCTGACCAGAAAGCAGTGCAAGGGAAGGTGGAACTGAGAGAGTGAAAGTGCACTCGTGCTGCACGAGTATTGTCAAATTGAACAAGCTCCCGTTAGCCATACTTCTTTTATTGTGGTTGTGGTTTTGTATACACATTCCATTTGATGTTACATTTTCAGCAGCTGTATGACTGTTTGCATAAAAAACTGTTAGTCTCTGAAAGAAAGGCATTTACATTAAACATTTTGCTTTACTAATTGTATATACCTTGTTGAAACATTCCCCTTTATTCCCAAAGGAGCTAAACTTGACCTTTATTTTAAAAGATGGGGATGATACTTGTGTGGACGATGGGTAGTGTTCGAAGCAGAAGGACATGTTCTTGTAACAACCCTCTTTTATCTGGCAGTGTCATTTTGTGATTCAAGTGTAGAGACTGCAGACTCAAGCCTTAAGGATCTAGGAATATAGAGGCGGAACTATCTAACTGGAATACTTGTTGAAATCACCTTCGTTTTGTCTTGGTTGGGTTGAAACTGGAACAGATGGAAACCCTTGTAATCTCATCAGATCATTGATTTGAGCAGACTCTTCTTCTGGCTTCAACTGGGTCACTGAAGAAGATTCTTGGTTCTGAGATTTTAAAGTATCTTCTGCCTTAAGAAGATCACCTTCACAGGCAACAACTAACCTTTCAACTTCTTGCTTAGAACAATTATACCTCGTCTCCATGTCAGATATCTGCACAAGCTCCTGACTTACATCAATTTTCAAATTAGCAGTGAGTCCAACATTGGAAATACTCCTGGTGTGTGCTTCACTTGCTTCAAACAGCCAGGATACTGATTCCTCTACTTTCCCATCATTTAACATTAAGGCCAACATTGCTCGATCGGAAGAGAACCCCATTGACACTAAGAGTTGTACATGTGATTCTAGTTTCCTGGACATCAGATACCCACAACATCGGTTATGCAGGTCTTGAGCTCTCCTTTCCCTCTGGCGCTGGTGTTTTCTCTCATTCTTCAGCCGAATCTTTTCCCTTCGGTCATTGCCAGAACCCGGAACACTATCCTGCCGAATGTTTCCTACTTTCTCTTTAGGGTCTTCTGATTCACCAGAGAAGTTATCATTGTTAGAAACCAAGTCAATCTCAGACACTGTCCCTTGAAGACTACTTGGATGCTCATATGTGTCACCTATCTTTTGGAAATGGCTGTTGTCACTGGAAACTTTCGTTGTTTCCAGGGAACGATGTGTACCCGAAACTGGATTATATGCCGTAGCAGGAGTGCCATTAGTGGTTGGAGTGGTATTCCTTTGATCCTTACCAACCTTGCGTTTGGATTTCGATTTCATAGAAGGAGACATCTATTACTTTTCAACTTCTTGCTCTATTCCTGCCACATACATATAAATAAATAAAATGCCTACTTCCACCTCCAAGTACTGAAGAAAAACAAACATAAATCTGGAAAGTGGAAGAATCATTGAGAACCAAAATGGTCGAGAAGTTACACCATCAAATTTCAAAGATAACAAACATGAAATCAACCACAACTCACAAGAAACCCCAGAAGTATATGGTTAGCGTCAATAATTTCTACGGTCCTTAATTATTTTGTACAAATAGAAACAGAAGAGTGTGCGTAAGATGAAGGTGTTATCAACTTCAAACTGGTTATAACCTATGTCCCAAAGCTTTTTTACCTTCTTGGTTAAAATACAAGGCTAAGCAAAACATCAAACACATAGAATCTTGGTTAAAGTAGTTACAGAGCTTGGTTACAATCTTTCTCCTGAACAATTTAAACAAATTGATGAGATAAGCACACTTGATATCATCATTGCAGAGAACATTTGAAACTTAAAAATGGGAAAACACCTTATTAGACCAAGAGGGTTTTGAATACGTTGATACGTGAATTTCACAATTATTGTTAGAAAATGAACACATCGAGATCCTACATTAAAACCATGAAAACAGTCCCAATGGACATATTCAAGAGAGGAATGTTAAGGGCAATGGAGAACACTGTTAAAGAAGTTTAAAAAGTGTTTAATTGGAATGCATAAATATGTTATATGATTTCTTAATGCACTCCCATATGATTTCTAATAAAAAAAAATTCTTCTTTTAATTCCTTCTTTAACCAGTGTCCTAGGTCAATGGTGAAGGAGCCACTATTCCATAAATTTCTATCAACTGCATTTCACAACCATTCAAACTAATCCATCACACAATGGACATGAACAACACCCACATTTTCTTGTCTCTCCACCCTCTAAAAGCATAATCATAACAGAAATACGAATAACATCTTCAAAACCCAAACTTTTTAGTTTAATCCCATCACTCCAACCTACCAAAACATAGACTCATATTCACACACCACAAAATGAAGATACTTAAGACACCCATTAACGAACCAAATACTGAGAACAAGAAAACACAGTCAAGAGATGACAAAGTAGCTATTGTTTTACTTTATAATTATGCTAGGCGTGTTTCTTCCTTCCTTCCAATGCATAAATGTTTTCTTACTTTCATCACTGTAATTTATACTATCAAATTTCGTCAATATTCTTTTTTTATTATGTATGTCTTTCTGTTTTGATCGTGTCATAAGATACAAGTAAAATGGAGTCCAATGTGATAGTTAACCATGAATATTGAAAATAAATATTACATCAAAACAAATACTAAAATTGAATACGACTCAATCAAAAATTGGTTGAAGTTGAGCGAAACATATGAAAACTTTTTTTTTTTAATTTGGTTTAAATTATCAGAAGAAAAAGTCTTTTCAAATCCTTTTTTCTCGCAGATAAAAGATGAGAAAGAAGAAAAGCTGTTTTAATAAAAACAATTAAAAAATATAATAATATAATTACCTTAAATTTATGTGTATTTTAAAAAAATTACACTAATATATATTAATTCTAATACATAGTTATATGTTTTTCTACCTCCAAACACTATTTATGATTATAATTAAATTACTATTCATTTCTATAAAATAATAAATTATGATATTATTTTACATCATTCAATAACATATAAATGTTCTTGTAATTAAATAATGTATATGTTTTTATATAAATTATTTAATATATATATATATATATATTAAATAATTTATATAATAATTTGACAAATTTTATATTGTTTATATTTTATATTTTTTCATTTTTTTTCTCGCATCTCTATCCTAATTTGAATATTATTTAAAATTTGTTTTTTAAGAAAAAGACTCTAAACGATTTAGACTTAGTCTATCTTAACAAAGTTGTGTCCCATGAATTTCAAATTAGTGGAAATTTTAGGGTGAAATTGAATGCAAGTCAAGTTGACCTAGTTAGTACGTAGAATATTAGGGCATTTCGAATGTTTTCTTAATTTCTTTCATTTGTATTTTTGCGGCGTTAGGGTTTAATAAACAAAAAAAAAAAAATTCTTTAAAATTGAACTTAATTGATCCTTTGGGATTAGGATTGAGGACGAAACAATTTTAACATAACTCAATTATCTTTGCAATTTGATCTCTATTTTTGAAATTTGAATTTAACCTCTATTTCATTTTTTTATTTTTTTCTTTCCTTTTTTTTTGGAATATTGATTTATTCATTAACATAATATTCAATATTTCGCATGATACTCTATTGCATTTATCAAATTTGCAAAAAATATAATATAAAATAAAGCAATCCTAATTTTTTTTATAGTAATAATAAAAAATGTTTATCACCTACCTTGAATGTATGTCTTAAAAAGTTTTGCAACGAGTAGAAGTTCTATTAGAAGAAAAAAAAAATTATCACGAAGAACAAGACAAAATAATAAATAAATATTACTTTATTTTTAATTACTCATTTGAATGGTTAAAAGATAGGTGGAACTAAAGATTTGTATAATAATAATTAGTTGAAACTGATAAAATCAAATTTAAATTATTGCGTAAATTTTTTAAAAATATTTTATATTTTTGTTAATTTAAATTTAGCTTCAATTTTTTATATATCTAATTGTTCTTATCCGAGGTCGGTAAA
Source organism: Sphenostylis stenocarpa (assembly GCA_963425845.1). Taxonomy (NCBI): domain Eukaryota; kingdom Viridiplantae; phylum Streptophyta; class Magnoliopsida; order Fabales; family Fabaceae; genus Sphenostylis; species Sphenostylis stenocarpa. Next base: position 55,458,815 of record OY731402.1, read on the forward strand.
AAGTTGCGAAGTTGAACTAAGAATATCAACTGATTCTAAGATGCAACTTCAAGATTATTAAAAGTAGTTACTTTTAAAGAGAGTAGAAATTTATCTAAAAAAATACTTTGACCCTCAAATCAGCTTTTAGATAAAAGAGTAGGACAATTGACTTATGACTAAAGATTTACTTGTGTTTGAATATCTTATACAAGACGGAAAAAATAAAAATAACCCAAAAGATATTTACTTATATAAGATATTATACAAAGTAACCTATAAAAAATATATAAAAAATAATTAATAAGATAATATATTTTAAGACGGGTAAATAAATAAAATAATTATATATATAATGATTATTTTATTTTATAATAAAAGTAATATTTTTATATTATTAAAATTGTACATTTTCTTTATTATGTATATTAGTTTATGATTAATAATTATATAATTCTTATGTTATAATTGAACCAATAAGTTAGAAATTAGTACCTCGTTTATTCGTAATTTCCCCCAATTATATATTATCACATACAATTAAAAATTTTACATGTTTATATTATTTTGTGCATAATTTTTTTTTAAGTTAATAGAGGTAGAATGAGGTAAATTGTGAATGATAGTTAGAGATATCGGTAATATAGGAAATTTTTGGTTTAATTTAATTCAATTTTTCATTAAACCATGATTCCAATCAAATACAAAAAAATATATAAAAATTAAATAAAATTTGATTTTGATTCCATCTTAATTTAATGTCAAATTTTAAATAAATAAACCTAATATTTTGTTATTCTATTGGGATTGGTTTGTATTTTTTTTATAAAATTATTAAATATGTTTTAAAAATATTATAATATTTTTTGAAAAAAAAATTTGTTAAACATTTTATAATGAAAAGTTGTCAAATAGTATGACTTATATGACTTTTATTATATTCATAATTTTAATTTATCTCATATTTATAAATAAATTGCTTAATTTTATAACTAAAAGTTACAATACAAATATATTGTCATATTTTAATAAGTATAAATATGTTACAAATTAAATAGAATAAAATTATAAAGCAACATTAATATGCTGCTGGATGGTAATTAACTCTAAAAATAAATCATTATATTTAATAATTTAGTTTAATTTGATTTGGTTTTTTATTTTCAATCCAAAATCTCAAACCAAACAATGCTGCTCAGAAAAAATGAGATAAAAATATTTAAAATTTCGATTTTGATAATTTTTTAATTTTCGATCAATTTTCAATTATTCTTTTATAATTTTGATTTTAAACACCTGTAATTTATAAAGACTCACTAAGAGAATTAGTATATAAGAAATTGTCTTCAAAGTAAATTGATTAGTTTTGTTGTCTAATTATGGACTCATACAATATTTCATACTTCATATATAATATCATACTTGATGGAAGAAACTCTTGATCATTGTAGTACTTGAACATAAATATTTCAGAATAGGGTTATAAGAAGAACATGCTTGTTCCTTCATCAACTAGGATCAAAACATGTCTCCCATCCTCCATACTTTGAGGTGAAGGTTCCACCACCATGAAGTTGCGCATATTCACATATTGCTTCTCTGGCACAATGGTCCCATGACATTGCAATATCCTTTAGTAACAAGGGTTGATTTAACCTTCTTAGACAGACCCTTAACTTCAACTTAGCTTTCATTGATAGATCCTCTAAATCCTTGCTATTCAAATTCAAAGATAGGAACAAATTAAGAATTTTGAAATTGCTTAAAAGTAGAAATAGAAGAAAAGACAATTCGATTCTCTAACCTGTCATCATCCCTTGCCATTTCATCTAAAATAACAGCTGAGGAATTTGGATAATTTGTGGGAATGTGCAACCAAAGTGGTTTGATTATTGGCTATATGATAGAGATTATAGTCAAAAAAAAAAAAAACAAATCAAGGTTATACATGAAAAAAAGAAGGTATACGTTAATTCACCTTTTTGGAAAAATCATCATGATCTGATATTGGGTTTAGATTAACTGTCACTGAATTGAAAAACAATTTGACAGTTAATCCTTCACCATGCGCAATTTGTTGTCCTTCAGCAAAAGTTGGAAATTCACTTTTCTCAATTACTACCTCGGTATCTATCAGTTGCTTGTTTATCTCCTTTATTTCTTCTAAAAGAGTATAATTTTCCTACAAGAGTTACCAATGTGAAACGTGTTACTTTCCATAAACAACCATAATATTCATGCATACTGAAGCATTTTGGAAATTTTTAAGCATGAAAATGATAAAGTGATTCAAAGTTCAGGGAACAAATGTTAAACATTTGTTTGAAAACAAATATAGTACATTGTCATTCGGGAAGTTTACCTGAACTATGCTTGAACTTGAGAAATGTTTCTCTGAATTAGCTGTTTGCATAAAATTGTCATTTATAGGGACTGCATCAAAGAAACGATTCAGTTTCCTTTCTATGGGACCAAATTTACGACGACTCAAGTATCTTGCTTGTGAATCTGTTACAAGAACTCCCTCTGAGTCTGAGTCAGTTGCCCTAATTGGTGGTCCATTCAGTGGTTCTAATGTTGACGTGTCTTCATTCAACTGAGATATTATTCCAATCTCTCCACAAGAAGCCACCAATGCTTCTGCTGATACAGAGGTCAACTACAAATAATATATCATAGTTATAGCCTATTAGTATATGTATAGATAAACCTTTATAATGAAATATACCATGCAGTAAGTTTTAATCTAACCACTTTAATCAAGTGTTGCATTGCAGGGCTTGAATCATCACAGTTGACACTATGATCTTGAAAAGTTTCTTTCACTTTACTGCAATTTTCAAGTAAGGGTGAAGCTAAAATCCCATAACTGCTGCTGATAGGTGAGCTTTCACCACTTGTTTGTTGTTGTACAACATTTCCATATCCTGGTAAATAAAAATTATCTAAAAAATGTTTGTCTTATTAGCCCTTGTATTAACATACATGATGAATATATTAACTGGTTAAAAAGAATCATACCTTGTTGTCTAACAGACTCTTCTTGTGCATGTGAAGTGCTGAATTGGTTCGTCACTTGATAAAAATTTGGCTTTGTCGAATGAGAATTATGCAGACTCAATACCTGTGTAGTTTGTTTCTTTGCAGATGTTTCTTCCACTTTCTCTGAGGATGTTCCTTCCACTTGGGAAAGCTTTGATTTTGGAGTAACAATTTTGTGCTGTTCAATAAGTTGTATGTAGTTTTCCATCCTATCTATTTTTTGCTCAAAATCAGAGGTAATTTGGTTCTTGTTGGCTTTGAAGAGAGCAAAAGTATATTCTAATGCCCGCATATGATGCTCACATTTTAGCAAGTCAGATGTCTTAGGTTGTTGTTGAATTGCCTTCAGCTTTAGTGCAATTAAAACATTCATTACACATGAAAGACAATATTCTAAATGAAATGGTTAAAATCATTATAACTTATAAAGATTATCTACCTGGTCAAATCTTTTACTCAAACCTTTGTAAAGAATATTGAGTTTTGCGCAGTATTTGCTTTTTATCATTTGAATCTGCAATGTGTCACAAACATCTTCATCTTCATGTCATATAGCTTCAACTTTGATTTTATGAACAATAACTAAATTTATACTATTATTAAGGGCTAAAATATTATCACAGCACACACCAGTATCAATGTAAATGAACAAAAAAATATAGGAAAAGAAAATTCAAAAACCAGACATGGGAAGTTCATGAGAACTTGATAAAATTTTAGAAGTGTAGATACCCCACTTGTTTTGGTAAATACTTGGACCAAGTATCAACAAAGAAAGGGAGAGGGAGATACCACAGGATAGTTGACAAATTCATTTATTTATTATCTCATACATGACTTGACATGGCCCATGCAATAAGTGTAGTAAGTGAATTTATGCATAATCCAAGTATAGATCACATGAAGGTCGTAATGTAGATTTTGAAATACTTGAACTCCTCTCTTGGAAAGGACTAATGTTCACGAAGAATGATGACCTACAAGTTAAAGGTTATATGGATGTTGATTAGGCCAATAATACCACTGACAGAAAATCATCCTTGGGACATTTCACTTTTGCTTTTTTTCTTTGAAAAAAAAAATGCTATTAAGTGTGCTTAGAATGATATAAATTGTATACAATGGTGGAGGAAATATTAAAGGATTAAAGTCACATCAAAAGAAAAATAAATTATTATGTCTAATGTTACCTTCTGATAAATTTGTTCCTGCCATTCTTTGTTTGATTCTTTTTCTGCTCCTAGAAACATAAAATTAACACATATATTTAGCCAAACTGTAAATACGTAGTGGAAAATGAACTTATATGCTTTCTTTTAGGAAATGTTATAAACACATAAGAATTATCCAATAGCCATATCCAACTATTAGGTTTATAACCTAAGACGCTGATCTTTCTCCTCATGCAAGTAAAGCACTCATATATACCTCGATTCTCAATTCCACATCTCTTCTCTCCAAATTACTGTAAGGATTCCTCAAGAAGGACTCTTTTAAGAGAAGAAGTATCAAAACAAATATCATGTCACCAACAAACTGCTATTATGTTTCTCAATATTGGTTGAAGAGAAAATAATGAAAATATAAGGGTTATTACAGGGTTTTGAACTTGTAAGCACTTTATATCGGTATTAAAGGGGGACTTTTCCACAATGGTAGACGTTAATTTCTTACATTGTGATACTAGTAGCAATATTGTTTCAAGTTTCTTCGATTATTGGTAGGTATAAACACAGAAAGGTCATCGCTTAAAAATTTGTTAGAGTCAGTGAATCACAGATTAGCAACATGTAAAGGAAAGAAAATGTCTTCGAGTGGTTTTATTATGCTGGTAAACTATTTTATGTAGTCTATCTATATATCATCTTTCTTTAAAATTCCAAAGAAGATCAAAAGATTTTACAGAACTTGTTTATGATCTAATTGGGTATGACTCTCATAACCTTACATGGATTATTTGCTAGCACAAAATATGGTCATTCCATCTCAAACTGTCCTCATGTGAATCTATGTGTGAGAGTGACCAACAAAGGAGTTAAAAAAAGAAACAAAAAAAAAAAAGTAGGAATAAAGAATGGCGAAAAAGGAACCAAGAAACTTTCATTTCAGAAAAAGGTCTTATCCATATTTCTATGATTTTTAGGCAGAAAAATGACATTGAAAGAAAGAAATCATCAATCCTAGAGTTCTTGGTATGATTTAGAGAGAGCCTCGTTAATCATAGTCATATGTTTAAGGATTACAAGGTAAAAACAAGAAAAAAAAAAAAAAAGGCATGAGATACTCTTCAAGAAGAGTACAAAAAAATTTAGAGGCAAGGACAGTCAAGCTTCAATATCTTAAGATTTTGAGAATGAAAAAGTAAAGAAAAGAAAAGTTTTAATGAATACTTCAATAGATTTATTGAATTGTTATATCATCAAATGAATCACATGAAAAATAATCAATGAATTTTGATAAAATTTTAATTAGTTTGACTAATGCTATGGCTGTTTTCATAGAATAAATTAAGGACTTGTAAATCAATGGCTATCTAGGGCTATGAGGTCACATAGGAGGAGTGTTAAATTAATGAACAGTAAAACTTTTCTTTATTATAGTTATTATGTTTTACTTGTTTCAATTTGTGTTAACGGTATTGATCAATCATGAATTTATCTTAATTATGGTCAAATTTGTATTCTAAATATAGTAAGTACAAGATATTATGTATTTAACCTAAAATATGGATTTTAGTACGTAGAAAAATCTAAGAATAGCTCTATTTCTCTTTATCATTCTTTTTTTTTTATGTTATGATTATGTTTTATGTTTGTATGATTAAAACTATCATCATTTAAACAAATGTTATTAAGTAACTTAATTACATTGGATTTACGTAATAGCCTTTAACTTATGATTGTGTCACCCCAATACAAGATCCATCCACATCTTTAGCCATTCACACTATGTATTTAAATTAATTTATTAATTTATATACACTTTTGAATAATTTTTAAAGGCTTAGAATAATTCCACTAAAATATAACCTAAACAAAGAATTAATTGATATTTGTAAATTGAGCATAGAAAACTTCACCTGAACCGGAACCTTTTGAGGACAAAAGATTGGATTCATTACTTGGAAGTGGTGCCCTTATTTCCTTCGTCTTTGCTGATATCCTTCTAATGTATTCAGTCTACAAACATAAATATTTGCAGTAAGTAAAATGTTGACTTTTTAACAAATAAATAAATAAATATATATATATATATATATATATATATATATATATATATATATATATATATAAGTATATGACACTATATAGTCGTCGTATTTATATATAACCTAGTTCACTGGTATAATAAATTTAAGTGTATAATAATAACATGATTTTCCATCATATATATAAATGAACAAAAAAAATAAAATCCAATAACATGAGACATGTAATAAATTAAGGTACCTCATCCTTGGCTGATTCAAACACCTCTTCCTCAAATTTTTCGACAGACTTCAGAAGGTGAGGAACTTTATGTGACCAAGAGAGAGGATCTCGCTGGATATAATATTCAGCACTGTAAAAATCAATATTTCAAGTAATTAGGTTAGAGAAGAAGCTTGAGAAACTTAAACGAAGTTTACAAAAATTAAACTAGAAAAACAAAAGCAAAAATGAAGTCACTCATTAAAATACAGTCTAATATTAGAGGTAAATAAGATGAAACTTTCATTAGACAAAAAAATTCAAGTTTCTTAAGGTTAGTTTTGTTCTTTTCTATCACTCATTTATACCAAGTAATTCTAGACAAGTGAATACTAACAAATAGGACTCAAATTCATATGGGTGCCTGAAAATAAAATTATTCTTGCCACAAACTTGCTTAGCAATTGGAAGGACACTAGCTACTATACTTAGATATTAGTTGATTGCAGCACATAATAAAGAAATGACTATGTTCCTACATTTGAAGAAGAAAAAGGGAAGAATAGTCACCTTTAAAGGACAAAAAAGAAGTTGGAAGAATAAGTATATATTATTTAAGATCTAATTAGCAATGTTTTTTTTAGAATATCTTAAACATGTGAGAGGATTGTTAGTAATGTCATCAAGAATAATTTTCTTTGAGAAGCATGCATGAAGGACAAACAAGTAAAAGAGTATTTTAAAATTAAAAATATTATTTTTACATAAAATACAATTTTTCAACTCCACCACCACCCCACCAAAATGGTGTTGTTGAAAACAAACCTATAGTTTTACAATAAATGGTAAAAATCATGTTAAATGTCAACTTAACTTCAAAACACTTAAGGGTTGGGATAATAAATATAACATGTTATTTATAAAATAGGATTTATATAAAACCTTTTTGCTTAAAGAGACTCCTTATAAATTATCAAATAATAGGAAGTCTAATCTATCTTATTTTTATTTTTTTTATAGTCAATATTTCATCTTAATCATTAAGTAGAAATTTTTATATAAAAAGTGACGAAAGAATTTTATTTAGATACTAATTTTTTTTTCTAAGGTTTATAAAGTCTACAACTCTATAATATTTTATATTAAAAGAGACTATTGTTAGATTTGATGACTACAACCTTGATAATAAAAAAAATATATGTCACAACAAGATATCACATCAATTATTAAAAAAAAATCGATATAAAAAATGACATGATGGCAAAATTATAAATAATTGGTACTTTCTACATTGATTCTTCTAGTAATTGATAATGTATACAAATATCACATTGATTTTAATCTAAACTACATCGGTTGATTCAATAATTGAGGCTGAGACTCTCGTACCATACGTAAAGCATTAAGCCAGGATTTTGCAGAATGATATTGACGTTTTGTGTTTCTATTAGTTGTGCAGTGATGTTAAAGGTATGGAAGGACACAACGAGGGATGACACTCAAAATGAGGGAAATTAGGGAGTGAAGGTGATCCATAAGAGCAACATGGTAATGAGTTTCAAAAACAAGCTTCATATTTGGTGGAAGAAACAACAATGGTAAGGATTGTGTCGAAAGTCCTACATCACCTACCTCGTGTCATTTGGTATGGTTTAAATACATGTTAGACTATTCCACATATTGTCAATGAGTTTTATGTTAGAATCTTAATATGGTATCAGAGTTAAAACCTAACATCTTTCTGATTATTGTCATGGGCCAAAAGTTACTTTAGTTAGGTTAAAAGTACTATTTGTTTTATCTGGCAGACTTCGTTAGAGGAAACATGTTGAAAGTCACACGTCGCCTACCTCGTATTATTTGGTATAATTTGAATACATGTTAGACTACTCCACATATTGTCAATTGATTTTATATTGGAACTTTAACAGATTAAATCATGATTTTCTTTTCATACCTTAGTTCAAACCATAATTGATGTAGTTTATGTAGGCAAATTTCTACTTCATCTAATTCTAATTCTACATTGGTTACTAAACCAATATAAAATGCCTTAAATAACCAATGTAAAAAGATATTTTCCTACTAGTGTTTTTCATATATACAACTATAACCTAGAAGAAGAATGACTAAAACAATCAAGCAAAAACATTTTTCAATGCACCAAACAATCCATTGAAAAATAAAGGAATAATTTAGAACAAATCACCTTTGGACAAAGGACCATCCAACAAAAATAATCCTTAGAACATCAAAACTAGATCATTCCATCACGAACAATTTACTCTCGTCTTAAGAATAGATCCTAAGATGCTCAACAAAGCATTAGATGATGTGCTTTGGATTAAACAATGCAAGAGTTAGACCAAGATAATGTTGTTTGGAAGCCATGGAGTTGAACAAAGACAAGAATGTTGTATGAACTAAACGAGTCTTGCAAGACTAGGATTTTTGTCAAATATTACTTGTAATAAGAACATACACAGATATTTGTGCACTTGTTCCAAAACTTGAAGTTATAAGCATTTGGCTTTCATTTCATGTCTCAACGAAATAAAGTTATATCAAATGGATGGAAAAAATAATTTGCTCAATAATGGTGACATCAATGAAGAATTTTGTGAAACAACCCACTCAGTTTGAGAGTTTGATGTTTCCTCACAATGTTTAAAAAATAAAACAATGTCCTTTATAGGTTAAAGCTTGATATAAAATACTAAGTTTATTTTTAATCAAAAATAATGATTTTTCAAGAGGAAAGATCTTATAAGTTAGATTTTCTATTGTTCAAATCTATATTGATAATATTAATTTTTTTTTCTACTTATGCATCCCTATGTGAGGATTTTTTTTCAGGTTAATGCATATTGAGTTTTTAATTATTGTAAAGTCAGAAAATAGTCAAAGAAGTTATAAAAGCAGTGAATAGAAAGAGAATTCAACTTCTTCCTAAAACTCTAGATCAAGAAAATGAAGGAGAAACATTCACACACCAGACGAAGTACATGAACGAGTTTCTAAAGAAATGAAGACTATCTTGCATCTAAATACTTGTATAGGATTAGATGAGGAATCAAAGAAGACAAGTGATTTGTTCACTTCTTTTTTACATCATTTAGACCTAACATCATGTTTACGAATTATTGTTTCTATTTCATTCGAGACAACCTCGTCTCATGGGTCAACAAGAAGTAGGAAATTAGAGTCTTATCATCAGCAGAAACTGAATAATATCAGTTGTCACCTATTATATATAAAGAATAAGGTAGATAATGATAATATTATAAGAAGTGTTTGTCACCAATCTTACATGAAAATGGAGTTACCATGGTTCTTTGGAGAGGTTTTTGTTCTATCATGTGAAACTTATACCATAATTCTTTAAGAAGGAAGCTTCGTGACTTGTATTTTCAACATATGTGACTACATTAATCACATCAATCTTTCTTCCTCCAATATACTTATTCAATGTGATTAGTTAATGGGTTTGTCTATGTTTAATTCTTATTATTTCATAATAAATGATAATATTGTCAAGGATCAAAATCCTACCATTAAATATATTCTTAATTTGATTAGCTATATATCATGTGCATATAATTGTTTGTTCAATATTTTATTTTATTTATTTTAATATAATACTAAAATTGTAACTAATAATATATATTTAAAGGTATAGGAAAATTTATTTATGGGTTGGTGTAGTGTTGGATACATGACCAAAACAATGGATATGAATGAAATTAAAAAAAAAAAAACGATTTCAATATATCAAACTATTTAATTAATGTTATTATCATCAACCATTAGTAAATTTTTTGTAAATAAATGCTTACATCTTCTTCACCATCATATTACGACGATCTTTAGATTTCCATCCATTAGCCTCGGTAGTGGTCGTATTTGAAAGTGGTCTCTTTCTGTTTGTGTCCATATTGCATGCAAAGGATAATCGATATTTCTCTGAAAAGTTCATCAAAATATGTGACATATATACGAATAAACATATACCCTAAATCTACACTCTTGATTTACCCTAGAATCTATCAAACTTTTCACTAAACGTTATTGAGTTAGATTACCATAATAATCAACCGTTCACCACCAAAGTTTAAATTCACACCCATTAAAAAAAATTGAGAATTTTATATTCTGTATCATTTCTTTCAACTTCAAACCCTAAAAACCCAAAAAAAAAATAAAAAAATCTAAAACCCTTACCACAAGAAAAATTTAATATATGCTTATTAACTTACTCGCAATCACTTCAATTATTTTCCCTCGAATTAAGCACCAAAGAATAAATAATCAACAAATTACATAGATGAAGAAATTCACTATAAATAAATCACAAAAAACTTAGAAAGACACGTAACTATTGATACCTGTTACTGCTCAAAGTAAGAGAGATGTAAGGAAGTTGTAAAGCTTCGTAAAATGTTAGAGATCTTTATACTGTATACAGCCAAGAAACAACCATTTCCTCCGCGTTGCGTAAGAAAAAACATCTATTCATCAGTTTAATATTATAATAATCATAAAATTTTTTATGAAAAATTATTATTATTATATTATTATTATTATTAATTAAATTTGTTAAATAAATATATATTAAAAAGGTGAGTTGTCAATTAATTTTCTCCATTTACATAAATGCGTTACTTTGTAGACTTTCTCAGAAAGATTAAACAAAACACGTCACATTTAAGTTAAAGTTAAAGGTAACATTAAATAATTACAAAACATTAATGTTATATGTTTGTTATGGAGAAAAAAAATGTTTCATTGTATATTTTGAAAATTTTATATTAAACCTCTGTTGAAAAACTAAAGAACCCGTGAAGTATTTGGTTGACATAAACACCAAGTTGGAAAAATTGTAAAAAAAATAGTCAAAAATATGAGAGAAAAAAATTCAAAAAAATCACTTTAAGACTGACACAAACTTGTTCATAATAGGTCAATAAAAAAAAATTCATTCTCATTTTTTATATTTTTATAGACAAATTTGTTTTGTAATTAAAATAAAATTGAAAAAAATATTAATAACTAATGTTTGTCAATTTAAGCTACTATTTTTTTAAATTATATAGATATAATTATAATTTAAACTAAATATGGATTAAAATGCTTAAAAAAACTTAAAATTGGTAGTTTTTGTGCATATTTTTAAATTATAAGATGTGCAATTAATTATTGCATTTATTAATTACAATGTATAATTAAATTAAATATTTAGGAATTATATTTCTTAACTTTATATATAGTTGATTAGGACTGTTATTACTGAAAAAAATATTACCAGTTTAATATAAATCATATATTAAAATATATAATAAAATTTTCTTTAATACTAATTTTAATTTATTATTTATATTTGACTGTAAATTAGTATTATATGATTATATTTATTAAATTTATTATGATTAATTACATATTCTTTAACTATAATATATTTATCATATACAAATTTAATAAGAATGCTAACATTTCATTGCTAAAATAATATTTTATTTACACTACAATAATATAATTAATCAGCATCCACAATTTAAACTTGATATTAAACTAGTTAATGTTAATAATGTCAGTTACATTGACACTAAACTCTCATTATAAATTAAAAAAATAATTAAATAGCTAAGACCAACCTAAAATTCATAAATTTTAAAATTAAATAAATTTTTTTAACTCATGTTTTTAAAAATATTATGTGACAATGTATAAGTGGTTTAAATTGTGTGGAAGTATTTTAATCATGTTTTATGAAATATATATATATATATATATATATATATATATATATATATATATATATATATATATATATATATATGGATTATTAACGAAAATTCATCCCAAAATTGTCTTTTCTTTTTCAGCTATCAGAAAAGAAAACACTAAAAAAAAAGAAAAAAACAGATTAAACAAAATAAAATAATTTATTCATTTGAAAAAAAATATTATTTTAAAAAGGTAATAAATTAAATATTTATTTAATTACAAAATCACACACAATTATTAATCATCTTTGTTTTAAAAAAATAACTTTTCAAATTTAAACATTTAAATTAATATCTTAATTTCTATAATGGTACATATTTTTATATATAATTATAAAATTTTAAAATTAAATTAATAAAACAATATTATATTAAAAATTAAAATATATTAAATTATTCATTTGATTTTATATTTATTTTTATCAATCAAAATATTAAAATTTGATTTTTATTTTTTATTTTTTCTACTTTTCTTTAAATTAATGATTTTATGGTTTTTTTTTTCAATGTACCTATAATATAACATTAATAATTACTTAGGTATTCTTTTTATATCATACTGATATATATGACATTAATTAATATGTATTTTACATTAAAATTTAATATTTTAACAGTGACATTGAAAATAAACTGCAAATTAAAAAAATAAAAAAATAAAATATAATTGCATTTAAAAAAATATAATTTGATATCAAAAATATCATAATATCAAGAAAAAAAAAGTAGTGACCAACTAAACAAAAACATTGATAATTACTCATATTAAAAACAAGAAGAAAATTAAAGTTTAAGTGATAAATCAATCTCATCTGAAGAGTTAGGACTTGAGATTTCTTCTTTCCTGGAGTGATCTTTGTTGTTCTCAGTATTCAATGGAGTGGAGTTTGATTTGGTAGCAACATTTGTAAGAGATTCTCTGATGAAGAATGGAATATTATGTCTGGTAGTACCAGGATCATCTTGTGTCTTTGAAGGTGTGTCACTCCCCATTATTCTAATTCCATTATTACTTCGTTGCAAACCATGAGAAGAAGGACGTAACATTTCCTGTCTTGACAATCCTTGACCAAACCTTAAACCTGGTGAGGATGAAGGGTATGCAGGTTTGTGAATCATGGACTCCATTCGAACGCCAAGAGCCCTATTATAAGATCCATAAAAAGAGTGTGTGGGATAAGGATAATACAGAATATGAGGGTTTCCAAAACCACCACCATCAATCCCTTGGCGACGTTTTGCAAGAGCACGTTCTTGTTTATGTGCGTTTTGGTGTCCTCCCAAGGCTTGTGAAGAAGAAAACTCTTTCTTACAGAAGTTGCAAGAGAATACTTTAGCCTCAGACGATTTTTCCTCATTGTTGTTCTCATATCTGGCTTGAGTCTGGTTTACCCTAGAAGATGAACCTCCCACTTGAGTGTGATTTACCCTAGAAGATGAACCTCCCACATTGGTGGAATTGAAAAAATCCAATTCCACTTTTGACCCACAATTTGACTCATCATTGAGAAGCTTAACAAAATCCAACACCATATGAGATTTGGAATTAGAAGCTTGATGTTCTTCAAATCTGATACCTTTCTCCTTTATCGTTGTCACCTCGTTGTTCTTCTTTTCCTCAATCATAGGTTTACGACAAATGTCGTCTGAGGGAACAGAGATACTAGAGGTTTCAGATGAATAACCTTCCAAATTGTGTGATGATGCCATGACACAAATTGAAAAGAAAAAAACCCAAAAAAAAAAAAAAACTCTTCACTTTTTTGAATTTGTGGGAGTGATTGAATAGAGAGAGGCATGACTATGGTTATTTATTTAAAGATTTGTTATAAAGCAAATATATTTATGAATAAGGAATGAGATCTCATCATGCCTTTTGCAGTTACTGTTTTGAAAATGCTACTAAAAATTTGAAAAGGTATGAGCAAGTTTGTGACCAATTTGTGCATGATTTTTGCATAAATAAAGATTCCTAATTTGGTTTTAACTACACCTTATAGTGTGTCTATTTATTAAAGTAGTTTAAATCATCCCATAATTGATATTTGACTAATTATTTAAATAGTTTCTACATAGTTCAAGTTTCAAGTCAAAACGTGTAGCAAAATTGTAAATTAAAAATTTATTGTTAAAGTAAAATTAGGAGAGAAATTTCTGTGGTAGAAAGATTAAAACATGGAAGAAATTTTGGAATATAAATTTATATTTATTATTGTTCTATATGTTTTTTTTCTAATGTGGTGAATAATTACTTGGATAATTCAAATCTTTTGGGGGCATGAACGTGGATAATTAATCAAATAATATACCATCTCTACTTCTATGTAGTTCAAATTTGATGTCAAATAAAAAATGGAAAGTTTGAAATTACTTGTTAATTAAAATTACTCGCACATTCAAGAGCTTTTCTGGTGGAGAAATTAATGGAAATAATTATATGATGTGATTATGACTTCATTAATGCTTGATATGGTGATAACACAATCCCATGATTTCCTACAAATTTAAAAAAATTAATTTCAAATATTTTTTAACTGTAGTTTATGTAAGGAAACCCAAGTTGAATTACCTCGCAAGCCATATATTAAACTAGTAAATTTCATATTATAACATGTTCAAATTATGACTTAGGTTTTACATTTTTATTGGCCCTAATAATAATAATAATATCAGTAACATTCTTGTCATGGAAGTTAACTTTCATTAAGGACATTGATGCACAAAATTTCTAAGAATCCTAATTTGTAAATTTTAGTTTCAATCACTCATTCACATTAAATTACAATAATGTTCTTGCCATATTATATAAAACTCCATTTTCAATCTAATACTTTTGACACACCAAATTTTAGTGCTCTAATTTGTAAATCATCAATATTCCTATTTTTTTTAATAATATTCTTCACATATTTAAGGATTTTTTTATGAACGACACAAAATTGTGTAACATAAAATAAAAATAAAAATTAGACTATCCAAATTTATCAAATCTTAAATAATTAATAAAATAAATCTCGCATGTTGTCAATAATGCTAAATCTTGATAAATGTTCTATGATTAAATATTAAGAAATAACGAATATATATATATATAAAAGCTCTCGGTTTTTTCTTAATATTTAATTATAAAATATTTTTCAAGGTTTAATATTATTGACAATATATATATATATATATATATATATATATATATATATATATATATATTTATTTTTAAAAATTTGTGATTACTTAAATAAAATTATGATTTTTTTAAAATACTTGTTACATAAAAATTAAGGATGTTATAAATCTAGACTAATAATGTTGATATGGGTTGTGTGATTATTTGTTCTTAATTAATCAAAATATTGTTCTTAATGGATCTAGAAATTCATGGAAATCAAAATAATTAATTAATTTTCAACTATTTGTGTGTAGGTGATATTTTAAAAATATCTAAATAATTTTCATAATTGTAATTGATTATCTTTTATAATAATTAATTATGAGTTAAAGATAAACTATTATTTAATTGTATAAACATATCAAGATAATCAATTATATTATTCTTTGATTTTAATTAAATAAATCTTGACTTTTTTTCTCCTTGCTGAAGTAATAATAATATTATTTGCATTTAAATATAAAGAATATTAGTGAATTTAAATATCCGTAATAATATTTCATGACATTATTTTAAAATATCCAGTTATGGAGATGTTATTTCTGATTAATTATTTTTCTTTTTAATTTTGAATGAAATATATTTTAAGAAAAAAGTTTTTAAATAAAATAATAGAATCAAATGATATTAATTTAATTTATTAATGTAACATTAGTTCATTTTTGTTATAATTAGATCCGGTACCAAATAAATATTTTTCCCAAAAAAATAATTTTACATGGATTAAATTTTTAAAGAAGTTAGCAATATTAGTTGTGTACTATACAAATTAAATCTCATAATACAAATTTAAAAAATAAAAATAAATTTAAAATAATATTTTAAAATAATAATAATAATAATAATAATAATAATCCAATTACGAGATCTGATTTCAACGTCAAAGTCGCTGTTTATGACATCGAAACATTCTTTAACAACTTATGTCTGGAGCTCATAAATTTTGTTGCCAGGTGTTATGCATCGATTGGTCCGTCGGAACCGTTCCCTCACAGCCGTATGACGTTGCGGTTTCCTTCCATCGTCATCACAAAATGTTTCTTTGTTTTCATTTCCTTCGTCAAACTCGTACGGACGGATATTCCGCTGAATCAATACCTCGTTGGTTTCAGAGACAGGCACCTTCGGATCTGAGACGAGGCGAGATCGCCACGCTTCCTTTTATTTTGTCTTCCGCTTCGTGGTTTCCTATTCTCAGCTTCCAGTTTTTCTTCTTCTCCTTCTTTGATTTTTGGGGTTTCGTTCCTCTGTGTGTGACTCCTGATTCGATTCCATGAGGAAGAAGCTCGACACCCGTTTCCCCGCTGTAAGTAATTTTTCACTTTTAAGCCATCAAAATTTCTTCTTTGCGTGTGACTGTGCTATTTGGGGTCTCGGAAAACTCTGGAAAGTGGAAGTAATGTATTTTCCGACTTCAATTAAGTGTTCCTCATTTGGGTTTATGGTAATTTGGAGTTTCTGGGATGGGGGATGTGGGGTTTAATTAATTGGGTAAACTTTAATTCAGTGTAATTTCTTGGAATTTCTTTGTTTGTGGTTGGTAGTTGAATTTGATAATTTAGTATACTTTGAGTTTTAGTTCTGGGGTATGTCGTTGTGTTTAATGCTTAGAGGGAGGGTTTTGTCGTCTCTCGTGGATAATAGCTGTGGCGACGTACCAAAATGGGGTTTATACTCAAGAGGGGTGAATTGGAGATTTGTGATGTTAATGTTGGGTGCTGGCGTAGTTTGGGTTATGCGAATGTTGTTAGTGATGGTTGTGTGAGTGGAGATCTATGATGATAGCTTCTTTCATGATTTTACTGAAGCAAAGATCTCTTTATTAAATAATCTGTAAAGTATGTTTGTACACATGTATGGGAACGTGATTTTTTAGTACAAGTTTATACTGTATTTATAGGCTAATGATATTCCTTGGATATAATCTTTATTATCATGAAGACTTGAAGTGCTCTAGAAGATTTATCTAAATGGTTATGCCTTTCATACCCAATTACATTATTTTTCAAGTACATAGTGACATGATATTTTTAGTCTTATTCACTGTTCTTAGGTAATGTTGCTTTCCTCAAGATTGTTTTGAGCTAACTTCTGAAGCTTTTAGCATGTAGGCTGATTTGATAACTTCCTTTGACAGCATGATATATATGATAATCAGTCTTTTAAAACAAGGCTTGGAGAAAACTGATCTGATTGAACAAAATTTTTTAATTTACTACCTTTGTGTTATAACTTTATCTTGATTTGTGCAATATATCCTTGAGCACCTACTACACGAATAGCTTTGTTGGGCACCTAACTGCACAACTCCTCACGCTGGCAAGCTTGCAGCAGCTTTCTCCAACAACTTCTCACTTGCTAAGTGAATTTTAAATAAAAGTAAAGGCTAAATTTAATTCTTTAGGTATCAAACCAAAAGACCTGGGCTATCTATAATTTCTCAACTTACCACCATGACACTAATTGTTTATGTGGCACAAATAATATATTATGTGCCTTTCATCTGTACATGCGATTCCACCATGCACTGGTTTGACCAGTAACATTAACTCAGTACCTCTACCAAGTTGTCGACTGGTCCAATTTTTAAAACATTGATCATAATGCAATTATTCTTTAAGGGCATATACTTGCTGGGATAAACTCTGATATTATATTAGAAAATGGATTTAGCCTAACTAAATCCTATAAAGTAGGATTGTAATGTGAGGTTTACATTTCACTTTTAGACTATAGGAATTTTCAACACTCTGAAATGGGAACTAAGTTTTGAGTTGAACCATAACGCTCTTAACCAATAGGAGTGTTATTACAAATCAATTCTTCTTCTTTTTTGTTCCATTATTTAATTTAAGGATAAGATATTTTAAAGGAATGCTTTATCTGATGGAAACAATAATTTCCAGGCTCGGATAAAGAAGATAATGCAAGCAGATGAAGATGTTGGAAAGATAGCATTGGCAGTTCCTGTTTTAGTATGTAAGTTGCTTTTACATTCTACCTAGTCAGTACCTGGCCACAGCTTGGTCTGTTCTCTCACATTTTGTTGACTTCACTCCTCAATTTTTTACAGCTAAAGCTCTCGAGTTATTTTTACAAGACCTCTGTGACCGGACTTATGAAATAACTCTTCAGAGAGGAGCAAAGACCATGAATGCATTGCATTTGTAAGTCAGTGAGTATTTTAATTTAAATTTGTTTTTACTTCAATTAACCTTTTGGATGGAAGTGTGTCCATTTGTGGACGTATTTTTACCTGCGCTGAAATTTGTTTTAATTTTTTTAAGGTGTGTTTTAATTATTAAACACTGAGGTAGCAAAATTCCTACTCCTCATCACTTGGTTAAAGATGCTAAAGTTCTGTGTTACATATGACTTACTATATGGTACATTAGTATTATATCTCTCAACTGATTTCATGTGATAATTTATTGATTTTGATAACTCCATTGAAATCTGCTTTTGATCTGAAAAATTTATTTAACATGGGTCCTTTTGTTCAACCAAAATAAGCACATGTCCGTCTAATGTTGATGAGCTTAATTTCTCATTTGGTCTTGTCTGTTAGGTAAATTGGCTCATAGGCTGTAGCTCATGCAGCAAGTAATCCCTTTGTTGGGCAACCAATTAACATCATCAGTTTTAGATGAAATGGTTATTCCTTTTAGCAACAATGGAGTTTCTTAACCACACATAGCATGAAAAGAGGACATTTGTGTTGAAGCACTATAGTTCATGTTAAACCAAAATTCAGCCCAAGCTAAGTGAAGGGGGTCAATGTTTTGGCTTTATTCCAGTCAAACGCCATAACTATGCCTCCAGACATTAATTAGCTACATCCATTTACCTATCCATTCAGGGACTGGGTGGTTCTCATATGAAGTTTGGTGCCTTCCCTCCAAACAATTCTTTCCAAAAGTTACTCAAGAAAATCTGGTCTTTATCAGATACAATTGAGGACAGAAATCTATGCAATTAACCACCTGTTCAGCTGAAAATGGATGACCTAAAGGGAAAAAATGTACAAAAATTGTTACTCTGTCCACCACTACAAAAATAGTATCCTTGCCTTGTAAAATAGGTGACTTCATCATTAAGCTTTCAAATTTACTTATGACTTGTTGTTCTTTTGTATCTTGTGCTATATTTGAACTTAGTTTGACTTGTCTTTGTGACTCCTTGTTAACTGAAAACCCTGAGTAGATGATATGATAGCACTATAACCAACCGTTGGAGTTACAAGTTCTCTTTCTCTGATGTCTCTCTCACATTGTTAAATTAAACTATATAATATTTGAACCTGTTTAATTTTGACATTATATCAATTCTCTTTCCTGTTTCTCCATCTGATTTATATATAGAGTATACAGCACGTGTAGTCTAACCAGTGGTAAATGTAAATTGCAGAAAACATTGTGTACAAAGTTATAATGTCTTCGACTTTCTGAGAGACATTGTCAGCAGGGTTCCTGACTATGGGCATGGACATGGCCATTCTGAGACTGGACCTGATGACCGTGCCCTTTCAAAAAGAAGGTTTGAAGTTCAATAGCCTTTATCTTTTTCCCTTATAACGTATGATTTAACCATCCATTTAAGTAATTGATGCATAAGAATGCTACATTCTACCAGGAAAGCTGCTGGTGATGAAGGCAATGAAAGTGATGAAGAGGCTAAGAGGAGTAAGATGGTAATTTCACTTTCATGAAAACTGGGATAATACATGATTTGTTATATTTCTTAAATAATGGTAAAGTGTCACACAATGACAATGGTGCGAGAATCGTTACATTTACACTTTCTCTTAACTCCTTGCATCAAATGATTTCTGTTAATTCTACCATTGAATTATATCTAGTTATCATGTTGGAGCTCCACTGCATTCTAAATTTTTAATCATTACAAGTATGTGGTATTAAGCTGATATTTTTGTTTTGTTTTGTTATTAATATTTTTCTTTAGAAGTTATTCTTGGGAAGAAGGGAAATTTTTTCTTTTGTGTAAAACGGTCTACTCTTGAACTTCTATTGTTTTGGTCAATAACATTTTTCATTTTATTGTAGCGTGAGTTGGGCCACACTGGCACTCCTGGTAGGGGAAGAGGTCGAGGTAGAGGAAGAGGAAGAGGCCGAGGGGCTCGAACTGTTGAAAGAGACATCTGTCATCAGCAGGTTGAATCTGAGCCTTGCTCCTCTATTCAACAAATTAGCAATGATGTTCCTAACGCAAGTATGCCAATAGATAATGGTGTGCAATCCAAGGAGTTTCCAAAGGAGAACTGTGCAGTTCATGAGGAAAGTGCTCAATCTTTCCGTAACATTGATCTGAATGCTAACATAAATGAAAACGAAGACAAAAATGCAAGCGCGGATGTTGAGGCTTCATTGCCTGAGCCTTCTGCCATGGACATTAAACATGAAGAAATTCCAGGATGGTCCCTATCTGATGTGGACAAGATGACCATTGACACAATGCAACTTGCAAATCTTGGTAGTCGAGTAGAAGAGGACGATGAAGATTATGATGAGGAAGGGTAAAAGCGTACACCTTGGAAGATTAACTTTGCAGGAAGCTCGCGGGAACAGAAGAATAACTACTTATTAGTAGTACTATATTGACTATCCTCTAGTAATCACTGTATGTGTCCCATGCTAAGTATCTGATGACCCCTCTCTTTATCTGGTATGTATCTGTTCTCGTGCACAGCAGATGTAAAGTTTTTTTCTTCCTTAATTGTAATGTTAGCATCATGCACTTCTAGGATTTAAACGAGTGTTGTTAGTTGATAACCACCTTACTAGTTCAGGATCAAACTCTTGGTATACCTGGGTCACTAGTTGATTTCTTTATGTTGGATTATCAAGATATTTGTTAACTGATAGAATAGTTTTCTAGTTCTCTGTTCCTCAAGTGGAGAGCAAAAGTATCTCTATGGATGTCAACTACATCAAAAAGCAATGAAAGAAAAACAATTATCTAATTGCTGGAGAATATCTTCCTTAGGTATGTTTGTCTCTGAAGTTTTGGTGGAAAGGAAGGGTGAAGTTTTCATATCTTATAAGTATACTCTAATTTGGTAATTTTGGAAAGAAATATAATGATAAATTAGCCTAAACTTAATATTTTAATCTCTTGTTTTTCAAGAAACACTATCACTCTTAGCTCTAGAAGAAGTTGTATTCCTTTCCTTATGTTGCCTTCAGTAGGTGTTATGTATGTCTTGGATGTTAGGCCTTGTTTGGATAAACTTATTAATAAGCACTTATAAGAGAAGAATATAGAAGATATAATAATTAAACTCCTTAGTCAACGTATGTCCCTTAGTTTTTATATTGTTAAATTTGTGAGCTATATAAGTTGATCTAAAGTTGTGAGTTCATTTCATCAAATTGGATTCATTTCAATCATTATTTCTCTTGGTTAAAGTACTTCAATTATATTTAGACACTTAGCTGAGAATGTAGATTAGGTGGCAGGGAACTGATCTCGCTTACTGGGGCCTCAGGTTGAATCCTTCAGAATGCAGCTTTGTCAAACCCATGGAATCAGAGTTTTACCCTTTTATTTTCTCTTTTAAATAACTCTATCTTCAATTTTTGTCATTTATCTATTTTTTATTCGTATTGTGTGTATTATTTGATTCCTGATTTAGCATCATAAAATTTTGTTAACACAAAAGGAGACCAAATAAATTATTAATCTAAGTCTTTTAATTCAAATTCACATGAATTCATTTATTAACAATGAATAACTAACCTTTTATAAATAAATTGTATTTAATAAATTAATATAAATATCAAAGTCTTAATCTGAAAAAGAATCAAAACATTAATGAAGAGTCATCTTTTCCCTATATAATCATGTTGCCATTTTTTCTTGTAGTAAAATGTAATTATTAATATATTTAATGTATTTTGAATATTGAAATATTTTCTAACAAACAGATTCTACAGGTTAGATTTAATTTTATTGATTAAAAAATAAAATTCACCTAAAGTAATTTATGACTTTAAAAACAAATAGTGAGTAATTATGTAAAAGATTTTTTTTAACTAAATAATTTAAGTTGGATTTGCGCATTGATCCATTCTTTTAGAGTATTTTCAATTGAGACGTTTAACTATGAAGTATTAGTTGCAGCAAACAAATCAGAATAAACGAGAGAGAATAAATCTTTTAAAATAAAATAAAATTACAGTTATTTATTAAAATAAATGATATGATATCATAATTTTTTTTTATATTTTTTAAGATAAGAAATAGTTATTTTTTGAACATTTTTTCTTTGTGTTTGTTCGAATGATATTTATCTCGGAAATTGTTTTGTTCAATTTTTTAGAATTGAATTGAAAAACATATTTTAATTTAGTTTTTCATATTATATTTTAATTCAATTAATTATTTCTTCAATTTAATTCTCTTAACATTCCTCATCATACCTCTCTAGGCAACTTATAATATATCCAAACAAATTAATTTTTTTATAAGGATTAATCCAATGATAAATAATCAAAATAGATTATATATATATATATATATATATAGATATATATATATATATATATATATATATTTCTATTTCATAACAGTGTCGTCATTTATACTAAATATATATAAAAAAATCTTTTAATAATCTTTTTTATATTATAAGAGAAAAATAATTATTATAATTTATATATTTAAAAATTTAGTAGAAAGAAGAGAGAAAAAAATATGATAAATGTAATGTGTGAAAAAAGAACATAAATATACCTAAATAAAAAGAAGAAAAAATTAAATTAAATTAAAAAAACGTTTCATAAAATTGTATTATAAAATTGATCAAAACTTAAATCAAGTATTATAGGTATTATTATTGTTTTTTCTATTTAACGTGAACTATATCTATGGAAATTTATCTAAGTTTTTCATCAATAATAAAAAAAAAAAAGTATGCACATGGAATCCTATGCTACTCTTTACTTACAGAATAAAGAAAATTCAATAATATAGGATGACCTAAACCATTGACTTCAATAAAAATGGAATCATTCATTGCAACGCACCTTCCTCGTGGGAAAAAGAAAATAATTGCAAAGCATAAATGTTTGCTTTTCATCTTCAAAGACCAAGACTTTTTGTTTTCACACCATTGTGTTTACATTCATTGAACAAAGAGTTGGTGAAAGAAAATGAACAAAAACTCAAATATTTTTATGTTAAATATTAATAGAAATTGTTAAAAAAATCTTGGATGAACTAATTTCAGTGGTTTTTTATATATATTTTTTTGTCTTTTATTCTTTTCTCTAGACAAAGACCTTTTAAGTAAACATGGAATTTCGAAACAAAGACTTTTAAAATAAACAAGGAATGGACAATTCTCAAATAAGATTAATGACGTACCGAACACTTCATTCATCTGTGTCTGCAGGCATTAAAAAAATATTCCTCCGAAAGTTGCAACAAGAAGCATATAGAAACATTTTCTTCAAACTCATTTTGCTAGATTTTCACCAAAACATCATACATGCTTGATTTTCAGAAACTGCAAGCTACATTAATGAGATGAAATGAAATGGCAGATACTGCAGTATCGTTTGTTTTGGACCAGATTTACCAACTTGTAAAAGAAGAAGGAAGTTTGCTGAAAGGCCTTGGAAATGACTTTTCAGACATCAAACACGAATTAGAGAACATCAAAGCCTTCCTAAAGGATGCACATAGAAGAGCTGGAGATGAAGGAGAAGACAACAATGAAGGAATAAAAACATGGGTGAAGCAGGTGAGAGAAGTCTCTTTTTGCATAGAAGATGTCATTGATGAATACATCATGGATGTGGCACCTAGGGTCAACCATCATCCACCATGCATAGCCTCACTCCAAAAGATTGCTCACCAAATCAAAACCTTGAAGTCACGGCATAGGATTGCATCTGAGATTAAAGATATCAAGTCAGAAGTTCAAGGAATCAAGGAAAGAAGTGAAAGGTATGTTAGTATATACAAGGATACATTAAATAATGGAGAAAAATATATTACTTTGTCATACATGTTATTATACCAGTTTGTTCTTTATGTAATCTATAATTGTTGGGAAATAAGGTCGGATAAGATGGAATAATAATAATACACCAATGTGAGATCAATAAAAGACACGAATATTTGTTAACCCAGTTCGGATTAAATCCTACATCTGGGGGCGAACCAAGCCAGGAGAATGAACTAGAATAAGAGGATAAACCGAATGTTACAATTCACACAAGCCCGTATGAATACACTCTCTCTACTCTTTCTTCACACTTGGATTGGATACAAATGAGGTTACAAAATGAGGTATTTATAGCCAAACAAATCCTTCTTGAGAGGAAGTTGAGAGGAAGCTCCCTTCCTTTGACCAGGAAGTTGCAAGGAAGTAGCCTTCCTTTGACCAGGAAGTTGCAAGGAAGTAGCCTTCCTTTGACCAGGAACTTACGAGGAAGTTCCCTATCTTTGACCGATCTTTACACCTCAACAATCTCCCACTTGAAGATTGGTCAACCTGTTCATCTCTGCTCTTGGTTCTGCTAAGTCTGCCTGTTTTAATCATCAAGGTCAGTCGAAGCTACACACAGCTTCAACTTTTCCAAAGTTACCGCCTTGGTCAACATGTCTGCAGGATTCCTATCTCCCCGAACCTTTTTCAGCTGCAGCATCTTCTTCTCTAGAAGTTGCTTGGATGAAATGATACTTAACCTCGATGTGCTTCGTTCGCGAGTGAAACGCGGGGTTCTTTGCCGGATGGATTGCACTCGGCTATCGGCTGTATAGAGCCACATCCTCTTGAGGTCTCCCAAGTTCATTCAAGAAGTTTTGCAGCCAAACGAGCTCCTTGGCTGCCTCCGTCACTGCCACGTACTCAGCTTCCGTTGTGGACAATGTGACTATCTTCTGCAGCTTTGAGATCCAGGATACGGCCGTCCCGCCGTAAGTGAATACGTACCCAGTAGTACTCCTCCTCTTGTCAAGATCACTTCCTGCAAAATCAGCATCGACATACCCAGACAGGGTAAGGGTACCCCTGCCAAATACTAATGCCCGGTCCTTAGTACCCCTCAGGTACCTAAGGATCCACTTTACCGCCTCCCAGTGCATCACTCCAGGATTGCTCATGAACCGACTGACTACTCCCACTTGCATGTGCTATGTCCGGCCGGTGCGGACCATAGCGTACATTAGGCTCCCGATAGCCGAAGCATACGGCGTAACTCTCATCTTTTCTTTTTCCGAGTCATCCTGGGGCGAATCCTTGTTGGACAACTTGAGCTGGCTTCCCAATGGAACTCGAACCGACTTTGCAATATTCATATTGAATCTGCACAACACCTTCTCAATATAATCAAATTGAGAAAGCCAAAGTTTACCAACATTTACGTCCCTCGTGATTTTCATGCCCGATGATCTGTCTCGCTTCTCCTAGATCCTTCATATCAAATCTCCTTGATAGCTGATCTTTGAGCCTCTCGATCTCCTTGACATCCGATCCTGCTATCGGCATGTCATCCACATATAGCGATAAAATAATGAAAGAGTTACCGAACTTCTTCACATAGCAACAATGATCGGCATTACACCGGAGTATCCTATCTCCAGCATGAAATTATCGAATTTTCGGTACCACTGTCGAGGAGCCTGTTTCGGTCCGTACAAGCTCTTCTTTAGGCGACGGACCTGCTGATCATTTCCTCTATATCCCTCTGGTTGCACCATGTAAATTTCCTCCTCGAGATCCCCATGCGAAAGGTCGTCTTCACATCTAACTGTTGCAACTCCAAGTTTTCCGCCGCTACGATGCTTAACACTAAACGTATAGTGGTTAACTTAACAACAGGTGTAAAAACATCGGTAAAGTCAATACCGTATCTCTGTTGGAATCCCTTTACTACAAGTCCGGCCTTGTACCGTTTTGTTCCATCCGATTCCTCCTTGACCCGATAGACCCATCTGTTTTGAAGAGCCTTCTTTCCTTGTGGGAGATCACACAAATCCCATGTGTGGTTCTTCTTCAACGAGTTCATCTCGTCTTCCATCGCAAGCTCCCACTTGCTCTTGTGGGCATCTTTAACTGCCTCGCATAACGGTCGGGTTCCCCAGAATCGGATAAAAGTAGGTAATAAAGAGAAGGGGAGTACCTATCCGGGGCCCTTCTCATCCTCGGTTCTCGGCCCAGTGCCAGAGGCGTGCTGCTCTCAGCAATCGGTTCATCCGATTCCGGTTCTGCCTCTTCTTACGTACGCTCGATCTCATCTATCCGAGCTCCCACTGTATCTGCTGGTACTCATGATTCCGGTATTTGAAATATCGAGACCAACATACTCCTGCATGGTCTTGTCATCGTCCAGGTATTCCTTCCGGTCCTTGTACATTATGCCTTCATTGAACACCACATTACGATTGCGAATAATTTTCCGATTTTGATAATCCCAAAATCTATACCCAAATTCGTCAGTCCCATATCCAATGAATGTACATTTGACGGACTTAGCATCCAGCTTTGTCCGGTCGTCATTCAAAACGTAAGCCAAACAACCAAAGGTACGTAAGAAAGAGAGATCAACTTTCTTACCACTCCGGACCTCTTCGGAATTTTGTTGTTCGAGTGGGACAGAAGGCCCCGGTTGATCAAGAAAGCGGCCGTGCTGGCCGCTTACGCCCAAAACATCTTGGGCAGTCCACTCTTCAATCGCATGCATCTCGCACGCTCATTCGGTGTTCTGTTCATCCTCTCCGCAATGCCATTTTGTTGAGGTGTCCACTGGGACCGTCTTACGCATCCGGATCCCATGATCGGCGCAGTATTCTTTGATGGCTTCACTGTTGTACTCGCCACCGTTGTCGGATCTGAGACATTTCACTTCCAGACCTGTCTCTTTCTCCACGAGTGCTCTCCATCTCCTGAAAGTATCAAAGGCTTCGGATTTTCTTTTCAGAAAGTACACCCATACCTTTCTTGTGCAGTCATCGACGAACGTCATGTAGTACATCGATCCTCCAAGAGATGTCACCGGTGCTGGCCCCCATAAGTCAGTGTGCACTAGCTCCAGTTTTTCTGTCTTTGGAGCTCTTCCGGTGGTTATGAAGCTCACTCGCTTCTGCTTTCCAAGCACGCATTGCTCGCAGAGACCCACGTCCACTGACTCCAACTCGGGCAAAAGTCCTCTCGACTTTAGTACCTTCATTCCTTTTTCGCTCATGTGGCCCAAGCGACTGTGCCATAAGTGCGATTGTGAGACAACTCCTGCCAGGAGAATGTTTGAGCTGGATCTACTCGCCGTGTAAAGCGTTCCTGACTTCAGCCCTCTTGCCAAAGTCATAGCTCCTCGGCTGACCTTCCACTTTCCGTCTCCAAACATTGTGTGGAAGCCGTCATTGTCCAGCTGTCCAACTGAGATGAGATTCCTCTTCAGTCCTGGAATGTGTCTCACATCACGTAGGGTCCAGCATGACCCATTTGCGGACTTGATCTGCACATCTCCCTTCCCTACAATTTTTAGGGATTTGTTGTCTGCAAGATATACCAAGCCAAAATCACCTGCGGTGTATGGCTCCATGATGTCTCTGCTACTGCATGAGTGAAATGAGGCCCCTGAGTCCACGATCCAGTCATCGAGCGAGCTTCTCACACTCAACAAGAGTGCATCCGCCGTGTCCTCCGTCGCGGCATTGGCTGTCCGACCTTCTTTGTCTTTCCTTGGTGCCCGGCATTCGCTTTTCATATGCCCAGGCTTCTCGCAGTTCCAACACACCATCTCTTTCTTGCCTTTATTCCTTCCCCTGGATTTTGACCTCCCACGGATTTTCCCTCGTGTTTCGGGTCTCCCTCTGGACTCTGTATGTAGGGCTGAGCCAGACGACCCACCCGCCTGATTTCTGCGGGTCTCCTCGTTCAACATCATATCTCTTATGTTGTCGAACTTCATCTTCTCCTTGCCAGAAGAAGTGCTCACCGAAGTAACGAGCCACGTCCCAACTGTCCAGGCAATGATGAGAGCAAGATTAGGGCTTTTACCTCATCATCAAACGAAATATCCACCGATGCCAACTGCGTAGTGAGTTGGTTGAAATCGTTGAGATGATCGGCCACTGACTTTCGCTCCTCCATTTGCAATTTGAACAGCTTTTTCATCAGCATCACCTTGTTTATTGCTGATGGTTTTTCATACATGTCGGCGAGTATCTGCAAGACCTCCTTCGTGCTTTTTGCTCCCTTCACATGGTAGGCGACGTTCCGAGAGAGCGAAAGAATTATAGCACTCATCGCCTTCCGATCGAGCACCTTCCATTCATCATCGCTCATCTTCTCGGGTTTTTCCCCAAGAGGTGCGTAGAGGTCCTTCCCGTATAGGTAAGCCTCCATTTGCATTCGCCGAGAATCCAAAGTCGGAACCATTGAACCGTTCGACTTGAATCTTTCCCTCCATCTTATCTCCAACCTCCCGGCTCGATACCAGTTGTTGGGAAATAAGGTCGGATAAGATGGAATAATAATAATACACCAATGTGAGATCAATAAAAGACACGAATATTTGTTAACCCAGTTCGGATTAAATCCTACATCTGGGGGCGAACCAAGCCAGGAGAATGAACTAGAATAAGAGGATAAACCGAATGTTACAATTCACACAAGCCCGTATGAATACACTCTCTCTACTCTTTCTTCACACTTGGATTGGATACAAATGAGGTTACAAAATGAGGTATTTATAGCCAAACAAATCCTTCTTGAGAGGAAGTTGAGAGGAAGCTCCCTTCCTTTGACCAGGAAGTTGCAAGGAAGTAGCCTTCCTTTGACCAGGAACTTACGAGGAAGTTCCCTATCTTTGACCGATCTTTACACCTCAACAATAATTACTCAGTTAAAAAGAAATACTAAATAGACATATATGATACTAATGATAAATGTTTAATGGCTATGTAAGAACGAATAATAGCTATAAGCAAGAATAATATGCTTCTAAACGTATGGTGACTCAACCTTCATCTTTGTGACCTTCTAAATGTATGATAGTCCACAAATTTTCATCTTTTTTTAATTTTCTAATTGCAAGTGTTATTTCTGATAAGGTACAAGTTTCAATCTTCATCTGAAGATGGAGAATCAAGCAATCGTAGAGGGGCAAAAGATTTCAAGTGGGGTGATCCGAGAATGGCCGCACATTTCATTGAAGAAACTGAAGTGGTGGGATTCGAACTCCCAAGAGATGAATTGATTGGTTGCTTAATAAAAGGAACCAACCAACGCTCATTGATTTCTGTGGTAGGCATGGGAGGACTTGGAAAAACCACTCTTGCTAAACACGTTTTTAATAATCAATTAGTGAAAAAACACTTTCATTGTCGTTCTTTTATCACAGTTTCTCAATCATACACTGTGAGGGGGCTATTGATAGATATGATACAGAAATTCTGCAAGGACGCCAATGAGCCTATTCCGAAAGGGCTGCATGAGATGGATGATAACACATTAATAACAGAAGTGAGACAATACCTTCAGACAAAGAGGTATTTGGTATTGTTTGATGATGTCTGGAAAGAAAACTTCTCGGATGATATTGAGCATGCCTTGCCTAATAACAAAGAAGGAAGTAGAATCATAATCACCACTAGAATGATGCCTGTTGCAGAGTATTTTAAGAAATCAGCTGCTGTTCATGTTCACCAACTACAACATTTGTCTCCAAACAAAGCATGGGAACTCTTCTGCAAGAAGGCATTTAGATTTGAGCCTACAGAGCAATGTCCGACGGATCTTGAGGATATGTCGCAGGAAATTGTTCAAAAATGTGGAGGGCTACCGCTAGCAATTGTTTCTATTGGTGGTCTTTTGTCAACAAAAGAAAAGACCATGTTTGAATGGAGAAATGTATGTCAGAATCTTAGAATGGAGTTAGAGCGCAATGCACATTTAACTAGTATAACAAAGATTTTATCTCTTAGTTATGACGATCTTCCTCACAATTTGAAATCATGCATGTTGTATTTTGGAATTTATCCGGAGGACTACTCCATCAATCGGAAGAGATTGACCAGACAATGGATGGCTGAAGGGTTCGTAAAAAATGAGAAGACAAGACCTATGGAGGAGGTTGCTGAAGAGTACTTGACACAGTTAATACATAGAAGCTTGATTCAAGTCTCCAGAGTTGGCTTTGATGGTAAAGTTAAAAGTTGTCAAGTCCATGATTTAATGCGTGAAGTCATCATTAGAAAAATGAAAGAGTTGAGTTTTTGCCACTTAATGCAGGAAGATGATGAACTAGACACAGTTGGAATAACTAGGCGCTTTTCTATAGCATCTTGTTCCAACAATGTGTTAAGAAGCATTAGTAAGTTGGGCATTCGTGCTATTTATGTTTTTAGCAAAAGTGAGTTGCCCAAAGATTTTGTGGGTAGATTATCTTCCAAGTTCAAGCTTTTGAAAGTTCTAGATTTTCAAAGCACTTTGTTGAATTATGTTCCTAATAATTTGGGAAATCTCTTCCACCTGAGGTACTTAAACTTGAGTCATACAAAAGTAGAAGTTCTTCCTAGATCCATTGGTAAGTTGCTGAACTTGGAAACCTTGGATCTAAGACAAACACACGTGCATGTGCTACCAAGAGAGATAAACAACCTCACAAAGCTACGACTTCTTCCAGTCTACTATAGAAAATATGAAGGACAGTACTCTATGTTGAATTTCACAATTGGGGTGAAAATGCATAAGGGTATTGGATGCTTGAAATCCTTACAAAAGCTTTACTTTTTGGAGGCTGAGCATGGTGGATTAGACCTTATGCAGGAGCTCAAGATGTTGAAACAGTTAAGGAAGTTAGGTATAAGGCAGGTGAAAACAGAATATGCAAATGCCCTATCTAGCGCAATAGGGGAGATGACCCACCTTGAATCTCTCAATGTTGGTGCTAAAGCTGAGAATGAAATCATTGACTTGAATTTTGTATCAACTCCACCCCACCTTCGAGTGTTGAATTTGAAAGCTCGAGTTACAAAGTTCCCTGAATGGATTCCGAAACTTAATTATCTTGTTAAGTTAAG
Organism: Sphenostylis stenocarpa; assembly: GCA_963425845.1. Lineage (NCBI taxonomy): Eukaryota > Viridiplantae > Streptophyta > Magnoliopsida > Fabales > Fabaceae > Sphenostylis > Sphenostylis stenocarpa. The sequence goes on from OY731402.1 coordinate 55,490,248, forward strand.
GATTGGTTTATTTAATTTGGAACAAGATCCACTAGACTCACTGAAAGATTTGCCAAATCTGTTGCGGCTCAATATGTGGGATGATGCGTATGTCGGTGAAAGTTTGCATTTTAAAAGAGGAGGTTTTCCAAGGTTGAAGGAACTGGATCTCACTCGACTAAGCAAATTAAGTTCTATTTCCATAGATGAAGGAGCTTTGCTTCGTCTTGAACACTTCAGATTTAAAGATAACCCTCAAATGAAGGTGGTACCTCATGACCTCAAACACTTGAAAAGCCTTCAATTTCTTGGCTTTGCTGATATGCCAGCTGAATTAGTAGAAAGCATTGATCCAGCAAAAGGTGGACAAGATCACTCGGTTATCAAGCATATTCCCCTTGTCCTCATTCGTCAGAACGTGGGACCAAAATTCCATGACTATGAGTTGCGCCCTATTCCCACATAGCTAGTGTCTGAAATGTTAAGGTATTTTTTCCTCATGCCATGTATTGTTCTTGTTCTTATGAATGTTTGAAATTTTAACAATGCTATTGTCAGCAATATATGTCTTTTTCTTTTTGTTTTCAACATTTTGGATTCATTCATTTCATGCATCAATCTTCACTTAAAGTGTATTCCCACATATTTGAAACAAACCTATGCTTTATACATGCATAACTAGCTACTTTAAGAAATCAAGAATATCTTTCAGACCTGTTCATACCAAGATTGTTCTATTTTAAAAAATGAGTCATTATTTTTGGTTAAAACATTGATTTACTCTGTACATTGTAAAGTTATTTGGAGCTTTTTCAATGATGTGCAACTGATGCAAGTATTGCTCTATGGTACAAATATATCCATAACCTTTTGTGGTAGAGTGGAAGTGTCTATACTTTTCACTTCTGCATTGGTAACCTATTCTGTTTCTGCTAAATTCACCAGCATTTACACTTCATGTCTATCAGTTTTTAATTTATTATATTTCATGACGTAAAAAGTTGCAAATAACATACTAATTTTCGAAATCGCAGGTTGTAAAAATGATGCACTTTGTCTGTTCATTCCTTTCATGAAGCTTTTATGTTGGAATAAATTATTCATATTTCCTTGAACTTACATTACATACCCTGCTGCAGTCAAGGAATGTATGAACTCCATTTAGGGATTTGAGAATGAGTTATGCAGAATTGTACTTGTGGTGTTTATGATTGATTGTGTGACAGAGTTCCTGAAAACCTAGTCTTTGATTTTGGTTTTCGTTTTCATGGTGTTTGCTCCTGAGTTTGAGTGTGTACAAGTGATTATGCAGAGGCAGATATAAAGTTGTATAATTAACTGCATCATCCTCTCTTCTATCTTTTTATATTCTTTTAATAAATCAACTTTTCATTTCATTCATCAATATTTTCAACACATCTTACACTTTTTTTAATTACCAATATCTCCTTCCTATTATTTTATTAACAGTAGAATTAATCATATAAATAATATATTTTTTAAAATATTATTTAAATATAATCTCAATCAATTTATTTAATCGGTTAGATTTTTTTTATGGTTGATAGATAGTTTTTTTCTTACCATTTTTTTCTTTCACTTTCTTTATTTTTTTTTCATCTCATGTTCTTTTCAACCCTCCATAAAATTACAAATATTAATTAATTATTTAAAATGATAATAACAGTAAATAATTTTATTTATGATGATAATGAATAATTAATTTAAAATTATTTTATTATTATAATAAATTAATTATTCATCAAATTAAAAATATTAAATATTTAAGAGTTGAATTTATTTATTTTATTTAATAATATAATTTAGATTGGGTGATGATGGTTAGTTAGTTTAAATAATTTAAAAAATACTTTAAAATAAATATTAATTTTTTTAATAATTATAATATAACAATAATATTTTTCATTGTCTAAAGGTTATCACAGTAGTAATTGCCTATTCTCATAATTTTTTAAAAAGTTACCAATTTTTAAAATAACTAAAGTGAAATACATGAATTTAAAAAATAAGCTAAATAATAATAATAATAATAATAATAATAATAATAATAATAATAATAATAATAATAATAATAATAAAAAGAATAGAAGAAAATGAGTTGTGAATGAGGAGAGAAAAAAAACAATATAATGTTAAACAATTTTATATTTTAATATCAAATTTTAAATATAAACAATTTGATAGATAGACTGATATCCGTTTTAATTTTAAGTATTTTTTTCAAATAGATGTATAAGGTTAATTCACTGTGCTATTAATTATTCTTTTTTTTTCAGATAAATATATTCTGGGCAACATCTTATTAAAAAGAAAAATCAGATAATAAACTAATTTAAAAAAAAAGGGGCAAGTCAGTTGAATACACATTTGTTAGATAAAAAACTGAATACAAACACTGTCAACATATTTTAAAAATATAAAATAAAAAAATAGAAAAAAACTTTGCGAAATAAAATGTAAATAATTAAAATAATTTCTACTGCTATTAAAATTTTAGATTTTAAAATTGATACGAAGATAAATAATCTAAATATATATATATATATATATATATATATATATATATATATATATATATATTTTTTTAATCTTAATTTATTATCAGAAAGAAACGATTTATTTAACTAAAAAAAGTAAGATTTAATAACTTTTTCATTTTTATCATTTATTTTTTCATAATTTCATAATCAAAATAAATTATTATTTTAGATTATTAAATTAAGAAAATTACACAGATAAAAGATAAATCTTTAATTTTTATTTTTTGGTTTTATATATATATATATATATATATATCCATTTATTTTAATAATAGAGATTATTTATTATTATTATTTTTAAAATAAAAAGAATAGAAAAATAAATCTAAGGCTCTTTTATTCCTTCCCTCCGGTATATAATCTAATTTTTAAACATTAAACTAATGTGTAACATTTAAATTAAAAGACTTATAAAAATTTAAATTTAATGTAATGATCCAATAAAAAAAGTTACCAAAAAAATCAAATCTTTAAAATAAATAACTCAATTATCATATCAGTGTAATGCATGGCGTGTGGAGACATTATGAAAAATTAAGAATCAGAAATGATGCTAAAAAAAACCGAATGATCCCAATAAACTTACATATAAACTCCCACAATTACAATCGATTGTAACACCCCAAATGCTTAATCCCTATTTAGATCCTAAACTATATTCCTTCACTCAAGGAGATATGAACAATTTATTTGAAGATTCAAGCTTCATTGAAAAGAATGATCTGCAAAAGTGCATCATTTTCGCTATCTGCAATGCTGTACAGTGAAAATTTGAACCTCTATTCAGAGACACCCAAGAATTAGTCTAGTTTGAGCAGTAAATAAATAGGTATTAAAGTAAATTTATTTTAGCAAGACAAATCAAATACTTCAAACGGTTGATAAATAAGTATCTATATAAAGTAATTTGTATATTATTATATGATGTGTTTTTACAATAAGTTGTACATGATCAATTTATATATAGACATCTGGACATAGTCTCTCAATTACATGCATTCAATACAACTACTACCTATTAACTACATATATTCAATATAACCACAACCTCTCAACCACTATCTCTATAATCACTACCTCTCAACTACATGCATTTAATGTTTATCTAACAAAACCCCCCTTCATAAACTTAAATGTTTTTCTTGTCCTTCATTCTAAGCATCTTCTTACTGTTTTCGAACAGAGTGGTTGACAGTGGCTTCGTAAACATATTTGCAGCTTGTGCGCGGGTTCCGACGTGCTCTAACTCCACATTTCCTTCTTTCACGTCTTCTTGGATGAAGTGAAACCGAACATCAATACGCACTAATGCAGAAATGACATTTTACGTCACCCAATTGTCATTGCATGCAAAAATATTCGACGTAAATAAAATGCGGTGACAATTTTGTAAATAAGAGGCAAAAATTTTACATCGCATACCCTAGAAGGTGACGTAAAAAGCCTATTTTACATCGCGTTCTGGGGTGTGCGACGTAAAAAATGTCTTTTATTCTCTTCTAGACCCACTCTCTTGTCTCGCGCAACAAGGGTTTTTGAGAACGACGACGACAATTACAGTGACGGATCTTGACCATTGATCTTGGGGGGCCAAATAATATATTATTAATAAATATAAAAGGAAGAAAGAAGATGAAAGGGTGAAAAGATAAAATTGTAGATATATACTTAAATATATTAAATGATCATTAAGTTTGAGGGGAACAAAATCATAAATTATATGAGAGTTACAAAATTGAGGAGGGGCTAAGAGGATAAAATTGTAAATATATACAAGTAAATATATTAAATGTTCATTATGTTTGGGGGGCCAAAATCATAAATTGCATAGGAGTTACAAAATTTTGGGGGGGTCACGGCCCTCCTCAGCTCCCAAGAAGATCCGCCACTGGACAACTACCTTTCCACACCATTTTCGATCATTTTGACTGTGAAAAACATCAACATTGTGTCTCATTTTATGAATTTGACATTTCTCCCGATTGGATTCAAGTTTGAAATTGTTTTCATGTATACTCGAAGGTTAGTGTTCTATGTCTTCTGATATATGTTAAAATTGAATCCGTGATTGTTTTTTGGGATCTCAATCACGTTATTGTATGAATGTCTCCACTAGATTGTTATTGGAATGTCATTATCTGTTTATTTGTTTGAGTGCATTTTTGGTTTACACACTCCATTTACGTGTTTTGTTGTTTGTATATTAATTTCTTTTTAAATATAAATTTTGAATCTCTAGGAGTACATGACAGAATGTGAGGATGTTCTCATATCTATGTTGTTGACCATATTATCACGATTGAGGAAGAAACCGTGTCAGATACAGTGGGAAATTAGAGTGTTTGGAATTGACAATTCCAGTGTTCCATTATACATTTCCTTGCCCGATGCATTAGAAATTGTTGGAGGAAACTACATGTTAAACATTTTCATCATACAATTGTGAGCAATGTAAGTCATTTTTATTTATGTTTCTAAGATTATAATAATTATATTCAACTTATAATTCATTGTTTTAGGTACATTGACAAATTGAGTATGAAACAAGAAAAATCGAAGTATACGAATTTATTGAGCCTCAATCCATCCAAACATCTAGAAATACAAAGGTCGGAATCCAATAATATATGCAAACCGTGTATTTGGCTCCATACATTAAAGGGTTAGTATTTTAATTTATATTTTTATAACTAATTTTTATGTCATATAATGTATGTCCCATTGGCAGTTAATTGTAATCATGCCCGGGATTACATTGTGATTTGGTTTTGTTCATTATATTGAAACCGTGTCAAAAAATGAAAAACTAGTTACAAGGGTAACTTTATCTTTTATTCATTAATTATGTTTTTAAATTGTAAATACATATTGAATAATATATGACTTTTTTCACTTAGAATCGTGTCTAGAACTGATGTTCTAAGTGGAAAACCCAAAATAAAGACTTTGTAGTTCATTTATCCTAATGTTAGAAACTTATTTATATAAGTGAATACCATAATTATTGTTTGTATTTAAATTTTGAAAATAACATTATATTTTATTCATCATTTCAGTGTAATAAGCAAACAAACTCATTTGAATATGGTTCCTATGTTATGTATTGGATAAGAGTCATAGTTTGTGCGGGTATAACTGATTCTTGGAGGGAGGTAATTGCTTTCAATATTAGTTAAGTTTATTTAACTTTATGCGTGTTGCATGTTTACAAGAGTCAAATTAATGTTTCAGGTATTTCAAGATCCATCTCCATTGCAAGAGTATGATATTACACAAATTAGATAATAATGGGCAAGGTTTTTCGTTCAACAATTCTAGTACTTAATTTTTTAGGTTATTCTTCATATTATATCGTGTGTATTATGTAGTTTAGGTAGCTTAGTTTGTACTAACTTTTAGTTTGTAATAAATTTTAGTTTGCAAGTTATTGTTTGTATTATATTGTTTTATTATGTAGTTTGAATTATATATAATATTATATTTTTTATTTACTAGCTAAAGAAACTTGAACATTTGTACTTGTCTGGTTATAATATATATTTGCAGGTTTTAGTTGTAAGACAAAATAAACCCAATTTTTTTACAAAAAGGAGAAAATTTATGTCGCATATTGGTATCCGCGACGTAAATTTATGTCGCGTATACCAATACGCGAGTAAATTTGTTCCTTTTTTTAATTTTCAAAACCTTTTACGTCTGTTTAGTAGTATATGTAACATAAATTAACGTCGGATCTCGATAACTGACGTGAACTTACGTCAAGCTAAGGGTTCAACGTAAATTCACGTCTCCCATTTTAACGTTAGTCTTAAATGCGACGTAAAAAGCTCAAAATACCTAACGTAAAAGCCCCTTTTTGCACTAGTGATGCTTGTTTCTCTCATGATTGACCGGGTTCTTTGCCAATTCAATGATCGACTTGTTAAAAGGTTTCTAAGCCAAACTGCATGGCAGATACTTCAAGATACTGCAATGTACTCGGCTTCGCAAGTGGACAACGTTACAATGGACTGTTTTTTTGAAAGCCAGGTGAACGTTGTGTTTCCCATGAACAATACATATTCAGACGTGTTTTTCTTATTATCAACATCTCCATACCAGTCACTATCCGAGTAGCCTACTAGTCGGTAATCATCAGTCCTAGTATACACTAGGTCAAGTGGCATCGTTCCTCTCACATACCTTAGAATTATCTTTAGTGCCTTCTAATGAGTATATCTTGGCTCCTCCATATACCAACTTGCTATTCCAACACTTAGCATCAAATCTGGTCTGGTATTTGTAAGATACCTAAGACTTCCAATCAGACTTCGGTATTTGCTCGCATCAACTCGGTCACCATCTGCATACTTAGAAAGTTTTGTACCAGGTTCCATAGGGGTGGAAACCAGGTTGCAACTTGTCATCTTAAACTTCTTCAAGACCTCCTCAGCATATCTTTCCTGCGACACAAAGATGTCATCCTTTCTTTGAACAACTTATAAACCAAGGAAATATTTCATAAGACCCAAGTCAGTAATCTCAAACTCCTTCTTCATCACTTCTTTAAACCCTTCAATCAGTTCGACATTATTCCTCATGAAGATAAGATCATCAACATATAAGCCAACAAACATCACATCTTCTCCTTTCTTCTTTATGTATAGAGTATGTTCACAAGGACATTGCTCATATCCATTCCTTTTGAAGTAAGTGTCAATTCTTTCATTCCATGTTCGTGGAGTTTGTTTCAAGCCATAAAGTGCCTTCTTCAATCTCAACACTTTCTTCTCTTCTCCTCTTCGCATGTATCCGAGTGGTTGTTCAACACCTACTTCCTCCTCCAAGACTCCATTCAGAAATGTCGACTTCATGTCCATCTACAAGATTGTCCATCTGTGTTGAGCTACTAAGGAAATCAACAGTCTAATTGTTTCCATTCTCGTCACTGGGGCGAATACTTCGTCATAGTCTATTCCTTCCTTCTACTTGTACCCCTTCACTACGAGTCGAACTTTATATCGCTCAACTTTTCCTTCAGCATTTGTCTTCTTCTTGTACACCCACTTTACGCCGATAGGCCGTGCTCTTTTGGGCAAATCAATCAGCTCCCACGTGTTGTTGCGTTCTATTGCCCCGATCTCCTCGTCCATTGCCTTTTGCCACCTTTTCTCCTGCACGACCTCTTCAAAACTTAAGTTTTCTTAATCTGCCAAGAAACATACAACATGCACTTCATCAGTGGAGTTGTGTATATCTTGTAAACTTTGTGCTCTGGGCTGTAGAGATTCATCTTCTTCATCAGAAATCTTATGATCTCTCACAGTATGCGGTATATCAACTTTCGAGCTTCTACTTCCTATAAACTCCTTCTCCGGTTTGTTCCAACTCCACTCGCTCTCTTCATCAATTTGAACATCTCGACTCATAATGACCTTCTTAGTTATTGGGTAGACAATCTATACACCTTGGTTTTTTCATCATACCCAATAAACACGTACATTTTGCTTTTATCTTCGAGTTTGGTCTTCTATTGAGCTGGAACATGACCATAAGCCATGTTGTCGAACACTTTAAGGTGAGACACGCTCGGCTTTCTTCCACTCCAGACTTCTTGTGGTGTCTTCTCGTTTAGCTTAGCATGTGGACATCTATTTTGCACATAAATGGCACATTGCACTGCTTTGCCCAGAACTCCTTTGACACATTCTTGCTTCTCAGCATTGTTCGAACCATGTCAAGAATGGTTCGATTCTTCCTCTCGGAAACTCCATTTTGTTAGGGTGAGTATGATGCTGTCAGAAATCTTCTTATTCCTTGCTCCTCGCAATACTTCATGAGCTCGGATGAAATGAACTTGTCTCCTCGATAAGACCTAACAGATTTTATAGGCATACTGGTCTTTTTCTCAACCATTACTTTAAATCTCTTAAACACCTCAAACACCTCGGATTTCTCCTTCAAAAAATATACATTTTTCCACTGAAAGACTCATGGTAATTGGTCCACAAATATCTGTGTGAATCAATCCGAGTTGTTCCTTTGCACGGTACTCGGCAATCCTCAGAAATGAGGTCCTCGGATGCTCTCCGAGCACACACCCTTCACAAAATTTCTTTTAAAATTCCATAGACAGGAGTCATCGCACCATCTCTTTCTTTACCAACTCGGTCAGCTCGCCAAAATGCAAGTGGCCAAACCGAAAGTGTCACATCATTGTTTCATCCTTCACGTCAAGTTTCAAGCACCTCTCTTGGACTATCTTCAAGTCTAGCTTGTACATTCTGTTCTTCTTCATTTCTACTCGGACAATCAAACGATCCGACTTGTCCTTCAAGTATAGTACTCGGTCTTTCATCAGAACTGAGTAGCCTTTCTCCATCAGCTGGCTCATACTCAATATGTTGCTTTTGAGATTAGGTACATAGTACACGTCTCTGATTTCTCCAACTCGGTTATTCTTCTGCAAATACCATATTGTACCTCGGCCTTTTACTGTCACCTTTGATGCATCTCCAAACGACACGTGTCCGGCCTCAACTTTAGTGAGCTCCTTAAAAAGGTTCTCATTTCTGCACATGTGGTTACTTACTCCTGTATTAAGGTACCAAACTGAGTTGTCAGAACAGCTTGGACTTAGCTCGACATCCGAACTTCTCGACATCATCAATATTCCTTCTTCCTTAGCGTCCTCAATGAGGAGGTTTGTTTCCTTCTTGCTCTCAGATCGGCAATCCTTCGCGAAATGTTCCACATTCCCACAGTTATAACATTTGATACCTGAATAGCAGTCCTTAGCAAAATGATCGTAATTCTCACATTTGAAGCACTCAGCTCCGGAATTGCTTGACTGACCACCTCGGCCTCTACCGCCACAACCTCTACCTTGTCCTCGACCATGCCAATTTTGTTGATTGACTTTCTCCTTACCTCTTTCATATCCTCCTCTGTCTCTACCACCTCGGTCTTGAGTGTTTTGAGTATAAGGAACCTTCTTCTCCTTTAAGGTTTCCTTTGCTTTGAGTGCTTGATCAAGGGACTCCTCTTTCTTCTTCCTTCTCCGCTGCTCATGTGCTTCAAGCGACCCGACAAACTCTTCCACTGAGAGCACCGATAAGTCCTTGGACTTCTCTATTGCACAAACGATATTCTCAAAGTTGTCAGTTCTTAAGATTTTCTCCACCACTCGGCAAATGGGTAGCGTATCTCCATTTCATCATAGTTGATTCATCACGGTCTCAACACGTCGGCAACCCCTTCGACTTCTTTCATCCTCATGCTTTCAAACTTGCCTCTAAGAGTTTGAAGTCTGACTTGCTTCACACTATTATCCCCTTTATATGTCTTCTCCAGAATATTTCACGCTTCTTTTGAAGATTTAGCATTTGTTATCTTCTCAAAATCGGACTCATCAACAGTTCGGTACAATACGTACAAAATCGTTTTGTCCTTTACCCGTGTTTCTCTCAACGCAGCAAACTGGACAATCCATCTGCTTTTCAATATTCTCTGGTTCTTGGCGCCTATTTTCGACTACATCTCATACTTCCTGGGAACCAAGGAGAGTCTTCATTTGCAGATTCTAGTTATTATAGCTTTCGCTTTTTGATAACTTTGGCAGGGACATGTTGTTAGCTAAGTTGATCATCTCGAACAAATTCTCTAACTGTCAAACACTCTCTTTAACGCACTCAAACACTTAAACTCTCAAGCTTTGATGTCAATTTATTGACAAACAAGTATCTAAATAAAGTACTTTATATTACCACTTGATGGGTTTTTGCAATGAGTAGTACATGATCAATTTATAGGCATTTGTACATGGTTTCTCAACTACATGCATTCAATACTATCACTATCTCTCAACTATATATATTCAATACAACTACTATCTCTCAACTACTACGTATAATCACTACCTCTCAACTACGTGCATTTAATGTTTACCTAACACAAACACAACAGAAACAGTCACTTACATTGCACAAAATGATGATATGGTATGGAGAAGAAAATGTACCTTAATTTATGTTTAATACTAGGAGTGGTTTGGATGAAATCTCGGTCCATGGACGTTGTAGCGAACAGATACACAGGCAATATGCTTGATAACCCCATAATGCCGTCCATCTTTAGCAGGATCAATGCTTTCTTCCAGTTCAGTTGGCATATCTACGAAGCCAAGAAATTGAAGGTTTTTCAAGTGTTCGAGGCCACAGGGTAACACCTTCATTTGGGGGTTATCTCTAAAGCTGAGGTGTTCAAGACCAAGCAAAGCTCCTTTGTCTATGGACATAGAACTTAATCTGCTTAGTCGAGTAAGATCAAGTTCCTTCAACTTTGGAAATCCGTCTTTTTTGAAATGCAAACTTTCACCTTCATACGCATTATCCCAGATGCTGAGTTGCAACAGATTTGGCAAGACTTTAAGTGAGTCTAATGGATCTTCTTTCAAGTTGGACAAACCGAGCCTTAACTTCACAAGATACGCAAGTTTTGGAATCCAGTCGGGTAACTTTGACACTCGAGCATTCAACTTCAACACTTGAAGTTTGGGGGGATCTGATTTGAAGTTCAAGTCAATGATTTCATCTTCAGCGACGGCACTGACATTGAGAGATTCGAGGTGGTTCATCTCTCCTATTGCAGCTGATAGGGCAGTCGCATATTCTCTTTTCACGCACCTGATTCCCAACTTCCTTAACTGTTTCAACATTTTGAGCTCTTCCACAAGATCTAATCCTCCATGATAAGCCTCCAAAAAGTAAAGCTTTTGTAATGATTTCAAGCGTCTGATACCCTTATGCATTTTTGCCCTTCAATTTTTCTGTAGTAGACTGAAAGAAGTCGCAGCTTCAGGAGTTGGGTTATCTCTCTTGGTAGTTCACGCACCTTAGTTTGCCTTAGGTCCAAGGTTTCTAGGTTCAGCAACTTCCCTATGGATTTGGGAAGGACCTCTACTTGTGTATGACTCAAGTTTAAGTACCTGAGGAGAAAAAGCTTGCCCAAATTATCAGGAACATGGTTCAACGAAGTACCTTGGAAATCAAGTACTTTCAAAAGCTTGAACTTGGTGGATAATTTAGGCACAAAATATGCAGGCAATTCACTTTTGCTGAAAACAAATATTGCACGAATGCCGAAGAGTCTAGTCCTGCTTAACACAATGTCGGAAAAATTAGCAACAGAAAAGCGTCTAGTTATTCCCACCGTTTCTAGTTCATCATCTTCATGCATTACGTGGCAAAAATTTAACTCTTTCATTCTTCTAATGATGACTTTTCGTAATAAATCATGCACTTGGCAGCTTTTAACCTTGCCATTACGGCCAACTTTAGAGACTTTAACCAAACTTCTGTGTGCTAAATCTCTCAAGCTCCTTTCAGCAACCTCCTCCACAGGTCTTTGCCCCTCATTCTGAATGAATCCTTCAGCTATCCATTGCCCGGTCAATCTCGTACATTTGATGGAGTAGTCCTCCGGATACATGCCAAAATACAGCATGCATGATTTCAAATTGGGAGGAAGATCATCATAACTAAGAGACAAAATCCTTGTTAAAGCATTTAAATATGGTGTGCGCTCAATCTCCATGGTCAGATCCTCGCATACCTGTCTCCATTCGATCATCTCCTTTGCTTTTGTCGTCAAAAGGCCACCAATGGCAACAATTGCTAGCGGCAGGCCACCACATTTTTGAACAATTTCTTTTGACATAAACTCGAGCTCAGGTGGACATTGTTGACTTGGCTCAAACCTAAATGCCTTCATGCAGAAGAGTTTGAATGCTTGTTCTGGAAGCAAATGTTGTAGTTCATGAACACGACCAAGAAATGATTTATTGAAACACTCAGCAACGTGCATAATTCTAGTGGTGATTACGATTCTACTGCCGTTGTTGTTATTAGGAAGGGCATGCTTAATCTCATCGGAAAAATCTTGTTTCCAGACATCATCAAACAATATTAAGTACATGTACTTCTTCGACTCAAGGAATTTCCTCACTTTTGTAACTAACGAGTTATCATCCTTCTTGTGCAATCCTTGGGGAAGAGGGTCATTGGCGTCCTCGCAAAACTTCTTTACCATGTTTATCAATAGCTCCTTCACAGTGTACGACTGAGAAACTGTGAGAAAACAAGTACATTTAAAGTGTTCTTGTACTTGTGGATTATCATACACGTGTTTGGCAAGAGTGGTTTTTCCGAGTCCTCCCATGCCTACCACCGAAAACACAGAAAGTTGTTGGGTTCCTTGAGTTAAGAAGCCAATCAATTCTTCTCTTGGGGATTCGAATCCCACAAGTCCAGTTTCTTCAATGAAATGGGAATCCATTCGTGGGTCACTCCAACAGGAGTTGTCAGATGCCTCTCTGCTATTGTTACTTGAAGATTGAAAATCATACCTTGTACTTCTATCCTTGATTTCTCGAACTATTGACTTGATATCTCGAATCTCAGATGCAATTCGATGACGTGACATCAAAGTTTTCGGTTTTAGAGCAATCGTTGGGAGTGAGTCAATGCAACGATACCGCGCCACATCCTTGATGTACTTATCAATGACATCTTCTATGCAGAAAGATACTTCTCTCACCTGCTTCACCCATGTTTTTATTCTATAGTTGGTGTCTCCTTCATATCCAGCTCTTCTATCTGCATTCTTTAGGAAGGCGTAGATGGTCTCCAATTCATGTTGGATATTCGAAAAATCACTTCTGAGGCCTTTCAACAGACATATTTCTTCTGTTCCAAGTAGGTACAGCTGTTGCAAGACAAACGACAGTGCAGCTTCTGCCATTTCATTTCATTTTCATCTCATTGTCTGTGTTATGTATCTTGCAATTCTAGCAAGCATTCTTTTCTGATGATTATTGGGTACTATGCATGTTTCTCTATTGTGCGCTGCTACTACTTTCAATTTGTCATTACTTTTAGCTGGAGTGTCCTGTATATCATTGATAATATTCTTAAATAAAAAATATTTTCCCTTTTACTGTATGTTTTTAGGAAAATCATACCTTCCTTGTGTATTATAATTTACATGTCGACATATTTCTCCACGTTCAAGATACAGGTGAGTTTGGCATGTGTAAGAAGATAAGTATAATGCAACTTCTATCTTCTATTGTATGTAAGAAGATAACTTTTATGTCTTCTTTAAAACATTTAAAACAGAACACTACGAGCTCAGTTTTCTCTTTCTCTATTTTTCTTTTTCAATTTTACATATCAAATTTTTATCTATTTGTTTTCACCCGACTCGTTAAGAAAAATACACAACACAAAGAAAGGTATCTGGTCGGTTCCTTGATGGGCGAGGGAACAATATTCGTGATATCGAAGCGTGGAATACTTGAAAGTTAGAGCAAGATTCTTGTAATCATTGCCATGCAGATGGGTTGGTAGGCATTCAAACAAAATTAAAGTGAGTCTAAAGGAAAAGTTGGTTAAGCAGTATCAGTAGCAGCGCATCGCGTTCAAAATAAAACAAAAGTGGTGTGTGCTAGAATTGCAGATCGAAATTGCAAGGTATGTAAGGTAACATAACGAGAGGAGATGAAGTGAAATGAAATGGCAGAAACTGCAGTAACGTTAGTTTTGCAGCAGCTGTACCGACTTTTTGACGGAGAAAGAAGATTGTTGAAAGGCATTGGAAATGATTTATCATACATCAAACAGGAATTAGAGAGAATCAAAGTCTTCATAAAGGATGCAGATAGAAAAACTGTAGATGAAGGAGACACCAACGAAGGAATTAAAACATGGGTGAAGCAGGTGAGAGAAGTATGTTTTTGTATAGAAGATGTTATCGATGAATACATAATGGGTGTGGCACGGTACGGGGCCAGCCATCAACCACCAGGCATGATATCAGTCCACAAGATTCTTCACCAAATCAAAGCCTTGAAGACGCGTTGTCGGATAGCATCCAAGATTCAAGTTATCAAGTCAGAAGTTCGAGGAATCACGGCAAGAAGTCACAGGTACGCGTTTCATTCTCTACCTGAAGTTGGGTCATCGAGCTCCTCTAGAGGGGCAACAGATGTCACACTGGTTCATAGGACTTCTTCCAATTTTGTGGAAGAATCTGACATCGTGGGATTCGAATCCCAAAGGAATGAATTGATTGATTGCTTACTAAAAGGAAACCACGAACTCATGGTCATTTCAGTGGTAGGCATGGGAGGAATGGGAAAAACCACTCTTGCTAAAAATGTTTTTCATAATCAACAAGTGAAAATACACTTTGATTGTCGTTCTTTTATCGTAGTTTCGCAATCATACACTGTGAGGGAGGTGTTGATAGATATGATACAAAACTTTTGCAAGGACGGCAGTGAGCCTATTCCCAAAGGCCTGCATAAGATGGATGGTAACACATTAGTAACAGAAGTGAGGCAATACCTTGACACAAAGAGGTATTTGGTATTGTTGGATGATGTCTGGAATGCAAACTTATCCAAAGAGATTGAGCATGCCTTGCCTAATAACAACCAAGGAAGTAGAATCATAGTCACCACTAGAATGATGAGTGTTGCCCAACAGTTTAAGCAATCATTTCTTGTTCATATTCTCATGCTACAGCCATTACCTGAGAACAGGGCATTGGAACTGTTTTGGAAGAAGGCATTTAGATTGGGGACTACTGAGAAATTTCCAACTGAGCTTGTGGATGTGTCAAATAAAATTGTTAAAAATTGTGGAGGACTACCACTAGCAATTGTTGCTGTTGCTGGTCTTCTCTCAACAAAAGAAAAGGCCGTGTTTGAATGGACAAAGGTAAGTCAAGATCTGAGAATGGAGTTAGAGCTCAATGAACGTTTTACTAATTTAGTAGGGATTTTGTCTCTTAGTTATGATGATCTTCCTCCCAATTTGAAATCATGCTTGCTGTATTTTACTATGTATCCGGAGGACTACTCCATCCAATCTAAGAGACTGACTAGACAATGGATTGCTGAAGGATTTATTGAAAATGACAAGAGAGGACCAATGGAGGATGTTGCTGAAGAGTACCTGAAAGAATTAATAAATAGAAGTTTAGTTCAGGTCTCCAGGGTTGGCTTTGGCGGTAAACTTAAAACTTGTCATGTCCATGGTATATTACGTGAGTTTCTCATTAAAAAAGCAAGAGATTTAAGTTTTTGCCACATAATGCTTGAAGACGATGAACTAGACTTAGTTGGAATAACTAGACGCTTATCTATAGCTACTTGTTCCGACACTGTGTTCAGGACTAGTAACTCTGGCATCCGCGCTATTTTTTTTCTTAACGAAAGGGAAAACCCTAAAGATTATGTGGATAGATTATTTGCCAAGTTTAAGTTTTTGAGAGTACTTGATTTTCAAGATACTTTGTTGAATTATGTTCCTGCTAATGTGGGTACTCTTTTTCACCTGAGGTACTTAAACTTGAGTCATACAAAAGTAAAGGTCCTTCCTAGATCCATAGGTAAGTTGGTGAACTTAGAAACCTTGGATCTAAGACAAACTAAGGTGCGTGCGCTACCAAGAGATATAAACAACCTCACAAAGCTACAACTTCTTCCAGTCTACTATAGAAAATATGAAGCGATGTCCTCTGTGTTAGAGTCCACAACCGGGGCGAAAATGCATAAAGGTATTGGACGCTTGAAATCCTTACAAAAGCTCTACTTTTTGGAGGCTGATCATGGAGGATTGGATCTTGTGGAAGAGCTCAAAACGTTGAAACAGTTAAAGAAGTTGGGAATCAGGTGCGTGAGAAGAGAATATGCAACTGCCCTGTCGACTGCTATAGGAGAGATGAACCACCTTGAATCTCTCAGTGTTAACGCCATCGCTGAAGATGAAATCATTGACTTGAACTTTGAATCAGCTCCACCCCAACTTCAAGTGTTGAACTTGAATGCTCGAGTGACAAAGTTGCCTGACTGGATTCCAAAACTTGTATATCTTGTTAAGTTAAGGCTTGGTTCGTCCTACTTGAAAGAAGATCCACTAGACTCACTTAAAGGCTTGCCAAATCTGATGCGGCTCAGTATCTGGGATAATGCGTATGCAGGTGAAAGTTTGCATTTTCGAAAAGAGGGATTTCCAAAGTTGAAGGAACTTGATCTTACTCGACTAAGAAGATTAAGATCTATGTCCATAGACAAAGGAGCTTTGCTTGGTCTTGAACACCTCAACTTTAGAGATAACCCTCAAATGAAGGAGTTACCCCGTGGCCTCGAACACTTGAAAAACCTTCAATTTTTTGGCTTTGTAGATATGCCATTTGACCTGGAAGAAGCATTGATCCTGCTAAAGATGGAAGGCATTATGGGGTTATCAAGCATATTTCCTCATGTCCTCATTCGTCAGAACGTGGGACCATGATTCCATGACTATGTGCTGCGTCCTAATCCCACATTAGCCGGTGTCTGAAATGTACAGGTATTTCTTCCTCATGTCATGTCATATATTAGTGTTGTTCTTATAAATTTCGAAATTATAATAATGCCATTCTCATCATAGATGTTTTTTTTTTTCTATATTTTTGGATCATTCATTTCATTCATTAACCTTCCCTTAACATGTATTCTGTCATATTGCAAACAAAACCCGTGCTTTATGCATCCATGACAAGCTGCTTCAAAAATCAAGAATATATTTCTAATTTGTTTATAGGAAAATTGTAATGTTTTAAGCTGACTCTTTTTGGGTTAAACTTTTCAAATTGATTCTGTACATTCTAAAGATATTTTTTGAGTTTTTTATTTGATTGCATATTCATGCAACTGATGCAAGTATTGCCCTCTAGTACAAAATACATCTAACAATGGCACTTCATCGGTAGTTTTCCTTAATTTTAAGTTAATTTTGTTATAGCTTCCTATCAAATCTATTGTGTTTCTGCTGAATTCTAATATTTATTTTCATCATCCCGCAATAGTCTTAATGTCTATTACTTGATATAAAAACTCTACAAGTTTTTGTGTAGAGTTAAAATCAATTTGCTCAACATATATACTGTTCAAGCTTACTAATTTTCGTGTGTTTGTGGACAGAGATTCAAATTTTCGAAATCGCAGGTCGCAAAAATGATGCACTTTGTCTGTTCGTTCCTTTCATGAAGCTTGTATGTATGAATAAATAATTCATATTTCCTTGAACTTACATATCCTGCTGCAGTCAAGGAATGTATGAACTCCATTTAGGGATTTGAGAATGAGTTATGCAGAATTGTACTTGTGGTGTTTATGATTGATTGTGTGACAGAGTTCCTGAAAACCTAGTCTTTGATTTTGGTTTTCGTTTTCATGGTGTTTGCTCCTGAGTTTGAGTGTGTACAAGTGATTATGCAGAGGCAGATATAAAGTTGTATAATTAACTGCATCATCCTCCCTTCTATCTTTTTATATTCTTTTAATAAATCAACTTTTCATTTCATTCATCAATATTTTCAACACATCTTACACTTTTTTAATTACCAATATCTCCTTCCTATTATTTTATTAACAGTAGAATTAATCATATAAATAATATATTTTTTATAATATTATTTAAATATAATCTCAATCAATTTATTTAATCGGTTAGATTTTTTTTATGGTTGATAGATAGTTTTTTTCTTACCATTTTTTTTTTTCACTTTCTTTATTTCTTTTTTTTTTTCATCTCATGTTCTTTTCAACTCTCCTCTTCCGGATATTCTTCTCCAATTAAAATATATTTCAATTATAATTAGATTAAATTATGATAGTTAGTTACATTAAATAATTTAAAAAATATATTAAAAAATACTTTTATAATAAATATTAATTTTCTTTCTTAATAATAATAATAATAATAATAATAATAATAATAGGTATTATAACATGTGTAACACCTCAAAATTTATTCTGTAATATTTATTTAAATAAAATATATTAAATTATAATATTTATAGATAAATTCGTTTTTCAAAAATAATAAAAAATATATTTTATCAAATTTCAATATAATATTTTTAATTAGAAGATTAAAGGAAGTAAGAGAGATGAGAGAATAATAAGGCTTATATTCTTAAACTAATGAAATTCACTTTATTTATTCCCCAAATGGGTAAATTTTTAAAAAATTCTGGATATAAATAAGTTGTATTTTAAGATAAGACTTCATGTTGAAGAAATTGTGCACCAAAACGCGAATTTTTGTTTTCATAGAAGTCATACACACTGTTTCTTCGCACCTTCATTTTTTTTATTTTTTATTTTTGAAAGTTGGGCTTCAATGCATAACTTTAGTAAAAAAAAAAAATTAAGTTGTCTTGGTGACTTTAGTTGAATATTGTTTATATATATATATATATATATATATATATATATATATATATATATATATATATTTATTTATTTATTTATTGAAGTTTTTGTAATACTATTTTTAAAAATATTTCCTAAAATAACACCTATGTAACATTATTTACCTAACTAACATTTTTTATTGTTCACGGTATTTTCGATCAAGTGAGAAATGTATCGCTTAAAAATTCAATGACTTTTTTCATAAATAATATTATTTTTAAAAATATTTCCCAAAATAGTACATTTGCAACATTATTTACCCAATTAGCATTTTTTACTGTTCACGGTATTTTCGATCTAAGTGAGAAATCTATCGTTTGAGTGATGACATTTGCAACTAATGGGTATTGTGAGGTTTATTTTCGTTCAAGCGATGAAATTCTAGCTCGAGCGAGAAGTAACTTTCACTCAAACGAGAATTTCATCACTTGAGCGAAGTGACCTGCAACTAATGGTTGTTCACGGGTTATATTTTCGCTCAAGTGAGAAGTGATTGAAATATGTGGTGACCCAAGTTACATTATATGGCTAACTGCGTTAGACCTTTAGTCTGTGGTCAACTCTCGCTCAAGTGAGAAATCTTTCGCTTGAGCGAGGAAAACCTGTAGTCAATTATGATAGAATATTTTAAATTATGATCGATTAGTTCTCTCTTGCTCAAGCGATAAATTCATCGCTTTAACGAGGAGACCTGAAACCAATGGATATTCTTGAGTTCTATTTTCGCTCAAGCGATGGAATTATCGCTCAAGCGAGAAGTGATTAAAATATGTGGCGACCCAAGTTATATTATGTGGCTAACTGCGTTGGACCTTTAGTCTATGGTCAACTCTCGCTCAAACGAGAAATCCATTGCTTGAGCGAGTATTTATATTTAGGTTGGGATCATTATAATATGCTCAAGTTCAATTCAAATATTTGTTGTCCTATTATAAGATATAAGTTTTGGTATATTACTAATTTTTGGTGCCACAACTATTATATGTTTATATATAATACTTTATAATTTTTTTCTATAAATAAAAAATAATGACTCTAAATTAATCAAGTAAAGAAGAAATTTTATTAATTGAAAAATTCTTAAGTTTCATACATTGTGACATTTATTAACTAACACAATCTAATGATGCGAAGTAGATGCACGTGCAACATTGGGGCATGTTCTTCTGTTATGACCAGGGGTATGATAATATGAACATTTTTTAATCCTACTTTGATTTTTTGTAATATTCATCTCAGTTCTTATACGACTTGATTTTGGTCGACCCTTTGAAGTTCTTTTCATTTCTGGATTTGTACACAAAGTAGGTCCTGTGTATGTTGGCCAATATTCTTCACTTCGTAATAATCCAAATTGTGTTTCGTATTGAAGGTAACTCCCTCCATGGGACATGAGTTCATGGAACCATCATAGTGGACAATAGCAGACATTATACCCATTTTAAGAGTATGGAACAAAAAGAAGACTAAAAGTAAGAAGAAAAAAGAATGCAAAGAACTTCAGAGATTTAGGAGTATGCAATGTGAGAACTTCAAAGAATGAAAGTAGTCTATTTATAATGAAGTCCAATGGTTTGAATCCAAGGCTCCCTCACATGGCTTCTGACGCACACAAAACCCAAGCAAAGTGGGTAGGTCAACATCTCTTTAAATGTGCTTGGATTCTTCTGTTTTTGCCTAACCCAATGCAGGGAATCCAAGATTGGAATCTGACTTGGGTGGGTGACTCAACATTGAATTCCTGACTTGTGTGCATCAAAAAGACATGAGAATCCTGATTTGGGTGACTTAGCATCGGATTTCTGACTTGTGTGCGTTAGAAATTATATTGGGAGGTGTTGTTTTGGGAATTTTTTTTAAAATATTATTAATTATGTAAAAAAGTCGCAAAATAATCGATTAGTTTAGCTTATAATCGATTATAAATAGTTGCAGGTATTCTCGTTCAAGCGATGAATTTCTCGCTTGTGTGAGAGTTGACTACAGACTAAAGGTCCAATGCTGTTAGCCACATAATGTAACTTGGGTCACCATATATTTCAATCACTTCTCGCTCAAGCGAGAAATTCATCGCTTGTGCGAAATAGAACTTGACAATACTCATTAGTTACAGGTCTCCTCGCTCAAGTGATGGATTTCTCGCTTGAGCGAGAGTTGACCACAAACTAAAGGTCCAACGCAATTAGCCACATAATGTAACTTAGGTCACCACATATTTCAATTCCTTCTCCCTCGAGCGAGAATTTCGTGCTTGAGCGAAATAAAACTTGACAATACACATTAGTTACAGGTCTTCTCGCTCAAGTGATGAATTTCTCACTTGAGCAAGAGTTGATCTTGCGCGAAATAATCGATCATAATCTAAAATAATAGATTATTTTAAAACGTAAACAATAAATAGTTTAGATGGATAAATAATGTTGCAGATATGCTATTTTGGGAAATATTTTTTAAAATGATATTATTTATAAAAAAAAGTCATCAATTGTTAAAGAATTTAGTTCAATTTTTTATACTAAAGTTCTTAATTAATTAAGGACTTTAATTTATATATACATATAATCCTTTTTAAGTTTTTTTAATTATTACAAGTTTTATTTTTATTTATAAAATTAATAATTAATTAATATTTAGAGGTCAATAATATTAAATAGTTTTTAAATATATTAAATTATGAAAAAAATAAAATATTAATATGTGAATAAAAAAATATAAATATATTATATAAAAAAATAAAATTTTACATTTTCATTATCAAAATTGATAACTAGATCTTCATTATTCAAATAAGTCAAAGAAATATTTATTTTGTTGAAATGAAGGTGGTGATAATTGTTCATAGACTCTTGATTATTGTATCCCCATAAATTTTTGTCGTACCTTCGTATCTAAAATATTATTCTCATAATTTTGTTTTTAACCTTAATTTCTTTTTCTTCTTCTATTTGTGTACAATTTTTGTACCTCAATTCCTCCTCACCTTCATCCTTTGGTATTTTGTGTTATCACTTCTATTGAAGACCTTTTTTAATAATTAAATGTAAGTAATCATTAATATTATGTATGAATTATACAAACATAACCAAATTACTCAATCTGAAACAATGTTGCAAAAATGAGATTAAATTCCGAAAAAACTAATCCATAAATGCATTCTAGACTGAGTGTTTCAGAATGTGTTTCTAGAAAAGCTAATCCAAAAATACATTCCGGATTGTGTTTTCTGGAATGTGATTTTGGAAAAACTAATTTAGAAATGCATTCCATAACATTTAATCCAGAATGCAATTTCAAATTGGTCTTTCCAAAAATACATTCTGAAACACTCAATCCGAAATGGACTTCCCAAAAACTCATTTCTGGAATTATGAAATGCATTTTCAGAAAAGTCTTTCCAAAAATATATTCCAAATTCGGTATTCTAAAAAAATCTTTCCAAAAACAAATACTAGATTAGGTATTCCGAAAATATATTTTCAAAATGATTAATTCAAAATACATTCTCAAAATAAAAATGAAGATAAGTATAAGGATAGAATGGAGTTTAAATTAATTATATGGGTACATGACCAAATTATGGGTTACAAGAGGATACAACCTTGTTCATATTCAGAATAACTAAAGTAAATTACACCAATTTAAGAAACAAGCCCAATAATACAAGAGAGGAGGAAAGAGAATAAAAGAAAGCAAGTTATAAATAAGAGTGAGAAAAATAAAGAAAAAGTAGAAAAAATAATTATATTATATTAAACAATTTATTTTTTTAATATTGAATGTTGTATATAAATAATAAATAAGTATGATTAAATAATAAATTGACACACATTTTAATTAAATAATTTTTTTCTTTTAAAATAAACTCATAAGATTTATAATTCACTCGTCTTTTTTTTTTTCCAGATAAATATATTCTGGGCAATAAACTAGAATCAAAGTTGAATACAAATTTCTTAAGTAAAAAACTGAATTCAAACACTGAGAACATATTTTAAAATATAAATAAAATAAAAAAATAGTTTACGAAATAAACTTTAAAAATTTAAAACAATTTCTACGGCTATCAAAATTTAGATTTTAAAATTGATACGAAGACAAATAATCCATATATATATATATATATATATATATATATATATATATATATATATATATATATATATATATATATATATTAAAATAAGTCAAATTAATTTTAATTTAAAATTGAATTTATAACTTTTTTTAATCTTAATTTATTATCAGAAAGAAAAGATTTATTTAACTTAAAAATAAGATTTAATAAGTTTTATTTTTATCATTTATTTTTTTTATAATTTAATAAATAAAATGAAATACTATTTCAAATCATTAAAAAAGAAAATTATAAAAATAAATAATAAATTTCTATTTTATTTATATATAAAAAATAAAAATATTTATTTTAAAAATAAAAATTAAAAATAAATCCCATGCTCTTTTCTTCCTTCCCTCTCGGTAAATAATCTAATTTTTAAACGTTAAAATAATGTGTAACATTTAAATTAAAAGACTTACAAAATTTAAATTTAATGTAATGATCCAATAAAAAAAATCAAATCTTTAAAATAAATAACTCAGCTATCATATCAGTGGAGACATTATCTATCTGCCTTGATAAATTAAGAATCAGAAGTTATGCTAATTAATGCTATAAAATGAAAAACGAATGATCCCAATAAACTTACAACATAAACTCCCACAATTACAATCGATTGTAACACCCCAAATGATTAATTTATTTGAAGATTCAATCTTCATTGCAAGAAAGTGTATCATTTTCGCTATCTGCAATGTTGTAGAGTGGAAATATGAATCTCTGTTCAAGGACACCCAAGAATTAGTCCAGTTTGAGCAGTCAATAAATAAGTATTTAAGTAAATTGATTTTGGCATGAACATTATTGTACACTTTTAGTTGATTATGAAAGACAAATCAAATAGTTCGAACACAACAGAAACAGTCACTTTCACTGCACAAAACTGCACAAAATGATGTTCTGGTATGAAGAAGAAAATGTACCTTAATTTATGTTTCAGATTAGGAGTGGTTTGGATGAAATCTTGGTCCATGGACGTTGTAGCGAATAGATACACTGGTAATATGCTTGATAACCCCATAATGCCGTCCATCTTTAGCAGGATCAATGCTTTCTTCCAGTTCAGTTGGCATATCTACGAAGCCTAGAAATTGAAGGTTTTTCAAGTGATCGAGGCCACAGGGTAACACCTTCATTTGGGGGTTATCTCTAAAGCTGAGGTGTTCAAGACCAAGCAAAGCTCCTTTGTCTATGGACATAGAACTTAATCTGCTTAGTCGAGTAAGATCAAGTTCCTTCAACTTTGGAAATCCGTCTTTTTTGAAATGCAAACTTTCACCTTCATACGCATTATCCCAGATGCTGAGCAGCATCAGATTTGGCAAGACTTTAAGTGAGTCCAGTGGATCTTCTTTCAAGTTGGACAAACCGAGCCTTAACTTCACAAGATACGCAAGTTTTGGAATCCAGTCGGGTAACTTTGTCACTCGAGCATTCAACTTCAACACTTGAAGTTGGGGGGGATCTGATTTGAAGTTCAAGTCAATGATTTCATCTTCAGCGACGGCACTGACATTGAGAGATTCGAGGTGGTTCATCCCTCCTATTGCAGCTGATAGGGCAGTTGCATATTCTCTTCTCACGCACCTGATTCCCAACTTCCTTAACTGTTTCAACATTTTGAGCTCTTCCACAAGATCTAATCCTCCATGATAAGCCTCCAAAAAGTAAAGCTTTTGTAAGGATTTCAAGCATCTGATACCCTTATGCATTTTCGCCCCTGTTGTGGACTCTAACACAGAGTACTTCCCTTCAATTTTTCTGTAGTAGACTGAGAGAAGTCGCAGCTTCAGGAGTTGGGTTATCTCTCTTGGTAGCTCACGCACCTTAGTTTGCCTTAGGTCCAAGGTTTCTAGGTTCAGCAACTTACCTATGGATTTGGGAAGGACCTCTACTTGTGTATGACTCAAGTTTAAGTACCTGAGGAGAAAAAGCTTGCCCAAATTATCAGGAACATGGTTCAACAAAGTACCTTGGAAATCAAGTACTTTCAAAAGCTTGAACTTGGTGGATAATTTAGGCACAAAATATGCAGGCAATTCACTTTTGCTGAAAATAAATATTGCACGAACGCCGAAGAGTCTAGTCCTGCTTAACACAATGTCGGAAAAATTAGCCACAGAAAAGCGTCTAGTTATTCCAACCGTTTCTAGTTCGTCATCTTCATGCATTACGTGGCAAAAATTTAACTCTTTCATTCTTCTAATGATGACTTTTCTTAATAAATCATGGACTTGGCAGCTTTTAACCTTGCCATTACGGCCAACTTTAGAGACTTTAACCAAACTTCTGTGTGCTAAATCTCTCAAGCTCCTTTCAGCAACCTCCTCCACAGGTCTTTTCCCCTCATTCTGAATGAATCCTTCAGCTATCCATTGCCTGGTCAATCTCGTATATTTGATGGAGTAGTGCTCCGGATACATGCCAAAATACAGCATGCATGATTTCAAATTGGGTGGAAGATCATCATAACTAAGAGACAAAATCCTTGTTAAAGCATTTAAATATGGTGTGCGCTCTATCTCCATGGTCAGATCCTCACATACCTTTCTCCATTCGATCATCTCCTTTGCTTTCGTCGTCAAAAGACCACCAATGGCAACAATTGCTAGCGGCAGGCCTCCACATTTTTGAACAATTTCTTCTGACATCTCCTTGAGCTCAGGTGGACATTGGTGACTTGGCTCAAACTTAAATGCCTTCTTGCAGAAGAGTTCCAATGCTTTCTTTAGAGGCAAATGTTGTAGTTCATGAACACGACCAAGAAATGATTTATTGAAACACTCAGCAACGTGCATCGTTCTAGTGGTGATTACGATTCTACTGCCGTTGTTGTTATCAGGAAGGGCATGCTTAATCTCATCGGAAAAATCTTGTTTCCAGACATCATCAAACAATAACAAGTACATGTACTTGTTCGACTCAAGGAATTTCCTCACCTGTGTAACTAACGAGTTATCATCCTTCTCGTGCAGCCCTTGGGGAAGAGGGTCATTGTAATCCTCGCAAAACTTCTTTACCATGTTTACCAGTAGCTCCTTCACAGTGTACGACTGAGAAACTGTGAGAAAACAAGTACATTTAAAGTGTTCTTGCACATGTGGATTATCAAAAACTTGTTTGGCAAGAGTTGTTTTTCCGAGTCCACCCATGCCTACCACCGAAATCGCAGAAAGTTGTTGGGTTCCTTGTGTTAAGAAGTCAATCAACTCATCTCTTGGGGATTCGAATCCCACAACCCCAGTTTCTTCCATGAAATGGGCATCCATTCGTGGATCTGCTTCTGCTTCTCTACTACTGTTGCTTGAAGATTCAAAATCATACCTTGTACTTCTTTCCTTTATTTCTTGAACCGATGACTTGATATTTCGGATCTCAGATGCAATTCGACGACGTGACAACAGAGTTTTTGTTTGTTGAGCAATCTTCGGGAGTGAGTCTATGCGATTATACCGCGCCACATACATGATGTACTTATCAATGACATCTTCTATACAAAAAGAGACTTCTCTCACCTGCTTCACCCATGTTTTTATTCTATAGTTGGTGTCCCCTTCATATCCAGCTTTTCTATCTGCATCCTTTAGGAAAGCGTAAATGCTCTCTAGTTCATGTTGGATGTTGGGAAAATCATTTCCGAGGCCTTTCAACAGACTTATTTCTTCTGATCCAAGTAGGTACAGCTGTTGTAAGACAAACGACAGTGCAGCTTCTGCCATTTCATCTCATCTCATCTCGTTGTCTGTGCTATCTATCTTCCAATTCTAGCTACCATTTTTCCCCCACTTTCTTCAATCATTTATTTTAAAATACAATGATTACACTCTGCGTCCAATCCACCTACCCATTTTTAAGTACTCAAGATACTTCCTCACCGGACTAATCGTCGACCCTCTACATACTTACCAGGGGTTATCACTAAGCTCATTTTCATCTAAATACTAACATAATAATATAACTTCACCTTCAACCAAAATCCTCAAAGATAAGAGATTTTACATTTCATTTCTACTTTCACACCTTGACGTTACTTTAGAGTTTACACCAACCTATTTGATATAACTGTTGTAAATACAACTGTATGCCCATAATATTTAAGAGTCTCGGTCTTTGAAATATTCCTGCCTGGCTGGATGGATAACCACGATCGATGATTTCAATAATCATAATTTAGTTTTCATTATTCAAACATCCAAAACTATATTAAATTTTTCAGCTGATTGGATAAGAACTTCTTTAAAGGAAATTGATTTTATATTTAATTATTTAAAATAAAAAAAAATTATTTAAAATAAAAAAATTGTTTGGATAAATAATTTTAATTATATTTTAAACCATTCAATAATATATGTATAATAAAATATTTAATTTTGTTTTTGAATAGTTTTTATTAAAAACTTTTTTTAAAATACTGTAAGAAAAATATATAATACATGAAAAAAATTAGCAGTGTGAAGATAACACGTAGTATAATCTTGGCCGGTCGCTTGATGCGTGAGAGAATAATATTAGTGATGATCGAAGCGTGGAAAATTTGAAATTTAGACCAAGACTTTTGTTATGAGTGTCGTGCATACAGCTGTATTGGCAGAGATGGGTCAGATAATTATGATAATCATTATCAAGTGGGGTTGGTGTAAATAATGTAAAATATAATGATGATGTTCTCAAAACTCCAACTTCATCTGCAGGCATTAAAATAAAAATAAAAAAACTAGACTCTGAAACAAAAGTTGATTAAGCGGTATGAGCAGCAACACAATAGAAAAAACTTTTTCTTTTAACAGTGTGGTTGTTCAAAAAAACAAAAAAGTGGTGTGAGCAAGAATTGTAGATCGAAATTGCAAGAGGAGATGAAGTGAAACGAAATGGCAGAAACTGCAGTGACGTTTGCTTTACAGAAGCTGTTCCGATTTCTTGAAGAGGAAAGAAGATGGCTGAAAGGCATTGGAGATGATTTATCAGACATCAAACACGAATTAGAGGTCATCAAAGTCTTCATAAAGGATGCGGATAGAAAAGCTGGAGACGAAAGAGGAGAAACCAACGAAGGAATAAAAACATGGGTGAAGCAGGTGAGAGATCTATGTTTTTCTACAGAAGATGTTATCGACGAGTACATCATGGATGTTGCACCGTACGGGGCCAAACATCAACCACCAGGCATGATGTCAGTTCGTAAGGTTCTTCACCAAATCAAAGCCTTGAAGACTCGTTATCGGATAGCATCCGAGATTCAACATATCAAGTCAGCAGTTCGAGGAATCGCGGAAAGAAGTCAGAGGTACGCGTTCCATTCCCAACCTGAAGTTGAGTCATCGAGCTTCTCTAGACGGGCAAAAAATGTTCATAGGATTGCTTCCCATTTCGTCGAAGAATCTGACATCGTGGGATTCGAATCCCAAAGGGATGAATTGATTGATTGCTTGCTAAAAGAAAACCACGAACTCATGGTCATTTCAGTGGTAGGCATGGGAGGAATGGGAAAAACCACTCTTGCTAAACATGCTTTTGACAATCAAAATGTGAAAAGACACTTTGATTGTCGTTCCTTTATCACAGTATCTCAATCATACAATGTGAGGCAGCTGTTGATAGATATCATACAAAATTTTTCCAAGGACGCCAATGAGCCTATTCCGAAAGGGCTGCGTAAGATGGATGATAACACATTAGTAACAGAAGTGAGGCAATACCTTCAGACAAAGAGGTATTTGGTATTGTTTGATGATGTCTGGACAGAAAACTTTTCCAATGAGATTGAGCATGTCTTGCCTAATAACAACAATGGAAGTAGAATCATAGTCACCTCTAGAATCATGCGCGTTGCCAAACAGTTTAAGCAGTCATGTCTTTTTCATGTTGTTCACTTGCTACAACCATTATCTCAGGAAAAGGCGTGGGAACTGTTCTGCAAGAAGGCATTTAGATTGGGGACTACTGAGCAATGTCCACCTGAGCTTGAGGATGTGTCAAAGGAAATTATTCTAAAATGTGGAGGGCTACCACTAGCAATTGTCACCGTTGGAGGTCTTCTGTCAACAAAAGAAAAAACCTTGTTTGAATGGAGGAACGTAAGTAAAAATCTGAGAATGGAGTTAGAGCTCAATGAACGTTTTACTAATTTAGTAGGGATTTTATCTCTTAGTTATGATGATCTTCCTCTCAATTTGAAATCATGCATGCTGTATTTTACTATGTATCCGGAGGACTACTCCATCAAATCTAAGAGACTGACTAGACCATGGATTGCTGAAGGATTTATTGAAAATGACAAGAGAGGATCAATGGAGGATGTTGCTGAAGAGTACCTGAAAGAATTAATAAATAGAAGTTTAGTTCAGGTCTCCAGGGTTGGCTTCGGCGGTAAAGTTAAAAGTTGTCATGTCCATGGTATATTACGTGAGTTTCTCATTAAAAAAGCAAGAGATTTAAGTTTTTGCCACATAATGCTTGAAGATGATGAACTAGACTTAGTTGGAATAACTAGACGCTTATCTTTAGCTACTTGTTCCGACACTGTGTTCCGGACTAGTAACTCTGGCATCCGCGCTATTTTCGTTCTTAACGAAAGGGAATACCCTAAAGATTATGTGGACAGATTATTTGCCAAGTTTAAGTTTTTGAGAGTACTTGATTTTCAAGGTACTTTGTTGAATTATGTTCCTGCTAATTTGGGTACTCTTTTTCACCTGAGGTACTTAAACATGAGTCATACAAAAGTAAAGGTCCTTCCTAGATCCATAGGTAAGTTGGTGAACTTAGAAACCTTGGATCTAAGACAAACTAAGGTGCGTGAGCTACCAAGAGAGATAACCCAACTAACAAAGCTGCGACTTCTTTCAGTCTACTACAGAAAAATTGAAGGAAAGTACTCTGTGTTAGAGTTCACAACGGGGGTGGAAATGCATAAAGGTATTGGACGTTTGAAATCCTTACAAAAGCTGTACTTTTTGGAGGCTGATCATGGAGGATTGGGTCTTGTGGAAGAGATCCAAATGTTGAAACAGTTAAGGAAGTTGGGAATCAGGTGCGTGAGGAGAGAATATGCAACTGCCCTGTCGACTGCGATAGGAGAGATGAATCACCTTGAATCTCTCAGTGTTAACGCCATAGCTGAAGACGAAATCATTGACTTGAACTTTGAATCAGCTCCACCCCAACTTCAAGTGTTGAACTTGAATGCTCGAGTTACAAAGTTGCCTGACTGGATTCCAAAACTTGTATATCTTGTTAAGTTAAGGCTTGGTTTGTCCTACTTGAAAGAAGATCCACTAGACTCACTTAAAGTCTTGCCAAATCTGATGCGGCTCAGCATATGGGATAATGCGTATGCAGGTGAAAGTTTGCATTTTCGAAAAGAGGGATTTCCAAAGTTGAAGGAACTTGATCTCACTCGACTAAGCAGATTAAGTTCTATGTCTATAGACGAAGGAGCTTTGCTTGGTCTTGAACACCTCAGCTTAAAAGATAACCCCCAAATGAAGGTGTTACCCCGTGGCCTCCAACACTTGAAAAACCTTCGATTTCTTGGATTTGCTGATATGCCAAATGAATTAGTAGAAAGCACTGATCCAGCGAAAGGTGGACAAGATTATTGGGTTATCATGCATATTCCCCATGTCCTCATTGGTCAGATCGAGGGTCCAAGTTTCCATGACGATGAACTGCGTCCTATTCCCACGTTAGCCAGTGTCTGAAATATGAAGGTATTTCTTCCTCATGTCAAGTCATATATTAATGTTGTTCTTATAAATTTTTGAAATTTAATAATGCCATTCTCAGCATATATGTTTTCTTTTTCTATATTTTTGGATCATTCATTTCATACATTAACCTTCCCTTAACATGTATTCTGTCATATTTCAAACAAAACCCTGCTTTATGCATCCATGACAAGCTACTTCAAAAATCAAGAATATATTTCTAATTTGTTGATAGGAAAATTGTAATATTTTAAGCTGACTATTTTTTTTGGGTTAAATTTTTAAAATTGATTCTGTACATTCTAAATTTATTTTGAGATTTTTAATTGATTTGATACTTGTTCAACTGATGCAAGTATTGATCTCTAGTACAAGTAGCACTTCATCGGTAGTTTTCCTTAGTTTTAAGGTAATTTTGTTATAGCTTCCTATCAAATCTATTGTGTTTCTGTTAAATTCAAATATTTATTTTCATCATCCCGCAATAGTCTTAATGTCTATTACTTGATAATTTGATTATGATCTTTCATGATATAAAAACTCCAAAAATGTTTGTGTAGAGTTAAAATCAATTTGCTCATCATATACTGCTCAAGCTTGCTAATTTTCGTGTCTTTGTGGACAGAGATTCGAGTTTTCGAAATCGCAGGTCGCAAAAATGATGCACTTTGTCTGTTCATTCCTTTCATGAAGCTTGTATGTTGGAATAAATTATTCATATTTCCTTGAACTTACATTACATATCCTGCTGCAGTCAAGGAATGTATGAACTCCATTTAGGGATGTAACTAGGACTTATGTACAATTCTATTTGTGGTGTTTATAATTGATTGTGTGAGCTTTTATTACTTCGCTTTTCTTTCCTATATCCAAGACTGATGACTATTCACTGTTATGAATTGTAGATCTTTTTGGCATTGAACTGATAATGATAAACAGTCACGAAAACAATAGATAAAAGAAAATCTAAATGGAATGTCTTATTCATGCTTGAGGCAGATCATTAAGCAATATTGATATTTTAATTCTAAAGTCTAGCTACTGCAATATATAGTTTCCCTAGTTTAAGGACCCACTTGACAATGGGAATCGTGGCTCAAATCATCTTTTCGACAATAAAAGTGCTCCGCAGTTCCTGATATAATATCGTTCACCATCAGCTTCGCACATTACAATATTCTAGTTACAACTAGATTCCAAGGCATGATCATAATTTTGAGTGAAAAAAGTTCAACTCAAGACTCAACACAGGATCCAGCTCAACTATTCTTGTCATTTATCTGTATAAAAAACCTACCAATCCAGTTCTCTTTCGCATTTTGGGTTAGTATTTGTTAATTGTGTTGTGAGTGAAGTTTTTGAAGTAGAATTGCAAGTGTCAATCTACTGCAGAGTGTACACACGAATACGGGATAGAAAGATGAATAATGAGAAGTAAAACTGTGGAATCATCCGATATGTGTTTTCTACCTTCAATTTATTTTATTAAATGATAAATTTACCTCGAATATGAAATTTAATAATTTTCAACGGTGGGATAGGAAACTGCACACGAATCATTCATTTTTTTTAATCTGTATTATATGTCGAATGTTTGAGTTACATTTATCGTAAACACAAATTCATAAATGGACTATGAAAGTCTTCAGGAAAAATAAACTTCAATGGAAAAAAGCATGGTCTACCAAAATCACCGACTTCATGAAATAAGTTATTAAACAAATTATCATAGAAAATTGGAAGAAATCCCACAACTGCACACGTTCCTCTTGGTTGACTTTGGAGATTAAAGTTTCTTGGAACCATTCACAAATAGTGTATGTACCCAGTGGAAGAAAAAGGCGAAAAGCACCATATTTCTGAAATGCTTTTTCTGGATACATGAGAACAGCATAATTGCAAGGTGAGAGTGAAATGGCAGAAGCTGCAGTATCTTTTGCCTTGGGAGAAGTGTTCCGAATTCTAAAGGAAGAAACAAACCTGCTGAGCGGCATTCACAGAGATTTTTCATACGTCAGAGATGAACTAGAAAGCATTCAAGCCTTCCACAGTCATATTAAAACTAACTCCATTCTCATTTTACACTTTTTTAGACACTGATTCTGTCATGTCTATTATGTGTGGTGGTGTGTGTATTTTAGAATAAATATACAATTTTCTGTATCATAGATGTGTAGTTTGTATTGTTCTGGTTTCGATTGGCCTCAAAAGATGAAGCTCTTAGCAAGATGAATTGGGTAAACATATACATAAATTGATATCTTCCATAATCAACTTATAAATTGGCAACCAAAAACAACTAATATCTACATAATTTTCTTTTTCTTAAGCCATTGTATTTAAACAAGGAATAATTAAGACTTCATGTTATTTTTCCTCTTTCATGGTGTCTAATGCAGATTGTTGGAACTGCTCTTTAAAGCTTGTATTGAAGACTTCTTCATTTGAATGGACATATTCAAGTTCATAAGAATGAGAGACGTAATTTCTTTACAATTATGGGATTTGTTTGTGATGATGGAACCTACTTCTGGTTTATAACTATTTTGCCTGTATTCATTTGAACGTGATTATTTTTCTTTTTGGTTTGTTTAAGGTTGAGGAATTAAAATAAGATCATCTATAAGCATCTTACCAGAATATTATAAATAAAAAATTATATTTATTTTAATATTAGTAATTATTTTATTAATATAATATTATATATAACCAAGTAATTAAATATAATATAATACATAATATACTTTTAAAAAAATGATTAAATAAATATTTTATTAGATAAAACAAATTTAATAAATACCAAAACTCCTATTCAAACGTGACAGATTTTCTAAAATGTTGACTATCATCAACCATTATGTATTACTATTATTATCGTGTCGTTATTATCATCATTCTTAATTACTATCAATTACTTCTATTATACGCAACGAACATTAAATAAGATTAATTGTTATCTTAATTTCATTAACTATATCTTTTTGGTATTTCTATCTTATCATATCATGCAAGTAATATTAAACATTGAATGAAGTTCATAATTATTAGACAATAAAGAATTTTATTTTATTTTAGGCTCTTGAACTTCTACAGAACAATAGCATGACATTAAAATACAAAATGTTATCTTAAAACATTCAACATTTTTTTTTTACCTGTAACACAAAAAGCACAATCTCGAACCCAGTTCCCAAGTTCATAAATTTAGCAGTTTCTTTCAAATATCAATATATAAACTATAAAGCATATAAAATTATATTGAATATGTCTTTAGGCTAAACAATTGATAAACTACTAACTAACCAAGTACATTTTATTCTGAAAATACGAGGATACAGGAACAAACTTCCTTCAGAAGTAAAAAAGTTGATGACATGAGAAAAGCAAGAGATCCATATCCAGAGAAGGGGAAGGAAAACAAGAGGCTCCAAAGCAACAATAGACCCAAAGTGCTTAAAACACCAAAAAAATGTGTCGTTGTCAAGGCCTGAAGCCAGCACTAGGGCAATGTCTAAAAACAGGGAGGAAAAAAACTTGAGCTGAGAAAACTCAGGTTAGATTCATCCTCCCAAAGACCACAATGAGCCAGAGGAGAGCTTCCCCATCATCTTGGAAAAAGGAGTGTGGTGAAACTAAAAAGGAAAGGTCCAGATATTTTAGTGTCATTGACTTGAGTTACAACACCAACCTTATCTACATAGTATGTTTGTGCTTCTTTTCTTTCACTGCTCCCTTCTCACGAATAATATCTGTGAACTGGGATGACGCTGAGGAAGATTATTCTTCAAGGTTGGGTTTTTGTCATCATCTGAGCCTGAGCTAAGCTGTATCTGTATTCAAAACTTACATACATCAGTTACAGAACAATTGAACATTTCATATATTAAGTACAAACCATGCGCTATATCCTCATCACAAAAAATTTAATGTTGTAACATCCATGGAATCATAACTCAAAGAAAATACTTGTAATCGTTGGAGATCTTGCATCACTCTTTTAACTCAGCCAATTAAAATCTATTCACTTTGCTACACGTGCTACCAATGCTAACGATTTACCTTGGAACACCACCACAGTCAACTTGCTTTAGAGTTACAAGTTAAAGGATAAATCAAACAAACTTCTTACAAGTTACAAACTTGCACATCATAATAAGTGTACAATCAACACTTTGCATTCATTCAGTTACTTCCATTGTCCATTTCCTCACTCTTTCCATTTATGTGTTTCCTTGGCTGATATTCAAGTACTCGATAATTGACTTTAAGCAATTTTACGATTCAGAATTGTGTTCACGTCTTTCTCTCATAGCATAGGTAGCAAGAGCAAAAGTACTGGTTCACGGGACAAACCTCATATTTTTTGAGCAATGATGCCAACACTGAGGCAACAAGTTGGATGATAAATTTCTGTCCAATGCAAGCACGTGCACCGGATCCAAAAGGAAGGAATGCTGCATTTTCATTTGGATCATTTAGTACAAATGAACTGAATCCTGTAACAGAAAGGTCTTCGGCAGAACCTGAGAGAGTTCAAGATCAAAATATTAGTAATAGATGAGTATAGAGAACATATAAAAAAGGTTCTGAGTATGAAGGGCCACATTAGTCAATTCTCATTCCCAATTTTTTCCCCTTGTTTTATCTATGATTCTTGATTACTGATACGCAGGACTGTTTTTGAATTATCGAGGCTCATCATACCTGATCCCTTTGTAACAGTTGAGAGAAATCGGTAAGGATTAAAATGACTTGCATCACTCCCCCAACTGAAGTCGTCCTTCTGTAGCAATTCAACAGGTACAACCAATACAGCTCCAGCAGGTATGGTTACTCCAGTTGCAAAGCTCAAGTCTGACATAAGGAGGAACATCAATGAATACAAATATCAGTAGGAGTACATATAGAATCCTAAAATGTATTTTAAGCCATAAAGAATAACTAAAAAATAATTATTCCAAATCATGCACATACATCATATTTGTATTGCATAAATTACCACAACCTTCCTTTCAAACTAGCCCTATTTGATGAATTTATTGGGACTAGAATATGCAAACCTGTATTTTTAAATTGTTAGAAATATCTGATAATTAGGATTTGTTCTTCTTTTATATTATATGATTTGTTTATTTATTTAATTAGGATATTTACAACTATAGGGATATCATATCATGTATATAGAAATCAAAATCTCCTATAATTTATCGAGTTGTGGTGTAGTTCAAGCAAACAGTTTTCAGCATCTCTAGCATCTATTGTTCTCTCTTTCAACAGAAATCATGAATGAAACTACCACTGTGACTGATCATGATTATGTGGAGATGGATACTAGCTCCTAACTGTTATCACACTTTTAATGCTAAACCAAGCAATTACACAAATTATTGAAGTGCTCACAACTAAACAAGATAACTTGAAACTATGCTTTAAACAAATTATTGCATACAATGCTCAGTAAAGTAATATCTCACCATGTTTCAAAGAACACCTCTGCAGCATGGGACCAGTGGGTAGAAGGCGTGCAGATTCATAAATTGTCGCCAATAACAAAGGCATCCTATAAACATCTTCATGCTCATATTTCGATGGGTTTCTTCCTACCATGATAATCTCCGAATAAACCTGCAAAAGCATGCGAAATAAGTAGCAGGTGGGCTTGCAAACATCAAGAACTGCATTCAGTCAAAAAAAAAAAAAGAAACATAAAATAGAATTTGATAGTGAAAATCATGCAGTAAACACACCTTTATGCGTATAAATGGAATCGTATTCCAACAGAAATATAGTTTTTCTTCAAAAAAAATACTAGAATAACAGTTTGTTATTGTGCTGACAACAATCTAATTAAGAAATTTCATCTAATTTTTGCCATGGCAAGAGCAGATGCATATAGCAGACAGAGCCACTGGCAAAGGTTAAATAAGAAGTACAGAGCAATTACATTTTCCGAACAAAAAATGCTCATTCTAAAGGATAAAAAATTCAAATTATTTAAACAAATTCACCTTAACTAGCCCTCCTCTTATTAAGCATATTGTAAAACCAACGTGCACCCCTGGTTTTAACTTTGTACATAAATAAATTCACTAAATCTAGATCATGATTAAAGAATACTCATAATAGGAATTAGACTTAGTTTGAGCATTGGAGAACAAACTAAGAGAAAAGGATTCACAGAAAAGTGCAATTACAAATTGGCTACAGTAGAGACAGAATGGAACCTTATCCTGTATTTCCATATGCATGACAAGCCTAGTCAATACATTGGTGATTAAAGCAGATGTAGATTGGCATCCATGAAATATCATGCGCATGACGTTCCCACAAGGTTCTTCTTTACCATCTTGATAATCCTTAAGATCACGAAAGAAATAGTAATCTTGGAACTCACCATCAGAGCAGCATTGTGAACCACCTTTGTTGGAACTTTCATTATGTACATCTTGGTCGGTATAGCCAAATAGTTTGCAGCCTTTTCTGCAATGTTGAAGGATGTCTTCAGTTAAGCATTTCAACTTTGTGCATAAGCTTTGGTACCTCCAAAATCCACGTCTCCAGAAAGGAGTAACGTTATACGAGGCCCAAAAGCAAGCATCTTTAGCGATTGTCATAAACAGTTCCTCATACATTGCAGCCTTCGACGAGGCCAAGAAGCCATCTCCAAAGAACGTGGCTCCCATTATAGTGAAAGCCATATGCTGAGAAACCAACCTGGAATCAATACCTCCTTTCTTTCTGATTTTTTCTATTTTATCAGAAATAAAATCCGCAACCTTCACAGGAATCATATCATCATTCTTCAGCAGTCTTTCATTTAATTCTGTAGCTAATAATTCCCTTCTCTTTTGCACCTAAGGACAATTTAAATTAAATTCCAGGTTGCTAGTGTCAGAATGAGAACATCGTACAAAAAAAAGTCAGGATCAGTAATTTCTGCGGACAACATTTAAAACGATGCATAATGAAAATATACAAACAAAAGAATAGTTTGATAAGAACTAAGAAGGTCTCAAAACTGAATGAACAAATCATATAATTCAATCTCAAATACAGTCAGAAACAGCAAAGTTCAAATGTCACCTTTTCAAAGGAAGGGGCAAAGAGGCTCGATTGCCCAAAGGCTAGATGAAACACTTTTCCCGTAAAAGGCAACTTATCCTCGGCTTTTGTGAGCATCTCTTGGATTAACGCCGGATCCCTTACGGACACCAAAAGCTGAGTAGGACCTAACCACAGCTTAACAATTGGTCCATACTTTTGATGGGATTCTGACAACACATCTGAAAATCAAAATGATTAGTACATAACTTGCTTAAAAATGTGCATCCATCCATAATAGCAATCATTACTCAGAGCAAACAATAAATCACTACACGTGCAAAACTGCAAAAGAACATGAACGTGACATTACTACTCAAAACCCCTTTAATATACATTCTAGTGTAATACCCCCAGTGTAAAGAAAGAAAGAAAAAAACTGATTATTTCTGATAGTAACCACAAAATTAACTAATCCACGGGACAAGAAGAGAGAAGAAGAAAAAAACAGAATTTACCATTAAAAACCCATATAACAAGACCCCGTATTATATTACCCAATAACTGACAAAATCCAGTTTAATAGACTAAACCCATAACCAACTTCAGTAGAACCAACAAAACAACTGTCCTTTCTAATAATAATCACAAATTCAACTAACCCACATATCACGAGTAAAAGTCAAGACATATCACTGACCAGGATTTAAAAAAAAAAAAAAAACAATTCGCCTATGATTTCATAGCCAGTCCCAAGTTTCAGTAAAGAAAAAGGGTTATGTTAGATTCCAGACAAAAAAGACCCTTTGAATAAATTTCTGCCCAAGCACTCTTGAAAAAATATCTTGATTGAGATAAAGTTAAAAATCAGATTTTAGAGAAGTGAATAGGAAAAAACTCTAAATATTAGTTTACGGATCATCCTCCACAGAATAAAAAAAATTATGACAAAGAACCCACCAGTAAAGGTGAAATTAGGCCGGGAAAAGAGCTTGCAGTGGCCAGAGAAAGAGGATGAGGGAGGCCCAGGAATGGTCCTAGCTCTGCGCCACAACCCAAAGAGGCTGAGCAATCTTCTGAGCAAAAGGGTGGTGACAACAACAAGAGATAGCCATAAAAAGGCGTTGAGTTCTCGCGTGGCGAAGTCCCTGAGAAGTTCAGAGGAGTGGATGAAGTGAAGAAGACCCAACAGAGAGAAGCTGTTGGTGTCCATCATTTTCTCAATGGGAGAAAGAAAGAGAAGAGAAGGAAGAATTGTGGTTCGTGAGGTTTTGTTATGAACTTTGAACTTTGAACGTTGAACGTTGAATGTGAATGTTTTAAGACTGAGTTTAAGCTTATTTCAATTGTACATGAGTGTTATACATAAATAAATATATATATATATATATATATATATATATATATATATATAT
Source organism: Sphenostylis stenocarpa (assembly GCA_963425845.1). Classification (NCBI taxonomy): domain Eukaryota; kingdom Viridiplantae; phylum Streptophyta; class Magnoliopsida; order Fabales; family Fabaceae; genus Sphenostylis; species Sphenostylis stenocarpa. The sequence goes on from OY731402.1 coordinate 55,529,355, forward strand.
ATATATATATATATATATATAAACAATAATATATTATTTTTATTAAAATCTTTAATTTTATTACTTTTTTGAATTATATAATATAATAAGGGTAATATGTTTTTTCATAAAACTTCTACTTTACCTGGAAAAGGTTAAATTCTCGAACTTTAAGATATCTTTTTATGGAAAAATTAATTAAAAATCATTTTCAGAAAATTAAATTTTTATTAATTTGGGATGCAATTTGAAGGGACACGTGGGGTGAAGACAGTCTTCTTGATTTACGGTTGCGTAATGCGATGGCCGCCACACCCAGGATAAGGTGTTTTTTTTTTTTTTAGTTATTATATAAATTATTAAATATTATTACTTATTAAACCAATTAAAATTGAATTCATCAGCTTAAAAATACTAAAAATAAAATTAAAATTAAAAAATACAAATAATATAATTATTTTTTTTAAAATAATTACTACTATTCAATTAAATTATTTCTAAAATATAAGATAAACTGTATATTTCATAAAATAATAGATTAAGTAAACTTAAAAAAAATATCTCTAATATAATTTAAATACAAATAATATATCGTACATAAAATTTATTATTTAATAAAATATTTGTGATTTTTATATCACTTAAAATTATTAAATATACAATTTAATTTTTATGTTAAGATTAAGATTTAGGAAATTATTTCTCAGACAATTTATTTATAAAAACAATTACTAATTTTATAATAATAAAAATGGTAAAATAAATAATTTAATAGAATTCAAAAATTATATTAAAAAAATAAAAACAAATCAAAATCTTATTTTTATCCCTATCACATAAATACATATCAAAAGTGCTAAAAATTGTTAAACATTAACAAAATAAATATTACTTATCCATTTTTAAATTATGGGTGATAAAAATGGATGATTTTCGTGTTGACTAAAATATTTAATTAAAGAATCGTTATGTCACAACAATGTCCCCAATTAGCAACAAAAGTTAGGTTTAAGTGTATTTGGTAATGCAAGTGTCTTGATTATAAAGGTGTTTATGAGTAATCAGCAAAATTTAAATTGCCACAAACAGATTTTATTGTTTCAGTTTAAATTTTTGAGTGTTTAGATTCAATGAGCTAACTTGTTCAAGTTCATTTACATATACTTGAAACTGTGAATTCGTTAATCCAAAATGTATATACAGATTATTGTTTTTATGGGTTTGAGATTCCAAACTTTGCTTAAGTAATAAAACTTAATGAAATAAAGTGTGATTATGAAATAATTGATGTCCATTATTGAATTGTGATATGATTTATTTGGTGTACATCATGATAACCCTGATTCTCGTACCCATCGTGGGTGTTTGATAATTATTGATAAGAGAATATTTCATATGTATTTATATTTATATTTATATTTATATTTATATTCATACACGCTTCAACTAACTACGTGTCTAACAAATGGTTATTTAATATCAACAAAATTTAAACTAATTATAATATACCTTCCTAGTTAAAATTCTTGTAAATAACTTGTTTCTTATTTCCTTCAACTTTATACAAGGTTGATTAATATAATTACTTTATAAAATTTTAAGATTTATTGGGCCGACCTTTATTTAAGATAAAAAAATCCCTCATGAAGATATTTATATAGTAAGAAAAAAAACTCTTTAAATTGGAATAAAATAATTTATAAATAATAGAGTAGTTGTATTTTTAAATATTTGGTCAGAGTATTTTAAATAGTAATTATATTTATTTAATTTTAATTATAATCAAATAATCAAGTGGGTTAATGGTCCATAACATGCATTGAGAGATAAGAAATAATTATGTAATAAATATAATGAATTTGAAAATTCAAGAGACTCTATTTTAAAATGACTTGACTAACTAAGTCTTATTTCTATTAAGGGGTTGATTCAATAATTATAAGTTTTTCTTCGTAATTATGCAATTCACACTGATAATTTATAATTATGCGGATGTGAATTTAATTTAGAATAATAACTTATGTGAATTTAATTTAGAACAATAACTAATGTGTGTTAGATTTTATGAGTTATTGTACTCAATTTAGAGTTATACCTAAAATAAATTCATTTGAGTTATTGTCAAACTATTTAAAGTATATGAGGAGGCATGACAACGGGACGGGCGAGGCGGGTTCCCCAATCCCCGTCCCCGAATTTTTAAATCATTCTCGTCTTCGTCCCCATCTCCGTTGGGTTTCGAGTTTCCTGTCACCGCCTTGTCTCCGATCTATATTATTTTTAAAAAGATAATTACATTTATAATAAATTAATTTTACTAGGTATTTTTTATATATAAATAAATATTTATAATTTTATAATTTATAATTATTATTAATTAAATATTTTTTTAATTTATTATATTTATATTAAAATATATATGTAAAAGAAATACTTAATTATTTTTTATTTATATATATATATAGAATATTTATAATATTATTATTATTATAACATTGTATTTGAATACTTATAACATTATTATTATTATTATAATACTGTATTCAAATATTTGATTACATATATGAGTTAATTTATTTTTAAGTTATCATTTAAAAATATGAAATATATAATTTATAAGAAAATATTTAATAAGTTAATTCTTATTTAATTAGTTCAAAGTAATAAAATTTTAAATTATCAATTCCTTTTAATATTTTAAAATACAATTATTTTATTAAGATAAAAATTGATATATGATAAATAAAAATAATAAGATAAAAAATTATGACATAATAAAACCTAATAAATATAAATTATAAATAAAATAATATTAGTTATTACTAAGATTTATGTAAAATATTTAGAAAAAGATAAAGAAGAAAAAAATTAACTTTCTGTTCATCAAATTGGTTGAAAAGATAAAAAAAAAACAAATTGATGGGAGAGATTAAGAAAATGTGAAAAATAAAAAGATAAGAGAGAATAATGTAATAAATTAATTAATATAAAAGATTAAAATAGATAAAAAAAATTAAAAAGTGGGTAGAAGAAAAATAAAAATGGTGAAATATAAAAAAATGACCTTATATATAATAGAACCAGTAAATGAAAATATTTTTACAATATTAATATTTTAAAATTTAAATTTAAATATAAAATCTGGGCGAGGTCGGGGACGGGGTTGAGCTGCCCCTAACTTTTTAAAGCGAGGAAAACTCAAATCCGCCCCGATCAACTCGAGGTTTTCCCCGTCAAACTCGGGCGGGACAGATCGGTCCCCACGAGTATGAGTTTAATTGTCATCCCTAATGAGGACTATCAAAGTCATATATATATATATATATATATATATATATATATATATATAATTTTCTTCCCAAAATTTCATTGAGTATATCTCACCCCTGGTATATATCCAGGAATCACGCTTGTTGATCCATAATTAATGTCAATCAGATAATAATCGACCCCACAAACCAAAAAGGCCCATAAAGAGTAAATAAAATTAGGTTTAGGGTTGGGGAATGATCAAGATATTTTTTTACCACAACATAAAAAATATCTTTTCCCACTATGATGGTGTTAAACGTGGAAGGATGCGTGAACAGGATAAATCTCTATTATTCGGGAGGTCGTCATAATATTATTATTATTATTATTAAAGTCTAACAAGCCAAGTGAATAAAATGACATATCAAAAATAAAGTTATCGAATCAGATTTTGACAAAACATACGATCCTATATAGACGTGTTGTTCTACAACAATCGCGATCTTATAAGGTCATATTTCAACAAACACATGTGGCCCTATATGAGCATGCTGTTTTATAACGGTTGTAACCTTATAAGGTCAGATTTCTACAAAACATGTGATCCTATATGAACGTGTTGTTCTATAATAATTACGACCTTATCAGATTGGATTTCGACAAAATACACAACCCTATATGGGTGTACTGTTCTACAACGGTCTCGACCTTCTAAGATCGGATTTCGACAAAATAGGCGATCCTATATGGCGCGTGATGTGCTACGACAGTCGCAACCCTACGAGGTCGGGGGATTCTACAACAACCGCAACCTTATGAGGTTGGAAATTCTACAACGGCTGAGACCTTATGAGATAGGTCTACAACACGACCCTATGAGGTCGACTTACATATTGACCCTATGAGGTCAGACCCTAAGGTCGGTTCATATATTAACCCTATGAGGTCAGACCCTTTGAGGTAAATTTACAAATTGATCCTGTAAGATTGGTTTACAAATCCACCATGTGAGATCGATCTACAAGTTGCTTTGTGAGATAGGTTTACAAGTCAGTCCTAAGAGGTCGATCTATAGGTCAGCCTCGTGAGGTTGCTCTACAAGTCAACCTTAAGAGGTCAAAATGTTCTATAATGACCCACAAAGATATTAGGATATTCTACAACGATCTATAAGAGGTTGTTTGTATGACAACCGAATTACTTGTATTATTAAAATATTGATGTGTAAACACAACTCTTTCAAAGCCTCATCGTTTAACACTTGAGGTTGGGAGTCGGGTAAGGATCAAGACATTTTTTTACCACAATATATATATATATATATATATATATATATATATATATATATATATATATATTAATTATTCTACTTCGATGAATTTATCTTTTTGGGATAGTTACTAATATTGAAGGATTATTCTACTATCCAAATTTGGGACAAAGTTTCATTTTCTTTATACTTAGTGGGTTTCTTGTGTTATTTTTTTTTAGAGAATCAAATATTTTGTATTACGTGAAATATTTTTCTATAATATTTATATAACATAAAAAAAACATTTATATCATATTTGATTATATAAGATAATATTGAATATTTATATTAAAATCATAAAGTTTAGTCTAAACGATATTTATGAATTTAACATCATAATGGATAATAAAATAATAATAATAAAGAATTAATGACATTTATCTAAAAAAATAAATTAATATATATTTTTCAGATCATTATATATTCATATATATTACATTATTATTTAAATTTATATTTTATGTGTCAATATAATAATGACGAGTGAAAAATATGTATCTTGAAAAAATTTTAAATCAGTATATTTTATATTTATAAGTGTAATTGCATATAATGGATAATAATAACATTATTATATGAGTATTTTAAATCATTTATCTCAACTAAAACATTTACAAAAAAAATATTTATAATATAATATTTTATACAATAGGATGACACAACATAATAATGAGTTAATAATGAGTTGTAAGACAATATATCTTACTTTAAATCACAAAATTTGTATAAGTAACTAAATAGAAAAAGAAAAAATATATTTTAATAATGAATAATTTGTGAATGTGTCTTTAAAGACTTTTATTTAAAATTAATAAAAATAAAAATTTATGACTTTTTACAAATTCACACGTCAAAGTGAAAAATTAAAAATATCATTTATTAAATGGTTAGAGATTAGACAAAGTTAGATAGGTGATGTAGGGAACTTTCCCTTACATCCCCTTTTAATTAAAGATCATTGAAATAGATAATATCACATTTATTACAATAAATGAGATAAAGAAGGCTCTTGTACCGTACAAAAATTTGGATTATATTAAAATAACAGTAAAAAAAACATTTTAAAATATTATATTTGAAATAGATTAGGGTTACAATTCAACAAATTTTAGATTATTATTATTATTATTATTAAGAAAATTGAATTTTCTTATTTAGACTAATATATGTGTTAATGTGTAATTATGTGCAAATATCATATAAATTAAATATATATATTATTTTTTAAATACTCAAATGAAACATTAATGTAAAAATCAACTTTTTATTCTCCTTTTTAATTTATTAACATTTAAACTTAGCATGACTTACTACTTACCTAATCAATTGTTTAGTATGAATGTTAAAAAAAAAAAACAATAGTTTTGTCCAAAAATTATCACATAGATAAAACAATTTTATTTGACAATTAGATAAAATATTTGAAGGACAAATAAGATTCACATATTTTTCACCAATTGAATTTTGTTTCTACTTGTAATATAAATATTTTTGTGTATATAATTTAATTTGGAAACTTTTTATGATCAAATATAATATTTTTTATACAATTCATTCATATGAAAAATATTTTCAATCTTATTAATATCATTTATCATTATAATTAACACACTTACCTTTTTCATAGTGTATATTTTTTTTAATTTTTATATTTATATCTCATTTATGACATGGAAGAGTAAAAAAAAATTAAGATTGAATAAAAGATATAATTTTTTTTTCATGATGAAAATTTGATTTCTTTGAAATTTCAAATTATTTAAGATATAAAGAATTATCATTGAGTATTAACTTAAAAATATAAATTGAAATATACATCTTGTTGACAATTCAAGGACTTGATGTTGCACTTGATGAATATGAAGAATGGATTTTGATGATGATCCAAGAACTAAAGACTTAGAATATTGAAGATTGAAGATTGGTGATAATTGTATTGTAATAACTCTGATTTATTTAAGATTGAGTCTGTATTTTTAGAGTCTAAGATAGCCGGTACATAGTCACGTAACTTAGAAGCTTCAAAAAGCTCAAATTTATCATTCAGAGCTCGGGTTTAATCGATTATATAGGTAAATAATCGATTAAAACAGATGAGAAAACACTTTCTATACAAACTCACTGTTTTAATCGATTAAAACAAGCAAAAGAATCGATTGTTTTGTACCTGTCAGTACAGATAATCGATTATTTCACCAAATAATCGATTATTCCGAAGAGGGTTGGGTTCTGAAGTATTTGGCTCTGTTTTAATCGATTATTACTCCAAATAATCGATTATTTCGATCTGTTTTTCAAATTAAATTTCAAATTAACCCTATTTTCGAAAACCCAATTACCAAGAACCCTAGTTTCGAAATCCTCAATTCCTAAACCCTAATTTCCCTACTTAAACTCTGCTTTAGCACTCGGAAAAAAGAACAACTAAAGAACAACTCTTTCCATACAAAAGTTAAGTGTTTGTGAGTGCCGGAGAAGCTGTTTGTTGCAAGGAAAGGGGGCTTTTGGAAACTTCGGTGTGAGGCTAGAAGCGATAAGAATCACTAAGTGGAGTTCTTAGTGGATTGAGTGTTGTGCCGTCTCCGGGAAAAGCTGTTCTTCGGGGCTTTTGGAAACTTGGTGTGAGGCTAGAAGCGATAAGAATCACTAAGTAGAGTTCTTAGTGGATTGTGTCTTATGCTCGTCTCCAGGGAAAAGTTGTTTATCATCTCTTGTGGATTTCAAGAGAGGTTTTATCTTTAACTTTATCTTTTTCATTATAATTTGTGTTGTAACAACTTTGTTCTTAGTGACGGCGTTAATCCTCTTTTGAGTGATTAGTAACTGGACGTAGGGTCTTTTGATCCGAACCAGTATAAACCTACTTGTGTAATCTTCTCTACTCTTCTCTATTTACATTTACGCAGTTTTTAATCGGTAAAATTTGGGGAAAATTTTGAAAACCTAATTTTTATTAAGAAACCAATTCACCCCCTCTTGGTTTTTGTCAGACCACGCGAACATTCACTGCGCGATTCTAACAAGTGGTATCGAGCTTGCTTTGATAGTCATTCAAACTTTTCGAAAATGGCCGGACAAAATCAAACTTTTGCTAGAAGGTGCGTCTATCAACGAGACCCCACTTTTTGCGGGTCAAAATTATCCTTTTTGGAAAGTACGTATGCAAATATTTTTAGAGTGCTGTTGATAGAGGTGTTTGGGACGCAATTTTAAACGGTCCATTTGTTCCTAAAATTACGGAGAACGGTGTTGACGTTCTTAAACCTTTTGATAGATGGACTGCAGACGAAAGTCGAAAAGTACAATTTGATGTTAGGGCTAGAAACATTATTTCATCTGCTCTAACCCTTGATGAGTTCTACAGAATTTCTATTTGTAAAAGTGCACAGGAAATGTGGGAAATGCTTAGAGTAACCCACGAAGGAGCTGACGACGTCAAAAGAGCACGTAAAAATTCTCTAATTCAAGAGTACGAAATGTTCGGATGCAACCAGGCGAAACGATATTTGACGTACAAAAACGTTTCACTCATATCGTGAACCATCTCACCGGACTAGGTAAAATTTTTGACGTTGATGAATTAAATGTTAAAATTTTGAAATCTCTGGATAGGAAATGGCAACCAAAGGTGACGGCCATCTCGGAGTCACAAAATCTTGCCACTATGTCTATGGCGGCGTTGTTTGGAAAGCTTAGGGAGCATGAACTTGACCTTGGAAGACTAAATGAGGAAGAGGGTCAATATCAAAAGAAGAACCTTGCTTTCAAAACCGAGATTTCAAAAAGCAAAAATAAGAAAGAAGAAGAAGAAGACTCCGAAAATGATGAAGAAGAGATGAGTCTTTTTATAAAGAAGTTCACCAAGATGATGAAAGCAAAAGGAAGACATCCTTTCAAAGGTAAGGGAAAGGTAAAAGAAAATTCTTCCGTTAATATAAAATGCTTTGGTTGTGGTGAAGCGGGGCATATAAAGATCGAATGCCCAAACAAGAAAAATGATGAACACAAGGGCAAAAAGCAATTCAAGAAGAAAGCATATATTGCTTGGGAGGACGAGTGATTCAAATTCAGAATCAAGCGACTCAGAAATTGAAGCAAACATTTGCTTGATGGCAAATAACAACAATTCTTCGGATGTTGAGGTTAGTGATTCCGATTCATCCTCTTGTGAAGAAAATGATCATGATGAATTACAAAATGCTTATAATGAGTTATTTACTGCATTTATGGATATGAAAAAGGAATATAAAGTAGTAAAGAAGAATCTAAGAAAATCGGAAAAGGAAAATGAGTCCTTAAAATTGAAAATTGCATGTTTAGAAGAAAAGGAGGTAGCTAATACGAAAATTGTATGCTTAGATGAGAATAAGGACTTAGCTTGTGCAAATTGTAAAGAGCATGAATATGACATAGATATTCTTAACCATTTGCTTGACAAAGCCGAAAAAGAAATTGATGATCTTAGGAAGAATGAAATGGTTTTTGCTCAAAATAATGTAAATCATAGAGTTCCTTTGAAAAAGAGTAAATCTAAAAAGAAAAGAATATGGGTAGAAAAAGGAACTAGAGCATGTCATGTTAATAATGTATCTTATTCTAAAGCTACTCCAAATGCATGCTTCTATTGTATGAAACAAGGTCACACTTCAAATAAGTGTAAAATTAAACATTTTGGTATTCCAAAAGGTAAATATATTTGGGTTCCAATAGTTAAATAAATCTGTTTGTCTCTTTTATTTATTCAAAGAAAATGGATCATTTTGTATGTTTTAAACAAAATGCTTAGGTAAAATCATTTTATCTTTTCTCTTGCATAAAGATTCTTCTCTTAAAGATTTTTGCGAGAAGCCTCTAAAATTGTTTTAAACAGCTCAAAATAAAGTATTTTTACAAAAGCTTTCTTAAAACATGTTTTTAAGCGATGCGATTTTGAAAGAACCAAATAAAATCACTTAGAGTGGTCAAAGAAGTGTTTTTACAGCATTTTAATCGATACAACTGGTTTTTAATCGATTAAAACCATTTAGAACTCATTTTGACCGATCAGATTGTTATTATGAGCGGTCGAAACGTTTAAATCGATTAAAAACACGTTTCAATCGATTAAAATTACTTAAAGGGTCAGGATGATCGATCAGAATCAAATTATGACCGATCAGAAGCAAATGTAATCGATCAGATTTTAATTATGAGCTGATCAGAAATCTTTCAATCGATTAAAAACACGTTTCAATCGATTAAAATCACTTAAAGGTTCAGGATGATCGATCAGATTTTTATTATGACCGATTGAGTCAGGATGACCGATCAGATTTTTATTATGACCGATCAGAACTCTTTTAATCGGTTAAAAACTTCGTTTCAATCGATTAAAACAACTTAAAAACTTTTTCTACACTGCGTTTTAATCGATTAAAAGATGTTTTAACAGATTAAAGCGCACTTTAACGATTAAAAGAAACTTTTAACAGATTAATTAAACCAGCAGTTTTTGAAAATCTTCTATTGAAAACAGTTTGGCTTGAACTTTCTAAACTCACATTGAATATAAGTTTTCACACATCCTTAAGCAATCAATTGAGCAAGCTGCGGTGCAAACACTTTGGAGATCAAAGATGTGTTACTTGTTGATATATTATTGGATCAAGCTGATAGTTTGTTATGTGTAGAATTTGCTAAGATAATGCGAGGAGAGTTTGAAATGTCTATGATGGGAGAATTGACATTCTTCCTTGGACTACAAATCAAGCAACTTAAAGATGGCACTTTCATCTCTCAAACTAAATACTGCAAGGAAATTCTCAAAAAGTTTGGTATGGACACCTCTAAGGAAGCTAACACACCCATGGGAACTTCATGCTATTTAGACAAGGATGAATCAGGTTTGGAAGTAAATCAAACTATGTATAGAGGTATGATAGGATCACTATTATACTTAACTGCTAGTAGACTCGATATTATGCATTCTGTTTGTGTGTGTGCTAGATTTCGGGCTTGTCCTAAAGAATCTCATTTAATTGCGGTAAAACATATTTTAAAATACTTAAAAGGAACTACTTGGATTTGGCTTGTGGTATCAGTCTGATGCTTGTATTAGTTCATTAGGATATTCGATGCTTGATTATGGTGGATGTAAAATTGATAGGAAAAGCACTAGTGGGACATGTCATTTGTTAGGTTCATCCTTAATATCATGGCACTCTAAGAAACAAGCATGTGTAGCTTTATCTACCACTTGAAGTTTGAATATATTGCAGTGGTAGTTGTTGTGCTCAAATTCTGTGGATGAAACAACAATTAGAGGATTATAGCATATATTTAAATGACATTCCATTAATGTGTGATAATACGAGTGCAATCAACTTAACAAAAAATCCGATAATGCACTCTAGGACTAAACATATTGAGATTAGACATCACTTTTTAAGAGATCATATCAGTGAAAGGAAACTGTAAGATAGAGTATGTAGACACTAAACGTCAATTAGCGAGATATATTTACTAAGCCTCTACCCAAGGATAGATTCTATGATCTTAGAAGAGACTTAGGGATACTAGAAATAGCTTAAATTCTGCTTAATTTGACTGTTTTTGGATGATTGTTATGATTAAATTCGTGATGCGGGATATTCATAGGTTATAATGTGCCAAAACCTTAAAAACTTGATATAGCCTCTGGAATAATCGATTACTTGGAAGTGATAATCGATTATTTTCCCTTAAAAACGCCCAAAACAGGGTATTCTCCTCTGGAATAATCGATTATTTACTGGAAATAATCGATTAAAGCTATCAGATATTGAAATAATCGATTATCTTGAAATATAATCGATTAAATGCTACCAGTTTTGCCTCTTAGCCGTTGCCAACGGATATTTTGCCATGAAATCCTTTCTATATGACCGTTGGAAGTGTTTTCTCTATAAATAGAGACATCTAGGTCAATTATACTCACTTCTAACTCTTGTAATCAAGTTTTCTTGAAATCTATACTCTCTTTGCTTCATTATTCCCTCACTTGTCTCCAAAATCTCTTCAAGTTTATCTACTCTTTCAAATGGCCTCATCCTCTCGCCCTAAGATTCCTACAAGAAGAAGATCTGCACCTTCTTCTCATTCCAGTCCTAATTACGTAGAAGGATGGATCTCCGATGCGAGATGGTCAACAAGAATTTCTAACCTACTTGGAAAGAAAAAGCTATTATTTCTCCCAAATTTCTTATAGGTGAGCAATTCATTCGTAGGGGTTTCAATTTTCCTAATCTTCTTGAAATTCAAGGAATTCTCCAGTTTATCCAAATGCAAGGTACATACTATCCGACTTAGTTAGGGTATTCTATTCTAGATTCAAGTTTAGGGATCAAATTGCTACATCCCGTGTAAAAGGGGTTACCATAATTCTAGATGATGATATTTGGGAAAATGTTGCTCACTTCCCCATTAGAGAAGATGCTATTAACGTTTATGGTGAGCTAGATGACTTTGACGAGTTCTTAGCTTATCGATCTTTTCGCGGAATCCTTCTCCGGAGGTTGGACGTATTCTTCATGCTTGGACCTTTAAAGAAGGAAGAACGCATGCTTCTACATTTACTTGTATGGATCTTATGTCCCGAGCTACGAATCATGCCCAATGCTCTTCCATTGATCTTCGAATTATTCATGCCATAATGAATAATGAACCTTTAGATTGGGGTGTTCTTGTCAAAATGACCATGCTTAAAGCAAAACGTCATCACACCTTCAAAATTCCATATGCACTTCTTGTATCCCGTATTCTTGAATATAAAGGAGTGAATGTTGAAGGTGAGCAAGCAGTTAGAACAAACAACTTAAACCGCATGTTGGACGACACATTGACTCAACTTCAAATGGTGCGTGTCAATGACATCTATGTTCACAAAGATGACGTTCAAAATCAAAGTGATGCAAATGAAGACTCCGATGAAGATATGCCTCCAGTCGATAATTTTCCCTCTAACCAAATCCAAAGTGTTGGAACATCCTCGTCTCATCAAGAAACAAGACAATCCATGGAAGATATGCTTTCAGACATGAATCAAAGAATGCAATCTTTCTTCAATCTTTCAGAGTACGCCATGATGAAATTATTCAGTCGCATATCCGATGTAGATGATAGAGTGGGTAGATTAGAAAATAGATTTGATACTCACTTTAATGATGAGGACGAGTTGAAGAATTTTAAATTACGTTATGTATTTTCTTTTGTTATTGTCTTGCTATTGTAATGGATAAATGATTATGAAATAAAATTTGATGTTTCTTTTATGCTATGATTGAGGGGGAGCTTTCTCTAACTTATGCATATTTTGAGGGGGAGCTCTTATGATTGATGTTGCAGAGTTCTTTTTGATTATAATCAAAATAGGGGAGAAAAATTTAAAGCCTATGATTCAATTTTAAATTTTATCTGGTATGTTTAATGTGTTTGTTAGTATGACGAGATAAAGCAGGTTATTACAAAGGGCTTTAAAAGAAAATTTTGATCATCATCAAAAAGGGGAGATTGTTGACAATTCAAGGACTTGATGTTGCACTTGATGAATATGAAGAATGGATTTTGATGATGATCCAAGAACTAAAGACTTAGAATATTGAAGATTGAAGATTGGTGATAATTGTATTGTAATAACTTCGATTTATTTAAGATTGAGTCTGTATTTTTAGAGTCTAAGATAGCCGGTACATAGTCACGTAACTTAGAAGCTTCAAAAAGCTCAAATTTATCATTCGAGCTCGGGTTTAATCGATTATATAGGTAAATAATCGATTAAAGCAGATGAGAAAACACTTTCTATACAAACTCACTGTTTTAATCGATTAAAACAGACAAAAGAATCGATTGTTTTGTACACTGTCAGTACTGAGATAATCGATTATTTCACCAAATAATCGATTATTCCGAGAGGGTTGGGTTACGAAGTATTTGGCTTCGTTTTAATCGATTATTACTCCAAATAATCGATTATTTCGATCTGTTTTTCAAATTAAATTTCAAATTAACCCTATTTTCGAAAACCCAATTACCAAGAACCCTAGTTTCGAAATCCTCAATTCCTAAACCCTAATTTCCCTACTTAAACTCTGCTTTAGCACTCGAAAAAAAGAACAACTAAAGAACAACTCTTTCCATACAAAAGTTAAGTGCTTGTGAGTGCCGGAGAACTGTTTGTTGCAAGGAAAGGGGCTTTTGGAAACTTCGGTGTGAGGCTAGAAGCGATAAGAATCACTAAGTGGAGTTCTTAGTGGATTGAGTGCTTTGTCAGTCTCCGGGAAAAGCTGTTCTTCGGGGCTTTTGGAAACTTGGTGTGAGGCTAGAAGCGATAAGAATCACTAAGTAGAGTTCTTAGTGGATTGTGTCTCTGTGCCGTCTCCGGGGAAAGTCTGTTTATCATCTCTTGTGGATTTCAAGAGAGGTTTTATCTTTAACTTTATCTTTTTCATTATAATTTGTGTTGTAACAACTTTGTTCTTAGTGACAGCGTTAATCCTCTTTTGAGTGATTAGTAACTGGACGTAGGGTCTTTTGATCCGATCCAGTATAAATCTACTGTGTAATCTACTCTACTCTTCTCTATTTACATTTACGCAGTTTTTAATCGGTAAAATTTGGGGAAAATTTTGAAAACCTAATTTTTATTAAGAAACCAATTCACCCCCCTCTTGGTTTTTGTCCGACCACGCGAACATTCCGCTGCGCGATTCTAACACATCTATTTTCTAATAAAAACTATTATTTTTTTAATTTTTTAAAATTGAGAGGATGGTTTTAAAAAATTAACCCTCCCCTATAAAATTATAATAATAAATATTAGACAAATCAATTATAATATATGAAGTCAGTATCGAGGGAGGTTCATATGAAAAATATTCTGAAATTTAACACAGTATAAAAAAAGAAAAATAATAATAATAATAATAATAATAATAATAATAATAATAATAATAATAATAATATAAATATAAATATTTATGAGAATGATTTGTAGATAATAAAATTGTCCTATCCATATGTTTTTTTACTTGAGTATTTTATATAGTAAATTATATATGTTTAATTATACACTACTGCCTAATATATTATGATATATAAAACTTTAAAATTATTGTAAATGTGAAAATATAAAATTATAATAGATAAATTTCATATTACTCATATAAAATTATTCATGGTATAAGATTTGATGATGAATCCAATCAAGGTAGTTAATTACCAAACCATTATTCTTCTTTTCCTCTATTTTTAACCTAAAAGATCAATTCAAAGTGGTAATGTCGTAATTCCATGAATCCTTCCATGTGCAACGGAGAAGTCGATGAATATATTATCAGATTTGGTGGGAGTTTAAGAGATTCAATATGTTGACATTGAAAAACTCGTAATTTTTGTATAAAAACACACATTTTGGAAAAAGGTCATGGAATTGCCCTAATTACAAGTTATGATTGTGTTTTTGTTGTTTATGTTATACACGCGTCTTCTTACCTTTTATTTAAATCAATTTTTTTTTTTTAGTAATTGTAAGCAAAACAAAATGGGTGTAACCTTTTAAATAGATATTGGAAGGGAAAGTAATAAAAAGAGTTTATGTTTCATATTCAACAATATATGCATATGTCATGTCCATTTCAGATGCATGAATTATGCTTTTGTTTTGAAAAATATGTTTCAACAATTAAAAAATAATAGTACTATTTATAAATTATTATTATATATTATTTAGAAAATATGACAAAAATTTGGGTGTAGATAGGATTGTGGGAATTTGGCATCAGAATTGAGATTGATGCACACCAAGATTAGATTCACAACAATGTTATCATTTCACAAAAAGTTGAAACCACTATCACCCTCAGTGGGATCTGAATCAGGGTGTCACCTTTCATTAAAATCCAAAATTCTTTGGGTCATAAACTTCACCATTAATCAAATCAATCTCTTTTCTAACTTCATCAATTACTTACAAATTACATAGAGCTATTATTTCAAACAAGGTTCAACATGATGGATGACAATATGATATGCATGCAGGAGAAAATTAATAAATGATTCCATTTTTATAATTTTTTAATATACAAGTCAATTTTTTTTTCAAATAAAAAACACAATTACTTGATACCTTATAAAGGTGATGAGTCAGATTCTCTTATAAATCTTAACTAAGATAAAACAGTAACTTGGAAACACAAGAAAACAAAACCCTGATTCACATTTCAAATTGCTCTTATATATGTCTTCAATTTGTTTGGTTAATTGTTAGATTTGAATGGAGGTTCATTGTTCACGTTAATAATGTGTGAAGAGATGTTGTTGGAATCAGATTTGTGATCAATGGAATCTGGATTTGCTTCAAGCATTGCACCCTTCAAAGGCAAGGGAATATCCTCCACCACTATATTCTCCACTTGTTCGTTGTGTTTTCCCCAAAGAACTGAGTACAACCCTATAACGATCAAGACGGCACCAAGCACACTGCACTCACGAGCCCCAAGTCAAATTCATTCTCCATCAACTTTAGTGCATGATTAGGTTAAAGATTTCACCAAAATAAGTTGAATTAAATATGTAACCGAAATACCATGAGCACTTAAATAATAACTTATATATATAAATATATTCTTTGTGGGTACAGAAAAGGTAGTAGTATTTTTAATTTTTCTTTTGGGGGACAGAAAACGTCGTAACAGATATGCTCTTTTGAATGTACAAGTATATATATGTTTTTAATATTGTTTATTTTTTTTAGGGAAAGGTTTTCCAATGATGAGTACATGGAAGGAAAAGGTTATAGAGATTATACCCTCCAAGAAAAATGTGTTCTGCAAGGATAAAGGAACCCATGATGGCTACAATGATCATCATGAGAGGGCTAAATGCAGTTGCGAAAACAGGTCCTTTCTTCTTAATTACCAATCCTTGGATGTAGTATGATAAGCTTGATGTAACAATCCCCTAATACAGAACAATTCAGATAATCATTTCACTAAGTTAATAAATATCACAGAAAGAAGCTTAATTAATAATTAAATAAGATAAACTACTGTTACAGTGGATCAATCATATTAGTTGTTATGGTATTTTCAAAATCATATATTTTGATGTGTTTTAGAAGTCAATGAATAATCTTACAGCATAGGCAGCAGCAAGTAAGTTCATATCCCAGCCAATTGTCCACACTGATGCCTTGTGTTCCATAACAAAAGTAACAGCAGTGGCTTGAATGGTGCCTATGAAGCAGATGAGTGAAGTGAGGCTCAGCTGGTGATTTTTGTAGGTTTCAATGGCTTTGGCCTGTCCAGCAAAAACATGAAAAATATGAACATATGATTAAGATTGTTTGTTGTTTGGTTTAATAGTAGGTGGTCTTACTTGTAAAACAAAGAGGGATGCCCAGGCAAGTGTGGCAATGATTAGGAGGATGGAGCCAATGAGCCAATCTCTGTCAGAAGGTGTTGAGGCATTTGTTGTTGCATTATTGGCTTGCCTCTGATGAAGGGCATGTTTGGTCCAAACCATCTCCACTACAGGTCCTTTGTACAAGGTCATCAACATGGCCCCACCCACAGTCACCAATGTTCCCACCACTTTTGCTTGGCACCTCACCTTCTTCATGTTGATCTTCTCCATCCTTTTCATTTATTATTAAAATCATCAATTAATCACCACTCCTCTCACATGAAGAAACCAGAAAAAAAAAAAAAAAAAAAAGTTATCTCTCTATTGGAATTATCTTATTCTTTTACCTGCATAAAACTGCCATCACAAAAGTCATTGCAGGAAGCACGTTGCTCATTGCACAAGAAAAGGTTGGTGATGTCAATTTCAACCCAGCATAGTAGAAGTTTTGATCAATCACAGGCCTGCGGATACCAACAGTATAGTAAACACTTCAATCTGTAACCAGCTTGTTCATTTATCAATGTATTAAGTTCTGTAAAGAAATAATATATACGTAACAATTATGGAACTAACCCAAGTAGAGCTAGGATGAAAATTTGCATGAAAATTGAGAATGTTATCCTTGGTTGAGCTTTCCTGTGGAAATTGAAACGATTTATCAGCATTAATTTTGCAATGCTTTTGAATTAACAAAGATGAAACATGCTATGAAATGCTACAAGGTGGTGTTTGTTCTGTGTACTACCAACCTTTCAAAGATGAAGGCAAATGGAGCTATGACAGCAGTGGCAAAGGCATGGCGATAAACAACAAGAACATAGTGGCTCATGCCACGGTTGAGGGAAACCTTGGTGATGATGTTCATGCCGGCATAGCCAAATTGCAAAGCAATCATGGCAAAGTGGTGTTTAGAGTTCTCAAGGAAGTTTGCACAACATCTAAGCTTGTGAGTGGTCATTTTGGTTGCTCTATTCTTTGGAGAATATGGAGAGCCTAGTTTTGATTAAAGGGTGGAAAGTGAAGAATAATGGGAAGAACAAGAATTGGAAGAATGAAGGTTTGTGTTTCTTGCTAGGGAATAATAGCATGAGAAGGCACCTTCTTTTATACCAACATGGAATCAATTGTCTACGTCATATGTTTGATTAAATGTTTAAAATTTCATGGCCTTTCTCTCTAGTGGGGTGGACGTAGGAATCCCTTTCATGGGGGCAGGTCAATACGCATACATTGGTGCTTGGATACAAACTTACCAAAATAAAGCAAATCCACTTTTAATCAAAATAATTAAGTTAATAAATTATATGCTTAATTAAAACCGACTCAAGTATAAATTTTTATCATATATTCATCTAAAAAAGTTGAAGGGTGTTAACAAATATTCCTAGAGTTTTTCAGATTACATCTACTTAGTGATTAACTTCACTTAGTGATTTTCCATCTTCTGAAACAAAATGAGAATATTCGCTGTGTTTCACAAAAAGTAAACCAATTAATAAAAGAGACGAACATCGACCAAACTTCCATGAATATTTTTAAAATAACAAGCTAAGTTCATTCATTGCAAAAAATGTATATCTCTCTTTAGAATATAATAATTTCGTTTCAAAATATTCCAGAGGGAATTTGATGAGCATTTAGTTTACGATTCTTTCCAGACTTTGAGTCAATTAATTACCCTTTTCTATTCATTTTTTTTAAGTGACCCACTTCTCACAAAACTAGTGGAGGTTACCCTATAATACACTTTATTTAAGTTCACAATAATTGATGGTATACTTTTTGTAACATAAGATTATTTAATTAATTTTAACATTAATATTTGTAAATTTTATTTAGAAGATAAGAAGGGTGAGATCATGTTTCAATGTGACTTAAGTATCTCCTAAATTAGATCTTAATTTTTATTTTATTTTATTTTTTTGGAAAGGATGTGGATCTTAAAAATTATTGTGTTGACTAATAAGTAGCCAAAACCATATCATAAAATGCATTTCACATAGAAGCGTGCATGATTAATCATTTAAATGTTAGATAAATTCTCATGTTGAAAATATTTTTTGTTTTAAAAATTTTATTTATCATGATTAACTGATTTAAAAAAGAAAATATATATAAATTATTTTTCACATCCACTCTTAAACAATCTGAAAGACTTATGAGTGTCACCTTATCTAAGAATTAAAGGAAAAAATAATTTATATATACTATTTTTTTTAATCACTAAAATATTTTTTAAAAATAAAATTATAATGAATAAGATCACGGAAACAAACAACTCACATACAAATATTGATCTAATAATCTTATCGTAAGAATCAATCATTATTTTTATATTCTGAAATAATAAATATAGAATTGAGTTTTTATTGTTTCTGTTCTATAATCATCAATCTAAAATGTATTTTTATATGAATTAAGTGAATATTACATTTTAAAATGTATGTTTATAAGTCCTTAGTGAAAGCAACAAAGATGACTTATATATAATGAGTCATTCACCCACCAATGACTCGTACCAATACATTGTGTGTACAAAATAAAACCACAGAATCCACAGTTTAACCATAAATAAGAAATCAAAATGCAGGTCAACTGTTTGTTTTTTTGTCTCACAGAAATGATGTCACAGATTTATTAAGAACAATAGAAAAAAAGAGAGAGATAAGAACAAATAATGTAATCGTATCTTAAAAAGATAATTAGAAGTTTATATATATAGAAGCGTGAAATTCCCCAACAGAAGTTTGTGGAGTCTGATACACCTTCAAGTGGAGCACCAACATAACCAAATGACCATCTAATCATCTCCAATCATTGTTCATCATATGGTCCCAGCAAAATAGTGGAACCCTACGATCTTAGCCATGACCCTGTTAAGAGTTTTTCTTTTTTTAAAGGGTGTCTGTGTATTTCTTTTGGTTTGAACAAAAATGTAAATGATTTAGTGTCTCATTTTCAACCTTCAAAGCTGAAACATTGTAATTTTCTGTGACTTTCACGTAACATACATATAGGGTGAAAGCTGTTTACTGCTTTTTGAGTATAGAAAATAAGAAAACCAATTAGAAAATAGTAACAGATAATGAACTCAGTTAACTCTAGAAATAAGAGTTTTTAGTGTATAATTCTCACATTTTATGAATTAAATACATTAGTTTTGGAGTAAGATATCTGTATTTGAGTTGTGTGTGTGTGTGTCCAATATTCATCCAAAGAAGAAGAGGCAGACAAAAGTTTGATGTTGTGAATATGGTTGGCCACTGAAATGAAGGAGAGACCACAATTTCTGCGTATGTGTTGGAAGCCATGCTCACACTCCAAGAACAAACATATGCTTCTCATAATATTATACAAGTGAAAGTGAAATCTCCTTTTTCAGCATAGAATTTAAAAATAAGTTATTTTATTTATCAAACATAAGTACTTGCATGTTTATTTAATATTTTTTATCATGTTTTATATGTCAAATTTAGAAAGACTATGTAGCCTAGAAGAAGGTGCAATCCAAGAAGAAAATATTCTAGAAATGAAAATGGGTAACAACATATATTTCCCATTTTCTGCTGTAAAGGAGTTGGTAAGTGTTAAAAAAATTAAAAAAATAAAATATATTTTAGTTTTTTTATCTAATATTAATTACATTAATTTTAAATAATAATTATTTTATTATATTTTTATTTTATTTTAATAATTATACTCATCTTAATTTTTTAGTATATATTTTATTTATAATTTTTATTATTTTAATATTAATACTAATAAATTTATTATATTATAAAAGTATTATTTTATTAATTTTGATTGAATCTATTTAATTTTTAAATTTTAAATTTATATTTTTACCGGTTTACTAATCACTCCAATTTAAAAGTTTTATCTCCTTTCCCTTACAAGTATATCTATGAATAAATAAATAAATAAAAGTTTTGAAATTCTTTAGTTTAGATTATAGTTTCATTAATTAAAATTTTATACTGTGAAACTAATATATATTAGATTCACTACGATTGATAGCAATTTAACTATCATAGTTATTTTTTTCTAATGTTTCATGAAATTCATTATTCAAACAGGCAAGAAAGAAATACATTAGACTTCTAAATAATTTATAATTTAAATTGAATTAGATTAATTTTGTGATTGTCATTTTAGTCTTTATCACTTAAATAAATTTAGGTTAGATTATTCATAAGTTTATATTGATTATTTTATAAAATAATAATACTTTTTAAATAAAATAATTTTATTTTATTTTAAAATTATATATATATATATATATATATATATATATATATATATATATATATATATACTTATAAATTATAAGTAGTGATACTTAAAAATATATCAAACCAAAACCTATGAATTTCAACCAACTAAAATAGGAAAGATAAAGCACTTAAAAAAAAAAAATCATTTAAACTTTGAGTAACATTTCATTCCAACGAGATATTGACACATAGAATGATTTAGCAATAAGATAATTGCAGTACTAAGTTGATGAAAAAGAAAAGTAACATCAATAATGAGAATATATGTGAATGGTGATGACGATGATAATATAAAAGCTAACATTGGAAGGAACAATTCGTCTCATTTGTTTTCCAAGTATATATGAGTAAACAAGTATTGAGTTGAAGGGAAATCATGGTTTCCATGAGTGATGCATGTATAAATTATTCATGCTTCATAAATTAGGTGTATTGGCATAACTCCAAGCGAAATAAAGTACCTTTTATGAAATAAAGTTGTGGAAAATGCCAATTTTCCAAAACCCTAAAAAGCCTTCTATTATTGAACCACCATTAGTGTTGCAACAAAATTGAAAAGTTACGGTCAAAGATTCTTGTCTCCTCCTACGGGAAGTGAATCTAAAGGGGCTTCAACGTGCCAATGCATGCGATCTAACGAATTCTTAGGTTGGTCGATTACAAAAGACATTGAAGATTGTTGTGTTGTGTCTAATGTTTTCACTAATCACTTCAACACAAGTTGAGTAATTCATAAGCTATTTTAAGAAGTGTCTTAGCTTCGGTCAACAACAATACGTTTTATTTGGATTCAGTGAGTGTATTGGCTACAAATTTCAAGATAATAATAATGTTAATAGGTTGATATTTTATTCTATGTTATTTTACCAAAATAAACACTATAAAAAGTAATTTATTTATCTAAAAAATTTAGATAAGAATTCAAATTTTATAGGTAAATTACTATTTATCTTTATTTTTTATGAATTTATTGATAAACAAGAATGAAATATTTACATATAAATTTTATCAATAGAAAATTTTTGGGTCAAGACACGAGAATCATTTTTAAAGAATAATTTAAAAATTATACAAATTGTATTATATTTAGTTAAAGATTTATAAAAGTATTTAAATATTTTAGTTTTTTTTTATATTCTGATTAATTCTGCATAATAATCACAAACGGTTATATAAATAAGTTTGACATATTTTAATTTTAATAAGAAAATATATGTATATTTTAGAACTTTTCATGTTTTTTCATACAATTCTTTTACAAAAATAATTTAACAATTTTATAATAATAAAAATCGAAAAATCGATCACTCAATAACAAAATTAGACCATTTTTTTATGAAGAGAAATTTACATTATAAAAAAAAAACTCACTAAAATATAAATATTTGAAACTGTAGTTAAAAATTGAGTAGTAATATAATAAAACTGAATGAGCTATAGTTTAGGTTAAGGAAGGTTTAGAAAGGCTACACTATCCATAAATTTCCAAGTAATTAATTCATGCCATCGATTTCCTAAAGTGGTGTTCAACGTTCTGAGTCATCATCCATCACTATGATCCTACTTCAAACCCAACCCTTATCATCTCACCATTTTCTTCTCAAAAATTTTGAGTGTGTTGTTAGCCTTTTTTAGGTAATTTTATTCCAAGTCTTTGTTTTTCTTTTCATTGCTTCTTAATCAACTTTATATTTCTTCTCTTATCCACACACATTACAGTTTTATTAAATTAGGATTCCCAGACCATAACTTCGATTAAAATAATAAACATGGATCGCCACCTAATTCCAAACAAAACTTCAATAACTAAGTTGTTAGCATTTCTTTTAGGGTTATATATTGTGTTTTTTATTTATTTATATGTTTTTTAATTTTATTATTTCTATTTAACGTAAGAATTCAACATTTACTCGTGTAAAATTGTTTCTACCAGATTTTACCACTTTTATACAAAATTTAGAACAAATTAACTTTTTTTTACTAATTTTAAAAAATATAAGTATATTATCTAATGAGTTAAACTTCTTAAGATAATGTCTTGTTGTCATACGAGACATGACAGTATGATTAATTTTGGATAGTATTATTCGGTTTTGAAATTTTGTTATTTTTTTATTCTTAAAAGACCTTTTAATGGATTAAAAGATGAATTAGTATATAAAATATATTTGATCTTAACTTCTAAAAATGAGATTCGCGAATTGATCGAAATAAAAGTAATATATAATTAATTATTATGTGACATGAGTGAGACACGTGTCTATTGGATGCAACAAGAAATTTGAATTATATATATATATATATATAGATAGATAGTGATAAGAGCATAATGTCCATTAATAATGTTGCTACACTGTTGAGGGCTAACGTATGCAAATGTATGAGGATAAGCCACTTGTGTAAAGTGCAATTCAGCAACAGAACACAGCATTTCAATCTAACTGCAACAATTTTGAGCCAATAGCTATGCTAATATTTGGATAATTTCAGATAAACACTAGCTGCATCTTTCTGAATTTCTTAAGCCAGAAACCTATCAGTGTCACTGTCATTTGTTTTAAAAAATATCTCTCTGTATTGTCATCAATTACGTAACAGATAAATCTTGTGGCTGTGCAGTGCAGTGTTGTATAAAAAACAATATTGTGAGTAGTGGAATGCTCACAATATTACCACCTCTTGCAGTAAATTAAGATGGATTTACTTTGAGAAAATGACAAGGTTTTCATAGTGCTTGAATGATTAACCCCTTTTTAATACCATAAATAATGTTGTATCTGCATGAATTAATAACAAAGTAAATACAACATCTAGTGTTAGTGACTTCCTACACATAGGACTTCACCTAACCCTAACCATGCATGTGATGTGATAGGAATATTAATTATGCTTCAAAATCCAGAAATGAACGAGAGTGACATGGTTGAATTTGATATGTAACTTTGATTTACTGCTGTAATATATTAGTAACAAATCCAAAACTAATTACATTATGTATACAGATTATCCTTCATATAATATAATAATATTTAACTTAACTTTATTAAAAATTTAAATGTGAGTTGAAATCTTGAATAAAAATAAAAAAGTTGAATAATTTATAAATGAGAAATAGTCAAACTAATACCTCAAAATTTAAGGTTAAAAATGATATAATATTTTCTTATATTATTGATTTGTGTCTTATTTATGAAAATATCTCTTATTAATTTCCTCGTAAATATTTAATATTCATCGTCTCAATCCCCATATTTACAACATTTTATAATTTTTGAAAATCTTCATAAAAACATATTGAACATGTGAGAAGAAAAGTCTCATATCAAGAAAATCTTAGTTTGATGTTTACTTTTCTTACTATAAAAGGAACATAGTATTTACCTTATAAAAAACATCAACATTACTTCATTTTCTTTCTCTTACTGCTTTAGTACTTAAGAGATAAATTATGAGAGAAAAATAGTTTCTTCTTTTAGGTTCACGTAGAGTTGTTTTTCCTTTATTTTCAGGAAAGAATGTTATTGTTTTCTCCTTTGAGGTAGAGAGAGAAGGGTTGTAATTTCTTTCATTAGTGAAATTACTCTTTTGCCTATTGTCGGTGTTTTTCTCATCTTTTATTTTAGTTGTATGTGTTTATGTTTTTGTCTGATATCTAACAGTGGTATCAGAGCCACTAGGTTGTGATATTGGTCTTCTGCTACATAGTCATTAGAATAGTGTTGAAGAAAATTCTTAGTATGCTTTGTGGTTGTGGTTAATCTAATCTTCTACATAAGAAAAGAGTTATTCTTGTTACTAGATATTATTTGATAATGTGATAATGCATGTCTATGAAAAGTTATGAAAAAAAAAACTTGGTATTTAAGCGTGTCCATTAGTGATACATCTCTCTTTCATGAGAACTTACCTGATATATTGGTTCACGGTCTATCGTTGTTGTTCCAGTAGACAATATTATTTATAGTGAGGATTGCATAAGTCAGTTTGGAACCATGACAACAAAATATGAGATAAAGAAGTTCAATGTGAGTAATTTGAAGATAAAGGCAATTTTGATGAAGGACAATTGTATGGATGCAATTGCGGAAAAAATTATGGAACACTCGGATGAACGAAGATGGAAAGAAATGAACGACAATGCTATTGCGAATTTGCACTTATCAATGATAGATTCGGTTTTATCCAGTGTTGCGGAGAAGACTACTACGAAGGAGATTTGAGATACCCTCATTAAACTATATAAGGTAAAGTCACTTCACACAATAATATTCTTGAATAGAAAACTCTATACTCTTCGGATGAGTGAGTCTACATTAGTGATGAACCACATCAATCATTTGAATACCTTGTTTGTTCAACTATCAACGACATATTTTAATATAGTTGAAAATGAACATGCGGAGTTTCTACTTCAGAGTTTACCTGATTAGTATGATCAGCTCATCATCAATATTACAAATAATAATATTGATAAGAATATGCACTTTGAGGATGTCGCCGGAGCTATTCTTGAAGAAGAATCTAAGCGGATGAGTAAGGGTGAAAGTTTCAAACAAGAAGAGGCTTTGAGGATGATGAGAGGAAGATCAAGAGAATGTGACTCGAGTAATCATAGATCGAGTTCTCAAAGTAAGAAGATTTTTATAACCAAATGCTACTTTTGTGGCAGGAAAGGACATACAAGAAAAGAGTGTTGCAAGAGGAAGAATGGAGGAAACAACTATAAAGAATCAACCTCACAAAGCTGTGTTGTAAGTACCTCGGAAAATGAAGATATTTTGGTGAGTGAAGCAGTAATTAGTTCTAATGGTGAAAAGAAGTTTCATAACAAGTGGATAGTGGATTCAGGTGCAACATGACACATGACTCCGCACCGAGATTGGTTTCACACTTATGAACTATTCTCAAGTGGATCCGTCTTTATGGGAAACAACCATGCATTAGAGATTACTGGAGTTGGTACCGTTAAAATTAAAATGTATGATGGTACTATTCGCACAATTCAAGGGGTATGACATGTGAAGGACTTGAAGAAGAATATATTGTTCATTGAGCAATTAGATGACCTCGGGTGTAAGATCCATGTTGAAGGTGGAATATTGAAGGTGGTGAAGGGGAGTTTAGTGGTCATGAAGACAAAGAAGATCATGACAAATTTGTATGTGCTGCTTGGAGATATGTTGCAAGAAGCGGATGCATCAGTTGTGGCAACAAGTCAGGAAGATACATTGACCATGTGGCATCATAGACTTGATCATATGTCAGAAAGTGGTCTGAAAATTCTTGCAGAATGTAATCTCTTACCTGGGCTTAAAGAGGTTATTTTACCCTTTTGTGAGCACTATGTGATAAGCAAGAAACATAGATTGAAGTTTGCTAGAGTGATTGCTAAAAGTAAACACATATTGAACTTGATTCATTCTTATGTGTGAGAATCGTTGGTACTATCCCTCGGAGGAGCAAAATATTTTGTATCATTCATCGATGATTACTCTAGGAGAATGTGGGTATACCATATCAAGAAGAAGTCATATGTGTTTTCATAGTTCAAAGAATTCAAAGCACAAGTAGAACTTGAAATTGAGAAAAGAATTAAGTACTTGAGGACAGATAACGAAGGAGAATATGTAGACGGAGAAATTTTAGCATTTTGCAAACAAGAGAGTATTATCAAACAATTTTTTGTCCCATATAGATTATATTGTGAACAACTAGAGTAGTCAAGTCTTTTTGGGCAGAAGTAGTTAAAACTGTCTGTTATGTTATAAATCGATCACTGTCAATCGTCATTGGTTTGATCACACCAATGGAGTTATGGAAAGGTAAACCAACTGATTATTCATCCTTATATATTTTTTGTTGTCCTGTGTACGTTATGTACAATACTCAAGAAAGAACAAAATTGGATCCAAAATCCAAGAAATGTATCTTCTTGGGCTATTCTGACAATGTGAAGGGGTATCTCCTGTGGGATCCCACTTCCCACAAGGTTTTTATTAGTAGAGATGTAGTCTTTACAGAAAATAAACTGCAAAGTGAGCAGACAAATGATAGATTGATAGAGGACATGGTTATAGTACAGATAGAAAAGAAGTTTTCGGATGACTCATCTGAGTCAGAAGAGGAGCACGAAGATCAAGAGTCAAATGAGGTTGGTAATGAAGATCTTCGGTGATCAACACAAGAAAAAGTCAGATCATCTTGGCATTCATAATATGTGATGGAAATTTTTAGGATTTTGTGTATGTGTATTTCTGATATATCATGTGGGTATATTTTTTATTCATATAATATATATATATATATATATATATAGAGAGAGAGAGAGAGAGAGAGTAAAAATATTACAAAATATCAAATATTAATAATATCTTAATCATAACTGCCTAAATCAAAATAATAATTTAATATTTTTTATCTTCTTTCTTAAAAGATAATACAATACCTAATTTAAATAAAAGATAGTAAAGTAATATTTCCAACATTCCTCCTTACTTTAATATCTATTTATTTGAATTAGATATTCTTCCTTTCATTTTGCTTAGAATTTTTCCTCCTTTTTTATTTGTACTTCTTGTCATATTTCTTTTTGTATGGGATCACATTTTCGTTCAACTTCACTTTTTTCATCAAAGTATTTCTTCATTTATCAACTTCATCTCCTTTATTTCTTTCAAACTTCATGTTAGTACTGTTACCTCTTTGATGAAAGTTGGAAACGGTTTCTTCATCTACATCTTTATTTTCCTCTTTAACATCAAGTCCTTCAAGAAATATTCTTCATGTTTTTTCTTTGACTTTTCTTTTATATCCTCGTTTGTAATCAACTCTTCTTTGATCAAATCTAAAGTGAAACTTTTTCCTTTCATGTGAACTTTGAATATTTCCAAGTTATTTGTATCTTTAATCACACAAAGTTTGTGTTCAAAAGACACCTTATAATTTTTCTCCAATAATTGAGTAACACTTAACAAATTATGATTAATATCAGGAACATATAAAAATCAAAAATTAATTTAATATCTGAATAACTTTTAACTGCAATTGTTTCCGTACCTTTCACATCCATTTATTCCTCATTACTGATTCTCACTTTAGAAATATGTGATTCGTTGAGCTCTTTAAAAATTTCGAGATCATGAGTCATGTAATTTGTACAACTATTGTCTATATGTCAACATGTGGATTTGTTGATTGTAGAACATGTTGATGCCAGGAGAAGTTCTCCTTCTACTCCATCCTCTATAACCTTGACGGCTTCTTTTAGTTGTGATTTGCAGATCTTTTCTTTGTTGTTCTTGCTTTGGAGAAAACCTTCTCCATGATATAGTAAAGAATCTTCACCAGCAACATGATCTCTTATCATCAATCTTCGTTGCTCTTGCGCTTGAAAAGCATGTAACACTTTTTCCAAAGTAATATTAGACAAATCCTTTGTGTTTTCCAATGAAGTAATAGATGTTTCATATCTCTCTGACACAATTACCAGAAGTTTCTCAACTATTATAGAATCAGGAAATTTCTTGCCTAACAATTTTATTTTGTTAGCAATACCGAACAATTTGTTTGAGTATTCATTAATTGTCTCTGACTCTTGCAATTTTTGTATCTCAAATTCCCTTATCAAGTTTAGAACTTTCATATCTCGAATTTTTTCGTCCCCTTCATATTGATCTTTCAAATAATCCCAAATTTCTTTTGGTGACTTTAGCGTCATGATTCTGGTGAGGATAATTTG
Organism: Sphenostylis stenocarpa; assembly: GCA_963425845.1. Taxonomy (NCBI): domain Eukaryota; kingdom Viridiplantae; phylum Streptophyta; class Magnoliopsida; order Fabales; family Fabaceae; genus Sphenostylis; species Sphenostylis stenocarpa. The sequence goes on from OY731402.1 coordinate 55,558,330, forward strand.
TGAAACACCAGCAAACAAACATGATTTAACTTTTTGCTTCCTCATTTTTCTTTCTCTGTGAAATGTCATTTGAGCTATGGTGGGATTTTCAGGTAGCGGATCAACAATATAATCTTCTTCCACAGCTTCCCATACATTCAATCCTTCAAGATAGGATTGCATTCTCAAAGCCCATAAGTCATAAATTTTGCCATCAAAAATTGGAATAGCGATTTGTGGAAAGTTTCTTCCTCCTTCCATTGTCTCGAATTAAAGTTCTGATACCACTAATAAAAAATTTTAGGATTTTGTGTATGTGTATTTCTAATATATCATGTGGGTATATTTTTTATTCATGTATTCTATGTATATATAGAGTAAAAATATTATAAAATATCAAATATTAATAATATCTCAATCATAACTGCCTAAATCAAAATAATAACCTAATATCTTATTATCTTCTCTCTTAAAAGATAATAAAATCTCTTAATAATTAATTTAAATAAAAGATAATAAAGTAATATTTCCAACAATATGTGATGACAAATCATGATGCGTATTGTCTTCTAAATTAAAAAGGAGAACATTCAACTTTTCAAGAGGTTATGAGTTTTTCAGAAGTTTCTCTATGGGTGACTGCAATGCAGAAAGAAATTAAGGCTCTTCTTAAAAACAAGACATGGAATCTTGTGGAACTTCCGAAAGGTCGAAAAACCATTGGTTGCAAATGGGTATATAAGATCAAGAGAGATGACAATGATCAAGTAGAAAGATATCATGCTAGATTAGTGGTAAAGGGATATGTTCAGAAAAAAGGTATTGATTTCAATGAGATATTCTCGTTGGTTGTCAAATTGACGTCCATCAGAGTTGTCTTGGTTATGTGTGTTGCATTTGATTTACATCTTGAACAATTGGATGTAAAGACTATTTTTCTTTATGGAGATCTTGAAGAGAAAATTTATATGTTTCAACCAGAAGGCTTTAAAGAACAAGAAACTTAGTTTGTAAGTTGACCAAATCTCTATACAGTCTAAAGCAGGCACCCAGATATTGGTATAAGAGATTTAATTTCTTCATTATTTGTCTTGGTTACAATAGACTAAGCTCATACCATTGTACATATTATAATAGGTTTGGTGATAATGATTTTGTTATCTTGTTATATGTGGATGACATGTTGGTAGTAGACCCCAACATAGATCGAATCCAAGAGTTAAAGGCACAATTGGCTAAGGAGTTTGACATGAAGGACTTGGGACTAGCAAACAAGATTTTAGGGATGCAAATTCACAAAGACAAAAAAGATAGGAAGGTTTGACTTTCTTAGAAAAATTACTTACTAAAAATCTTGTTGCGCTTCAACATGCAAGATTGCAAGCTAATTTCCACCTCATTTCCTATCAATTGTAAGTTATCCTCAAGTATGAGTCCCAACAATGAAGCAGAGAGGATGCAAATGTCTCGAGTACCCTATGCATAGCAGTGGGGAGTCTTATGTATGTCATGATTTGTACAAGATCATAAATTGCACAAGCAGTGGGAGCAATTAGTAGATTCATGGAAAATCCTGGTGGAGAGCATTTGAGTGCTATAAAGAGGATCCTTAGATACATCAAAGGAACCTCAGGTGTTGCATTATGTTATGGAGGATCATAATTAGTTATCAAAGACTGTTGATTCAGATTTTGCAGATGATATGGATAAAAAGAGATCTACAACTGGTTATGTGCTTATAGTTGCAGGAGGGACAGTAAGTTGGTTATCCAAGTTATATGATATTGTAGTTCTGTCCCACAGAAGCTAAGTACGTGACAGTCACCCAGACATGTAAGGAAGTTATTTAGATTAGGAAGATAATGGAGGAACTCGGGCACAAACAACAACAAATTGTTGTGTATTGTGACAGTCAGAGTACATTGCACATTGCAAGGAATCCAACTTTTCATTTCGGGACAAAACACATGGGAATAAAATATTATTTTGTTTAGGAAGTAGTGGAAGAAAGAAGTGTGGATATGCAAAAGATTCACACAGATGAGAACCTAGCAGATATTATGACAAAGCTGGTTAGTGTTGACAATTTTGTATGAAATCAATTTTACTATGGCCTAGCGGAAACATAAGCAACATGGATGACAAAAATAAAACAAGCATAGTGTGAAGATTTGATTAATTTAATCAAAATCGTCAAGTGGGAGATTGTGAGAAAAAAAATCTCACATCAAGGAAATCTTAGTTTAATGCTTACTTTTCTTATTATAAAAGGATCATAGTGTTTACCTTGTAAAACACACCAAAATCACTTCATTTTCTTTCTCTTGTTGCTTTAGTACTTGAGAGCTAAATTAAGAGAAAAAAATAATTTCTCCTTTTAGGTTGTCTTAGAATTGTTTTTCTTTTATTTTCAGAAGAGAGTTTTATTGTTTCCTCCTTGGAGGTAAGAGAGAAGGATTGTAATTTCTTTCATTAGTAGAATTACTCTCTTACCTTCGATATTTTTCTCATCTTTTATTTTAGTTGTGTGTGCTTATACTTTTATCTGATATCCAACAGAACAATGATATGGACAACCACTTTCTTTTTATATAATTATCCTAATAATACAATAATTATAATTATAAAAAATTTAAATTCTACTATTATTATTATTATTTTACATTATTAAAATGAGTGATAGATAAATACCGATAAAAATCTATATTTTTCAAACACATTTTAAGGAAACATTTTCGTGTAAAATCTCACCATAAAAATGGTTTTATGACGAATATTTTGAGAACCGGCATGGCATGCTTCATCATTTTGTTTATATATATTTTTTCTTAAAGTTTTTATAGAAAAACTTTATTTTCGTAGTTAATGACATTGAGATACAGGAGCCAACAAAAACATCTTGAGACAATTTTACTTCAAATAACATAACAAGAATGTGAGACGTGCACATGAAAATGAGAATTTGAAGTAGCATACCAAGATTTGAACTTGAGATCATGGATTAAAAGGGAACAGCTCTGCACCACCAGGGATTAAACTGGGAAAGATAGTTATTCTTGCATCAACAACTTCAGAAGAACAAAAGTTCTGATGAAGAGGCGTAACAAGATATCCATGACAACCCAAACGCTTGAATAAACTACCAAGTTCCACACAAGATGTAATCCCATTCCTGATATTCATCAAGACAAACAGAGAGAAGGAAGCTGAAACAAGATTCTAATGGTCGCTCAACCCAGAGAAGAGCAATGATTCAAGAACCAAGAAATCGGAGTTATTCATCTTCAGGAATCAAACTTGGACGCCAACAGTTTTGCATAACATGGTCCTCCATTTTTCTTACACAAACAATTTGAGATGCAACACACCTTTACATACGAACCACCTTCACACTAAGTGCATAACAATCACAGCAGAAAACTGCTATAAGCATTGCCGTCACTTTTTTCGTTCTAGAGACCCAACAAAATCATCATTAACAAAGCAACCATAATACCAACTTACCAAGCCATCACTGTGCATAGGTAAGTTATGCATGAAGTCAGACCAATTTGCTTATGAACCGATTACATGAACTGAATTTTATAATCAATCCACTTTTTTAAAAGAAAAACTGGTTTGCTTTTAATGAAACCTATTTTGAATCAGTTTTAAAATTGATTTTTAGTACAATTTGTTTAGCCAGAAAATAAAACTAACCATGTGTAGAAAAAGTTTTTCTTATCCAAAGGGAGATGAATCAAGCATGCCCTAAGTTATCTACCAATAGTCAAAACTACATAACAAGATGTAAGGAAATTTAAAATAAAATAAACTTGAGACTTGCAGAGTCCCTCTTACAAAGTGGCTAACCAAGTTTTGCAAGTGTTTAAATTTCCATGAAATTCACATTAATAATGATCTTGTTGTTCAAGAATTTCTATTGTATATGTTACAGATGTTTCAGAGAACAATTGGAACATACCATCAATTTGGAAGGACAGAATTCCTTCCCTTTCTCTCTCTCTCTCTCTCTCTATATATGCCTTGTGAACATAGATCTATATGTACTCCTTGAAGCAGTTCTCCTATGTGCGATGCCCTTCAATCCTCACTCCCATTCAAAGTGTGAGAATCAAAACTTACCACCTTCTCCTGTTGCTCAGAGCTCTGAACAACCACAACAACAACATGGCTAATTCTTTGCTGGTATTCCAAGGCATTAACAATGACTCTTGGTGGTGGTTCCATGGCTGGATTTGGAGAAACAAAGGTGATGGTGGAACGGCACAAGGGGCAAGTGGCATGAGATTTGAGCCAAGTATCAATACAAGGGAGATGAAAAGCATGGTTGCATTTTGGCAACAATCTCAAGCTCTCATTCTCTTCAAACTCACTCAAACAAACTGAACAATCATTACCCTCCACCACCCCTCCACCTTTGTTATACTTGCAAACTGTGATGGCCTTGATTAGAGCATCATCCAGACCAGAATTGGAAGAGGAAGAAACCTGAGCAAGTTCACTGCTCCCATCTTCTGCTGGATCATTGGTGTGCATACTGCTGCGCCTGCAGAACCTTGAGATGATGGTGTAGTAAGTGACCAAGATGAAAGTGCTGGCTAATATTCCAATCACAGCAACTATGAGAGGAGAGAACTCAAAGCCTGAAGGATCATCATCCCCATCACCACCAAGGAAGAGTGAAGGAGGGGGAGGAGAGTACACTATGTAACACCACTGGGGACAGTAGATGCTGCAGATTCCTTCAGAACAATCCTTTGGGGTCCATGGATATGGATTTGGATTTGGATTTGGATTTGGATTGGAGTTACTTGCAGAAGCCATTACTGTGACTGTGTGAATGAAGTTAATCATCTATGAATGAATGCACAAATGATACGAGTTGTTCTATGTTGTTCACCCATTTTGGATCTTGCTAGAGAAAGAGTCAGAATCAAGAGATGGGGAATTGAGATTAAAGTAAACAATGGGGCGTACTTGAGAAGTAAATCAAGGGTAGGTGATGAGAAATTGCATCCACGTCTTATCTTTCTTCACCCACTTTTTCATTCTAGTTTCATCTTTTCTTTCATTAACATACATAACAAATTCAAATTCGTTGGTTTTATCCATTGATTTTCGAAACTAATAATGGATGAAAATTAACATTTAAATTCAATTGTTTCTCATGAAAATACCCTCGTAACAAACAAAATAAATAATTTATGATAACTTTTTAGTTGTGCTTTAGTTAGTGAAAAATCACTATGATTGCTTCTAATTAATAAATAATATTATATTTAAATGTTTTAAAATTTATTCCTAAACTTATCACATGCCTACTTATTATTTATCAATTCTGGTCTCTTGTTTTCTGTCGGTGGGGAAGATTGTTATTCTATGCACTCCACTCTGTCATATGAATTTTGTAATAAAATGATAATTATTTTATTCAGAAAGATATTAAGGTTACTCAATGCTTTAACTATTTTATATTAAAATATTCGTAATGAAATAATAATGAAATTTCAATTGTTCTTCACAATTTATTATCCACAAAATGTATACTTATTACTTTTGTACATTAAAAAATATAAATGAGGTGAATTTTAATCTATATAAACATGATATTGAGTATTTGTTTTGTTATTGCATTTGAAATCATTTTAAATTTTTAAATTTTTATTGTTGAAATAGTTTTTTCTTTAACTTATAGAAACTAAAAATTTAAAACTACTTTAAATTTTTTTCATGAATAAAGTCTACATCTTTTCCACGATTGTAATTTTTAAAAAATAATTTTTTAAATTTAAACAAATGAATAAAATTATATATTGATGGTTGGTTTAAGTTGTGATTTGATAATGACGGGTTGGTTGACGAAGTAGGGCGGCACATTCGATGGGTAGTTGCTTTGAGTAGTTTCTAAGGCAACAATTTTAATATATTTTTATAAAATTTTCATTTTTCATTTTAACTTTTCGTTCAAACCTTTACCTTTCAATACTTATAAAAAATGAGTTCGTTCCAAGGTCAAACATTAATTAAGTAGTTTAGCACGAATCATTAATTAACAAGTATATATATATATATATATATATATATATATATATATATATATATATATATATATATATATATATATGTATCAGTTTAGACCACCTACCTATTGCCATAGTCACATTAGTTGAAAACTTGTTGCAATTTTTTCAAAATTTTACCTCACCACTTCTTTAATACCACTATTTCTTAGATTTGAGAATTCTGTTATCCTCCTAAAATAAAAACAGGTTAATGCCAGAACCATTTCATGTTCAATATTTTTTTTTCTTCAAAATTGTCTTAAATCAAATACAACCAACAACCATCACGAGTAAAGAAACTAAAATCATGGACCAACTTCAAAATATTATAAAACATGTCAGACTAGTTAAAAAATTATAATTTAAATTAAACAACCATTTTTAATTAGATCCATTTAATAAATGACCAATTCATAGGTTAGATTGACCTTTTTTTTATTCTATCTCACCTTTCTTAGCACACCAAACCACTTTTTTGACAGCACTAATGGCATGTTGGTGGCTCCATGAAAGACTTAAAATCAATTCAAGTTAAAAGACATTTGAAAATATATAAAATTATTATATTATTTCATGTTTATGTTTTGCCAATTCTATACTTATCGTTACATTATTCGATTAGTAACCAATAATATTAATTTTGGAAAACACAAAATTTGAAAAATCCTTTTGTACACTATACATTTGTAAGATGATGCAAAACCTATGAAAACCCATTCATCATCTCAGTTGGGAACATCTCTTGAGCTCACCTTTTCGATAGAGATCCTTCTTAGACACACTTAAAATTCCAGATTGCTCCTCAACCTTGCTAATAAGAAGTTTCAGTAGAGGAACCTTCGATAGAGTTCTCCGAGACCCTACCATTATCAACTTTTTCTGCAACCAAAAGCCAAGCCAAAACTAGTTGAAACAAAACTAAAACATCTTACAAAATATATTCTTGGTACAAAAGTTTTATCATGCATAAAATGATTAATGGATCTTTATTGATCAAGCGTAGTGAAAATTGTTTGAAACATTGCCAATTGTTTGAGCACGAGAGAACTACCTTAGCACGAGTAAGAGCCACATTTATCCTGTGCCAGTCTCCAAGCAGAGAAGCAGCACAGCTTGTTGGGTTTTCGGTAGACCTTACAAAAGATAATAATATACAGTCCTTATCTCTACCCTGGACAAAAATAATAGATGACCAGTTTGTCATGAGGAATGGGGATCTTTATCGGTGCAACGAGAACAAAATATTTAATTGAAATGAACAGAGAAGACGCCTAAGTCATGCCTTAATTGTTGGAGAAATGTTAAACACTACGTGATTATGTGACTTAAGTCCTGCTTGAACTAACCTGGTATTTGTCAATGGTATGTATCTCCAAGGAAGTCATGCAAGCAGCTTGCCGGATGACGTTTGCCTGGGAATTATATGGAGTTATAATGCCAATGTGTTCTTTTCCGATTCCATTTTTTACTAATTCCTTTGCAACCTGCAACATAAATAAATGAAAAAACTGATTTATGGATGACACAGACAAATGACACGAATCTTAAAGCGCAGGCAAGGAAGAACGACCAAGGCAACCAACAGACAAAGTTGTTTAACTTTGTGGTTTTCATGTCAACCTATTTCCATTAATTATTTTTTATTTTGGTAATCAGTACTATTCACGTGGTAAGAATGTATAGTTTTGGAAGAAATTAGTCTTCACAGCACAATTCCCATGGTCCAACTCTCTAGCGCACTAAGGCTTGGGAAGCTTCACATGTAAAATGTGTCAACTTGCTTGTCAAAAAAATAATGTATCATCTTTGAAATTGACCTACCTCAGCAATTATTTGAGCTTCAATAGGGTTATTTACAATCTTCTGATCTCTTGACTCTAAAGCAGGCAACTTGTCTACGATAGAAAAATGAATGTAAGCAATCTCATTTACAATAAATATGGGATGAAGGATGTAAAAATAACATTTACAAACCAGTATCAATAAATATCACAGGTCTTCGAGGATTCAAAACCTGCACATGTTTATACAAATGAGATAAGATTAAATTCTGCTTAAAAGATAATTTTATTTTATCCAAGCATAAACATTGCTAACTGTAACACTGACATTTTTTTGTCCTGAAAGATTGTGTAGTTCACCTGCTCAAAATTTTATTAAAACTCGAACTTTGCCCAAAATAATTATGAAATAAGACATTAAGAATAAGCATCTTATTGTTGAGTATGACTATTCAGTATCTATATTAAGACTGATAAATACAGCACAGCATAAGAGTCTATGTTGAGACTGACAAACGAAGAATTTATAAATATTCTTGTTCAATTTTAATTGTGCAAGGTGAATTGCGTTGTATACACAATGCTAATAACATACCTAGAATAAGGGTACGTTGGAAGAAGCAAATTACTAAACAAAAAGAAATAAAGCAACAAGCACAGAGAAAATAAGATTAAAAAGGAAATATTCAAATGAGATCCAGCTCTTATGAATAGATAGAATATAGCAAAAAAAGCAAAGATCCTCCATATAAGATAATAAAAATCAGAAAAAAGAAAGCCTTACATTTTCTAGCCAAGGCAAGTCACACTTTAAGCCTGAAAACTCGAGTTTTGCATTAGCTACCTCAACTGAACCACACCTCAATCTGTCACCATATATCAAGGCATTTGAAAGGTCCATAATGTCCTGACACATACGATACTGCATATACCAAGCGAAGCCGATAGATAATGAAGCAAAAAGGAAAAAACCGAAGTTTGTAATCTAATATCTTGCAGTCATAACATACCTGACTCTGTAGAGCTAAAATAGCTTGTGGATGTGCTTCAGAGAGTCTACAGAACAAACTTATCCCCATGCCATTCTCTCGGGCTTCTGTACTCTAGGAATTGTCAGATAGAAAATTTCAAATAAGATTAAATCATCGAGATTTTTACAAAGAATGAACAAATAGTTTAGTGACATACCTGGACAAGTGGTGGCAGTTGATAATGATCCCCAACAAGAACAAACATTGAAGCAAATGTTAGAGGGCCCAAGGACACCTGCAATGGCAATATTTACAACATAATTTTTTTTGAAAGCATGCAACATAATTATATACACATGAACAATCATTTCCTTTTTCTCAACGTTTCTTATGTCATGCTTCGTTTCTATTGAAATTATGAAGTTTTAAGTATTTATAGGGAGAAAAATAGATAGAAAAGAATGAGACACCAATTGGTAGAAATTGAGGTGCTTTATTTTAACTATTATTTATACTAATTAGTTAGGGAGACATATCGCTGTAAGATTAGGAATGACAGTAATAAAAATTATTTAACTTCGGAAAAGGTACTGTTAGATATACGAAAGGAATAAGAAGCATACTGGTAAAGTTGTCTGTCCAGCTTCATCCATAATGCATACATCAAACCTTGTATTGGCAAGCAAGGGACTAGAAATGCCAAGACAAGTAACTGCAACAACTTTGACTTGTTCCAACCTTCTTTTGATATCTTCAACACCTTGTACACTCATTGCTGAAATAGAAACTACTGTCAAAAAATTTATTACAAATCTTATTATAACTTAAAAAGGGAGCGTACAAGGAACAAATTGGCAAACCTGAGAGGCAGTGTTCTCTGACCTCCTCATTCACTATTTCATGTCTTCCAATTCGTACAAAATCAATTCCCTACATCCATTTACATTATAATGACATGAAATATATGATATCTAGAAAGTAGAAATTGAAGAATATAATGACTGTATTTTGAAAGAGGAAAGGAAGAAGGAGCATTAAGAGGGATAGATATTAACTTATTCTTTGTACATTTTTAGCTCTGTAGCTTTTATATTTATTGTTAGTTTTCATATGAGAAGTTATGCTTATTTTATGAGACTTAATGAATTTTATTTTATAGAATATATTTCTAATTTTACTATCTTTATATATGTGAGTAGTTTTATTATTATATTCAGCAGATTTTTCGTGTATATATTTTAATTCAAAACTATCCAGAACATCACATGACAGAGTTTTGGGCTTCCATAGAGCACCATCCAAGATTGATAAGTTGAACTTTTACAATAAAAAGAGGATGCTTGGAGGAAGCTACTATAGACCACAAAGAACAGTGCTTAAGTTAATGAGCTTCACTCTTAGCCATGTTTGCTGTGCTTCACATAGAGCTCAGAGTTAAGTTACTCAATGAGAAGAAAAATAAGTTGTTGACACATGGCGGCATTAAGTTCACGTGTTTTTTTACTTTATTTTTATATTTTTCCAATCAACCGTATCTTTTTCAGACCTATGGACTATGGATAATAGTTGACCGAGAACAATTTAAATAAATGGCATGGATTCTTTTCCAGCAACATGGAGTTATATTTAATGATGTCAAATAATACAGGAAGACATTATAATACATGGACATGGATACCTGTGCTTTTAATTTGATGAGTAAATTATCAACAGCAGAATTTGTATAGGCGGTTAGCAAAATGGATGTCCCTCTAATCAACAAAGCTTTCACAGCATGAACTAATGTGGAAGTTTTCCCTGTTCCAGGCATCCCTAATATAAGTGCATAATCTTTTGCTGTAAGTATCTGAAATAAATAACAAAGCAGAGTCACAAAGAAAATCAATTTAATTATAAACTAAAGCAACTTGCACGTTGTTAAACTTATAAAAGAAAGACAAGAAATAACAGCTACATGCAAACCTTTAGAATTGCTTTACGTTGGTCATAATTCAAACTCTTTTCTGACCAAACATAGGATATCGCAGGATCCTGGCTAAGTAGAGATCCACTGTCGAATCTAGGAGCCTACAACAAGAAGACATCAAAACAGAGAAAAGAGGCAAGTACTTAGTCATACACAAATGTAGTACGTAATTCAAACAACAATATAACAAGTAATTCACCTCAAGATCAACAATCATCCGCCGCAAATGAGCACTTTGATCATTTTGTAGAAATAGTTGTACAAGATTAAACCTACAGATGCATAAATAATCATATTCAAATAACTTTCGATGATAGCAGACACTATGCAAATTAAATTTTGAATAAAGCGGCAGTCAGAGAAGCACCTCATAACTGCAAAGGAAGTCACAGCTTCATCCCTGTCAATTCTCCAAACCTGCTGAATGAGATCATGTGCAGTGGAAGAACACCCCGGAATTCGCAAACGCTTAGAAAAGGAAACCTAGAGGAATTTTATAAAATAATTTGAAATTAATTACTCAGCAATACATCACTGTCCAACCAAGGATTATGATGGTAAGGCTATATATATATATATATATATATATATATATATATATATATATATATATATATATATATATATATATATATATATATATACACACGTACGATCATACAAGAAAAAAATGCTAACTTACAAATGGGTGAAATTCAGACTCGTACAGAAAAGAAACAATTAATTTAATACTTACAGATACATGGATCGGACTAATATCAGATATCACCCCTTTAGCAATAATTTGATTGGTAGATTGATTACTCAGTATCTAAAAAGTAACAAAAAAAGTAGGTATTAATTAAAAGATACTAGTACATATATTAGTAATAAAATAAGATGCATAATACAACCCTTTTAAAAAAGGCAGTTATTAAAATATTTCATTTAATGGGTAGGAAAGAACACTAGTAGTACTGCTTGCATGACAGGCTTAAGGGCTAAGCCAAATAAAATCTCCAGTAGATTGTCTAGAATGCAAAGCCAATTTCTAATCTTTATCAAAAAAAACAGGCAGTCCAAACTAAGAGTTCTGTATGATATAAAGTTGCTATTAAGCATTGCCAAGAACCAAGTTCTGTATATTAAAACCTAAGCATACGGAAATTGAACAATATTGAAGAAAAAAGATTGATATAGTGATAAAGGACTAAGAATGAAGCTTGAAACTACATTTCAAGTTAAATAGTAGAGAAGGAATTGTATTTGTTTGTTAGAAGGAGCATGGGCCTTTTGTATTTGTTTGTCTAATCAAGACCTCTTATTGAGCATTGTTAGTTAGTAGGCTTCTTAGGTGGCCTGTTGGACCATTGGGCCTAATTAGCTAGATGAACCTGGTAGTCTTAGGCTCATAATATAAGTAGTCAATTGTTGCCTTATATAAAAAATATTGGTCTGTGAATGAAGTTTTATCCTTCTGAGAAAAAACTCTCTTTAGGTTCTTAGGAATTACTATTGATTCTTATCTTCGAATTTCCTAATTCAATGTGGCAAATTTTTCTTTCAACTAATCAATCATTTTAGGATTTTGGAGTTGTTCTTCACATTCCTTACCTAGTCCCATTTGTTGTTTTATTTCCTATTTTTTATTCCTTGTTGAATTGTGAGATGCTAGTGTACAACCACTGACCTAATCCCTATTTATATATCCTACATGAAATCCATCATTCATAGTGGAATAAACGTTTTCTGCTAGACTTTTATGAGAGTTGTGGAGTGATTGATCTCATTCTGCTAAATGATACTGATGATTCATGATTGGAATGAGTGACAGATGGGAGAAAAGGGGAGCCTAAAGGATAAAGTTGACCATCCAACTATAGCATTTTGGGGTTGCCAGTGACGCGCTTATCCGATTTGATAACTATGATTGACAGTATATGGGCTTACCTAGATGTATTCTGTAGGCTATGATATGATTAACTCACTGTAGCATAATTATGTTCTCTATCTATCTATCTCTACATACGGAAAACTAGGCTAGTAGTACAATGACATAATTACTTCCAGCAAATTGATAATGTTCTTAGTGGACTATCCTTAAACTCAATTTCTATGTTGCTGACAACGTCAACATGCTTAAATGTCTCTACTAGTGATTCTCTTTTCCCTATATATCTGTAGACAAGCCTTCTTGTTACAATTCTAAATTATATTATATTCTTAAATTTTGAGTTCTAATTATCTATTGATATCTGTAAACTATTACCAACTTATTTTGGATAGGCCCTTTCTCTTATTATTTTCTGTACCGTCACGAAGACAACCTCGGGAGTTGACCAAACACGGAATCGGTAAGCCAATGATATGAGACTTGGGTGAATGGCCGATCCAGTTATTGATAGGGCCTCACCTATCAATGCGGACTGAGAGGACTCTTCTCTAGTTGTTCCCAAAATATATAACACCGAGTCAACCACCCTTGATTCGTGCCTCGAAGCAAGGAAAAAAAAGTGTTTATAGGGGGTAGAAACCACTATGTAGAGTCGGCCATAACATGCAGTAAGGATAAAAATGTGGGGGCCCATAAAGCAGAGATAAAAGGCGACTGAGATAACCTAGGTCGGGCAAATTTTTACCGATTATCTAAGATTCTAGTAGAGAGTAAACCTAGAGTACTTTTTTACTGTAACATTTTCTAAACAAACTTGGTAATTAGGAGTCCATTATGTACATTCTTCACTACAACAGCTATTGTAGGAATTGTCCTTGCCACAACACATTCTAACTTTACCTTGATTGTGTTAAACATGTAGACATCACAACTAAACTCACTTTTTTTAAAAATAGTAAAAGGAAATTATTCATACCACATGATCTCCACTTCGAAGTGTGAAATCTAAATCATTTTTCAATGAGGCACTAGAAGACGCATCAGAAACTTCAGAAAGGTAAGAAGAAGAATCTTCTTGAATGAAGCGATAAATGAATTGATTCTCTTTGACAGATTTCTTAAGAGGTATTCCTTGTGAGCCATCAAGAACAATAGAACAAAGGCCACTACTGTTTGAACTCTTTGCACTATGTGATTGCCACACCTCTTTCTTTAAAAGCTGAAACAGTAAAGGAGAGAAGTAAAAAAAAGGAAGACTTTTAAAACTTGTATTGATTAAAATAAATTTCAAGGGAGACACTAAAACACACAGATTTCGAAACTTGACCTCAGTCTCTTTAGCTTCTAAATCAATCAAACGATCCCAATGGCCGAGAAAATTAGTATGCGAAGATGTCATGTGATTAGTAAGAGAATAAAAAATTTCTCCCAACCCACTGCTCTCTGCGCTTCCACCATTTGCCTAAAGCATTTTATAGTGTCACAAGAAATAGACATGTTACCTAGATTAGATTTTTAAACAGATTAAGAAATAACATCATCATAAACTTCGTATAAAATATATTTATGAGATTTTTTTAATAATCTTATTACTATAGTAACTTTATGTTGTATAACCTTGTGCAACAACAAATCTGTGACATCAATGGACATGACAATAGATTACACAGACATTATTTTTAGTAAAATTATTTGGAAGGAAAATAATGCAGCAATTAACATTAGTGTAATGGTGAATTGGTTAAACGAATAGTAATTTTAAAGGTTTCTTGAATCAAGAAGTAAAAATGCAATTGCCAAAAAGAATTTATTTTTTATTTCTAAATAGAAATCTGAAGAAAAAAATAAGTCTTAGTCACCTATGGTCCAATACATTTAGAACAGATCTAAGTAAATAATGATTGTGAACATTAAAATCATCAGCAGAAACAACCATAACATGGTCTCTGTCAGGAGCCGTTACAGATTATAACTGTTGGCAAAATTTCTACACTTCCCAAGGTAAAGAAGAATTACCTTATGATAAATGCCACAAACATTAAGATGGCGACAACCTCTGCAAATGCTAGGACTCTACAATCAGAAAATGAAGGATTGTAATGGAAATCAGATGAAGTTGTTAAAATACTTTACATAAATTACGGAAAAGTCCGTACCTGTAACATTGGAGGCAGTTGTTGAAAAGTCAATGCCTTCAGAATATCACTTGCTAGTTCATTCCGTCGCATTATAAGCCCAGTTAAGTCAGATCTTTGAACCACAATGCCCTTGGTACATAAAAAATTAAACAATATTACCTTCTCTTCACAGAAAGAAAAAACTGACAACTTAAAGCAACAAATTTTACTTGCGTCTGGTCAGATTGGAGATAGTATAGAAGACCAGAATCAACAGTCTTCTTATACCTATTACCATAATCAGGACAAAATAAATAAAATCTTCAGAAAAAATTTCTACAAACTGTTAGAAATTAATAGTTTGCTTTGCACCTTTCAGACATCAAGAGAGTGTACAAAATTACTTGGGCACTGTGTTCAACTGATGACTGCAGATATGAAAGGAAGAGTTGCAAGTGAAAAACACCACAAATAATAGGGTATTTAATAAAATATTTCGAGTGCTTTAAATGTGTTCATTGGAGTATCTATCTGATTAATTTTTTATTAGTTGAATTTAGATGAGGACCAGAACATGCCTGGCTATTTCGTGTTTTCCCCGTTTTGAATTCTATCGGCATGATTTTTTCCTCCTGCTCGTCTTTTTGTGATTGAATTTTCACTCTGACTGAAGCATCAATCATCCCTTTCAAACCATATTTTGGAGCCCACACCATCTCTTCAATATCAATTACCTACAACAATAATCATGAATAATATATATTATTCAAAACAAACTCACGAGAAAAGAACTTTTGTATTGATTATTATGATTTTTGTACAAGTGATGAACTTCAGTTTAAAACAGCTATATATAGACTACAGAAGCTCATCTAACTGACTTGACCAGTTATAACAACCTAAGAGTGATAGTTGTAACCAACAATTACTCTTAAATACAACATATAATGATGGTTGTAAAACAAAACCAGTTATACACTCACATGTGTAATGATCATTTTGTTAGAAATGTACAATATTGAGGACAGCATAACAAGCATTTCCGAGAACATCTTGGATGACATATGTGCAATGCAACACACTTCAACGTTCACATTCTAAATTCGAAAAGGCTGCTCTAATAAAATACAATCATAGACAAGAGGTACAAAATACTAAGTCTAAGATAGAGAAAAGGGCACCACAATAACCAAATTGTAAAGATAGATGCATATGTGTCGATAAATAAGCAATTAAACATTAGAAGCTATAGTGCTCCCCTAAAACTTGGTTAGCCAGTGCAATTGTGCATCGTCAACCAGATGCATATCTGTCCACGTAATAGTATGTAAATATCGATTAGCCAAACAAAAGAGAATAGATTGGAGCTTGCCTCAGATATGCCAACATTCTTTGGCCCATTATCGAATCCAAATTTGACATTCGGGTCTTTTCTTTCCTGTCAAAACACCAAGTCATCAGTCACAATATTCAATTAATGAAAACAACAATTTTGATTAAATATTTTTAAAAAATTCCCACATTGTCTGCTTTAAGTAGTGGGTACAGTTTATAAATCTAATGAGCAACTCCACGAGACTAATGTTGTAAGATTGAACCCTTGAAAAGTCCCATTATTAATCTAATTTATGTTGTGAATCAACGTTATCAATTTCAAGGGACAGGGGTTCCCCACTTATATACATTGTTTTAACGTTATCTGGAACTTAATATTAACCTGAAAATTCCATTAGTTGAAGACTTGCCAAAGATGCAGCGCACATGTTGAAGCCATAACACAATGACTCACATAGCGGCTGCAATAGTGGACAGAGTCACAATTGGAAACTGAGGAATTCCATTACACAATAGCATTGTAGCAGTTATTTAACTACATAGTTAAGTATTATTGCCTGGTTTGGGAGACATGTGGAAGGGGAGGCATTTGAATTGGTTGGTTTCACATTGTCTACCTCAAAATACTAGGGTGTGGTTTAGACATATGTTCTGAAACTTCACTAAATGTCCATTGGTTCTAAGATGGATTTAACAAATATTTTATAGAAATAAAACTTAAACCAATATAACCAGTATTATCAAAGAAAAAATAGACTTGCAAGGATAGGTTGTTGATAGTTTTAATCTGTCTGCAGATGATGTACGTGCTTTGCTATAGCCATAATGTAACCGCAACCAACTCCTCATAATGCTCTGTTTCAGCCCATATATTGAAGGCTATGACGAGTTCTGTGCATTTTGATATTGGCACATATCAGTTTTTCTTCAAAACCTTAAATTTTGGATGATAAAATTTTGGCCATACGAAAGAATATAAGAACTAGAGAAATAGGTGAGCGGTTTGATATTTTCTAAATCTCGGATTTCTTATGCATTTGTTTGGTATGACCCAAGACCATTGTTCAGTTTATTCATTTGGAAATGACCTTTATTCAAAAAATAATAAAACAACCCTTTTTATTAAATAGGCTAGTGTCAGAACAACCTAAAATTCCCTTCTACCGTCTTTCATTCTAATAAATTAATATAGAATACTTTTTCACAGACATTGAACACCGAAAATCCAATTAGCATGATATCTAGGATATGATTTAATTTATATCTCTAAATGTTATACCTATTGAGATTGCTTCAATTCATCATTCTGACAATACATATTCTAGAAAAGCTACAAAGAGGCCATAAGGCCTTAAGGAATCAGTTACATTAGAAAACATCAAAGGAATCACTTCTTTGATGAAAGATAACAATAAATGTTTCAGAAAAAAAAAAAGGATAAATCATTTTTATGTACCTCCATATTTTTAAACTGCCCGATCCAACTTAATATTCTAGGAATAGCATCTCTCATAGTTTTGCGAACATCATTTTCATTTACTGCAATGCACATGTGAAAACAAATGGTCCAGAGTTAACACTCGTAAGTCATATTGGAGAAAAACTTGTGTTGGACTTTAAATGAGATGTGTTACATATAAATTTAAATGCATATATATAAAGACAAAATACCACACCTCCACATGCATACAAACTTTCAATGTTTTTCTGTAATACCAATTCTGCATAATCTTCCATGAAATTTACTGTAGGATGGTCTTTTGTAAGCCCAGCCTGCACCAACATACCAAACCGCAACACAAGATAAATTTTAAAGAATAAAACTTGAAAAAAAAAAAACACAGAATCTTACAGTCTGATTCATCATAATGAGAGAATATGTGTTGTATTTTGTCTTATGGGGTACATGATAAATTTTAGATACCTGAAAAATTTGATGCAGCATGGTTCCAGCTAACGCTGCAGTTGAGTAATCATTGTTTTTCAACCTCTCGTCTAAGACAGTTCTCCTCGGGCAACTAAAACTGGAAGCAACCTGAAACAAACTCGTGTTAGAAGTCTTACACAAAAGCACTTGAAATAGAAAATAAATTGAGTGAATTTGATAAGACTACAGGAATTACACTTGACAAGTCTGCTTCAATCACCAATTTTAAGGCATTAAAGAAATATTTAAATGATCAGTTTGTAGGCATGCAGATTAAACCTAAACATTTTTGTCACAACTCCCCTTATGCACTACCTTCAATACTATTTATTAATAACAACACATTATTTTCTGCTTTCCTTTAACTAACACACTTAAGTTTTAATAGACAAGCTAAGAGACTAAAAAGTGGAAAATGTGGTAACAACACAATACACATCCAACACTATCTTTGAACGCCTACAAAAACACAGAAACAGGTGCAGTAAAATGAACAATAGTAACCCTGCTCCCCAGGTAGAAAAAATAAAAACAAATAAGTCTTTTAACATTGCCACAGACACATTAAACACCCAAACAGTCATAAGCATCTGTGGCTTATTATAAACATAATGTTCATCAGAACAGTCAAATTTTACAGTATTCAGTAATGTTGGATAATTAGATTGTATAAATCACTGTTTCATTAATAAAATTGGCTTTAATATCTCGTGATCCCTGTTATATACCCGATTGATTGTTATGGTGTCTAAAAAAAATTTACTTCATAATATAAGATTTTACTGTAATTTTAGTCCCTATTTAATATTCTCCATTAAATAATGATGCAGTAAATAAGATGTCACATCATAAAAACACACGATAACTTGACATTCTATTTATCACGTCATTATTTAACGACAGGGACAAGTAAACAATGTCATATTATAAGGACTAAAATGACAAAAATTATGGGGACAAAAATAATAAAACAAATACATTATAAACCCTTGAAAAAGTGACATTGTTTTAATCCTTATTTTCCAATTATTCTTAAAAATAGTACTTATATGAAAAACAACTACAACTCATCTGCATGACAACGTCCTTTAATCTTACATATTATCATCAAATACTAAACAGCATGTGTAAGCAAATATAAACAAAAAATATCATTTTATAAGCAAAGTTCAACCATCAGTCAGATGTTATTATTTCAAAAACATCTTTATGTTTAAACCTAGGAATCTTTCCCAATAATTATGACTTACGGTAATTTAGAAATTGTAATTATTTGTTTTATGAAATCAATACCATTAACTGAATTTAAATAACACTAACATTCTTAATTAATGTGAAATTACGTATAAATTAAAAAAAAAAAGTAACAAAATTTGTGTACCAGGACATCATTTAATTGCAGGAACAAAAATAGTAAAATTTTACATTATAGGAACCAACCAAATAGACAGAAAAAAAAAATTAGGGAACAAATAAAATGGGTATAATAAAGGAACCACTAATATGTTTAAAACCAATAAAATTTACGTAAATCACCATATCATATTTCCCATGGTAATTTAATGTTGAAAGCTGAAGTCACAAATGGAAATAAGAGAGTAAAAAGATAACTACCCGTGTTCCAGACACTAGAATATCTGGGTGTACAATCAAAAAGTTTTTATCATGATCAATATCACAATTCCCCCCTTCATCGAATTGACCGATTACGTGCACAGTATCTCCAGGTGCAATTACACTACAAGACCTGGGATGATTAAGAAGAGGAATTACAAAAGCTAGAAATATTATAATTAAATTGACCGGAAGGGCAAGAAAAAAAACTGATACTCAAACATTTGAATAGTCTAGTACAAGACTGATTATAAGTTATAAAAACTGAGCAAACAATAAAAATAGAGCAACAGAGGATGAATAGAGAAAGCCTTATTACTGTGAAATAGACTCAAACAAGTGTATATTGCCTTAATTATATTGTAGTGGTACTAACATTGACTTTTACACAACGGCTAAACAGCCATATACAATAACTCCAATAATTATGCACTTGTTTTGGATAAACATCTTTATAAACATTACTAGAAGAAAAAAAAATAAGGAAAAAATTAAGTTTCTCCATAACCTAAGAATTAACTTATACACACAAGTTAAAAATGAAAATTTAGATAAATTATATGAAAGAGTATCTACAAATTAGCTTGCAAATAAGCTTACTTTAGCTTCTAGAGATGCTCATTTCACACTTTTCCTTATTTTTCCTCGTAAAAGTGTTTATGGAGAAGTTTATCCAAACAAACCCTTTTTATAACAAGAACAAACTCACGTTTCTCCCCTCAACCTACATAGCATACTCTTAGAATTTGGCGCTAATGCCTAACTCAGCCCTAGATGAAAGTTGTTCCCCACTTGTAAACTTTAATTTGATCATATCACTAATTAATATAAGATTTCTAACACACTCCTGACATCATAAATTGGACATCTTGAGTGTTAAGTTTGCAACATTTAACATCTGCAAGAAGTTCAACAACAACCTTATAACAATTTCTAGGATATGTTATGATACATCTTAAAATTTAAGTTTGAGGTTAACTCAACCCTACAAAACTAACTTGTAAGGTGAAGGTTGTTCTATTAGATTTCATCTTAAAACCAATTAGCATTAAGAAAAGTTATTCAACATATATATAAGTTATACTTCAAGAATTGAAGATTTCTCCAACACCCCCTCCACATATGCCTGTCAAACTAAGTGAGCCTACTAAAATAGGCAATTATCAAGATGAAATATAGACTCTAATGCCATGTCAAATTTCAACTTAAAACCAATTAGCATTATGTGAAATGACCCAACAGATATAAAAGTTGCACTCCTAGAATTTGAGGTGGGAGATATGAGACTTTAACACCCCACCTCCACAAACCTCTATCAAACAAGGCAAGGCTTCTAGAATAGGCAAGATAAGTTATAAGCTATGATACATGTTAGATTTTAACTTAAAACCAATTGACATATACATATATGCACCAAACTTGTGAAAAATGTAGCCAACCCATGTACCACATGGAGGCATAACAATTACATCTGATAATTGGTTATTCTGATTGACAAAACAAATAAAAATGCAGCCCAACAGCATCATCTCCTAAATGAAACAAAATCAAACTCCATATGTTAAGTAGGATAATTGACAACCAATAGTGGATAGTGTACTGTTATCACAGTAGACTAGGTAGGTTGGAGCATAGCTCCATCCCCACTCCCGACCATGTTGTCAAATTCGTGAGTCAACAAAAAGTTGCGGAACTTTTGTAGACTTGAATCATAGATTTGACTCATAATACTCATGAGAGTCACCTAATATAAAAAACAATATTAAAAAAAAGTCTATTCATGACATGTATTCATAACATAATACTTGTAGCACAACAATAATTCTACATTTCAACTTCATTTTAAAGAAAAGTAGCAAATCACAATTTTAAAGTATGACAATACATTAGTGTTAAATAAGATTAAACTTACATAATAACCTAATCACATAAATTCATAAAAACGTAGGTTCTTAAAGTGAAAACAATTTAAAAAGAGGTAATTTCTTCAAACAGTTTTCAAATAAACTTTATCATTGTTGGGTCAATGAAGGGCAAAATTTACATTGATTTCAAACTCATTGACTCGCTTCTTGACCCAATAGTTTATACAAATTTTGCACGAGTTTACTTGAGTTTAATCAGAAAACAAAGTGAGTTAACTTGTTTCATGATCGTAAACTCATAAGAATTAACTCAAGAGTTTGACGACCTTTCTCCCAACCACTCAAGGAAGAGCATTTAAGGGTTACATATTGCACAACCACTCAAGGAAGAGCTTTTAAGGGTTACACATTGCACTACATTGACTATCGTTATGATAGACTTAGCCAAGAATTCACACTTACGCTGATAAGGGAGAAAATCAGTCATAGCTTTTAATCAATATTGTTCAGTATATCACTTGGTTGGGACAAAGCAATGGCAGTGACAAGCACATGGCAGACTGTGCACAGCCTGGAGACAATACATGCAATGATAAAAGAAGACTGGATTGTGGGATGAAACGAGGCACGAGAAAAGAGAGAGGAACATGTTAATGTGAAGAGCAATGAAATGATATCCCCGTTCCCCACTGGCCTTTGGTTGGAGACTGAGAGTTGCTTTGGGGTAAGTTGGGTGTTCCTCCCTTTACACTAAACACTACTTCATAACAAAAGGAGAATGAATGCAACTTAGTATAAGTGCATTTTTTATTCAACGCATTCTGAAAATACAATCGCTTATTTTTGTCAGCTTCATGAGAAAATTTTATAAAAAGTTATTGTTTCTATAAAAAGAATCCATGCCAAAACAGAGAATAATGACAATAGTAACGGAGCCAACTACTATTCTACTACAACAATAACATAAAATATTTTACTGTGCAGAATATATAGGATTGAAAGGCTAGATAGGTTCACCGACATAAGCCTGAGTACACAGAGCACACCAGCTTACCACTCATTCTGTAAGTTTACAGCCCGCTCTTCCCCAGTTTGTTCATTTAGCAAACGTAGCACCTGGAAAGCAATAGATCAACTAGTACTATCAGTCAGATTCTTAGAAGCAGTCAGAAATTACAGCAAAGAGCCTTACAGCACCTTGTATGAGCATTGAGCAGCAAAGGAATCAGCAGACCTAAGTTCAGATACCTAAATTAGAAAGTAATAGTAATAAGCTTATGAGAATTCGTTTTTTGTGAACCCAAAAACCATTAAAACAGAACTTAGTTCCAAAATCATACCTCCAAAACCAAATAATTAGAATTGGAGAAGACGTTTGCATTCTCTTTAGGCAAATATGATTTGGTCCTTTCTACTGCAGGTTTGACTTTGACAGGGAGCTCACCAGCAAATTGATTTTGAGGTACTTGAAAGGAAGAAGGGTTGTTATTACAAACTGGAGCATCATCAACAGCAATGGCATCTTCAACTTGATCTAAGAGTTCAAGCAATGCCTATAAAAATAAATATTCATATTGATAAGTGGCTTCCGAAGTGCTGAAGTTTAAGCAATTCGTAGAATGACAAGTAATTAGTCATATCTCCTTCACCAAAAGTTTCTTTCATA
This sequence comes from Sphenostylis stenocarpa, assembly GCA_963425845.1. Classification (NCBI taxonomy): domain Eukaryota; kingdom Viridiplantae; phylum Streptophyta; class Magnoliopsida; order Fabales; family Fabaceae; genus Sphenostylis; species Sphenostylis stenocarpa. The sequence continues at coordinate 55,581,489 of OY731402.1, forward strand.
TCAGCTTCACCAAAACGCTTATAAACCTAACCTGACCTAACCTTTTTGTTCTGTCGTAGTAAAGGTTGGTCACACTGTCCCTTGTGTTCAACATCCTTGACACGCTGCACCTGCAAGTAACAACAAAGAAGAAACTCAAACAAACTAGTCATTTGGGTCACGAGAATGATAAACCAAATATCCAAGAGCATTAGTCAATGAATGAAAAGGAACATTTAAGAACCCCTTTTTGTACAAAACAAATGCCAAGAGCAATAGTCAAACAATGAAAAGGAACATTGAAGCACCCATTTTGTACAAACAAAATCTCAAGATCATCAGTCGATCAAGAAAAATGAACACGTAAGCACCCATTTTGTACAAAACAAAAATTTAAGATCATCAGTCGATCAAGGAAAATGAACATGTAAGCACCCTTTTTTGTACACAAGAAATCAATCACCTTGTCAGGGCGATAGGACAAAGACGGCGGAGTTCTGAAGGGACTCTGTCCACTCACATCACGGGTCGAGTTTAACCTTTTGAAGCTCAACGGCACCTTAGGAGTTGGCGAAGCAACCTTATCCAGAAAAGTCTGCACCACATTATAATTCATTCACTTACATTGATAATAAGAGGATGTTAACAAGTAGTGTCACAAAACCTCTACACACCCCTGTTAAGATACTCTATTATGGGTTGAAATCTATAACTGACACTCATAAAAAATTGTGATTTTCAAAAAATTTCTACCAACAATAAAAGTGTGTTCAAAAGGGTATGTCAGAAGAGTGTGTTGCTAGCACTTCTCTTATCAATAAATACCAAAACTAAAGAAACAAAGAGAAAATTTGCCTCCTTGCCGCTGTCATTGCGAATTGGCGACAAGTTCATTTTGGAAGAGGCAGCCAAGGATTTGAGCACTTCAGGCGTATGTTTGGAAACTGCCTGGAGCCTCTCATTCACGGGAGATATTTTCCAGGTGACCTCGTTGACAGCGTCCTCCTGGCTCTGCTTCACCAACTGTATTCAGACAATTTAGTTAATTTCCGAAGAAATCGAGAGACTAAAAAAAGGGTTAACTGGAATTGGTGTTAGAATCTGTTTGGATACAAATGAAAATGACTTTTGAGAACTCTATATTTCCAACAGATAATACCTCCTTGTATTCAAACAAACCCTTAGTCAGTTAGTTAGTTATGTTACCATTCCAGGTGAGAATTTGAAGCGTGTCTGCGGAGACACTTCGTTGGGTTCTTGTGGTGGATTGTCGGTGGTGGTGTTGGTGGAGGTGGTGGCGTTGGTTGCGGTGGTGGTGGTGGTGGTGTGGGGTTGAAGGTGGTGGTGTTTCTGAGAGGCCCGATCGAAGAAGTGGTGGATGCCGAACTTGGAAGGTTGTTGGGGATTGGGTTTCTTCTTCTTGGGAGCCATTTTTCGATTACTCTGATCGATGAATGGATGCGAAGGTAGGGTTTCGGTTTCTTCTTCTGCCCGCGAAAAGACACACTTTGATATGCTTTGCTTTGCGTTTTTTCCCGCCTCGACTACGTTATTCCCACAAATTGTTTATATAAAATAATAATAATAATAAACAGTTACCAAAATTTTGTATGGGTAAAATGTAAAATAATTACAAAAATATTATTCTTCATTAATAGTTATAATTTTTTTTATGGTGAAGTTGGATCTTAAATAGATAAGGAAAGTTAATAATGGTCGTAATTGATTGTTTAGACAATAAATTTTATATTTTTCTATCATAGACAACTAGATTGAATGAAACTTGGTTTGGGTACAATTTTTCAAAGTTGGAAAGGGTTAACTTATTATGATGAATGGGTGTTAGTTGTTATTATTATTGATAAACCAGATAATTATGAAAAACTTAGAGTAGAATAAAGACTAGTTATAATTTGTGTTGAGATTGACTTGACGGTTGTGGTAGTTGAAAAATTTTGTTTGAACTAAAAATGACACAATACATGTCTTATGTATCCTAAAATTGTCCTATATAGAGTTTGCGTTGAAATCATGCTAAAATATTAATGTGTTTGGCTGATTTGATAAGGGACCTTTAAATTAAAAATTATGACATTTTTCGTCAATCAATATTTATCCAAATATCTAAATGCTTACAAGTAAATTTATACAACCACCTAAATCTATTCTTCAAGAGGGATTTTGAGAATATCTTATAGATCTTCATTTAAAGCCAGAGAATAAGTTTAGTATTAGAAGTTCTCCGAAATTTGAAGGAGGATATTCTTCATTTTAGTAAACATAAATTTGGCAATATCTTTAGGAGAAAGAAACAAGTCATAATTAGGTTAAGAAGAATTAAAAAAGTCACTGAGGAACAGACAAATTAAAAAGACAATTGTTGTTAGCTTAAACTTTTATTGCGTTTTATTTCTAACCTAAAAATTGTGTTTTAGTTTCTAACTTTTCTTGTTTTCTTTTGTGTTTAAATTATTGATGATTTTTGTTTTTATATAAGGCATAATTTTATTATATTTAATTTCTCTTCGGCCATTACTCTATTATTTTTTAACTTTTTTTACATAAGATAATTTTTTTCTTATTTTTATTCTTTTATTAAATAATATATTTTCAGTAATAAATTGTTTTTCTTTTACTATTTTTTGGAAAGTTCAATATAAAGTCATTTATTTTAATTAGTACAATCCTTACCATATTTATCTTATTGTTTCAAGATTTTACTTGACGACATTGATATTTATAATGATAGATTATTTGATTTTTATTGGTTTTAGATAGTTTTTATGTTGTATTGTATAATTTAACCATGACATTATTATATTGATTTTAGTATTATACTTAAAGATACTTTTATTTTTAACTATTAAGTGTTATCTCCACTTAAAAATGCGTTGCTTTTATTTTATTTTAAATTTTAAACTTAATTTTGAAGAGAAATATTATAAGATATGGTTATAACATAGCTGACTCTATTCAATAAAATATGACAACATAAAAAGCAGCAGGGTCTTCAAAGTGCATTTGATCATGAAGCCTCAAATATCACGTTTAATTCGTAAAGGATCACAATAAGATCAAACACAACGGATTTCTGTTAGCCCAAAAGACTTTGACATAAAACAACAGGCACAAGTAATAGAAGTGACTAGCATTTTAACCAATTTCCACCTCCGACAGTCTCTTGGGTCTGAAAATTCTTCAATAAGCATCACTATCTGGACTTATCCCACCAAATTTAAATGACCCAACTGAAGATCTTGAGTTGCAGATCCAAGCACAAAGTGTTCTTCTACCTAATGGTTATAACTTAAAGCTTTCGAATTCTGCTTTTGATTACCAAAGCATGTTATGTTTTTTCAACTAGTTACAGCATATGCGGAAGCTCCTTTTGCTGGTTCTAATAATAGATAGCAGAAAATTAGAAGTCATCACAAATTATGATAATAGGTTATGTACACAAAATAATGACTAGACAATTAAAATAGAATGAGGATAGTCAAAATAATTATTTGCATTCACAGATTAAACATGTATCTTAACCAAAAACGAAACTGAACTATTCAAAGAAATTTTGAGCTCGTCTATTTGCACTGTAGTGCCAGTTGAAGCACTTGGTGGATTTGATGAAGACATAGATATAACTTAGGTTGTGGGTGTGTAGATGATTAGGGTTTTTAGTTTAAGCACTTAATCTCTTGATAGGCCATTATATTTTGTGATAAGCACCTTAAAATATTGCATATCATTGAAAATCATTTTTCTGCATGAAAAACTTACGTTTAAAAATTAAAAGAATTTTTTTTTTCAATCTGTTGAAAAAGATTTTCAATCTGTTAAAATCACTTAACATAATAAATGGTCATACATAATCAAAAATTAAATTGATTGATTCACAGAATCAACAAGTTAAAATAACTCAATGAATTTTCAATATCAAGGTTCGCATTTTCAATCTGTTGAAATGATTTTAAATCTGTTGAAACAGAAAGACCTTTTTCAGTCTAAGAGTTTTTAGAAAATCAATCTGTTGAAATATTTTTCAATCTGTTGAAACGAGAGAGACTATTTTTTTAACTAAGTGTTTGCAGGAATTTAATCTGTTGAAATGATTTTCAATCGATTGAAAGCAGAGTCGTCATTTTTCATTAAGTTGTTTTAATCCATTAAAACTCGAATCAATCGATTAAATGGAACTTTAAATGAAATCAATCGATTGAATCGATGTCTTAATCGATTAAATGGAACTTTAAATGAAATCAATCGATTGAATCGATATTTTAATCGATTGAAATAATATTCTGATCGATCATAGTTTTGTTCTAATCGATCATAACTCATTCTGATCGATCATAGTTTTATTCGATCGATCATAACTCGATCTAATCGATCATACTTCGTTTTAATCGATCAGGGTCTCTTCTAAACCTGTTTCTACTGCTAACCAACTTATCTTTTGACTCTCTAAAATAGTTTTAACGGATGAAACGTTCGTTTTTTCGATTTACTCTATATATACTGATTTGATCTATCTTTTGAATATACAATACAACACACTTACTTGAGAAAACTTGTGAAATCAATCTGTGAAACTTTCATACGTGACTTTCTCCGCATTCAAGAATCTTTTTCATATCATAAAGTCTTTGTGATCAGAATTGTGGTCATTCAAAGAGAGAAAGTCTTGATAGAATTGGTTCTGGACAATTAGAAACTTCAAGTCCAGGTTTTTTCTTTTCATATTCTTTTGTAAAGTTTGATTGTGCGAGGTTGGATTGTAATATGCACTTGAGTACGATGACTTGGGTTTGGTTCTTGGGTGGTTTTCAAGATTCTGTCTTGTGGGTTTTGCAAGATAGTTCTTGGGGTAGATTGGTGAGTATCTACTTGGTTGTATTTTTCACTTGGTATTAGTGGAACTTGACTGGTTTGTCAAGAAGCTGGATGTAGCTCTGGATTAGAGTAAACCAGGTATAAATTTGTGTGTTAATATTCTTCTTTCATCTCTTTTATTTTCTGTCTTTAATTGTGTTGTGTTTAAGCCGAGTTACCTTTGCAAAGATTGAATAAAGATAACTCATTCTTCCAAAAGAAAGTAAGTTTTGCGAAAAAGTTTTAAAGTTCAATTCACCCCCTCTTGAACTCAACCATTAATTCTTTCAATTGGTATCGAGTTGGTTCTTGTAAGTTACTCAAGGAATCGGTCCAATGGTTGAGGGAAAGATGAATTTTTAGAAGGAGCCTCCATAAACAGGCCTCCACTTTTTACGGTGTGAATTATTCTTTCTAGAAGGTTAGAATGAAAATCTTTATTGAATCTCTTGATAGAGGCATTTGGGAAACAATTGTTAATGGTCCTTATAAACCAACTCATATTGTAGATGGTAAAGTAGTCGAAAAAGATTGGGCTGAATTAAGCGATGTAGAAAATAGGAAAGTCCAATATGATTATACTTGCAAAAAATATTATTACCTCTGCTTTAAATCTTGATGAGTTTTTCGGGGTGTCTCGGTGTGGTTACGCCAAAGAGATGTGGGAAATTTTAGAAGTCACACATGAAGGAACATCCGATGTGAAAAGGGCAAGAAAGCATGAGTTAATCGGGGACTATGAGTTGTTTAAAATGCGACAAGGAGAAACAATTGCGGATGTGCAGAAAAGGTTCACGCACATAGTCAATCATCTAATTGGGTTAGGAAAGACTTTTGACAAAGAAGAGTTGAACATCAAAATTTTAAAGTGTTTGGACGAGAACATGGCAACCAAAGGTGACGGCAATATCGGAATCAAGAGACTTGATCTGAAATGACTACAGCTTCACTTTTTGGTAAGTTGAGGGAACATGAGTTGGAAATCAATCGGTTCAAAGAACAAGAGAATGCGAGAAAAGAAAACTAGAAATATTGTTCTCAAGACAATTGAAGAAAACAGTGGATCTGAAGAAGATGAATCAGAGAACCGACTTTATTGGTTAAGAAATTTGGAAAATTTCTTAGAAGAAAGAAACGAGATTGGCCAAGTAAAAAGGTACAATGATAAAAAGACTGAATCTGTTCAAAATAATATTACTTGTTATTCTTGTGGTAAACGGGGTCACATAAAGAGTGATTGTCCGGAAAAGACTAAGAATCGAAACAAGAAAGAATCAAGATACAAAGGGAAAAAGACTTATATAGCCTGGCAAGACAATGATTCATCTTCCGACTCTGAATCCGAAAGTGAGGAGGTGAACACGTGCTTGATGGTCAGTCGTGAATCCTCTTCATCACATGTAAGTTCAACTCCTACGAGAGAATGAAATGAATTACAGCACATTACTAAATGCTTTCAATGAAATGCATAGTGAAGCCAGAAATTTATCTCATACAAATAATCGGTTAAAAGGATTAAATAAGCTGGTTAGAAAATAGAGTTAAAGTTCGGAAAATGAACTATTAGAAAGCAAAACAGATTTAGAACATCTAGATATAATCTATGCATCTGTCGATAATGTTCGCTGCTAATAAGAAGTGTGAAAAGTGTATTATTACGCAAGATAAGGTTGATTACTTGATTAAAACTTTGTCTAAATTTACTCAAGGCAAAGAGAATTTAGATGCACTTCTTGGGTCTCAAAGCTGTGTTTGAACATTACGGAATCGGGTATAAACCTAAGAATGGGGTAAAAACTAAAAAATATTTGAACTTCTTTTCATTTAGAAAAGCTACAGCATCCACTTTCTCATCTTGTCATTCTTGCATGAAGAAAGGACATACTATAAAATTTTGTCATGTTAGAAAATATTTTGTGTCGCAAGGTAGGAAAAGATGGGTTCCAAAACATGTTAAACGAAAAATTGACTCCTAAGGACCCAAAATACGTAAGGGTACCAAATACTTGATGTTTCATCTTTCGAGAGCAACAACAAGAGTCCCTTTGGTATCTAGACGACGGATGCTCAAGGCACATGACAGGTGACATTTCAAAATTCCGAAGATCTGAAATTAAAGAATGGAGGTCATGTGACTTATGGAGACAACAACAGAGGAAAAATTCTAGGTTACGGAGATATTGGTGATGGTGAATCGGTAATCATTCACAATGTTCTTCGGTTGAAGGTCTCGAAGCACAATCTGATAAGCATAAGTCGGTTATGTGATCTTGGTCACAAAGTCATTTTCAAACCGAGAAAAGTGCCTTATCTGTGAGCCGAGAATCGATACGGTAATATTGGTAGGTAAGAGGTTAAACAATATATACATGTTAGATATCAAACAGTCTATATCATCTCAAAGTTGTCTTCTTACTAAAGAAGAAGAATCTTGGTTGTGGCATAGAAGACTTGCTCATATACATCTTAAACATCTTGACAAAGCTGATTTCAAAAGAATTAGTTTACAAGTCGCCTAAGCTTCGGATCTTGAAAGACAAAATCTGTGAAGCTTGTTTGAAAGGCAAACAAACTAGAAAATCTTTTTCAAACAAAAATATTGTTTCAACTTCTAAACCTTTGGAGCTGCTTCACATGGATTTGGTTGGTCCTTCAAGGAATAAAAGCCTAGGTGGTAATCTTTATATCATGGTAATTGTTGATGACTTTTCCAGTTACCTGGACTATCTTTCTTAAAGCCAAATCGATTCTTACAAATCTTTCAAAAAGCTTGCCAAGGTTTTACATAATGAAAAAGGGTATTTTATTACATCAATTCAAAGTGACAATGGTGGAGAATTTGTAAATGAAAAGTTTGAATCATTTTGTGAAAAGTTTGGCATAAAACACAATTTTTCTGCTCCAAGAACTCCTCAATGAACGATGTTGTGGAAAGAAAGAAACAGATCTATTGTAGAATTTGCTAGAACAATGTTGTGTGAAAATTCTTTACCTAAATACTTTTGGGCAGATGCGATAAACACTGCTTGTCATGTTTTGAATAGAGTCTTGATTAGACTCATGCTTAAGAAAACCCCATATGAACTGTACAAAGGAAGAAAACCCAACTTAAACTATTTCGAGTTTTTGGATGTACATGTTTCGTTTTAAACAATGGGAAAGAAAATATTGGCAAGTTTGATGAAAAATCGATAAAGGAATTTTTCTTGGTTACTCAACTCACGGTCATGCATATAGAGTTTATAATTTAAGATTAAAATCGGTTGAAGAATCGAGTACATGTTGTGTTTAATGAGTCTTCTCGAGTGGTGCGAGAATAGAACAACGAGTACTGCGAGATGAAGAAGATTTAGCTGATAATTCTTATCGGTTGAAACATGCCGAAAACACAGATCGAGTATACTTGTTGAAGAAAATGATCCATCGAGTAGACCTGCAAAAGCTGATCCACCAACAATTACTGAAGAACAGGAAGAAGATGTTCTGGAGGAGCTTTCTAAAGAGTGGATTGTCCCAAGAAATCTCTCTCTAGACAATGTCATCGGGCAAATTAATAAGGGAGTATCTACTAGACATTCTCTTAATCAATTCTGTAATCATATGGCATTCATTTCACAAATAGAGCCTAAGACAGTTAAAGAAGCATTAAATGATGAATACTGGGTTAGTGCCATGCATGATGAGCTTAATCAACCATGTCTACTAACTGTTGTCTAGACTTAGATGAAAAAGGAAAACATGTTGATCAAACTAAATATAGAGGTTTGATTGGTTCACTACTGTATCTAACTGCTAGTAGACCTGACATTATGTTTAGTGTATGTCTTTGTGCAAGATTTCAGGCAAATCCAAAGGAATCTCATCTTATCGCTGCCAAAAGGATTCTGAAATACCTCAAGGGAACAGTTAATGTTGGACTATGGTATCCCGAGGGTGCATCCCTTAAACTTGTTGGATTTTCTGATTCGACTTTGCGGGATGTAGATTGGACGAGAAAAAGTACCTCCGGTACTTGTCATTTACTTGGGAACGATCTTATATCGTGGCACGGCAAAAAGCAAGCGTGTGTTGCTCTATCAACTGCGGAAGAGCTTGAATACATTGCGGTACGGAGTCATTGTGCTCAAAACATTTATCTCAAGCAACAACTAACAGATTATGGAATAACTCTAAACAAGGTACCTCTGGTTTGTGACAATACTAGTGCAATAAACTTAACTAAGAATCATATTCAACACTCTAGAACTAAGCATATTGAAATTAGACATCACTTTATTAGAGAACACGTATCTAGGGGTGATTGTGAGATATTATTCGTTGAATCGAAAAGCAGTTAGCTGATTTATTCACTAAACCACTTCCTAGAGACGAGACTTAATATGCTTAGGATCTGAATTAGGAATTCTAGATATATCTAGTATTGCATAAATGATTCTTTACGAGTAAGTGTATATTTTTTTAACGAGGTTGATAACAAGTTCAATCGATTAATAATTGCATGAATAAGCTGAATATTATTTTTTTCAATCGATTGAAATTGCGAAATAATCTGTTGATTTCCGATTCTTACTCTTTGGTATTGATATGTTATTAGTTCAATCGATTAGATAAACTTTTAATCGATTTATTTCATTAATCTTGTAGCTCTGCACACCTTCTTTTATAAATCAATCGATTAAATCTTCGATTCAATCGATTGAATTCACTAATGGTACTCTGAATAATTTTCGTTTACAAAATAATCGATTTAATTTTTGATTCAATCGGTGTATTTCACTTATAAGTATCTACGATTACAAAATCAGTTGGTTTCACGAAATATCAATTGATTATTTTTCTTCTAGGACTAGTTGTATGTACTTTGTCTCTAACCGATTTCGCAGAGTAAACTGAAAGCATTTACAACAAGATAAACTTCAACTACTCTCTTAAATATCAAAGATATCCAATAAAAACTAATTGATACTTGATTGGATATCTACTGAGAAGGTAATTAAAGTGTACAAGTAGCAATTCTCTCTCCTCTTTATCATCACTTGCACGAAACAATAAATCGAGTAAAGACAAAATTTTTTTGAAGTCGATAAAGATTATGTATTCTCATTCCTATAGTATTATTTTCTTCTTTGAGCTTCTCTTTTCTCTATTCTTCTCGTTCTCGCTCATTCCAAAAATCAAATATGTTCAAGCGCACAAAGTCCGGTAGGAAGAAGTCCAGCAGAGGCGAGTCCTCTACTGCAAGGCAAGAACAGAATGTTGGAGGAAGGATTGAAACTTGGTTCAATGGGGACCAAGAGAAAATGGATTTGTTTATCCATGAATTAAGCGAGGAAGCAAGTCAACATTCCAAAAATGTTAAAGTTCTCCTGGTTTGATGCCGAAGGATTCAGAGGCATTCGGAAGTTACTTGCAACATCAAAAACTTCGGACGTTTCGGAGTTGAATGGTAGGATTTACCCCGACTTAATTAAAGTTTTCTTCACAAATTTATCCTTTGAAGGTTCCACTTTGACAACCCAAGTTAAAAGAGTAGACATTGTGATAACACCTAATGTCTGGAAGGAAGTTGCTTGGAATAAAAGATGTAGGTGTGAAAGTCACCAAAGGATGTACTTCGGATGTTGAAGAATTTAATAAAGTTCAATATTTCCGCTCTTGCTTGAAGAATAGGCATGATTCCGTAAGTTCATTCAACACTGGGAAGTTGAAAGCTGGAAGAAAGGATTCTCACTTTCATCGTTTCTTGGCGACTTACACCCGGGGGAGCAATCATGCGGTGCTAAATGAAGGAGATTTAGTTCGATGTACTGCATTCATCACGGAATACGTGTGAACTGGGTCTTTGTCATCAAGGATCACATGATCAAAGCCAAGAGACTTAGTGACTTCAGGTATCCCTATGCTATTCCGATTTCTAAATTTTTAACACATTTTGGTGTTGATGTTGAAGGAGAACTTGTTGAAACCATCCGATCAACAAATGAAATAAATAACTCTGTGCTTCACAAAATGGGATTTATTAAAGTTGATGGTGAATGGATCTCGAAAGAAGATGCTTGGGAGAAGTGAAGAAAGTGAAGAAGAAGAGCAAGAGGAAGGAATCAACACCGATATTCCCGGAACTTCAGCAGCGACGTTCGTCCGATCCAATGGAAGAAGTGAACCCAATGGAGATGATTCCATACAATCCACCGCCTGACCTGTGGCACTCCTCCGTCTCGGTTCAAAAGAACAATGTTACATCAAATGAGCGAACTGCAAACTGACCAAAGGAGGCATATGGAGATGACTAGCTGCTCCGAGGGCTCGGCGACATTATTTGGATGAAAATTTCATTGCAAGGTTCCAAGCATATTGATAATCAACTAGAAGACATTTACAACGGGATTGTGGAACTGCAATTCAACCAAGGCCCGGGGACGAATGAAGATTTTCTATGTTTCGTTATTCTGTTTTCTGTTCATTTTTTTTTAATGTTCCGGTTTATATTTGGGGTTCCCACGTGGCCCCATTGGATCTGTAACTACAACAATCTATTTGATGCGGTCAAATAGGGGGAGAAGTATTTTGCTTAAAACTGTCACTACACACACACCACAAAATATATGTCTCTAGTCTGTTATTCTTGTTTTGCAGGTGCAGTGGTTATTTGTCTCCATCAAATAGGGGGAGATTGAAGCACTTGGTGGATTTGATGAAGACATAGATATAACTTAGGTTGTGGGTGTGTAGATGATTAGGGTTTTTAGTTTAAGCACTTAATCTCTTGATAGACCATTATATTTTGTGATAAGCACCTTAAAATATTGCATATCATTGAAAATCATTTTTCTGCATGAAAAACTTACGTTTAAGAATTAAAAGAATTTTTTTTTTCAATCTGTTAAAATCACTTAACATAATAAATGGTCATACATAATCAAAAATTAAATTGATTGATTCACGAGAATCAACAAGTTAAAATAACTCAATGAATTTTCAATATCAAGGTTCGCATTTTCAATCTGTTGAAATGATTTTAAATCATGTGAAACAGAAAGACCTTTTTCGAGTCTAAGAGTTTTTAGAAAATCAATATGTTGAAATATTTTTCAATCTGTTGAAACGAGAGAGACTATTTTTTTAACTAAGTGTTTGCGAAATTTAATCTGTTGAAATGATTTTCAATCGATTGAAACAAAGAGTCGTCATTTTTCATTAAGTTGTTTTAATCCATTAAAACTCGAATCAATCGATTAAATGGAACTTTAAATGAAATCAATCGATTGAATCGATGTCTTAATCGATTAAATGGAACTTTAAATGAAATCAATCGATTGAATCGATATTTTAATCGATTGAAATAATATTCTGATCGATCATAGTTTTGTTCTAATCGATCATAACTCATTCTGATCGATCATAGTTTTATTCTGATCGATCATAACTCGATCTAATCGATCATACTTCGTTTTAATCGATCAGGGTCTCTTCTAAACCTGCTTTCATTGCTAACCAACTTATCTTTTGACTCTCTAAAAGCAGTTTTAACGGATGAAACGTTCGTTTTTCCGATTTACTCTATATATACTGATTTGATCTATCTTTTGAATATACAATACAACACACTACTTGAGAAAACTTGTGAAATCAATCTGTGAAACTTTCATACGTGACTTTCTCTCGCATTCAAGAATCTTTTTCATATCATAAGGTGCTTTGTGATCAGAATTGTGGTCATTCAAAGAGAGAAAGTGCTTGATAGAATTGGTTCCGGACAATTAGAAACTTCAAGTCCAGGTTTTTTCTTTTCATATTCTTTTGTAAAGTTTGATTGTGCGAGGTTGGATTGTAATCTGCACTTGGTACGATGAATCGGGTTTGGTTACTTGGGTGGTTTTCAAGATTCTGTCTTGTGGGTTTTGCAAGATAGTTCTTGGGGTAGATTGGTGAGTATCTACTTGGTTGTATTTTTCACTTGGTATTAGTGGAACTTGACTGGTTTGTCAAGAACTGGATGTAGCTCTGGATTAGAGTGAACCAGTATAAATTTGTGTGTTAATATTCTTCTTTCATCTCTTTTATTTTCTGTCTTTAATTGTGCTGTGTTTAAACCGAGTTACCTTTGCAAAGATTGAATAAAGATAACTCATTCTTCCAAAAGAAAGTAAGTTTTGCGAAAAAGTTTTAAAGTTCAATTCACCCCCCCCTCTTGAACTCAACCATTAATTCTTTCACCAGTGTTCAGTTTGATTAATATACCTAACATCTCAAATATAATCTAACTTCTCAATCCATGAACAAGACAGTTATTTTCCATGATATGATACTTTGCAACAATGACAAAAACCCACATTAACAAATCCATAGAACCTGACATCATAACATAGCCTAGATATAGATGGATGCTGACAACGAGTAACTTCAATCTAGTAGTCCAAAGGCACGTTGAAGTTAATCCTATGTATTAAAAGTTCAAGATATTTCTAAAGAAGAGTGATAGGCCATTGAAGGTTTGGGTAATAAAAAAATAAAAGGCAGTTATAATTTACCTATGAGACAACTAAGTTTTTACATGAGGCAGTTATTGTTGGTATCAATAGGCAGTTATTTCTCAGATAGAGGGAGAGGCAATCCATTTCTGTCACTAAAGCTTGTCTGTGACAGTATTTTGCTGCCATGACATGTAAATAGTAGGATTTTGGTAGAGTCAGTAATGTTCAAACATGGAAGGGAAGACACAGAGCTTATCACCACAAGTTATTTCTACTAAGTATGTTTTAAATAGTAAAGTATTGTGACAAATCTTGATTTTACATAGACAAACACACACACACACACTCACACACACACACATATATATATATATATATGAAATATGCACGAGAATAACTAGACACCGTGGAAATAGAAGATAATTCTGAGTTTTTATATAAAAGTAACAGACAATGTCGATATGAAGCTAGGAGCAGGGAAGGCAATAAGGACTTTGGAACATACACAATTACATACTATCTTGCGCTGAAAACTGGTTCTGCGTCAGGTGATGGTTGTGTCCTTCGAGTGTATTTGAGTAGCAAACCTTCTGAAGAAAGACCTGGCACCTTCAGATCTCTGAAACATCCAACGAGAGGTTAACTCAAATGTAAAAGAAGAGATGATACATTTAAGGTAAAATGTAATTATGAGATGTCCACCTGATATAGGGCTGCAGATCTTTCCATTCCCATTTTGGCCTCTCTCTGAAAAGAATGGAGAAACGGTCAGCTGGAGTGGAAGGCAAAGATGCAACACTGAAGGGGCGAATCCATGTCTCAACTCCAACTCTCTCTGTTAATACCTCTCCTTCCACAAGATCAAAAGTGGGCTGCATTCCATCTGGAACCTTCTGCCTCCATTCATCCATGAATCTCTCTAACTTCCTTTTACCCCCTTTCAGGATTTCTTTTGCAAAATGTATGCATACTCGCTTCTCGTCTAACTTCCAAACATAGCCAGGCATGCTTTCATTTACTTTGGTGCCATATACATTCAAACAATGTCTTGCTAGCACACCAGGAAATCCATCTGATTCCAGTGTACTCACAACTTCATCTTCATTTAAAGCATTAAGTGACCAGTCATTCAACACGGAATTTTTCAAAAGCATTCCCAGAATCATGTCCATGTAACTCCCATCTACTAATCTCCAATATCCATTAATCTCCACAGCGGAAAGAGCCTGCAGTCCAGACCTTAATTCCTCATCACTAGCTTGAATATTGCCTACAAGATCATTCCAGTTATATAATCCTATTCTAGATTCCTGATTGTCTTCTACATTTCCCACGTCATACTCATCAAAATTGTAAGGCTTTTCTGACAGAAAGGACTTAAGTTTATCAAGTCTGGGGGCTGCCTCGATGAGCTCCATATTACCAAATACAACTTTGATTACAGGTGCAACAACTTTCTCTTCTTCATTATTACTATCATTCTTTTGTGGATTTTCACAAAATTCAGAATGATTTGCTGGTGGTACAAGCAGAACAGAATTAGAAGTTCCAACAAACTTCATAGCATAGGTTTTGGATGGAGTACAAAGAACTGCATCTTCATCAGGCTGTCCTCTCAAAACCACCCTGGAATAAAACAGAAATCATCTTTAAGTTAAAAAAAATACAAATTGGGGAAGCTGAGGGCAGGGAAAGAGTTACAAGCAACTGATTGTCAGTCAATGCATACCTTTCATGCAGAACATCTGGCAGAAGTTTCTCATCAAGCTCTAGAAGGAGGAGGTCATCATAAGGTCCAAAAAGTGGGTGATATGCAACAGAAATAGATGATCCAGGAGCTATATGTTTAAGGGCTTCAGCCCCTCTTGAACCTGGCTGCGGCGATTCCATTACTCCCTCTCACTAAATACAAAACGTTTGTTAAGGGAAAAAAATGAAGATTTCTTTATACATGGCATAAGTTAGGGAAAGAAAGGCATAAGTTTCCATCTCTGGTATAGTATGAGCACGCTATTTAGCATGAAAACAAAAATTGACTAATAAAAATGAAATAAATTATAGTTTCCTTAGACAGAAATCACCATTCGTCTGTTTCTGTGAAATATCATTTCACAAAGGTTATCTTTTCCCTTGAGTACAGATGCTTGGTTCCTCCACATCTAGATGCTTTATAATGATTTTACGGAAACCCTGCATAATTCTAATTCATTGCAGTTTATGACTTAATGCTTTCAAAGTGTATATAAATATTATTATTGATTTTATAATTTAAATAATGGCATAAATATGTTTTTAGTCTCTTAAATTTGAATTAAGATTTTTTTTAAATTGATTTTTTAAGTCCTTGTAATTTGAAAAAAGTTTTAGTCTCTCTTTCAAAACACCTTCTACCTAAATATTGTAAAAAATGAAATATTGAAAGGAAAACAAATATATAGTAAGATATTCAATGACAAGAATACAAAATCAAAGAAGGTTATCATGTAAACGAATTTTAATTGTCTGTCATATAAATGAAATCCTTGACAGTATTTAGGGCAAAGGGACTCAATAAACAATTTTTAAACTACAGGGATTAAAATGAATCAATTTTAAATATGAGAGACAAAAAACAAACTTGCTGTAGACTTGAGGAACTAAAACATATTTGAGAAAAATGAACTAAATAAGATTAAAGGGTTGCTAAAACCTTCTCTCACCCTCTCTGCAACTACAGAAAAGTAGTCTCCTTTATCAGCATCATCAACAAATTCCTCTTTAATTTTTTTTCGGCGCTAAATTTGAAGCACCCAACTTCCAAATTCAAAAGAATTAGAATTATTAAAGTGTTATTCCTTCAATTCCTTCAACTATCCTAATCAATGCCCGTTCCTCAGTAAACATTTCAAAATTACTTGGTGGCACAGCATAGCAATAATCAAGCACAGAAACAAGTAATAAGTGACATTAACTAATAACAGCGTTCCTTCTGAGATGAAGAAACGAAATTACCTTGACGAATTCGTGTTATTGGTAAATATGGAACGCGATTCGTTCTTTGATCTCTTCCTTTGCTGCGAATTCGAACGTGACCACGGAGAAGAGGAAAACCCTTCGCGCCCAAATGAATTGTGAATTTATAAAATGTATAAATAAAAACACCCGCCACTTTCCCTCTGAAAATAATATTTTGTTTTCAAAGATACATTTTTTGAAAAAAAAATTAATTTTAAAGAAAAATAAATATAAAAATATGTCGTTTTATAATTTAAATTATATTAAAAATAATTACTATTTATAAGGTATGTTATATGCTACTACAAATAATAATATATATCCTTAAACATTAATTATAAGAGTCACATTTTGTCCCTTGAATGTCATAAAATTTTAATTCGAAAATTTTGATTTCAGGGACAAAAATGATCTAGAATTTTGAGATTAAAAAATCATCTTTAAATTTGTGGAATATAAAACTATATTTTAAAATTTGAGGAATAGAAAAAAGATATATAATTTGAGAAGGAAAAATAAAAATAAAAAATTATCAATTTTGTTTTCACATATTTTTATAAAAAATGGTAATTTTGCGAGAATTGTAGGTATTTGAGGAAGGTGTGAAAGAATTAAGATCTATGAGCTATGTGTATATGAACTACTCCATGCATGAGAATTAAGAATTGTACATTTTTTGTTTTATACATTTCTCTTACAAGAGTCTTCCAAAGAAAATAAGAATCAAATGAACCCTACTTCATAGTCCATCATCATATCTAGCACTTAAATCTTTTACCACTAAAATTAATTAGTGGATTAGAATAAAACACAATCTAGATATGAACAAGTGTTTTGTTTTACTCTGATCCACAGCTTTAGACACAATGCAATCCACAAAAAGACCTCATCTTCCATTGATAGAGTGACCCACAAGATGATGATATTGTTCACCATAAAATAGAGAGAAACAAAAATGAAAACAATGAGAACCCATGATTATATAGAAAGCTGTGTTTCTCTTCATGTATATATATAGAGAATAAATTTTGTAAAATTCTTGGAGTAACTCTGTGAAATAGAAGGTCTCAAAATATCAGGAAAAATGCAAGCTGTGAAAGAAAAGCTGATCAGTATGAATGCCACACGCAAGGCCAGACAAGAAGCAAAGGCTGAAGAAAAGGTAATGATAAAACATGCACTGCTTTTGAAGTGGAAGATTTTGCAGCACTGAAATGGGAATGTTAATGTTGGTGATGTTTTTTGCAGGCAGAGAAAGAGATTGCAAAAGCAAGAATGGATGTAGCTCGTGAGATCAGGTTGGCAAAACAAGCTGAAGCAGAAATGGATCTTCATGTGGCAAATGCAGGAAGAAGAGTTCAGCAAGAAATAAACAAACACAGAGACAAAAATCCCTCTCTGGTTCAGAGTGTCAATCTCATGGACGATGTTGCTGTCACAGGAGAAACCACAAAGGTTCCAACTTATAGAAACTAATATCTCAAAATCACACACATATATATATATATATATACATCTGATTAACTTGTTGATATAATTACATTTTTTGTACATTCAAGCTATAATTCTGGAATTACTCCACCCAAGAAATGCTTTGTAATCTAGAGAAAGAAACATTCAATCTATTTATTTTATATTCTCTCTATATAAATTGGTTTGTCTCTTGGGGAATATTGTTCACTGCAAGATTAGAGGACATTGTAACAATTTTTATTCAGTTTCAGATGAATTGTTAGCCGTAACGCGTATTCACAATGTAAAAGATTAACTGAGTTTATTCGTTGATTACTCAAATGATTGTTTTTAGGAAAACGACGAAGACCAAGACTGAGTCTCCAGAAAACGACAGATACATGCGCTGCATGTGAGACAAAAACATTTTAACAATTATAATTAGCCTTTATATATATATATATATATATATATATATATATATATATATATATATATATTTTTTTTTTTTTTTTTTTTATTATGTAAAAAATAATTCATGGCAACCTACTTTTCCTCTCTTCCAAATCTTTGGGATGAAGAAGAAAAGAAAAAAAGTAAGAAACAAACAAACAAACTCTCTTCAGTCTTCGCTTACTTTCTTCCAGGAAAGTGAAATGTGGAAACCCTCTCTTACTCCCACTTCTTAATTCAACTAATTTATTTATAATAATGATTAAAATAAGAATAAAATTTTATAATAACTTGGAATAATTATTTGTAATTTTTTCAAAACATAAAAGATTAATGTGTTATTTTTGCTAAAATGTTATTATATTATTATGCAAATGTTTATATGAAAAAGGATTATGCAAATATAGTTTAATACTAATTTTCTTGGTATGCACGCGTTTTTCATCGTTAACTTAAGTGGGTTGTTGATCATAGTTAACAATGACAGCAATAAAATTCGAAAAGGAATCAAATTTAACGACAAAAATATAAAATATAAATACCCGTAGAAAAGTTGATCACGTATAAAATATGGTACGCATAGTGGAAAATTTGTACTCAATTAAAATAGGATTATCCACATTTTAATGTATCATAACGTGCTAAATCATCACCTTAATAATATTTAAACACTGTCAAATTCACGACAAATATTTGTTTGTTAAATTATTAGAATTCAACTTGGTTTTGGTTTCTGGTGTGGATAAGTGTTATGTAATGTGTAAATGGTTATTTTAATGGTGAAACAACACAACACTAAAGAATATTTAGTGACGATTTCCATTTTCTTTTGATTCTCGAAGTCTCACACACCTTACTTGGACAATACCTCGAAGCTTCGCCACTAATTATTTTAATCCATTAATCTTTTATCCCGTTTTTCACACCAAGGCTTAAAAGTCTCAACCCTTCCCATTATATAAGTCCAACCATATGCCATGTATCTTTCAACAACACTTTCTAATCCTAAGTTATACTCTCAACTTTCCGTCACAAAAACATGGTCCGAGAAAAGAAACTTGTTGATGAAGTGTCCGGTTGGCTCAAAATCTATGATGACGGTTCCGTCGACCGGACATGGACCGGACCGGTACAATTCAAGTTCATGGCCGACCCGGTTCTTCCCCATGAAAAATTTATAGATGGTGTCGCCGTTCGTGACACCTTCATTTCTCACGGTGGTTTTGACCTCCGTGTTCGGTTATACCTGCCGGAAATAACGTTGGAAGACGACCAGAAGATACCAATTGTGCTCCATTTTCAGGGCGGCGGTTTTTGCATTAGTGAACCGGACTGGTTCATGTACTACCAAGTTTACACCCGGGTTGCTCGGTCCACTCGGTCCATTGTAGTTTCCCCTTTCCTCCGCCGCGCTCCGGAGAACCGTCTTCCCGCGGCCATTGACGACGCCTTTGACACCCTTCTTTGGCTCCAATCCGTGGCCCAGTCCGGTTCACATGAACCGTGGCTCGAGCGACATGGAGACTTCAACCGGGTTTTTCTCATAGGGGACAGTTCTGGCGGGAACGTGGTGCATGAGGTGGCTGCGAGGGCCGGTTCGGTCGACCTAAGCCCGGTTCGGGTTGCCGGAGCAATCCCGATTCATCCCGGTTTTGTCCGATCGAGCCGGAGCCGATCCGAGTTGGAAATGCCGCAATCACCTTTTTTAACGTTGGACATGCTCGACAAGTTCTTAGGATTAGCACTGCCGGTCGGGGCGACGAAGGACCACCCCTTCACATGCCCGATGGGCGTGGCGGCACCGTCGCTTGAAGGGATGAAATTGCCGGCGGTGCTGCTGTGCGTGGCGGAGATGGACTTGGTGAGGGACACGGAGATGGAGTACTATGAGGCCATGAAAAAAGGCAACAAGGAGGTGGAGCTTTATGTTAGCAAAGGGATGACTCACAGTTTTTATCTGAACAAGGTTGGTGTGGATACGGACCCCAATGTCAGTGCACAAACCGATGCTCTCTTTACCAGGGTGAAGGAGTTCATTGAGAAGCACTGAATAGGATATGCAGCTACATATATTCAAATAAATTTAAGGGTTTTGAGATCAAGTTGATTATGGTGCCTAATAACTAATTAGATGAGTTTGTTTGAGTTAAAAATGAATGTATCTTGAGTTGGAGTCTTAATTGGATGAGTTTGTTCGAATAAAACCAATGTTAAATAAGTTGGTTTTGTTTGTGCTATGTCTAAGTTGGTGTTCTTTGGCTTCATTCTTCTCAAAAACGATAGAGTATATTTATTGAAATAGATAGGTGTTGCAATGACTTGGTCAAAAAATTTTGATGCTGATTTATATTCTCTTGACAGACATTAAAAATATTTGATGAATGGGGGAGCCAAGAGGTATGGGTTTTCTTCATGATGAGTTTTATGTTATCTCAATTAACGTAAAAGATAAATATTATCTTTTCTTAAAACATAAACTTTATCAAAATCATAATTATTGCATCTATGATTACGTAATTAAATAAATAAAAAAGAAGAAATTACTATAAAAAGGGAAGAGGGAAGGATTCTAGGAAGAAAGAGAAAGGGAGAGAAATAAAGAAGGAGAGAGAAACAGAAATAGAAAGAGAAAGGGAGAAAGAGAAAGAGAGATGGAAGAAGAAAAAGAGAAAAAAAAAATTGTCTCTGTGAAATTTTGGTAACTCATCCGAAGTTCTTAAAGTAGGGGAGAAGAATATTATCATTAAATTTATTTTATTTTGTTTATAATTATGGAGTGAGGTGTCCCTAACCTCGTTCTATTTATTTAATTATTTGTTTATTTATCTCTAATTACGTAATGGTCATACCTTATGTTTGTTTATTTTATCTCCAGTCTTGCACTGATCCTATTTTAATTATCTCCAGTTAGGTACTGGTCCTGTTTGTTTATTTTATTTTATCTTCAGTCTTGCACTGGTCCTATTTTAATTATCTCTAGTTATGTACTAATCCTGTTTGTTTATTTTATTTTATCTCCAGTCTTGCATTGGTCTTATTTTAATTATCTCCAGTTACGTACTGGTCCTGTTTGTTTACTTTATTTTATCTCTAGTAATGTAGCGATCATATTTATTAATATATAGTTATATTATTTAATTATAATAATATCTATTTGTGAAGATTTGATGATATTGTAGATGAAGGTTGGACCTTGGGGATTTAAATGAGTAAAATATCAATGTGAGAGTGATTAAAATTAGGTTCACTTATCCTGACTAGTCACTACAAATTTAATTTAAATCTTCATAAAATAGAATGGGTTGAGGAAGATGAAACATATATATTTATATATTATAAGATTGAATTATTGTAAATGATAAATGTTCTCCCTCCCTATTGTGATCTTTTGTGCATGTTTTGTTTAAACACCAATTAAGTAGATGGATGCGCCAAATATTCCAAATCCCTTTTCTGCAAGCATCACTGTCTTATTTCCATGAACTACTTGGAACACAAATGTTATAGACAATTCAGTTACTTTTAGAGGGACAGGATTTTCAATAATAACATTTGTATCTGATATGGGAAATCTCATTATGTTAGATGGGCCAGTAGTGATTACCTTTTGTATGCCTCCTACCTTTTTCCAAAACCCCATAATCAGTTTGTTTCCACCGACAATGTAGATACTTGTAAAATTGTAGAAAAAAAATAGAAGGAATCAAAAATAAAATTCCTTCTTCTTTTGTATATCTTATATATAGTGATGTAAATTACTTTTACATATATGTATATTTTTTTATCTGCTACTCTTTTACAAATAATAATAATAAGAAGAAGAAGAAAAAAAATGTCACATTAAATGGTATCAGAGCAATGTTTCATGTGTGACCTGTGAAATGAGTATATCCTGATATCTTATGAATCCTAACTTATATAATTCTAGATGTCAAATAATAGAAGGAACAACGAGTTGACAGAAGCGGTACAAGCTATCCGAGACATGGTCGCTGCATTATTAAGGAACCAAAGACCTAAAGGAACCAATGAATCACAAGGTTTAGTTGAATTTATGAGAAACAAACATCCGCAATTTTCTGGAGGTTATAACCCAGAAAAGGTTGAATTATGGATTAAAGAATTGGAAAAAATATTTCAAATTATGAATTATCCTGATGACCAAAAGGTGAACTATGTTGTGTTTATGTTGATAGGAGAGGTTGAATATTGGTGGGATAGTACCAGGAGATTACTAGAAGGAGGAAGAATAATCATTACTTGAGAAGTGTTTAGAACAAAATTTTTAGAAAAATATTTTCCCAATGATGTGAGAAGAGCGAAAGAAATAGTGTTTATGCAATTAAAGCAAGGAAGTATGACCGTAGGAGAATATGCCTCTAAGTTTGAAGATCTAGGAAAATACTCTGCATTCTTTTATCACCCTGATGAAAGAATGAAGTGTATACAATTTGAGAATGAACTTAGGCCCAAATTGAGAAAAGCGGTAGGAATACTAGAAATTTCTGATTTTCCTACACTTATTCATAAATGCATATTTTTGGAAGATTTTGAAAATCATCAAAATAGTAAACCAAAATCTTTTGGACCCAGCATAATAAAAGGAGACAAAATGAAGAAAAACCTTACAACCGCCCCCACTCGAGATCCCAACCCAATCAATTTTCTGCAGAAAATTTTAATAACCGTATAAATAATCAGTTCAAGTGTTTTAAGTGTGGACATGATCATTATGCTAAAGATTGTCATCTTAAAGGACCTGTCTATTTCAAGAGTGGGAAACCTGATCATATATTCTCTGAATGTCAACAACAAAAACCAAATTTTGATCCTTCTACACCAAAAAGAAGACCTCCGACAACAGGAAGAGTATATACCATGAATGGAACTGAAGCTTCTCAGAATAATGATTTGATCCAAGGTATGTGTTTCATTAAAGACAAAACTTTAAATGTATTGTATGACTCAGGCGCAACTCATTCATTTATTTCCAATGATTGTGTCCAACACCTTGAATTGTCGACTTCTTTTCTAGATACTAGTTTGATTGTTTCAACTCCTACAAGTAAGTCTGTAATCACCAATAAAATTTTTCTAGATTGTTCTTTGTTCGTTGAAAACAGAAAATTCCTTGTAAATTTAATTTGTCTACATTTATCTCAATTGGATGTAATCTTGGGTATGGAATGATTATCTTCCAATCAAGTCCTTCTAAATTATGCAGAAAAATCAGTAATATTTTCAAATTCTGAAAATCTTTTGAGTTTCTCTACCAACTCAGTAAATGAGTCTTTGAAGAACAAATTTCAAGAATATTTGTTACTATCTTCTGTGAAAGTAAAAGAGGAAGTCGATTTGAAAAAATAGCAGTTGTTCAAAATTTTCCTGATGATATTCCTGATTTACCACCCAACAGAGAGATTGAATTTTCAATAGATTTAATGCTTGGAACTGGACCAATTTCTATGGCACCATATAGGATGTCCCCTTCTGAACTAACAGAACTGAAGAAATAATTGGAAGAATTACTTGGGAAACAATTCCTTCGTCCTAGTGTATCACCTTAGGAAAGATGATAGCTTTAGGTTGTGCGTAAATTATCTTCAGTTAAATAAATTCATTGTAAAGAATAAATACCTTCTTCCAAGAATAGATGATTTGTTAGATCAATTAAGAGGAGCTTCTATATTTTCTAAAATAGATTTAAGATCAGGATATCACCAAATTAGAGTAAAGGCAGAAGATGTACAAAAGACTACATTTAGAACAAGGTATGGTCATTATGAATATCAAGTGATGCCTTTTGGTGTGACCAATGCTCCTGCAATATTCATGGATTATATGAATATGATTTTTCGTCCATTTTTAGATCATTTTGTTGTGGTTTTTATAGATGACATTCTTATTTATTCTAAAACTTTTGAAGATCATGCGGACCACCTTCAAGTTGTTATTCAAATTTTGAAAGACAAACAATTGTATGCTAAATTGTCTAAGTGTGAATTTTGGTTAAAAGAAATGAAATTTTTAGGTCATGTGATTTTCAAAGAGGGAGTGTCAGTAGATCTAACTAAGGTGGAAGCAATTCTACAATGGGATCCACCAAAAACAGTGACTGAGATTCGTAATTTCTGGGTTTGGCTGGATATTATAAGAGATTTATTGAAGGATTTTCTAAAATGGCTATGCTTTTAACCCAACTCACCAAGAAAGGTCAAACTTTTGAATGGACAGAAAAATGCAAAAATAGTTTTCAAGAACTTAAGAAAAGATTAACCACTTCCCCTGTACTAGCATTACCTAACTCAACTGGACATTTTGTGATATTTTGTGATGTTTCCAAAATAGGATTAGGATGTGTTCTTATGCAAGATAGAAGGGTAGTTGCATATGCCTCGAGACAATTAAGAACTCATGAGAAAAATTATCCAACTCATGATCTAGAACTAGCCGTCATCGTTTTTGCACTCAAAATATGGAGACATTATGTGTATGGTGGTAAGTTTGAGGTTTTTAGTGATCATAAAAGTCTTAAATACTTGTTTGATAAAAAAGAGTTAAATATGAGATAGAGAAAATGGATGGAATTTTTGAAAGATTATAATTTTGAATTACATTACCATCCAGGAAAGGCAAATGTAGTAGCAGACGCTTTAAACAGAAAATCATTACATGTCTCTTCCCTTATGATTCATGAGATGAGTATGCTAGAAAAGTTCAGAAACATGAATTTATCAATTACCATGAATCTTGATAGAATAAAATTAAACTTAACTCAAATTACTAGTGGATTATAAAGACAAATTCAAGAGGCACAAGTAGTTGATGAATTTATTCAAAAAAAAAAAGAAGTTGATAGGACAAAAAAATGGAGAAAAATTTGGCATAGATAAAACAAGAATTTTGAGATTTAATGGTAACATATGTGTGCCTAATAATGTAGAGATTAGAAAGTTGATTTTAGATGAAGCACATAAGAGTAAATTAAGCATACATCCAGACACAACAAAAATGTACCAAGATCTTAAGAAAATATTTTGGTGGCCTAAAATGAAGAAGCAAGTGGTACAATATGTAACATCATGCTTAATTTGTCAAAAAGCTAAGATAGAACATCAAAGGCCTGCAGGAATGCTACAATCTTTAGACATACCTGAGTAGAAATGGGATAGTATTACAATGTACTTTATAGTTGGTTTACCACGAACAATTCAAAAATTTGATTCCATATGGGTTATCGTGGATAGGTTGACAAAGTCTGCTCATTTTCTACCCATTAACATCAGGTATTCATTGGAGAAATTGACTGAATTGTACATAAAAGAAATTGTGAGGTTACATGGAGTTCCATCTAGTATTATTTCTGACCGGGATCCTAGGTTTACTTCTAAATTTTGAGGAAGCCTACATCAAGCCTTAGGAACTAAGCTTCATTTTAGCTCAGCTTATCATCCTCAAACTGATGGACAATAAGAAAGAACCATTCAGTCATTGGAAGATTTGTTGAGAGCATGTGTGTTAGAAGATTCTGGTAGCTGGGACCGATAATTATCATTAATTGAATTTACTTATAACAACAGTTTTCATTCTAGCATAGGTATGACACCCTATGAGGCATTGTATAGGAGAAAATGTAGGACACCTTTATGTTGGTTTGAGACGGGAGAAAATTTAATCTTAGGTCCTGACATGATTCAACAAACCACGGAGAAAATTAAGATGATTAGGGAAAAATTAAGAATAACTCAAAGTCGACAGAAAAGTTATGTTGACAAGAGAAGACGACCCCTTGAATTCCAAGAAGGTGAGCATGTATTCTTGAAAGTAACACCGACGACAACTGGAGTTGGTAGAGTAATGAAAGCCAAGAAACACACTCCTCGATTTATTGGTCCCTATCAAATTCTTAGAAAAATAGATCTTGTTGCTTATCAAATTTTCTTACCCCCTTTCCTTTCTAATCTTCATAATGTGTTTCATGTGTCTCAATTAAGAAAATATATTTCTGACCCTTCTCATGTAATAATGTCAGATACAGTACAATTAAAGGATAATCTTACATTTGAAACAATGCATGTACAAATTACAAATATAAAGATCAAGCAACTGAGGGAAAGACAAATTCCACTAGTAAAGATTGTTTGGAATGAAATTACTGGAGATGTTACGTGGGAATTAGAAAAGAAAATCAAAGAAAGTTACCCTCATCTATTTTAGTCGCTAAAAATTTCGAGGACAAAATTTCTATAAGTATGGGAGAAATGTAACATCTCAATTATTGTAAAAGATAAACATTATTTTATCTTAAAAGATAAACCTTATCAAAATCATAATTACTGCATTTATGATTACGTAATTAAATAAATAAAAAGAAAAAAAATTGCTATATAAAGGGAAGGGGGAAGGATCCCTAAGGAGAAAGAGAAAGGAAGAGAGAGAAAGAAGGAGAGAGAGAAAGAAGAAGAGAGAAATAGAAAGAGAAAGAGAAAGGGAGAAAGAGAAAGAGAGAGGGAGGAAGAGAAAGAGAGAAAAAAAAATTGTCTCGCAAAATTTTGGTAATTCATCCGTGAGTTCTTAAGGTAGGGAAGAAGAATATTATCATTAAATCTATTTTATTTT
Organism: Sphenostylis stenocarpa; assembly: GCA_963425845.1. Taxonomy (NCBI): domain Eukaryota; kingdom Viridiplantae; phylum Streptophyta; class Magnoliopsida; order Fabales; family Fabaceae; genus Sphenostylis; species Sphenostylis stenocarpa. The sequence continues at coordinate 55,608,329 of OY731402.1, forward strand.
GCTTATAATTGTGGAATGAGGTGTCCCTAAACTCATTCTATTTATTTAATTATTTGTTTATTTATCTCTAACTACGTAATGGTCCTACGTTATGTTTGTTTATTTTATCTCTAGTCTTGCACTGGTCCTATTTTAATTATCTCCAGTTAGGTACTGGTCCTGTTTGTTTATTTTATTTTATCTCTAGTCTTGCACTGGTCCTATTTTAATTATCTCTAGTTATGTACTAGTCCTGTTTGTTTATTTTATTTTATCTCCAGTCTTGCACTGGTCTTATTTTAATTATCTCCAGTTACGTACTGGTCCTGTTTGTTTACTTTATTTTATCTCTAGTAATGCAACGATCCTATTTATTAATATATAGTTATATTATTTAATTATAATAATATCTATTTGTGAAGATTTGGTGAAATTGTAGATGGAGGTTGGACCTTGGGGATTTAAATGAGTAAAATATCACCGTGAGAGTGATTAAAATTAGGTTCATTTATCCTTACTAGTCACTTATAAATTTAATTTAAATCTTCATAAAATAGAATGGGTTGAGGAAGATGAAACATATATATTTATATATTATAAGATTGAATTATTGTAAATGATAAATGTTCTCTCTCCCTATTGTGATATTTTGTGCATGTTTTATTTAAACACCAACTTAAGTAGATGAAGGCGCCAAATATTTCAAATCCCTTTCTGCAAGCATCATTGCCTTCTTTCCATGAACTTCTTGGAACACGAATGTTATAAACAACTCGATTACTTTTAGAGAGACAAGATTTTCAATAATAACATTTGTATCTGATATGAGAAATCTCATTATGTTAGATGGGCCAGTAGTTGTTACTTTTTGTATGCCTCTTATCTTTTTCCAAAACTCCTTAATCAATTTTTTTCCACCGACAATATAGATACTTTTAAACTTGTAGAAAAAAATATAAGGAATAAAAAATAAAATTCCTTCTTTTTTTTGTACATCTTATAGGTATGAAGTAATGTTACTTTTACATATATGTATATATTTTTATCTGCTACTCTTATAAAAAAAAAAAAAAAATAATAATAATAAGAAAAAAAATGTCACATCTTCTAAGAGCGAGTGTGTGTGAAATTGGAACTTTATGTCTGTACCTACCATCAACTTTGCATAAAGTATGAATGATTCTTCTTTTTTTCTTGTGGTGGACAATGAAATTGTCTGCACTCACAACAACTCTTTCCATATTCACATACATAGCTTAAGTGGTGCTGTCTCTATTATTCGCTTAAAGAAAAGAGTAAAAAAGTAATATTATTTTAATTAATTTGATTTAAAAGACTCATGGAGAGATGAACAAGAGTACATTAAATTAATATCCATTATGATTCCGCTCCAAAGTTTTAATCCAACACGATATTTTTTCTTAAAAACATCTAAATGGAATAAGAAAAAATAATAACTCACCAATGTACCTAATTATTAACATAAAATAAATGAAAAATACCAAATTTCTTAAATGGACGACAGATAAACATGTACCATCAATCTAATAAATGAGTACTATTTACGATAATGTTATAATATTTTCCTTATTCAATATAATTTTTTGCAATACATCATTTACTGTATGTATGTTTAAAATTATATAAAAAGTGTGAGTAAATTGCTTTTTAATTTAAGCAATTTCGTAATAATAAAAACAAACTATACGAAATCATCATAATTAAAAAAATACACATAAAAATAAAAATTATATTTTATCAATTTTAAATTTTTAGTCTTGAAAAATAAAAAAATAATTTTAAAATAAAGTTTTTAATTTAAAAACTTATATAACGTAATTTTAATTTATGAAAAAAATTATTATTATTTTAAAAGGTAATTTCATAAAGATCTTTTTAAAAGGTATTGAAAATAATTAGAAAAAGTTAAAAGGCTATAACAGTTGATGAAAGAATGATTGAGATACGAAATGGGTGGTTCCAATAATAAATTATTTTAACACAAATATTTTTTAAAAGTATTTTACTAAATATAAATATTTTTAAAATTCAATAAATAGTTTACAAAAAAAAATTTTATGAGATAATTTATAAAACAAATTCTTATTTTTTTTATCTGATATATAAATTAATTTTAAATATAATAAATCTAATTTAATATTTTTATAAATATTTATATTCTCTTTTATTTCAAATATTGCAAAAGATTTCACTTATGTAATTAATAATTGAAAATTATTTACTTGATATTTTATCTTGATTATACATTCTTATCCTAAAATATCTATCATGCATTGTTTTTCTTATAATATTTAAGTTTAATTTAGTTTTAAAAATTGGGATGAATATCTTTTAGTTTTTAAATAAGAATTTTTATTGTATTATCTCAGTTAAGTATAATTTTAGTCCAAATATTAAATTTGAAGATTTTTTTTAAACTATCATTTAAATTTAATATTTAATGATTATTATTTTTTCCATTTTAACATATTGAGGTAAGGTTTTTTAAGTTTGAGAAATCAAAATAAAAATTATTTTAAATTTCAGAAATTAAAAGCATAATTAATTCTAATATTTTTTATTATAACATTTAGACAATTAAAAGACATATTCACACAAAAAATGATTTTTTTAAAATTATGATAAAAAAATCAATTTGAATTTTTTAAATTTAATATATGAAAAATATATGTGTTAAGGTTCCAACACATGACAATATGTGGAATAACCTAACATGTATTTAAATTATACCAATGTAGAATAACCTAACATGTATTTAAATTATACCAAATGATATGAGGTAGGCGATGTGAGACTTTCAACACACCCCCTCCAACGAAGCCCGCCAGACCAAGCAAAGGGTACTTTTGACCCAACTAAAGGGCAATTTTTGGTCCATGACAATAACCGGAAAGATATTAGGCTTTGACTCTGATACCATGTTAAGGTTCCCACATAAAACCAATGAGAAATATGTGGAGTAGTCTAACATGTATTTAAACCATACCAAATAATATGAGGTAGGCGATGTGGGACTTTCAACAATATGGATAATAAGTTTGTTCCAATTTTTCTTTCCCGAGAAAAAAATTCTATTTTTAAGTTAGATTTAAAAATAAACTAGAAGTTGTTTATTATTATTAATATTATTATTATTATTATTATTATTATTATTATTATTATTATTATTATTATTATTATTAATTTTAATAGCATAGTTAAGATTATATCTTATTTGGTAAGTTTTTTTTTTAATAAACTTTGATATTTTTTGGAAATAGTATCTATCCAATAAAACATATTTTATAATATTTATATTTTAGTAAAACATTGAGATTATTTTATGTATCTGTCTAAATTTTTTTTTGAAAAAGGAGAACTAGCCTGGTATACATAATTAATTTGATATATATATATATATATATATATATATATATATATATATATAATATGTGGATATATTACAAGTGAAATTATATTTAGATAAAGTTTTTTATAAATATTTTTACAAAAGAAAAATAAGAAATAAAAATGATATAAACCAAGGCATTAATGTTCACTCATCTTTGACTTAAAAGCCAAATATTAATCAAACTCTTCATGCCTTAATCGGTTACTAAATTTTTCTCCAAGTCTTGACCATTCATCTCTGATATTTGCCTGAATTTTCTTGGCCAATTCCTGTTCATCTCTCAAGTGTGGCACTTGTTCCCTTAACTCATCTCTTTGAGCTTTCAGAATCTTTGCTTCCCCAAAGATTTCTCTCTTTCTTTTACTAGCCATGTTCCTAACTGCTTGTGAAGCAGAGATGTTAGCTTTAACAACATTTATTTGCTCTTCTAGTTCCTTCTTTCTTTGTTCCAAATAGGCCAACTCATTGCTCAACTCATTTTCCAAGCACGTGACTTCCTTGAAGTGAGTCTTATTTGCTTCAAGACCCTCTTCTAGTTCATCAACTTTCAACAACTTGGCTTTGGTAGATTCTATTTTCTTGTTTTCACATGTGTAGTCCCTACTCCAATAAGTGAATTGTCTTGAAACTTGTATTATCAATGATCTTATTGTCACTGATATTCCATCTTCTGCTGGTAAGTTTGTGAGGTACTCTAAAGTATCTTTCATTATACTGTGCTCATTAGGGCCCAATAGAGTAGAAAATTCTTTGGTCACATAGCCTTGAAGTAGTTTCAATGCTTTCTTTGTCTCTTCACTTGGCATTTTGTTGGCCAATTCAGAAACCACTATGGAGTCATTGTTAAGTGACACCACAAAGATCTCTTTATCCAAAACAGTATAAAATGCTTCCATGTCTGCATCATTTATAGTCAAGCTGGTTTGCTCTTCCAAGAAGTCAACTGTTGTTGGCAGAATCATGATGGAGTTGTTATTTTGAGGTGGCTCCCCTCTGTCAACTTTGGCTAAGGATATTGTGGTCGTTTGTTCCTGAAAGTTTTGTGTCTCTATAAATCTTGTGACTTGTGATTGTGGTTGAGCTTTCACTGGATGATCAGCAACTAGTATGTTTGATCCAGAAGCTACAAGAACGAGAGAAATGTAAAGGAGTTGATGAGAAAAAGTAATGAAGTGAAATTATTAGTTGACTAATGATGATTGACCTTGTTATTATAACATCTCTAGCAACTTGGATGCTAGAATTAGTTCAAGTTTTCAAAGACATTATGCCAAATCATACATAACAAGGACTACTAAAGAATCATAGGTTTCCACATTGCATATGTAATTGAAGCAATATGTCTACTACTCACCAAAAAGTTTGTACTATTAAATTTGTTTTTGGATTATCTAGAGTGTATTCTTTTATCACTAGCTTGCAAATATTAAAAAAAGACCCTTGTTTCAAGCTATTTATGCATTGCATGCCTTGTCAGATAGTTAGAATATTAAAACAGAGTTGGATCAACAAACTATCTAAATAAGTGGACAAAAATTATATGGACATTATGCCATTGAAATAATGCATATCCATGTAGATCTCATGCTTACCCTTGAGACCACCAATGTCTTCAAAAGACGATGAAAATATTGAATCTTTGGTAACACTATCCAATGTCTTTTCATGCAGTAACTTCTCATCTTGGTTTTGATCCGTGCCAATGTGGCATGCAACAACATCATTTTCTATTTCTTCACTCATCTTCCACCACTCCTCTATTTTCCTATCCGGTGTCTCACAACCTTCCAAGTTATTGAAATTGTAGCTGTTATCATCTCCTCTCTTGCAATATTGGGAACCTTCTGTTGACTTCGTGCTTTTTTCACTCCCTGAGTCTAAATTTGTATCAATCTTCTCAGAGTGTCTGCTTGAATCTACTAAATCTGGATCAGGATCTGTAAAAAGTATATCATTCATGATAGCTTCTTGCTTACACACATGAACTCCACACCAACTCACAGTCACATTTGATGCTCCACTTATCTTCGCACATAAAATCTCAACTTGATTCCAACCATCCATTAGATATAAATCAAGACTAAGCCGGTGGATGGGTGGATGAGTTCTCAAGTCACAAAGCCACACATGATCTGTCACCATATCTGAAAAGACTCTTGGGATTTCCAATTCATAAACTTCCTCACCATTTATATAAAAGCGAATTTCACAATTGAAACTATTCTTCATTTCACTCTCAACCGCAAGAACAAAGCATATGATAATTGCTGGAAACTTTTCACGTACCCAAAATGTCATATATTCTCCTTCGGTGATGTGGTCAAACCATTCTGGAACCCTTGTACCAGGCACGATAACTTGTAATTCCCATCCCTCAAAAGCCTCCTACAAAAGAAAGATTTTCAAGTAAAAATGCGTGGTGACTAAGCAAGCTTAGGAGATATAAGGAAAAAAAATATGAAAACCTTGCTCAATAATAAATTTGATGACTCTACAGTCAATGATGTACAATTTCTTGCATTGATGTACTGTATGTTAGGAGGAAATATTGAAATATGTTGGAGTTTCTTGCAGTCGTCCAAGTGAAGTAATTCCAAGCAAGGAAATTCTTGTATGCAGCTTGGAAGAGCCATAAAATTATTTCCCGAGAGGACTATTGATGATAATTTTGGGAAACTACTGAAAATTATGGGAAGATCATCATCTATAAGGTCACACTTTTCGAGATTCAGTGATCGAATGTTACCAAAGGTAAGGGTAGATTCACCCATGTTTGTCAACTTTGTCAAAAAGTTTCGAAGTTGTGGACAACCTTCCATATCAAGGTTTGTAAGACTTTGAAGCATATCAAAGTTGTCAGGCAGTTCCTTGAGGCTTAAGCAAGATGTCATGCTTAATTCTTGAAGTCCAACAAGGTTTCCAATGGAAGGAGGCAATTCTTTTATACCAGTTCCTTCTATAGAAATTGACATGAGGTTATCCATTTTCCCCAAAATAGCGGGAAAGTTTTGAAGGCTTGAGCACCAATTAAGGATAAGACTTCTCAATGATGTCAACCTGATGGAACTTGGAAAAACCTTAAGCTTGGTGCATCCATAAGCCCTGAACTCAACAAGTTTCTCAAGGAATCCAACAGATTCATGAACCTCTTCTAAATTTGTACAATAGTCAAGATTTACTTCTGTTAAATTAGGGACTCTTGAAATATCAGGTAGTTTTGTCAACAATTCACAGGAACTCAAGTCCATAGAAGTCAAGGAATCCAAATACTGCAAAGAGAAAACTAGTTTAGCATAATTTCAAGTTATGTGAGAAAAGAAACAAAGAAATGCTACCATAAAAAACTGAAACCTTACCATGAATGGCTCTTGCATTGTAAAACGACTGCATGACAAGTTGAGTACAACAAGTTTCTTGGGTTGAAAACTAGATGGTAAAGACGATGAAGGATATTTCATCCAGTCAAGCAACCTTAAGTTGTTTGGAAGATGTTGGGGGCTGCCAAAAAAATGTCCATTTCGAACAATAAGAATTTTAAGATTTTTCATCTTCTTGAAGGAATCATCTTTCAAGTGCACCATATATTCATCAGGGAGGTCCACCATCATGCCTTGAACTCTGGAAGTCCCCTTTTAAACCAAAGCACACATGAAACTACATTAAGCTAGAGATTTTGATTCAAGTATTTAACAGTTATGTTGTAAAGTTTAACCGATCACTTCATCAAACAAACTAAGGAGAATATGAAAAAAAAATGATATGTTCATTCACATTGTAAATGTATTTTACACCATCTTCTAATGTCAAACCATCATATGGTAAGTTTGATAACTTTTATAATAACTAATGTAAAAATTGTACTAAAAATATCTTTACATTGAGTTATAAAGCAAAAAACTTTATACTGATAATGGATGCCTGTTACACTTAAATCAATATGTGAACCAATAAAATAACTAACACACGTATGACTCTTACAGTATTTTCAGTGAGCACTTCTAGAATATCTTCATGAAACCACAATCTACTCCGCTTTCCAGGCTCTAATGGTGAAACTTCTCTAACGATTTCCCTTCCCATGTCTTGTATCAGATCATGCATTTTCAATCTATTATATTCATCAATAATAACAAGAGATCTATCAATAAGTACACTGATACCAAAGGTTGGATGAAACCCACAAGCTTGCAGTGTCTTTTCTACATATTCCACTGTCTCCCCTTTGAAGAAGCATGCTACATCAAGGAAAATTTCCTTCTCATTCTCCTCTAGATTATCATAGGTTACTCTTAGTACACTTTGAACCTCTTTGCTGGGAATCTTTTCATATTTTCCCAATGCAGATTTCCATTCTTCTACTGTTTTACCAAACAAATTAGACCCCATTACTTTCAAAGCCAGTGGAAGCCCCTCAGCATAAAGCACCACGCGGTTAGAAATCTCCAAATAGCTTGCATCAGGTGCCTTCCTTTTGAAGGCATTCCAGGTGAACAGCTCAAAAGCTTCATCATGGTTTAATTTCTTTACTTCATAGGTTTTGTCAACCTGATGCGCAGCTAGCAAGTGCTTATCTCTTGTTGTTATAATGATCACACTCCCAGAACCAAACCAATCACGTCCTCCTGCTAATGCTTGAAGCTCCTCCAACTTGTCAACATCATCAAGAATCAGAAGTACTTTTTTGCAACAAAGCCTTTTCTTGATAATAGGGATTCCTTTATAAATGCTTCCTAATTTGATGTTTTTGTCCCCAACTGTGTCAAAAAGAAGTGACTCTTGAAGTTGCACTAAGCCTTGTCTCTGATTTGAACTTTCTCTTATGTCAGCAAGGAAACTTGTAGCTTCAAATTGTCCAGCAATCAAGTTGTATAAGGCCCTTGCTATTGTTGTCTTCCCTATGCCTCCAAGTCCATAGATTCCAATTACACGAATATCTTCACCTGGTCCAATATGCAAAAGGGACATCACTTCTGATATACGAGTCTCAATTCCAACTGGGTATTCAGCAATGTGCAAAATGGTGTGGTTTAATTTTCTAGAGGCCTCCTCAATGATCTCTTGGATAAGCTGAAATTCATACCTGCCAAGTAACAAGTTCCCCATAATATATAGTGTGAGGAAATTGAAAGTTATAAAGGTAAAAAAAAAAAAAAAATGCTTAGGAAAATTCCCTTTCCTCTGTAATATGATATTAGACATTAGTATGTTAATATGGAAAATGCTAATGAATAGTAATCTTTCTTAGTACAGTTTAAAGAAACAAAAGAAGAAAAATGTTTTCTCAATTCTCATTAAGGTTTAAACTGGCATCATAAGAAACTTACAAACAAACATGACCAAAATTGTGGTCTTATCACGGTCTTAGACTAAAAAAAAAAAAAAAAAAAAAAAAAAAAAAAAAAAACTTGAAAACGTGGTTAAAATCACGGTTAGTCAATGTTTTTTAAAACCTTTGAACACTTATTAGCAAGAAAAATAATAGATTCTTGACTTAATGGCTGTTTATGTATTATTAAATCAACCATGATAGAACTAAGAAGTACAACCAAACACATGAATAACAGGAAAAACTGGTAAATAAAACAGATGCTGAATACTAGTAGTTACATACCCATATTCTAAGGTCCAACCTGACAAATTGGCTGCTTCAAACAAGGCTCTCTTCCACTTTTGTAACTTTTTTACATTACCCTTGAATCTAACTTCATGCTTAGCCATTGCTGTCTCAAAACTTCCTCTCTGATGGCGCACCGTTGAAGGGTCCACATGAAAGAAAACTGGCCACACAAGTTGTCCCCTTGTTTTGTAACACTCAAGGATCTTTGCAAGCTCATCAAGACACCATGTGGAAGATGCATAGTTTTGAGAGAACACAACGATAGCAATCCTAGACTCTTCAATGGCTCCAAGAAGAGCAAGGGATATCTCTTCCCCTCTCCTAAGCTTCTCATCATCCATAAAAACATTGATACCCCTTTGGCGCAAACCATGATATAGAGAGCCTGTAAAGCTTCTCCTTGTATCTTCACCTCTGAAACTCAAAAACACATCATAAGTCCATCCACGTTCAAAACCAGAAGATGAAGAGGCTCCTTCACGTAATATATTTGCCATTAGAACCAAACTTTCCTGTCGCATCAAATATGCTCCATATTGTTGAGCTTAAGTTAAGGAAGAGCCTACAACTGAACACTAGTTCAATTGAGAGTTGAAAACAATTTAAAAAACTGTAAAAAATTGACCAGAAGCATTAACATGTGGTGGTGATGGTGGACCAAACAATCATTTCTCAATAGATCGAAGTAAAAGTCAAACTTATAATTGAACAAGTTGGGTTGAGTGAGTTGTCTTTCAAAATAATTGTAGCCTCTTCACATTATGATCATGATGTTCCACTTTCTTCATAATCATGCTGCTTGTCTTCATCAAGGAAAATTGCAGTACTGGTTTGATTTATTTTAAAGAAATAATTTGTTTGTATGTTTTCTGAATAATACCTCTTGAAAAGAGTTATAAAAATAATTGTCCCTAAAACATGTGCTAAATTAAATAACTATTTAATAAAGCAAAAATATCATAAGGTAAGAAAACAAATATATCATATAAAAGTTATTATAAGTAAAAAACATCTATCACTAGAATCAGTGGTATAAACGGGTCTTTTTGAATTATTGACCTGGCCAAAGAAACCCTACATTGGTTGATTCTGGAAGGAACCCTTTATGTTGATTTGACCCAATATGCAGCAATGTCACTCAAACTCCAATGTAAGTCATAATCAGTGCATCAAATTCTGATATGCATCTGATTCCTTAGTAGCTGGTGTAAATGTCTTGGGAATAAAGTTGCTATCTTTTGTTGGCTCCAATTCCAACTCAACAAATGTTGTCCATGGGCTTGCCACCACCATTTCCGAATCAACTCTTAACAGTAACGATATCTTATTCCTCATATTTCAGGTCCCTTCAAAACATTTTATGGATACAGAAGAAATAATAAACCAGGCTTCTTTTTCTGTATAAATATTTTAAAACATAAGTATATATTTTATAATGATATAATTGATTTATTCGTAAATACATACGAATAAAAAAATATAACTAAAGGATTTATTTGTTTTTTGTTAAAATTGAAAATCTGTTTTCTTAACGCTTACGTAAATAAAAGGAAAAATAGTGATTAAAAAAAAATTACCATTAATATAATATTTTATATTTGATGAATTTTTTCGTGTCATTTAAGATATAAAGTTTTATTCAATGTTTATTTAAATAGTAAATCTTATTTTAAGATATATTAAATAACTTTTTATAGACCTCATAATAAATTTTATAATTTAACATTTATTTAAATTTATATAACATCGAAGAAAAACTCATATAAAATTTATTTAATATTTAAACCATTTTGAATTTTTTAATATTTTTATAAAATTACTCATTCTTTACATGCTAGATATCTTGTATTTAAGACTACATTTAAAGATTAAACATTAATAATCAAATTAAAATATATAAACAAAAAGACAATAATGTTTTAGTAAATGAATAAAGATTAGTTCTTTGTTATAGGATTTGTTTTTTTTTATGTATTTAAATTTAAATTCTAAAATAGTCTCTTTCCAAGATAATTTTTTTGTTTGAATGTTTCCACTTTTTATAATAATTGGTTCTTTTTATATATTTTTTATGTCTCTAAAACTATATGTTTCTGTGATGATCTGAGTAAAACTTGTTGTTACTTCTATTTAGTGTTCTCTTTTTAATTTTATCATTTAACTTATACTAAAGATAAAATGATTAAGACAATTAAAAAAATAAATAATGTTTAAATTGAGAACAATATATTCTATTCAATTAAGTAGTGTCTTTAATCTTTTATATAAATATGATAATAAAATATATTTACATTTGATTTTTTTGTTTAATTTTTAATATATTATCAACAATGAATCTTTATCCATTTTTAATAATACCATTTATTTTCCATCAAATAATTAAATTTTAACGTTATACTTTTTAAAAGAACTATACATCATAATCATGATTTTAAATGGCTATAATGTAAATTATTTTTTAATATATCATAAACAATGTTTTTCTCTTTAGATACAAAAACATTGAAATTCAAACATGTGTTTTATATTTTAAAAGTTACTACTACTCCATCTGTTCTTTTTGTAAATGTCGATTTTGAAAAAAATTAAATATACGATATTTATAAAAGTTAAAATTAATTATGTTTTTATTAATTAAACTTTTTTTAATTATATTTATCATAGAGAAAAATATAAGATATTTATATGATTTAAGATACCGCGGTAATACGATATAAAGTATGACATCTATCTTTTTAAAAACAAAAATAAATTATTATTATTATTATTATTATTATATATATATATATATATATATATATATATATATATATATATATATATATATATATATATATATTCAGTTTGTGTCAGGTTACTGGTGTCACAATGTTCTGCAAATATTCAGTTTCATAAATAAAATGCTTGTTCTGCATTTTATATTACAATTATTTATATTTCCATTGGTCATGCTTGTTACTGGTATCACATTTTCATTTTAAGTTGTATGAGTGTACACAAATTTATTTTATTTATTCGAGATTGTGAAAGTTACAAAGATTTAATTATATTTATATTGTAAATCCAATATCTCTAACCTATTTAGATATGGAATTACCTTCCTATCTTTATTTTTATTTAATATATAAAATGTGGAATTTTGATAAATAATTTTGAGAGATTAAAATAAAATAATAAATAAATGAAAGAGAATATAAAAAGACGAGAAATTTATTTTGAACTTTTTTATTTGTCACTATTTTACAAAAGAAAACTACTGACATTTAATATATGCGAAACTAAAACTATCTTCTCTATTTCCACTTTATACGCTCTTACCAATGGGGTTCAGTGTGATTCACACCATCCCCAAGCTCAGCATAGTTCACAGGCGATCAAATTTAAATCATGCATATCATTTAAAGCAATCTTTAAACCTGAAGTTTCTTCATAGGTTAACTATTCTGGTCATGAAAACATTGGCAAAGCAGTATATATTTTAGACAGAGACTGAAAGTTATACAGGGTATCCACACATTCATACAGTGTCCAAACGGATCCTACATAAATTTTAAGCTTGCATAGCATAACATCGTGACTTGAAAAAATCCATTGAAACGCTGCTTGTTTATCTTTCTAAAAGCCAGGCAGCACATGCAAATTAGCCATAAATCACAAATTGTGAGGGTGTCAGTAGACAAATTGTCATAACTTATCAATGCTACTTTGGACATCCAATCTCAAACACAGTGAAGAAATGATGCTTTCCCAGTTCAGAGTGTTGCCTAAGAAAAAAAGTATGTAGGATTCATACAGTCCTTTTAGTGCAATTGAGTCAGTCATCACAATGGATGATTGTCTTAAGGAACAGATTATAGGGGATATCAGAAGTGTTTGTTTGATTTAGCGAAGTGAATATGAAGGACCAGCAAAAGAGTAACGGGAAGAAACAGGCACAGCTGTAGCTTCCAAACTCTCTTGATAGTGCTGCATCCTATTGTATTCAGACAAAGCATCGGCAGCAGAATATGTGGAGTAAAGTCTATCCTGCACAGGTTCTCTCCTTTGTAAGCTTTCACTTCGAATCAAGCTTCTTCCCCCGGCCAAATAAGAGCTTGAAGTGATTTCCTCTCTAGGTGGCAAATATGGATCCCTTGGTGAAGCACGGTAGCGATATGGGTGATAAGGATCATCTGCGTGGTCAGAAATTCCACCACGCAAATAGGTATGGTGTTCGTTCTCATTCAAATGGCGATGGCTGGCATGAAATTTTTCTCTGTGAGAAGGGTAGAGAGGGTCCACATGATGAAGGTCTCTTTCATAATCCCTCTCATAAGGATCCAGGGTGGTATTAACATGAGAGGCCGGTATCACATTCCTTCTATCTCCTTGGAGACCATAAGCCCGGTAACTCTTCTCAGTAAGAAATAAATCACGAGGAACATCTCGCCGTTCAATTAGGGGATCGCTTTCCCTATGCAAATGGGACAATGATGATCCCCTAACCTCATCAATAGCATCTCTATCATGAATTATTGCTTTTGGAGGCGATCGGACAGGCTGCAAGCCTGAACGAACATCCACTGGCCTAAAAAGTTCAGTGAGCTTCCTAACCTGAAATATAACATTTGAATATCATCAATGATGAAGAATAAAAAATTGACAACTAGTCCACCAGAAGTATATTTGATTCTCACTTGTCGAGCAGTAAGTTCTGTTTTAAACTTATGCTTCTCATTGTAATTTTCCTTGATCGCCTTTTTGAAAATGCTCTCTGGTAGCGGGAAACAGTCAGAAACAATATTGAACCGCACCTGAAGGTTGCACCATCAGCACATAACTCAGTAAACAAATACAACATTGGGACAATTAGATCGGAAAATTAGATGAGAGCAAGTAACCTGAGCAGGAAAGCTACCACCAAAAGCTCGGGGTTCGAGTTTCATACCACCAGAAGATGAAGCTTTGTAAATCCCATACAACAGCCTCAGATCAAAATCATAAAGAAAAAGCTTAGTCCCAGGCTTGATACTTAAAACAACATCTTTCTTAGTAGCTGAAACACCCATGACACGATAGTGGAAACAGTCGGGCTTTGTCTTCCCACTGCACATAAAGATGAAACCAGCAAATTTTTCTCGCTGTTTTTCACTGGAATCAATATTATCCGTGCCTTCATGCTTATTTTTGCTTATTCTACTCCCAGTACCCTTGTCAGACTCTGAATTCTTTCGCTTCTGTTCACGCTTATCCACCTTAATGACCTTATTTTTTTCAGCCCGATGGCTCTTCTCAATAGGACTTCTGTCATTAATAATGATCCTATTTTGACTTTCCTTCTCAATATTCTTTCCATTCCTCTCAGGCTTTTCTTTAGGCAGTTCATCACTATCGCCCACTACTTTTTTGTTCTTTATAAGCCTTCTCTTTCCCCCAATCTGTTGAGAACCTGTATTTATCATGGTCTTGAACTTAGCACCCTTGAATTTCTTACCAATTTTAGATTTAGCCTTCAATGATTGAGGAGTATTCTTGTTACTCTCCTCTAGTTCACTAGATCCTTCAGCAGGATTAGTATCCTTATCTTGCTTTGATGATTGAGGATTAGAAGTCCCCTCTTGAGCCATATTATGCAGGTACTGGAGCAGACAAGCTTCAAGTGGTGAAATATAACTGAAACCGGTAACAAAAGCAACAGCAATTCAATTAAGGAGGCTGAGATTGAAGAAGAAAAGGAGAGGGGAACAAGAAATGTCAAAAGAATCTCTTGACCTTTTGATTGTTCAATAATGGCTTAAGCATATATAATATATTACTTCTGCTTATGTCAGAAACCATGCACCAACAATTAATACAGGACACTCCACCTCATCTATACTTCAATTGCAAAAGATGGACATTAACTGTTAAGGATATGATTTGGTTATATTATATAGGAAAATATGATATGATTTTACTCTTTGGAAGCCATCATACCGTATGAGCATTTTTGCTCTCTAGTAGGTGTCGCACCCTTGAGTATTTTGGCTCTCCGAAAGCTATCATACCTCTGATCGTGTTTGGTCTTTAGCAAGTTTTGCCTCCTATGACCTTAGACGCGACCTACACAATCAGAGTAGCCATTCTCCAACTACTACTCCACTATATTACTCACAGCCAACCGGTACCACGAGTTGCTAGTTCCTTGGTGATCTTCACACACTTGCACCAAATTGATTTTTGAAGCTTTGACACTAATGACTTGGTTAGCTCCAACAACCAGTTGGCTAACATGCTCACTAAGTCTCTTAAGAGGCTCACGCTGATGACATTTAAAAATAAACTTGACTTCTATGATACATATGCTCCAATTTGAAAAGGAGTTTATCAATATGATTTGATTATATTAAATAGAGAAATATAATATGATTTTATTACATCATGTAGAAAAATATCTTAGCAAATATTTCCCATTATTAGATATTGATTTTATTCCTGTTGTATGTCTTCTTCATTATAAATAAGAGTAATTGTATGTGTGCAAGATACACAATAACAAGCAAATCCTTTCAATAGTAATAAGATAACGTAGCTCCATAGGTCAAGTATAATTGTTCATACACCTAGTATGATCGTCATACACCATGTATGCACCATGTATGAACGGTCATCATAGTGTTTGTATCTCTTAAAAAGTAGGCATATGAAGGATTTTTAAAACGGGATATCTCTATCCTAATTTTGTTCGCACCTTATACTACTTCTTATACTACTTTTTATCCATACTGTTGACACATGTCTGTTCTAGTGGTAACTCGTACCATATTTTTTGTCATACCCTTAATGACATCGGTATGAGCCAGACAACACTGAGTGCAAAAACTCTCAAGAGATGGAACAGTATCCCTACTATAACTGTAGGGTCACGAACACTCAAAACCCATTAATATTATGTTTGTCAACCTTAGTAGAACCAACTCCATTATGAATTAAATAATATACTTCATCACATATATAAATGCTCAAAAATCGAAAAATGAAAATGAAAAACAAAATCATAGTCTTAATAATTTATACTTCACATGCATAAATTCTCTAATAAAAATAAAATAAAAAACCAAAAGTGTTCTTTAGATAGTCAATAACCACAAAAGTTAACACACATAAACAAAATACTTAACTACTAAGAGCACGAAACATAGGAATGAAGAAAACAAAACAAATTGATATTAAAAAAATTGAGGCAAATGAAGGAAAAGGAGTTGGAATCTTTCAAAAGGAAAAGAAACCAATTACAGGCTAAGAATTTTCAAGTTATCACGGGAGGGAAAAAACCAGAGACCCATACTAATGAACAAAACAGAGATCAAAAAGATTGAAATCAATATGAGTTATGAATGGGTTTACTAGAAGCAATGTGGAGCACTTGGAGAACCCTCCATTAAAAGCTTGTTGTCAAAGTTAAGAGAGTAAAGAGAGTTAAAAAAATATTTATAATTTAGTGGGATACTTCACTCCACTCTATGATCTCATATATATAGCATTACAACATTTAAAACAACAACCACGAACTACTAACTACTAACCATTAACCATTAACTAATAATAATTCTAACACTCCCCCTCAAGCTGGAGCATACAAATTGTATATGCCAAGCTTAGAACAAATAAATTCAATTTGAGGTTCTCTTAAAGACTTTGTCAACGCATCTGCAAGTTGTTCATTGGACCCAACAAATTCAGTGCAAATTTCTTTAGACAACAATTTTTCACAAATAAAATAACAATCAAGTTCTATATGTTTGGTCCTTTCATGGAACACCGGATTAGAGGGAATGTGGAGAGCTGCTTAATTGTCACAATACATCTTCATATGTTGGATCTCACAAAAATTCAGTTCTTGAAGGAATTGTTTCACCCACACTAGTTCACAAGTGAGAGAAGCCATTGCTCTATATTCAGCTTCAACACTAGACCGGGCCACTACATTTTGTTTCTTGCTTTTCCAGGAAATAATATTGCCTCTAATGAGAACACAATATCCTGTAGTGTAGCGTTTGTCCATAGGGGATCAAGCCCAATCAGCATCACAATACTCAAATATTTGGGTACCCCTTTATCTTCATACAATAGACCTTGTCCTGGAGCCTTTTTGAGATATTTTAGGATGTGAACGACAATATTCCAATGATCAGTACGCGGATTTTGCATAAACTGACTGACAACTCCAACGGCAAAAGATAGGTCAAGTCTGGTAATGGTGAAATAAATGAGTTTCCCAACAAGTCTTCTATATCTCTCAGGATCAGAGAGTGATTCACCCTGATCCGCCATTAATTTCTGATTAGGATCCATAGGATTGTCTACTGGTCTACAATCAATCATGTTTGTTTCTTTCAAGATATCTAAAACATAGTTTCTTTGGGAGACTACGATGCTTCTTTTGATTGAGTCACTTTAATCCCTAGAAAGTATTTGAGACAACCAAGATCCTTAGTTTGGAAGTGATTGCATAAATGTTTCTTTAGCAGAGAAATTTTATCAACATCATCCCCTGTAATGACTATATCATCCACATATACAATTAAATAAACACATTTTCCTGAAGCAGTATAATAAAAAATAGAATGATCTACTTCACTTTGTTTTAGTCCAAAACTTTGAACAATGTGACTAAACTTTCCAAACCAAGCACATGAAGATTGTTTGAGACCATAGAAACAACGATATAACTTACAAACCAAACTAGACTCTCCCTGAGCAACAAAACCAGGAGGTTGCTCCATGTAAATTTCCTCCTCAAGATCACCATGCAAGAAAGAATTCTTGATATCTAACTAATGAAGAGACCAATGACGGATAGCTGTCATAGCAAAGAAAAGTCAAATAGTAGTTATTTTGGCCACAGGAGAAAAAGTATCATTGTAGTCAAGGCTATAGATCTGAGTGTAGCATTTTGCTACTAATCTAGCTTTGAGTCGATCAACTTCACCTTTTGGTCCAACTTTAATGGCATAGACCCAACGACAACCAACAGTCTTCTTCCCAGGTGGAAAAGAAACTAAGTTTCATGTACCATTGTGCTCAAAAGCCTACATTTCATCAATCATGGCTTGTCGCCATCCAGAATAATCAAGTGTCTCTTTCACATTTCTAGGAATAGTAATAGTGGATACAGAAGAAACAAAAGAAAAATATAAAGGAGACAATCTGTGGTAGCTAAGAAAATTATAAATGGGATGTGGATTACGAGTAGAGCGAGTACCTTTGCAAATGGTAATGGGCCAACTTGAGTCATCATTATCAAGAATCATGGTATCAGGGGATGATTGAGAAGGATCTCCTGAGGAAGACTCATCTTGGAACATGGGACTAATCATTTGGCTCCTGTGTTGATAGGTAATAAGAGGCAGTGATGAGGATTCCGGTGTATTTTGTGTGGAATTTTGGGTGTCAGGGGAAGAAGGTACAAATGGCTCCACTAAGGGTATAGGTAGGACATTTTGGACCGAACTAATATCCTGCATAGAAGAAGGGAAGAAGGGAGTGGATTCAAAAAAAGTGACATTAGCAGACATGTAATACCTCTTGGTTTCAGGAGAATAACATCAATATCCTTTTTGAAGACGATAATATCCCAAGAAGACACATTTGATGGATCTAGCTGATAGTTTATCTAAACCTAGAGACATATCATGAACAAAACATACACAACCAAATACACGAGGAGAAACATGAAAGGGTGACTCCTTTGGCAATAGGATAGAGTGTGGAACTTTATCTTCAAGAGAAGAAGATGACATTCTGTTAATGAGAAAACATGCAGTAAGAATAGCATCTCCCCAATGATGAACAGACATATTTGCACCAAGTAATAAGGTACGAGCAGTTTCAACCAAATGTCTATTTTTTCGTTCTGCTATACCGTTTTGTTGTGGTGTGTAAGGACAAGTAGACTGGTGTAAAATGCCTTGGGAACTTAAGAGACTGGAGAAATCAGTATAAAAGTATTCTTTGGCATTATCACTTCGTAAAACTTTGATTAATTTTCCAAATTGATTTTTGATTTCGTTAAGAAAAGACTTAAAGATAGGTAATAATTCAGAACGGTCTTTCATTAGATAAATCCAAGTACACCTAGAAAACTCATCAATGAAGGTAACAAAATATCTATAGCCAAAGGATGAGACACGACTAGGACCCCAAATATCAGAATGAACAAGAGAAAAGACAGAGTCACATCTAGATTCAAAACGTTTAGGAAAAGAGGACCTAGTATGTTTTCCTAATTGACATGATTCACATTCAAAATCTTGAAGAGTCTGAAGTTCAGGAACCATTTTTTTTTAATCTTGACAAGTGAGGGTGCCCTAAATGTTCATGTAATAGTTTTGGAGACAAGGATGCTACACATGATACAGATGATTTAGTCTCAAGGTAGTATAAGCCTCCAGATTCATGTCCTTCGCCAATCTGTCAACTCGTACCACGTTTCTGTATAACAAAAGAGTTGACATTAAAGGTTACTAAACAATTCAATAATTTAGTTAATTGACTTAGGGAAATGAGGCTAAAAGGACATGAAGGAACAAAAAGAACAGATTTTAAGTTTAAAGGCGGAGAAATGGAGACTAGACCAGTTCCTTTAGAGACTACTTTAGATCTGTTGGCTAAGGTTATGAGATGAGGAGTTTTAGGAAATGAGAGAGAAGAGAACAAAGAGGTATTACCAGACATGTGATCAGAAACACCTGACTTTCCACATATTGTGAAATGCAAGTTGTTGATGAATTTGGGGTTGTTGATGACTATGTTAGACTACTGGATTTCAACCTCAAATATTCTTGATATTCTTCGTGAGAGAACTTGGGTTTAACCATTTCAGATTTGGAAAAATTGACAGTCTTGTCAGGAAAACCGTGCAAAGAGTAGCAATTTTCCAGGGTATGACCCATTCTCTTGCAATGAGTGCACTGAAGACGTCCTCTACCTCCACGTCCTCCTCTAGTGCCGCGACTTCCTCTTCCACGAGTAGAAATCATAGTAGAAGAGTCAACAAGTTCTTGATTATTTTTTTCTTTGAGAGTTGGAACACGAAGCAATCTTGTAGTCAAACTTTCCATAGAAGGAACTTCTTGTCCAATTAAAATTTGATCTCTAACATGATCAAATTATGAATTTCATAGCCCGAAGAGTCATAATCATATAGAATTTATCCAACTTTTGCTTTATCTCCTCTAATGAATCCACCTCTAGAAACATCTTTAATTCTTCAACTATTGATTGAGCTTCAACAATAAAGGTCATCATATCTTTATCCACTTGCTTGAGAGAGGCTAATCGATTAGCGGAATCATAGAGGCGTTGGATATCATTTGCGAAGATATTCTGAGCCTTTTTCCAGAAAGAGTTACATGTTTTGAAGGATCTGAGAGTGTTCAAAATACTTGGTTCTACTGATTGCCACAATAGAGCACAAAGTTGATAATCAAGCTTTTTCCATTGTTGAGCTTGATCTTCTGGTATCTTACTTCCGTCTACTTCTAGATAATCGTGAAACCCTTGTCCAAGGAACCAAAGTTCCACTGAAGAGGACCAAGACATGTAATTTTTTCCATTTAATTTCTCAGTCGTTATAGTGGGAGTTCCGGAAAAGGAGATTGTGGGCCCTGATGACATGTTTTAAATAATGTAGATGTAAGATGGAAACAATGGAACAGCCGTAGTGGAACGAAGGCCGGAAGGTCACTGGAAGGTAGTCGGAAAGTCGTCGGCCGGCAGCAAAAAAGTGACTGGAATGGGGCTGACGGTTTCCGGAAAGTTGGGGGGAAGTTGTCGGAAAGTGACTGGAAAGTTGCCGAAAAATGACCGAAAAATTGCCGGAAAGTTGCCGAAAAGTGACCAGGAAGTGACCAAAAGTGGCCGGAAAGTGGTCGGACGGTGGTCAAAAAGACAGAGCAGGACCAACCTGCTCTGATACCAAGATAAGAGAGTTAAAAGAAGATTTATAATTCAGTGGGATACTTCACTCCACTCTATAATCTCATATATATAGGATTACAACATTTAAAACAACAACCACCAACCACCAACTACTAACCACTAACTAATAATAATTCTAACAGTTAAGATGGCAGAACCAAGTGGCTTAAGTACTCCACCAAGAATCCCAGGCTACTCAATGTGAAATTTAGGCTCCCCATAATACCAAAATCTCTATCATAACAATGTCAGTCGACAACCTAGTGGCTAACACAGTATGACCCCTCATGTGGCCTTTATAGCCCATCCCTTCATAGGTAGTGCTTTCCATGTCATCAGCAACCAACTTTGATACAATTGATGAGCAGTTATCAAGCTTTCCCTAAGAGTCAAGGAGGGCAAAACCAAACCACTTAACTAGACCAAACATGTCATACTACTTGATATAGGATTTAAGCATCCCATAAAACTCAAGTGCATATCACATACCCTCACCTTCCTCTACAAAACTAACTCCAACCTTAACCAAGGGTGTTGCTATCTTCTCAACCTTTGCAGCCTCTCTAATTTGATTTCCACCACGACAACCTTAATTGAAAAGCTTTACAAGTACCAAAGTAGAGTCAAAGTGAAGAAGGAAATAAAGTTCAAGGATTCTTACCAATTGGATCACTTCTAAGATATCCTTGTGAGTTGCATAAAGGGATCATCCAATACCACTAATTCAACACTTAAGATGATGCAAACCACTAGAATGAGTTTTTTAGGGAGACCAAGATTTCAACTAAGATATAAACTAGTGGAATTGCTTAATCATACGAGGAAGATCACAATTTTGAGTGCAATGATGTGAGGAGCAGTGAGTTTGCCAGAAATTCTGCCAAAGTGTCGTGGGTTAACCAGAAATTATGCCAGTGGTGTGGATTTGTCAGAAATGAGATTTAGGCACTAGGCCTTTCTGATCGCAATACATAGAAATTGCATTCATCCTCCAATTGGAAACCCTATGTTTTCTATCCAAAATAGAAATTGCTATAAAACCCAAAATAAGTGGGCTAACTCATACACAACATCAGGTGTAAAAACAATATTTTACCCTGTGAAGAATGGCATCCATTATGGCCACAGTTATCAAGGATGCCAATTGCATCATGACCATAACTCTGGCTACAATAAGACACAACACTATGCGAAACAAAACTGGTAGGGGCTATAGAACAACCCACCACTTCATCTCTATAGTGGTGTGTGATCATGTTCTATTGATAAGTCTTAATATTAAGATCAGAATTTTAAGGATCTTCTCAAACTAAGCTAAGAAGATGTTCAAACAGTAATATTAATACCAAAGAAGGATGATCATTGCATCTTAAAACAAA
The DNA here is from genome assembly GCA_963425845.1 of Sphenostylis stenocarpa. NCBI lineage: Eukaryota > Viridiplantae > Streptophyta > Magnoliopsida > Fabales > Fabaceae > Sphenostylis > Sphenostylis stenocarpa. The sequence continues at coordinate 55,630,656 of OY731402.1, forward strand.
TAAGAACATATTCCATTAATTAGCCAGGCAAATAGTCATGTGCAAGGAATGAGAAAACAGTTGAGGAAGCAACGCACTAACCCTGAAGGATACCCATAAATCTTTAAGAAGCAAACATAAATACTTAAGAGTTCACACCATGTCCACAATTTATTCAAATATCTACCCAAACACCTAAAGATTGACCTTGGGTAACATAATAATAAGGAGAAAATATAATAAAGAGTTGGAATGAATTTATCTATTTAATCAGATCTCCATCTTTCAGCACCTTAGCCTAGACATCCAAACTAGTAAATAAAATAGATCAAATATAAATGGCTTTGAAATTGAGTGACAATTCACACGAATCAGAAAAGGCAAGAATTAAATAAAAAGGCCGAGGTTGGATGGGTAAAAAAGGAAGGGAAAAAGAAAGTGTCAACAAACCATTTGCATAAAAAGCAGTTGTTACATATAAGAGTATCATGATCTTTATAACTTGCATCAATGTGTAAACTTGCTGGAATTGAGGCAATGAAAAAGAACAATATAACTAGTTTTCTAATACTTGCACTGAGACTTTGTTACATGGAAACTTTAATTACAAGAAGGGAGGACTAAGATAACTTCATGCTGAACTGACTCTAACAATAATTTAAGAAATCACCTCATTCAGAGGCTCAAGCTACATTTTTAATAACATGTTTGACATGTATGGATCACTAATGCATGAAATAAAACACGATTGGACAGGAAATAAATTGGGAAATCATGAGACCATAGAACAATCCCAAATTACTACTACAGCATAAAAAGGTTGAAAATTTATAGACCATCTAAGAATACAATCATTTGCAACAGTTCAATAAAATATATAAAAAGTCATTGCTTTACAGAGTTAATGAGGAAAAGAAAGTCATGCACCAAGAATTGAAGAACAAAGTCAAGGAAGAATTATATGCCTTTAAACTTGAAATGCATTATCAGTGAAATAATATAAATCAAATAAAATTAAATAAGCAGGTAAACTCAACAAAACTGCAGCTGCATGCCACCAAATGTTGCCATATACATGCCACTAGAACAGGACAAAAGAGATGAGTAAGAGAAGTGGCAAATGGGGGAGATAGGTGACACGTTTTCAGAAAGACATAATAGCAGTCCTATACTGGCTTCTATTTGAGCCACTACATCCACCCAAACCACCAAACCACACTGTTATGGCAGCCCTCGTGGTGGAAAAAGGCTGCTACACTCAATGTGGCACTAAAGCACTACTCTCAACTCTGGTTTGGCAACAGACTAAAAGTGCCATAACCAGAAGATGTTAACACATGGTCTCATAATTGTATTTAGATATTTCAAAAACCAAGCAAGAGGATCATACTTGTGCAGGGTATGGGGTGTAAAAATGCCGATGTTCAACAATCCTTTATATGTTTATAATCAGTGCTGCTTCATAAGTTAAAACAGTAAAGAAATTATAAACATTGAAAAAATCACAATATGGTTTAAAAATTACCAAAAACACACTCTCCCTGCAGATTCTCTTTTCAATACCAATTCACTGTTCTCTCTACACTCAAACCAAGATGTACTTTGTACCCAAAAAAAAAACAGACACAACGAAACAAAAACAAGTATCTTTTTCCAAAGTGGACATAGAAGTATAATCAAACACAACCCTAATTTCGCTCAAACATTTAAAAACCCTAATTTGACTCAAACATTTCATAAAATCTCTAATTGCACTCAAATTTTATGAAATAAAAAAAAGTAATAACACAAGAAAAAAGTTGCAGGTAGCTGCGGCTTATCCACATCAATACTAAAAGGTAGTCTAAATGCAATTCATGCAAAAACATTTCCCCTCATCTCAAAAACCTAAACAACAACCTATTTTCTAGAGATGCAAATCATCAAAATTTTCTAAATGGGCACTCCAAAAACTACTGAAATTCATCAAATTTAGGTTCAAGTGTTCCTCAACCAACAAATTTGGAGAGCAAATCATAATCTAAATCGCACCATAGCCAATGAATAAGTTACAAACAAAAGCAAGCAATTCGTAGAGAGAGAAAGTGAGAGCACCTTAGACAGAGAGATCAAATGAGAGAAATAGCTACGAAAACCCAAACACGCACACAGGATGTGCTTCGAATTGAAACCACCCACTAAAGGACCCAAAGTCTCTGTGTTCCCTATTCTATGTCTCTTTACATAACCTGTGACTCGTAATGATAAATAAATAAATAAGAATATGAGAAATAATTATTTTAGATATAAGTAAATTGATTTAAAAATTTGTAAATAATATAATTTTTCTTTAAAATGAGATATAGGTATATAAATATTAAAAAATAAAAAACTATATTATTTAAAATATTTTTTAAATATAAAATTTCTGGTAAGAATTTAAATTTTTTATTGTATTAGTTTATATAAAATAATATATGAAGTATTTGCACAATAAATTTTTGTATTTAATGTTAATCTTTATAATTTATTACAAATGTACTTACAAAATTGTGTAAACATTGTGAATTATTTATTACGTGTTATAAAAATTATAACTAGACTAATGTTGCTATAAAGTTTAATTATATCTAATCATTCCTATTTTATTGAATGGAATTTTTGAATAATGATAAAAGTGTTTGAAGAATTTTTTTTTTAAACATATCAAATTTAAAGAATTGTACAAGTAAGATGCAAATGGAAATGTGATAAAATTAATACCTAATTTAAAAATATGTTGAATTTTCCAAAAAATTATTTATCAAGCTAATATATTTCTCAATAAAATATTTTAACTTTTTACATAAATTAATTATGTTTTTTTTAACATAAATGACATAATCTAATTTATGATGCTTGTTAAGATGAATTCAAGATAGTTGTTAAAATTGTACATAAAAGATATTTATAAGAATATCTTAAATATAACTTAAATAAATTTAATTTTTTTAGGTATCTTAAATTTAACTTATATAAAATTATCCCTATAAACTAAAAATTATGATAACTTTTTCTAAAAAAAAAAATACACATCACTCATATATTGACTTTAACTATGTGAGTCTCTTCGCAAATCTTCTACTACATTTAAGAGATATATATATATATATATATATATATATATATATATATATATATATATATATATATATATATATATTTTTTTTTTTTTTTTTAATTTTCTTGATATCAAAATTAATTGAAATAGAAAATTTTACTTTGTTTTAATCGAATAGTGATCTTGAATGATTTTTTTTTCACTGAGTTTATCAAATCTACGTAAATTAAAATTATAACTTTTTAGAGTAACATTTTAACCATCTAAATATCACTACAAAAATTTGTCACATCCAAATTCGGCACACAACGTAAGTGTTTAATAACTTCATATGAAAATTTCTAAAAAATTAAAGACTGGGGAGTGAAGTTAAGGAAAAACACATGTTTCAACCAAATTATTTTATAAGCACGAGATATTCATTTTTTTATTTTTATTTTAGAGTCACTGTTGATAAATATCAGTTTATCCCTTCAAGAATTATAAAAAAAAAAAAAAGTTGAGGATATTGGATTATATTGAAAATTTTTGGAGATACTATGTCACTTGACTCAGTTATATATATTTTTCTTAGACAAAAAGTATGTATCGAGTAATTTATTTCTCTAAAATGCGTGTGGAACGAGACATGAACTATAATGTTTTAAATTTAATTATTTTTTATACGTTTTAATACAAATAACATAAAATAGAATTATGAAAAATTATAAAACAATACATTGATTAACATTTAAGTAACATATTAAATTTCAAAAACAAATAATAAAAAATTTGCATTACAAATCAAAATGCAAAATTATTTTGCATAAGTGGTTTGTTTTAATAATGATAAGAAAATAACAATATCAATAATAATAATAATAATTATTATTATTATTAGATAAGATGCAATGTAACCCCTCCTAGTGCAATCAAGAACTTAATTTATGTCATTTGTTATTTGAAAAATGTGTTCATTGGTATATAATATAAATTAGTATATGATTGTATTTTGTAACATGTTTACTACCTTTTCAAATGAATAATAAATTAACAAGAATTACGACCCAGATGACTTAGATTCATAAAATTTAATTACCAAATCTGTAATTCAAATAATGATATTCCCATTAGAATGAAAATCAAACTAAATGAACATGACCAAACACAGAAGTAGCCTATTGCTACAACCGGAATATCAAGAACTTCACTGATATCCCCAAAATCATGAGTGACTCAACTCAATCGAGATAAACCTTGATGTCAATCCCATTATCAATAAGTGATTGAACTACAGCTCTGATTTTGCCTTCAAACTTGTCCCTGTCCCTTGGAGTATAGGAAGCAGTGTAAACATCTGCTTCTCTTGCTCTTTCAGACAAAATCCTACCAATGGCTATGCATGCTGGTATGTCTGAACGAGACCTAAGAACAGCTTTTATGTCCTTGGAGTTGGTACCAGCAACGGCAACCTGTTTGCTTGTCACCCTGTGAGTAAGTGAAGCTGATACAAAGCGTTTTGAGATAAACACATCAAGTGTAAAGGGCTCCATGTAAGCAATTGTTCTTTGTTTGAATGATATGTGTTTGTTTGGATTCTTTGACTTCTTCCCTTTTTGGTAAGTGTAAGGTCGGCTATTGTCATCATCAAGAAAATCCTCTACCCCGAAAAAGCTTCTAGGTGCCATATGTGCCTGCATAAAAGAAATAAGCTAAAAATGAGTAATAATATACTAGACAAATGATTCATCTCAAATTGACATTCCAGGCTTGTTAACTTTTTCAGTTGGATAAAATCCACCCATGCTACATGGTAAGGTAACTTTGCACATAAAGTGCTACATGTCCTAGTGAAAGGCATAGTTATAATGAATGGTAAACCAGTGCTTGGTTGTTGATTTCAAAGTTATCAAACTCCTGGAATTCTAGCAAACTCCAGAGTTTTACAACCTTGGTTGATTTGATGCAGTACAGGTCTATGTGGGATCAATGAATTCACACAAAAGTGCTTATCAACACGTAACTAACAGTTGTACAACAAAAATCCTTTTCCACCTATCAGCCAATGCCCCCCGCAATGTCTAACTGTTGCACTGTAATTTAAAACTAAAGCCCTTTAATATCACACAATAATATCACCTGTTATAGTTTGTAACTAAATTTAATTACTGAATTTTATTCCTCCTGTAGTACACCTTCCAAACTTTATTCCTTCTATTGAACATAGGTTCATTCCTAACAATATTCAAAATCTAAAAAAAATATTTATCAGAATTGAACATAATCACATGCCAACTTAAACTTATACAACTTTATAAGCTTCAGGATTTCATACTTTGTTTGAAGCTTAGCATCTGATTACCTGATTTATCTATGAAAGGAACTTTTTAAATTAGAGGTGCCCATCAAACAATATTACTTGAAACAAAATGTCAATGAAGTGTTCATTACCATTTGTTTTTTACATATATTTGAACTGTTTTTCATCATATGTTGCACTCAAAGTCTTCTTATACATAAAACGAACAAAGTTGCACTCGAACTCATACACTTGAATCAAGATTCAACCAAATTCTACAGAAAAATATTAAAATAAATAATGTAATTTGTGCTTTGAAAGGAAACATAGGAGATTTTACCTGTCCATTGTGGAAAAAGCACGAAGGCACATAAATCCAAGGCAAAAATCTGTTTCCTTCAAAAGCATAAGAACTGGTTCTGCAAATTCTACCAACTGCCTCTTTCAACATGTGTTCCCAGAACCTTATAGTAACCCTTCTCTATTAGCAAAAGCTTACAAAAGTGTGAGGAGTATAGGATTGACTTGAAAACGGAAACAAACCACTCCCTGTATCCCTAAGAAGATTAACTTAAATTAGGAGCCAAATAATAATTCACAATAACAATTCTGTATAATAAATCACCATTCCATCATCTAATGGGACCTCAATAAGTTCAAATTCTACACCCTTGTGTATCACAAATTTATATAAGCCCTTGGTAGTGCAAAGAACATAACCTTCAATTAATTTCCTAAAGAGAAGTGACTTGGCTAATTTAACAATCCTTTATGTGCAGTGCTACTTCATAAGTTAAAACAGTAAAGAAATTATAAATATTAAAAAAATCACAACATGGTTTAAAAATTACCAAAAACACACTTTCCCTGCAGATTCTTTCTTCAATACCAATTCACTGTTCTCTATACACACAAACCAAGATGTACTTTGTACCCAAAAAAAAAAACACAACAAAACAAAAACAAGGTCTTTTCCCAAAGTGAACATAGAAGTATAATCAAATACAACCCTAATTTCACTAAACATTAAAAAAAAACTAATTTGACTCAAACATTTCATAAAATCTCTAATTCCACTCAAATTTTATGAAATAAAAAAAATTAATAACACAAGAAAAAAGCTGCAGGTAGCTAGCGGCTTATCCACATCAATACTAAAAGGTAGTGTAAATGCAATTCATGCAAAAACATTTCCCCTCATCTCAAAAACCTAAACAACAACCTATTTAGAGATGCAGATCATAAAAAATTTTCTAAACGGGCACTCCAAAAACTACTGAAATTCGTCAAATTTATGTTCAAGTGTTCCTCAACCAACAAATTTGGAGAGCAACTTATAATCTAAATCGCACCATAGACAATGAATAAGTTACAAACAAATGCAAGCAGTTCGTAGAGAGAGAAAGAGAGCAGTTCGTAGAGAGAGAAAGAGAGCACCTTAGCCAGAGAGATCAAATGAGAGAAATAGCTACGAAAACCCAAACACACACAGAGGATGCGGTTCGAATTGAAACAGCATGTGGTTCGAATTGAAATAGGATGTGCTTCTAATTGAAACAGGATGGGCTTCTAATTGAAACCACCCACTAAACGACCCAAATTCTCTGTCTTCCTATTCTATGTCTCTTTACATAATCTGTGACTCATAACGATAAGAAATAAATAAGAATATGCGAAATAATTATTTTAGATACAAGTGAATTGATTTAAAAATTTGTAAATAATATAAAATTTGTAAATAATATAATTTTTCTTTAAAATGAGATATAGGTACATAAATATTAAAAACTAAAAAAAAGTATAATATTTAAAATATTTTTTAAATATAAAATTTCTTGTAAGAATTTAAATTTTGTATTGTATTAGTTTATATAAAATAATATATGAAGTGCCTTTCATATTCTATTATTTGCATAATAAATTTGTGTATTCAATGTTAATCTTTCTAACTTATTATTACAAATGTACTTACAAAATCATGCAACCATTGTGAATTATTTATTACGTGTTATAAAAGTTATAACTAGACAAATGTTGCTATAAAGTTTAATTATCTCTAATAATTCCTATTTTATTGAATGAAATTTTTGAATAATTTTTTTACAAAGAGATCAAATTTAAAGAATTGTACAAGGAAGATGCAGATGGAAATGTGATAAAATTAATACCTAATTTAAAATATGTTGAATTTTTCAAAAAATTATTTATCAAACTAATATATTTCTCAATAAAATATTTTAATTTTTGATAAAATGAATGATCCTTTCAAATTATATCGTTTTTACATAAATTAATTACATAAGTGACATAATCTAATTTATGATTCTTGTTAAGATGGAGTCAAAATAGTTGTTAAAATTATGCATAAAAGATATTTATAAGAATATCTTAAATTTAACTTAAATAAATTCATTTTTTTTAAGTATCTTAAAATTAACTTAAATAAAATTATCCTAAAATTTATGATAACTTTTTCTTAAAAAAAATAAAAAAAATACACATCACTTATGTACATAAATCAAAGGTTAAAAATATGGTATAACATGTCCATAAACTAAAATAAAATATTAAAAAGAAATGCTACAAATGTTTACAGAGAGATTTCCGCCGCATTTTAACCATAACTACATAAATCTACATAAATTAAAATCATAACTTTTTCGAGTAACATTTTAACCATCTAAATATCACTACAAGAATTTGTCACCTCCAAATTCGGCACACAACGTAAGTGTTTAATAGATTGGCGGGCAGTATGGTGCTGGGAACGGTAACAAGTTTGGGCAAAATATTAGGGTAAACTCATGCGAGGGTTTTGAAGAGGGAAGAAAGGGAATGCATAGTAGCTAAGTTTACTTTTTTTCTTTGGGCTGAAAATACCGAATGGGACGGAGAATACTTGAATACGAGATCCATGTGTGACGAGACTATTTTATGAGTTTCAGAGGTTGAGGTTGGAAGTGACCCGCGGGCCATGAACTACCTTTGGGGCCATAAAAACTGAATCTCTTCTAGCCCAAGATAGTTTAAAAAGATAATACAGTTACCTCTTGTTGTGAGACATATATATAATTATAAAAAAAATCTAGAACTACAAAATATCACAAGGAGGAATATTAGCATAAATTAACCTCCAATTGCTGGTTTAGACATCCATTTACAATAAAGTCAGAAACAGTTGCATACAGTTTTGTGAAGTAGGTAACCATTTATCCAACCAAAATCAATCTTATTCTTACCATTACCAGATCCATGAAGATAAATTTAAGCATTTTATGTACTTTCACATAATCAGTTGTCATTACAACTCCATGGCCTCTTAGTGTATGTATGTATGTTTTGCGTTGTTTTCTTCCTTTTTTAAATTTGAAAAAACATAAATCTATTGGAAAATCAACGATCCAAAGGTTTAATGGCTAGAACAGTGAAAAGGTTGTACCGTTTTCTAATAAAAATAACTCTCCACAATATTGTATTTCAAGATGGTGTGTCATTTCAGCTGTACTTTGTTCTTGGGTAAGTCAACTGCAAATCTAAGTTTATAAACAAAATGGTAGAGATAATTTTATCAGTGTCAAGTTCCTGTCAGTGAAGTGTGAAAATAAGTTTTGAAATCTATCACTACAAATCCACACATTTCAGCTGAACCAAATCCACATAATCATCGCACATCAACACACCTAAATTCCATCCGTAACTACAGCACTCATCCGCAAACAAATGAAGCATTAGGGAAGGAATTTCAACTGCAGACAATTTAGCCAAATCCAGAGTTGGTCATGTAGATGCTTGTTTTTGGTGCTCAAGCTTGTCATAATAGTTGGTTTGGTGATGCAACAGTGCACCGTATTCACGAGACGCATGATTTTCCTTTTTCCAAGTATAAAGGTAATGCAAGTTACTACACGAATGCAGTAACTCAAAAGACAAAAACTAGTGACGAAGAATTAATTTGAATCCATTGTTTACTTGAAGGATTCATACAATGACAAATGAAATTGCTACAAACTTATAATTTTCAAATTCTCCTATATTATATTAATATTCCAAATGATTAATGTCAATGCGTAAAGATTTCGTAATATTTGCAAATGTACAAAAGGAGGCCCAGTCATTATATTAGAGAGAGGGATTTTAGAACAATGACAATGCTTGCAGGATTCTTAAAGTCTACAATTTTTCATTTATATGTGATTATATATTTATCCAGACTTGAAACCAGCTATATTAGCCTCCTTGCGGATCTCTTCGCACTTCACAGTCCTCCCAGAGGCCATGTAAATTTGAAGCATGTCCTTGTATATGCCAAAAGTGGGAGAAAATCCAGCCTCTTTAAGTCTTGAAAAATATCTCATTGCCCTAGATAGATCATTCAGAGCAACAAATAGTTTTATTACCACACGATAAGCAGGAAGGTCAAAAAGGCAATTTGAAGCCTCCATCTCCCAAACTACAGTCAATGCCTCTCTGTATTTCTTCTCCGTGTAACTACTGTGAATCACGAAGTGAACATTACTATGCTTGGTTGATAGCCGATCGCTTGAACCAACTAAACAGGCTCTCAACTACTTCGAATTTCCCCATCTTAGTGCATACTTTCATTATAGCGGTACAATCTTGTTGGCTTAAATTCAATTCATCTCGTTCTCCAAGTTCTTCTAACAAGGGCAACACACGCCTGTGTCTGTTAGGGTTCTTTCCAAGTTCTAATATTAACTTAGCATAAATGCTGGAATCCAACATTCTTTTATCCCTTCTGGCCATTACTAGAACCTCCCACGCAAGTCTAAGGTTTCCTCCTTTTATAAAACCCTTGATCATTGCCTCCAACACAACGACGACTTGCCAAACCAAGTATATCGGTCTATGTTCAATGGAATTCTTAACTCATGATTCTTGGCCAAGACCTCAACAATTGAGGCCGTAATCCAATCATCGGGGAAGAGATGAGGTTGATTTTGTGCCCATAAGAATGTTTGCAAAGCTCTCTCGTGGAATCCCATATGACCTAGTTCCCTTATTGTTAATGACAAGGACCCTTTCCTCGAGAACTGCACCCACTTCCCAAGAATTTTGGACACATCTTCAGCTGGACCAAGCCTACTTATTTCTCTTGCCAACCCAACTAGGAAACTAGGGCTTTTATACACTTTCTTAGCCATAGAAGCCCGGAAGAAACAACAACTGGAGCCGTCAATTTCACTTGTGATTTTGGTTTAGGTAGCCCCAAAGGTCGGAGCCTGTGGGGAGATGGAAGAGGAAGAGGCCTTTCTCGATGCAATTTTCCAGTGTTTTTGTGGAATTCTACCTTGGAAAAGTGATGAGATGGCTTCAAGCTCATCCGATTCCCAAACAACACCAATATTTCCATCTTCCTCTTCATCATGCTCTTCCTCGATATCTAAATCATCCTCGCTTGGTTTAGAGGTGGTGCTAGGCTTCTTCAAGAACAGATTAACACCAAAATCTGGAGGTTGCTTGGGATGGGGTCGATACCGATTATCCTTTCGTGGTCTACTTCTCCTTTTCGAATGTGCTCGCTAAAGTGATACTTTTGTAGTTGCACCAAATTTTTCCCACCGAACAAAATGAACACCGGAAATGACAATGTGCAGTACATTATTCACAAGTATGAATTAAAAATATTATTGATGCATTGCCTATTAGAACCCGCACGTAAAATGATCGTCATATGTGTAAATAGATACCTCAATGACCGAGTAGGACTTTCATCAAACAAATGGTATGCTATTTCAGTACTCGGTAGCTCGAGAACTAGTCACTTTCTATTGGAAAGAATTCAACTTGCCGAACCGGGGTGACGAATCCCAAATGCCTGAACACGTAAACGGCGTTTATTTCGTTCGGGTTAGACATATCTTCGACCTTAGCAACTAGCTCTGCTGTCTAAACGGGAAAACTAATTATTTTTTTTATTCACCCCAAAATAATTTTTTGTTATCGTTCTCAAATTGTAATTAATGAATAACTCATTGATTAGGTTCAATGCAAATCACTAAATTTGTAAAAGAACTGAGCATAAGAATAAGTAGGGGTTAGGAGAAATCTCCGGAGGGGGTGAGTATACCTCTTTAATTTAAGATTCATTCAGGAGCTCTTCTATCACAATGAATTTGGCAGATCTACTCAGCAAACCTTTCGACGAGATACTGTTATTGAAGTACATTCTGACGAGGGAACTTCTGAACTCGAGGACTTAACTCGAAAAGGATCAATAACATTATAATTATTTGTTTGATAAGCATTAGTGTGCATAGGTTTATAATTTTAGTAATGTTTGTCAAATATCTAATGTCTATATTAATTAATATTATTTGATAATTAAAATTTATGACATGTAATTTTAATATATATATATATATATATATATATATATTTGAATTTTATGTTGAAAATATAAAAATATGATAAAAATATATATTAATATAATTTTTAACTAAATAATAAAATATTTTTACTAGTAAGTTTACATGAATTTTTCATTTAATTATTATTCTATTTTCACTATATTTTATATTTATTTAAAATAATAATTTACAATTATATTATTAGTTTTCATAATTATTTGTTATTATTAGTCAATATTAATTATTATTTTATATTTTATAATTATTTAATTATTAGTCAAATAATTTATTTAATATGTCAAAATTATTTTTTTATGGATATGCAATATAAATAATTTTGTAATTGTTTATTTATATATTTTTTAATAACTATTTTAAAAAAAATTAATTTTTTAAATTTGTTTCCACTTACAAACACTTTTAAATTTTTTTTTCTTTCAAATATATAATCAATGTTAAAATATGGATAATTAATTAAAAAATTATATTTATAATAATTTTAACCTTATTTTATACACAAGGATAAAATGGTAATTTTCTTAAATAATTAATTAAAATTATAATTTTTATATCTCATATCAATCAAATCACTTACAATTTTTCATAAACTTTTCTTTCACTTTCTATTCATCCAAACAACTTTAATTTCACTTTCATTTTTCTTCAAATTTCTCCTTTTCCACACTCCCATTTCCACTCTCTCCTATCACTCCAACCAAACATATCTCATTCTGCACAAATCTATTTATTTAAACACACAACTTCTCCTTCTTTTCTGTCCGTATAAACAGTCTTTCGTCTCAATCAAACAGGACGTAAAGCACTATTCTCAACTCTGATAATTGTATTTAGATATTCCAAAAAACAAGCAAGAGGATCATACTTGTGCAGGGTATGGGGTGTAAAAGTGCCCATGCCCAACAATCCTTTATATGTTTATAATCAGTGCTGCTTCATAAGTTAAAACAGTAAAGAAATTATAAATATTGAAAATATCACAATATGGTTTAAAAATTACCAAAAAACACTTTCCCTACAGATTCTTTTTTCAATACCAATTCACTGTTCTCTCTACACATAAACAAGGTCTTTATCCAAAGTGGACATAGAAGTATAATCAAATACAACCCTAATTTCACTCAAACATTACCAAAAAACCCTAATTTGACTCAAACATTGTAAAATCTCTAATTCCACTCAAATTTTATGAAATAAATAAAAAATAATAATAACACAAGAAAAAAGCTGCAGGTAGCTAGCAGCTTATCCACATGAATACCAAAAGGTAGTCTAAATGCAATTCATGCAAAAACATTTCCCCTCATCTCAAAAACCTAAACAACAACCTATTTTCTACGGATGCAAATCATCAAAATATCCTAAATGGGCACTCCAAAAACTACTGAAATTCATCAAATTTAGGTACAAGTGTTCCTCAACCAAGTCTCATTCCAAGTCTCACCAACACTATTGTGCATAGAAAATAACCTACAATTTCCACCGTTATACAGGAAAATAAGGAGCCCAAGAGGGAAAGTGCAGAATTGTAAGAGGAGGGAAACGGAGATTAAAGTAGAGGGTGTTTCATAAAACAGGACCAATTGCTACACAGCTTCACTCCTTAGTATTTGAAGGCTACAAATAAATGAAATAAAATGTGCGCAGTTTCGAGCAATCAAAACTTAAATACTGAAGCAGGTTTTCTTACACTTGCGAAACTAAAGGATGATAGCACAACTCTCTATAGTATATCCCCTCATCTCAAAAACCTAAACATCAACCTATTTCCTAGGATGCAAATCATCAAAATTTCCGAAACGGCACCCCAAAACCTAAAGAAATTCATCATCAAATTTAAGTTCATCAACAGACAAACTCCAAGAACAATTCACAATCTAAACCACAGCACAGGAGCTAACATCGAAAAACACGTAGTCATAGAGAGAAAAAGAGGGTACCTTAGTCAGAGATGGAAAAAGAGAAATGACTGTGCAAGAAACTCAGGGATGTGCTTCAAATTGAACCCACCCACAAAGACCCAGACTCTGCTTCTTGTTACTCATCAAATATTTACCTAATTTTTTCCTATTATTCATATGTTTATTCATTCGGGCAGAAGACAATACAATTCAGAAAAATATTCTTAATTTTTTTTAAGCTAATTTGTTAAACATTATAATCAAAATTAAAAATATGGACATATAATAATTTCAAGTATAAGTAGGTTTACTGAAAACTTGTGAGGAATATAATTTTATAAAATAAAATTAGGATATAGGTGCCCAAAAATTTACTAGTAGTCAGGAGTGTCGAACATTAGGTTAAAGCAAAAAAATTATTCTTAAAATTAAATTAAATTAATTTTTATCTCAAGCTATGATTTATATAAATTTAAATTTATTAATCTACTTATTTTATAAAATTATTATTATTTTTAAAATAAAATAAAAGTATTTTTATTTTATTAATATATATATATATATTATAAATTAATTCAATGAGATTTATTTATTTTAAAAATAAATATTGTAATAAATTTCTAATTATTTTTTATTTTATAATTTTATAATTAAAATTATTTATTATTTTAAATTAATAAATTATTAAAATATATATAATAATCAAAAAATAAATTTTTAATTCTTATTTTAAATTTAAATAATTGTATCATCATATAATTTATATTAAATTATTTTATTTCAAATATAAATTAATTTTATTAATAAGAAAAATATATTTTATTTAAATATTTTTAAATTAATTAATTTTATATAAATATACCAACATTAAAAAAATCAAATCAAAATTGACCCCTTAATATATCGTATCAAAATTTTAAATTTGTTTTAAAATATAGATCAAATTGGGTTATAAAATATTTTTTTACCATAGAGTTACACCGTTTTAACCACAATAATAATAAAAAACTTTGATAAATATTTAAAGGAAATTAGTATAATATTTGAACATTAAACGGTTCACGTAACAACGAAAAAATATATGTATTTCAAAATATAAAAAATCTTATACGAAATTAAGTTTTTAATTTTTTTAGTTTAGGTTTCATGCCTAGCAACAATAATAAAGCTTTGGATTTATAGTAATCTTTTTTTATATCTTACTCAGAATAGAATACGTAAAGTTTTGGGAAAGATAATTAATAGATGTGAAGTATGAAGAATTTTTTTAATGTAATAGTCTTAAGTAATAATTCGTATAAATGTAAAAGTGCTAAAATGAATCATGTTTTTTAATGGATTATTAAAAAAAATAGACTAAAAAATAAATATACTAAATTATAAGTATGACATGAGTAATTAAATCTTATTATTATCTTCAAAATTAAAAAAAAAAAATTGCAAGTTTCTTAATACTTCTTTATATTGATTTTGATTTAGGAATTAAAGATTATTAGTTAACCTATGGTAATTAATCAAATTTACAAACTTGATATAATTCAAATTTTAAATATAGATACATTTTTTTTAATAATCTTGATTTAGGAATTAAAGATTATTAGTTAACCTATGGTAATTAATCAAATTTACAAACTTTATATAATTCAAATTTTAAATATAGATAAATGTTTTTTAATAATCTCTTGTGTATGGTCTTTATTTTATTATTATGAAATTTTAATTAGAAGTATTAAAAAAGAGTTAACTTGATAAATTGATTTGAAAAATAAATTAGATTAGATAAAAAAAGTTATAATATAAAATAAATAAGACAATTTTTTGTAAAACCTATTAGGTTGACCTACATGGAACATAGGTTAGTTTAATTTATAGATCTATGAATCAGTCTATTTTATATAATAATAATTATTTTTAAAACAAAAATAAAATTATTTTATTAAAAATATATATATTATAAATTAATTTAATAAAAAAATTATTTATTTATGAATAAGTATAAGAATAAGTCTATAATATCTACTTATTTATAATTTAAAATTTAAGATAAATTATTATTTTTAACAATTAAAAAAAATTATAATAAAAAAATATTTCAACTCTTATTTTGTAGTGAATGAGCTTCTTTTATAATTTACATGTTAAATCATTGTATCAAAAATAAAAAAATAATTTTATTAATATTATATAAATTTTAAAAATACATTTTAATTTTTTTATTTAAAAATGTTGTTTTAATTAATTATTATTGTTGTTTTTATTTTTAATTAAAATATCTGTTATTTTGTTGGTTTAAATGTCAAAAAAATATTATGATTTATTTTAAAATAAAAATTAAATTAAACCATTCTTCTTTTTCTGAATTTTAAAATAGAATACATGGAGAGTCTGGTACTTTATTTTATTCATCCAATTAAGTCAATCATAAATTATTAGTAATAATATGAAGATTTCTCTAAAAATTTAAAAATATAGAATTTTATCTCATTACATTTCACGCTTCTAATGTTTTTTAATGATTCTTATTCAATCATTTTCTTTAGGAGTGAATTTTTTTCCTTAAGTTAAACTAGACCGGACCGTTTATTTTAATAATTCTAATTTCAATATTTTTTTAGGATAATAATATTAATTAAACGTTACATGTTAAAAATTTGATTTATAATTTTATAAACCCTAAAATATAATCTAGTGAGTAAATAATTTATTTAAATTTGATTGATTTTTAAAATATAAACAGTAACATTTTTCATAAAATAAATATAGTTAACAAAGATATAAATGTGTATTATAAATCCATAAATGTTGTTTAGTGATATATGAAATCGGTGACTATCTTTTATAATTTAGGATCTTTTATAAATTTGTTTAATATATTTTACATAGTTGCATTTTCTTTCTTATTTTAATAATTTAAAAATAATACAAATATTGTAGTTGAATCTTGATACTTATATATTTATTGGATTTTGACCCACTACAATGTATATGTTGATGTGTTAAAAAAATGAAACGTAGTTAAACACAATAAGAAAAATAAAAAATTTCTAAGATTATTTAATTCATTATTATTATTCCATAACTTTATTATTAATATTTATTATTTTATTATTAGCATTATTTAATTTATTAAAATAATTAAATTTTTAACTTAAGTTATTTAAGAATAAAATTAAATATTTTATTATAAATTTTATAGTTAAATTACTTAAAATTTGTTTAGAATAAAAAATATTTCTAAAAAAGTTGATATCAATAATTACTTAGAAATAAAAATAGCTATTTTATTATAAATTTTATATCTAAATTATTTAAAAATAAATAAAATTGTTTAAAATTAAAAAAAATGACTTGAATAAATAATTCTACTCAAATTTTAAACACTAAAATCCATAATAAAATATTTAATTTTCTTCTTAAACTATTTATGGTAAAAACTGATTTGAATATGCTCTTGGAATATTTTTTCCTACTCTGCTATACTCCGACACAGCCATCAATTTCTTTCTACACAACCCAACACAACGTACAGCTAACTATAATTACATAAATATTTGTTTTATTTTTTTCACATAATATATCTTTCTTCGGGATATTACTAAAAAAACATATTCATGACCACAAATTTAATTTACTTATTATAATAAATTATATACTGATAATTTTATAATTAAAATTTGTTTTTATTACAATTTAATTTTGAACAGCATAATAATTTTATAATTAAAATTTATTTTTATAATGAGGTAAGTTTAAATTATTATAATAAGTATTTTTTATAATTATTTAATTTTAAACTGTTGTAATAAATATTTTATATATGAATTCAATTTTAAAATAACATTATCTTGGATTATAATAAGTATTTTTTATAATTATTTAATATATGAATTCTTTTCTTTTATGTTGTAAATTCCACCCAAAATCTTTATTCTGTTGTCTTGTTGTAAATTTATCGTGTTCATCCTTCTTTACTGTGGCTCGCACCATCACCTCTGCAGTCTTGCTTTTTTCTTGTACACAACAAAGATAATATTTGCGTTAAGATTCTAACATAAAACTAATTGACAATACTGAAGAGTAACCTAACATATATTTAAATCATACCAAATGATATGAGGTAGGCGATGTGAGACTTTCAACACACCTCCTCCAACGAAGCTTGCCAGACCAAGCAAATGATACTTTTGACCCAACTAAAGGGCAACTTTTGGCCTATGACAATAACCGGAAAGATGTAAAGCTTTAACTCGATACCATGTTAAGATTCCAACATAAAACCAATTGACAATATGTAAAATAATCTAACATGTATTTAAACCATACCAAATAATACGAGGTAGACGATGTGAGACTTTCAACAATTTGAAAAATTTATCTTTATTTTTTCTATTAATTTGTATATTATAATTTAATTATTTTTTTTATAAATCTTTTGAACGATTATTATTCATCTAACATAAAAAAAAAAAAAAAAAAAAAAAAAACTTTTTCCATTTTATGTTTAACGTTTTCCTGTGTGAATGATACTTTTAATATATTTTACATTTTTTAGTAAATCGTTAAAATTAAAATTTTTTATCTATTTCACTAAATCATCAACTTGTTTAATATCACTTCTGTCAAGTCAACGATAAGACAAATTCATTTCCCTAAAGCAACTCAATCTGCCTTTATCCTACTATTGCTGAGTTAATGACAACATAAATAAGCGAGAATGAGATTCGTGTTTGGTTGTCCTTATCAATGTTCCATTTTGATGATTTTCATGGCATGCAAATCTCCCAACAAAGATGATGTTACTGTTAAGACATGCAAACTCTTTTCCCTAAAAGAGAAACATGGATTCAATACTTGATCACTTCTTCCTATATAATGGAAACGGATTGTGTAAATCACAGGAAATTCATTCAAATATATCCAACCAATTGATGGTCAATCACAAGCTCTTCTAGCATATACACAATGAACACATGACTCCGAGGTAATTACATTGATATCAAATTAGGCTATCAATTAAAGTTCAAGACCTAGCAATCATAAAAAAGCGTTGAGATCATTAACAACAATTTTCAAGTGACAATCTACATACTAACTAAGATTCAAATCTAAGCAAGCATATATGATTTTTCCAAATCCATAAGTGCTCAATTAGGACGGTACATGAGGAACCAAACAACAAGGAATTTAGAAATATATATATTAAGTCAACGACGACGAAACGAAGGGCCAGCAAAAGAGTAACGAGATAGAATGGGCGCAGGCAAAGCTTCCAACCTATCTTCATGATATGGTCGCACTCGAAGATGATCAAGGGCAGAATATATTGGATAATGCCTACCTTGAACAACCTCTCTCCTTGGCAAGTTATCCATCTCAACAAAAGATCTTGCCCTAACCAAAGGAGAGTTCGCAGAGATTTCCTCCCTACTTAAAGGTGCCAAATATGCATCCCTATGTGAAAGACCATGAGGATAGGCATCATATGGATCCCTGTTGTCAATCAAATAAGGAGAATCCCTATTGTCATTCAAATAAGGAGGATCCCTATTGTTGTTCAAATAAGGAGGACCCCTATTGTCGTTCAAATAAGGAGGACCCCTAGAGTCATTGAAATAAAGAGGATCAGTTCGAACACTTTGTACTTGAGAAGGAACATTTCTCAAATGCCCAAGGTCCATGTGATGGGGTTGATAGTCTCCCTCATAAGATTCCAATGTAGGCTTAACATGTGATGTGGTGGTAGCCACATTTCTTCTATCTCTTGGTAGACCATATGCTTGGTAATTTTCCATTCGAGACATATCATGAGCAATTTCCTGCGGTTGGTCAAATTGATTATCCCTATAGAGAAATTCAACATCATAGTTTTCCCTATGCAATCGAGACCGTGATCCCCTAACATCATCAGGAGCTTCCCTTTCTCGAATTATTACTTTTGGTTGGGAATGGATAGGGTGCATGTCTGAATGAATTCCGAGTGGTCGAAAAAGTTGAGTGAGCTTCCTCACCTAAAACAAAATATTTTGAATATCATTCATGATAAAGAACAACAAAAATATACATGCAAGTCACGAAAGGTAATGAATAATTCTTACTTGTCTAATAGAAAGTTCTGTTCTGAACTTGGATTTTTCATTATAATTATCCTTGATGGCTTTTTTGAAGATGTTCTCAGGTAGTGGGAAACAATCAGCAACAATTTTAAACCGCACCTAAAGGTGTTATACATCAGCACATATAAATAATAATAATGAAAAAAAAAAAGATTAAGATGATTATATAAGAAAATGAAAGTAACCTGAGCAGGAAATTTGCCACCAAAAGCTTTAGGTTCAAGCTTCATGCCACCAGAAGACGAAGCCTTGTAAATACCATACAGTAGCTTCAGATCAAAGTCATAAAGAAAAAGCTTAAGCCCAGGTTTGATTTGTAAAACATCATCCTTTTTACCAGCTGAAACACCCATGACACGATAGCGGAAACAATCAGGTTTTGTCTTTGCACTGCACATAAAGATGAAACCACCAAGTTTTTCACCCTTCTCATCTTTTAATTGACTCCTTGCCATGCCACTTCTCTTACCTTTGTTTTTCCTACCGTTAGAACCCTTGCTTAACTCCCTGTGCTTCTCTTCACTCTCTTGTTTTTGCTCAGTCTTATCCAATTGACTATTCTTATCTTTTCGAGCTTGCTCGCTCTTCTCCCTACGACTTTTGCCATTGGTGCTCTTGTTTTGATTTTCTTTTACTATATTTTGAACCTCTTGACTTTTCCCCTTTGGTGGTTCATTATTAGCTTCCTTCAGTTGGCTACAGTTTGAAATTTGTTTCTCATTTGCATTATGACAACTTTCAGCATTGTCCACCAATTTTTTGGAAGAACTAATTCTTCTTTTGCCACGCTTTTGTTGAGTATCATTGTTCTTCTTAGCCTTCAGTATACCAACATGAGATTTCTTAACAATTTTAGATTTTGCCTTCAATGATTGTGGAGTATTCTTGTCACTCAACTCTGCTTTACGAGATCCTTCAGGAGGATTAATAGCCTTTAGCGGACTACTATCTGAATCTTCCTTAGGACTTTTGTCAATAGTGCTCCTATTTTGGCTTTCCTTCATTTTATTTTCAACCTCCTCACCCTTTCCCTTAGGTGCTTCGTCCTTAGTTTCCTTAAGCTCACTAAAGTCTCTAATTTGTTTCTCATTAACATTATGACAACTTTCTACATTGTCCACCATAACATCTTTTCTTGGTGACACAGGATTAGAAAACTCTTCAATAGGATTCACAATGCTCATCATACCATCTTTTCCTAATGGTGGAGAATTAGAAGACAGATCAGGAGGATTCTCAACACACATCTCATCATCTTTTCCTAATGATGGGGGATAATCAGTGCTCATCATATCATCTTTTACCAAAGACATAGGATTAGAAGAAACTTCAGCAGGATTTGAAGTGCCCATTGTCGAGGAAGGGAAATACTGCACCAAGACTTCAAGAACAAAGTGAGAAAGAATTACATGCCCGAAACCCTAAAATGCATTACCAGTGACATTATAGAACATAAATAGGTAAACTCAACAAAACAAAGGATACATTCCTAAGATTGTGTCCACAATATATTCATGCAATCAATCAGGCATCATCTCAAACACTAACAACTTTGAGGAACTTATCAATGGTAGAAAAAGATAAATCAAGGTTGTGTTTCTATGATGTGATGAATGTATCAATTAATTCAGCTATCCATCTTTGTGTAGTTCAACATCAAAATTTGTATAAAGCCAAATCATTTGAAACTTTATAGGTAGGATAATTCAAGTGTTAAGATATGGAATAAAAATTCACGAAAAAAGTTAAATAGGAATTTTTACCATAACAACTACATTCTTTAATTCTTCGCACCAAAAGAACATATATGAAAATAATTTATTTTCTCTGATTCAGCAGCTAATATGACCATACAACATGGACAGAGGAATACACATAACAATATGGAAACTTAAGAAGTATACACACACAAAGGGGACCCATAAAACACCATTCACTAGGACAGCAACACGGTAAAACAGAAAACAAAAGGGAACAAGCAATAGGTTCAGGTAGTGCTTTTATCATGTTGTGGTAAAAAGAATGATTATTTGTTCCAAAACAATAAGGCGGGATACCATATGGGCGGATGGCTGCTATTCTATTTTTTAATGCATATATGTATATACTATTGCTTTATTATTATTCATTCATTATAATATACTTTATATATATATATAGCAGTTTCATAAAACCTGACTCAGTCCAGCCTATTGGACTAGTTCAATGTTGACCGGACTAGCAAGCAGGTCAATTCTATTACTGAATCAGATATAATATAACTCATTGGTGATTTCATGAAACTGGCTTTAACTCAGATTTAACCGGAGCAACTCAGTTCTAGGTAGACTAGTTGATTTTCTCCCCAAGATGTTAAAAGCAGACATCGGATGTCCCAATACGTGAAAGTTGTTGTAGGTGTACTTTCTGTGCTGACCACACATGGAGACCAAGGTTACAGTGCAGTGTCTACCCAAGAGAACAAAATGGCTAGCTACGACAAAAGTACCCACCAGAAGAATTGAAACTGTGCTTTAGAAATCGTAATTACATACAACTGAACCATGATATTTGATATATATAATAATAAACATTCATGATTTTAATAGTAATGTAAACTATTTCATTTCATGCTGTTCAACCAGTGACCCATTTTGACCAATTATCACCCTCAACTGAGCTGATACTCAACCCCGTTCTTATAATACCACCCATCAGCCATTCAGCCACCCCACAACCCTCCTCACAGAACTCAACCATCTTCTCTTCTCCCAAAAACAGAAACATGTCAGCTGCTTCTACAACTCCAAGCAAGGACAGAAGTTGCAGAACAGGGAGCCAGGACAGCTGCAGCTGCATGCCACCAAAGATTGCCATAAAAATGCCACCACAGTAGGCCAGAAGAGATGTGTAAGAGAAGTGGAAAATGTGAGAGATTGGTGACACATTTTCAGAAGACAATAATGGAAAATAAGGGAGACTGGTGCCACATTTTCAGAAAAACAGAATAGCAGCCCTATCCTGGCTTCTACTTAAGCCAGGACAGTCACAATGCCAAACCACACTACTATGAAGGCCCGCCTGATGGCAAGGGCTTGCCACACTCACCGCGGCACTATAGCATTATTCTCAACCAAGCACAAGGATCATTCTTGTGTGGGCTGCGGGATATGGGGTGCATAAGTGTCCATGTCCAACATGACTTTATATGTGTATGAACAATGCTGCTCCATAGGTCAATATGTGTATGAAATTATAAACATTTGAAAAAATCACACTATGGTTTAAAAATTACAAAAAAACATGGACCCAGCAGATTCTCTTCCAAAACAAATTCACTGCCCTCTCTATACAAATCAAAATGTACTTTGTGTCACTCCTCTTACAAAAATAAAAAATAAAAGACACACAACAAAACAAAATAAAGGCTTTATGGAAAATGGATATAGATGCATAATCAAATACAACCTTAATTTCACTCAAACATTTCAAAAAAAAAAAAAAAACCCTACTTCCACTCATATTATATATATATATATATATATATATATATATATATATATATATATATATATATATATATACTCAAAAAATTAAAAGAAGAAAACTCTCTGCAGGTAGCTAGCAGCTTATCCACATCAATACTAAAAGGTAGACTAAAAGCAATACATGGCAAAACATTTCCCCTCATCTCAAAACCTAAACAACAACCTATTTTCTAGAGACATAAATCATCAAATTTTCTCGACGGACACCCCCAAAAACTACTGATATATATCAAATTTAGGTTCACGAGTTCTTCAACCAACAAACTCGAAGAGCAATTCATAATCTAAACCACACCACAGGAAAAGAAGGAGTTACAATCGAAAGCAACGAGTCATAGAGAGAGTAAAAGAGTACCTTCGACCGAGATCGAAACAGAAAACGACGATGAATTCGCACACACAGGCAAGGATTTGCTTCAAATTGAAACCACCCACAACCAACCCTAAAAGCCTGTGTTTCGTTTTGATAGTCTGTTTATATCCTATTCTATCTCATAAAATATTAAACTATTTCTATCTTTTTTATAATTAAATATAATTTTGGTATTATATTTTAACTGTCAAACTTGATTTTATTTTTTTATATTTTGATAATTAATCATTCAAATTTTTAAAATATATAACTTTAAACCTTGTATTAATTTTAATATAATAAAAAACCTACTAAATATTAAATTTAAGTGTATAGAACGATTAAAGTTATATTTAATATTTCATCAATTCTATTGGGATGAAAAATTATTATTAAAATTTAATTTAAATATAAAAAATAAATAAAATAACATATGTTTAAGATAAGAGTTTAAGAACCTAATTTATAAATATAAAATTAAAAGATAAGTTTAAAATATATAAACGACAAAAACATAAATTTTCCATAATTTTATATACAAGTAAATTGATTAGATATTGTAGGGAATATAATTTTTTTTAAAATGAGATATGTGTACAAAAGCTTGATTGATATTAAAAAAAATAAAATAATTAGGTAAAATACATATGACTTTGACAAATTTTATATAATAGATAGTAATGTAAATCTAAGCATAATGTGATGAATATGTAAGAGTTGAGTAACAATTAATTTCATCAATTAAAACCATAAGAAGGTTTAGAAAAGATTTGAAGGCATGTATTATCCTAAAAAAAATATTGGGTTAAATAAATGAGAAATCAAATTAAAAAGATAAGTCTAAAGAGTTATGAATAAAAAGAACAAAATATCAATATAATATTATATAATTTAAAAATATGTAAAAAAATAATTATTAAAGTGAGTCGAGGAATAGAAAATTAATTATTTGTAAAATTTATTTATATTTTATGTATTTTATTTAACTTTATTTATAATTTTATTTTTTTATTTTTTATATTTAAATGTTTTAACAGTTATAGAAGAAAAATATAAATAAAGTAAAATAAATATAATAAATATGACTTTCAAATTATAAAAAAAGGTTAATTTTTTAAAAAATCCTACGAACAAGAAAAAAATATATTTTTGTAATGGAGTTTTTTTTTTCAATTTGGATAATCATTTTTATTAATTTTCTTTATCAATTCATGTTTTATCTTTGATAATATATTAGATTTACGTTTATACAATTTAATTTCTTTTTATATTTATCTTTTGTTGCAAATTTTTTTCCAATAATTTACTTTTTGTACTTTTGATATTTTTGCAATTTACTTTAAATATTATAAATTATATTAAAAATACAAATTGTGTGTGAATGATCTCTAATTAAAATACATTGTATCTTAATTATTTAATAATTAATATAAGTATAAGAATTAGCATTTCTAAGGAAAAGTTATAATAGTTTAGATGATGTTTAAATAGTTCATTTCGTACTAAAATATAAATTTACTTAATTAAACAATAAAAAATTTACACTTATTTCTAGAGAAGATAAACATGAAAGACAAAATAAATGTTAGTGGAAGGAAGCAATGAAAAAATAAACAACTCTACCCATTTGTTCAACAATAAGTAATTTTAATCAACAATTAGGATAATAAAAAACAAAACATATGCAACAATTTAATAATTTGTTGAGAATTTAAATATGAATTTGAAGTTATATGTTTATTAGAAATAAAAAGATTGAATAATTTACAGCAGAGAAAAATAATGTCACATATTCTCTTATATACTTAATTCGAGTCTCATTATTAATCTCCTCGAAAATATTGTCCATCTTAAGATAATATGTTGTGTTCATTGACATTTGAACAAATGCTGCTATAAATTACTAAGGAAAGTCTTATTACAATTTGAAATTTTGGAATACGATATAATTTAACAACATGTATAAATTGATCAGTCACTCATGCACTTGTAAAATTCGTCTTCAATGTTGAGATTTAAGTCAAAATGCACGGGGCATGGTTACGTGCATGGGGCATGGTTACGTGCATGAAATTTATTTTTGCGTTTTTTGTTTAGTCTGTTATTTCTATTCTCAGTGTATATAAACGTCACAGTTTTCATACATCAATAATATGAGAAAATCTTCATTCTCTATCAGTAGCTCTCCCATCTACATGGTATCAAAAGCTCTTTACGATCCAAGGACGTGAGTTATGTGTGCCTGTAACCAAATCAGACGTTGTGTGTGGTGCAGTTTAGTGAGAGTGCATTTTTTTAGTGAGAGTGGAAAGAGTGGTGTCTTGGTTTGTAATCAAGAAAGGTTCTTGTGCATTCTTGATCTGGTTCGTGGTGTAGCATGACCGATATGGGTGGGATGATACAAGGGGGTCTACCTATCTTTGATGGTAGCATGTTCAACGATTGGAAGATTAAGATGAATGCGATCTTCATCTTTCAAGATGTGGCTGAAGTTGTTGAGCATGGTGTTTCACCACCGGGTGTGAAGACTACTGAGGATGATAAGAAGGCTTACAAGATTCAACAAAAGTTAGATGGCAAGGCAAGGTACTTGATCTATCAATGTGTTAGCTCACCGATCTTTAATAGGATTTCCATGGCGGGCACAACCAAAGAAGCGTGGGATATCTTGGTGGCTACGTATGGTGCAGGGGATAAACATAAGAAAGTGAAGTTGCAGGCTCTGCGAAAGCAATTTGAGTTCTTCATCATGGAAGAAAGTGACTCGGTGGTTGGGTTCCTCAACAAGGTTCAAGAACTTGTTAACGACATGCGTTCTTGCGGTGACAAAGTGTCTGAACAGAATATCGTGAACAAGGTTTTGCGGTCACTTCCTCCAAGATTTGATCATCTTGTAATTACCATTGAAGAGACGAAAGATCTGGATGCACTGACCTTCCAGGAGCTGCAACAGTCGCTCGAAGCCCACGAGTTGCGCATGTTTGAGCGAAGATCCTATCAAGAGCAGGTTCTTCATGCAAGAACAAATGGAAAGCAAAAAAGAGATTCCAAGAAAGGAACTAAGACAAAGAAGAAGGGAGATTCGGATGAGCAGAAGTAGAAAGACCAGAAACAAAATTCTGGAGAAGATAAAGAGAAGAAGTATGACAAGAAAAAAGTCAAGTGCTATAACTGCCAAAAATTCGGGCATTATGCACGAGACTGCTGGGATGGTGACAGAGCCAAGAATAGACCAAAGAAGAATGCACGAGTTCATCTTGCAGAGGAAGAAAATTCTGATGAAGAGGCTGTCATGTTGATGGCGGAGACAGATGTGAAGCTCGACGGTGAAAATTTGTGGTACTTGGACTTTGGGTTCTTCACGCACATGACCGGGAAGAAAGATTGGTTCGTAAAAATAAGTGATGTAAGTCAAGAAAAGATACGTTTCGCAGATAATAGTTTTCTCACAGCAAAAGGAACTAGTAGAGTTGTGTTGCGAAACAGTGATGGCAAGAACGTGATAATTGAAAATGTTCTATATGTGTCCGGGTTGAAATCAAAACTTCTGAGCTTGGGCCAGTTGATGCAAAGAGGTTTCAAGATGACACTTGAAGATAATTCCTTACGTGTATTTGATCAAACCCAGAAGCTGGTTATACATGCTAGTTTGTCCTCCAATCGAACCTTTCAGGTTAAGATGGATGCTTTGAAGCATCAATGTTTTACTGTTGTCAGTGACAAGTGCGAATGACTGTGGCATCTCAAATTTGCACATCTTAACTTTTGGGACTTGAGAGAACTTGGACAGAAGAAAATGATAGTTGGTATTCCTCATATGTGTGTTCCAGACGAAGTATGTAGAGAGTGTATGGAGTGCAAGCAAACGCGGAACAAATTCAGTAAAGAGGTATCCTCAAAAACTTCGGAGAAACTTGAGCTAATACATTCAGATATTTGCGGTCCATTACCGATTGAAACACCTGGGGGCAATAAGTACTTTATTACTTTTACAAATGATTATACGAGAATGTTATGGGTGTATTGCTTGCAAAAGAAGAGTGAAGCGTTTGAAGTGTTTGTGCGGCTCAAGTCACTGGTTGAAAATCAGTGTGGCAAGCAGTTGAAGAGACTTTGTGCTGATGGTGGGGGAGAATTCAACTCTCTTGAATTCAAGAATTTTTGTGCTGAAAATGGAATAGCTCATGAGGCAACACCACCATATACGCCGCAGTATAATGGTACTGCAGAAAGGAGGAACCAGACCCTACTTAACATGGTAAGGTGCATGCTTAAAAGCAAGAGTGTTCCAAAATATCTCTGGGGAGAAGCGGTTTCAACTGCTGCCTATATTTTGAATCGCTCACCAACAAAGAAGCTTGATGGTATAACACCAGAGGAAGCCTAGTCTGGTCAGAAACCAGATGTAACTCATATGAGAGTTTTTGGATCTCTTTGCTATCACCACATTCCATATCAAACACGTAGCAAACTTTATGACAAAGGTGCTATGGTAGTCTTGATTGGCTATCACGTAACGCGCGGCTATAAATTGTTTGATCCAAACTCTCGAAAGGTAATCATATACAGAGATGTGGTGGTTGATGAAGGCTCATGTTGGAACTGGCAGGAAACGAGTCAAGAAACTCAATCAGGTACAACACCAACAATTTCACTAACTGATGATGTTGTAGATGATGTAACAGTGCAATAGGATCCTCATGAACAAACAAGAAGATCACAACGAGTTACTCAGCCACCTACATGTTTCAAGGATTATGAAGTTTTCAATGATTTAGCAGTAACAGAGAATGGAAATTTCGTGCATTTCGCCCTGATAGCTGAGGCAGATCAGATAGAATTCTATGATGCTATTCAAGATAATCATTGGGTGCGAGCCATGGAGGAAGAGATTGAAGCCATAGAGAAAAACAAGACGTGGACACTGGTTGAACCACCACCAGACAGAAGACCAATCTCTCTCAAATGGGTCTATAAAATAAAAGCAAATCCCAAGGGTGAAATTATGAGGTACAAGGCGAGATTGGTCGCCAAAGGATTCCTCCAAAAAGCAGGAGTAGACTATGGAGAAATCTATGCTCCTGTGGCTCGACTGGAGACTGTTAGAATCATTGTAGCAATGGCAACGTGGGAGGGTTGGTCCTTCCACCAACTAGACGTAAAATTTGTCTTCTTAAATGGATATTTGGAGGAGGAAATATATGTAACACAACCATTGGGATTCATAGTCAAAGGAGAAGAGCATAAGGTATACAGGCTTAATAAGGCACTCTACGGGCTTAAACAAGCTCCTAGAGCTTGGAACCATCAGATCAATAAGTTTTTGGAGAAGATTGGTTTTGTGAGATGTGTTTCCGAACAAGGGGTATACACCAAGTGCTGGAAAGACCAAGACAGAGAAGAGAAAATGATAGTATGTCTTTATGTGGATGATATGTTGTTGACTGTGAGCAAGACAGAAGCAATTGCAGAGTTTAAGTCTCAAATGCATAGTAAATTTGAGATGAGTGGCTTAATAAGGCACTCTACGGGCTTAAACAAGCTCCTAGAGCTTGGAACCATCAGATCAATAAGTTTTTGGAGAAGATTGGTTTTGTGAGATGTGTTTCCGAACAAGGGGTATACACCAAGTGCTGGAAAGACCAAGACAGAGAAGAGAAAATGATAGTATGTCTTTATGTGGATGATATGTTGTTGACTGGGAGCAAGACAGAAGCAATTGCAGAGTTTAAGTCTCAAATGCATAGTGAATTTGAGATGAGTGATTTGGGAAGACTCAGCTACTTCTTAGGCATTGAGTTTCAGTTCACAAAAGCTGGAACTATTATGCATCAGATGAAGTACTCACGTGATCTTCTCAGCAGGTTCGAGATGAAGAATTGCAATGCTGTAGTAACTCCAACGGAAATGGGTTTGAGATTAGAAAGGGGCACTGAGGAGGAAGATGTTGATCACACAGAATTTCGCAGAATCATTGAGAGTCTGAGATACTTGTGTAACACCATACCCGATTTGAGCTATGATGTTGGCATTGTTAGTAGACATATGCAGAGCCCGAAAATTAGCCATATGAATACCGTGAAACGTATCTTACACTATTTGCGTGGAACGTGTAATCTTGGTATAATGTTTCCATGCAAGAAACCAGGGGGTGAGATGAAATTGGTGGGATTTGCAGATGCAGATTGGTGTGGTGACAGGGAAGATAGGAAAAGCACTGCAGGTCACATATTTTACTATGGCGAAGGACCAGTGTCCTGGAATTCAGTCAAGGAACCCGTGGTGGCTCTCTCCTCCTGTGAAGCAGAGTATATAGCTGCTGCACAAGCTGCATGTCAAGCCGCATGGCTTAGGATGCTGTTGAAGGAGTTGAATGCATAATTGGTCCAACCACCAACACTGTTTGTTGATAATAAGTCTACAATAGACTTAGCTAAACACCCAACAGCTCATGGAAAAAGCAAACATATAGAAATGAGGTTTCATTTCTTGAGAGAGCAAGTTAATGATAAGAAGCTTGAAGTAGAGCACTGCAGCACAGAAGATCAGAGTGCAGATATCTTTATAAAGCCTTTGAAGGCTGCTAGATTTTGTAAACTCAGAGAGTCTCTGGGAATTGTTCGGTTTGGACTTAAGGAGACATGTTGAGATTTAAGTCAAAATGCATGGGGCATGGTTACGTACATGAGATTTATTTTTGTTTTTTCTGTTTAGTATGTTATTTCTATTCTCAATGTATATAAACGTCACAGTTTTCATATATCAATAATATGAAAAATTCTTCATTCTATACCAGTGGCTCTCCCATTTACATTCAATGTGCATATTTTGCCAATTTATCAATCACTACCATAGTAACAATATAACCATACATTGGTTGAAGGCTCATGATAAAATCCATAACATAATCTTCCCATATTTTTTCCAGAATAGGCAAGGGATTAAGCAAACTTGTAGGTAAAGAATGAGAAATCTTAGCGTGCTGACAATAAAATTGTACAATTACACGTTGATAAGTGCGTAAAACTTCAGCGTGACCCCCAATTAGAGAATCATGAAATTCCTTGATTAACTTGACAGTGATAGGAGATTGTCTTGAAGACCATTCTATTCACCAAAAGTATGTTGCGATACTCATCATCACTGGCAATATGTTCCCTTAAATCATAAATTAAATCACGATATTGCGTAGACAATGTAAAGCAATCCATACATGATAAAGTGTCAGCCCCCACATTTTGCTTACCCGATTTGTATTCAAAAACATTGCTCTGGTATTTGGAGTGTCTAATACAGTAAAGACTGCAAACTATTATGATTAATACAGATTATGAAACCATGACCCAACAAATAATGTTGAAACATATCTACTACTTCAGTTTTCGTCAACAGCTCGCAAGCATATGCGGATTTAGATTACATTCTGGATGAGAGTTTTTTTTTTTTTTTTAAGAAAACAATAGGAAGTCCCGTCTGACTTAAAATAGCACAAATACTTGTGCTTGATATATCAGTTTCCAATTCAAAAGAAATAGAAAAATTAGGAAGAACCAAAACTATCCATTTGTAATTATTTTTTAAAGGTTGTTAAGAGACTCAGTTCTTGATCCTAGGAAAAAAAACGTCACAAATAATTTGGTAGAAGGCTACCAGTGGAAGTCAAGAGTTACAAAAGCAGAATCATCGAAAAATTGTATGGTGAGTTGGCTATAATCCGCAACCTAAGGTCCCAACGTCCCTAACCAAGCAGCGCCGAGAATAATTTTTGCAGCTAAAATTGGCAACAAAAAAAGGCAGAAATACGAATGGTATGACCCTGAATTAAAAGAGGAACCTGTCGAACACGTCCTTCACATATCAAATAATGACAATTTCCCACCAAAACCTTGAAGTCAAGCGCATGTTCAATTGGAAGTTTCAAAAATTTCTCCAAACGTGGTTAAATAAAATAACCCGAAGAACCACCGTTAAGAAGAACTTAAACTTCTTGCCCAAAAAGCAAACCTTTAAATCGCAAGAATCCAGGACCCGAAGCACCATTAAAAGCATTATGTGACAAGTGATGGAACTCCACTACTGATTCTTCAATAACTGGAACATAATCGTCTGTGACATTTAGCGTTGTAGTTTCCAGTAGTTGTTTATCTTCCCGAAAAAGGAAAAGAAATTATCGATTCGGGCACCAATGAGAATGAGTGAATTTATCATCGCATGTATAATGAAGTCCAAATCCACTATTGTGTCGGACTTGCATCTCTATAGTGATCATTCGCTTAACAGGAATACAAGATGGAGGTGCTGGTACGGGTGATGTTTTTGGAGATGGAAGTAATCTTGGAAGCAACGAATTTTGCGACAATGGCGTTTGATTGTTGCGATTCAGAATAAAGGATGGATAACGTAATTTGTGTTATATGAAACAAGAATGGTCTTAACATCATATAGTTTTGCTAGTGCCACCGCTCTGATCAAAGTAGGAGATTGAACCAATACTTCCCACTTCACATCACTTTTGAGGCTGTTAATAAAACAATCAAAAAGTACAGCACCTATAAGTTCTTCGACTCTATTTGCTAATGAAGCAAATTCATGATAGTAACCCTGAACCGAATCATCTTGTTGAAGTCTGCACATGGGGAATCAAACGGAGAAGGACCAAAATGCGCTTCAACAGCTTGCACCAGAGCCTGCCAAGTTGGAAGGAGATTGGTTCTTTGCAGCATTTGAAACAATCAAATACTGTAATAAATTTGAAAGAGAACCGTATTCATTATATTAACTTAGTACATGAGTATTTTTGTTGTTGCACAACAGTTCATGAGGTTGTAGGTTGGTTAATTGTCGTGTTGGATGTATCCATACAAAGGATTTGAAACTCAAATTATTTACCTATCTTTCTCCTCCACCTTGCTACAACAGGCTTAACTCGTGGCAAATCTTTTAGAACAACAATTTTAGTCTCTTATCTTACTTGTATTGTAGTGGCATAAACTGGGTTTTGTTTCAATTTTTTCTTTTCTTTTTTATTACTTTTGCTCCCATTGGACAAATAACCGTGCATGCTTCAATTTAAATTATTATACAACATCCTGAGAATGAATTTGATAACTCTTCAAGCATGTTCAAGTGCCAACTTATGTTTCCTTGACTCATTCTTTTAAATAATTCCAACAGAAGAAGATGTACCAGACAACTACCTGTTTCTCAATTAAAGATGGTAAAAATTCAGGCAGTGTGAGAACATCTAGGTGTTCACATCAGCCAAGAAGGTAAGCTGAATTCTGTCACGAGAAAAAAATTTCTATCAAGGATGACGGTGGTGAGACTTAGACAGCACCTTTTACTTCAGATACAGAGGCATTTGCATACAAAGGGTGGAGAACATGACCTTCCTTGGGCTCAACATGCACCCATTTGCGACCAGACAGCTTGTTCTGTTCAAACTTCACCCATCCCTCTTTCAACGCAAACAAAGTATGATCTTTCCCGAGTCCGACATAGTTTCCCGGATGAAAACGAGTACCACGTTGTCGAACAATGATATTTCCCGGTATCACCCTCTGCACAGTAAGAAGAGAGTTACATCTTTATTCAGTTCTTACTTCCTCTATCTGTAGGCATAACATTAGTACTCTAAGTGTAAAATAAATACCTCCCCACCAAATTTCTTAACTCCAAGGTTCTTGGGTTTGGAATCCCGTCCATTCTTTGTGGATCCGGCAGTCTTTTTGGTAGCCCACCGCCTGAACACCATACTCAAACCTTGTCCAGAAGCATCTATTATAGTGGATCAAAAAATCATTAGTCTAGCTTACTTCAGAAAGAAATCATACAGTAGAGGACATACCATTGGTGCTTCTATACACAGGAACATTTGTCACAAGTTCCTTGATATTTAATCTTCTGCAAAATGATGCTGCGAAATTCATGTTGTTTTCTGTGATAAAACAACCTGAGACAAATTAAAACATTGGAAAATTTCATGTCGTGAAACAAATCAATTACGCTTAATGCAATTGTCGTAACAAATACCAAACACCAGAATTATTCAGTTGTGGCAAGATGGCAAGATCAGATCATCAGAAATAAGTTGGCCATACAATTTCACTGTCATATGATCATTACAAGGTATTTATCTATTTAATATGCAGACAACAAATTATAAAGACAGGATAATCTCACAAAAAAATGAAACTTATTATTATCGAAAGAAATCCATAGTCTGCAAGCACAGGAATACCTACCTCCCTGTCATCCTAATTTATGGTGATACATATCTTCGTTTAGTATGTAATAAATTCAGCAGAAATCTAGTCTCTATTCGTTAGCAACTAAATATTTTATATCAATGTTTCAAGTAAAATCTGAATAGGCGGTTGCTTTGATTAAATTATAGCAAATTAGGTGGTCATTTAGTTACGCAACTCGAGAACTCTAAATTTAAAACATCAAAATTAACAGTATTTTATATACTACAATTGATGACATCTTTTACAAAACTAATACGTAGCATATAAATGTAGTGAATGCTAAGAATGAAGCATGGGGTGGCACCAGGTAATCTTCAGTATGTTTTAGATCCAAATAGGAATGATGCCAAAACTGTTTGAGACTCTCAATCTATAATTGATTGGATTTGAATTATATAGAGGATATCTTATCTTAATTGTTGGTCACTATCTCCCCTTGAGCGATTAGTTAGTCTTCAAGAACTCCACATTTATGAGATGAAATCAGTGAAGACTGTTGGTACTAAATTCTATGGAAGTACTTCACCTTCATTTCAACCATTCCCCTCCTTGGAGATTTTGACATCTGAGGGGATGCTAGAGTGGGAGGAATGAAACATGATCGTTGGTACAACTATAGAGTTTCCTAGCCTATCATATCTCTCTCTCAAATTGTCCCAAACTCCAAGGAACCTTACCCACCAATCTTTTTTCAATTGCTTAATATTATTTTTTAGTGCATATATGTGTATCCTATTGCTTATACAGATGGCAGAATGTTTTCAGCACCAAAAATGGCCCGATTTGAGGTGCTGGCTGACACCCTCTTCTACTGTAGATACAAAAAAACCCTTGATCCTTTCTCCCATCAGCAGTCTCATAAAACCTGTCTTGGTCCAGCCGATTGGGCTAGTCTTGCAAGCAGGTCAATTCTATTACTGAATAGTATATGATATAACTTGGTGATTTCATGGAACTGGCTTTAACTCGGATTTAACCAGAGCAACTCAGTTCTGGGTGGACTGGTTGATGTTATTTGTGTTGCCATAAATATGCCACCACAGTAGGCCAGAAGAGATGTGTAAGATAAGTGAAAATGTGAGAGATTGGTGACACATTTTCAGAAAACAGAATGGAAAATAAGGGAGACTGGTGCCACATTTTCAGAAAAACCAAATAGCAGCCCTATCCTGGCTTCTACTTAAGCTAGGACAGCTGCAATGCCAATTCACAATGCTACGAAGGCCCTCCTAATGGCAAGGGCCTGCCACACTCACCAGGGCAGTATAGCACTATTCTCAACCCTGGTTTGGCATTAGACTAAAAGTGCCATAATAAGATATTAAGACATGGAATGATAATTGTATTTAGTCATTCCAAAAGCCAGCACAAGGATCATCCTTGTGCGGAGTATTGGGTATATAAGTGTCCATGACCATGTCCATGTCCAACATGATTTTTTATGTGTATGAACAGTGCTGCTCCATAGGTTAAAATAGTGATGAAATTATAAGCATTAAATATGGTTTAAAAATTACAAAAAACACATGGACCCAAAAGATTCTCTTTCCAATACCAATTCACTACCCTCCTCTCTACACAAACCAAAATGTACTTTGTGCCACTCCTCTAACAAAAATAAAAGACACACAACAAAACAAAAGGGCTTTATTGAAGTAGATGTAGAAGCATAATCAAATACAACCCTAAGTTCACTCAAACATTTCAAAAAAATAAAACCCTAATTTGACTCAAACATTTAAAAAAAAAACCCAATTCCACTCATATTATATAAATAAATAATAAAAAAAAAACTCAAAAAACTAGCACAAGAAAAAGCTCAGCAGGTAGCTAGCAGCTTATCCACGTCAATACTAAAAGGTAGACTAAAAGAAATCAATGCCAAAACATTCCCCCTCGTCTCAAAACCTAAACAACAACCTATTTTCTAGAAAGGCAAATCACGAAATGGACACCCCAAAAACTACTGAAATTCATCAAATTTACGTTCACGGATTCCTCAACCAACAGATTCGAAGGGCAATTCATAATCTAAACCACACCACAGGCAAATAAGGAGTTACAAGAGAAAGCAAGAAGTTAAGTAGTTTAGAGAAAGAAAGAGAGTACCTTAGACAGAGGTAGAAACAGATAAATGACGATGAAAACGCTCACACAGGCAGCAATTTGCTTCAAATTGAAACCACCCACAACGAACCCAAAGCCTAAGCCTGCCTTTTGTTAGTTTATTTTTTATATATTATTCTATCTCTCAAAATATTAACTATTCTTTTATTAGGGTATTATTTGATTATTTTAGTGCAATCCATAAAAGTATTTTTAATTTTTTTAAGCTGCCAACAATTTCTTACACATAGTGATCAACATTCAAACTACCGATCTATGATAATTTGAAATTAAATATAATTTTGCTATTATATTTTGTTTGTCAAATTTAATTTTGGTTTTTATATTTTAAAATTTTGATAATTAGTCATCACCTTTTTAAAAAATAAATATTTTTATTAATTGTTATAATAAAAAATATTACTAAATGATTAAAGTCACGTTTAATCCTTTTATCAATTCCATTAAAATAAAAAATTATTATTAAAGATTAATTCAGATATAAATATAATTACTAATTCATAAATTTAAAATACAAGACTCGAAAATAAGTTTGAAATTACATTAAAGACAAAAACTTAAATTCTCCATAATTATATATATATATATATATATATATATATATATATATATATATATATATATATATATATATATTAAATGGGTTATAAGTGTACAAAAGCTTAGTTAATATTAAAAATAAATTAGTGTTGTCAAGTTAACGCAAACATTAAAAAATAAATAATCAACATAATAAAACTTGAAATTTATAATATTTTTTTAACATATTAGCGATGAATAAATTTGCCGTTACCAATTTTATTTTTATGACGGATTAATAATAAAATGTCATTAGCAGTTAATTTCCTTTTTTTAAGAATTAGCGAATAATTTTTGTCATTAATTAATTTTATTTTTCACATATTAATGATTATCATGTGTATAATTTATTTTTTTGGCAGATTAGCATCGAAATAATTTTGACGCTAATTGATTTCTTAGTTTTAATGGATTAGTCACAATCAAATTTCGTCCTCATGTTTCATTTTTCTCACATATTAACCATAAATAAAAGTTATTCCTAATTAATTTCATACATCAATGGATTAGCGAAGAACAAATTGTATACTTAATTATGTCCATTTTTCTAATGCATTAGTAAAGAACTAATTTTTATTGCTAATTAATATCATTTTAATGAAGAATTAAAGGTCAATTTGTGTTGGAAAAAGAAAAAATAAATAAATGATTGAAGGATGAGAAAAAAATGATTCAAGAAGAAAAATAAATTAGTATTTCAATGGAATTTTGATAAACAATTTTTTTCTTAATTAAAAATCTTTTTTCTGATGGACTAGTAGTGAAAAAATTTCGTTTCTAATTAATTTCATTTATAGGCTGAGTAATTATGAAGAAATTGTTATGCAATTTTATACTTCGAACCAACGAGAGGGACTAATAATTCCGTCGCTTCATTTTTCTCATCAATAAATTTTATTGTTAATTTATTTATTTATTTATGGATTAGAACAGAAAATTTTGTTGTTAACTGTTTTCATTTTTGGACTATTAATATCACCTTTTTTTATGGATTAAGACAGATAAATTCTATTACTAATTAATTTCATATTTATGACGGATGAACGATAAGCAACTTCCTCACTAACTAATAAATGTCTATTACTAATAAATGTTTCTTATTTATTTCACTTTAGTAATGGATTAATAACGAAAAAGTTTTGCAGCTAATTAATTTCATATTTCTAGTCAATTAAAGATGAAAAAATTTGGCTCTAATTAAGTTCAAATTTTTCAGGAA
Organism: Sphenostylis stenocarpa; assembly: GCA_963425845.1. Classification (NCBI taxonomy): domain Eukaryota; kingdom Viridiplantae; phylum Streptophyta; class Magnoliopsida; order Fabales; family Fabaceae; genus Sphenostylis; species Sphenostylis stenocarpa. The sequence goes on from OY731402.1 coordinate 55,668,446, forward strand.
TTAGCGGATGAAACATTTTGTTAATAATTAATTTCATTTTTTTCTAATAGATTAGGGATAAAAATAATCGTTAATTACTTCATATTTCAAACGGATTAGCAACAAGTGAATTTCGTCACTAATTTATGACATATTTTTGTTGGATCAGCCACGAAAAAACTTCAGCACTAATAAATTTCATATATATGAGGATTAGCGACAAATAATTTATCGTTAACAAAATTCATATATCTAACAAATAATTTCGTAGTTAATTAATTTTATTTTTCTCACATGTTAAGAGCGAAAAATTGTATCAATAATTTATTTAGTTTTAAAAATATATTTATTCATTTAAATTTTCAAATACTATCACATGATGTAGTCCAAATTAGAATCCAGAATCCCATTGCGTTTTCCTATTGGTAAAAGAAAACGAAAATCGCAAAACTACAAAACGAAGGTGAATTTCTGGTCAACAAATTTTCGTATGGTCTCGCGAAAAACACAAAACAATTCGTTATACAATCAAGACAAGAATGAACGAATGAATCACCTGGCGTGGAATGGCAACGGAACGATTTCCGACAGCGGTGTTGGTGCCGGCGACGGTGACGGTGAGTTCCGGCAGAGTGGACACGTGGCACTCATCCGCAGCCACACGTCCACGGAGTCCGCGTGGAAACAGTGGTGGCAGCTCGGAACGCAGCGTACTGCCTCCTTGGGAAGGTACTCGCAGAGGCCGCGATCGTCGGGTCTGGGGAGACGCCCGCTCTCGCCGACCACGATCTTCGGGTAGGCCTCGATGACAGGCTTTTCCAGGCCTAGGACCATGGGCCTGGGCCCAGCGGAGTCCCGAATGGTGTTATTTGGTTCCGTTTGGTCGTAGTAAGTGTTGTTGAGGGTGCCGCGAGAGTTGGATTTGATGCGGACGCAGGCGTAGGAGGCTAGCATGATGGAGGAGATGAGGACGAGGATGCTGACGGCGATAGCAATGCCGTAGCCGAGACCTACGCCGGTGGTAGTTGCGGCGGCGGAGGGTGGCGGAGACGCCGCGGACATGAGAGAGAGAATTTGAAAATGGGAAAAGGGGTTTGGTTTGGAAGAGAGGGTTGAAGTGAAAGAGTGCAACAGTTGGATTGCTTGATTAGAACCGCATTCCGCGGGAAAAAAATAAATGACCTAGAACACTGTGACATTGACATTCCGTTATAATAATTTACTTTCCGTTCTAATATTTGTTATTGATTTTACTTAGAGTTGTGAAAATGTGACTAATAGTATATAATTTATATTTTTTATGTAAAAATATTACTATAATTCATTTTAATGCAATTTCTTATCCTAATAAACTATAATTGTGCTGGATCTAGATGACATTTATGATAAGTTCAATATTATATACATGGAACTTGTTTCAATTCAATCTCTAATGGATCAGTTTTCTTTGATTTCAAGCAAATAATGGAATCTTTATAGAGCTTGAGATTCGTGAGATTCAAATTTAAGCTTAATAAAACATTTTATCAGCTGCTTCTTATAATAAAACTTGTTATGTTGATTTAAATATTCTTTCACATATGTTACTTTTTCACCTGTATATGAGGAAAAATATAAAAAAATTAATAACATTTTTAGGAAAAAAAAATACATGAGTTAATTACACACATAGTCTTCAATATGGAGATGATTTTGTTTGGTGGATAAATAAATTTTAATTTTGATTATATTTATTTTTTTATGAATAGATAAGGTTTACTTTAATTTATATTTTATCATGAGCTTTTGATTATATTTTCTTATGAGTTTTGTATTTATTTTTATATTATAACAATAAAAATTTAGAATGATATAATTATCTCACCATTTATACATTTTGTTATAAAAATGAATTAATCTAGAGATATAAAATCTTGTCTTATGACATGAGTTAAAAATATATATATATATATATATATATATATATATATATATATATATATATATATATATATATATCTGTGTGTGTGTGGTAAAAATCAAATGAAATTTGGAGAGAGTTTTTCAATATTTCAAAACTCTACTAGTCTCATTATAAGAATACTCTTACAAAATATTAAATACTAATTTTAATATTATTTTGTTTTTTTATCACACACAGTTTTAGGGTTGCTTGTAAAAAAAGTAACTAAATAAAGTATTTCTTTTATTAAAAAAATTAAGTTATTTTTACTATATACATATTTATTTTCATTCGTATATGATCGAAAAATAAAAATATAAAAAAATATTATTTTATAAAATTATATTTATTTAAATAAATTTTTTTATCTCTACTCATTTTATGTCATATTTATATCTATCTATCCCCTTTATATATATATATATATATATATATATATATATATATATATACTTTTAAATATTATTGTAATAAAATTTTATTAATGTAAAAATATTATAAAAATAAATAAATAATGTAATATATATTTATTTTTTTATTTATAATATAATATTATGTTATTAATTAAATTTTAAATAATTTAAAAAAATACTAATTTTTTAATAAAACTATTTTATAATTATATATTAAAATATATAATATTAAAAAAAAGTAAGATATTAATTTTCAAATGTTATTTTCTTTATTTTGATTGAGATATAAAGATGAGACTTAAAACACTAATTTGTATCACCAAGGAATAATACGAGAAAAAAGTGAGAATATTCTTCAAAAGCATATAAAGTAGTTGTTGACACACAGAGAATTGGTTCTATTTTTAGAAATATAAAAATATAGATAGAATAATTAAAATTGTAAAAAAATGTTTTTGAAAATTTTATGACTTAATATGTATGAAACTTATGACAATTAAAAGAAAATATAATAAAGGAAAAGATAGTAAAACCTAACTTTAATATAAGTTTAATGGTGAGAATATTAATCACAATTTTTTTAGTTCTTTAACTACTTTTTATTACTTAAAATTTATTATAATATTTATATCAAAGATCAATTTATCCATTTCCAAAAATATCTTCTTCAAATTAAACTTAATATTTTGAAAATATAGTCAATAGTTTATGAGAATGACGTTTACACTTTATCAAATAACGAAATACCAGTCATTGTAATTTTAATTTTTATGATATAAAAAAATATCTTCACATAATATCACATAATATCACTAATAAACTAATAGTCCATTTATAACTATTTTTTGGAAGAAAAATTAGAATCCATAATTATAGAAAGCAGTGATCTAATTTTAAACCTACTCAAGAAAATCATCGAAATTGAAATCGATGCTTAGCATGCAGAAGCAGCAGCACCACCACCTTTTGATTCATTGGCGGTGGAAAAGAAACTAGAAACCCCTCACCCTCTCGTATATATATAAACCCATTTCCCTCGAATTGTCAACCGTTACTTTCTCTTTCTCTCCCTGTCTACCTTTCTCTCATCAAACTGCATCCTCGCCGGCGGCGATATCTCCGGCCGCCGCCTCGCGGATCTACTCCGAATGTTCTGTTCCTTGCTTCGCATTCTTTTGTTTAGGTTTGTGTTTTGCATAATCTTCAATTTTATTTCAATTCTTTCCTTATGTTCAGTGCTTTGTCTTTGCTAATTTATTCGTTCAGATTCGTATTTTTTTTTATATTTATTTCTTTTAATTCGTTCTCTATATTTAATGCTGTTTCTGTCGCCAATTTTTCCATTTAGGTTTGTGTTTTTATAATCTTCAATTATTTTAATTAAAATTATCTTCAATGCTGTGTGTGTCTCTAGAGTTTCTCTGTTTTGAAATCTGTCTGGTATTTGATTTTGATGCATGCAATTGCGAATTGTAATTCAACTGTGATTACCTTTCGATTTTTGTGTGTTTCCAAATTTTCATCAATGTGAAGTGTTTTGTTTCTGTGTTTTTTATGTTCATCTCGTTCTTCAGGGAGATTTGAAAAAGATGATGAAATGTGAGAGACTTTTTTTGGACGACAAGAAATAGATAGAACTGAATTGTGATATGCTTCTTGAGTTCGTCTAATTTGATTATTTGACAGCGTTTTGGCTTACCGACTTGATGTATGGTTTTCTAGAGATTTTGGTGGGTGAGTGTATGCCTTTTATCTACTCAATTTTCAGATTTAAAATTATGATTTCTCTTTTCATGTAGAGGATCCGAAGTTTTCATTGATTTTTTTTTCCTAGTTTTTTTTTATAAGAATGACACGTCATTGGAGTGGCTATTACAGATCTTTGCAAAAACAGAAAATATATGAGATACTTGGTCACTTTTTACTAATGTCAACAGTAAAAATTATTGGGATTAATTTTCTGATATACATCAGTCCCGGATCATTTCACGATGTTGTTTTGAGTGAAACACAGATCTGATTACTTATATATGATGATTTTTCTATTCTTCAATTCCTTTTTTCTCTTATCTATATCAAACTATGTATTAATTGTAGAAGGAGCTGTGAAAGAGAGCAAGAATTTTGTTGGATATCATTTTGATGATTTAAATGTTTGTGTTTTCAACAACTTTCCAGGAATTGAATTCATAAATAAAGGAAACTTGATATTTTAAGGAAATATTTGCTATATTTGAAGTTTTGGAAGCTTTCACAATGGGTCCAGAAAGCCAGGAGAACCACACCACAGGTCCTACAGAAAATCCTGTAAAAGACAATGCCAGTTCTTCTGAAAATCCTGCAGGAGATCAAATGGGGATTGCAGGAAAAAAGGTTAATAACATAGCAGATGTTGGAGAGAATCCTACAAAGGAACACGTAGCAGGTGGTGTAGAAAAATCTGCTAGCGACCAATTAGATGGTTTAGTAAATATTGCAAGCTACCCCGCAGGTGGGGCAGAAAATCCTGTAAATGGACAAACATATACTGCACAAAATCCTTCAAGTGAACAAGCAGGCAGTGTGGAAAACCTGTTGACCTTCGAAGCAGGTGGTGTGGAAAATCCTGCTAATGGTCAAGCAGCTGGTGGCGCAGAAAATTCTGTAGACAGCAAAGCAGGTGCATCAGAAAGTGCTATGAATGATAATGCTGGTGGTGAAGAAAGTCCTACAAGGAACCTTGTAAGTGGTGCAGAAATTTCTTTAAGCAAACAAACAGATCCTATAGAAAACAGCAAAAATGAAACCTCTGTATGCTGCAAAGCAGATCGCCTTCCAGAAGAAGCACAGGAGATACTGAAATCATTGGCAAGTCACTGGGAGGATGTACTTGATGCAAATGCATTGCAGGTGTTCCCTCTCAAAGGAGCAATGACAAATGAGGTATTCCAGATAAAGTGGCCAACTAGGACAGGAGAAACTTCACGAAAGGTTATTGTTAGAATTTATGGTGAGGGTGTGGACGTGTTCTTTGATAGGGATCATGAGATTCAAACATTTGAATTCATGTCAA